>OX402056.1:8079166-9419583 GCA_947859365.1 Archips crataeganus
CCACACTGTTAGAGACAACAAACCCTTCCTAGTTAAATAAACTCTATTATGTGATCTATTGCTTGTAGTCTCCTAGCAACACTGTTACTCTTTGTACATTATAATCTTATTGGTTTGACAATGGTTGTTCTTTAATCTCTAATAGGTACTCTCTTTTGGAAAAAAAACATCCGAATTACGATAAGCGTATTGAAGCAACAGACATCCAAACTCTCACATTTATAATAATAGTAGGATAACGTTGAAACAAAAGAACCAACGCCACCAACTGTTTTTACCCGTTTTATTGCAGTCGACTTTTTCCGTCCGCAATTGATCTCTTGGCGCTCAAACATAGTTCGTAATTTACCTCTGGACATCGTCAATGCCTGCATTTGTAATTCGGGACTCCACCCGCGCTAACATAATTAGGACCCGGAGATCCCGAGGGACTAAATGCTGCTAGTATTCGCTGCATTAATGATGAAGCGCCCACTATAAAACACCCAGAAATCAGCACTTGCTCTTCAAAAGCTAACTTTAAACTGACCTCGAGTAAGTTCAAACAGGTTTGCCGGATGCATTTAATTTTCCTCAAAAATTTGTGCAAATACACTCATTGATGATTTTTGGACATGTAGCTCATAGTATATAATATTGTATTAGTGTACATTACTAGCTGACCCGGCGAACTTTGTTCCGCCTTAGAGGCAATAAATGAGCAGATTTTGGATTTTAATAAGTTCAATTTTTTATTAGGATATTTATTATAAGTATTTTAATGATTCTTTATTGGCCATGTATTTTGGTGCATGGGTTGCACTCTTCAGTGAAGCACCTTGTGATAGACGTTTTTCGTTTTATTATCAGGGTTTGACCTATGGACTCTTAAAGCAGAGGGTCGTAGGTTTGTGCCCGGGTTTGCACCTCTTAGTTTTTCCTAATTCGTGTGCTAAATTACGTTTGAAGTTTACCATGAGCTTAACTGTGAAGGAAAACATCGCGAGGAAAGCTGTACACACCTGTGAAGAATTTCAAATTCTCTCGTTCTGGGAGGAGGCCTGTGTCTGATTGAAACAGGCTTATTTTATCCCAAGAACGTGCAAAGTAAAGTTCCCGCGGGATAGAAATAACTGTTTTGACCTATTTAGAAAATCAGAGCCAGTGTAGCTTTTTATTAGTGTTTTTTTGTAAATCAGGCCCTAAGTTCAATTCACTTATTTCTATCCCGTGGGAATTTTGCATTGTCCCGTAGAAAAGTAGCCTATGTCAATCAGGGATACTGTATCTTACTATTAGTGAAAGAATTTTATAAATCGGCCCCTAATTTGGATTGACTTACTTCTATCCCCCGGGATTTTTGCATTTTCCCGAAGAAGAGTAGTCTATACCAATCAGGAATAGTGTAGATTTCTATTGGTGAAAGAATTTTTAAAATCAGCCCTGAAGTTGAATTCATTTTTTTCTATCCCGTGGGAATTTTACATTTTCCCGATGAAAAAGTAGCCTGTGTCAGTCGGGAATAGTCATAATATCATTATCATATGAAAGAATTTTTAAAATCAGTGTGAAGTTGAATTTACTTAATATTTCTATCCGGCGGGATTTTTTATTTTCCCAAAAAGAGTACCCTATGTTAATCAGACATACTGTAGCTTACTATTGTCCAAAAAAATTTAAAATCAGCCCCGAAGTTGAATTCACTTATTTCTATCACGCGGAAATTTTAAATTTTCCCGAAGAAGAGTAGTAATCTTTACAGATCAGGAATAGTGTACATTTCTATTGGTGAAAGAATTTTTAAAATCAGCCCTTAAGATGAATTCAGTTTTTTCTATCTCGTGGGAATTTTACATTTACCCGATGAAAAAGTAACCTACGTCAAATGGAGATAGTCATATCATATCATATGAAAGAATTTTTAAAATCAATGCCGAAGTTGATTTTACTTGTCTTATTTCTATCCCGCGGGAACTTTTTATTTTCCCGTAAAAAAGTACCCTATGTCAATCAGAGATACTGTAGCTTACTATTGGTGCAAAAAAATTTTAAAATCAACCCCGAAGTTGAATTCACTTATTTCTATCCCGCGGGAATTTTGTATTTTCCCAAAGAAGAGTATTCTATAACAATCAAAAATAGTGTAGCTTTCTATTGGTGAAAGAATTTTTAAAATCAGCTCGGAAGTTCAGTTCAGTTTTTTTTCTATCCCGTGGGAATTTTACATTTTCCCGATGAAAAAGTAACCTACGTCAAAATGAATTTTTAAAATCAGTGCCGAAATTGAATTTACTTATTTCTATCACGTGGGAATTTTGGATTTTCCCGTAGAAAAGTAGCCTATGTCAATCAGGGATAGGTACTATAGCTTTCTATTAGTGAAAGAATTTTTAAAATCAGCCCCGAATTTGGATTGAGTTACTTCTATCAGCTCCGAAATTTAATTCAGTTTTTTTCTATCCCGTGGGAATTTTGTATTTTCCCCAAGAAAAAGTAGCTTATATCAATCGAAGATAATCATATCACATAATGCCCGCGACTCCGTCTGCAAAGAATTTGTTTATCGCTATCCCACGGGAAATATGCAATTTTCCGGGATAAAATGTATCCTGTTAATCCAGGTTATAAACTACCTGTGTGCCAAATTTCATCAGAATCCGTCTACCCGTTTTAGCGTGAAAGAGTAACAAACATCCATCCATCCATATATTCATACTTACAAACTTTCGCGTTTATAATAATATTATATTAGTAGGATATTGTTTGTTTGTAAAAAGCCGTGGTAGACGGCGAGTCGTGGGTTCGAACCCAGACTTGCACTTCTAATTTTCTCGAAAGTATTGTGCGCGATTACACTTGAAACTCAACCCCCAGTAGGCCCGTTAAGGAATTAGGTTTATTGGTGTGGAAGTCGAGTCGAGTGGTTTCTGGATAAAAACACGTATGTATCACACAGAAGTAGCTATCTTACACGTGTGGTTGCCGAACAGTAAAGCAAGAGTTTATAGTTAATCTGGAAAAAATCAGAATCGATCAATTAAATTTACTGTTTTAACTCGTGCACGGCAGTTTATTTTAAAATAAACTCTTTTACACTATTAAACAAAGTTGCAGTTTAAAATTATTCGGTGAAAACATCTGAATGAACACAATTTTTCCATTGTCATCATCGTTATAGGTACATTTCAAGGTACGTACCTATCCCTCAAACGCATCAATATATCATGCAGGCATCCTCCATCTCAGGTACATACAAAGGTACAAATTCCATGAAGTAATAAAATAATCGACAATCGCGTTTTACAGCAGCAGCTATATATGCTGGCGCTGTGAATAGCAAGCCCAGGGTACATTTCAAGTGGCAGCTCTCAAAGAGAATAAAATCACTGTATTCGAATGTGTGTGACGGAGCTTTGTTCAAGGATCAAATACAGTTAACTCTCCCATGAACATAAAGTCAACAATAAGGATGCTTTTACACCAGGGATCTGCTATGCAACCTATGCTACGAAACTATGTGACTGTTTCCACTAATCGGCTATGTTTGAAAAAGTTCGAGGAAGAAGCGCTATGAAGAGTGCAGCCGTGAGGTAGCTATGCGAGGAAAATGTATCGACAATATAGGGACCATACATGGCCCACATCCACAGCACGCATCCAGAGCACGCATTTTTCCATATAAAAACATAATAGCTTAGTTGAACCCGTTTTTACCAGTGCTATACTATGTAGACCAATTTACGAATGTAATTCAAAATGATTTTCTTTCGTACTTTATCGGAAAAGTTTGTATTTATTGTGCTCTCTCAATTAGCTTCAGTACTCATCTTACAGCCGTGTAGTCATCTTACATTTTTCACTTTGACATTTGACACTATACAATAAAGTTCCATGTTAAGGGATATGAAAACGTCACTCATTTAATACAATCATTGATTGACAGTTCGGGTGCCATCGTATTCCAATTGAGATCCGAGTTTTCCCGATGGAAAATCATTTTGCACTACATCTGAAATATGATCGGTGGATAACAAACGTCAAACACAGTAAACTTTCTTGTGAACATAAAGTCGACGACTAAGGATAGCGCTCTCTGGGTCGACGTAAATATATTAAAAACAAGAAGACAAAGGGCACCTACAAAGATTCTCACGATGACGCAAGTTTGCTAAATTCAGAACAACACAGTCCTAGAATGCCAATGTGTTCCTTGTCTCTACCTCCGTCAAACATGGATGCTTTGACTCGAGGATCTATTGTCTTAGTGAAAGACAAGGCTTTAGTAAAACTTTTTCAAAACCAGTCTCCACAAAACGAAGGAACATGTACAATTCACGTGAAAAAACACGTCGCAAATTTCAAACAATCTGCTGAATATTTCGACTCGTTTTGAATATGTCAAATAATTTATGAATTGCTAAAATTTTTAAGGAAGGTTTCAAATTGTTTTTATTGGGTTTCGTGAAAAAATAAGCGTGTTTTTTACATATTTAAATAAATGTCTTAAGTACTTTTTCAACGCTAAGTGGGAATGATGTGAAGCTCACTTTTGTTTTTCAAAAAAACGTAGGAGGTTCTCAAGTCGACGCGTATATATGTTTTTTTATGTTATGTATGACCACGCATAACTTTTAGTAGTCCGATTTTAATGATTCTTTTTTTTTTGGAAAGCGTACTCCCCGAAGGTGATCCCATTTAAATTTGGAAAAAATATTTCTACCCTAGGGGTAGGAAAACAGGGGATGATTGATTGTTCAGTCACTGATTGTACTGTATGACCAGCAATAACTTTTTACAGAGTAGTCTGATTTTCATAATTCTTTTTTTATTGGATAGGGTATACCTTGAAGTTGGTATTATATAAATTTGGAAAAAAATTACCCCGAGGTTGGGAAAAAAGTATAAAATAAAAACTTTTTTAACAAAAAAATTAAACCGCCGAAAAAACTGAAAAACTCGTGCTGAGGCAAGGCAACGACTAACAAAAAAGGTATTATTTTTCGCTTTTCACTTTTTTCGGCGGTTTAATTTTTTTATTAAAAAGTTTTATTTTGTTAAGAAAACAGGTTAAGGGGCTGTTTCACCACCTCCGTTTCTCCGTCTATTCGAACAAAACAAACAGAGACGGCATCACATTTATCCGTCAAATAAATTTGATCAATGGATGGTTAAATATAATTCATCCGTCGCGTTCCAATACTACTATGCATTTATTACATATTTAATTAAATGTCTTAAGTACTTTTTCAACGCTAAGTGGGGATGATGTGAAGCTCACTTTTGTTTTTAGTTTGTTAAGAAAACAGGTTTAAAATATAATTCATCCGTCGCGCTCCAATACTACCTACTATGCATATACTACGGATAGTCAAGTAGATCAATGTAGTTAGTGTAAGTTGACCATGTTTGGAAATAAAATGCATTTTTTAATTTATCAAAGTATATCCTTTGTTTCGAATTAAGCTCTAAAACAGAAGAAGGTTGTGAAAACTTTCCTCGTATTTCTCCAAAAAATACCTGGTGAGTTATCCAGAATACCGGTATACGTACATAAAAGTGATTTACGCGTTGCAGGTGCTTATCATGATTTTATTTAGGATGTTTTCGCGCTAAATCATACGAAATTTTAACAGGAGCATTTGAATGGGAAATTGAGAGACACTTTTTTCCGAAAATTTGTAAACTGTTACATAAAGACCGTTGGGGCGACATTTTGTAAAGAACGAAAAAATTTCCGGAATCGAATGGGCCAGATGTATCCCGGTTTTTTTAATTATCACGTATCGAACTTCCATATTTCGGTTTCTTTCTTTGCTTGCGTCAACTTGGGAATAGAAAAGAGTTAAGTTACGTTATGGAAATCACAAAATTTGCAATTTAGCTATTGTTTAGTCTTTTTTACACTAAGCATTTTGGATAATTAAAAAGGCAAAGCTAGATGCCAATGCCTAAAACTATACAAATATCTACATCTAATGATCTATTATTTTATATGACATTCTAGTTCTTATTTATTGTTAATCAGAACTTTTATTTCAGTCATAACTCAATAAATAAATAAAAAAAAAAAAAAAAATGTTAGGGGACAATCTTACACAAATCGACTTAGTCCCAAACTAAGCAAAGCTTGTACTATGGGTACTAGACGACGATAAACATACTTATATAGATAAATAAATACTTAAATACATAGAAACATCCATAACTCAGGAACAAATATTCGTGCTCATCACACAAATAAATGCCCTTACCGGGATTTGAACCCAGGACCTCTTGCTTCGTAGGCAGGGTCACTACCAACTAGGCTAAAGAGGTCGTTTGATTTAAAAGAAAACATCACTAATGCGTTTGCTTTAGTAACATTTTTTATTTCTGCCCTTAACTAGGTAGCGACACGGGAACTTTTGATTTGGGTTCGCATTTGGTGATTTTTTTATGTCAAATATTACACTTTTTAGCCACAAAAATTAGTTGCAAGTCCCACATCAAAACTGACTTTGGCAATGTAACGGTGCAGCGTATGATTGGATTTTACACGGACTTTCACGGGGCGGAGCAGGTGGCGTTAACGACGGCGATGGCTCTGGTTTTTATTGCCGAAAGCACAGACTAAACGTGTTGGTAAAGTAACTAACGTTTTACAATATGTACAAAAAACCTTTTTAATAAAAGTTTTATTACAGTACTTATTTATTAAAAAAAAACCGTGTTAGCCTCTCAAGCAGAAGTTCGTGGGTTCGACCCTGGACTCACATCTCTAAGTTTTTTGGAATTTATAAATAGGTTTACATATAGGTACTAATATAGCAAAGATTATGTTTGTTTGGTTTGTTTCAAAAGGGTAATTTATAAAACTAAGTCAAACCCGATTCAAAACAATTCACAACCAAAAGAACGCTACACTATGCCAAAGTAACAAAAGCTTTTTTTGGTCTCGGGAAATCGCAAGGTTCCCGAGGGGTACCTCCTGAACAATCTGCGGGTAAAGGCTATTTATTAGTAAAGTCCTGTGGAAATATATAAACTTCAGGCGCATGAAAAATATTAGAACACTTTAAACCAAAATCATGTTCCGTATAAGATAAGTTCCTATGCTAATATATTTTAAATAAGAGAAATGATAACACGTAACATTACTAGCACTTGAATTGAAGATAAGATATATGGGTCAAACATTAGGTAGTACGTAATGGCCATCAATTGTAGCTCGAAGCATCCATTCCTTGCCAGATATCTTAATGTAAATTGCAGCACTCTATTTAGCCCCAAAGTGATTTACAATGAAGTTGCGTGGTTGGCTATGGCAAATTTTACGCTAGAGAAACAATTTAAAGTAGGTACCTAAGTAGTTATTTAAAATAAGTAAGATTGAAAAAATTGAGAGGTCAACAAAAAAATATAGATAGGTAGATATCTTATGTAGTAGATCCTGTAGAAGTAATAATGAATTACTTCAAGAATTTAAAGAGTTTGTAAGTACATGATAAAATAAGTGCATTTTCCTCAAAACTGCAGTTTTTTAGAGTAGGGTACCTACGCGGAGTATATAATAAGCTGCCTGAGGAGCTGATGATTATTAATAACGAAAAAAGTGTTCAAATAAATAAAAATAAATAAATATCACGGCACAATTCACACCAATTGACCTAGTCCCAAAGTAAGCTAAGCATAGCTTGTGTTATTGGTACAAGGCAACGGCTAAACATACTTATATAGATAGATACATACTTAAATACATATTAAACACCCAAGACCCGAGAACAAATATTCGTATTATTCATACAAATATCTGCCCCGACGCGGGAATCGAACCCGGGACCTCAAGCTTCGTAGTCAGGTTCTCTACCTACTAAGCCATCTGGTCGTCTAAATGCTTAAGTTCCTCGTAAAAAAGACATAGGTACATTCTACATATAAATTACTACTTGTCCGTGAAAATTGATTGATCATGTGCTTACAAATTTAATATTTTTTTTAAATTCTTATTTGTAATTTTAACTTCATAATAATGTAAGTACCTACAACCATTGAAAACCTACGTTACGACAAATAAAATATTAAATATTGGTCCCAGTAAAATTTCAAAATATACGTTAGGGCCGTTGGCACCAATGTGTCCTGGGATGGTGGAAAAGCACCGGAAGACTCAGCGAGGGTGTGACCCCCACAAAGCAGACTAATGACTAGCCACTCTCGTGCTTTTTTGCATTTGCTGTCATTTATTGACAAGTGATTTCAATGTCATTATAGTCTTAAGGAATAAATTTGATTGAAATAAATAACAAGTTAAGTATGAAGTATCTTTTTCTATTTATTTTTTTTATTTTCTTCAACTTCATTTTTTTATTACTTTTACAGTCATCCCGTGAAACCATATATTTCAAACTAAATACAAACTGAAATATAGATGCACAGAAAAAAACCCCAGAAAAAAGACCAATGCTGGGAATCGAACCCAGGTCCTCAGCGTTCCGTGCTGCGTGCTTACCCCTACACCATCACTGGTCTAGAAGTTAGCGACGAATCTTTCCCATACATCGTACACTTCAGTCTGTTATAATCACATTAGGCAGTGATAAAGCGCATCTATGTTAATGCCCTCTACCGAGCTCCCCGAGCTCTCTCTCTGGGGTTTTTTCTGTGCATCTATATTTCAGTTTGTATTTAGTTTGAAATATATGAAATAAATAAATAAATTTGCAACCGTAGTTGCACAAAGCATATAAGTGGCTAGGTAAAAGTCGCAGGAGTACGATAGATCCAGACAGCGCAGAACTGACCATTATGACGTATATTAGGCTCCCCAGTAATTTTTTCGATTATTCCTTTCCTGCCTAAATTTATGCTACCGAGCGTCGTATAACCGCACATCTGTCACAATGTGTCGCGACTACCATTTGTCGCGGTGTGACAGCTGACACCCTTTTAATACCCCTCCAGTGAAAAAGAGACGTATTGTCTCAATCCGCGACAAAGAAGAGCCTAGGGATGTCGTTCTTTTTTTTGACGTGATTACGTATAATAAATCGATGAACGCCGGCTGCACGCACGAAAAAGGATGACGCAATGTCCCGTACATGTCTGTACATGTCCCCTACATGTCCCGTACAAGAGAGAGCAATGAACGCCAGGATGTACAAGAGAGCAGCGCGTGCCAGGATGTAGGTACAATCTTAGTACTAGTGCTCGGGTAATTTTTAATGTTGGGGTGTGGGGTGCGGGCGGGTTGAGGGGGGTGCGGGGCAACGTCGGGCGCGGTCGTGCGGTCAGTGGGTGCCCGCCTGGTTTCATTTTTGTTTTTTGAATGTTTTGTTATAACGTTGTCACGTTAAAAAAAAAAAAAAAAAAAAACTATCGTCCGTAAACCGACTTTACAGTCAACCGGTTTTTTTCAGTACAAGTGATTTGACCAATGGCTTCTCAAGCAGAGAGCCGTAGTAGGTTTGACCACGGGCTCGCATCTCGGAGTTTTTCGAAATTTGCAATATTATATTTTGAAATTTACCATGAGCTTTACGATGAAGGCAAAAACACCTAAACACTTGCAAAGAAATTCACTCTAAAAGAAGTTTTCAAGGAAGAATATATTAAATGCCTACAAAAATGATTTTATACACAAGTGCTGTTTATTGCCAATTTCCCATTGCAGCTTTTTGATTGCAGTGATGGATGCAATAAGGACACCGAGATAGGCAAAATGGCTGCAATGCAATCGTGCAAAATGGTATCTATAATTGTGGTATTTTGTTTTATTAAATAAGTTGACGAACGAATAATTCGGCAATTGATGAAAAGGCTAAAAAAAGGCTACGTGGTTAACTGCCTAAAGCGGCACAAACTATTTAGCGGTGTCGTCAATCAGCATAATTAAAAACACCGCGGCGAGAGCACTAGACGTTAAATTCAATCCAATTCGCTTAAATTTTTCCAATCTGTGTACTCCACTGATCCAATTAAGCGACAAAGAAAGATTTCTTCAATCAAATTAAACGGCAACCTTTTATCTGCCATTCTCCGCAGCGAGACCAAAGTGGAAGACATTTGTTGTTTTTACAATGACAAAAGCAACTGGAGAGCCTATATATAAATAAAGTGTAATAGGTTTTTTTTCATTGCGAGTATTTGTACCAAAAATCGCGATTATCTATGGTACGGTTTTAAGGTTAGTTTTGTGACACGATTTTTATTGGTACCCATTTTATTTCGACGAAATATTGACATCACGTAACTGAAAATTAATTTCGAATTGCCTACAATTGGCAGTAATTGACCGATTAATCCTTTGCACCCTTATAATTGAATAGAGAAATAACTATAACAGTGAAATCACATATTTATAAGAAAATTAGTTCGTTAGAATCACACTAACACAATTAACTAATTACATTTGTATTTTACGGTGAAGAAAAAAATCTCGAGGAAACCTGCATACACCTGAGAAGAAATTTAACGGTGTGTGTGAAGTTCCCAATCCGCACTGGGCCCCCGTGGGAACTACGGCCCAAGTTCCCTTATTCTGAGAGGAGGTCTGAGCCCTCACCGTCGCCCATGGACACCCGCAACACGGGGGGCATCACAGGTGCGTTGCCGACCCTTTTAGGAATTGGTAGGCTCGTTTTTTAAAGATCCCTAAGTTGTAACGCTCCGGGAATGCTGCCGCAGAAAGCTGATTCCAGATCTTTGTCGTGCGAGGAAAGAAGACTAGAATGCCAATCATCAAGATGGTGAGGATGGAAAGACAAACGGTTCCTCGAAGTGCGGTAGTGGAATTTAGCCGCAGGCAGCAATTCGAACAGTTCGTCAGAACACTCCCCATGATAGATACGGTATAATATACAGAGAGACGCCACATCCCTCCGCAAAGCCAAAGGATCGAGTAGGCCAGAGAGTGCCTGACTACCGACAAATCGAGCAGCTCTACGTTGGATGCGGTCAAATGGAAGAATTTGGTACTTGGGTGCCCCAGCCCAGAGATGAGAGCAGTACTCCATGTGCGGCCTAACCTGCGCCTTATAAAGTTGTAAGCGATGGGCTGGCGAGAAGTACCGTCCCGCTCTATTAAGCACCCCCAATTTTTTAGAAGCTAACTTAGCTTTGCCTTCCAAATGACCACGAAACTGAACATCACTCGAAATGTCGACACCCAGGATCCCAATAGACGATTTGGCATCAAGGGGAGTACCATCAAAACAATTCCCGCTTCGGGGCAGATTTTGAATCAAAAATACGAATATTTTGTTCTGGAATCTTGGGTATTGAAGTATGTAGCTATTTGTTTAAGTAGTTTATCCGTTGCCTGAGTAACTAGTACCCATAATACAACACAAGCTTTGCTTACTTTGGGACTAGGCCAAATGGTATGAATTGTCCCGTGAAATTTATTTATTTATTTAAAAACCACCATGAATAATTATGGAAAGCTTCCTAACGCTGACTTAAGTACTAGCTTGTTATACTTTGTTCCACACGAATTTCCACATAGCTGACGATGCGAGTTATTTCTACGCTAAAGCAATTCCTTCAATAATAGTCAAAAACTGAGCTAGTTAGGAATATAACGGCTCTAAAAATATTAATGAGGGTTAGAAAAGCTGGCCAATCATATAAGTAACGCCTTGTACCCAAGAGGTTAAAACTGTAATTGGTCCAAATTTCCAAGGGCCCAGCTAATTTCCTGTCGAGTTGCTATCACAGGGAATTGTATATTAATTCAACGAGATTAGAAACCGCCTTGCTCGAGAGCAGTCTGCCTGGATTTGTTTACTTACTTGTTTACCTTGCGTTTAACAGGTTATTTCAGAACGCTTGTTGCGTATAAAACTGAAGGCTTTTTGTTTGTTTTAACTTGATGGTTTTTGAGAAGATGTACACATAATATTGAAAAAAAAAGAAAAAACAGCCTATCGTTTGAAGCCATGAAGGTAGTTCACATTATAGAGATCTTTAAAATACAATACAAAACATTCTATAATGAACATTGAGCAGTACAGATTACAAAAAAGGTAAAAGGCAGGCTAGATAATAAACGGTTTCGTCCAAACAACCTTTTAGATATCGAAACTAATACAATTACGTTGAAGTATGACAGTGACGAAAACGAACTCACAGAAGAAATGAAAACAAACATTTTTCATCTCTAGTTACATATTTACTTTCAAAGCTTTCCATAATGTGGACAATTTTATCTCATTTATTTATTTGCTTAGTACCTACCCATAACACAAGATTTACTTAGCTTACTTTGGGACTAGGTCAATTGGTGTGAATTGTCCCGTGATATTTATTTATTATTATTTATTGAGCCAGGCGTTACGTTGCGGAAGTTCATATTAATGAACTGAAACCATTACTTTGCTCACCCGCGACTAAAGCAAAGCAATGCAATTTGAGGGTGAGCAAAGTAATTGTTTATCTCACTCAATCGATGCTACCTGGTATTTTTTTCATAACTTTTCATTCCAATTAATAAACTTCTTTAAAGTTAAACAGCAATATTGAACAAACTGCACACTATACTCGTAATCTCATTCATGAATAATTTTATTAATGTCAGGCTAATCTAGTTACGCATTAAAGATTTTGGTACAAAACGCATCCCAGAAAAATACAAAAGCACATAAAACTTCGAAACATATTTATAATAGCACTTGCTTTACGTATACAGTGGCCGAGAGATTACGTTACGATTCAACAATTTCTGTAATAGTATATATATGCATCCAGTGCACTTCAGGACTACGTCGGCCAATATTTCTAGCACCACGAGACGTGACTTATATTGTTCAAAATACTATTGTGATCTGCAAATATGTTATATGTAGGATTTAGAGTAGGTCGGCACTGAAAACTTTACTAGTTTATACTAAAATAACACTCTAAAAACTAATAATCTTCACATAAAGGAGACACTCTTAATAATTTATTTTGTCATACTTTTCTACAAAACTTAGGAAAGTTATGGAAGATTTTGTTACTTTTTTTTAACTTGGCTAGGTTTTAAACTAGGTATGCATGCCACTTTGGTTAGTGTAGCTTTAGTTCAAACTAACAAAACTAGTTACTTATTTTACATTGTTAAAATCAAAAAAGCATGAATTTTTGTAACATGGAATTATTGGCTTAGGTAATAACTAATAGGAAAAAGCGGGCTGTTTCCGCCTATCGATGTCTATGTGCGCCTATTTTGTGTTATTTATCCGAAGACATAATAATATGCTACATGTTGATGTAAGAAAAACGCTACTAGGTATATAGGTACTACGAGTAAATACTTATTCAAATTTTAAAAATAAAATTTTCCGCAATTCAATCAAGCCTTCAATAAATTCTCAAGCAAATGGTCGAACTATGTTTCATATTGTTTGAGTATATTTTTTAGCTTCAAAGATATACTGAAAAAGTATTGCGTGCGAAGCGAATTTTATTTTTACCTATTAAAAAGTAAAGTGACTGTATGACAGACAGATAACGTACAGCCTTTTCTTCTTTCTTCTTTCAACCATTTTCTACCCATTGTTGAGCATAGGTCTCTTCCAATTTTTTCCATGCATTACGTACCCATATTTTCAATAGTCACACAGTACACGGTTTGCTTAGTTAAACTAATTTTTGTCCGAGGAAGCTGCCAGCTCTAAAAGTACGAACTATACCTTCATAATTACAAAACCTACAGGTATAGTTCTATACATATAGGATTCTGTAACTTTAATTATGATTGTTAAAATACTTTATCTAGCTATTTATATATTGTTCTATCCAGTTATTGGATTTAATTAAATTGCTTCTATGCAATCGGCGGTAATGAACAAAACACCATTCATTGATTCGCTACCTTTTTTGCAATCAGTAAATTGTGTAGCTCTAGATACCTCATATCATCTAGCTATTTATATTTTATAATATTTTATTTTCATCTAACTAGAATCAAAAATTTATCGAAATGTCTGTACAAAATATACTAAATAGTATACTTGATGAACCGTTTTGTTAATCAAGCTTAGGTAAAAACTCTATATAGGACCTATCAATAGAGATTTTCAATAACTTCTAACGTGAAAAGCCAGACAACTTTGACTTTTCATAAAGGACCAATCGCGCTCTGACTTAAATCCATTGGAACTTCATTTGCTTTAACTGCAGAATTGCAATTTTCAATAAGACTCGGACCAATTTAGTCTCATTTTGATCGTTTTCTGGAGCGTAAGGAACGGATATTAGATTTTACCTCCGCATTTGGAGGTATAATTTAATCACAACTGCTTTCAGTTTTAATGAAATCATAAGGTAAATGAGTTTAATAGGCGCTTTGATATTATATTGTCGATGAAAACTAGGTAGCGGTAATTGCTTGTATAAAGCATTTTTTTATTTCTTATTGAATACCTCATTAACAGTCTTAATAATTAACCAGAAAATTTACGTTAATCGATTATAATTGTCTATTTATCATCAATAATTTTTTTTGAATCGCTACCACAGCCGGAGTTTAAAAAGATTATACGAAACTTCATGTATGCCTCAAAAATAATTCTCGAACTTAATTAGTAAAAACTGGGCATTTGCATGTTGGATTTACTCATCGAGGATTTCTTAACTAACATTATATCTAACGTTAATCAAGTTTATGAGATCGTAAAAATAGTTCTACAAAATATTATTGATAGTATAAGTAATTTTACTAATATTATTATAAAATGTGTTAGTTTGTATGTGCGTGCGTGCGTGTACCGTTTGTTACTCTTTTACGCTAAAACAGCTGGACAAATTTGATGTGTAGATGGTCGCCTGTAATAATTATAACTCACAGGCTAACGCTAGTGAAAAAAAAAATAATTAAAACATCAAAAAACTCGCCTGCAGACTTACTGAAAAGATTGAAACAAGATAAATATTTAATAACTATAAAAAGCTAACTGAATCCAAGGAAAGAAATCGAAAAAAGACTAAACATTTAAAGCGAACTTAAAACATGTCGATGACATTCCTTCAAAATTTTATGCAACGATTAAATGCAGTCGTAGGCATGCATAAATTGTCACTAAATCCCATGCAGCTACTGGTCGTTTGAAAAATCTCTTCAAACTTAATAGCAACTCCTTATTGGTGAAGTACCCATTAAGCATGCCTCCGACTGCATTAAAACGATATAAGTTTTGAGGATTCCCATGAGAAAATATCACGATTTCATTCCAATTACTAAATCATAAAATTCTGAAATTTCAACACGTGTACAACTGCTAGATCTAAGACTCATCGCGTTTAAGACTAATTGTGTAACTAAGATAAGTTTTTGAGGAATTTCCCGCAGCGGGATGTTTACAATCAACGTCAGTATTATTCTTTTAGATTAACAAGCTCACTAAAATTTAAATATTGGGTATCGGCCAAACAAAACGAGAGCTATGGTACTCCTCCGCCTACTCAATAAGGGCGTTCCGTGATTTATTTCCTACCTAATACAACGAAGTTTCGTTCGACTATGTAACAAGTTTGTAAAACTCGTTCGCAGCGAAACTGTTGGATCACGCGATCTGGTGTTTAAATGGAAAACTATCATCGGTAATAGATTAGCATTCGTTCATTAAGTACATTATTCTATTCTATAATTAATTCCTCGCGACTATTTACCCATATGAAAAACATCAAGAAGGAACTAGCATAACCATAACCCATAACCCGCGATGATTGGTTAGATCAATTTGCCAGGAACGTTATTTCCTTATAGCAAAATTTCCATTCGCATTTTTTCCAAGATGTTTTTTTTCTCACCATGGTTTTTTACTGAACCTTGTTTTCATAGCAGCGTTTTTTCTTAGGTTTACTAATGTTTCGGCGAAAAACTTTTCGCAAAATGATTCATTTGGCAAAGTTTCATCTCCCAAATGTTTATTTTTTCTGAAACTGTAAACTTTTCAGGATTATTATAAAACAAACCTAACCTAATCTACAGGATAGTCCAGAAATATATCCTGAATAGTTTACAGTTTCAGAAAAAAATAATATTTGCGAAATGAAACATTTGGCAAATGAATCAGTTTGCGAAAAATAATTCGTCGAAAAGGCAGTACACGGCTTTGGCTCTTCGGGCCGATGCAAACTTAACATAACCTAAACCTACTAACGCGATTGTGAAAATATGCTTCAGTAAAAAACCATAGCGAGCAATTAAATCGTAAGTGTGAAGATACCAGTCCAGACTGGGCGTACGTGAGAAATACAGACCAAACCATCTTAACCTAAGGAGGAAAAGGTTCCTACGCCTGTGCCCAGTAGTGAGACGTGTGTAAGCTGGATGGGAATTATCCTATAAGTTTTGGTTTCCACGGTTTTTGTATGAAAACATACTTTCAGTGAAATAATACGGATTACTCACGTCTCGAAACGACACGTGAATGTCTTTGGCTGCAGCCGTAGCGTGTTCCTCCAAGAGGAAGGCCTACGGATAAGCTCGAAACATGTCAGTTAAGGTCGTTTTGAAATGTGAGTATTTAATCCGTATTTTTTCACTATGACTGAGGTTCACGGTAGTTTCAAGTTTAAAACATACTTTCAAAACGTATGTATACTTATTTTAGGTACAAAAATAAAGAAAAAAACAGTCGCCATCATAAATATTGGAGCATTCGAGGTCGTCAAAGAGAAACGACCGTTTTGTCAATCGCGCACGTGCGTGTTTTAATATTTTCGACCATACAAAGGCGAACTTACCCCTTGTCTAATTTATACTTTTTTTTTGGTTGTTTGCGTGAACTCAATTTTTCTACGTATTCCTGAGAACAATGGTCTTGGCAGATAGACAGACGTACAATAAAATGATCTCATAAGGGTTCTTTTTCCCTCCTATACTCGTCAAAAAGCCAAATTAAAACACAGAGATCGTGACCGGTCTAAAATATAAAAGCATTGTTTCATTCACTCACCGCACAAAAACTGTACACATCAGAAAATAAACATTAATTAAAAAGAGCGTACTCCTACCTAAAAGGCCGGCAACGCACTTGTGACTCTTCTGGTGTCGCAGGTGTCCATGGGCGACGGTAATCGTTTACCATCAGGCGATCCGTCTGCTCGTTTGCCCCCTATACCATTAAAAAAAAAACATCCAATACCATGGTATCGACTTTCATGAAGTAAATGCTCAAAAGTTTCGTTACCTACGCCAAACTATAACCACCAAAGAAAACTATGAACTATGCATAGTAAAACTGTTGTCGCCAGCTTGATTTACGACATCGTATTTACAGTTTGAAGCTCTGAAAAGTGATAACGAATAGCCAAAGTTTCACGGTTTCCTAATGGAAACTCACGTCCATAAAATTCGTACGTCGGTCTGCTGCACAGCCCAATTAATCTTAGTTTAAGACTGTCAGAATTTAGATTAAGATAATTAAGTCGGAGAAAATTGATTTAGAAACAGCTTTAATGAAACCCCATTTGTTTGACTTCCTTCAAATTGTGTTCAGCAAAGTCTACAAACTACAAAAAGCTTTGGGATTGAAGATCTATATCTGTGAAAGAGTAAAACCACTGATTGGTAAACTGAATAATTTACTGACTAACAGACTGCATACAGTCTAAACCAAGGGCTAAAGACTTTAATAAAGAGTATCAAAGGAAATACTTTCATAATTTCTACTAAACTAGTGAAACTATTAGTATCTTTCTTTTTTGCATTTGTTTCTTTATCTGTGTATTTGTATTTGTGTCTTTGTTGTATTTGTTGTTGTACCCGTATTTGTTTTACGGTTTGTTACAGTTCGCAACACTGCGTTTAACTTGCCTTCTTTCCGCTAAATTCAAGTCTAGGGTGAATGAGCATTTACTAGGCAAGCGTTTTCCATCGTAGTAGGCCTGATCTTCGCTTTCCATCAAGCGCGATTGTGGTCAAACGCAAGCCTACGTATATATTGTACAAAATAAAACTAGTTTAAAATATCAAATGGGTTGGAAAATAGCTTTATTGATTACCTAAATAACCCATTCGATATTTTAATAAATTCAATGTATTCATTTTCGATATTCAAATCCGCCCCCTTATTATTTCTTTAACCGAAGTAAAGTTGCGTAAGCCATTATCGTATAAAAGCTAAAAAACTCTACAAAACAAATGTATGAAGATGATCTTGAAAGGCTTTGCAAATAGGTATCTAGAATGTTTTAGTGTAAAAATTTAAAGCAACACAATGCAAAAATATAGTGGCAAATATTGCCACGTAGTGGTAAAGCTGAACCTACTTTTTTTTTAGTTTGGCTGGAATGCTTATAACCATCTATCAAAAATGTTTCACTTTATTTTTAGAGCAGTGTTAAAATGAAAAAATGTTTTTTGATACCAGTCAGGCGGTTTGAACTCGTAAAAGTGACGGTCATGTAACAATTTTAAATACAATCCTTTGTTCCCATCTCAGTAAACTAGTCATATAATGGTCATATTCAACAAGTATTATGTTCGATTGGGTCATCAATAAATAGCCCATGTTTTTGAAATCTATTCCATATCACTATGCGTTAGAGTGTTATAAATAAATAACAATATTATTCATATAGACTGGAGATGATAATACTGTTATATTTTCATCTATTTTAATATTGTCCTAGTCAAGACTCTAACACAATTTTACAAATATACAATGCAGAAACCCACAATCTTCTGTAGCAATAATTGAAAAACACATCTAATTATTATTTCATGAAGATCCTTTGTGTGTTTCTAATTATGTTCGCAAAGATAACATAGGGAGGGGAGATTATCTCGTCAGAGTTATTAGAGCAATTTATTTTCGTTCATCTTTATTCAGTAGAGGGTCTAACATTCGTATCCCTCAATTTCAGTGACAAACCAATAAATTAGGATTTAAATGACAATGGAGGACACTTGTAAAGGCACAATGCCACAATGGATCCCGTGGGATTTGATATTGGTTTCAAACCCGTTACCTCTTCGACACCGGTAGGATTACAGGCATTCAGACTTCTTTGCTTGAGAATTTAATTTAATGGAAAGTAACAAAAATGCGACACTTGTATGTAACAAGCTGACTTTTGCGGTACCATACAAATTTTAATATGTGATTCGGCATCGATGAAAGATCATGTTTAAGTATTTTGGGTTGAATTATTAATATGTATTTTATGAATTTAGGATTGTCCACTAGATGGTTTGACGTATTACATCGAATAACACAAAAATCAAAAAGTAAAAATGAAAAATGGCTTATAGCGCTGTATTAACTATGCTGAATGATATGTATATCGAGGCTTGGATGGTTGACTAAAAATCACCTTGTAAAATACTGCACTATTTATACCAAATGATGCCGAATTTTTAAATGATGATTTCATTATTTGATGTATTAAAATGGTTTGTTTCTTCTTGCCTCTCTGTTAGAGGGCTTTATATCGCAGCCTTGCATAAATTACCCCGGATTACGACTTTATTGAAAACCTTCCAGTGGAAAAGTTTTTCTAGTGGGCAGGCGAAAGAATACGTACCCGTGATGAGAAAGATAATATTATAATAATGGCTTTTATCTACTCTCATATCGTAAAATTCGAATTATAAAATTCAAAAAGAGTTTATATTGACATACTTTTTAAACACAATACCGAAATATTAAAAAAAAAACGTATTATAACACTTTTCTTCTAACGAAATTGTTATAATACAATTTTTTTTCCCATTACGATACAGGGTAAATCCAAAAAGTTTATATCACCAAGTTTTGATTCCAATTTTCACTTGTCTGTGGCAGCGCCCGTTTTAGCGCATGCGCGCACATGCGCGGTGATGTACTGAGTTTTAGCGCCATTCCATTCATACCTGTCGTTTTGTTGTACGAATTTTCGTGGGAAAATTTTGTTCTTGCTTAAAAATATCTGATATCAGTGAATGCGAAGAAAATTTGACTCCGCCCGATATTTTAGATGCGGCGAAGGAAATGACTCATAATTTACTACTAGCAAAGTTCAGAAAATTGTACGATAAATGCTATCAAGACTTTATGGCATGAAAAATGCAAAAAGGCTACTTCGTTTTTGGAAAAATGTGTGAGAGAAGATAAAATATTGTATGCAACTCTACGTAATTTGGCCTTAAAACACTCATGTGACCCTTTATGAAACCATATACGTGTTTTAAGGACCCCTATTACGATACAGTTGCATAAATAGCTATTATAGTCGCTGCAATGCAATTAAGAAGGTAACGACGAGCTCCGATGCATAATAAGTCGTCTAGTCGCCCTTCATTGCTTAGAGATATTTATTGTCAATGTGGGGTTTACCTGTGAGCGCTTTATTTTTAGATATGTCGAAAGCATTTGACTTGGTTTCTCATAATAAGCTTTTAGACAAATTAGAACTGTATGGTATAAGAGGCAACATGCATCGTTGGTTCGAATCTTACTTAAGCCAGCGAACTCAGTGTACAGAAAAAGTAAGGGAGGTAGGGAACTCTTTACTTCATCATAGATCAAATTACAAAAAAAAAATGTTCGGAGTTCCTCAAGGAAGTGTGCTTGCACCACTTCTATTTTCTTTTTACATAAACGATCTTTCAGAAGCTGTCGACTATCCGGCGATACTGTTTGCTGATGATACCTCTATAGTAATACCATGTTCTGATGTTACAACGTACGAGTAAGAGATAAATCGAACTCTTCATCAAGCGATACAGTGGTTAGAAAGCAATAACTTGACATTAAATATAGACAAAACCAAGCTCATTCAATTTCGAACCAATAGAGGCAAAAATAAGGATTTAATTATATCATATCAAGGAAAAACTGTCAATGTAGATGGTAATATCAAATTTCTTGGTATACTAATCGATGAATACTGTAACTTTAATTTGCACGTAGAGTATGTTTGCGATAAATTAAACAAATTTGTGTTTCCTTTGAGAATATTACGAGATACAGTTTCGCGAGAGGCAGCTTTGGTGGCATATCATGGATATATCATGTCCACTCTCCGCTATGGCTTGGTCATATGGGGCAATTCCAGAGATATGAAAAAAGCCTTTATAAAGCAAAAAAAATGTATCAGAACGATATTTTCGTTAAAACCCCTTGACTCATGTAAACCTTTATTTAAAGAGCATAAACTTTTATCCCTGCCATCATTGTACATTTATGAAGTATCTGTTTTTGTATTTTTAAATAAACATTATTTTTCTCGTAATTGTGACGTTATATGTTACAACTAGCTTTTGCCCGCGGCTTCGCTCGCGTGTACTATGAGTATTCCAAAGAACCAAGATATCAAGCAAGCAAGCATACAGGCAAGCAAGCAAGCAGGTCCACAATTGACCGAGAAATCGGTGAACATACCTACATAAAAAAATCATAAAGTGGAATGCATAACCTCCTCCTTTTTTAGAAGTCGGTTAAAGTGCCCTTTGCGGCCTACTTACAGTACTTATGAATTTTGAAATTTTAGCTTTCTACAACCAGTATAACGCAAAATCCCGTTTTTTCCCGTTCCCGTAAGAATTTCGGGAAATGTTTTCTTAATGCTCCCCTACACTCCCCAAGGAACCCATTTGCCAAATTTCAGCTTTATATGACCAGTAAAACGAAAAAGCCCGTTTTTCCCGTTCCCGTGAGAATTTTGGAAAGTCCTCTCTCAATGCTCCTCGACACTCCCCAAACAAACTACATGCCAAATTTTAGCTTTCTACAACCAGTAAAACGAAAAATCCCGTTTTTTCTCGTTCCCGTTAGAATTTGGGAAAGTCCTCTCTCAATGCTTCTCTACACTCTCCAAGCAACCTACATACCGAATTTCAGCTTTCTACGACCAGTAAAACGAAAAATCCTGTTTTTTCCCGTTCCCGTGAGAATTTTGGAAAGTCCTCTCTCAATCCAGCTCTACACTCCCCAAGGAACCCACTTGCCAAATTTCAGCTTTCTATGACCAGTCAAACGAAAAATCCCGTTTTTCCCGTTCCCTTGGGAATTTTGGAAAGTCCTCTCTCAATGCTCCTCTACACTCCCCAAACGACCTACATGCCGAATTTCACCTTTTACGACCAGTAAAACGAAAAATCCCGTTTTTTCCCGTTCCCGTGGGAATATGGGAAAGTCCTCTCTCAATGCTCATCTTCACTCCCCAAGCAACCTACATACCGAATTTCAACTTTCTACGACCTGTAAAACGAAAAATCCTGTTTTTCCCGTTCCCGTAGGAATTTTGGAAAGTCCTCTCTCAATCCAGCTCAACACTCCCCAAACAACCTACATGCCGAATTTCAGCTTTCTACGACCAGTAAAACGAAAAATCCCGTTTTTTCCTTATCCCATGGGAATTTATAATTACCTACATCTATGCCAAATTTGAAGAGTCTAGTAATTATAGTTCAGAGGATCCCGTTGAACTGAATATATAAATCCCGTTTTTTCCTTATCCCGTGGGAATTTTGAAAAATCCTGAAATTAATGTTTTAAATAATGTAATACCTACTTGTATATCAAATTTGAAGAGTCTAATTATTATAGTTACTGAGATAGGGTCACTCGGAATCGAATATATAAATCCCGTTTTTTCCCTTTCCCGTGGGAATTCCCAAAAATCCTTCCTTAGTGGATGCCTACATTGTATAAGGTATCTATGTGCAAAATTTCAAGTCTCTAGGTTCAGTAGTTTGGGCTGTGCGTTGATATATCAACAGTCATTTAGTTTATTTAGATATTTCAACCCCATCGCACCCCATCCAGGGAGATGGTATTTTACGTCTGCCACGTCGGATTTTGCAACCGTTGTTGTTTTCATAACCAGCGACCCGATAAACCATAGAAACAACGCCCATGTTGATTTTCAGACTTTGTTACCCCTTTCCCCCCTTTTAGGGGTTGAATTCTCAAAAAACCTGAAACACGTGTTTACTCATTTATCATTAGGAGTATTTCTGTGAAGTTTCGATTAAAATAGTCGAACTAATCTGGTTTCCCCATACAAACTTTGAACCCCCTTTTTACCCCTTTAGGGAGTGAATTTTGAAAAATCCTTTCTTAGTGCACCCCTAGACCTTATAAGGAACCTACATGCCAAATTTGGAATCTCTAGGCCCAGTGGTTTGGGCTGTGCGTTGATATGTCAGTCAGTCAGTCAGTCAGTTTCTTCTTTTATATATTAAGATAATCGCACGTCTAGGCAGCGAAATCTATTGTACGTGTACCTAAATCGCGCCTTAGACAAACAAGTCGTAGTCCGTACAAAATGTGCTTGAAAATATTTAACAAGCTTTCTAAGGACATTAAAGATATACCTCTTCGACATTTTAAGAAGAAATTACGTGTATGGCTGTGCGAGTTGTGTATCTACTCTGTTAATGAATTTTTTAACATCCCAACTAAAAATAGATAATTTATGTGTTGATACTTAGTAATAGATATTTTTTAGATAAAATAAGAATAATCCTGCATTTGTCTGCTTTATATTTTCAGCAAATACAGGAATATAATATTTTGCATGCTCATTAGAGCAGAGTATGGTAGAATAGAAATCACAATTGCAAAATCTTATGTTACCATATTCCGCAAATAAACATTTCATTTCTATATTTATTTTAAAGACTTGTATTTAAACTCAGTTTGAATTTGATGATTAAAGGGCTATACGCGAAATCATTAAAACTAGTTTAATATTTCACTGTACAAAATGTTATATTGTTATTTAATTTAATTGTACCTGGGCGACCGAGCTCCGCTCGGGCTGTAACTCGGTACCAAGCGTTTTCCCAGAGATAAGACCAAGCAAGATCAATTTTTCATCCCCGAAAACCCCCACATACCAAATTTCATCGAAAGCGTTGGAGCCGTTTCTGAGAATCTGATTATATATATAAGTATATACAAGAATTGCTCATTTAAAGGTATTCGATAGATAGATAGATAATTAATATCATAAAATTAACTTATCGCAAACACAAAATTACTTCTACTTCATAATAATATTTGAGGCAAACCAAGTCGTCTATTTAAGATAAAAACTGTTTTTTAAGTTGTTTAATATATAATTACATATATTTTAAACTGAATATAATATTATAGTAGATACGTTCTATTCAGCGTCGGCCACACTGAAGACGAACACTTTTGGGAGTATTATATTTGGCGAAGAAATGTTTTTTTTTTATCATTGTAGAAAGTTTTTTTTCATTTGATAGATAACATTTAGGAATGTAAGGAAAAATAAGTAAAAAAAAGGTTGATTTTTACCTCACGCAACTCCACTTCCTCGCACTTTATAGATTCATATCTCTGGTAGATGCACTCCCTAAGCGACCTACTCGCTTTATTCTCAAACCATACTTTCTGTAAAGCAATTTCTAGTTAAATTGTAATGACAAGCCAGTTAATTATTAAATAATAAAAACAAAGGTTTTGAACGTCAGCTGGCATGAATCATTTTCCCCGCAAATCACATTAACGGTACTAACGGTATTAACGGGTTCCGTAGCCATTACGAAAAAATCAAGTAATATTTTTTTAAGGATTTCGTATGTGTACGGAATCATCCAAGTTTAGGTATGTTTTATACCTTAGGCTACTATTTACTCTTAAACTACAAATAATTTCCGAGCAATCTTAACCCCTATAATTTTCCTAGTAAATTTGATATATTTACTACCATTCTGAATTTTTTCAAATTTTTCCTCCCAACATGTTTCACTTTAAAGTTGAATATTTCGCATACAGATTACTGAATAGAAAAATCATGTTAGCAATCCCGCAATGGTTTTGAAAGACCTATTCAACGATACCCCACACTATAGGGTTAGTCGAGAAAAAAAAATCACCCTCACTTTACGTCTATGGGAGGTACCCTAAAAAATTTTTTTTAATTTTTTTTTATTTAATCACTTTGTCGGTGTGACTGATATATATATTCATGCCAAATTACAGCTTTCTAGTACTAACAGTCTCTGAGCTTAGCCGCGGACGGACGGACGGACGGACGGACGGACGGACCCTTGCCAATGAAGCGGACTGAAAACCAGCGCTGAAAACCACAACTAGCATTTTGCTGAGACCGGTATCTGTTTTTACGGTGCAGCCTTATTCGTGCATAATTTATATTGTTTTTATGAATACCTACCTATCTTTTTGCTTATTTACATTGATTGTATGTACTTGTTGTAGATTCACAGTTGAATCACATTTCAAATTTACCATGAGCCGGTGAACGAAAACATTGGAAAACTTGGAAACTCCACCGAAAAAATTCAATGGCGTGTCTGAAATTCCCAATCCGCACTAGGCCCGCCTGAGTAATCAAATTACTGTAATATAATGTCTATTTCAAAGGCTAGGTCGTGCTTGGAAGCGTACAACGCTACGTGATCAATTAATACTGATGTGACAAACACAAATTTCCGCACGAGCTCCATATGACCGATTATCAGAGAAAGTTATTTCGTTACGTACATTTCAACTTATTTAACTTAATGTGAACGACGCCGTGGGTTCGTGCTAATTATCTTTCAACCAATTTTGTTTTAATGTGTTTAGTTTAATAAGCTATCGAAATATATCGACTTAATGTCGCTAATTCGGATAAATGGAAAAAGTTTTAGCGCACGCTCATGGGTAGTTGCTTTTATTTTTCTTATAGCTTCTGATACGTTTTTTTTGCCGATATATTATTCCGATAACTAATTGGATCAGACACTTCGCGTAGATATGAAACCATCCATGTTAGATAGAAAACTACTGTGGGATTTATATTTTGTATGTAAGTATGTAAAACTCTTTATTGTACACAAAAAAATGAAATTAACAGTTAACAAGAGAAACAGAGCTAGATTATTTTATTGGAAAACACTGAAATATAATCATGTTTTAATATTATCACTACATAGTATAAAACAAAGTCGCTTCCCATCTGTCTGTCCCTATGTATGCATAGATCCTTAAAAGTACGCAACGGATTTTTATGTGTTTTTTTTAATAGATAGATTGATTCAAGAGGAACGTTTATATCAATAATACATGCATAATTGCACCCGTGCGAAGCCGGGGCAGGTCGCTAGTATCGGATAAACGTTCGACAGTTTGAAATATATCTGAGATTCTAAGTAATCTAAGTCATAGAGCTCAGTGCACCGGTGTAGCTGTGGTTTTTAACTTTGACTGTAGAATCTTGATTTGTATATTTGCATACAAAAACCGCATGGTGTAACACAGATTACGCGCTCCGCACACCTTAGCCAATTAATTCGATATAGGTACTGTGTTAACTGTTGTGTTATAAATCCTACTAAATCGGAAGCCGTGGTGGCCTACTGGTTTGGCCTATGGCCTCAAGCAGCAAGCAGAGGGTCATGAGTTCAAATCCCGGCTCGCACCTCTGAGATTTTCGGAATTTATGTGCGAAATCACGTTTGTAATTTATCACGAGCTTTACGGTGAAGGAAAACATCGTGAGAAAACCTAGTATACACCTGAGAAGAAATTCAATGGTGTATGTGAAGTTCCCAATCCGTACTGGGCCCGATTCTGAGAGGAGGCCTTTACGGAGAACGGATGATGAGGAGGCTACGATGATTAAGGGTCTATGGTTAATATTTTTCGTCAAGTGTACATCGGCGTGTGGGACGCCTGGCCAACTTTCGGCCCATTTAAACAAATTTTAAGTTTGCTGACTCGGAGTAGCTAATTTTATGTCCACAGGAGAGACAACTTTTGTTTCTTACGCTGTGTATGACTCTAATATTGTAAATAACAAACTGACTTTCTCCTTGTTTCTAAAAGCTGGATGGATTTGGATTTAACTTGATCTGTATTTAGACAGCTGGCTGTCTGGAATAACATGTGGGGTATTTTTTAATTCCAATATTCCCACGGGACTATATATATTCTTACTTAAGAGTTATTATATTCTTTTCGGTGTAGCCGATGAATGGCTACGGGACTACTCGTGCAAAATTCTAAAATATTAACCGCTTAGTCCAAAAACCTGAAATTTTGTACGGTTGCTCATGACGGTGTAATTTTTCGGAATTCTCACGCTCATCATCATCATCATTTCAGCCGCAGGACGTCCACTCATACTCCAGTCCTCATTGATACCCAATCATTACGGTTGGAAGCGGCTTGCATCCACCTTGAACCTGAAACTTTACCAAATCGTCCGTCCATCTTATCCATGGACGTCCCAAGCTGCGTTTGCCAGTCCGTGGTCTTAATTCGAGAACTTTTAGGCCCCAACGGTCTCTGTGTTCTGCGTGCTATATTAAATAGACTACCCATTGCCATTTCCACGAGCTAATCTGGTTACTAATTTATCAGAATTCTCACGGTAGTTTAATATAATTCCGAATCAATTCAACTACCAGATCTAATGGTTTTTCAAGCAAATCCGCAGATAAAGGCTAGTAATTCTATATATATATACATAGTTCCGCGTCGATGGAGACCATCCGGCCTATAAGAAGAACAAAGGGCAAATAACAGAAAAACATATTATTGAAGCCAAAACACGAAAATAAACTGGCCAAGTCAGTGTCGGGCCACGTAAGAGTATACCAGCCATTCGTTAACCTACGCGCGTTCATTGTGAAGCTTACTTTATACTAATCTGCGATATTTTTTCTTTTAGGTAAGGTTTTTAAACGTTCTGACTTATTTTTTCCACGTACTTATCCTAAAACAAGCATTTTGCTTGGAAGGAGCAGGAGACGGTAATTGACACTAACAAAAATCCCCATCCCCACTTTACTTCAAGGGAAGGTAACATAAAAGAAATCTAAAGTTTCATTCCACCACTATGTCCGCGTGATTATTATGTACACCTAAGTGGTCGTCCAAATCAAAAGGGACCTTAAGGCGGTAACTAGTTCCCGAGATATTAATAAATTTGTAAAATACCTCAAAAAAATCCTTTTTTTATTAACTGTATTTTTAAAAAGATGATTGTATTCACTACTTACATGTAGATGTGTTCAACTTTTCGAAACGTCAATTTAAAAAAGTTTTGTATACATCTAAAGTTTAGTAAAAAAGGAACCTTATCGCGGCAAGACCTAACAAATCGTTTTTCTTGTAATTCAAACCATATTTATCGACATTTTAATAAATTGCAAAGTAGGTATAAACTAAACTATTCATCGTATAGCCGCCATTAGATAGTGTCGCACGCCGCCGCATGCGGCATTCTTTGTATATGCGGCGGTATCCTTTGACAAGAAGCAAGGCCATAGGGGGATAGTTATGTCTCGCTCACGCACAGTCGTCGTCGCCACGTCGCGGTCGCCGGTAGCACGCGTCGCTCGCTACCCACTCCCAGTCAGTCAAGATTTCGTGATCCAACTGAAGGACCGTTCGCGTGTGGTGCTCTCCGGAAATTCGTTTATCGTTTACACTTGAGGCTTTCTTTTTGTATCCATGCTTGAGGTAAGTTTGTATCATGAAGATATAATCGAATTAGTATTTATATTGCGTACTCACTCTTGTTATTAGTACATTTTTTGTTTTATAGATTTGAAATCAACATAATACCTATACCATCGCGATGGAAGAGGAAACAGAAGTGAATACTTATATAGCCTGCAGATAGCCAACCAACAATTATTTCAAAGTCTCAAGAACTGGCACGTGACCATAAAGAACTTGAGATCTTCTCATCGGATCACGCATGTACATCCCAGTGCAACTGTCAAATAACTATAAAAGGAATTCAATCACATAAAACCTGGGAGTCAGAATTAAGAACCTTCCAAGATGAATATTCGATGTATGTCCGTAATGTTAAATTACCACATCAACAAGCTGATAATGAAGATGAAGATTTTGAAACGGAACACAAAGAAATTCAAACTCGTGAAGCTGGAATTACATTTGCATTAAGGAACCATGAAGATAATAGTACACAAGAGATGTTTTATACCTACTACTCGAAATTTACCAGAAATTAATTTCCATAACCGAACTATAAATGATCCTCGCAATGAAGATTTCGCAAGAATTGTGGCGTTTGAATTAGAACGCTTGCCTGAAAACATGCGTATAGCTTATGCAACAATATTTTAACAAAATTCAATCGTTAAAAACTGAAATGACAGCTGAGGATTTGCATCCTATTACTCGTGTTAACATTAATAAGCATGGTGATTTGAGTGAAACACAAAATAAAAAGAATATATTACAGCAAAGTGTCGTTAAAAACTTAAAAAAGATGTATGGTAATTTACCGCCTTAAGGTCTTGGGTCTAAGGTCCCACTATTGTAGTCCATATTTTGTTTAGGTACTATTAATAGAGGTAAACAATCTTGTTATGTTTTTTATCATAATTATATTTTTAAAATAGGCTAAGGTTAATAGCAAAAGTAATTCATTATAACATCTGTTATTTCATTTTGTTTTATCTTGTAACGGCTATAAATTATTTTATAAATGTATTTTTCGACAAAAACGTATCAAGATTGTTTACCTTTATTTAAATACTTAAACTAATTAACTATACTAAGAGATAAGTGTCAGCAGACTGCAACGGACCGCCTTAAGGGCCCTTTTTTACGTATATACTTGTTACGAAAATTTATATCTAAATTTGTTAACTAAGTAACATTTTCATACCTTGTTGTGATAATAAAAAAAGAAAATTTAAGTTATCTTGAATGTTGCACTAAAATATTGATTTTGCATGCTAAAAATAAAAAAAATTGTTTAGTGCCTACCATTAGGGCCCTTTTTTAATTTGTTTGAAGAAATTGTTCAGTTCTCTATGTAACTTTACAAGATCATAACTAACAGTTATCATTGATCTCTTAGCTTTATTAGCATCTAAACCAATTATGTATAACCTATTTAGTGATTAAGTGTTGATTTTGTTACTGTCAGATCTCAAAGTTTACAAAAAATAAGAATAAGAACTATTATTATGGTAATTATGTGTTGTTTTTATTAATTTTTATAAATTTAATAACGGTAGTGGCTAGAAGGTTGGTTCTTGGGTCTATAGTTCGGTACGTTTATGTAGTTTTCAGCTCTGTAGATAACTCACTTCCGCCATAAGGTCCCTTTTGATTTGGACGACCACCTATGCCAAATTATACGTTTCTTGTACAAAAGCTAAGTTACGAAAAGGCAAACAAATGGATAAACAGACAAGCAGACGACGTGGCGAAACTATAAGGGGTTACGTTTTTGTAATTTTGACTACGGTTCGCTAAAAATTGTACATAGCAGTCATAGCAATGGTCTACCTAGTACTTCTAGTAGTTGATTTACTCACAATACTTAAAACATATGTTTTGTAAAAAAAAACAGATTTGTATTGAGGCAGTGGTAATATAGGAAAAAGAAATAATGTGACAAGAAGCTGATCCAAAGCACACTAGGTACACAAGTGCCTTCAGGCAGCAAAATTAATGAGTACCTCCAGAAAGGTCAAGCATTATAATTTTCAAGTGGAGTACCTTGAATACAATTGCAAGAAGAATAAGTCAGCGATGCGTGGACACTTTACGAATGCCGGGGACCTCTTGGGCCTGCTCTTGGCAGTTAGGAGCCCGAGCATGATGTTTTACGCATTCTTGGTTGCGTACCGTCTACATAAGTAACGGAAGAAATGAATGCTTTAAAACTATGAATGTTGACCAACCTGAGGCTTAAAAATGAAGTAGTTTTATTTCAAAAGAAAGTCCAAAATATGGAAATAATTAATCTCATCATCATCATTTCAGCTGAAGGACGTCCACTGTTGAACATAGGCCAAAGGCTCGCCAAATAGATCGGTTCTGCGCCATCCGCATCCAACGCGTTCCGGCAACCTTATCCAGGTCGCCGCTCCAACTTTTTCCGGTCCGATGACGCCACTCGTGCGATGTACCTTGCCCACTGCCACTTGAGTCTGGCGATTCTTCGAGCCAAAATAAATTATTTACATAATATACACCGTGAAATTTTAGTGGTTGTTTTCCCGAAACGAGGTGATTTAGTATCGATTGTACAATCGATTTATAATTACTATTTTGACTAAAGTCAAAAATCCAATTGTGAAAAACGAAAGTTGAAAATGACCGCAAACCAATAGTAACGCTTCGTTGGTACCTAACCTATCGTACGATCGTACGCTACTTGTACCAACGAAGCGTTACTATTGGTTTGCGGTCATTTTCGACTTTCGTTTTTCACAATTGGATTTTTGACTCTAGTCAAAATAGTAATTATAAATCGATTGTACAATCGAAACTAAATCGACTCGTTTCGGGGAAACAACCACTAAAATTTCAAGGTGTATATCTTTACTTTAATTCTATAGTTGCATTTTTTTGTTGGAAAGGGCTATGCTCGGAGTTTCTCTAAAAGATCGAATTCGTAACGAAGTGATCTAACAGAGAACCAAAGTTATCGACATAGCCCACCGCATTAGCACGCTGAAGTGGCAATGGGCCGGCCATATAACCCGAAGAACCGATAACCGTTGGGGTAGACGAGTTCTTGAGTGGAGTGCCATGGATCGGCAAAAGTAGCGTAGGACGTCCTCAGACTCGGTGGAGCGATGATCTTTGCAAGGCGGCTGGCAAGAGCTGGATGAGAGTGACCGAGGATCGTGTTCAGTGGCGTGCCATGGGAGAGGCCTATGTCCAGCAATGGACGAATATAGGCTGATGATGATGATGATGATGTTTTTTTTTGTTTGTAATTATTTAATATAATATTTTCGTTTGAAAAGATGACTTTCTGCCAAGTTATGGCAATGATAGTCCTTACGAAAGCGTTAGTAGTTTTTAAAAAAGTGACATTTAAAAGAGCCCTTTGCGGCCTACTTGCAGAATAAACGTTTTGCTTTTTTTTTGATAGGTAGGTATATGAAAAAAAATAACTATCACTATGCCAACTGCGTTACTGGAATGAAATGTGTGGCTTCTTACAATTCTATATTATTAACTCTAAACAATGATTTACCTTTGTCTCTAAGGTAATCTGCCGCGTTCAGAGAAAGGCTGAAGAGATTGTGGCGTTGAAACCTGAGTCGTGGCTATGTTATCTTTTGTGTAATGTACCTTATTATTATACCTTATATTTATTTGTTAATTGTTTGTTTGCATGTACATTTGCATTTTATTTATTGTAAGTATTTATTATTTATTTAATGATTATTTTTGATTTAAAAAAATAGAATGTAATACTAATTAATCCTTAGAAAGTAAGATGCATTTATTACTAACAACCTATGGACCCCGGTCTGCACTAAGGCATTTGAATTTGAATTTGATTTTCTATTTTTTTTTTTGGTGTACTGTTTTCTTTTACCGCACATAGGTACTTTTAATTATTTGTCTATCGTTGTAAATTTTCTTTTTTCTACTTGGTTAACTGGAAGAGGTCCCTTACTGAGATAATTTCGCCTTAATACCATTTCAGTTTATCTGTACTTTTATTTTTAAGTTTTATGTGTTAAAATAATCCACATCCATAAAAACAAACTCAATAAAAAACAAGATAATAATTGGATAATTAGAACGAAAAAGTGTAAAAGTAATAAGTATAAAAATATAAAAACAATCAAGGCTTTTTAAAAAGTGTGTCTGAATGACATTGCCTGTTCGTCAATGTTTGAATTTAGTTTTAACTTTTTTTTGTTGTAACATGCTTTGTAGGTACACGTGAAAAGTTCTTGGAATTTCTGTTTATTTATTTTTTATTTTTCACTAAACTAAGACCACTTATGTCCAATCTGTGATCCGAGCTCTCAGTTTTTTTATACAATATAGGCTTGCGTTTGACCACAATCACGCCTGATGGAAAGCGAAGATGAGGCTTTTGATGGAGCACGCTTGCCTAGTAAATGCTAGTATTTTTTTATAATTTAAGTGCAAATTAGTTATAAAATTACACATACATAAAATACCCAATAAATATCGCTCCAATTTCGTTGCTGGCCCTAGCAGAGTTTGGTAACATAATGCAAAGAAATATCATAAATTTCATGCCAGTCAGTCTGCCGTTGTTAGCCTTGGGGTAACGGAGGCCATGGAAATAAAATAACCGCGTAGTAAAAATCCACGTATAAAAACCCTCATCTATATTATAATATGAATATGCTTAATGTGTTTAATATGAAATTATGGTATATAATATTTCTCACATAACAAAAAGTTAATGTCTGTAGGTCTGAGAAATTCATCATGTTATTCTATTTGTGGAAACGGAATACGGGTTAACATCCTGTTATTTGATAAAGATTTAATGTATGCGCGTCACACTTTCCCTATAGGTCTATTTATACGCAAATTATGATGAAGCAGGAATATGTTCATATCTCATTCACCATCACCCGGAAGCCGTTCAATGTGGAACAAAGACCTTATAATGCCACAATGAGTGACAACTTTGTACCTGAGACGTAGCGTAGCGTGCCTTGGAGGGGCCCTGTATCAAAATTAGTTGGGGGGTTTTTTTCCCGGGAAATTTTGGCTTACACACGTTAGGGGCCACTGGTTGTTGTCCGGGGGCCCCGTATCATTGATACGGCTGATACGGCGGTAGCTGCGCCCCTGTACCTGAGTCCACGATTGTCCACGAATCTCGTATGTCGTTGGTCCGTCTAGCCACGTACGTCAGTTAGGTATAATAATATTTTTGGTACAGTCAAGTGTAAAAATATGGGTGCACACAACTTGCTCATAAATATGTCCCACAGCTCCTTATGTCGTCGAATTAAGGTATAGGTATGTAACGATGGGAGGATTAAGTCGATACTTATTTTAGCACTTGACCGTACGTGAAATATATTTGTTCATAAAATAAAAATAAAAAGTATAAATGAAATCATTATCAAGTATTTCTTTTTTTACTGTCTTGTCCTTGTCCTTGTCCTTGTCTTGTGTAAAATAAACAAACATTATACAAAACAACCTTATATACAATACACATCATAAAACCCACAGATAAATGATACACAACAATATACTTGAAATATATAAAGAGGCTATAATTTTTATATACGAGATTATAAATAGACTACCTACTTGTTCAAACTAAATATACTTAATGTAAGTTTCGGCCAAGTTTCATAAACTCCTGTTAGAACTTTTATAAAATTCTTTGCTTGCCTTTTATTTACTTTTTTCACAGTTTTAACATCATCCAGTGGTTTGGAGCGAGCAAAAGTTTTACTCCCCCAAGAATACTTGAAACAAAATATTTTAGACGTGGTGAATATTGTAACTAACTTTTCATTTTGTTTTTCTTCCCACTTAATTCGGATGTATTTGGTTTAACTTCCACTAATGTAGGTATTAAAATTAAAACATTTTAGCTCTTATAACTGGGATTGTCAAAATAAAAACTTAATATTTAAAACTAATTTCAATATTTTTATCATTTAGTTACTACTTTTTTCAAAGTTACTTATTTAAACTACAGGGTGACATCGGAGACGTGATCCAAAATTATATTTTCTGGATCCACTCATGATTACGATCAACTTTTATTATGGAGTAATATCGAAATCGGTAGAAAAAAATTGAGCCTCCCATACTTACTAAAAGCAATCCAACTGGTTTCACAATTTGTATGGAGACGTCGATTTTGTGTTTACGTTTTCGAAGTTGGTCCCATATTAAAAGTTGATCGTAATCATGAGTGGATCCAGAATAAATATAATTTTGGATCACGGCTCCGATGTCACTCTGTATTTTGATTGATGACGTCAGAGTGCAATAAAGGGCTTCCACATGCTAGGGGAGAGTGGGTAACAATGGATCACTTTTTTTTTTAAGCTCCACAAATCCTAAGTTTATGCCTAAATAATTAATCTATGATAATTAACCATAAGATACGTCCCTAATCTACAAAACCAAGTGCAATTATTGGCAAAAACGGCATAAACTTACAAGTTATAACAAGTTTTTTAAAAAATAGGAAATGATCCACTGTGACCCGTGGATGGGTCACTTTGGATCTTTTGATGGGTGACAGGGAATCGCTTGGGGTACACTGGATCTATTAAAAAAAAGTTTAGTAAAATACTACTTTTCTACATAATTATTTATTTATTTATATTCTTAGACAGCCTTCTATCACAGTCTTATAAAAAAATAACAAAAATCTTACAAATTATGCTGGTATAAAGAGACCTAAACTAATCAACATTTTGTTTAAATAAACAACAGTTTTTCTCCTTTAATTTCCATAAAGCTCTCTTCTCTATTCAAATAAACATAATATTACGACCGCTTTAGCCTAGTTGGTAGTGCCCTGCCTACGAAGCAAGGGGTCCTGGGTTCGAATTCCGGTAAGGGCATTTATTTGTGTGATGAGCACGAATATTTGTTCCTGAGTTATGGATGTTTTCTATGTATTTAAGTATTTATTTATCTATATAAGTATGTTTATCGTCGTCTAGTACCCATAGTACAAGCTTTGCTTAGTTTGGGACTAGGTCGATTTGTGTAAGATTGTCCCCTAATATTTATTATTTTTATTTTATTTATTTAGTTCTTCAGTAATCATTAACAAACATTTTAATAACAACATTGTTGATGCTAACTCAACTATTAAACATAAATATATATACATAAATATATTTACATTGTTGACACCTCAACTATTAAAAATAAAAATATTTACTTCTTCAGTAATCGTTAACAAAAAAATAAACTATAAAAACAAATATTTTCATTTTATGATATCTCAAAATTGTCTGAGATTCAGTTTGAGATCAAATTTAATTAGATTAGCGTAAATTAATGTAAGAAAGATCAACGTTAAAGTTGTACATGCCTTGCTTCCTCTTTGTAGTACCAGAAAACGTAGGTTTTGGTAAAATCATCTTAATATCATGCAGCGCTACCGTGCCAATATCTGGCACATTTGTCATATGAAAATTATTTGGTGTTTTGTCAGATTTTCTAAGAAAACTGACTTCAGTCTCATTTTGTTTTAGACCAATAACTTACGCCGCATAAAAAAAATCGTTTTTCGTACCCGATTGCGAGGCATTGTTACCTACGAAGAAGTACAAAACCATTTTAATTTCACGCTATTTATGTAATTTCCACTTGGGTCACACTGGATCAGAGTCCACTGTGACCCAAATGAAAGTTATTCACTGTGACCCATAGGCCGTTACGACAGACAAAAAATATTCAAAAAATAACTACTTATACCCAAGCCAAAATTACATTACCCACAACGGATTTAACATATAACAAGTTCAAAACATACTACTATCATTTATATTTATTAAAGGGTTGGGAATACGACAAATTTCTAAATTACGTAAAAAAATATTTTCGTACTTACCTACTGGCCTGCGTGTGACAGCACGTGATTCCGCTCGGCGAGCGCGGCGGCGACTGGCACGTGAGAGGGGGGTATCGACGAGCAATAGCCACGCGTTTGCTTGTGTGCGTAAAGCATCACACATAAGAATTATAGCGAATAATCCGCTGTGACCCGTGATCCACTGTTACCCACTCTCCCCTACATATTCCATAAACTTAACTAAATACGTACGATAAGGCAACCCCTTTAATTTAGGTACTTTTTTACCTGTGCTGTGGTGCAGTAGTAATCTGGCACTTGTTTTTTGGTTTTCTTGTTCTTTGTGTGTTTGCATTGTAAATCCTACTTTCATTTTGTAAAAATAGTTTAAGCTGATGGCCGTGTTGCCAATGCTTTCAATAAATAATTTAAAAAAGTAAACTGGCACTAGTGTCACTTTATCGGCCCTGTCAAAGTGCTACATGTCAGACTGCGGGTCCAAATCAAACTCCGTAGTTATAATCCACGCATAAATTGTGAAGAATTCCAAATAATGCTATTCCACACAGAATAAAGTACAACTTGGACCGTCCACGGCTTAGATTTCAATGCCAAATGAAGGCCATTGCTTATTTGATAGGTATGTAATAAATGCATTACATTGAATTAACGACCGCTTTAGCCTATTGGTAGTGACCCTGCCTACGAAGCAAGAGGTCCTGGGTTCGAATCCCGGTAAGGGCATTTATTTGTGTGATGAGCACGAATATTTGTTCCTGAGTTGTAGATGTTTTCTATGTATTTAAGTATTTATTTATCTATATAAGTATGTTTATCGTCGTCTAGTACCCATAGTACAAGCTTTGCTTAGTTTGGGGCTAGGTCGATTTTTGTAAGATTGTCCCCCTAATATTTATTTTATTTATTTATTTACATTAAAGTACTACAGAAAACGATTTAAAAAGCATTTAAGCAATTAAATACAAAGCATTGCAAAAAATAGACAAACCCAATTATGACATGAATTTAATGTACTTATGTATTAGCGCGATGAAAAAAAAAATTATTTTTTTGAAAATTATAAAGTTTCTTTAAATTTAACATTTAGATTTTGTTAGTCCTTATCTGCTACTATGACATATTGTCAGCCAAAGACAAAACATGCCTTTAGCTATAACAGGGTTGTAACTTTTTATGAATAAATAATGAGTTAGGGTTTATGTCATATTTAAGGCTGATATCTTGAGTAAGCTCCTAAAATTTTATGTCGCTAGTAACAACGTACGTAAAAGCTTCTTAACTTAATACACATGTTGACTAGGTTGTCGCCTGGATAAAGAAGTTTATAAGCACAGTGTTATCATAAACTTGGACCTGAAAGCCTAGAGGTTTGTTTACGGAGTGCCTTGAACTAAATAACTTGAGTTAAGAGTGCCTGCTATTTTGTTAGTAACGCGTTTACGTGTAGCGATCACTGTTTTCATATTAAAAAAAAAACTACAATACAATACAATAATAATAATATAGTACAATTTTGAAATGAGAAACCATTTTACTAATAGCAGCTCGATTTTAAACGAACATTGCAGTGTCGATTCGCCACTGGTTACCGAGGTGACCGTGGACGTAAGACGCCATTTTTTTTTGGGTACTATTGTAACCATGGACGTTCAAGTGGTTAAAAAAACGTTTTTTTTCTTAGTCGCGGGCAACAGCTAGTAAATAAACAAATACTTACTTATAAGCGGAAACGACAAACATTATAAGAAGTTGTTGTTGTTGTTGTTTTAAAGTATGAAAGATGTACAGAAGTGTCAATCCTTTGTTGAGTTTAGTTGCATGAGTCACAATAACTACCTAGTATCCATTGAGAGAAGATTTTGTAATAACGCCTCGCAATATTACAGAAACGGAGACGTTTGAGGACAAAATAATGACGTAAGGCATTGTGCTCTTTGTTTCCAGTCTAATGCATGTCATGTTATTCATTGTTACATCTTAGGAGTATTAAATGTCTGCTCTCATTAATGCTATAATTATACCTAGACATTTTCTGACACGAACGACGAACGACGTGTGGGTTAGTGTTAGACTTGTCAGATAGGTACTAGGTATACTAACCACAAGTCGCGCGTCATTCGTGCCAGGAAAATCTCTAGGTTTAGCTATAATATTCCATGATTTTGCCGGTTTCCTAGAAACTACACCAGGTATTTTCTACTTCTCGTCTCTTACGTATCTAAATATGTATTATATTATACCCATGTCGCTTCTGCGATTTAAACGAGCGTTGAATTTCTTTGTTTTATTCTAACATAAAAACTTGAGTGAATTTTACCATCCAATTTCGATATTGCAATTCGTTAGGTATATTTCTAACGCCGAAAAATATTTATTCTCTAAAACAAGTTTACAGTCATGTGTACAGTTCCGTTAGTTTGATACATCCTACTTGTGTATCGATTAAGGCGCCAAATTGCTTAAGGCTTAAAAGCATTTGACAAAACAGTAGGTCAGTGCTCAAAGCATTGAGTAAACCCGTTTAACGAGAAAAAATATCGTGCCTGTAGCAAGATTTTAATAAAATATTAGCATACAATAGACTAATGTCTATAATATTTACATTTACATTTATAACATCATTTATAATATTTGTATTTGTAAGATAGCTTAGGATAGGATAGGATAGGATACATCGTCAAACCTAGCAATATCGGTGCAGCATACGGATTAACCGACGAAAGTTGGAGCGTTTCAACACACGAATCGTTCTAGGCTTTGCACTGGAACTATGGGTTAAATGTTAAATTGGGTCACTAATTGCTAATGGACGGCTTGGCTCTCAGCGTTCTGGATAATCGCAAGCCTGTGGGAAATAGGAGTTCAGATAATGTAGATTTATTTGGAAGATAGGCCGCATTTGTCAATGGGTATCTCAAGAGTAGAAGTGGATTGTGTTCACACAAAAACTCTTTATACGACAAAACGTATTCGCATTAATGGATGTAGCGACAAACAAACAACAAGATACGACAGATAAGAACTAGTGATGCACGGAAGAAAGTTTACACATTTTGTGCCGTTTCCGATACAAACTTGAGCTATTGAGATAAAAGTTGATTACAGCGTGTTAAATATAATGCGTTTGGAAATACATTCTTACTCGCTGTTTTCTTGTAAAACATAAATAAATGTTTCGTTAGTTTGGCACGTCGATGTAGACTTGACTAAAAAATTGGGCTATAGACCCTTAACTTTTGCCATGTCCACAGAAGAGACACGAACAAATTAGTTAGTTATTATGTGTGCATTTATCAAAATTATTTTATGAATATACTTGTATTAATTAATTTAATTATAAATTGACATGCATGGCGTTTCATTATTTAAATTCAAAAAAATATTTGCACGCTTGCATGCAGACTGAATACACTGTACCACTTTATATATGTTGTAACACCTTAATGTCTGTATTCTAGCAAATAAACTTATTTGATTGATTGATTGAAAATAAAAAATGTCTATGATTCATTTTAAGTAATTGCACATGGTAAACAGTGTAACTCGATAAACGCAAATTCGCTAGGTACATAAATAATACTGGCTGGTGTAAGACTGTAGTTTCAACGCTCCGAACTTAATTCAGACTTGGGTATTACTTGGACTCTTGTTCGCCAATTTAAATTTGGTTAATGTTTAGGTACTATTTAGTCCCCTTGGGTACTTATTTACAAATTAAAGCAGAGACGAGACAGTACACGATGGCAGTCGTTGACTTTAGAAACTACTATTCTAGTCTTACAACTTTGAATAATACTGCATTGAACTGTAATGTTTTGAGACAATGTATTTAAGTCGGTACGTATTAATTTTGTCTGTTAACTATACGCTAGTATATGCTGTAATACCATTTTCGTAATAAAAACTTAGCTACTTTTCCATCTAAATAAGCGCAGCTTTGACTCTGAATAAGTCAAATCTTATATTATCTTATCAAAGCCGTGGTGGCCCAGTTGGAAGATCAGCCTAGTGGTTTGAAATGTGGCCTTTTAAGCCGAGTGTCACGGATTCGAGCCCGGACTCGTACCTCTGAGTTTTCAGAATTTATTTGGGAAATAACATTTGAAAATAACTATGGGCTTTAAGGTAAGGTGACATTGCCATGAAACCTACACACACCCGTGAAAAAAATAAATGGTGTTCATGAGGTTCCTAATCCATACTGCGCCCACGTGAGAACTACGGCCCAGCCCTCTCTTTCTCTCTTTCTGAGAGGAGGCCTGTATGGGGTGATGATCCCATTCTATACTTCCCACTGCAGGCTTGACTTCATCAAGTCAAAATTTGATTGCAGATGTTTAATAAAAATTCAATAGTACTTACTAGCAGTATAAAAACCGGCCAAGTGCGAGTCGGACTCGCGCACCGAGGGTTCCGTACAAATTTATATGTATCTATGAACATCCAGTCTTAGCAGACCCCTGTTCCTAAGCAAAATGTGCGCAGTGTGGGATCATTGTAGATTGGGTACTGATATAGACAGACAGACAAAAAAAATTATGCTTTTCGCAATTTTTCCTTTATCTGTGCTATAATACCTTGCTTCGTACCAAATTTCAAGATTCTGAGTTCACGGGAAGTACCCTGTAGGTTTTGATTCCCTTGCGAGTGTCGACAATTTGCGGAAAATTGCGGCATAAAAGGCTATATCTTTAAATTGCGTTAAAAATTTATGCTTTTCGCAATTTTTCATTTATCTGTGCTATAATAAGTTGCTTCGTACAAAATTTCAAGATTCTGAGTTCACGGGAAGTACCCTGTAGGTTTTGATTCCCTTGCGAGTTTCGAAAATTTGCGGAATTTTGCGGCATAAACGGCTGTATCTTTTGATTGCGTTGGTTTAGAAGTTTGATTTTTTTACAGCTCAAAGGGACTGTAGACCTGAGTATTTGATATAAATTTCAGCTTGATACCTCAACGCGTTTCTGAGAAAAAGGGTCTTGACAGACAGACGGACGGACAACAAAGTGATCCTATAAGGGTTCCGTTTTTTCCTTTTGAGGTACGGAACTCTAAAAAGTAGAGAGAGTAGTTACCCACGGGATAGCGATAAATGAATTCTTTGCAAACGGAGTCGTGGGCAACAGCTAGGTATAGATAAATTACCGAGAGCCTGGAATCGCATATGTAGTGGTATTGTGTGTTTAGAGGCATTCCACTTTCGTGAGACAGAGATAACAATATAGAGATCTCTCTCTCCAATGCCTGTAGACATACAATACCACTACATATGCAATTCCACGCTCTCAGTAATTTATCTACATATAATAAATATTCGTATTGGCAAAATTAAATGCTGTTAAGCGACCTCGTATTTAAAAAAGTGCAATCTACTAAAATAGAATTGTCAGTCCAAAAACATTTCCATTAGTTTCCTCGTACCGACTCCAACAAGTTTGATTCAGTGATTGGATACAGTTTGATTGCACTCGGCCCGTGAAGTGGGGTATCCACATAAAGTTTGTGGGTAAAACCAGATTGTGACCAAGTGGCTCTAAGGACAAGGGCTCTCGAGCGCCTCTCCCGCCAATTATGAGGGTTTATGTACAAATACTGATCTATTGCGAGGCTATATTTCTATATTTGAAACATTATTTACCTTATTTTGTGAACGGGTCTCAATTTCCACTGCGGTCAAATATATGGAAATTGGATTTTATGAAATTGTGGTCGGTTGAACTCCCACGTTCGTTTATGGGTTTCTATAGTTGAAAAAATGTTACAATAACATTTTTAAATCACGTTTTTTTTTGTAATTATTTTTCAAATTCAAATTCGTTTATTTGTTCAACACAGGTAAGTTACATGAGGTCTTATGAATATTTTATATCACTATGTTGAGCCGTGAGACATACAAATTGTAGGGTCATTTAACTAAGACACATGCAGTTCTTATTATTTAATTAATACTATTCATATGTATATTCGACAACGCGATCTATAATAATAATAAATCATGGGACGATCGACACCAATTTACCTAGTCCCAAACTAAGAAATGCTTGTACTATGGTTACTGGACAACGGATAAACAATTAAATACAATGTTGAACATCCAAGACTCGAGCACAAACATTCGTGTTTTTCACACAAATATCTGCCCCGACCGGGAATCGAGCCCGGGACCGCAAGCTTCGTAGTCAAGCTCTCTAATCACTGGGCTATCCAGTCAATCTATTGATTGCAGACAAAGTTTACACGCCATCTTGAATGGCGAGGTACTTAGCTCAACGTCCAGCGCCCTGTAATGCTGTTTAAAGTTATAATATTATCCCACGAAAACGCATTACCAGGATATTGAGTATCCTTTGTCTCAATACCGATTATTTAGGTATATCTGAACACCAAGTTTCGTCAAAATCCGTTCTGACTTTATTGCGTAATTGATTCAAAAACATTCAAACATCTAAACATCTTGTTTCTTATTTATAATATTAGTAGGATAAGGTACGATATGAAGATCTTTATTAAAATTATTAGGTATATTTAGAACATTTAAAATTCAAACCGAAAATAGTTTAGTACCGACATAATTAATGGAATACATCTGATTTTTACGTATCTATTAATATATTAAATAATCGAATCTATTCATGAATTTAAGCGCGAGTAATTCAATATGTTGCATTAGCTATTATCTGAGTCTCACATTAGTTTTTAGGGTTCCGTACCTCAAAAGGAAAAAACGGAACCCTTATAGGATCACTTTGTTGTCCGTCCGTCCGTCCCTCCGTCTGTCAAGACCCTTTTTCTCAGGCACGCGTAAAGGTATCAAGCTGAAATTTATATCAAATACTCAGGTCTACTGTCCCTTGGAGCGGTGAAAAAATCTAACTTCTAAGCCAACGCAATCAAAAGATACAGCCGGTTATGCCGCAAATTTCCGCAAATTTTCGAAACTCGCAAGGGAATCAAAACCTACATCTACATAGTTACTTCCCGTGAACTCAGAATATTGAAATATGGTACGAAGTAAGGTCTTATAGCACAGATAAAGGAAAAATTGCGAAAAACATACTTTTTTTGTCTCTCTGTCTATATCAGTCCCCAATCTACAATGATCCCACACAGCGCACATTTTGCTTAAGAGCAGGGGTCTGCTAAGACTGGATCTTCACAGATACATATAAATTTGTACGGAACCCTCGGTGCGCGAGTCCGACTCGCACTTGGCCGGTTTTTTTCATCAAAACACAATGCAGTTTAAAAAAATACTCAGTTTAGTTGAGGTTTTTAGTGTTAAAAAGGTATCTTAAAAATAAAATAATATCTCTTGAGGTTATTTGTAATAGCGATAAATTTGCTTTGAGGAAGTTAATGATAGGTAAGAGTCCGTAATTATGTATTTATACAGGAAAGATTAGTTCGCCGTCTCGGGGAAATTACAAATGTCAACAAATTATTAATAATTCACAGCATAATCTAAGATTCTAAACTCAATTTATTAGTTAAGAAAATGTTATGTAGGTAATTAGTTATCGATCTAATATTACTAAGTCCTTGCCCAGTCTGCTCTATTTTTTGAAGTAAAACTTCTTTAGGCAAGCTTGACTTGGGAGTAAGCTGGTGAATGCGTTACGGAAATAAGGCGAACGCGGGGTAAGGTGTATATATATATATACCCTCCTGCTCCCCTCCCCTCCTCCTTGGTGGATATATATATATATTACAAAATATATATAGACATATATATATATATAAACATATATAAACATATACACATCACAGTGGCGAAGGGTACTAACAACCCGATTCCCCCCGGGTTGACTAAACTTTCGAAGTAACCAAACGCTTCTCTTCCATTACTGCACTTTTTTTTAAGAAGAGGATAAATGGCGATGTTTTTAGGTTATTTTGTTCCGGCTTTACTTGCAAAATTTTTCACGTCCCGCCACTGATACATCATATAGATGGAGCTGAAGAAGTTTTACTTTAGTCGTGTGGTCTAATTTGTAATTGTTTGTTTTAAATTTTTTTGGTCGTTTGTGTGTGTATTATAAACATTTTTCAATATACGAGGGGCGTTCAATATAAAGTGAGAATGAGATGCAAACTCTTTCAATATTAGGAAATTAAATACTGGCCGGTAAAGCTAATCTATCTAGCTGATTGCTATGAAAAAAAAAGTAACTGTCTTTTGTTTAAAAAAAAATACGGTAATTTCTTTGCAATGCTATTGAGTACGTTAGCGAAAATGGAGAAAATTTAACTGCGCGCCGTTATCAAATACTTGTGTTTGAAAAATTTTTCTACGGACCAAGTCAATTTAGATTTGCGGGACACTTTAGGGTCTAATGCTCCTCCGTATCCGACAGTCGCACGTTGGTGCGCCGAATTTAGACATGGAAGAACATCGACCATGGACGACCCCCGCTCCGGACGCCCTACTACAGCAGTAACTGAAGAAATTGTGAAAAAAGTTGAAAACTCAGTTTTGGCGGATCGTCGTGTCACGGTTTGTCTTATTGCTGAAAATGTAAAGATTTCAACGGGGAGCGTGCATAATATTTTACATGAACGCTTGGGTATGAAAAAGGTATCTGCGCGTTGGGTACCAAGAATGCTTACTGACACGCAAAAACAAACTAGAGTCGAGATTTGTCAAGAAGCTTTGGACCTGATACAGCAAGACCGGGAACTTTTTTTGGCGCGATTTATAACAATGGACGAAACATGGCTCCATCATTACGACCCTGAAACGAAACTGCAGTCTATGACATGGAAAAGGCCATCATCTCCAACTCCGAAGAAATTCAAGGTGGGCCCATCTGCCGGTAAGGTCATGGGCTCTGTTTTTTGGGATGGTAAAGGGGTATTAATGATTGAGTATCTCAAACATGGAGCCACTATTACGGGCACTCTATACGCCAAACAAATAGCAACATTGCGCAATGAGATCCGCGAAAAACGGCGAGGTAAACTCTCGAAAGTTGTGCTGTTCCACCAGGACAATGCCCCGGCACACAAGTCCATCGTTGCAATGGCTGCAATTCGTGATGCTGGGTTCAATATCCTTAAGCAACCTCTGTATTCACCAGATCTCGCTCCCAGTGATTTCTACCTATTTCCGAGATTGAAACAATACCCGAGAAGCTAGAAATTTGAAGACGACGACGCGGTAGTAGCTGCAGTACAAGATTTTTTTAGTACTCAAGATGAGACCTTTTTTAAAAATGAAATTTTAAGTTTAGAAAAAAGATATAATAAGTGTATTATGCTAAAAGGTGACTATGTCGAAAAATAAAATTACATTTAGTAAAAGTTGTTTATAACATTCTCATTCTCACTTTTTATTGAACGCCCCTAGTAATTCTGATATAGTAAGTGAAGGATAGGTACACGGAAAGAACATAAAATATGTATATCTGGTCACCTTTTTGAAAATTAAGATTTTAATCTCAAAATGTAGAGCTCGCAAAATACTATATTATGTTACCATTGGATTAATTATGGATATCTAATTATAATATATATATTTTTTTCACTTTTTAAGAAATGGTTACCATAGTAATTTTACGTGATGACTGACTTTCAAACCGCCATAACTAAAAAAGTTGCTTAGGTGACTAGACATGCCCTTTCCGTGTACTCTTGAACCTTCAAGTGATGCATAACCCTCGATTAAAGAAACTTAGAGTATAAACATAAATACAACCTAGGTCTCTTCAAGGGTAGAGTGAATAGGCTGTTACTGAACCAGTGAGGTACACCTTTGGCCTCATCTACACTTTTCATCAGGTGAGATAGTGGTCAATCACGGGTCAGTATTATGAAAAAAAAAAACATATTATCAAAACTAAAGGTTGGGTGGGAACAGAGCCCGCCAGTCATAAATCCGTACACAATAATTGATGATGAAGTGCTTAATAAAAAAAAAATCATAACACAAATCTTTACAAACCATCAAAAAGTTTGTATCACATGCGCTGAATGTACGTATTGCCTGATAGATAACTATTTATTAAAGCTGCCATAATACGCTCCCATCCGGGGTATTTTTTTCCCGGATACGGAACCCCCTAAAAAATACCACAACTCCCTGTTTTTTAACTTTATTATGTCGATTACAGTTATTTATTTCAGAAATTCAATATGATTTCCTATATGATTATTTCAGTTTAAAAGTTGACACATTATTTTCCTCAGACCAACAGAGAAAGTCATTCAGTTCCATTAATAATAATTGCAAACAATTCCATGATAGCGATTGATTTCTGGAAATCCCAAAACGGTGTTTTGAACACAATTACGTAAATGAATAATTTTTAATATATTCCAATTCCAACGCGTCCTCTCACACAGTAACTGCGCATGAGCAGAATTTTGATTCGTTCGTGATCGAAGCAGTTATGTTAAATTTTCCATTGTTTGAAGACCACTCATTGTTTTTGTTGGGTTTATTCCGACGAGGACACCTATATTTAAAAAAAAATGTGATTTAAACCCCATTACTGATAAAGCTTATAAATAAATAAATAAATAAATAAATATCACGGGACAATTCACACCAATTGACCTAGTCCCAAAGTAAGCTAAGTAAAGCTTGTGTTATGGGTACTAGGCAACGGATAAACATACATACACATAGATACATACTTATATACATATTAAACACCCAAGACCCGAGAACAAACATTCGTATTTTTCATACAAATATCTGCCCCGACACGGGAATCGAACCCGGGACCTCAAGCTTCGTAGTCAGGTTCTCTAACCACTAGGCCATCTGGTCGTCAAAACTGTTAAAGCATTTTTAATTTGTATGTGTGATACACATGGATGAACTATACAAATAAAGATAATATTTTATTTTTCTTTCACCATGTGTTCTGAAATTAAAGATTACTTTTCATTACTTTATTTATACGGACCTTTTTGTAAATAACGTATTTTATTTTTTTCGTATTTTAACCTCAAAAGAAATTGCGGCTGCTTTGACAGCTATTACAGCACAACGTATTTTTTTGTGTAATTGCGTCTGTCTTGGATAAACTTTGAAACTAAATAATTATGTATTCAATTAAAGTTGCAAGAATAATAGAAAGTCAAATAGAAATTTTCCTAGTTTTGGGAAATTCCAAATTATAGAGACATTAACGTATTGCATTAATCACGCATGACAATTTAGTATTAATTATTTAGATTGGAATCATTTATCATTAATCTTATTAAAATTACAATTACTTAATTCATATCTTCGAGTTTGGCAATAAGTCATTACATTTAATGAGCAGCCAAACGGAAACACCAACAATTAAGTATTATAGTATTACGGAAAGATACAAAATAATTAAGGTAGGGGAAATGGCAAACATAATGTAACATTAAAATTTTACGTAATTACCATACGCGAATGTCGGCCCTGATGTGGTGGGCATTACAAAATGATAACATACGAATATTAATTTGTTTCACTGGGTTAAACATTAACAGCGGCCCTTATGCGAACCACAAAACCATTTTGTAACCTCCTATTAAATTCTACTTAATCTTACGTAATTAATATTGTAAATACGGTATTGTAATTTATTTATTTAAATGTACGCACACACTCTCACAAACTATCGATTTTATTAAACAAGTCTATACCCACGGCTTTGCACGCGTTAATGATTACATCTGGCAGTCGAATTGGAATTCCCGGGTTTCACGAAAGGAAAGGGAATTCTCAAACATTAAATCGAGATGAACTGAAACAATTACTTTGCTCACCCGCGACCTTACGATAGAGTTACGTTTATGTAAGAAATGTGTGTTCATGCAGTTCCTCCACCTCCACACTGTACGAACACACACAAATCACACAAACCCAACCATCGCCACCACCAAACTACACTGACGCGTTTCGAACTCAACCAGAGCTGATCTTCAGAGTAGGTAGGTACCACAACCGTACGCTATTGTACCAAATGTTAGACCCAACACACATCTAACACAACACTCTAACATTTGGTAGCAACCAACGGTTGTGGTACCTACTCTGAAGATGAGCTCTGTTTGAGTTCTTGAGTTCGAAACGCGTCAGTGTAGTTTGGTGGTGGTGATAGTCGAGTTTGTGTGTATTGTGTGTGTTCGTACAGTGTGGAGGTAGAGGAACTGCAATAAATACGCTTTTCTTACATAAACGTAACTATCGTACGGTTGCGGGCGAGCATAGTAATTGGGAATGTCTAAAAAAAATTACCAGTGGTTTTTATATTTTTTTTGTATAGAAAAGTCAATTATAAGAAACTGATTTCAATATTTTGTCATTTAATTCCCTACTTTTTTCAAAATTAAATTGAAACTATTTTAGGTGATGACGACAGATTGTAATTGAGGGCTCCCACAATGCCAAATTTCTAAATCTATCTAAATGCGTACGATAAGGCAACCCCTTTAATTATTTTTTGCGTAGTGGTACACTATACACTGTGTCACTTTACTGGCACTGACAAAGTGCTAGATGTCAGACAGCGAGTCCAAATCAAACTCCGTAGTATAATCCACGCGTAAATTGTGAAGAATTCTAACCACACAGAACAAAGTACGACTTGAACCGGTCACGCAATTTACACCAATGTCAAATGAAGGTCATTGCTTATTTGTTATATAATAAATTCATTACATAATATTAAAATTAAATAACTACAGAAAACGATTTAAAAAGCATTTATCTCGAAATGGTTTTCGATTTTCTATACATTGCAAAAAAATAGACATCCCCAATTGTTTCAGTTCATTAATATGGACCTCCGCAAAGTAACGCCTGATTCAGCCCGAGTTTAGACCTGCAAGAAATATCGTAGATGAGATTACATTGCGAGGTCGTAAAGTGATCGAGTTTGAAGTGATAAATCAAGCGCGACCTCAATGTAATGCAACATGCACGATTTTTCTCGCAGATCTAAAGTTTTCTTTAGAGGTTACGCTTTTCGGACTTACATGCGTTAATTCCGATCTCGTAGCGATATAACCTATTTTATTTCAAAGAACCAACGATTTGCATCCCAAATTTCATGTAAATTTCTACAGAGTTATGTTATCTTGTAGATGGCGGGACTTTTTCTGGGAGTCTAGTTGCAGTAATGAAGTCAACGGCAGATTGGTATGAACTTATTTATTTTAATGTTATTGGTTTACACAAAGGGTTTACAATTATCAAGGTCAGATCACAAGCGATTTGGAGCTAGTTTATCTGCCTGGAGATCTCGGGAGGAACTGTCTTCCTAGATAACTGTAGTCCGTTTATATACACACAACATGTATTGTCTTCTAATGACATGGGAAAAGTAAACAATTATTAATAATTGGTGCATATAGTAACTCATTATCTATTAAATACTTTTCTTCAGTTATACGATTCCCGTGAACCTTTTTTGAATAAAGTCGGATTGAGTTTCCAAATATGTGTTAAAATTAAATTAAATTTAAGTCAAAAGGAATATTGATATCGACATCGAAGCAAATCACTCTCAAAATAACTTTCTAGCCCTTTTTAACCCCGTCAAGGGATGAATTTCAATAAAATACGAAACATGTCTTCCATCAATTCTGTTAAAGAATTTTATCCAAAATTTGAAGTAGATTGGACCAAAGAATCACGCTGTTTCATACAAATTTTGTCCCCCATTTTCACCCCCTTAGAGGTAGAATTTCGAAAAATCCTTTTTTATCGGATATACCTATGTCAAGTTTCAGGTCTGTACGATCAGCGGTTTAGACTATGCGTCGATCCGACAGTCAGTCATTCAGGACAAAGCATTTTATATGTATAAGATTTTAACAAAAATGTGCTGCTTCAATTCCAAAATTGAGTGGATATACTATTAACACACAGAGTACCTTTTAGAATGGCGTAGAGTAGAAGAAAGTACATATATAAACATAAATGCAAATTATAAACTAGGTACGCAAACAACGCCAAATAAAGATTTTTCTGACTTTCCCATTTAAGCTCTTTTTCCAGCAACTCGTGTTTCTAGTACGTAGTAAAAACATCACTTACCTAGAACTCAGAGTTCGCTTGGAAAATCGTTAACGTTCTTCCCCGAATGTTGGTCTGATTGAGCCTCCAAAGCAACCGGTCTTCGTTATGACGAACAGTACGGCTAGTGAACGGCGCTGGCTATACATTTCAAAGTAGTTTTTTCCATAAAGCCTTAGGCTGCGCACGCGACTCCGTGCGAATCAGCACAAGCGATTAAAGTTTATGGAAAACATAAATTAATTGTGTGTTAAAGTGTAAATGTTTAATATTGGATTTTATTGATTTGTTTTTTAAGGTAAGAGCGTTTGTGTGTTTATAGATGTTCGATCTTGTTTATTGTTAAAAGCTCGTCGATTTATTATATTGTGACGCTACGTAAATAGCAGTATGTATGAATTACTATTAATCAAGTTTTTATTGACCTCGACAAATGTTTTTATTATGCTTATAATTATGTCAAATGATTTGTACAGTGGTTGGGGCGTGATTTTTTGTTCTTCTGCCTATTTATGTGCCATACTTTGACTTTTGACGAAGATTGTACCTATTAAGTACGTTTACAAAATCACGGAAATAGTTTGTTACTTAATGTTTTAATTTGACGGGAATTTTTGTTACAGTTACTAATTTTAAAAGTTTCAATGAAAAAATTTTAAAAACAGAGGAACTAATAAAAGCAATGTGTAGTCTTGTCTTTTTTTTAACTCAATAGCCGGTTATTTTTTGTTTTTAGGAACTCCTTAGTTTACTATTTTTACCTATAAATCTGATGCTTTTAAATTTAATAGTAAATAAAGAAGACAGAATAAACAGATTTTTTTAAAGTTCTAAAACTAACTAACCGATTATCATAACAATTTAATCTTCATCTAAAAAACGTTCATTTTCTTTAATTAATTGCGCTTTATATATTCTTTTCTTTGTAGACTCTAAACACAGGGAATTGTGTATGAGTCAGTCAATTAGTCAGTCACGTTACTCTTTTAAATATGTTATAGATTAACACGTTAAGTGCTATACGTATCAAAAATGAGCGATCGCGTAGTTAACGTCGGTGCGGAAGCGATAATCACTGTCTGTCCTAACTCGCGGCAGCCATAAAATTCGTAATTCTTAAGACCAGAAAGAGAAAAATGTATAGATGGGCATGATATGTCCAATAGTACTTGAAAATGCTGTTTTTAAAGTACGAATCATTTTGAATACTAACACACTGGATCGTAATAATTTCACTTAAGTGCTGTACTTACCAGCTTTACTAGTTTTACTTCAGTGCTATACGTATCAGTTGTGATACATGCCGTAATTTTTTTAGACGAGTAGAAAATAGTGAAGTGAGCTGCAATAATTATTTGCCATATTTTTTTGTATTGTATTGTTGCCAAAATAAAAAAGTCACGCAGGATATTATAACAAGTTTCGGAAGAAAACCGAAGTACAGATTCGACTTCAAAACTACCTTCCCAAAAGCCGAAAGATAAAATTTTGGAAAATAGGGTAGTAAAAGCTGCCAATATCCATATTTCCGAAACTTCAAACCTCTTCAATAATCCGGGTCCTTCCTTCATTTCACAGTCTTACTACCTACGGGCAAATGTTTTGCTGTTTCGGAAAATGCAAAACTAGACAGTCAAATTCCCAGTTATGTAATTAAAAAAAAATGCTTTGCTTAGCTTACTTTGGGGCTAGTTAAAATGGGTGTAAATTGTCCCGTGATTTTTATTTATTTATTCAAATCGATAATCGATATACATAAATATTGTTTAACTTCACTTCCCTATTCATTTATCGATAAAGTTTAAATAGGTGCGATACAAATTAATTTTTGTTCGTAAAATTGGCAAATGTTGAAGCCCTTGTACTATACGAGTCAAATTCAATACGAAACTTTGATACCTATTAACTCAGAAATTATGCTTCAGAACCTTATGCTATGGAAATAGAGGTTAGTTTGATTCATACATTTTCCATTTTTATAGTTAAATCTCAAAAAATATAAGTAAGTCTCCATAAAAATACCTACTTTTAAAGGCAGGCCTAGTTACGCATTGAAAATGAAACGTAACGTATTATAGGAACCGCAGTCTCTAATGAGTCATATTTGATACGTACCGCATTCGAAGACGGTTTTGAATATCTAGACCCGGATGAAACGTGTAGTACCTAAAATATTTAGCTTATTTTTTAATCTGTAGACATAGCACATTTAAATTTTACAATAACAAAACGAGTGGAAGATACCTATGGTGTTATTTCCAGCAATATTTTAGATCATTTATATTCAAAACAATCCCGCGCACACTCTGGATCTGATTAGCTTTGTGAGTTTATGAATACTACAACAGGGATTCCTGCATTGCTAATGTACATGATGCAAATGGGCTCATATTATATTCAAGACAAACAAGATAACCTTTGGAATGCACTGCTGTGTTGAAGCCATCGGCAAAGCACTGGCCGAAGTTGCTAAAAATATGAATATCTGAAATATTAATGAATACCACACACTTAAAGATAACCTTTTGAATGCACTGCTTTAATTTAAAATAATCAAACAAATTAGTTATCTACGTACAGGTTGTACACATTATTTTATTTATTAAAACGAGTCTATTTTTTGCAGTGAAATAATGCTTAAAAGGTACAATAAAATACAAACTTTGAGTCTTGGAACTGTGTACTTTATCAAATCTTGAATATTTTAAACAAAGTTTTACGGCAGCTTATGAGGAAATAAACCTTGGTTTTAAATCATAATTGGAGCAATTATAATAATTGGAGCGTTCAATGCTATAGATTCCTTTCGCTACCGTATTTGTGATATAAATTAAAACCAGGCAGGCAAGATGGATATTTCCTTTATTTGTTTACTTGTTGTTTTGTTGTTAAATGTGGCTCATTTAAATATAGTTATTTGTTAGTATTATTATATATACATATTAATATAACATAGTCGCTTCTTAAACAACTTTTATGTTTATTTTTAAAGAATTACGAAATTTTGGCAAGTAGTAAGGCTTCACAGCAAAATATAAGTCAAAATTCCGAATATCAATGATTTGCCAAAAATGACTTAGGTAGTTTTTCACAAAAACACAAACTATTTTTTAGTGGCTTATAAAATTCTACGGAACCTTTCAGTGCACTATTCAGTCTCGCACTTGGCAGGTTTTTTATAGTTATAATATTGAATTGAGTTGATTTTAAAATGCGGAACTGTATCTATATTTTCATGATTTCAGAACCTCTTTCATTCGTGTCTTTCATATTTTTCTGTGATAGAAACAGTATGTTGTTTATGCACCAAGCGTCTTCAAAGTGGATTCGCTTACAATTTCAACGTTTCCATAATTCAATCGATACACATAAAAATATTTATCTACTCGCTAAGCCAAAAAGGTATTTTACAACGGATTTTAATACGCACTCCGCAGTGTACCCCCGTCCCCGCTTGTGACCAATCTCTGTTTTGATGGGATTTGCATGGGAATTTGCAGAATAAAACCACCCTCAGACCGTTCGGGTTTTATACTTGGTTCCTATAACGTGGGAAAAATAGAGATAAAAATTCGCTACTCAAGTGGAAGCTCATGGAAAGTTCCGACCTCGATTCATCTGGCCAATGTATAAGTTTTTATAAACCTGCGTAAGACTTTGGTCGAGTTTAACCGGTTCATCTATAAGTAAAGACTTCTGGGTAAACCTGTCAAATGTCACTGCGGTTTTATGCAGCGCTAATAAACAGGAAGAGCCTAGTTAATGCGCTGACAATGAAATAAGTTTATCGAGATTATATTTGACAGTCCGGGGTTATTCATCACATATTTTCCGCGACCGCGTTACTTCAATTATCTTCCGATATAAATACACTTCAATAAGTTTAGTATCCTCTGCGCCTTAGGATGAAAGAATTTAACCCGTGTGTGTTGACAGTGATGGCATATGGATGGGCTGATGAATAGGCTCAGAGTCGCTCAACGAGTTATGGAGAGGGCTATGCTCGGGGTTTCTTTACGGGATCAAATCAGCAATGAGGAGATCCATAGGAGAACCAGGGTCACCGACATAGCCAAACGGATTAGCTCGTTAAAATGGCAATGGGCAGGCCATTATAGCACGCAGAACAGATGGCCGTTGGGGCCGAAGAGTTCTCGATTCGAGACCACGGACTAGCAAACGCAGCGTGGGACGTCCACCAGCAAGGTGGACGGGCGATTTAGTAAGGTAGGTAACTGCAGTCTACATTCCGTAGAAAATATCATCATCTTCATCATCATTTCAACCGTAGGACATCGACTGCTAGACATTGGCCTCCTTTATTGATATCCCATCATTACGTTTGGAAGCTGCTCGCATCAATGATGATATAGACTGGATTAGCAATCGCCATAGTACAGACAGACCGCGGAAAAATTGTTTGATTATTAAATCTTGATGGAGCTGACATTATTATTTTTCTAAAATATTGCATAATGGCTGGCTTCGGGCTATAATGTCAGCGCCATCTAGAGCGGTCGATCTGTACTATGGCGATAGCTAATCGCCAGTCTATATGAACCTGCGGCCTTTAGCAAATCCTCCGTCCATCTCGTTGGTGGTCGTCCACCGCTACGCTTGCCAGTGGTCTCCACTCGAGAACTTTTAAATGTAATATCATTATACCCTGTAGAAAATATATTTAACGCATTCACTGCCGGGAACGCATATATGCGTTTTTGTGAGTTTGACAGTCATTTGAACGCACATGTGCGTTTTTGGCACCCGAAGAACTCTCGAGTTTGACCGCCGGCAGTGAAGCGTTAATTAATTACATCTCACGATACAGACCCAGATTCTAAGTGCCCAGTGCAAAGACCGCCGAAATGTCACACGGATGCTAATCTTAATCAATTGTCTTACTTGTTGTAATTTGTGCACTGTATAACTTGATTGGTTAATAAAAAAACTTCTTTTGTAATTATCATAATTACAATATTACTTATTGTATCAGTGGTTGGGTAAACTTGGCTGAATACTCACCGATTTCCAAAGTCCAACGCATTAAAAACGTGACGTCATGTTGGAGGAAAATTTTGGTGTAATATTTTTGCAGAGGTAGCGAGAGGTATCGATTTCGATACTTTAATATACTTAAACATTACGATGCAGCCACAGATACAGGTTTTTAAATATAGGCCATTTGCTTATCGCTACTGAACATACTATAGGGATATGGATGTATTTAGATAAAAGTTTTTTATAGGTAGTTCATGCGAGTTTGTTATTAAAATTTAGTCACACCTTTTACGCTGTACACTTTGAACGCTGACTAATGTATGGAAACATTGTTGCTAACAACAATTAAAAAACCCTAAAAACTATTACAGAGCTGTACAATAAATTGAACCCAGCTAGCTACTGAAATATTCCAAACTACTTTTAGGACAGTGTAGGGAAAAGAAAAATCCTGCCTGACTGAGTAACTGACCGATTGCCTATTTTACTGATTACCGCCAATTTCTTGGACTTAGAAAGTTGTAGCTTTGGAAAGAGATTATCCTTTTGATTTCAAGAACAAATTAGGACGAGATTTATAAAATTCCCACGGAAAAGCGAATTCTTTCACGCAAATCCACATTACAGAAAGAAAACGATTAATAATTAATAGAGTAGTTCGTTGGTACTGAATATTTAGTAAGTAGCTGAAAAGGTTATTCCCCCGCGTAATTAAAGTGAAGCACGCACGGCATTTTATCGATTAACGATCATTGGGGAAAATGGGTTGTAAAGATTGGCTTGAACTTTGTTAATTGGCACTAAAAGGAATACAAAATAAATAGGTATTTTCAAGTTTACCGAATCGTGACTCTGAAACCTCTACACAGAAAATGTCACAGTGACATCACATTGCCAGACAAGGAGCATTATTATAACACTTATGCACTTTGAGAACGTTATATGCAGTGGGTCATGCATGAATAAATATTTGGAAATTAGAGTTTACTTTAAAAAATATACTTTTCACTTCTCATGCTCGTAATGTTGTTCTCTGCGTCGAGAGAATGCTACATAAAATGGCTATTTATGCTCTAGTGCATAAAGTAAAATCTTCGCCTAACACCAAGGCAATCAGGCACAAACAGCCACAAACTGTACTCGTAGAAATTTGTAAAATATATAGGTTCTTATTATGTTCTATATAACTGGTGTTTTGCATTACAAAATTAATATAACTATGCAAATCTACTTAGAACATTATTAAAAAAATGGAAATGCATGAAAAATAATAGCTAGTAAATTTTATTTCCAATGTCCAATGTTGCCGTTTAATTTCCTTGCAATCGAAGTGAAAAGCAGACTAAAAAACGTCTCGGGTGGCTCTTTTTATGATCTTTTTGTACAATCTACTATTTTTGAGCAAGGTATATTATAATAATCATCATTATCTCAGCCTTTATCCCACTGTAGGATACAGACCTCCTCTCAGAATACGAGGGCTCAGGCCGTACGGCCTGATATATTATAATTCACACGCGGCCGGCGGGCCCAGTATAAAATATAAATAAATAAAATAAATATCACGGGACAATTCACACCAATTGACCTAGTCCCAAAGTAAGCTAGGCAAAGCTTGTGTTATGGGTACAAGGCAACGGATAAACATACTTATATAGATAGATACATACTTAAGTACATATTAAACACCCAAGACCCGAGAACAAACATTCGTATATTTCATACAAATATCTGCCCCGACACGGGAATCGAACCCGGGACCTCAAGCTTCATAGTCAGGTTCTCTAACCACTAGGCCATCTGGTCGTATGGATTGGGAACTTCACACATGCAATTGAATTCCTTTGAAATTTGATTTTGTGAAGTATATTACGATAATAGCAATTACCATCGCCCATTGATAGTCGCAATTGTCAGAAGAATTGTGGGTGCATTGCCAGACTGCAAGGAAAGTTTCTCATTCAATTAATCATTGTTTAATTAATACTAGCTACTTCCAGCAACTTCTTCTGCGTCCCGTGGAATCAACTTTCCCGAAATTAAAAAGAGCCCATAACTAATGTACCTTTCGAAGTATTAGTAAGAACTCTGAAAATCGTACATAGGTAGCGGATACGTATATGTAGGGGATGCGAATCAACAAACACACAAACAATCCTTAATTCTTTATTATATTAGTACAGAATACTAATGACGATTAAAGATAATTTTAGCTCTAGCTAACGAGCATTAAAGTTGCCGCAACGCCCGGTTTTCCATTCACTGAGATTGTTAAGAAATACACATTTAATAAGACTTTACAGGTACGTTTTGGGCAATACCTTTTACGCGAAATTTACTTCATATTTTGTAGATCTAATAATAGCTATGTTTGTTCTCATTACCGAGTAAATAAAAAAAAATCTTGTTTGGTTTGTAGTCCATTACTAGTCTACCGCGGTTATTTTATTTATAGTATATTAATTTTAGTATTTATTATTATTTAAAAACAACACACAATACAACAACATACAACATAACACATAACACAACACAACACAACATACACAATACTCACATTAACATAACACTTTCTTACAACATAACACATAACACAACACAACACAACATACACAATACTCACATTAACATAACACTTTCTTACAACATAACACATAACACAACACAACACAACATACACAATACTCACATTAACAAAACACTTTCTTACAACATAACACATAACACAACACAACACAACATACACAATACTCACATTAACATAACACTTTCTTACAACATAACACATAACACAACACAACATACATAATACTCACATTAACATAACACTTTCTTTTCTCTTCTTCTTTCTTTCTTCTTCTTCTTTCTTTTCTTTCTTTCTTTTTTTTCTTTTTCTTTCTTTTTCTTTTTACTTAACATTTTTCGTTTGGTATTAAATTTGAAATTGATAAAGAAAATTGTTTAACGCCATATCCCGAGGGAGTTACGTGTATGTATAATCTAAGGATTAGATTCTAATCAGTCCATATTCCTTATCAACATCATTAGAGAAACTTCTGTAAAATTTAAGCTTTTTAGGTTTAAGTTTTTTAGACCTGGGCGTATACGAGTTAGTCGAAAATTTTCTTTTTCATTATTAAGAGTAGCAAAACTTCGGATTTATCACTGATTTTTCAAATACCTATATGATATTGATGATTTGATAGATTATCTAGGTAAATAATACGGTATCTCATATTCAGTAATCTCGAGTAAACTGAAAAATTGTGAAAACTTATTTCATTATCATGATCACCACCATCATGATCCCAGCCTATATACGTCCCACTGCAGGGCACAGACCTCTTTTCAGAATGCGAGGGCTTGGGCCATAGTTCCCACGCGGGCTCAGTGCGGATCGGGAACTTCACACACACCATTAAATTTCTTCGCAGGTTTCCTCACGATGTTTTCCTTCACCGAAAAGGTCATGGTAAATTTCAAATGTAATTTCGCGCATGAATTCCGAAAAACTCAGAGGTGCGAGCCGGGATTTGAACCCACGACCCTCTGCTTGTGAGGCTATAGGTCAAACCGCTAGGCCAACACGGATTCATACGGAATAGATTTCAAAAATATTGGCTATTTATTGATGACCTGCATAAGGTTTCCTCACGATGTTTTCCTTCACCGTAAAGCTCGTGGTTCTTTAATCACTAAACAATTCGGATGTCAGATGGGAAAATGAAAGCGATTTAGGTCAAACATTTTTTTTCAGATACTACCTATTACGTTAGGGGACAGAATGATATTTATTTAACTGGCAGCTATTATATTAGCAATTTACGTGATTTAGCTCCACTCATTTCTAAAACTTTGTGTCCGCTGTTGACGCCAAACTAGTTATACGAGCCATTATTTCACGCCAAGTACGCAAGAGAACACGATTTATAACTAGGTAATTAAATAATTCCAGCCTGTATACGTCTCACTGCAGAGCACAGACCTTCTCTCAGAATGAGAGGGCTTGGGCCGCAGTTTCCACGCGGCCCAGTGCGAATTGAGAACTTCACACCCACCATTGAATTTCTTTACAAGTTTTCTCGCGATTTTTTCCTTCACCGTAATGCTCACGGTAAAAAAATTCAAAAAATTCACACTTACTTATATTCGAAAAAATTAAGAGATGCGAGGCCGGGTGTGATCCCACGACCCTTTGCTTGAGATGCCATAGGTCAAACCATTACACTATACCACGACTTTTTTACTTATTTTATTTTGTACTTAAATATAACTATCCATACTAATACTAATATCCTATTTTTTTATTATTATAAATATGAATGTGTGTTTGTCTGTCAGTTACTTCTCCACGCTTACACTGCTGAACCGTCCTCCCGGGAAAGGACATAAGGTAGTTTTATCCTGGAAAATTACATAGTTCCCGCGGGTTAGCAATAGGTACACGAATTGAACGAACATCTAGTACTCTATAAAATGTACAATATTAATACCGGCAACACTCGTAACATTATGGCACAGATAATAAACTGATGTAACCAAGAGGAGTGAAAGTAATCGTGTCGCCACGCGGACATTGATGTAATCAAGAGTAACCGAATTACTGTGAGCCGCAACTGAAATAAGTTGTTTGTGGGGTCCATATCGGGTTGCATAAAGTTTTTAAACATAATTCATCATTTTGGCATAATTCATCATTTCGCATAACTCGTTTTACTCTGAAACCATTAATTATTCAGAATTGTTATAAAATAAACCTAACCTAGGGATAACCATTACAAATTTCTGAAAAATTTACGGTTTCGACGGGAATAAAAATTATGACTAACATAAATTGTGACAAACACTTATGACTAAGAATTTTACCGCAACTGTTATGATCGTACCACTATATGTTCTGTAATCAAATCTCACTCAAAAGCAAGAGATCTTTGTTGGAATGAATGAAAGTGTTACCAATAAATTTTCCGAGCAAACAGCGTTCTGATTTCTCGCTCGTCGCTCAGTGTCTTTGTAATTAGTTTCAACTGTAACTAAATCACTAGCAAAGTAAATAAATGTTGCAGTTGATAGTATAACCCACTTCCAATGATAAAATTTACTTGAAACTTAGTATATACCACATGGCGTGTACTAATAATAATAGAGCCAGTATCTTGAGTTTGAAAAAATATCGGACTTCAATCATGTCGAGATCAAAACACCTTGAGTTCCAATAATAAAGGTACAGATACCTGTAAACTAAACTTGAGTGAGGCTAGCGAAACAAAACTAAACGAAACTTGGATTAGGTTTCATAAAGTACAACAAAAATAGACAATAAGACCGGGAATAGTAATAATCATAAAGATTAAGACAATACCTGATAATACAAGTAGCTCGGTAAAATAGTATTTTTATAGAGTAAGCTGCATTTACTCTTCTAGAGAAATTAAAATGTTCGTCGACATACCTACGCCTTGCCAAATAGTAGAGCGAAGGACGCGAAAAAACAAAAACGAATCAATAATTTAGAATTTAAAATATTGTTCTTCTAATCTGTAAGTGGCCAATACGCACCATAGAGGTTTTGATACAGAGTACCATTTGGCATGTTCCATATATAAATGGTTACGTAATTTGGCGATATCGCCGTCAAAAAGGGTGCTTGAGGTGGTAATTTTAATCTCTTGCTAGCCCACTAACGAATAAGTGAATAGACGGAGCGCGTGTTAACTGATCCGGAGTCAACTATAAAAGGCTAATGAATTCTCTTCTTCACACAATGCAACAAGAATTCTAAGAAGTTTCACGCTCAACGCATTTTTACTTAGAAAGTTGAAAAGTAATCAGCTTTTGTTTTGTTTCAGACGCAATGGGGTACTCAAGTGCATCGTTTTTACTACTGACAATAGCAGCCCAAGTTTTCTCTGTAAGTACCAACTGTATATTTATTTAAAGTTTCATAAGCATTAATTGACTTCCTGAGTTCGACGGCCACTTATAGTCGCTACTTCAGAACGTCATGAAACTAGTGCGATTGACGTCAATCAATTGCTATCAACTGATATCATACTATACACACTATACACCGTGGCCGACAAGTAACCCGACTGATTTGAAACAAAGATTCCTCAGGTTATTTCAAACCAAAAATTAACAATAAGGTCAGGTCAATTTATAGCTCAGTTTGGGAGACCCTTAATTTTTAGTAAAAAATAATTTTGAAAAATTCTGCTGGGCAACACATTTAATGATAAGCAACGTTGTCACTACTCAACCCCAAAAAAATATTTTTATAAAAGATATCGTCATAACAATTTAGAATAGGTCGCCTTTTTATCATGAAGTACGAAATTATTAATATTTTCAACCGACGAAAACAAAAGGAGGAGGTTCTCAAGTCAACGTGTATATTTGTTTTTTTTTTTTTATGTATGATCACGCATAACTTTTTACAGAGTAGTCCGATTTTGATGATTCTTTTTTTATTGGAAAGCGTATACCCCGAGGGTGGTCCCATTTAAATTTGGAAATAATATTCCTACCCTAAGGGTAGGAAAACAGGGGATGATTGATTGTTCAGTTACTGATTGTACTATATGATCACGCATAACTTTTTACAGAGTAGTCCGATTTTGATGATTCTTTTTTATTGGATAGCGTATTCCCCGAGGGTGGTCCCATTTAAATTTGGAAACAATATTCCTACCCTAAGGGTAGAAAAACAGGGGATGATTGACTAACTTTTTACAGAGTAGTCTGATTTTCATAATTCTTTTTAATTGGATAGTTAGGGTATACCTTGAAGTTGGTATTATAAATTTGGAAAAAAAATTACCCCAAGGATGAAAAAAAGTATAAAATAAAAACTTTTTAACAAAAAATTAAACCGCCGAAAAAACTGAAAAGCAAAAAATAATACCTTTTTGTTTGACCTTAATCTAGGTACCAGTTTGAAGTCGGTGCCTCAGCACGAGCCAGGAGGAGTGATAGAAGCCAATCAGGTAGAAGATTATAGGTCCACTCCTCCTGGCTCGTGCTGAGGCACCGACTTCAAACTGTAACTGGTACCTAGATTAAGGTCAAACAAAAAGGTATTATTTTTTGCTTTTCAGTGTTTTCGGCGGTTTAATTTTTTTGTTAAAAAGTTTTTTTGGTTTGAAAAAAAAAGGAGAGTCAAAATTGCCGATTAGACAACGTTCATACAACGTTTTTAACATCTAAGGGACTCAGTAATTTATCTTACGACTCTGGCACGTTTGCTATACCCACGGTGTATTTAACAATTCCCAGTAATTTGTGATTTCTAGAAATGAGGATTGACACTTCGTTAACAGCTACGTTGAATATCAATAATTGATTAATTTAGGCGTTTCCTTGCCTAGTATTATAACAATGATTTACAACCTTATACCTAGCTCCACCGCTACCTCAACCCGACGATAGTTCGTGAGTAGTTCATTCAATACCAAATTTGAACGCAAATACGACGTTTAAATTGAAAGCGTCGTTTTCGAAAATCCTTTTACAAAGTCACTCGAATATCAATATCGGGAAAATGGAGGAGTGTATTGCACTGCAGGCGTCGGTGTCAAATATTGTGTAATATTTTTCAAGTTAGTGAGCTATAACTTATGTTCAATGAAATACATTATTGCATACAAGCGAGACTAGCACTAGAGGCGGGCGTGAGAAAACTAAGTATCTAGAAATGTTCAGGTGTGGCTTTGTTAATTCATTCAGTTAAACTACGAACAATATTTCAACTTGAATTGTGTGGTTAGCTCCAAATAACAAAGTTGATTCGTTGTTGTTCAAGCAACCCTGGAGATTCTATTTGCTTAAAAAAATGTTTGTATGCTTATTTTGCGGGAGTGCGCAATGGTTCCTTCCTAAAAAAAACTAGGACGGGGATTGGAACCGAACTTTTCTTGGAAAGAAACTTCCTTCAAACCGGATGTCCTACAAAAGACTTGATTTTGTTTTTTTTTTATATAATCCACCGCCTGCTGGTTACAGCTCGTGTAAAATAAAAATGTTTTTAATATAGATTAATTCGCATTCATGTAATAATTAAATTGAATTGCAGTTCGCTGAGCCTAAACGACTACGGGGCACCAGCTAGAACTAATTTTACACGACGCTAAATAGAGTATATTCTTGCTGTGTTACTGTGTTGATATTTAAAGAGATTGATGAGACAGATTTCACGATTACACGATAGCATGTTGCAGAATTGCAAGTAATTGGCACCCAAGATATTTAATAAATTACCGGAAACTATATAGACCTAGGAGGCATCAACGAGTTTAAAAGTGCGTTATATATATATATATTTATTTTAGTATCTAATGCTAATTATTCAGTCCAGGAGTACTTAAATTACATTATTTGAAATTAAGTAAGCAATGTTTGCATGTGGTACACATTAAAAAGTTTTAATTAGTATTTTACACAAAACATGAAGCTCTATAAATTTATATTGTACAGTCGGGGTACGAAAACCTTCGTCAGTTATTAAATTCATTTCTTTATTTAGGCAAAGACTCTTAGTACCTTTTGAAACCAAAGTACTAAGTAGACAAGTAAGTTTAATTAATAAATAATATGTATTAGTAGACAAGTGCATAATAAAATTATACTTACTGTTTTTGATAACAAGGGCCAAATACCTCTGACCTATATTTTACTTTCATATCAACATAAAACCTTTTTAATTACCTAGTCAAACAAACAACTTCGTAATACCTGGTTTACACTCTCGTACGAGTGGCGAGACGAACTGCGGGACGAGCCACGAGACGAGAGTGTGAACAGGCGCGCCTCGCGCCTCGTCTCGTGATTTGCCTTGATTTTGAGGCTCGCGTCCGGAGCGAGCCAACGAGGCGAGGCGCGAGTCGAGGTGACGAGGCGAGAGTGTAAATCAGGTATAAGAGTTCCAATCAAATTATGTTCTTCTAATTTTCAATGTTTGTCAGTGTCAATGTCAGTGTTTGTGGTGCAAGCAAATATCGACTCTAAGGTGACGAACCTTTTCTTACACCAACTATGTTTCAGCAAATAAATAGTAAGTAATTTAGTTTAGATTACTCATTACTGAATCTAAATTAAGATCAACCATGGCGTTTCATGATTTGAGGTTGAAATAGCTTCGTTAAGGTATTCAGGGCGCTTTACCAACTTTACGTCGATTGGCATTTTTGAGATAAACCTGTCTAAAACACTTGATCTTAAACGCCAAACTTTAGAAAAAAACCCCCGAGTCCTCCTGTACAAACATCTACTATTCACAAGGGCAGCTGTGTGTGTTCTTTTCTATATCCCAGTATACTTGTGTTTATGAAGGAAATGATTAAAGTAAGTAATAAAATATCGGAAAAGGTATCCCTTCAAGGGATGAAATCTCGATTTAGATTAATTTCTGCGTCGTCATTTTAAAGGATTTCGTCGTAATTTATAAACTTTTCTTCGTAAACAACAAAAAAATCATGAACAAACAGATACCAAAGAGAATACCTACTTAGTTCGAGTTTCACGAAAAAGGAGATTTATTATGATTGTACAAGAAAACAAGGAAACGTTTGCGAGGGCTTCATGTTCAATTAGCTTTAAAGATTAGAGACTTTCTGTAATTCGAAGTTTTTATTGATATATTATTATGTAGCCAAGTCATGTTTTTGTTAATAGTATTAAATGTTTTGGGCTTTAAATTATACACATACATAGACAGATTTGATGAAACATGATAGCGAAAAAAGGTAAATCAGAATAAAACTAGCAAACAGTATAAAAAATCATGTTATTTTTATTCCTTTTTTCCACAAAGTAGTACGTTTGTATTATATGCGTTATGTTAAAGTGATTAATTTAATTTGTTATTCTAGAGTAGGAAATGCGTCATGCAATGGCCCGGCAATTGAATAAATCAAGGTAGTCATCGTCATTGACAATTGCAATAAAAATGTACACTAATGTACAGTATAAATAAACCATTCTAGAAACTTAGTTTCAATATCAATTATTACTTTTATTATATCAGTTGTACATGTATAATTCCATTTTTACTTGCTTTGCACACACTACTTATTTTTGAAGTCTAATGCGTATGTATATTTTAAATGAAATGTTTCAATTTATGAAATGCCATGTTCCGAATTTTAGACTATTGATTGACAGTACTAACTGCCAGTGAGACTCTTGGATTTGTCGGGTAGAAACTCCCAATCTTTAGTTCTGAGACGTTAGTTCAAGGAATCATTGAGATTATGTAAACGCTTTTGCAATTACTAACAAACATTCGGACATCCGATTACACACACATAATTCCTACAGCATAATCACGCCGGCAGGTAACATCCCATTGTGCAATGATCATTTGAAATTTTGTACTTGTACCCTATTATTAAATTCATGCATCAAAGAGTTTCAATGTCACAGAATAATCGTGTTATTGGTATACCAACCTAAAAAAATAAAAACGAAACGAAAAGAATTAAAATAATACTTATACACGATAATTCACGGTGTGATCAGATACAAATTTTTCTAATTTAGTAATTGACAGCGATTACGTTGAAGTCGCATTTACCTGGGACTATACTTTATTTTTTTTGTAATGTACCATACCACATTTTCAAAGGATATTTATTTTGTTTTACCAAAATTATACTTACTATAATTAATTAATTATAATTGTGATAAATTAATCATTGAAATAATTGCGCGAAGCTTCACCTATGAAATTAAATGTTCGCTGCTTATTAATATTTTTAACTGCTGAGAACCGATTAAAAATAATTATTTTGATCTACAATACGTTTAAAAAATAAAAAATAAATAAATAAATATTAGGGGACAATCTTACACAAATCGACCTAGTTCCAAACTAAGCAAAGCTTGTACTGTGGGTACTAGACGACGATAAACATACTTATATAGATAAATAAATACTTAAATACATAGAAAACATCCATAACTCAGGAACAAATATTCGTGATCATCACACAAATAAATGCCCTTACCGGGATTCGAACCCAGGACCACTTGCTTCGTAGGCAGGGTCACTACCAACTAGGCTAAAGCGGTTTGTTAAAATAATTATGTCAGCGTTTATTCACAACAAGGATAGTAGTTTACCCGGTTAACGTTTACCGGTTTTTAGTTAAAGACCTGAATTCTGCCTATAATAACATTACTAAAAGGTTTATGATATTCAATTTCATGTTTCAATTTAAATTTAAATATGAAGGCTCTGTGAATGCACCTAGTAATTAATTTATTCATTATTTTGACTGTTTGACCGCCATATTGCGGGAACCGCCAAATAGGTAACCGAACATGATAGTAAAATGAAAATAAACTGATTGAAATTATATTCCATACATAATAAGCCCCTTAAATTATTCAACTCTTAAAAATGGGTTAAGTTAGATCGAAAAGACACTATGCTGTTTCACTTAACTCATGTAAGTAATTAAGTTTTCCACGCTAAATAATTTACTATCTAATTCACAGATTGAATTTTATAAAGTTTGACTGAATGGTGGAGCCATAAAGGCTAAGGCAAGCGGTCATAACGGTCAGCCCAAAACTACGCACGACTTTTTTAAATAATTCGTTTTCTATGTTCATTGCGCTGCTGAGGTTTGCCTCACGGTCGTTACCAAAACTCGCAATGAACAGAGAAAACTGTGACTAGCTAGCTGTATTGGCTTGTACTATCATGTCGTTACATTTTAGAAATTATGTTTCATTTCTTAATCACAGTTGCCATTCTAAATGTCTTCATGAGAAGGTTTTATGCTCACACGGCGTAGCGATGGAGCAACGTTTTATGCAATAATGGTCATTTAGGTTTTCAAGTGTTTTAGTAATTTGTAAGCATATTTTTTACTTCTATTGCTATAGGTACTTGAACAAAGCCAGTGGTAATGACTGTTAGACATAGATTTGTTTATGAATATGAACATAAGGCAAAAGCATTTGTTATTGTCATTAATATTACAGCTAATTAGGTGTTGTGTAAGGCTGATGTTTATTTTGGTTTTTGCTCAATAAGTGAAATTACTTAATTGCTAATATAATTTAACTGTAACAGAGCCTATACTCTATACCTATGCTCTATACTCTATATATACTCTAAGAAAATATTTAATACTGCAATCTTAATTAAACAGGCACATAGGAAACTAATGATTGTCTTTCTGCGTAACCATTAGTCAATTCTAGAACCTTCATTGAGCCGGAAACCTCGCGTTTAGCAATTAATTGGGCTGAGGCTGGGCGTTGCACTGTGTTCACCATAGCTTTGCTCCTGTGGTGCATACGTTACCTACCAATATGGACCAAATAGGACACCATGGACTTTTCTGCCAAAGGATCGTGGGGTGCTTTTTTAATTTTCCGCTCAGTGATAGAATCCGTCGGACTTTAGCGACCGCGAACTTGCCGGCAATTTTAGCAAGATGATGGCAAGAGACCTGATAATAATAATATGTCTTTCATTCCGTGGACGATGAACTGGGCCTAAATCTGGGACGCGACCAGGTATCGACACCCTAGCTCCATCACACCTTCAGCAACCATAAGAAAAGTTGGCGCAGCGGTGAAATCGTAGTCGACTTTGAAACCCGTAATCAGTGGGTTCACTGGCGTACATAGACTCGTCAAAGATTTGCAAAAAGCCCAGTCGACAATACTGAAGGCTAAAGGGCTAGCAGTTAACGAATTACCTATTCAACGAAGAAACGCTGCCATCCTTTTTGGCATAATGCCACAAGGCTTATTTCTAGATTAAATTAAGTTTTAAGCAATTAACTGAGAACCTCCTCTTGTTTTGAAGTCGGTTACTGACACTTCATTTCAATACAGATTAAACCGACTCTTTAAACAATGCCTTGCTACGAGGATATTAACAATTAAATATCCTCTAGAAATATATAAAAACGCGTGAGAAGATGTTTAACAACATACTTAATGGGAGATCATAAGTTCATGTTGGTTGAATAATTAATCATAAGCTTGGTTTGCGTCATGCTGGTTTTTTTAAGTCTTAGCTGGAATATTCAAGAATGTTATTTTAATACTGACGGAATAATACCCAGGGTTAGGGTTATGAATGACAGTTTCAAACATTGTGACCCTTTTACTTAACCCTAGATTAGCACTTAACTCGGAGTTAACCATACAATAGTTAAATAAAATGACTGCAAAGTAAAAACTCCTTGTCCATGAAAATTTACAAACGTTAGAACTAAACGTCTTAAAACGAGTTTAACTCGACATGTTTCGGGCTAATCCGTAGCCCTTCTTCTCGGATTCACACGTCACGGCGGCTGACAAACGCGCACTGCTGAGTTAAGCTCGTTTTAAGACGTGAGTGATCCGTTTATTTTCACTCTGAGTGAGTCTCACGGTAGTTTCATATTTAAAGTTAGAACTAAAGATTGCCAAAGGCAAATGTTAAAGGAACAACATAGTGAAAGAGATCATACATTTAAAATTTTTAAGCTTGCTTGTGATTAATGAGACTAAGCTCTGCTAGACTGTGGAATCGATTACCCACCTCCATTAGGCAATCTCCCTCCGTGGTGTCGTTCAGGGAAGCTTTGAAGAAGATGTGGCTCACACCATCACTTTAATATATTGAGAACACTGCTTATTTATTATATGTATTTTGCATATATATGTTGTATATGGTAGTATATTTTTATTAGGTTTCTTTATATTATGAGTTTATGTATTGTATTTACTAAAAGTTGTATTGTAGCCTTTGCTTTGTCCGACTGTATTATTTTGACTTACTCTTTGTCGGTCCCTTACTAAATGCTCCTTTCATCCACTCAAGGGTTGACTGGTAGAGATCCCTTAATGGGATAAGTTCGCCTTTGTACATGCATTTCAACGGTTGTCAATAATGTATTTCTTTTTTTCCTTATTTTTGTACAATAAAGAGTTTACATACATACATACATACTAAGAGCCGCACCGATTTGGATGAAATTTGACGAAGGTTCGTCGTGTCATTGTAGCCTGGTTTGACATGTGGCCTCTCAAGTAGAGGGTCGTGGGTGCGTGCTCAGTCTTGCACCTCTGAGTTTTTCGAAATTTACGTGCTAATTTACATTTGATATTTACCGTGAGCTTTACAGTAAAGGAAAACCATCATGAGGAAACACCTGTAAAGAAATTCGATGGTGTTTGTGAAGTTCCCAATCCACTCTGGGCCCATGTGGGACGGCGACGGGTCTAGGCTGGGATGATGATATATAGTTCATGCCCCGGGGCGACAGGGATACTTTTATCCCGGAGTTTTGCACAGATCCGGCGGGAGATAGATAAACATACCTTAGATTGTTTTTGCCTGTCTAGATACCGTTGTTTATGACGAAGATTTAATAACGGTTGCGTTGATACCTCGGTCGTATACAGTAATGACCCATGTTGATTGATAGTTCATTAGTTGGTACGAGTTAACTCTTTATTGGAACTACCAATTTCGTGCAAGCGCAGTCGTGGGTATAATTATACTTAGTATCAATATTTAGGCAAAATTATTACAGGTAAGTGTTTTAGTACCTGTAATCAATTTAAGCAGATTATTTTTCCCTGTCAAGTTTTATTTAAAGTCAATTCGGTGAATTAAATATGTTTTAAAATTGATAATAACTTTTGATTAGTCTTATTTAGATCTGGTGAAATTATGTATGGGACAGGCTTATACTCAGAATAAGAGGGCTTGGGATATGTGGTTTGCGGATTCGGAACTTGACACACAACATGAAATTGTTTTACGGATGCACGGATCCTCATGATATTTTCCTTCACTGTAAATCTTGCGGTAAAATAATTTCGCACATGAACTCCGAAAAATTCAAAGGTGCAAGCCTGCAATGGATTTGAACCCACGATCCTCCGCTTGAGAGGCCATAGATCAACCACGGGTTACCACGGCTGTTATAATATTCAGCTAACAAGTTAGTTAATGTCCATTTATGGTCCACAGCACTAAAACAAGCTTTTGATGCATTCATAAATGCATTGAGAGTTTATCGTACCAAGTGTTATTGATACCTTACCATAGTTATTTGCAACTAAGTGATGTTAAACGTACCTTGTACCTTACTTAGGTACCGTTATTTGAGACATGTCTAAGTTTTTTGTGGTAAGGACATGAGCTGCAAATAACCAATCGTTAAGCTTATTAACAATAGTTACAAACCTAGTCAGTTTAGTTTTTTTTTTAATATGGCCATGTCAATATGAAGAAAATTTTGCCCGTGTCTGGCGTATTATGCCATCATGCGGTAAAAAAAAACTAGAAAACGAAATATGAGAAATAATGGTGGATGAACGATGTGATTCTGTAATAGCAAACGTACCTATGTTCCGTTTGTGTTTGACAAATGCAAACGTCAAAGTGACAGGTAAAAACAAACGAATGTTAAATTAGCATAAGTTAAAAAGTGCGTGTGTTTATCTTTAATACAGGGTGAATTCAAATTGGTGATACAAAATTAGTGTTTCATACTCAGTTAATGATGGACAATATAATGCGCTAACTCATTTGATTTAATTAGTATTATAAAATTTGGGGCGTCCATACATTGTGTGTCGTGCAATCACAACATTTTATTGTCCATCATTACGAAAAACTAATTTTGTATCACCAATGTGAATTCACCTGATAATATTAAAAGTTGAAAACAATCTTTTATTGGGATTATAGATTGTTTTAATTACAACGTATACAAAGCTTTGATATAAAATAGGTACATAAAATGAATTTTAACGTTGTTTCAGGCGCCACAATTAATATCATTCAAAGACGGCAACGTGGGAGTCAACTTCGGCGGCTATCATGCGGCGGCTGGCCTAGGAGGATTATTAAGTGGGTATTTCATTATACGGAAAACGTGCCGTGGGAAGATCCCAACAAGATAGACTGACGATCTGGTAAAGGTCGCAGTATCCACTTGGATGCCGGCAGTGCGTGACCGATCGTTGTAGAAATCTTTTGGTAGACCGTTGTCAAAAAATAAAGTCCATCTCCCTTTTATCTCCCAAAAAACCCTCAGGTCCAAGCTCGATTTTGACTTACGTTCCTCTGTTCAAAGGGCTAAGTACCGTTCCATTAAGCTACCATGGCTTCTGTAAATTATGAATAAAGTATTTAACTATAATTATACCTATAGTTGTACAAATGTGAGTATTATGTATTGTACATTCAGTAATTAGTTTGTAAGCCAACACCCAATTTACGCAAGTCATTTGTAAGCTCATTTCGGACTGAATTTCATTGTAATCTACTATTACTAGCGGCAGTAGCTTAAAATAAAAAAGAAGATTCAAAAGTGAACATTACTGTAAAAAATTACTGAATAAAACATTGCCCAATCAGATCTGGAGATGAAGCGTCCGCACGATTGCTGTCGCATTCATGTTATTTTTGTCAAAAGGTGGTGAAGAAATTGATGATTGATAAGTAAATGCGATTATGGCCAAGTTAGATAGTTTGCGGAATGAGCTAACAATGTTTTCCTAGGAAGATACAGCCAGGTCTTAAAGAGAGGCATACAACTTGTTTGAATCCTTGTGACTCTGATTTAGTTAGCGCCACGCCACATGCCTAAAGTGTTTTTGAGCCATATTTTTAGTATTCCAGTACCTCAAAAATAAAAGAGAACCCTTATTGCGTTATCCGTTTGTGTCTGTCAAAACTCTTTTCTTTAGGAATGTTCATTAAAAATTAGTAACAGGTACTCAGGACCCCTCTCTCTCTCTCTCTCTCTTTTTATCTAGCTCTCTTATATGGAACGCACAATAACATAGCGGATCCAACTCATACTTAGCCGGCTTTTTTAACTGTATTGACATGTTCAGATGGTGCCGGAGGAGCCGGAGGTGGCTTGTTTGCGGAGGCAGGCACTCCTCACGGTCAGGCCGCTAGAGCCGGCTTGGGAGGCGCAACGAGCGGTGGCGGCGGCAGCGCAGGTAATTGTGGTTGATTAACTACTTATACTTCGTTCAATGGGTACGGAAAATCGTATTAATTTTAACGTTCAAAACTTGGATTATTTAACAACATTAATACTGACATTGTATTATTGAATAAGTTTTGTTTGTAAAGCAAGCTTTTTAGCTGAGTGTACTTTTTGTTAACTGTACTTGCATTGTCATCCAACCTACATAAGTATACCAAATTTCAGGTGAATCCAACTACTGGAAGTGGGTCAAATTTGACTTCTAAGATTTGACCCAAGAATAAAACAAACGGGGTAAGCTAAATAAAAGCTTGAAAAACAAGCGCGACTTTGACCGTTAAATGTTTAACGTTAAATAAAACGAGTGTAGCCTTTGTACTCGTAGCTTGGCTCGTGTGAAGCATTGAATCTACAGATAAGGTAGAAGGAATACCGAGATCTCTCCCTCAGATTTTAATTTACGTTTTATGAAAAACACCCGAGTAAAATTTGATGTTATTAGCGGTTGAGATTTTGGATTTTTTTATTCGACATATTATTTACTGTTACATACGATTGAGATTTATCCCGATCTCGTGGAAGTATTAGGATTAAAAGTAGCCTTTTCTTATTCCAGAAATCTTGCTGTCTTAGAACTAAATTTTATTCAAATTCGTCCAGCCGTTTTAGCATGAACGCGTAACAAACACGCACAAACAGAGACGTTCACACACTTAAAAGGATTAGCATTGTAAGAAAGATCGACAGAAAATAACAATTTGCATACAATATATCTCGCAATACCTACCGCGTAGTGGTTATAAAGGTTTGCATTTATTAACTGACTCCTGTAGACGATGCGCATGTGTTTGTACAGCGTTTGCGTTAGTATAAGTAGTATCGATATTTTTTAAAACTTAGGTAGGTATTTACGCGATGCGAGCAATATCCAGCGAGTTGTTTAACATTGCCGCATTTCTAGGGTCCACGGAAAGAACATGTCTAGTCACCTAAGCTACTTTTTGAGTTATAGCGGTTTGAAAGTTAGTCACCACGAACAATTACTATGGTATTACCATTGGTCACCATTTCTTTAAAAGTAAAAAGTAAGTCGTAGTACTTTGCGAGCTCTACATTTTGAGATTAAAATCTCAATTTTCAAAAAAGGTGACTACAATACAATACATGTTCTTTCCGTAGACTCTTCATTTGTTTCACCGCTCATAAATGTACAGCACGGCCGGCCCCAAAATGTAAGGCTTTCACACGATATTATCACGACAAGGAGACTTTAGAAATCTGATCAAGTACATTTACTAAATCCCATGAGGCTGACATGATCACCTGGAGTGTTCTAAGCCTCGACAAAAATAAGAAAAAAAAACCTTGCTACACATGTAATCTAGTAAACCGCCACATCGATTCCCGGTGCACATTGCGTATTAAAAGGTTCGTATGATGATATTTTAATTTTCATCCGTCATGAAAGTTGTCTTTTTAAAAAGCAGCTTATGGATTCACAGTTTCAAGTGACGGACATCTATTTGAATGTCATATTATTAGAATACGTAATATGCGTTTTTTTAAATATTCTTTCATCACACGTGTTTTCGCGTCAGTTACTACCTACTGAGTTAAATATTCAGTGCCTAACTCTTGCGATGCCACGACATTCATCGCCGATTTCATCTACATACGCTCCATAATGTACAGTTAATGAACAAAAAACAAAAACAAATAAAATTATGAAAATTTACATGCTACTCCAGTTTGGGAGCCTAGTAAAAAAAACAATATTATGTAAATTAAGTAAGCCTGAACATTTTTCTAATTATTTAAGAACATCATTTTAGATTAGATTAGGAACCAGTCTTTAGAGTGGTACAAAAATATTTTTTCTCTTTATTACCACTGACCATTACAAATTAAAAACAATTTAATGTATTTGTAGGTTTATAATTTGCGTTTTCTATTTTCCTGTTTTACGTAATCTTGCGAAAACTTAGCAAGATTTCGACCAAAACGGGAGGTAAATGGCGAAGTAAATGAACACGACGCAACATTTAGATTAATTATTCATTTTTCACAACCCAAATCTGCTGCAAAATTTATTAGTACTTATTGAATACCAAATAAATATAGATTTAGGCACTTGCTGAAAAACAAATCATCTTAAGTTTGTGCTAAGCTTAGTTTACTAGTCTCAAAATTACTTGTTTAGGTTTAAATTTGATAGTTTTCCCCACTGGTAAACTAAACTTAACACTAAATTGAGATAGTTTAATTTCCAGCAAGTAGCTATAACGTATTTTCCTTTATAAAGTAGGTAACATGTTTTGTAATTTATAATCTCAAAGACAAACTAACCTTACTTAACTTTTTTATTAGCCTGCTGCATGATAATATTGAGTGACAATATTCCACCGAATGATGAGAATAATAAATGGCCAATCGTAATATATTCGACCTAGACACTAAACAACACAATAGTGACAATTACAAGATAATGATGCCTCGGCAAGTGAAGAGGTCACAACGTCCACTTCTTGGCTAGGTATATAAAAAAAAGTCGTTAACATTCACTTAACAGATCCAACATCTTTGCAGTAATGGACAAAATAGCAAAAACTATAACCGCATCTTGCGCTTACATTGGGAACGTGAGGAACGCGATGCACATGCCAGTAGCCTGTACCTTTATGTTCAAGTAGCTGGTGCATACACGTCATCATTATAAATACGACACAATATCTTAGCTTTTTGTGTTGGCGTCATCCTCCAATGTTGCTCACTGAACATTAGGTTTTTTTACTATTATGTAATAACATAGTGTAGAAAGTGACCATGTGGGTTTAGTTAACTTTTTAAATTAACGACCGCTTTAGCCTAGTTGGTATTGACCCTGCCTACGAAGCAAGAGGTCCTGGGTTCAAATCCCGGTAAGGGCATTTATTTGTGTGATGAGCACGAATATTTGTTCCGGAGTTATGGATGTTTTCTATGTATTTAAGTATTTATATATCTATATAAGTATGTTTATCGTCGTCTAGTACCCATAGTACAAGCTTTGCTTAGTTTGGGACTAGGTCGATTTGTGTAAGATTGTCCCTTAATATTTATTATTATTATTATTATTATTAAATAAAATAAAAAATTGTCATCTATCAGGTGGTCTATACGCTGGTGCTACAGCTGGAGGAAACGTAGGCGCAGCGGCTGGGCTCGCTGGCGGAGTAGATGCACAAAGGGCCGCCGGCGTCGGCTATGCCGCGTCTTCTGCTGGCAACCAACACGCATCTGCTGGACTGGTAAGTAACGAAGAAACTCATGGCATGAGATATATCTTTTTATATTTTAGGTCTAAATATTGTGCCAATTATGTCAAATACTGTTAAACATTACATGGTTTTACTTTTGAACTGGGTAACACGTCGTTGAATCACATGGTGGTATATCTCAGTGGCGGTTTTTGAATTGGTGGTAAATTTTATAATTTTAATGATTTTTGTGAAACTTAACTGATGATTGTAAATTCTTTTTGAGTATTGTTGATTTGTTTTTTAAATACTTACAAATTACATTGAAAAGAGTCAAATGCTTGTTAACAAACTTAGATAGTGTAAAACTTGTCGAAAGAAAAGGAGTTAATTATACAATGTTTGTGACAGTTTGAGTATTATTTCTTATAGGGTGGTGAAGCTGGTGTAGCTGGATCATCAGGATTCACATACGCAGGCAGTAAATCTTTTGGTGTATCCGGTGGAGCAGTTGAAGCCGTTAAACCAGTTCATAAAAAAGTACATACCGAATTTGAATTTGATGATGCAAACGAAGTTAATGCTGTACCACTAACCAATACTAATGTGCACCATCAGACTGAAGTTGTCGTTGAGACCAAGACTAAACCAGCCGTTGTGGTCAAAGAAGTGAGTAAAGCCAAGAACCAAGGCTTTCATTGTAATCATAAATCTACTATCTTTGAAGGAATATTTAGCTCTCTGTTTAGGATTTCAGAAGCTATCAGACAAAAAATGTCACATTTTTCTCAACCGTTTGTCTTTAAGCAATCGGAAAAGGTTCGTTTTTATTTATAAAAATTATGCACAAGAAGCTTCACGACACTTTTAATGTCATACCAATAGCACAATATCATTTAATGTGTGCACTCATTACTGACTTCATCAATGAACCTTGAGGCTGGAATCAAATGGGACAAATTTTACTTCATCACAAATTATTGTGCTAACAAAATATTAACGCAACTGCTTGACTACTAAAAGGTCAAGTAAGTTGGTATAGTTTAATTCCACAAAAACTCCTTTGAAAAGACACCTTTCGTACTGCAACATGTAAAATCCAGACATAATCTTATTTAGAGTTGTTTTCAGGTATATGCTGAAGCTCCACCACCAGTGATAGTTGAAAAACATTTCATTGAACCACAACCAGTTATAATTGAGAAGCACATTATTCATCCACAGCCCGTGGTTATCGAGAAGCACATCCACTACAAAAGGCCTCATCGTTATCATAACAAGTTCCACGTCCATGGGTACATCGGTGGTACCGGTGATTTACCTCCTCCTGCCATTGAAAAGAGAGTAGACGTAGGAGTTGAATCTTCCGCCAACGCTGGAGCATACGCTAACGCCGGGGCCGTCGCCAATGGTGGTGCTAGCCAGGCTACCTACACAAAACAAGTGAACTTCCAAAGGAATCCCCAATTCTTTGCCGATATCTTCAATGTGAGTACAGCTATGCTGAAGAAGCAAATTATTTAGCATATTTTATGTATTCAACAAGAATATAATGATTTTTTGCGTTTACAGATTCCGATTTCTACGTTAAAAGCCGTCGGAAGTTTCCTTGGCAACGCTGCCGGCAGCACGAGCGTTTCCGTTCAAAAATCTGCCTCGGTTCAAGCTGGTGCAGCAGGTGCGGCGGCTTTCTATTAATTTATATCATTTTTTTATATTAATTTTATAGATTTTTATAGAAAAGTGAAGGCAATGAAGTATATAATAAAGTATACTCACTGATATAGTTTTCTTATTCGGGTAGCGTATTTCGACTAATGTTTAGTTAATACAGATAGGAAAATTAATACGACTATATTTTTTGAAAAAGCTTAGTTTAGACTTTATAATTTTACAGGGAATGTAATTATACCAACATTTTTATATGAGATAAAGCGTATAAGCGGCTATAGGAAGCAACGAGGCCTGGCGGCTCTTTCCTCTCGTAATTTTGATAATATTTTTATCTTCCAGCTTTTATTGCGTTTTATTTTTTATGAGCAGGCCCTAAGACGGAAGCAGGCGTGCCCTTAACTGAGTTGTTGAGATGATAAATGACATTCTTTTAATATCAGAGAGTACATTTGCACTTACTAAAGAATTTTTATATTAGTAATGGCAGTAATGTCAGATGCAGGCGATTATTTTTGTAATGGGAAAAAATATGTGCTATAATTTTAGGTGGCTTTGATAAATTATAACTGTTAGGTGATCAATTAAACAATAAAATTAAGTTGACAACTACCGTCTAAAAGCCCAAAACTTCAATCCAAAAAGTAGCTTTGCGGAATAATACGACACAAGAAGTATCTGCAGTTTTTAATTCGATACCATTTTCCATTAATCTTTGTTCTATCTCTATCATTATATCCAAATAAATAGCTAGGAGTCAAAGTGGTCAGCATGGCCGAAATCGGTCGGATCATAATCATCATCATCATCATCATCGTTATCATTTTCTTCCTAGTAACATTATTTAACATTAATATCATAATCCTCAGATTTGGACTCCAAATCACCAGAACATGGTTCATCATCATCATCACAAGCGCATGTTTCTGTACGGACACCTGATGCTACAAAATTAATTGACGATATATTCGCTGTAAGTTCATTATCATAAAATAATATTCATATTTGGGTCCACGCATAATCATGTACAATCTTAACATAACGAATTGGATGTTATTAAATTGATTATCATTTTAATGAATTTAGTAAAAAAAAAAATGATCAGAAGAGGGATATCAAAAAAAGGATGTATTTGATTTTGCGTATAACTCTTTTGTTTTTTCGTATCATAGTGTGTGCTTCTGCTTTTAGCTTTCATCTGTTTTATTATGTTTACTAGTTTGTAAAAATAGTTATTATGTAAGTATTCCATAAGCTTTGCGGAGTGGAATGGTGACATCCTCGGTGTTGAATTGGTATATCAACAACCCTTTACATAATGCATGTCTAAAAAATCTTTATAAATAAAAAATTACCACATTCGTTGTTAGAAAACAAAGACCTAACTTAATTTGCTACTGAATTTATCTTAGTTAAAAACGAAATGTCTGAGCATTTGAAATACCAAAGATACAGCTTAAAATACTCTTTCTTTTACAGAATGTTGGCATTAACACCAAAAGCTTTTAATGTAACATGATAATTTTCTATTCATCTTGGATGGTATCACATATCTCATTAACGTTTTTGGCGGTTTTGTTAACAACATAAACACATGAAGTAGGAACGTATTAATATTCATCATAATTCATAAACATATTTTCACTCATTTGTTTTCCATTGTTGTGTCATATGTGTTTATAAATTATGTATGTACTGATATCTTGCTATTTGTTGTTCTTGTAAGTCATATAAAGAGTAAAATTGTGTTTATTTTATAACTTCAATGAGATATTAGATATACTAATACCGCTTGCTCGTTTGCCTCCCTCTCATAGTAAAAAAATAAAAACTAAGCGTACGATTTTGTTCGTGTTAGGATTTGATGGCTGAAAAATTGATAATATAGCTAAAAATATTCTTAGTTTACCGAGACAGAAAATATTTTCCTGCCTAAAAACTTGTTTTTTAACTAATGATTACTTGGCTGCTTTTTATGGACTTACAAGAAACCATGATGGCTTAAAATGTTGTTTATTTGTGTGAGTGAACGTTTGATTATATTAAATATTTGCCGGTGTATTGAGGTTCTGGTAATAATGGATATTTTAGCTAACAGTACAATGGTGTTCGGTAAGTTAAAATAAAACGTAATTATAAACATTTACACAAGGTATTGCTTGAGTTAGTTAGAAATAGAGAATAGAGTGTGTAAAATAAATTTAATGAAGTAATGGGTATCAGATGCAGGTAGTATAGCTTAAGGTTGGTGCTATGGTTCTCGGTAAGTTAAGACGTTAAGAGTATATTGTAAGATGGCCGATAAATATTTTGTGCGAGTGATCGTTTGATTCTGACAAATATTTGTTGGAATTATTTGGTTTTGGTAGTTGCGGGCAGTATAGCTAAAGGATGGGTGCAATGGTGTTCGGTAAGTTGAATTAAAATGTAAGCATAACATTTTAACATTCGAGATATTAGATGTCATCTAATTAATGTTTTTTTATTCAACATAAAGCATTATACAATTATTTTTTGCTGGGTTTCTGAAGCGTTTCAACCGCCGTATCCCTTGTGTAACGAAAATCTAAGGATGTCCATGAAGTAAAACTAACTACTACCTACTACCACCAATGACTACCACCATATTTACCAACGCGTGGTAGTCATTGAGGTTTGTAGTGGACGGAAATATTATTAGTCAATTTTCGTAACACACGGGATATGGCGGTTGAAACGCTTCAGAGCCCTACCCTTTTATGGTATTAGTGCCAGGTGAGTGTTATACCAGAAAAATACCTAATCCAAATAGGTGAGTTCAACGTCATAATCATAAAATAAATAAGTGATCACTTTTGTATCTTTGTCACTTTAACGTCATGTTTGAAAAGCCGTACGAAATTATGTAATAACTGAAAAAGATAAAGTATGTACAAAAGTGATCACTTATTATGATGTTGACTGTACACTGTATTTTTTAATTATTATAATAATAAAAGTTGTATTGAATATTTTAGATACCAATTAATACGCTTGGAGCCGTAAACAAGTTCCTGGAAAATAATGTTTCGGCAAGGAAAAAAGTACAGGTAAAAAAATAACAATGAAATGAACGTGTTTTTCATTTTATTTCACTAAACCTTTTCTCACACTTGTTTAATAGTATTTTATGCAACTGTTGTATAAGTGAGGTCTTAAAAGGCGAGTGACGTGAGTTGCGATACGAGCGAATGCGAGTATCGCAATGGAAGACGGCACGAGCCGTTAAGACCGAATTATACACCGTTGCATACAATATTTTTCCTACGACTCGACTCTACTGTACTGTACTGTACCCTACTGTAGGGTACAGTCGGGTACAGTAGGGTAAAATGGGATACAGTCGGGAACAGTAGGGTAATAAAGGGTACAGTAGGGTACAGTCGGGTACAGTCGGGTACAGTAGGGTAAAATGGGGTACAGTCGGGTACAGTAGGGTACAGTCGGGTGAAATAGGGTACAGTAGGGTACAGTCGGGTACAGTCGGGTACAGTAGGGTAAAATAGGGTACAGTAGGGAACAGTAGGGTTAAATAGGGTACAGTAGGGTACAGTAGGGTAAAATAGGGTACAGTAGGGTACAGTCGGGTACAGTCGGGCACATTCGGGTACAGTAGGGTAAAATAGGGCACAGTCGGGTACAGTAGGGTATAATAGGGTACAGTAGGGTACAGTCGGGTACAACAGGGTAAAATAGGGTTTAGTTGGGTACAGTCGGGTACAGTAGGGTAAAATAGGGTTCAGTAGGGTACAGTCGGGTACAGTCGGGTACAGTAGGGTAAAATACCCTATTTTACCCTACTGTACCCGACTGTACCCTATTTTACCCTACTGTACCCGACTGTACCCTACTGTACCCTATTTTACCCTACTGTACCCGACTGTACCCGACTGTACCCTACTGTACCCTATTTTACCCTACTGTACCCGACTGTACCTGACTGTACCCTACTGTACCCTATTTTACCCTACTGTACCCGACTGTGCCCTATTTTACCCTACTGTACCCGACTGTACCCGACTGTACCCTACTGTACCCTATTTTACCCTACTGCACCCGACTGTACCTGACTGTACCCTACTGTACCCTATTTTACCCTACTGTACCCGACTGTGCCCTATTTTACCCTACTGTACCCGACTGTACCCGACTGTACCCTACTGTACCCTATTTTACCCTACTGTACCCGACTGTACTCTACTGTACCCTATTTTACCCTACTGTACCCTACTATACTCGACTGTACTCTACTGTACCCTATTTTACCCGACTGTACCCTATTTTACCCTACTGTACCCGACTGTACCCCACTGTACCCTATTTTACCCTACTGTACCCGACTGTACCCGACTGTACCCTACTGTACCCTATTTTACCCTACTGTACCCGACTGTACTCTACTGTAACCTATTTTACCCTACTGTACCCGACTGTACCCTACTGTAACCTATTTTACCCTACTGTACACGACTGTACTCTACTGTACCCTATTTTACCCTACTGTATCCGACTGTACCCTACTGTACCCTATTTTACCCTACTGTACCCTACTGTACCCAACTGTACCCTATTCTACCCTACTGTACCCGACTGTACCCTTTTTTACCCTACTGTACCCAACTGTACCCTATTATACCCTACAGTACCCGACTGTACCCTATTTTACCCTACTGTACCCGACTGTACCCGACTGTACCCGACTGTACCCTACTGTACCCTATTTTTCCCTACTGTACCCGACTGTACCCTACTCTACTCAACTCAGCAGGTCTAAACTGGGCTTTAGTGTTGAGTGTACCCTACATTTAATATTATGTGGCAGCTAGGTGTGTCGTAATAACGACATTACGACACAAGTGCTGTTATGGCGAATAGATTAAGTATAGACTTTCTGAAGTCATATTATCTATGTTCTTATATATTTGTTCGCGACCATGTAAAAACCAGATAAAAGTACAGGAGTAGGAAAAATAAATTACAAAACTGTATTCTCAAAACGATGATTTTTCAAAAAAAGGAGGAGTTTATCAATTCTATTATAATTTTCTTTTTTCCTGTCACTTCAGAACTCCGTCATTTATAAAAAAAACCTGTTCGACGTGAAATACTAACCTAATTCAATAATCAGGTCCCTTCGCCACCAAAGTCAGGATCTGATGAGTTGAATAACTTATGCCAGATTAAATCAATCGCAAGTAGCCCTTACTCTTGGTACCATCAAACGTGACTATTTTGCCTCCTGTAAGTGATTTTACCATAGTCTGCCTTTTGTACCTTAATGAAAATGGCTAGTAGGAACTCCCAATTGACTCTAGGATCAGGAGATTCTATTAACCAATTTATTAGTAATCTAATAACGGTAACGCATTTCGTCGCTAAAGGCATAGTACAGTATAATAAAGCTACCCTTGAATTAAAGTTAACCTTTAATAATCTCATTTTACCAATTTATCGAAGGCCATTTAGGAAATAAAAGTATAGCGGAAAAGAAACAGTCTAAATTCTGGAAAAAATAAGTTGACCCGTCTCAGTCCGCCGCAACTGTTGGATTTCCATGTGCTAAGATTGTGGCAGACTGAAAGGTGGCTGCCCATTTTTTCCCCAGTTAGTTGTTGTAGGTACAAATAGGTAGTAAATACAACATTTGTCATATTATAGGTATCAGCGGATGGCGTCGAGGAACCCACGAAGTTCCGGCTGGGATCTCATGCACGAAGACGGGCTACTAAGCAAGTGTTCGTGGAAGCTCCCAAAAATAATGAGAAAACAGAAGAGGGATCAAAATAAAAATTAAAATCTTACTACTTATATGTGTAAGCCTTTTTGGGATCTGCAATTTGTAAGAGATGCTATGTAAATAGATAGATATTAAAAAAATAACTTAGGTTAATTGAATATAAATTCGTTTTGTAAATATACGATTTCTTTAATTATTTGTTTTGTTCTCATAAAACTGTTGATATTTTTTTGTTTTAGGTTAAAATCACTTTTAGAGTAAGATGATTTTGAAAGACCGAGGTTCCTTATAGTCTAAGATCCATACTAGGTGCGACCACCACCCATCTGTTTAATGAATAAAAATATTTTTTTTATCAAATATAATACATACCTACTGTATAGGCTATTAAAAAAAATACATTGCAAAACATATCTCCAATGGGTTGGCAAAAAAATTCTGGCATAGATATTTACCTATTACTATAATTATAAATTCAATGTTCAACAGTCAAACTCGTAAGATTATAACAAAAAAATACTAACTTGTAATGCACTAGCCTAGAAGAGAGCTAACGAGCTTAAGGAACATTTTTCTCGTCTAATTGGCAATTTGAATTATTTTCCTCCTTTATCCGCCTCATCTCCCGCAGTTATTTAGGTCTTTCTTAGTCTAATTAGGCTTTTCTGCTAAGGAACGTTTACGTTTGCGTTTTAATTAACTTCATACGAATGCAATGAAGATGCATAATAATGAATTCTAGTGTGAGTCTATAATAAACGTTAGGTTACGTTAGGTAAGGTTAGAAGATAAACGCAAGAACAGTTCTTCATTTCTTTTAATGCTGACTTAAGGTAATAATAAACCAGATAAAGATTGTGAAAAATTTATTAGAAACTTCATTACACTTCTATTTGATGTATTTTAATAACATTCTTACATCGAAACAAAAGCACGTACCTTGAGGACCGTATAATGCCAATACCCAACTGTTCATGCCCATTTCTCTCATCGGTATGAAATTAACTGCTCTGTCAATCCTCTTCATATCGAAATTATCAAAAACTGACACACCCTTGTATAACGTACATGACTTAAGATCCGCTTTAATTTTTGTTGTAATTATAACAACGCGAGCTAAAATATTGTTACACGTCATACCTTTACTGTCGACGTTGTATTTTGGTACATCATGTCTTATGACTCCAGTTTTGAGTCTCCATAGATATCCAACCAAATTTTCTTTAATGTTTATTTCGCCTCTGATAACTGTAACGTTGTCTTTTGTATTATGAGTGGTAATATTTGTGGAAATTTTTCTGTTTTTTTCATATGGAGGTTCAGGACTGTCACACTCTGTCAGACCTACTAATTTAGCTTGATACGCGCCGTAACAAGTATAGACAAATTGCATAACTACAAACCAAAACAGCAAGCAAGGAAATTCCATATTGACAGAAAAAAAACTGGCTCTAGTTAAAGTGGATAGCAAACAGCACCATGTCATTTGGAGTAACTTATACAAATAAACTAACGTGATCAAAATGGTGATAAGAGTATGTACGCAATATTTAACTTTAACACAGCCGGATATACATCGTCTAGCGTTTAGTGGTGTATAAGTGTTTTTATTTCACCGAACAATAATTATCTCAAACATCTAATCTATTTTTAAGTGCGCTTGATCACGTTACATATTTTGGGTAGCCATTATTTGTTTTTATGTCGTTACGAATTCAGTTACAAATGATACAGATACATAAAAAATTACAGCGATAAATCACAGCTATTAGGGAAGTTCTTTTACGGTGATCCCTGTGACAGTATGTAAACCTTCATTAAAATATTATACCAACTTTTTGACTCTATGTATAAGACCTGTCATTGCTAGTGTCACAGACATCATAGGAAAATAACTGTTCCATAAACTGGCCATTAAAGATGGACCTGTGAGAAATTTAAGAACTTTAAAGATCTCTTTCACATTGTTTACTAAATCGATCTCTTTCTAAAAAAATGGTATTGACGTAATGGCAAACAATTAGGCTAACGTGTTTTTTTTAGAAACTAATAGCATTGCAAACAAAGGACTGGAACGTTTAAACTTCGGCTCACACCAGTAGTTTTTTTTTTTTTGTGCCAATTATATTTTAAAATTACTATAATTCAACATTGTGTGGAGATTTACGAAGTAATTCAGTGATGGCGTGTGAAGTTTCTAAAAGTCATAGCATCAAGCATTATGTAGTCTACAGCTTTAGAGAGGTAGCTAATACCAATCAAGTTTTACCATCAGTTGTGGAAAAAATAAGAAAAAAAACTATGTCACATAGTTAAGTGATAATAAAGTCACATAAAGTATCATTTTTAGTATTATATATTTTTGGAAAAAATGTCTTTTATCGCAAGTAAATAAAGTAATACATGGATTTTTTCTTTTTTTTTATAAAACTGTAACTTGGCCTCTCGCCCAGTACCAGGTGGAGTTTTGGGACACTGTATGTATAGGCTGGAGATGACGATGATACATTTAGCAAATTGATAGATGTCTTCGACTGTACAAATTAAACTAACAATTTAGAGACGTTGGATAGACCGTATTAATCGCGATCACGTTTTCTATTAGGTTTAGTAGACAGTGTTTTTGCGGCAGGCACTCAATCAAGACCCTTCGTATGAGACGAATGGATCGAATCCTTAGCTGGGATAGAATGAGTCTCCCTTCAGAGGACGGAATGAAATACGGTGGCTCTTTGTCAATCGTATACTGACCACGTTTTACTTAGTGCAAATAAAGTCAAATCTACTCAAAGTAATCGAATCATTCATATTTTTCCTTGAGTCATAGACGCATACAAAAATGGGCAAGTCAACACTTCTATCCTGATACTTAAGTCAGTGATCTGTTATATCCAAGTCATCATCCGATCTCAACCTACATATATACGTAACACTGCAGGGCACAGGCCTACTTTTAGAATGAGAGGGCTTGAGCCGTAGTTTCCACGCGGGCCCAGTGCAGATTGGGAACTTCACACGCATCATTGAACTTCTTCGCAGGTGTGCGCACGTTATATCCAAGTAAAAAATAATAAAAAACCGTGTGTTACCTACCTCTATTAATTTTAATAGGTAATTTGTTGAGTTACTGTAGTTAATTTGATCACACTAAGCTCATTGACATCAATTTTAATGCATATATTTAAACTCTACATTACCTTTGTCCTGTCATTGATGACATTATTATGGTGCCGAAATGTGATCCTTTACACAGTTTTCCTATGTTTGAAGTATTTCTGCAAAATGTAAAGATGCGGAAAAGAACTATTCGATTTTTGATCCTCCGCAGAACGTTCACGTAGCTTCCCTTGACAGGCAAAGCTACGTCACTAAGACATTTTCTTCAAAAAGTTTCTACTGTGGGTTGTGGGTTACGATTCAGTTGATTCGATAATAAATTTCTGAAAAACCTGATGGTGGTTGGGGCCGTAAGATTATTGAATGACGAAGTTGTTTGGCCTCCTGCAATGTGAAAGGACTAAATGGTTAAGATTTCAGTTGACTGCAAAACCAATCGACGTGGAAATCCTTGGAGAAGTACCAGTAAGGTCTATATCCAGCAGAAGAACTAATATAACATAACTCTACCTAGAACAGAATCAGTCTATTCCCAGTAGTTCAGTTGCCCAGTTCAGTTGACTGAACTAGTGGATAGGTAGGTTAGTTTAGTTAAGTACCTATCTGCAGTTGCCCGAAGGGCAAAATACTCAGAGAAAGGAGCTCCGCCGTTGGGCACAGCTCCGTCGAAAACCAGGTAGACAAACTGTAGGTTGACCAGCGGTCTATCTATATTATATGTAGGATTTATGTCTATAAATCCTCTATTCCCACTAGTTCAGTTGACTGAACTACCGAGATAAAAAATCTCACTAGTTCAGTCAACTGAACTGGACAACTGAACTAGTGGGAATAGAGGACAGAATCTAGCAACGCTTCATAAGCAATGTCATCAAAATTAATACGCCTAATCACTTCAATCGCTCATGACAAGAAACAGGATACAACTAAGGACACCTTCCTGTTAAGTGTCATGTGAACTAATTACACAATTAACTAAATGCCACGTGTAATCTCAAGGTAATCTCCCAATTTCCGAAAGCGGATACCCAGCGTAAGTGATTAGTTTCTCAATACATTATTCAATGTATTTGCAACTATCAGCTGTTTCAAAAGGATGTGTGGTCAAAGCTTTCCATACATTCGACTATAACAGTTTCATCGTCTTAAACGTTAACCGATTTTAAGGGTCACAGAGACAACCAGTTCTGCGGCTTGCCACAGCATCACGCTGAGTGGCCCTTATTTGAACTTTGTGGCACTTTAGAAATGAACAATGCACTTCTTATTAAGAGTCTGTTAATTATTTTATTATCGTTAGTTGTATATTTTTATTGTTTGCTTATGCTATGCCTAATTTTGGGAAGTCATTTTTTCTATGTTGTCAGTCAACACAAAAGCTTGATTTACATTTTTCGTTTTTTTTTTTTTAATACTTATGATCATAAATAAAAAGGTAATGTCGAAATCAGTTTTGCATAAAAACGTTACAACAGGATTAAAATTTACTGATAAAATCTAAAAGAATAATGAAACGTACAAACCTACGACAGGTCGACAGCGTCAAAGATTGGTTGAAATCGGTCAACTTTCATGGGCGGTACCGCTATCATTATCACCAATATTGTTGTATTAAAAGGTTGATTTACGTTTAAGTACTCGACAATACTCTTAATTCGAGTACAAATCAGCTTTGTAATACACTATAGTTCTCATCTGACAGCAGGCATCTGACACCGATTGTCATCAAAGTGAACAAATAATAAAAATTAAACACAGACTGTGTTTGGATTATTTAATTGTCCTTTTCAGAGATTTTCGTCACTCCTGTTTCTTTTACTTTTCTTTATTATATGTGTTACGACCGAAATATACATATATGTGATTGTTTATTTAACAATATAAATGTAACCTAACTATTGACTGCCTTTGCAAATCGCTATCACTAACATAAAAAAAGAAAGAGACAACCTACAATACAGTTTTTTACTTGCGTGCTTGCCTGGAAAGTTAAACTACGATACACCTAACTTTTTCTATCGATTAGGAAATATTTACGTGTTTACTAACAAGGTTTGTCACACATTGTTGAAGTAATATGAACCCGTTTATTAATATCTTTCATTCTTATTAAACATTTAATTAATAACAATAAAGTCATGCAATGCAAGTTGTTTCCTACGAAATTCCATCTAAATTAGCATAAGTGGTTTGCGTTCCATTCCACCGTTGACACGGACCCGCGTCATATTAAATTAAATTAAAACAAACCTTTGATAAACTGAGGACCTGGTAATTTTGAGTGCACGAGTTTGAGCATCCAGTTAGGTTAGAGGTTATTCTGTGTGCAGATTGGTATTAATTAAAAAACCGGCGAAGTGCGAATCGGACACGCGCGCCAAGGGTTCTGTACAAATGAATTTATTTATTTAGAAAAATCAGTAGTTATGTCAAAATATACGTTATAAACGTCTGTCTCTATAAAATTCTACAGTTTTCACTTGAGTGACTGGTCATTTCTGCAATTCTATGGAAATGTATCCTTAAGTCCGAACCTCGCCAGAATCAATTATCGCTAGCGGTCAACGTAGCTGTAGATAAATTACCTTTTACAAACTATGGTTAGGTTAACGGGGACTTTGAAATACGGATATACTAATTCTACCACAATGCGTCCACGTTCGGTAGCGCCCAAGCACTTCCAAGTCACTTGATAACTGTTCGCGAAATTACATCGGGATGTCCCCGGAGAGAATTAATTTTATACCCCAATCAAACTTGTCCCAAGTTCCGTGCAGCCAGTTAGAGCCATATAGAGGTTGTAAGATGGCACACACCAGCCTCAAATGGGACCTTTATTGCCATTGGATCGTATCCTTCTAATGAAACTGGCCAGTATTGTTTTGGGTCAAATTGAAAACGCTTTCGTTCTAATCTTGAAAGTACAATTTAAAAATAGAACAACATTTTTTTTCACTTATGTACAGCTTCCAGCAGACTATGCTATGGGTTTATAGTCCTCTACTATTTATGGAATAAAAGCTTAGCTGGGAATAAACATCTGTTCTAAAAGGACTTTATGACGCGAACATTATTCTTTTCAAAAATACTGTCAGCAATTAAAAATGCCGATTGATTTTCCATGTATCGTATGCATAAGTATCTCATTAGCGCTAATCATTTCTATTATAATGAAGTCGCAGAGATAAATTCTTGTTAAGAAAAATAAAATCTGTAATTGTATGAGAGATCTGTTTGAGGAATAACCTATGTATAAAATGTAATGTAGGTGAGGCAAAGAAAATATTAACATTTTGGCTACTTTAAATGAAGATTTTCCATGTGATACATAATATTTAGTGTAGAGTATTTTGAACATAATGAGGCAAACAAAATATTTGATAGGTACTTTTAAATCAAATCTGATGTTGACTGTGTAACACAAGCTATTTAATATTTCTGAAACTTATTTCACTTTTTAGTTAAATATTATGCGTATCAAGAAATAAATAATCATCATTATTTTGAAAAAAAGCTCGTCTCTCAGATCAACAAATAAACTAAACAATGACCGGCACAAAAAGTTGTCAGACAAAATAATGGTGTCTATAGGACGCTCCAAGGGTTAAACAATTACAATACAGAATAATAGTATAATAAGCACTTTTACTTAATCTAGACTCAACTTTATTAGTAAGTACCTAATGCTATGCACCTTTTTTACAAAATTAGTACTTAAATACTAGCAGAATAACCAATTAATAAAATTCATTATCAATTGAAACGAATATACTTAATTATTAAATACATGTATGGAGGGACTAAAGACTAAATGGAATACGGCTTAACTGTTAAATACTTAAATTAATTAAATAATTCATGACACTAGCGTCAGCGTGTTTGCAATTTCCACGCAGGACAAATTTGCAGCCATTCTGTCAGTTTTATATTACAACTTTCAATTCAGGTCATAATTATTATCATATCCTGGAGTCTATTAATTTTGCTGCAGAGAAATGGATCCAAAAACGTCTAAAACGTATGAGCCCCTTTTGTCGACACTGGGATTGTAAAGAGCGGATTTATGATGTTTAAGGATGTTGTTCAAGATGATTAGTTGGTGCATAGTTAGGACTCTGCAGAATTGGGACAGTTCTTTTGTAGGGAAAAAGAAGGGGTATGTAACGGTAGATATAAAAACATTTTTCATACCATTTGCTCGACAATACATTATTATATATCATGCAAACCTCTCTCAAAGTTAATCATTATGGCCCTTGGCTTTCGCCGGGGCGTAATGTTGTACTGAATTTCATTATAACCCGCCGGGGCAGTAATGTTGTACTGAATTTCATTATAACCCGGCGGCAGTAATGTGATTCTCACTTCTCGTAGTTCTTATTGGTATGTACTTAAAGTCTAATTTCAAAAACGCCCGGCGTGCAGGCCGGCGCGCAGCTCGTACACGTGCTGGTCGCGGCGACGCAGCCCGTGCTGCTGCTGGTGCTGGTGCTCAACGTGCTCAGCCCCGCGGGAGGCCGCGCCGCGCCTCATTTATTTGCAGTTCCGCGGCCGAACGAAAACAAAGTCAAATACTTAAACAAAAGCCGCGAGTGTTTTAATACGCTGCAATTTTAAGTATCAAAACTGCAAAAGAAGATAAAACATTAAGAAAATATCGAGTGACGAAAGTGATTTGACTCCTGATTCCATTAAATTAGACGCCTTAGGACCACTTGCACAGTTCAGGGTAAAAAAAATAAATCGGTAACCCTGGGTTAAGAATGACAGTTCCATACATTTTGACACTTGTTAACCCCGGGTTAGCAGTTAACTCGCTCGGAGTTAAGTAGCTAACCCAGGTCTGCGCAAGCCGGCCTTAGTAATTGTTAATAATGTACTCCCAGAGACGTCGAAGGAAAAATACTTAAAAGCTTACAAAGATTTCGACAAATGGAAAACTGCGAAAGGCGCAAAGTCAGTGTCAGAATCAGTGCTTCTGGGTCTATTTCGAGTATTTTTCTAGTAGCCTTGGTTTTTATTGTCTCGCAAAAGGTGAGAAAAGTAAAGTATACTCCTCGGGGATAAAACTGATTTTGCCTTGGGCGCGCTTAAATCCTTCACTGCTCTCAGGACTCAATCTTAATTCCCTCGCTTCGTTCGGGAATCAACTAAGAACCCCCTCGCTACGCTCGGGAGTAAAATCTAGAGTCCCTCGATACGCTCAGGATTCAATATCGCGCCCGTGACATAATGCAGTGCTTTATCCCCATGGTGTACAATCTACTATAATATAACTGTAACATTTGGTATAATGCTACATTTGATACAATTCGATTTACTTGTGAAGTAAGTAATCTTTCTACGACTGTTTTATAAAACAAACGTAACCAAACCTAGCTTAATGCATAACAAATAGAATGAATAATAATTCTGCAAAGTTTAATTCTGGGGTAAATCGGATAACATCAAAAGTGTAGCGTTATATCAAATACCCAAAAAGAGGGTCAAAAAGTGAATACCTTTAAAATTGTCCTTAATGGGCTCGTTCGAACACCAAAGGAGTTGTCTTCGCAGCACTTCCTCGTGCCAAAATACCTTGCAAGTTGCAGTACATAGACTTCAGTGGTCTATCACTTATAATAAATTCATAGCAGCGCAGCTACGTAACGTAATAAAAGTCGCGCGATATTATCTTCTTTTACCGTCTGAGCACACAGTACTTATGTGTAAGTATGCACGTCTCAGTTATGACTCTAACTATTCGTGCGTGTTGTAAATCGGGGTTTTCTGAAAGATGGAATGACTTACAGGTAGTTTTCTGACTAGATGGCATTAGTATCGTAAGGTCCTTTTAGCGTTACAATTTTGGTTACCGTTGTCTCATTTGGTTATTATAAATAAAAACCAAACTACAACATGACACTATCCTGTCACAGAAATCCTCATATTGTAGAGATATTTTTTGTTTAAGTGCGAATGTAACACGATAGCTTATTAAAGGATAAAAAAACGCAGCGATAGTAAAGCGAAGATCCCAACAATTTAAGTGCTGATATTTAAGTTGACCGAGCTCGTCGTAAAACAGAGTAGTTTAAAAAGCCAGATTTTAATCTTGCCGACCTTTTTTCTATGAATACCTGTTTTCTTTTTAGAGGAAAGTTTCTACGGAAAAACAACTTGTACATCGGATGGCTACCGGCAAACTACGACGAGGTAAGGAAAAAAGACCAAGGAAAATAATTGTAATGAGAATGTTTGAGATATCTGATTCAAGGTAGGTATGGTTATTGGTTAATGAAAAAAAGAAAATACATTTATTTAAAACACAACAAGACACATCAATATTATTACAAATAGACAGCAAAAGAAAAGACAGTGTGTCATTGCGGTTGTAAATCGGACACTGGTTCAGCATAATGCTGAGGCGCTTTTAGCACCCCAGCGCTGATTTTCGGAGCGGCACCCTCGCTGCAGCGGGACCCTCGGATCGCTATATACATATACAAGACCCTACATAGGGTACGGTTAAGCTGTTGTTTCACGCTGACGCAGACCTGCATCAGATTAAATGCTGTATAATATGTATATCGCCCTCTTTTTTCGGTAAACGACTGCTAACCCTTTGCAAGGTTACTCCAACTTTATGCAGTAAGCTGTTGTGACACCACAATGTACATTTTTCTTAATAATATAACTGTCGACAAAATTTTCAACAAGCGCGCCAAGGGTCGCATTTAATTATGGCCTGTGTAAATCATGGCGCATTAGGCGGCTATAAATCCTGTACTCTGACCGCTTGGCGACGGTTTGCTAACTCCCTGCATGTGGCAAAAAGCTTGCCGTTTTTCTTTCACACAAAAACGTCCGAAAACCACTGAAGATTGAAAACACTTTTAGAGTTATTACACTTCGCTATTCAGCTGTTGAAGGTATCATCATCAACATCGTGTCAGCTAAAAGACACCAACTGTACCTCTCCCAAAGAATTCCAAAACAATCGGTTCTGCGCTGAACGCATCCAAGTGATTCCTGCGACCTTTACCAGATCGTCAGTCCACCTTGTTAGGGTTTTTGTACACCACGTCTTCCGGGTCACGATTGAAGATATACACAATTATTTAATGATAAAAGAAATAGAAAATTTACGTATTTATCTAATTTCAGTTTTTACGGTGTTTCCTTCAAATGTAAATTTAAAATATAATAATATACTACATAGACTGAAGTCTGTCGGTTGTAGCCGTGGTTTAACATATTTGCTTCTCAAGCAGAGGGTCGTGGGTTCGAAACCGTGCTCGCACATCTGAGTTTTTTCGGAATTGATATGCGAAATTATATTTGAAATTTACAATAAGCTTTACGGTGAAAAAAAAATCGTGAGGAAACCTGCATACAGCTGCGAAGAAATTCAATGGATCCGCACTGGGCCCGCGTGTGAACTGCGGCCCAAGCCCTCTCATTCTGAGAGGAGGCCTGTGCCCTGCAGTGGGACGTTGTGTTGGGATGATGATGGTGGATGATGCCCGACATTGTGTCCAGAATCCGTTCTTTTTCAAGATTGTTTCTGTACGGAAAGCCAAGCTTGAACTGCAGTGCAGTGGCAGTTCACGATTAGCGCGTTTCTTATTTCACAGTATCTGTAAGATAATATATTATGTAAGCTCTGTCCTTTTTTCCCATGACTTGAGAAAAGGAAAGCGATAGTCTTAACCGACGGATTTTTTACCTGGTGATTATATCCGTTATAGTATGATACCTATTAATCATTACATTCAAAATTGGTTTCATAAGTCATATTTATTAGAGCATCAGACTGCTTTATTAGGACGTAGAAGCAAGCGCCGTGGTCGAAATCAGCCTGGGTGAGTCTATTCATAATTAGTACCTAAACTCTAAAGTATTCAAATATTTATAATTTTGCTCTGAAGTTTGAATTCATTTTCAGAGAAATGCTTTAACTTCGTAATTTCTTCTGTGTAGAGATCAAAGTACCTACACAGGGACAAATTTTTAGTTTATTTTTATATCAAATCGTTTTAATAATCGCATCATGCGACTTCCAAGCTATCCAAGTTGAACTTTCGAACTGCGTGGTACAGTCGAGGTCGAAGATATTTTTACACTTTACTACTTTGTCACGTTGTAACACCGTCTGGCAATTTTATACAAAAGTTCAAACATGAAGGTAACAGTAAACGAGATAGTAAGGCCTTGGTCGTTCTGACCCGCCTCCCGCGGCGGGCAGCGGCCCATCGCCCGCCGCGTCTATATGCTGTGTTCGTCAATGTTCGGGAGTGGTCGTTCTCGCCCGCCGCGTGCGACGTCCCGAACGCGGCGGGCGAGAACGACCACTCCCGAACATTGACGAACACAGCATATAGACGCGGGTGGCGATGGGCCGCTGCCCGCCGCGGGAGGCGGGACTGAACGACCAAGGCCTAAGGAATATACGTATTTTGATCTCGACCGTGCCTGCCCAATCGGTAATCCGTACATCCATAGCACTCCATTGAATTTCTTCACAGATGTGTGCAGATTTCCTCACGATGTTTTCCTTCACCGTAAAGCTCATGGTCAACTTCAAATGTAAATTATGCACGTTAATTCCGAAAAACTCAGAATGCGAGCCCGGGCTCGAACCGACGACACTCTGCTTGAGAGGCATAGGTCTAACCACTAGGCTATCCCAATTATACAGTTACCTACATACTGTGAGCAAAACATTTTGTATTTCACTTTCTTACTTGATCCTGTGGCTTCGCCCGCTTTAGAAATAAATTCAAGAGACACATTTACTATCTTATATTTGGCTTATAAAATGTGATTATTATTATTAGCCTGCATTAGTGTCCCACTGCTGGGCAAAGGTCTCTCCCCTGGACTTCCAACTTGCCCTGTTATCCGAGAACTTGTCTAGGTCATCCCACCGTCTCCGCCTTGGTCTATCGCGCCGCCGATAACCACCTTGGGGCATCCATTTAGTGGTAACCCTCGTCCACCTTTCTGGGTGCATGCGGCAGACATGGCCATCTGTCTCCTTTATAATTATGGTTGTCTCATTTATAATTCAAGTATTAGTAGGATAGGGTAGAATTACTAGATTTTTCTCGACAAAAACATTTTAATGACCGAAAGGTACCGGTAACTATTCCTACTTCCCATCTGAGATATTTACGAGTTCATTCTATCTGTGACTTATTTTTTCTACCTAAATTTTACGCACGTAGGAGCTTAGTAAAATACAATAAAACTAATAGCCTAGGATCCGCTTAAACAAGGACCTTCACTGAGATTTTATATGAAATTAAATATGTTGATAAAGAAGGGACATTCCACCTTCCCAGTGGGTTGACTAAAAAATTTCACTCCAGTATTTTTTTTTACAATTCAACGTTTCGGTTAATATACAAATGCAATACCTACCAATCAAAAGTATGAAGCCTATAGAATATGCAAACGTTAGATTAACTATTTTTTCCGGTCATAACTTTTGACCGGAACGGAACGGAACTTTTGAACTTTAACAGGCAAAAACAGGTTAATCGATATTTGCACTGGTCTGGTTAGTCAACCTAACGTTTGCATATTCTATTGGTTTTATACTTTTGATTGGTACGTCAAACGGTAAAATGTTTAAAAAATAAACCATATTCTGGAGTGAAATTTTTTAGTCAATCAGTCAGTCAGTTGTGTTGCTGAAGTGGCAATGGGCAGGCCATATAACCCGAAGAACCGATAACCGTTGGGGTAGACGAGTTCTTGAGTGGAGGCCACGGATTGGCAAACGTAGCGTGGGACGTCCTCAGACTCGGTAGAGCGACGATCTTCGCAAGGCGGCTAGCAACAGCTGGATGACAGTGGCCGAGGATCGTGCTCAGTGGCGTGCCATGGGAGAGGCCTATGTCCAGCAGTGGACGAACATAGGCTGATGATGATGATGATGATGAAAACACTTTTCATCCATTAACCAGCTCGGTGAAGGTCGTTGTATAAGCGAATCCTAGGCTTATAATTATAACTCAGAGTACTTAAATAAATACAATTGAACATGCAATTCAATTTGCTAGTTTCTCCATTCATTATCTTTTCGCTAGGTTGCATTTCTTAAGAAAAAGTCTTTATGGTACTGCAACGACGGAACGCTACATTAAGCTGTTCAACTGCTTGCTTCAAACGAATAGAGTTTGTTTAACGAGAGTTCAAAAGGAATATTTTTATAAGAAATTTAAAGATGCGAAAAAATATTGCTGAGAAGCTTAGAAAAATCACAATTCGAAAAATAATCGTACCTATATTTGAAAAGTTATATTTTATTAAAATTTCATGCTGAAAACATAATAATTTAAAGATACTCATACATAATTACTCTTTGAAGTGCGTAATAAATCGCAAATAACCCTCCTTCGACAGTCGGGTGAAAAACACGTAAGTATGAAATTTTACGCATACAATGTTTGTTCTTGACTCAAGACTCAAAGGGTGTTTAGTTTAGTATATATTTAAGTATATATTTATGTAAATAAGCATGTTTATCCATTGCCTAGTACCATAACACAAACTTTGCTTACATTGGGACTAGATCAATTGGCGTCGATGGTCCTGTAATATTTTTATTTTATTTATTTTATAATTGATATCGAATCAAAGAATCTTTATGTTTTTTGCGGTTATTAGAAACTACCTAACGAAACATTTATGTAAAAGTGACGAAAACCTAATGGTCGAATATTCAGGGGATTGGTTTGAAATTTTACTTTTTTATTTTAATAAGATCCTATCTTTATTAGTACTAATCACATAAACCAATAAACAGAAAAAAAGAAATATTAAATACTCTTAGCAGGATACCGAACTCTGCCTCGATAACGGATCACTGACTACCGCTTGCGGCAGGTCGGGGTCTGGTATGGAGCCGGTCACAAGCCCGGATAAAAGAGGAGTGCACTGGTCGCGTTGACATATTGGTGTTTATCCCGGTATAGCAGCGCGCCCCTTAAAACCCCCAGGGTCAGTGGTGGGAGGACGTGCCGAAGACCCTCACAGCCGGCTGTGGGCAGCGGGGGGTGGGTGCAGATTGGGCTCGCAAGCGGTCGAGGGGTGGGGTGGCAGGACCTGTGCTGTGTCCGTGATGGGGAAGGGGGAGTGTGCGGGAAGCCTTGGGGCGTCACTAGCGACGTACTTGGGGCGGATCAAACGCCTCTCGGAACCAGGAACGGAGCGGTGGAATGGAGAGGTGTGCGGGAAACGGAACTCTTGGGCCTCAGGAGCGAGGTCCTTGGGGGAAACAGAACGCCACTGGATCCGGACCGCGGCTAACAAGCGGTATAGGGGCTGCTTACTCCGGGCTTGCGAGCCTACTCGGCACAATCGCTGTCGGGAACGACTGTGCGCAGGGGAGGTGGCGCTCACTGCGTATGTGAAATGTAGCTGGGGGGTGGTAAGGGAGCACTGCCATCTTTCATTAAATATTTCTTCCCATACAGATAATTTAATTGAAATGAGCAATCTTTTACAAAAGAAATTTTTCGGACCTGCAATGGCAGGGAAAGGAGATGTGGGACCGGAGTCAACACCGGGACCGAGTAGGGCACCCCCAGATGTCCATCTACAGCTGGGAGGCCTGAAGATAGCGGAGGAGGAGAGGCTGTTGCGTTCGCCCACGCCGATGGAGGTGACTGCGAAGGAGGATAAACCGTTGGATAGGGAGAACTCCTTCCAGAAATACCGGTCGAAGGCGGAGAAGAAGAGGGCGAGGAGAGCAAGAAAGGTAGAGAGGACAGTGCGCGAGGGGGTGGAGGCAAGTGGACCAGAGAAGGGCCCCACTCCCGGTCTGAAGCTGAAAAGACAAGGCACAGATGAGGAAGGGCAGTCGGAGAAGCCTCCGTCGAAGCGTCATCATCTTGGTGGGGCGGTTGCAGCGGGACGTAGTGAGGCGAAGGCTAATCGCGATCTCGCTGTGGCTGTCTACCGGGAGGATGGGGTTTCGGTGGATGAGTCTCTGGCGAGGCTCATTAGGAAGGAACTGACCCACATGATTGAGGTGGAAGTCATGAACATCTGGAAGGGAGGGACTGGTACGAGGGCTCCCCAGTTTGCTGAGTCGGGACTGGTGTCCGAGGGATTTTTCCTGGTGACACCAGTTTCGGTGGAGTCGAGGGAGTGGCTCTTGGGTCGGTCCTTCGGTGTAATTGGCGGACACCAAATCAGAGTGCGGAAAGTTGAGCAGTCTAGGGTGCAGGTCTGGGTTCCAGGGGAGCCGGACACGGAGAGGTTTCTGGAGATGCTGGCGGTCCAGAATTGGGACAAGCCAGAACTCCAGATGGGAGACTGGAGCCTGGTGAGCCGGGAGAAGCAGGAGAAGGGCACGCGGCTGTGCTTCTCGGTGCCGGCCTTGGTGGAGGAGAAATGGGGAGAGTCCAATCATAGGATTCTCTTTTTCTCGGCCACCAAGGTTCGGGCTAGGCTCATTAGGTCCCAGTCTTCGAAGGAGAGAAGAGTTTTGGAGCAGGGCAGGGTTGACCCGCCTCTTAAAGATCCCACACTGGAGCAGGGGGGGACTGAATCGGACGGCGCTCACTCGGGAGGTGTGAGAGTGAGTGACGCCGGGGAGGACCTCTCCGAGTGAAGGTGTGGGGACAAATACACTATACAATAACACAAATCATGCTACTTACACATAACACACTGAACAAACATATACACACAAAAACACAAACAAAGATATGCCAAGTAAACCTCCAACACTGCAAAGATGCAATGTCTGAACTGGGACAATTTGTTGTGAGGAATAGAGTTGAAATTGCACTGCTACAAGAGCCTTATGTATGGAAAAATCAGGTAGCAGGCCTGGGACATCTGGGGGGAGCTCTTTACTACGAGAGGAATGGTGAGCGACCTCCCAGAACATGCATATATGTGAGTAGTGATGTGAGAAATATGGGGTGTGTAATGACCATATGTTACAGAGATCTCGTGGTGGTGGAGACTTTCTTTACCTGCGCGGATGGGAGAAGGCACAAGGTGGCAATGGCATCCTGCTATCTGCCAAGTGAGGACGGGACACCAACTAAGGAACTCGAGGAAGTGGTACTGAAGTACAAAGGTAAGGGTATACCCCTAGTTGTTGGTTGTGATGCTAATGCCCACCATGAGGTGTGGGGGAGCACAGACACCAATGACAGGGGGGAATCTATGCTAGAATTCATAGTAAGTAGTGACCTAGATATAATGAATGTTGGTTGTGTACCCACTTTTGTAACTAGGGCAAGGAAGGAGGTATTGGATATTACGCTGGCATCGAAGGGTGTAAGCGAGAAGATTAGTAGCTGGAGGGTGGACACAGAGGATAGTATGTCTGATCACAGGAGGTTACTCTTCAGCATAGACTATCTAGTGGAGAAAACTAGGATAAGGAATCCCAGGAAAACAGACTGGGTGAAGTATGAGGAGGAACTGAGTAAGAATGTGACCATGACTGGGAGGTATGCGAGTATACAGGACCTGGAAAGGGGCGCATCAAAACTCAAGACAGATGTAATGGAGGCATTCTGCAAGGCATGTCCTGAAAGGGAGGTGAGGTCTGGTAAGGGGCAACCTTGGTGGAATAAAGAGCTGCAGAAGGTAAGGAAAGAAACAAGGAAGGCAATGAGGGTGGCCATTAAGAAGAATGATACCCAAAGCTGGGACATGTATAGGGTTAAGAGGAATAGGTACACCAGGATGAGGGAACAGTCGAGTCTCAAGTGCTGGAGAACCTATACGGAGGAAATACAAACTTATTCTGAGGGGGCACGGATAATGAAGCTGCTAGCTGGCGAACGAACGTGTCAACTAGGAAGTCTGAGGGTGGGTGAGGACATGGTCACTGAGCCTGATAAGGTTCTGGAGATCATGCTTAAAGCGCATTTCCCAGACTGCGTAGATGAGGTGATAGAGGATGAAGAAGTGGAGGGAGGTATGCATGACTGGGTACAGGCTGAGGAGGTGGTAACGGAGGAAAGATTGGAATGGGCAATTAGATCCTTCGCCCCTTTCAAAGCGGCGGGCCCAGATGGTGTAATCCCGGTGCTTCTTCAGAAAGGCTTTAAGTGCATTAGAGATAATTTGATAGCACTATATCAGGGAAGCATAGCAATGGGATACATTCCGAAGGAATGGAGAGAGGTTAGAGCAGTCTTTCTGCCAAAACCGGGTAAGAAAACGTACCAGGATGCGAAGGCGTTCAGAAGCATTAGTCTATCATCCTTTGTGTTAAAAACACTAGAAAAGATGATAGACATACACGTAAGAAAAGGAATAGAAAGTAGTGGCAGACCGCTACATGGTAATCAACATGCCTATGTAGCAGGGAAGTCAACGGAGACGGCTTTGCACAATCTAACGGTTAGAGTGGAAAGGGCACTGGAAGCCAAGCAATACATGCTAGGATGCTTCTTTGATGTGGAGGGGGCATTCGATAAAGCAACGTATATCGCGGTTGAAGAAAGTTTAGTGAGAGAAGGAATTAGTCAGATTATAGGAAGATGGATCTCGAGGATGCTCAGAGGAAGGGCAGTAATGGCCCAACTGGGCGGATCTACGAAAAGAATCAGACCTCGTAGGGGATTCCCACAGGGGGGATGTCTGTCCCCCCTTATGTGGTGTCTACTGCTGGACTCGCTGATTAAAAAGCTAAACAAAGGAGGACTCTATATGCAAGCATACTCTGATGATGGTGTGCTATTGGTACAAGGCATGGTTCTTAACATCGTCAGAGACATAATGGTAAAAGGACTGTCACAGACGTTAGAGTGGTGCAGGGAGAGAGGATTAGATCTAAATCCTACAAAGACGAAGTTGATATTATTTACCAACAAAAGGAAGATAGGCGATATGAGGCCAATAAGCGTAAAAGGTGAGAATCTTGAATTGGTGAAAGAAATTAAGTATCTGGGAGTGACAATCGATACAAACCTCAGATACAAGACACATATAAAGGAGCAGGCCGCAAAGGCAATAAGAACACTGTGTCAATGCAGAAGGGCAGTTGGAAAGAAGTGGGGACTAAAACCCCGGATGATAAACTGGATGTATAAGGCGGTCATATTACCAAGGCTGCTGTATGGTGCTGTGATATGGTGGCATAGGGCCCGTATTAAGGAGTATCAAAAGGAATTGAATAAAGTTCAAAGATTGGCATGCCTGATGATAACAGGGGCAATGAGAACAACCCCAACGCATGCCATGGAAGTTATGCTAGGACTGAAGACACTTCATCTGGAAATAGAGAAGAGGGCCATGGAACAATGGTTTAGAATGAGGGCATGTGAGGAGTGGAGGGGGAACTTCACAGACAAGAAACATGCACTTATACAAAAGGAGGCGTTATTAAAGCTAGGAATGCTAGCACAGAATAACGACTTAATTAAGAAACAGAGGGTTTTCGATAAGAAATACAGAATCCATATAGGAGAGAGAGATGATTGGAAGGTAGACCTTGAATATCCGACTACAATTTGTTTTACGGATGGATCAAGGAAGAAAACGTCCCAACTTGCGGGAGCAGGTATAATAATACCCAAGATGAATGTTCGAGAGGCTATACCATTAGGCAGATATGCCAGTGTGTTTCAGGCTGAAGTGTGCGCAGTGTTGAAGTGCGCTCAGATTATGCAAGCAAAACTGGGTGACTATCGAGGTGTAGGAACAGTGGTGATTTACTCTGATAGTCAAGCAGCGCTAAAGGCATTAAACAAGCCGACAGTTAACTCCTCTTTGGTAAGAGAGTGCAGAGATGCACTTAATAAACTAGGAGAGAGTACGAAGGTTACGGTGGCCTGGGTCCCAGGACATCAGGGAGTGACAGGTAATGAGAAGGCTGATGAGCTGGCAAGGGAGGGAGCGGATACGGGATTCATAGGTCCTGAACCGGTACTTCCAATGTCTGCAGAAGTTACCAAGGGGGTTATAGATAGAATGAAGGAACAGGAAGCAAACAGTGAGTGGAAACAGGCTGTAGGGTGCAGACAATCGAAGATGATGCTGGATGGCATAAACCACAGAAGAACTAGGTATCTCCTAAATCTAGGTAAGAGTAGCTTAAGAACTATAACTGGCATAATTACTGGCCATAACTTGTTAAATAGGCACTTAAGCGTAATAGGTATAAAAAGTGACCCCTCCTGTCCACATTGTGGGAAGGAGGAAACGAGTGAGCACGTCCTAACCGAGTGTGTCATGTACGCGGCAGCGAGGCGTGATGTATTCGGGAGTGACGAGCTGAGGGAGGAGGAGCTAAAGGATGTCTGTCTCAAAGATGTCCTTTTGTTCAGCAGGAGAACGAGAAGATTCGAGGAGAATTGCTGTGTGGGAGCGCTGCTGGGACAGTAACCTGTCGGCTCCAACCACGGGGAACTGGGCTGAATGACTGTGCAAACGATCGACAGCCCGCCTGACTCAGCAAGGCGTCCCCATACATCATCATCATCATCATAGCAGGATACCGACGGTTAATTAGTTGTCAAACGCTATCGAGACTCAATTAGCAGAGCTATTAACCTTTTACAGGCGCTATCTTTATTTTCTTAATTACATTTCAATATCATGCAAGCTCATTGATATCGTATTCATGGTAAATAAAACTTTTACGACCCAATGTCTAGCCATCATAATTATTTATAAGTTGGAATTTTATTGAAACGGAGATAATTTATAAATATTCAATAAAAAAATACCAAAAATAATGTTTGTATGAATTTCAAAATCACACAAAAAGATTTTTTTACAATATAAAACTGGATGCACATTTTATTTTAAGTCTTGTCTTCGTACGTAGCGCTATTTTTCCTCATCTACCTACTTACTTTTTAACATTAAGAAGTAAAGGAGGTGCAATAATTCTGTATTTTATTAGCTATGAAAAGGACCCTCCATTAAGTAGTACCTTCTACAACGGACAGTCCATAGTACTTCTTTCTAAGGCAGTGTATACCCAATATAACCTATTATTATTTTTGGTAATTTTTAATAGAAGAATACACTTTAACAGGTACGGTCAAGTGCAAAAATACATATACGTTAACAAGGTGTCAAAAATATCTATACAACTCTATGTTATTAACCATAAGGGTGATGTTTCCATATTTTGACGCGATGACTGTATACATAATTTTATGCTTTCGACTGCTCAAATAATTCACTGAAACGAGAAAGTTTCGTTGAATGATTTTTATTTCAGTTTTTATGAAATCAGTGCAGCATTAAGAAATAGCTAAATATAATAAATTTTAATTAAAGCATGGAGTGTTTCGGTCTATGTCATCATCATCATCCCAACCAATACATATACGTCTCACTCCAGGGTACATGCCTCCTCTCAGAATAAAAGTGCTTGGGCTGTAGTTCCCACGCGGGCCCTTTGTGGATTGGGAACTTCACACATACCATTGAATTTCTTCTCAGGTGTGTGTAGGTTTCTTCACAATTTACCGAAAAGCTCATTGTAATTTTCAAATATAATTTCGCACATCAATTCCGAATAACTCAGAGGTGCGAGCACGGATTCGAACCCACGACCCTCTTCTTGAGAGGCAAATAGGTCAATCCACCTAGGCCACCACGTTTCAACCGATTGACTTCGGTCTATATAGTACGTACCTTTACAAAATTATAAAAGCATTAAAAAAGCAATGGACTTGGGATTGAAATTTGAAACAAAAAACAATGGAAACTAAATTAAAATCGTGTACCTATCCAACAATACATATCCAACATTATCATCTAAAAATATCTTCTAATTGTTACCTTGAACTTAAATGATGTATTGAAACTCTCGTGAGACATGATAAAATTACTGTAGATTAAATGGGGAAAATATCAATGTTGAAGAATAATAAAATTAGATATCCCAAAATAGCACCAGCTAAATTTCCAGCTGAAAATTCAGACTTAAATAACGTAGAAAATAAAACATGCCTTGGTGAACACGTCTTATGAAAAATACGGCATGTTAAAAGGAGTTGTAAAAAAGCTTTCAAGCTTCCTACGATCTCAGTACGGACCTAAATTTCTTGCGTACGGTATTCAAACTTGACTTTTACCATTGGCATCTTAAACGAAAATGTCTCATCAAGTAACTTTGCGGTTTGATTATTCAGGTATTTTATTTACAATTCATCTTATAAAAATGGTACAAATTTATAATAATATAATCCAGCCATACAGTGATTTCAACTCGGAATAAAAGGCAATAAACTGGTAACTACACTGACGACCAAAAATAAAGGGTCGGTTATAAAAATGACGATAACTACAAAACCCGCTGTGATAGCTTCTTCGAGCAAAATGAGTTACAATGAGTTATAAAACTCTTTACTAAACTAATTTTACTCGAAGAAGCTATCACAGCGGGTTTTGTAGTTATCGTCATTTCTGTAACCGACCCTTTATTTTTGCTCGTCAGTGTAGTATAAACACAAAATCTCAAGATATTCAAAGACAAAGGCAGATTTTTTGCATACATCTCGCTTCGTATGATTTTGATGACGATTGCATCTACAGACTTGACATTTGTCAGACATATTTCTTGAGGGTCAAACTGGTGCACCACAAACAGATTTTCCGAAATCACTGCGGGACATAGAATAAAAGTATTAATATTTTGGTTTCAACGTGGCTCTATCTCCGTCAGTATAATTATCAGAGACTTGAAATATGGCAGACAAGTAGGTTATAGAAATTAAGGGAAGAAAAAACTATTTAAACCATTTTCCAATATTAAAGCACGCGGGACAAGGAATAAGAGGATGCGAGAAGGCTGAGTGCTACGCGCTTTCTGTGTTTTACCTCAAAAACGGAGAAAAGTATAAAAAAAAATTCTGACTAAACTTATGGATAATTTTATAATCTACAATTTAGTAGTACATGCAAATGTCATAGAAACCATAATAGGATGCGAAGTATTTGCAAAGAAACAATTTTCGTGACTTTGAATATCTTATAACGCGGATACGAGCATTTATAAGACTTTTGAGACACTTTTTAGAATATAAAGGTTTTTAGCTTATTGTCTCTCACTTCTAAGCCGGTAACTTTTATATTGCTTTTACGACTGCGTTATTACTTATTTAAATCCGCATGAAACACTGTAAATAACCGCAAAACCTGTAATTATGTCGTGTTACGGAACGGTCGCTGATATTAAAAAGCTAGTAATTTAGAACTTCGTTGACCAAGGTTAGCTCTGTAGAAAATAATTTTCCGGACACCGACTCTTGGCGGCGGGAGATTAAGTGAACTACCTAAAGCAAATTTCTGAGTGATATTTTAAAAGTGAACGTTTTTTACGTGACTTTTCCCAAAGAAAAGCTTGGGATCAAGATTAACAAAATCTCATCCCAGACTTGTAGGTAGGTACCTTCCTATTTAGTAAAAAGTTTTTAAATAAAAAATAGAACCGCCTTCAAAAACACCCAAAAAAATATTAAATAAAAATTTAACCGACTATAATGAGCATTATAGTCGGTTAAATTTTTATTTAATATTTTTTTGGGTGTTTTTGAAGCCGGTTCTATTTTTTATTTAAATTTTTTTATTTTTGGCTTTTTAGTTGTATTGGTATGGAAAAGATGCGTAGGCGTAGCCAGTAAACGAAGCTCCGCTTCTGTTTACGCTCTGAGGATCGCAAGGTAACTAACGAACTTAACCAGGTTTTTTTTTTTGTGTGTGCCTTGTGTTGTGAAAAAATAAAGTTTTTTTTATCTTATCTTATCTTATCTTAAACGGGGGTGGTTTGAAGGTATTTTTTTAATGCGAGAAGCTCTGCCCCCCCAGCCCCCCGTTCCAGTAGCGAGGCTTCTATTACCACTCTGAGGGACGCAAGATAACTGACGAATTTAACCAAGTGAAACGGTAGATGGTTTAACAGATTTTTTCATTGCGGGGGGCTCTGCCCCCCGAGCCCCCCTCCCCTCCAAGAGCGGGGCTTTTATTTTCACCCTGAGGGACGCAAGACAGCTAACTAACCTAACCAGGTTAAACGGGAAGTGATTTGAAGGTATTTTTTATTGCGGGAGCTCCACCCCCCAAGCCCCTCTACCGGTACCGAGGTTTCTATTTCCACTCTGAGAGACGCAAGATAATTGACGAGTCAAACCAGGTTAAACGGGAGGTGGTTTAAGAGTATTTTTATTGCAGGGGGCTCCACCCCCCAAGCCCCCCTCCATCAGCGGGGCTTCATTTTCCACTCTGAGGGACGCAAGATAACTAAGGAATCTGGTTAGGTTAAACGGGACGCGGTTTGACAGTTGTTTTTATTGCGGGGAACTCCGCCCCCCGATCCCCCCACCTAATATCACTTTGAGGAGCGCAAGGTAACTAACGAACCTAACCAGGTTAAACGGGGGATGGTTTGAAAGTATTATTTATTGCAGGGGGCTCCGCCGAACGAGTCCCCTTTCCGGTAGCGATGCTTCTATTTCCACTCTGAGGGACGCAAGATAACTGACGAATCTTGTTAGATTCGAATCTTGTTAAGTTAAACGGGAGGTGGTTTAGAGTATTTTTATTGCGGGGGGCTCCGCCCCCCCGACCTCCCTCCAACAGCGGGGCTTCTATTTCCACTCTAAGGGACGCAAGATAACTAACGAATCTGGTTAGGTTAAACGGGAGGCGGTTTGACAGGTTTTTTATTGCGGGGTGCTCCGCCCCCCAAGCCCCCCTCTAATATCACTTTGAGGAGCGCAAGGTAACTAACGAACATAAACAGGTTAAACGGGGGATGGTTTGAAAGTATTTTTTTTATTGCGGGGGGCTTCGCCCCCCGAGCCCCCCCCCCTTAACTAACACTTTGAGGAGCGCAAGGTAACTAACGAACCTAACCAGGTTAAACGGGGGATGGTTTGAAATTATTTTTTTATTGCGGGGGCTTCGCCCCCCGAGCCCCCCTCCGCTGACTTGACTTCCATTCCCACTCTACGGGACGCAAGATAACTAACGAACCTAACAAGGTTAAGCGAGAGGTGGTTTGTAGGTATTTTATATTGCCCCCTTTTCTTTGTAGGTGGCATACCTACTTACTATAGTTTAGGTGAATAACTTACACAATTCTTAGGACTGCTTTGGCCAATTAATATTAGTAATAAAACGTTGTAGGTAATTCGATGTTCTTGTTATCAATATAAGGACGAACAAATATGCTTCAGGACTTTCAACAGTATGCCAAACATTCTTCGCCAGAAAATTTTAGAACAATCAACATTATGCGATACAACAGGCACTCTTTGCTGACTGTACTTTTTGATCCTGGTTACCAAAGTACTCGTCAAGACGAATCAAACGAGCCCAAACTCGATGGGGTTATGTCGTTTTATTGCGGAGTTCATATGGTCACCTTACAACTCCATCTTCAGACCCTAGTTACCATCTAGGATCAAAGTACTCGTCAAGACAAATCAAATGAGCTCAAATTCAATGCGGTCGTATCGTTTTATTACAGAGTTTATATGGCCATCTTTCAGCTCCATCATCAGATCAGCTCCATGTCATAATAATATTGCATTGTCATCCAATTCACACATGTCTGCAAAATTTCAGCTCAATTGGAAACCGGGAAGTGGGTCAAATTTAACTTGCAAGATTTGACCCATTGAGGAGTTCAGTTGGCCATCTACGGTCTTCTTCATCAGGTCCAGTTTACCAAATGATACTTTCTGAATGCAAATACTTCACTTGATACTAAAAATGCTAAAATCACTATAGGTTTGCCTGTAAAATTTGAAGGTTGCCCTCGATTTCTCTAGGATCCCATGATCAGATCTTGACTTGGTGCCAATGGGACCACCTCAGGAGTATACTGTTTCAAACAAAAAAATAATTTTGAAAATCGGTTCACAATTGACGGAGTAATCGCGTAACAAATATACAAAAAAAAAAAAAACATACCGACGAATTGATAACCTCCTTTTTTTTTGAAGTCGGTTAAAAATACTGTTTCGTTGTAAAATAAAAAGGAGGATGGGGAGATTTGTATGGACTCTGGCCTAGGAACAAGCCATATATCATTGGAAAGGTTTTTTTATATTCTAAAACTTTTCTTATGGCGGGAAATCTCGAATCTGTGTAGAAAAAAGGTGTGCCGTGATAAAAAAAAACATATAAAACGCAGCAAAAAATCACTCCCTCCAAATCACCAACCCAATCCCCTCTCCTTTTTTAAAGGCCAGCAGCAGCAATGACTCTCTTGAAGTTGTTGATATTTATAGACGGTGGTGATCATTTTCCATCAAATAACCCGCTTGCTCGTTTACCTCCCTTTCATTATAAAAAAAATAACGAAATCGTCGATAAGTTACAAAACCTTTATAATCTGTAAAGCGATACGGAAACTTAGTATCGAAAAAACCTATATAGTAACTTTCAACTCAAACTACTTTTATGCATTGATAACTTTTTTCACACAAATTTTTGGAACTACCTGCCATAGTGAAAGTTTTAGGACTTAAAATAAGCTCTCCAGTGACTTATCGCTTGTCCTTATTGGTCATATAGGCCAAATAGCCCACTCTCCTTTAGAGCAACGTTCCCAATTTTAATCACTTTAGCTTGATATTCATAAAATTAAACACGGAAATATTTAAACCTCGAATTCCGAAACGAAATTGTCGTAAACATAATTTGAAAAAAAAAAACAAAAAGTGCTTCGCTAACTGAAACTAAAACAACACTGCAATAAATACGGGGGTTGTCATTTCGGAGGACAGAAACGAATGAGCTTATCTGCTGCTACTCTAAACAAAAATACTAAGCACAGGATTGGCTAAACGGATATAAAATAAATTGATTGCAGTTTGTACGTTTGGTTAAGGTTTGGTTCTAAACAGCAGTAATATACAGGAATATTTTGATAAAACTGATGTCGTATAAAAAGAAATGCGAACGATAAATTCTAATTTAATAGTTTTCCTAAAACCGATAATGTGTCAACTACTTACCTATAATAAAATATAAAATAATGTTTACCAGTGCGCCTTAAACGGTACAACTTCCTTATATTTAGTACCTACGGAATCGACAAATCTTAATCAACAACTTCACCCCTTTTCAAATCGGTTAGCAAATATCACAAAGATAAGTATATCTGCATGAAATATAGCATGTTTGGGCGTCACCTACTACATCATATATGTGTAGATTTACCGGGCATTTTGAAGGCAAATGAGGCATGGTAATGGCTAGTCCACAGTGTAGTTTATTTGCCCGGATTTGGCCCGCGCGGTGCGGCATTGATGGACATCAATCAGTCGTGCATTTGCTCACATTTGTGCATTCGATTGAAAATATCATAATCATAATTTGGCGGTCTAGTCATGTTCTTAATTAAAATATTACGTAGTTTCTGATGCAATTACTTAATCTCTTATACCTAAAAGAGTTGAGACTTTCAGAATTTACGTGCGAAATTACATTTGAAAGTTACCGTGAGCATTTACGGAGAAGAAAAACATCGTAAGGAAACTCGTTAGTACACACCTGTGAAGAATATCAACGGTGTGTGTGACGGAAAAGCTCAGGGTAAATTTTGAAATCTAATTTCGCTCATTTATACCAAAAAACTCAGGGCCCAGGCTCGCATCCACGACCCACTGCTTGAGAGGCCATAGACCAAACCACTTGTACCAACACAATTCACATATTGGTAAGTCTTAAATCAAGAAGGGTTATAATTTCTCAAGTTAATTTACTCTAATAATGTTTGTTGCCTTTATTGTTGGCTTTATGTTTTATTAACAAGTTAACATTGAATAGCTAATCGCTTTGCAGTTCTGTTTAATCTGAAGAATCCGTACTGAAACAGACGCTTAAAGTGTTAAATAAACTTTGTTTAAACTTTGGCGATCGGTCCCAATCTAACCGTAAATCCCGATCTAGAGAACAAGTGACCGTTCGTGGAGGTTCCCGCAAATCTGATTAAGTATATTAGTATAGTTTGTATTTGTGCCATGGGAGAGGCATATGTCCAGCAATGGACGAGCATAGGCTGATCGTGATGATGATGATAGTTTGCATTGGCTACTCTGGCAAGCAACCCAGTGTATCGACAGTGTTATTTTGAAGGTAATTAAGTTATAGTGTAAATTTTTATTTGTTGTAAAAATCACGTAATAACGTCTGAAAGGATTTAGTTGAAACTGGTCGTACATTATGGACAAAGATTTGGATTGAGAAATAGGATACCTACTTAATGTTTTGGTAATGCGATCGCCTGGTAGAAGGTATTGCTAACTCGATCTCAGCCACGGGTTGAAGCTAGTTATTTTCATATTTCAAGTATTTTTGTAGTTTTTTTTATATATATTGAGAAAAACGAGCAAATGATTCAAATCATTGTAAGTGAATAACCACTATCCATTAATACTAGAAGGTTACAGGTACGTTGCTAGTTTAGAAGACAAGATAAGGCCAATAATTTATTTGTCTAATCTTTGTTGGGACACTTTTATATTTGTTCCAACTGCGGCCTCAAAAATGGATAAAAAAATTATATAGCAATGGGCGAGTCGAGTTGTCTGATTCGAATCACTCGAAACAGAATCAAAACGAGTCGATTCGAATCAAGCTCCTTCGCAACTCGAATCAACTGGTCGACCCCTCTTGATTACCATGCCGGTTTGACTAACGCTATATAATCACACATTAAGAGCCCCCGCGCATTAGGCGGCCAGGTCGCTGCGGCTAACTAATTCTTATGCAAGTGCGCGCACTAGGCGACCAGCGGCCAGCGACCACGTATTGGCCGCGCGGCCAGCAGAAACATCGCGACTCAACAGAGCCCTTAAGAGCCCTCGCGCATTAGGCGGCCAGGTCGCGTGACCTGGCCGCCTAATGCGCGGGTAGGCTAAGACACACCACCAGTTGAACCATAACAAAACGAAAAATTCTAGAAAACTAATAATTGAGTACGCGGAACTCTAATAACTCGACTCTACTCGCAGTTAGGTTGGTGTCGCGACGTGTTTGCCATCCGGTTGATCCGAGTCAAGTCAACACGAGCTTCGATTCGAGTTAAACCGAATCAATTCGAGTTATCCGAGTCGGAAAAGTCAACTCCTAACATCACTAAATGACCGCATCCATTTTGAAACAATCTTCTATATAAATAAAAATGAATCACCTAAATGTTTGTACGTGCATAACTTCCGATTGACTGCACCATATTGGATAATTCTTTTTTGTTGCGTTTGTCATTGTCAGGAGAAGGTTTTAATGAAAGATTTTTTTAAATAATACAACGGGGGCGAAGCCGCAGGCATCAGCTCGTTTTAAATAAGACAACAAGTATCGAGGGTATATAAGACTTTCAAACTTACACCATTAAAGAAACTCTACCACTTTAACCAACAAAAGAGAAAGCACGAAATTTATAGCATGTTCAAGGTGAATACAATTGTCTTTGTAGAAGAGTGCAATAATTAATTTAATGCTGCACGTACTTAGCTCAGACGTGCTTAACGTGCTTCATACGGGGAGATTGTAGCTACTTAGCAATAAGTTTTATTTCGTTTTGTGACATTAGTGTAGTTCGTAACAGGCGAGTGTAGATGGAAATGTTGGAAGGGGTAGAACAAGAAGGACATTCCATGATTCAAATTAAAAATTCTGATTCAAATATTTATTTGTGAGAATACAATACCTAAGCAAAATGATCTTGCTTATGGGGATGTTTTGAAGAAAAGTCAGGTCAATAGTACCCGAGCGAGCACGTATGAAAAGACTAATGAGTGTTATGGAAGCAAACGAAGTAAGTCAGTATCATTGCAGGTACAAACAAATACCTAGTCTTAGCCGCCTACACCTTTTTTGGGAAGGAGGCGTAATGGTATGTATGTATGTTAGTAAACTTATCCTTTTACGCAAGGACCCCCTACTAACCTTATCTTTATTAGATATAGACGTTGTGATGGAAGTATCTTGAAATATGACAAGACAAAATTCATTAAAAAAACTAAAATTTTATTCGTATTCGAACCCGAGTTGAGATATAATTATAACAAAAAAAAATGTTGCATTTTGATGTTTCACAGATAAAATTTACATTTTGCTATATCAAGTCTGTAACATCTTATGACTACAAAGGTCATAACATCAACCAAAAACTATATTTCGTGGCTCCAAGAGTCTTAGTCCCTGGACATAATTCAGTAGCGGCAACCTTGTTCATAATTAATTTGGAATCCTCTTGAATAATCAGTAAGGTCACGTCGACACCAAGGTTGATTAACTCGATCGTGACAGAATCTTGAAAGCCACTAGTTGCCTCACGTCAACGAATTGAGTACCTAAGAAATTCGATGAAGTGAATTATCGCATTAGTTTACTTACAATTAGTGGAACCAAGTCACACTCTGAATATTTTCCTTGTCTATAGTTATTCCAAAATAAACTCAATATACTTAGGCGGCCTTACGCGGACCTGGGTTAGCCACTTAACTCTGAGTTAACTGCGAACCCAGTATTAAGAAGTGTCAAAATGTGTGGAACTGTCATGCTTAACCAATCACGTGCTTTGATATATCGGGTCAAACTCATATTTTCCTAAAAAAAAACACCAATGACATTTATATAAAACTTTGAAGTTTAAGCCGTTATAACAAAACACGTGCTCATTTTTTTTTATGTTCTCAAACATACCTAATCAAATCTGTAATTACTAAAAATTGGTTTGAAAAAAAAGTACAGAAGTTAGAAGGTCTAGTCACTTTTCAGTACTTCAAAGGACAATATCTCCACAAAGGTTGAGATTGAGCAGCTATTTAAAAAAATACGTGTCTGTTATTTTAAACTACTCTCTAACATTTTATCAAAATAAATCAAATTGGAGCCGGACAGTTGGGAACCTTTCCTTGTTAGCTTAGCATTAGTGGAAATGGGCACATAGTTTCGTAGCGTAGCTTTCACATCTTCGCAGCATAGCTGCATAGCGCATCTCAGGTGGAGAGGCACTTTTATGCGGCAACGTCATTTAAACTCCATTTCCCTTCGTCCTAGAATGGCTCTGATCCTCTTTTTGACTACGTGTTTTTTTAAACCAATTTGCATTATACATGCTCCTTAATGGAACGCAAGGCTCGATATGTCTTTTCCACAATGATATTTTCTTAAGTGATATAAGATTTCAATTGAAAGTGGTGAATTCCTAATGGTAAGCAACAAATCACTTTATTTCAAATTGTACTTATTCGTTCGCAAGATGCTTAAAAATACGTCTCTTTCCAGGATCTGTATTTTTTATGTATATAACAAGTGGACGTATCTGAGAAACAGGAAGCAATGATATCCAAGTCCCTATGGTTTTTGGGGAATATTTGTTTAATTTTAGGTCAAAAATTTTCAACGTAGGTATAATTAGTTAATGCCATTCACGAAGGCGCGTAAATCGGTCAAAATTTGATATTGCAATAAGAGCCAAGGCACGTGTCATCATAAATGACTCGATCTATAATAGCTATTAATCATCATCATCATCATTTCAGCCGAAAGACGTCCACTGCTGAACATAGGCCTCCCCCAAGGCTCGCCAAACAGATCGGCCCCGTGCCATCCGCATCCAACGACCGACACACCAACTGATTACCGATAATAGCTCGAAGAATTGCCAGACTCAAGTGGCAGTGGTCAGGGCACATCGCTCGTAGAACTGATGGCCGATGGGGCAAACAAATGTTAAAAAGACAAAGATAAAAACCGGCCAAGAGCGTGTCGGACACGCCCAAGGTAGGGTTCCGTAGCCATTACGAAAAAATCAAGTAATATTTTTCTAAGGATTTCGTATGTGTACGGAATCATCCAAGTTTGGGTATGTTTTATACCTTATGCTACTATTTACTCTTAAACTACAAATAATTTCCAAGCAATCTTAGCCGCTATAATTTTCCTAGTAAATTTGATATATTTACTACCATTCTGAATTTTTTCAAATTTTTCCATTCAACAGTTTAGATTTTAGAGGGGGGGGGACGGTCGATTTTAATGAAAATTTTCGCTTTAAAGTTGAATATTTCGCAAACAGATCACTGAATAGAAAAATCATGTTCGCAACCCCACAATGGTTTTAAACGACCTATCCAACGATACCCCACACTATAGGGTTAGTCGACAAAAAAAAAATCACCCACACTTTACGTCTATGGGAGGTACCCTAAAAAAATTTTTTTAGTTTTTTTATTTAATCACTTTATCGGCGTGACTGATATATATATTCTTGCCAAATTACAGCTTTCTAGTACTAACAGTCTCTGAGCTTAGCCGCGGACAGACAGACAGACAGACAGACGGACAGACATGGCGAAACTATTAGGGTTCCTAGTTGACTACTGAACCCTAAAAACGATGATATTAAGATTTAACAAAAACTTAAACATGCGTTTTAATTGGGTTGAAGTGCACCATACGGACGGACTGCTTAAGGTTAATTTTAGGTTTTTATATATCAATTTTTAACTTTTTAATTTTTACGTTAACTCCTTCTACTCATATTCTCGTTTCCGCTTCATTGCAGAAAAATGTTCCGTAAATCAATACGAAAAATTAACCTACGTGAGTTTTCACATCTTTCGGTCCGATATCGATATTGGACGTGAAATCTAACGGACCCGATATCAAATATTCATACTTATGTACACTATTTGTCTAGATATCGCAGTGCCGCCCGATACTGCTACCGGGTCTTATATATAATATGAAAACGCTTAACGTTATCTCCATGTCAGCCCCAATTCCACTACTGGGACCAAATTCATTAAAGCATGAAGCTAAGTTCCTGCGGCCAGCCAGCGACGTTACCCAATATACGATCTTGCCCCCCACAGGATCCTAGATGCCTGAATAGTCGATGATAGCGCAAGTTTGGTATAACTACACACTTGAATTAACGAGATAAGAGAGCTAGGGATACTTGTGAGATACTCATGGGCGATAAAGTCAAAACAACTATGATGAGCTGTAACCATGATGGAATAGGTGTTATGTACATATGGACGGGTATGTTTACAAGCTTTTATTTAACTCGCAACGTCGTAAGTTGCGGTTTCAAAATTTTAAAACTTTTTTTCGACGACTTCCTGGTATCCTCGGCATAATTATGTAAGTTTGTTGACAATAAAAAAGTCTGGTTGTGAAAATGTCGTCACAGTGTGTATGTTTTTGTGTTTAGTTTTAAATGGGTCCCACTGAAAAACAGCGTTGTGGCTTGCCACAACATTATGCTGAGTGGGGTCCAATTTATTTTATTAGTAAATTTCCTGTCAAATGTATTTTTTTTCTGTTTGTATCGAATTTGTGTAAATTAACATCTCTCTCTCTCTCTCTCTCTCTCTCTCTCTCTCTCTCTCTCACTCTCAAATTCTGGTAGTGCAGCGCAGCCAGGGTTGTGCCCACAGGAAGGAACTTTTCAACGGTTAATGGAATCGATTTCGAATTTGTTTCGGATATGTAGTTTGAATGACAAAAAAACCAAAATCAAAAATTTATTTATGTAAGTAGGCCGTTAAAGGGTCTTTCACACTATCTTTTTTGTGTCTACCAGCGCTTTTGGGAAGAAAAAGATTGCCAGGAAGAATGCGCCCCAAGAAACTTGGCACAAATTCATTTTCTCTGAAAAAACCGATTACTACATTGAAATAAACTCATAACTACATAACACTTATTCAGTCTATTTTCAAAGGTCTGTTTAAGTTCAATGATGACGGTAAATTATTGTGTCAAGTAAAAATTATCCAAATGGGGTAAGTGTACCAGTGAATGAACACTTAAGGAAATTTTCGACTTTGAACATTAATTTTAGGCAGTTGGGCATAGTTTATTTAAAATATTACTTTTTGTATAGCACAACCAACTACTCTAGTTGGCTAACATCATCATTATTCAACAGTATTACTAGGTACACAGTTTGAAGATATATCACTATATAAGTGAAAAAATTAAAAATCACCAGTGAATGAACGCAAAATTCTAGTGAATGAACAAATGAAACCAGTGAATAAACAACTTTGAATATGATGTTTTGTTATACTATAAATATGCAAAAGCGAAGTTATATTAACACAATTACATTCAATATACTTATTTGGTCGATTCCATGTTCTAAAACAATTAAAATACAAAAATAAGAGTATTGTTCATTCACTAGATTTTGGAAACTAGTAAATGAACTAGCTATAAGTGACATACTTCATTCACTGGAATACTTGAACCAGTTAATTAACCGCATTGCTTGAATCTGAAAGTTGGTTCTTTGATTATATTATTGCGAAATATTAATCCACCAAAACTGTGTAATGGAACCAGACTGGCAGTGAAAAAGTTATTGCCAAATTTGATTGAAGCTACGATCTTAACTGCTAAATCAAAAGGAGAAGTTTGTTTGATACCGCGTATCCCTATGATTCCAACTGATATGTCATATGAATTCAAACGATTACAATATCTATCCTGTGCGTTTATCATTTGCGATGTCCATCAACAAGGCCCACGGGCAAACACTTAACGTTTGTGGTGTGAATTTGGAGGAGTCATGTAATTTCACATGGCCAACTTTATGTTGCCTGTTCCAGAGTCGGTACCCCCAGCCGTTTGTTTATTCATGCTCAAAATGGAAAAACATAAATATTGTTTATCCAAATGTTTTGGATTAAGTAAATTTTAAAATAGCTAGCAATTAATAAAATATTTTTTTGTTTGAATAAATGAATTTGATGTTCCAATTTTTTTTTTTAATATTTCACTTTATACGTAGCGAAAAGCACGTCCCGGGCCGCTAATTTCAAATAAAAAACAATCACATTTAAGTATTGTGAGGCTTTTAAAGATAACTGTTAAGTATTACACTTTTTTAAACATGAAACTACCGTGAGACTCACTCATAGTGAAAATAAACGGATCACTCACGTCTTAAAACGAGTTTAACTCGACATGTTTCGGGCTAATCCGTAGCCCTTCCTCTCGGAGTCGCACGTCACGGCGGCTACCAAACGCGCACTGCAGTCCGTTTATTTTCACTCTACCTATACACATTTTTAGTAGGTATAAAAATCTAAACAATAAAAGTTATTGTCATTTTAATTCTTTCAAATAATTTTAATTTAATCAACGAAAGATAAAGCTAAAATTTAACGGCGGAAAATTTTAAGTCTGCGACAGATTTTGATGTCTCATTTATTATTTTCCGTTTGCTTTTGTAACTTTGATTAAAAATATCGCCCGTGAACGCTCGAAGGCTTTTTCGTTGACGTTGTTCTTCCACAATTTTTTCTTCTGAATTAGTTTCGAGGCTTGCTCAAGACTTGGCGTTGTTATTTTTTTTCTTGGTTACTCGAACAAAACTTTACAAGTCGATTATCGATGCAGAAATACACAAAAACGTTTGTCTTGTCTCTGTTTTTAACGACCGCTTTAGCCTAGTTGGTAGTGACCCTGCCTACGAAGCAAGAGGTCCTGGGTTCGAATCCCGGTAAGGGCATTTATTTGTGTGATGAGCACGAATATTTGTTCCTGAGTTATGGATGTTTTCTATGTATTTAAGTATTTATTTATGTATATAAGTATGTTTATCGTCGTCTGGTACCCATAGTACAAGCTTTGCTTAGTTTGGGACTAGGTCGATTTGCGTAAGATTGTCCCCTAATATTTATTTATTTATTTATTTATTTGTTTCATTAAGATCTAAATATTGATTACAAATATTGATATTGTTTTTTTGTTGAAGCGATAAGGCCGCCTATTGCTTACCTTATATATTTTTTCCATGTACTTGTTTTTCTGTATTTTTTTCTTTGTGGTGGATAATAAAGAGTAATTGTATATTGTATTGATAAATCAAGGTATGAAAAACTCCCAAAACTCGCGTCATGTTTTTAGTTAACGAGTAGGTTAAGTTGCTCTACTATTTAACGAACAATTTTGTTGAACAAACATTATGCCACGACGATCTCACAATCTGCTTATCTACTTTGCCGAAAATCGGTCGATTTGGATCTGAAAATTGATCTGTCATGTATGAGTAGATGTACTATTTTTTGTTGTGTTTAATTTTCTGATCCACTGTTGATGCACCACCTGCTGTAAACTAGGCCTTCCTTCTTTCTGTTAAAGGGTTGCCTGGAAGAGATCCCTCTTAAGCGATAAGGCCGCCTATTGCTTACCTTGTAACTTTCTCTCTGTGTACCTGTTTTCTGTATCGCTTATTATTTCTGGTGTACAATAAAGAGTCATTGTATTGTATTGTATTGTATTGTTGTTTGCTGCCGCCTTTTTCCGGTTAGCTGAACTATTATCTCAAAAGATGCATAGGTACTAAGAATTTAATATATTTAAAATGACAGCGCAAGATTAAACTTGACGAAGAAAATTTTCTAACCACGCACCAATTTAAAATACGAGATTTAGTGAAAATTTTAATAGAAAAAGTTACTGGAATTCATCAAAATATTTTCCTTTGCCAAATCCTTTCACTGCGACATAAATTTTATTTATTTCATTGGACGGATTTTATCTCTTCTCCAAGCACAATCAAACTGTTTTACTTCACTTGTTTCAAATTTTAGAAAATATTCGACTGACCTTTAAAAGACTTTGTTAGTGAGGAACAGTATCAATCTAATATAATAAAAATCTCATGTCACGGTGTTTGTTATCAAACTCCTCCGAAACGGCTTGACCGATTTTTTATTAAACTTTTTTTTCTGTATTCGGTAGGTCGTACGCTATTTTTTATGCCTCTATTCTTCGCGGATGAAGTAGCGGGCAACAGCTAGTAATCTTAATAAATGTCTGATAAAATGGTACCTTTCCGTCACGAAACGGACTGGTTACTACTTTTTAAATAAATATTGATAAGTAGAACGTTGATTTACTGTCTAAAAATCGCAGTCACCATAAATTTTTATCTGTCAAACGGTTTTAATACGTCAACAGCAGAAAGAGATGATGAATGCGTTTACGGGTCTACTGGGCCCGAATTTGCAGTTAACGTTGCTTCTGATATTATTATGGAAGATATGGGTACTTGACAAGATGTATAAACTTTCTTATATACGTACCTACATAATTTATAATACACACGCGCTACACAACATGTTTAGTAGAATATAGTTCGGCTAATCAAAAAGCCTTGGTGGCCTAGCGGTTGACCTATGGCCTCTCAAGCAGAGGGTCGCGGGTTCAAATCCCGTCTCGCACCTCAGAGTTTTTCGGAATTTATGTGCGAAATTACATTTGAAATTTACCATGAACTTTACGGTGAAGGAAATCATCGTGAGGAAACCTGTATACACCTGCGGAGACATTCAATAGTTTGTGTGAAGTTCCCAATCCACACTGGGCCCGCGTGAGAACTACGGCCCAAGCCCTCTCATTTTGAGGGGAGGCCTGTGCCCTGCAGTGGCACGTATAGGCTGGGATGAATCAAATTAAATTCTTAAGTATAGAGCTAAAATACAATTATTATTCTAAGGTGTTTAGGTAACACCACCTTAATAATTGAATAGATAAAAACAACACATAAAAACATCATGAATTCATGACTTAATAGAATTATCCACTGAATTAAATTTTCTCATTTATTATTTAACGCAGACATCAAAATTTAACAAACCAATTGACCTCATGATACGCACCATACATTTCGCTCGACTCGATTCGTATAGATAGGCCAAGTGTAAACTGTCGATGTCCCAAGCCTCCATAAAGCGCTTTACGCCACATGCAAATAGCCCCGAGGAGCCAAATACTATCAACAGCTAAACGTCAATGATGCTATTTCGCAGTATTTTTTATTTTTACGATCATATAAGCAGAAGCGTTATAATATTAAAAGGTTTCGGTCTCGCGATTGACTATGAATTAAATAATCTTCTACGAACGTCTTGTACTCATAATAGTTAGTATTGAGGGCAGCACTTGTATATAAATATGTATGTAGTCGTACATTGAAACTGATGAATACAGAAAGTCACATTAGCAACTGTACGGCATCCACTCCTATAGAGAGAGAGAGAGAGGGAGAGAGAGAGAGAGAGAGAGATATTTTCCAGTGAGACCCGTTTAAAAAATAAACACAAAAACACATACACTGTGACCAAACCCTAAGTACAAAGCGGAAGCATGTCAAACTTGACCAGTTTAATAGTATTTGAACTATTAAACCGTGACAAATTAAGTAAAGATTTCTTATGGTTATTGCAGTGAATTATCAACAATTTCAATAATTTTTATACTGTAACGCATCACATAACCTTCGATAAAACAAACTTAAGATAATAAAACATTCTTCTAACCTAAGATTATGTGGGAACGCAACCTAGATAAGGTTAGAAACAATTAAAAAATGGAACGTACCTAAACAAATTATTAAGCTCAAATAACTATAAATTAAAAATTTTAAAAACCCCCAACGCAATTTGGTCGCACATATGTTTGAAAATAAAGTAAATGCCCATTATGCGTCTAAGATCTCTTCCGCAGCTGACAAAAGAGCTTATAACGTTGAAACGGCTGAACCGATTTTAACGAAACATGTCTAAGAACCATTGCCAAGAAACCAGCTTAAGAGTTATGATGCCACAGACAGACACACACACAGCGGTCAAACTTATAACACCCCTCTTTTTGTGTCGGGGGTTAAAAAAGCACAAAGCTAATCATAAACTAGCCTCTAAAAGTCATTCAATTTAATCGTCACCCATGGGGGTAGACTGACGCCAGTGACAAACAGCGTCCAACCTATCCGCAATACTGTTGCATATTCTGTGGCTCGGATTCAAAATGACATTCCAAGAAGCCCTTTCCCGAGTTGTCACGTCCGTTCTAATCCGATACGACCCTGCATCGAGCAAATACGAGACCCGGCGCTTCAACTTGCTTAATTCAACAGGAATGACTTATCGATAGCTTTCCAGTATTCCGATAGCGGGTTGCAAGTTTTAAACACCGAGTTAACGTTTTAAATTCGTCGCTGTGGTAAATTTGAATGTGAAGTGACAAAATAGCGTTTTTGTTATGAATATTTTTTCACACTGTTAGGTTACTATAAATATGGTAGAGTCTGGCCAGTATAACTGGTCACAAGCAATTTAAATCAAACCTCGTTTTGGCAACCCCAAAAATCAGTTCGGAAAGCAGCAATGTACATCAAATTAAATACTGGCAACTTTTTTATGCCGTCAAAAATCATCGTTGTTATTTTTGTACTGCGCTGGTTTGTTCTTGATATTTATAGGTAAACTAGCTGCTGCCTGCGACTATACACAAACTGTATCAAACCTTGATGATTTTGACATTTCCGCTATCAAGAATAAAATCAATGAGTTTTACATAGTAAAAAAAACACGTTCTTACATTAAGAACATTACTTATAGAACTCCGAGAAGCCATTGGATTTATGGGATGTTGAGAAACTTTAAGGTAAATACTGCTAAAAAATGGATTTAAATTTAAAACCAATAAAAATGAAAGATCAACACTTATTGAGCGGTTTGAAATTAAAACAAGTAGGTATCAAATTTATTTATTTCATTCATTCACAGGATTACCAGTGTTAAAATTAATTGTGACGGATTTAATTTTCGTTAAAATGTGGGTTGCCAATCCCATATTTTTTTAAATTTGCCGCTGTTTTCCATTGCCAACTTATGCTGGCCAGACTCTAGTTCCTGATACAAGTGCGTATTAACTTATTTCAGAAAAAAGAAAAGGTGTCAAAAGAAAAGGTATAGTTACATAGCAATTAGTTAATACAAAAAAATACTCTAAAAACAATAAAAATACTCTAAGTAAATACTCTATTCGACTCGCAAATGTCATTAAATTTGTTTGAAAATCTACTAAACTCCGATAAACCGATCCATGGCCCTTTGGTGAACTAAACTAAATAGATGATTTAGTAAATATAATATACGTAGATATATAAAATTCTTTATTGTACATAGAAAACTTTATATTAACAAATCATAAGAGAAACAGACGGAAAAAGGTGAACTTATCCCTTAAAGAGATATCTTTCAGAATGTTTAGTCATTACGTGACATAATAAACTACCAGTTTTTTTAATGAAAAAATCGTAGTATTAAATTTTAGATACCTTCTTCTTTTTAAATTTAAGAGCTATGCTCTTGTCGGTGGAGAACTTAACCACCACTCCGCGCGGTCTTCGGCCAGCTATTTCACTTCCTGATACGACGCAACACCCACTTTCTCCTTCACCTAGTTGAAATAGGTCAATAAATACCTAAACCAATCAATCTGCCTGGAGAAAGATCTCTCTCTTGCAAATTTTACCTATGTTTTTCTCCATGTAGAATAAAAATAAAAATTCTCCGTAAAGAAAAAAATATAGGGAAAAACTATCCTATCCTTATACTCAACCGGTACTATCGCTCCGTTTGTTAATTCTTCTATGCATGAAACAATGTAGACCTGTAAGTTAAACTATTTCGTGGAGTTCAAAGCTTTTATAGTTTCCGTAATAAGTAACGAACTGTCTTATTTTGGAAGTGAGGAAACCCAACCCAACCTAATCCCATTGATGTAGTGCGAAGATTTCAATTGTCACTTTGATAAAAAATAACGTTACACTAAGTGAAACATATTGTCAAGCCTTTTTGCCTGGATTTGGACCTTTATTTCTACGAAGGTGAAAATGATTGTGTAGAGATTCTATGAACCTGTGACCTTTTTTGGGGGACACTTTCATTGAAACGGAGACATGTGGAATAAAATCCTCGTCAGATTCATCACTTTTCTGCTTCTGCCTAGATGGAAACCTCCATAAATCGAACTGAAAATAGCCACAGGATTTGCTTCAAAAATGTCTGGTGGTAAAAAACTCACTAGGTATACAGGGAGTCCCAAAACTAAACAATAACAATAAATTCTACATTTTATTTAACCACTTTGTCGGGGTAATTGCTACACATATGCATGCAAAATTACAGCATTCTAGCACTAATAGTCTCTAAGCTAAGCTGCGGATGGACGGACGGACAGACAGACATGGTGAAACTGGGTTCCGTTTTTGCCATTTTGGCTACGGAACCCTAAAAATGATACGTTATGTGAATCTATTATCGCTTAACTAAGTATTTTTCCAGAAGTGGTAGGATTGAACCTCTCGCCCGGTAGCAGGTTCTTGATGATTTTTGTGATCATCATCATCATTTTAGCCGTAGGACGTTCACTGCTGGACATAGGCCTCACTCATTGACGCCCAATCATTACGGTTGGAAGTGATTTGCATCCACCCTGAACCTGCGGCCTTCACCAAATCGTCCGTCCATCTCGTTGGTGGATGTCCCACGCTGCGCTTGCCAGTCCGTGGTCTCCATTCCAGAACTTTTGGGCCCCAACGGCCATCTATTTTGCGTGCTATATGGCCTGCCTATTGCTATTTCAACGAGCTAATCCGTTTGGCTATGTCGGTGAGCCCGGTTCTTCTACGGATCTCCTCGTTTCTGATTCGATCCCGTAGAGAAACCCCGTAGAGAGACTTTTGTGATACCCCGTACGTATACTCGTAGCACAAGTAAGATCGAATACATCATTTATAACAGCTTAAAATAAAGACATCATTTAAGTATGATGTACGACATAAATACCATAGTTGCAAGAATTGACTCGAACAAGTTTTTTACACAAAAACATTACAAGTAAAATGAAACATTGCGAAAATAAATGCCAACTGCTTTTCGAACTTACATATACTAAGACGTAATAAGCTTTCAGAATGAGGATATATCTCTTAATGACGCAAAAAGAGCCAAACTTGGCCTAAAGGGAATTTAGTATAAGAGAAATGTTGTGCTAAAAAACATTGGCAAGATTTACGGGTCTGTTACATAAAGCGATAAAAGATATTTTATACTTTGGTAGAGAAATGTGTTTATAGAGACTATATTTTATAGCACTCGACCTACATAATATCTAAACATAGCATATGTTTGATATAAATACAGAGGCCGAATTGTCTAACGCGTGAATGCCTTGCCTTCGCTTTTACCATCTCTTTCTGTCACTATCTTATACCGTTTGACAGAAAGAAATAGTGAATGCGAATGCAAACGTCAACGCGTTAGACAATAAGCGTACATACAGGTATGGCTGTTTTTTTTTATGGCGTAAATCGATGGGGATAGTAGAGTTCCGCTTGTTTACTATTTGCTAGGTGCGAAATAGGAGGTGGGAGAGCCACTAATCGATCGCAGCGCGCGCTGTGGCCAAACAAGGAACTGTCTGCGGACCAACTGTCACTATTTACTAGTGAAATATACGTATTCTTGAATTATAATTTAAATTATGTGAAAATGTTTGATATTTGGGTGTTTGGATGTTTGTTAGTCAATCTTGCAATAACGGCTTAATGTATTTGGATGAAACTTGGCGTACAGATAGACAAAAAATCTATGAGACAAAGGGTCCTTAATATCCCGGTAATGCGTTTCCGTGGGATAATATATTTTTCCTTTGAACCAAAATAAAGGTTGCTGTCCAAGAACGTTAAGATAGCTACATCGGCTTTGAAGATGACGCTGTTATCTTCATCTGCTACAAATAGATGGCGTTGTCCGAGCGAACATTGGGCTTTAAGAATGTTACCAATAGTATTAGTTAGGCCAAACTCTCACTTTGTAAACGATTCTTGTGAAGTTATTTCTAAGGCGATCAAAGTCGCGGTTTAAGTCTAGTTAGTACATCATCATCATCATTTCAGCAGCAGGACGTCCACTGCTGGATACCTCCTTCATTGATAGCCAATCATTACGATTGGCAGCGGCCTGCATCCACCTTGAAAATGCGGCTTTTACCAAATCGTCCGTCCGTCTCGTTGGTGGACGTCCCACGCTGCGCTAGCTAGTCCGTAAGTACGGTCAAGGAAACTAAAACACGTACCAGGATGAACCCTTTTCATTGCAAATGTTATGTTGACATTCCATACATCTGCCAAAGAAAAGAAATCATCGTGAAATTTGTAGTGAAAAGGTTCCACTCTGGTACGCAATTCAGTTTCTTTGACTGTATACAATATAACTAAACATATCAATATGTATAGACACTTATGAAATAGAAATAGAAGTAGAAATAAACTTTATTGCATAACTGTGTATTACAAAGATGGTAGCTTGATATAAGTCCCAACAGTCTGTCCATCTCGGACGTACAATATAAAATGCTAGTAATTTATAATTTAAAACAGAAAAATAAAATTAAAAAGAAAAAGAAAAAATAATACAATTATATTTATAGGTACATTAGCACATGCACACAAAATAGTAACTAAAAAAATAATATTTGTCCATCAATAAATTTCTATTGGGCGAAAAATTCTTTTGTATTATAAAAAAACTTTGTTTATAAGCCAACCTACCTATTCTTTATAAATGAATTGAGTGTTTCGGTAACCCCATAAATCAGATTTTTTCCTAAATGGGCGTTCATGTTTTTCTAAGAAATCTAGCAGGGCTTTTTACGTCGCTTGAAAAAATTACTTCCTATGAATTATGGTTCCTATTTCCTGGTTCCTATTTAAAATATACTAACGATAGCTTTTATACGCAGCCTATTTACTTGACTTTTACGACCAAATGGCCTAGTGGTTAGAGAACCTGTCTACGAAGATTGAGGTCCTGCGTTTGATCCTCGGTCTGAGCAGTTGCTTAAGTATTATAAAACCTCCTTCAAAAAACCCCCAAAAAAACATAAAATAATAATTGATTGAACCGACCACAATAAGCATGAAAATATCTTTCTACTAATCTGTTTGAAGTTGGTGCCTCAGCACGAGCCAGCAGGAGTGTAGAAGCCCTATAATAGGTATGTAGGTAAGTTAGATTACTAGGTCCACTCCTGCTGGCTCGTGCTGAGGCACCAACTTCAAACAGATTAGTAGAAAGATATTTTCATGCTTATTGTGGTCGGTTCAATCAATTATTATTTTATGTTTTTTTGGGGGTTTTTTGAAGGAGGTTTTATTTTTTATTTAAATTTTTTTTATTTCCAAGTTTTTTTTGGGTGTTTTTTGAAGGCGGTTTTATTTTTTATTTAAATTTTTTTATTTTTTTCTTTTTAGTTGTTGCTAATGGCCTGGACTGGCACTCTTTACTGACTGTACTTTTTGCCTCTGGTTACCAAAGTACTTATCAAGACGAATCAAACGAGACCAAACTTGATGGGGTTATGTCGTTTTACTACGGAGTTCTTATGGTCACCATCCAACTTCATTGTCAGACCCTGGTTACCATCTAGGACCAAAGTACTCGTTGAGACGAGTCAAATGAGTCCGTACTCGATGGGGTAAGTGCCGTTACTTTATGGAGTAACTTTGGCCACCTTCCAGCTCCATCATCAGACCCTGGTTACCATCTGGGATCAAAGTGCTCGTCAAGACGTTTCAAATGAACCCAAACTCGACGGGGTTGTGTTGTTTTATTACAGAGTTTCTATGGCCACCTTCCAACTCCATCATCAGATTAGCTCCATGTCACAATAATATTGCATTGTCACCTGATTTACACATGCATGTAAAATATGAAATCAATCAGAAACCGGGAAGTGAGTCAAATTCAACTTGCAAGATTTGACCCGTTGAGGAGTTCCGTTGGCCATCTGCGGTCTTCTTCATCAGATCTAGTTTACCAAATGACACTTTATGAATGCAAATGCTCGATTTGTCACTGAAAATACTAAAATCGCTTTACATTTCCCTTGAACTTTTGAAGAGTTCCTTCAATTCCTCATGGATCCCATCATCAGAACTGGATTCCGGTAACAACGGGACCAACCTTGAAGCATATGCTTTCAAACAACGAAAGAATTTTCCAAATCGGTTCATAAATGACGGAGTTCTGAGGTAACACACGTTAAAAAAAAAAAAAAGAACATACAACCGAATTGAGAACCTCCTCCTTTTTTTGAAGTCGGTTAAAAAGATCGAAGGTTTGTGCTCGATTCTTGGGTGTTTAATAGGTATATAATTAAGTGCATATTTTGACGGTCCCCACATAAATAGTCGTATGGAAAAATAAGACGAAATAGCTTTTCATACAGATTTAAACTAAGCATTGAACGCACTACATGACTACATTTTTGTTTATTTATTTTGAGTTATATTTACTGAGATACCCAATGAGGGTTTTCTGACAGGTGGAATATCGCTAGATGGCGTTAGTATCGTAAAGTCTATTTGACGCTACACCCATACAACAAATGTCAAAGTTGTCAAACGGACCTGACGATACTAGCGCCAAATAGCCTCTCATAGAAACGTCACTAGAACGTCATTTGGGCCGATGTTCTGCGGAGTTCGTACGAATTAGAGTGAACATTATTTTTTTTTGTCGATTATTTTGTAAATTAATTGGAAGTTTTTTCAATTATTAAATTAATAAATTCTGATATGTTTCAAAGTATTGGTATTAGATTTAGTATTTCCAAAACATAATTAGTTTTACATACGACTTGATATTTACACAGAGCTTCGCTGAATAGGTAATGTCTTATGTGTAAATAAGACTTTTATTTAATTTCGGTACTCCATTGAACGAAGTCGTTTATGAATATGCGACGCCTCTTAATCCACAGAACAAAGTCGTAAAGTAATAAAAAACGCCATTTGTCTACAAATATAAAAAAAAACAATCCTACAAAAATTAGAAGTTTAGTATAATAATATAGAGAAGTATTTGTAACTTGTTTTAGAGTTAGATTCCTTATAAAGAAAATATTGAGACTTACACTTGAGCCCAACTTTGAACGGCAATTACTCGAAATTATAATTTTGCACTTAAGACTTTGTTCTTGGGGATCGTCGATTTATCGATATAAGAATTTTTATCGATTGTCTAGTACACATTAGCTAAGTGTCAATCGTCTCATGATTTTTGTTTTATTTTACTACATGAAATAAGTAGGTAGACATGTCATCTCGGCCTACATACACCCCTCTGCAAGACACAGACCTCCTTTCAGAATTAGAAGGCTTGGGCTAAACCCTCGGTTTCCTCAGTGAATCTAAGTATGTAAGTATAATTTACTTAAACACCTTATTTATTTAAGTGTAGGGGAGAGGTGGCAAAGGGATAATATACACGTTTTTTAAAGATGCGAAAAAAAACTAAGACATAATAATGACATAAAAAATTTTAAATAAAAAATAGAACCGCCTTCAAAAATACCCAAAAAAATATTAATTAAAAATTTAACCTTCTATAATGAGCATTATAATATCTTTCTACTAATCTGTTTGAAGTCGGGCCTCAGCACGAGCTAGCAGGAGTGGTAGAAGCCCAATAGATAGTAGGTATAATAGGGATAATAGGTAGGTAAGTTAAATTACTACTATAAAGTTTGAGGTCCCAGGTTCGGTTCCCGCGTCGGGGCAGATATTTGTATGAAAAACACGAATGTTTGATCTCGGGTCTTGGGTGTTTAATATGTATTTAAGTATGTATCTATCTATATAAGTATGTTTATCCGTTGCCTAGTACCCATAACACAAGCTTTGCTTACTTTAAGACTAGGTCGATTGGTGTGAATTGTCCCGGGATATTTATTAATTAATTTAATTACTAGGTCCACTCCTGCTGGCTCGAGCTGAGGCCCGACTTCAAACAGATTAGTAGAAAGATATTATAATGCTCATTATAGTCGATTAAATTTTTAATTAATATTTTTTGGGTGTTTTTGAAGGCGGTTCTATTTTTTATTTAATTTTTTTTATTTTAGGCTTTTTAGTTGTATTGGTATAAAAAAAGATGCGTAGGCGTAGCCAGTAAACGAAGCCCCGCTTCTGTTTACGCTCTGAGGATCGCAAGGTAACTAATAAACTTAACCAGGGTAAAAGGGGGTGGTTTGAAGGTATTTTTTTAATGCGGGAAGCGCTGCCCCCCGAGCCCTCCGTACCAGTAGCGAGGCTTCCATTACTACTCTGAGGGACGCAAGATAAACTGACGAATTTAACCAAGTGAAACGGTAGATGGTTTAACAGATCTTTTTATTGCGGGGGGCTCTGCCGGGCTCTGCCCCCCGAGCCCCCCTCCCCTCCTAGAGCGGGGCTTTTATTTTCACCATGAGGGACGCAAGACAGCTAACTCACCTAACCAGGTTAAACGGGAAGTGATTTGAAGGTATTTTTTATTACGGGAGCTCCGCCCCCCAAGCCCCTCTACCGGTACCGAGGTTTCTATTTCCACTCTTGAGGGACGCAAGATAACTGACGAATCAAACCAGGTTAAACGGGAGGTGGTGAGTATTTTTATTGCGGGGGCTCCGCCCCCCCAGCCCTCCTCCATCTGCGGGGCTTCTATTTCCACTCTGAGGGACGTAAGATAACTATCGAACCTAACTAGGTTTAACAGGGGGTGGTTTGAAGGTGTTTTTTAATACGGGGGGCTCCGCCCCCCTAGCCCCCCTTCCAGTGCCAAGGCTTCATTTTCCACTCTGAGGGACGCAAGATAACTAACGAATCTGGTTAGGTTAAACGGGACGCGGTTTGACAGATTTTTTTTTATGCGGGGGGCTCGGCCCCCCTTGCCCCCCCTCCCACCTAATATCACTTTAAGGAGCGCTAGGTTAGTTACCTAACTAGGTTAAACGGGGGATGGTTTGAAAGTATTTTTTATTGCGGGGGCTCCGCCCAACGAGTCCCCTTTCCAGTAGCGATGCTTCTATTTCCACTCTGAGGGACGCAAGATAACTGACGAATCTAACCAGGTTAAACGGGAGGTGGTTTAAGAGTATTTTTATTGCGGGGGGCTCCGCCCCCCGAGCCCCCCTCCGAGAGTGGCCCTTCTATTTCCACTCTGAGGGACGTAAGATAACTAATGAAGCTAATCAGCTCCGCCCCTAACAGGGTTTAAAACAGGGTTGGTTTTAAACAGAGGGTGGTTTGAAGGTGTTTATTATTAACCCCCCCCCCCCCCTTCCAGTACCAAGGCTTCAATTTCAACTCCGAGGGACGCAAGATAACTAACGAATCTGGTTAGGTTAAACGGGAGGCGGTTTGACAGGTTTTTTATTTCGGGGGCTCAGCCCCCAAGCCCCCCCCTCTAATATCACTTGGAGGAGCGCAAAGTAACTAACGAACCTAAACAGGTTAAACGGGGGATGGGTTGAAAGTTTTTTTTTATTGCGGGGGCTTTGCCCTTCGAGCCCCCCCCCCTTTAATATCACTTTGAGGAGCGCAAGGTAACTAACGAACCTAAACAGGTTAAACGGGGGATGGTTTGAAAGATTTTTTTATTGCGGGGGGCTTGGCCCCCCGAGCCCCCCTCCCTTTGATATCACTTTGAGGAGCGCAAGGTAACTAACGAACCTAACCAGGTTAAACGGGGGATGGTTTGAAATTATTTTTTTATTGCGGGGGGCTTTGCCCCCCGAGCCCCCTCCGCTGAATAGACTTCCATTCCCACTCTACGGGACGCAAGATAACTAACGAACCTAACAAGGTTAAGCGAGAGGTGGTTTGTAGGTATTTTTATTGCCCCCTTTTCTGTGTACATAGGTGCCATACCTACTTACTATAGTTTAGGTGAATAACTTACACAATTCTTAGGACTGCTTTGGCCAATTAATATTAGTAATAAAACGTTGTAGGTAATTCGATGTTCTTGTTATCAATATAAGGACGAACAAATATGCTTTAGGACTTTCAACAGTATGCCAAACATTCTTCGCCAGAAAATTTTAGAACAATCAACATTATGCGATACAACAGGCACTCTTTGCTGACTGTACTTTTTGATCCTGGTTACCAAAGTACTCGTCAAGACGAATCAAACGAGCCCAAACTCGATGGGGTTATGTCGTTTTATTACGGAGTTCTTATGGTCACCTTCCAACTCCATCTTCAGACCCTAGTTACCATCTAGGATCAAAGTACTCGTCAAGACAAATCAAATGAGCTCAAACTCAATGCGGTTGTATCGTTTTATTACAGAGTTTATATGGCCATCTTTCAGCTCCATCATCAGATCAGCTCCATGTCATAATAATATTGCATTGTCATCCAATTCACACATGTCTGCAAAATTTCAGCTCAAATGGAAACCGGGAAGTGGGTCAAATTTAACTTGCAAGATTTGACCCGTTGAGGAGTTCCGTTGGCCATCTACGGTCTTCTTCATCAGCTTCATCAGGTCCAGTTTACCAAATGATACTTTCTGAATGCAAATACTTCACTTGATACTAAAAATGCTAAAATCATTATAGGTTTGCCTGTAAAATTTGAAGGTTGCCCTCGATTTCTCTAGGATCCCATTATCAGATCTTGACTTGGTGCCAATGGGACCACCTCAGGAGTATACTATTTCAAACAAAAAAAGAATTTTGAAAATCGGTTCACAATTGAGGGAGTAATCGCGTAACAAACATACAAAAAAAAACACAGACGAGATGATAACCTCCTCTTTTTTTTGAAGTCGGTTAAAAATAATTATTGTATTTCATTTCAATAGTTTAAATAATAAACGCTTCCTATATAGGAACTTCCCTTTGCATTGTCCCTTTCAATACGTTTCCCTTTCATGACACCTCTCCTCTACTGTCCAGCCTATCAGCAGTCCCTTTGCAATCCAATGCAGGCTGATCATCATCATCGTCAGTTCTACGAGCGATGTGCCCTGCCCACTGCCACTTGAGTCTGACGATTCTTATTCTTATTCTTGTTCGTAGAACTCATGGCCGATGGGGCAAAAAGATTCTCTAGTGGCGTCCACGGACCGGAAAACGTAATGTAGGTAGGCCTCCAACAACATGGAGTGACGACCTGGTTAAGGTTGCTGAATCGCGTTGGATGCGGATGGCACAGGACCGATCTGTTTGGCGAGCCTTGGGGGAGGCCTATGTTCAGCAGTGGACGTCTTTCGGCTGAAATGATGATGATGATCACCATCACCTATCTCCTATCATTATTGCTACGCGTTAAATCTCGGGAACGTGACCTGCAATTACCCAGTTTCAGTTGATGTAGAACATCCGTCACTCTCTATAAATACAAGACGAAATGACCCGCGACTAATGACGTCGTCATTTGCACTCTCACGACGCTTGGCAAATTAATTCTCGGCATGTGAGAATTATATGATGCTGAGACGTGGTCTTAGCGTAGATAGGTAAGATGTTGGTTTATTTTATGTTAGGGTGCTGTTGTTGTGAATAAACCGGTCCAATGCGAGTCGGAATCGTACAAGAAGGATTTATGTGGTCTAAATTTTGAGGTAATTTTACCAATAGGTAGTTCATGAGTAATTTTACCAATAGGTAGTTAAGTCCCGAAAAATATTAGTTATAAGGGTTTCGTACCTCCGTATAATCTTCTTCTAATATATAAAAATCTCGTGTCACGGTGTTTGTTATCGAACTCCTCCGAAACGGCTCGACCGATTTTTATGAAGCTTTTTTCTCCATTCTCAGTAGATCTGTGAATAGGGCGTAGGCTATTTTTCATACCCCTATTCTTCGCGGACGGAGTCGCGGGCAACCAGCTAGTCTAATATATAAAAATCTCGTGTCACGGTGTTTGTTACCGAACTTCTCCGAAACGGCTTGGCCGATTTTTATGAAACTTTTTGTCTACACTCGGTAGGTCTGAGAATAGGTCGTAGGCTATTTTTTACCCCCATTCTTCGCGGACGGAGTCGCGGGCAACAGCTAGTGTTTTATAAAAACCGCTCAAAAAACAAGTTTCTTGTATTACGACCCCCTTTAATTTTTGTATGAGTTTGTTGTTATAGCTATTGGGCGTTTTCAATGAAAAGCGTAGGTACCCCTCACTTTTATTTAAATGAGGATACTTTGGTTTCTTACTCAGAATCAAGAGCGCTATTGATCTTGATGATTACACTTTTTTCTTTATAAAAATGAATTGCACTCGTGATGTTGAATAAAACAGAACGGGAGTGCCGGCAGAAGTGAAAACCTCACCCCCCCCCCCCCCGTCCCCAATCTTACGAATTTTAGATCAGGGTCACGTGTGTCCTGACGCAAGTTTAACGTTTTTTACCCATCCCAATAAGTGCACAACGTCGCTAAAGAAGTTTTCACTTCAAAAAAATAAAAAACTTCCTCCTTACGTGTGCAAAGCTGCAGATAAAAGCAAGTAAGCATAAATATTAACCCACACAATACACACACACAATAGTGAAAAGTTTTCATCAAATAATTACAAAAATTAGTACCTACAAATTTGCATTTGCTGTACTCAGGCAGGTGTCAAAACCCACAGACTAGAGAAGTGAAAGCTATAAAACTCGAATCGATAAAACTATAAATTTATAACTTTAATTAGGTATATTGTGTAATTAATAATATAAATTTACGATTACTTCATGAAATTAAGTAAAGTCAAACTAAGTACCGGAGTTTTTTATAATGCAAAAAAAAGTCGAGGTCGTACAAATTTTTAGGTACCTATATCGAAAATAGGCCGTAACATAAAGCAAAACTATAATAAACAAAACTAAAGCAGTAACTATAATAATCCAGTGTTAGCAGAGCCCTGCTTCTAAGTAAAATTTACCTACGCATTCGGGTATCATTTTATATCACGTAGGTAAGGTAAGTGTCACTCATAAACATACGTATTTGTCGGACATACCAACCAACCTGTTCTGTTGTTCGACATGGAATATTTTTTTTAAAGCGCATCGTTATTAACATTACAAATTAATAAGTATCAATAAACTCGTGGTAGATTGTGTCCCATCATTAAATGTTCTGTTACACGCATATTACGTTTCTTGACTTAATCGTATTTTATTTTTTTTATTGATAATAAAAAATAATTAGGTTAAATTTCTTTTGCGCACGATAGTGTTTTCGAAGTTTAAATGTTTAACTCCAGAAAAATTCAGACTGGAATTTAAATAAATCGCTATTAAATACACCGCAGCAATTTTGTCTAAGTGTAACGAAACGGTGTGTCAAGTGTCACCTGCACCATGCTACAGTGAAAGGAGTATAATTGTAATTTTAAAACATTAATTAAATGCAAATTTTTAATGACATGATTAACATTTGAAACTTAATTTAACTGTTTATACCTTTGAGTATTTACATAAACTCATTTACTATTTGACTTATGTAAAATAAAACAACAAAGAGCTAGCAAAGAGCATTTCAATCATAATTAAAACTTTGTCAGTGTGCTCGCACATGCGTGTATTTGTTGCTTCTTCACGCTTCACGCAAAAATGGATGAACGGATTTGGATGGATTCTGGCATGTAGATAGCTGTAAAGTTCGATCCATATCTACAGACATTGAGCGTGCCAGACAAAATAATATTCTTCTATACAGTGTCTATTCACAAATTCATATCTATCGTAACACGGCCGGGCAAACGCAGAAAGACACGGGCCGTGCCCGGCCAGTATGTGCGGAATAGTACATTATTGTCGTGGCCTGGAAGTAGGCCATTGCGGGCTGAGTATGAGTATTAAACGGACGAGCGTGCGAGTCCGTTTAACTAATACGAAGCCAGCAATTGCTATTCCAGCCGAGACTAATATAAAGCTTTTCTCAAAAATTGTGAAGGAAAAAAAATAGAAGAAACTTTTATTAACTTAAATAGTTACAAAGAATTGCAAATCACTTAAAATTAAATGTCATTAAACCCTTTCCCGCCTTTTTTCATTAAAAAAAACTGCAGGTGTATTTTTCTACCGAAAACACCACAAGCTGTTGAGTTGGCTGTATACGAATAGTGCCAACTTATTACCATGGCCGTTTTAACTTTTTAACAAGTTTGAGACTCGACAATAATGGAGTTTGTATGCGACATTGTTGTCGAGTTTATCGAGCCTGCAATATTTTTAACTTTTCAATTTTTTTACTGACCATAAACTATGCACTTCACGTTCTGATATGTAAAGAATAATGTCCACTTTTACGGATATTTTTGAGACAAGAATATTTTTTGTCTGCGCGGTTCATGTCTCTACGTGTCTGTGGCTATTTGCCGGTCATTGTGAATAGGGCATAGTGAAAATAAACGGATCACTCACGTCTTAAAACGAGTTTAACTCGACATGTTTCGGGCTACATGTTACGTTGCACGATAAGGTTAAGTTCACGGTGGAGAGAGAGAGAGAGTGATGGACGGTTGCCATTTTTGGATGTTTAGGTGATGCGGAGACCCTGTGGGAGATTGGAAACTACAGTTTACCGTAAGCCAACTCATACAGATCGATATTTGAGGGCAGATCCACACCATCATCCGTGTCAATTATCTTCTGTGCCAAGGACGTTGATAGATCGAGCCTTAAGTATTTGTGATCCACAATTTGTGGATTGCGAAATGGGTCACGTAAGACGTGTGTTGGAGAGCAATGGGTACAACTGGAGGCAGAGTAACCGGTTCCTGAACGTAGCGGCTTGTCAACGGCCAAGGGCGGCTGATAGGCTGCCGGTATACTTGCCGTTTATAAAGGGGGTAACGGATAAAATCGGGCAATTGTTACGCCGGAGATACAGCATCAAGTCGATTTACCGTCCTCATGTGCAGCTCAGGCAGTTGGTACGTTCACCGAAGGATAGGGAGCCCTTTAGTGGTCCCGGAGTATATAAAATTCCATGTTCCTGTGGCAAGGATTATATCGGAGAGACTGGACGTAAGGTTTCCACAAGGTTATCGGAGCACATACGCAGTATGAAAAAGCAAGACAGCAAGGGGTCTGCGGTGGCCGAACACTCAATGGACTCGGGCTCGACGCACTACATCCGGTTTGATAAGGCTTCCGAACTTGCGAGAGAAAAGTTTTTCATTCCGCGGAAGGTGCGTGAAGCCATCGAGATTGGTCGTCATCCAAATTTTAACCGGGATAGTGGTTGGTCAGTATCCCCGAGTTGGAAAACAGTGTTGAATGTTCGTACTGCGTCAACGGTGAGTGTGGGCGAACCTTTACAAAGTGATGTGGTTAGTGTTGTGTGCTACCCTACATTTGACAATGACAATAAAAGTGATGATGAAAACGGGGGTAGTTGTGTGTCGCTGTCAGTTGCGTCGAGTAGCCGCGCGACCAGGGCGTTAGCACGCAGTGCACGTTTGGCAGCCGCCGTGACGTGCGACTCCGAGAGGAAGGGCTACGGATTAGCCCGAAACATGTCGAGTTAAACTCGTTTTAAGACGTGAGTGATCCGTTTATTTTCACTATGAGTGAGTCTCACGGTAGTTTCATGTTTAATGTGAATAGGGCACCTGAAACGTGCAGACGACTTTTGTTTTGCTGTGGTGTCTGTCGATGTCTGTCCCGGCACCGTGTCTGGTGCGTTTAATGTCTGTAGATTATACACCGTGAAATTTTAATGGTTGTTTTCCCGGAACGAGGTGATTTAGTATCGATTAAACAATCGATTTATAACTACTATTTTGACTAGAGTCAAAAATCCAATTGTGAAAAACGAAAGTCGAAAATGACCGCAAACCAATAGTAACGCTTCGTTGGTACCTAACCTATCGTACGATCGTACGCTACTTGTGCCAACGAAGCGTTACTATTGGTTTTCGGTCATTTTCGTCTTTCGTTTTTCACAATTGGATTTTTGACTCTAGTCAAAATAGTAATTATAAATCGATTGTACAATCGAAACTAAATCACCTCGTTTCGGGAAAACAACCACTAAAATTTCACGGTGTATAAACGGTGCCTGTCGGTGTCTACCGCGACACGTGTCTGGTACGCTCAATGTCTATAGATATGAATCGACCTTAAGGGCCTACCGCGCTTTTCGCGCTAATCGATTTTGGGTGGGCGATTTCGGTCGTGGGGGAGGCACGATGGCTCAAGATAGGTTGGTTGGACTCCGCTTTTTTGTGGGTATTTTCATCTTGTTACTAAAACAAATACATATTTTAAAAATGTAGCAACACTACGCCCTAGAAAGCATCTTGTTTTATTAACATTCGAAAAGTCATGACCTGTCGTGCAGTGCTACAAATTTTTTTTTAGAGACGACTTTGTATTTTTTCTATCGAGCGAACTATAAGTAAACATAATACACACTTGTCATTAGAGTGAATCCTCAAATATCTTACACATGAATTTCAAAACTATAGACCTGTAATGATACAGCACGAGATTAAATGAATGCAATAAATGCGCCAAAAACACGGTAGGCCCTGAAGTCTGAAAGAACTTAGGCTGTTTTTATTCTTATACTTCTACGGGTCGGGATCGATATCGAGATCTATAACAGCTAAGTCTAGAGTTTGTCTAAGGACATGAAATTTTGTGTTCAGCAAACAACGTAAATGACGACAACAGTGTAATTGTTGAAACTGTTTAATGGATTACGCAAGCAAAGCCGCGGGTAAATGATAGTATTACCATTAAACTAAAGTATACTCGGAATGTAGTCTTCTTTCGCAAATTATATTTTCAACTACGACCAGATAGCCTAGTGGTTAAAGAATCTGACTACGAAGCTTGAGGTACTAGAATTATTTAAAAGCGAAAAAGTTTTTCGGGTGCGCCGGTGGGATTCGAACCCACGTCTCCTGGGTATGCGCCCCAACGGGTGTTCTACCAATTGAACCACGTCGCATCCAACCGACTCCCCCGAAATTCTTAATCGCTTACATACGCCAACAGTGGCGTGTGGTATACCCAGGAGACGTGGGTTCGAATCCCACCGGCGCACCCGAAAAACTTTTTCGCTTTTAAATAATCTTAGATTCGGTGAGCAGCCGTACTGCTAATAAAATAAAATAATATTTGAGGTACTAGGTTCGATTCCTGGTCGGGGCAGATATTTGTATGAAAATACGAATTTTTGTGCTCGATTTTTAGATGTATGTATGTATGTAAACTCTTTATTGCACATAAAAATAAAAAATAAAAGTACACAGAGAGGAGAACAAAGGCGAGCATATCCCTAAAAAGGGATCTCTTCCAGCTAACCTAGATGTTTAATATGTATTTAAGTATTTATTTGTCTATGTGTTGTCTAATACCCATTGTAAATACAAGCTTTGCTAAGTTTGCAACTGATGTCATTCATCCCATGATTTATTTATTTTTTATTTATTTAAATGGAATTTCGTCTGATGCGGTTTGCATCCAAAAAAATATATTAATTCTTGCATTTAATTGGTTAAACTCGTTTATCAACGAATAACCAATACGAGTTAGTAATAATCTAAAAAAAACTCCATTATGAGTGTCAAAATAACAAAATCATCTTATCCACTCACTCGCATGCTTTTGGCAACTACGGTCGCCAATTTATTTATTTATTTATTTCAATCAAATTTATTCCTTAAGACAATAAAGACATTGTTTGAAATCAGTTGTCAATATATGACAGTAAATGCAAAAAAGCACGTGAGTGGCAATGCAGGTATACACGTCCAGAATTTAATGAGCGTCTATAGCTCAAATTGAATTATAGGCGGTACTTACATTGGTCCAAGCTATTTTCATAAATAGTCCACGTTTGCACCTAGAAAGGCTGCAGCAAACGCTGATAAACAATGGGTTTGGCTAAGCAAATAATGGGTGAACGGAAAACCCAGTAAAATGCTAACAAAGGTTTCCTAATTGAACTTACAAAAAAACTAGAACAGTAAACAAATAATGGAATCCAAAAATAATACTACGCACAGTCACACGGTACACTTTGAACATCGACAATGTACCGAAACATTCGTTGGTACCAATTAAAATATCCAGGAAAAACTTTAACTTTGTCAATCAAACTTGCCCAGCTAATATTCTGAAATACTTGGATTCTTTTTAAAAAAACCTTGTAAATTTTCGTCAAAAACTTTTAAAACTTTTATCGAACTGCAATACATGCTCCAAGCACACCACTTGTGTTCAATCGATATGACCCAGCGGATTTACGGAAAACTGAACCCTACGTTGTTTCACGTGAACTTCTTTTATTCCCAAACCAGTTTGTAGTTAGGAAATGTTACCGATAAGAATGTTTCTCGTAGAAGAGCCCTTTTAAGCTGAAACGTTTGCACTTTCTTTGAAGTTGGAGCCTTATTGGAGTAATGTGTTCCCTATTTATAAAACCCAGGTCGTTGGGTGTTCCAATCGTGGTTACACGGGGCACAAATCAATTCACAAAGTGTGAACGTTTTCAAAGTGAACTCGCCGAGTAAACATTCATAAAATGGCTTCAATATCAAATTTGTTATGAGTTTCAAGAGGTATTATTTAGTAATAAAATGAGTTTTTTTCTTTTCAACTCCAGGTTTTGATTCACAAATAATTTAAAATAATGTTTATTTAAAGTCGTCATTAAAATATCCAGATCCATCAAGTATTTAAATGTAGTAAACAATCTACACCTGTAAAAGAGTAACTTGATTGACTGACTGATTGATAGACAATGGACAGCCTGTACCACTGGAGTCAGAGATTGGAATTTTGACTGATATTTTTCGAGGATCTTAGAGGTGCATTAGGGATTTTTCGGAATTCCACTGATTAGAGGGCTAGCCAATTTTATTTCTTCCAGTGGAACAAGAACACACGATAGCGGTTTTTTTTTGGAAATTAAAGATAAATCCTGACTACCCCAAAACTGCCCCAAACCCCCAGCCTAAACTCTTGGGTATGGAAAAATTAATTATTCATAATAGAAAGTCCTTCTATAGTGTAAAAATGGATTTTGTGAAATTCCCGCGGGATAAGAAGTTCTGTAACGGGCAATAAGCCGCGGATGCTTAGCTAGTCTATACTAATAATAATAATAATAATAATAATAACACGCACATTGTTGCCAACAACGTTTTGGCCCCTGCTCAAAATGGATGTAGGGTTGGGTCTCGTGGTACTAAAGAGCTCCTCCTCATAGACATGACCATTTGTCAACGAGTCCGGCGGAACAAAGGGGCTCTCTCGGTCGCCTGGATTGACTACAAGAAGGCCTATGATACGGTGCCCCATTCATGGCTGGTGAGGGTCTTAGAACTGTATAAAATTGATGCAGTCCTGAGATCTTTCTTAGGCGCTTGCATGGGACAGTGGACCACAGTCCTTCGTCAACCGGGGGAAGGAGACGGCCCCTCTGGCCCACAGGACTCTATCAAGATTGAGCGAGGGATCTTCCAGGGTGACAGCCTGAGTCCTATGTGGTTCTGCCTAGCGCTGAATCCGCTCAGCACCCTGCTGAAGGATTCAGGGCTAGGCTGCCGGCTTCGAAGAGGGGGTGAGGTCATTTCTCATCTGCTCTATATGGATGACCTTAAGCTATTTGCACCAAATAAACATGACCTGTTGGAGCTACTGAAAACAACAGAAGTTTTCAGTAGCGCCATCAACATGGAATTTGGTGTCGATAAGTGTGCAGTTATGCATGTACAGCGGGGGAAAGTTGTAAATTCAACAAATTTGCAGCTTTCTGATACAATGTCCCTCAGATCTATTTCCGAAGCAGAAACCTATAAGTATCTTGGTATGTCACAGTCATTGGGTATTGAGAGTGAGGTCGTAAAGCAGACGGTGAAGGAGCGCTTCTTCTGTCGTCTGACAAAAGTACTTAATAGTCTTTTGTCGGGCGGCAACAAGATGCGCGCCTTCAACGCCTGGGTAATGCCCTTGCTTACTTACTCCTTTGGCATACTAAGGTGGACTCAGACTGAGTTGGATACCTTGGATCGAAGAGTTCGTGTACTGCTCACTGCGCACCGTTTGCTTCACCCGCGCTCGTCTGTTATGAGACTGTACATCTCGCGGAAGTATGGAGGTCGTGGCTTTTTAAATGCCAAAGACCTCCACAACCGCGAGGTGTATAATCTCAGGGATTATTTCCTAAACAACGAGTGTGGGGTGCATCGCGACGTAGTAGCAGTAGACAAAAACTTCACCCCGCTTTCCTTGGCAAACGAGAACTGGCGCCGACTTAAAGTAATGAGCATCGAGGACCGCAAGGCGGTATGGAAGAGCAAGGAGCTACATGGGCGGTTCTACAAGGCACTCACAGGGCCAGATGTAGATCTGCTCGCGTCGGTGAACTGGCTACGTTTCGGGGATCTCTTCGGGGAAACCGAAGGTTTTGTCTGTGCAATTGCGGATGAAGTTATCATGACGAACAACTACCGGAGGTATATCCTGAAGGACGGTACGGTCGACATTTGTCGGGCATGCCGCCGCCCCGGGGAGTCACTCAGGCATATTATTTCCGGTTGTGGTCATCTTGCTAACGGTGAGTACTTGCACAGACATAACCTTGTAGCCAGAATTATTCACCAGCAACTTGCTCTGCTACACGGCCTTGTGGACTTTGAAGTGCCTTACTATAAGTATATACCTGCGCCAGTTCTCGAAAATGGTCGTGCCACGCTCTATTGGGATCGGTCTGTTATCACGGACAGGACTATTATAGCCAATAGGCCTGATATCGTGCTGACAGATCGATCGAAACGCCAGGCAGTGCTCGTCGACATCACCATCCCCCATGACGAGAACCTCGTGAAAGCTGAGAAGGACAAAGCCAGCAAGTACCTTGACCTAGCTCACGAGATAACCGCCATGTGGGATGTTGATTCGACGATCATTGTCCCGATAGTCGTTTCTGCGAACGGGCTGATAGCGAAGAGTCTCGACCAACACCTCAAGAGACTCTCGCTAGATGGCTGGATCAAGGGTCAGATACAGAAGGCGGTACTCCTGGACACTGCGCGGATAGTCAGGAGGTTCCTCTCTCTGTCGCCCTAACCACCGATAGCTTAGGCCCCGCCTCGCTGCCGGTGGCACCCTAGGTTAGGTTTTTATAATGATTTTATGATTTGTATGTATAGTTTTATATTTTACTTTTTGTATAATTATTGTAAAAATCTAACCTAAGAAAAAAAATATAAATAAAGAGAATAATAATATAATATAATAAAGTGGTAAACTTCTTTGTATGATTGTAATCTCTGTAAGTACTAAACCGATTGTAAGAATTCTTTCATTCTTAGAAAGATACATCATTCTAGATTTACATAAACTGCTTTTTAGCTTTACACAGAAAATTTAATAAACAACTTTAAATGGATGAAGTTACAGGTACATAATAATTCAAAATTATCAAATTAGCAGTGCCCAAATAAATAATTAATTGGAAGCTTGCAGATTAGCGTAAATATTTATTAAACTCGTATTTCCTGGTAAGTGGTTATAATAAAATATTCTAATTTCCCTCAAGCTATTAGGAAGCGTCTGATAGGCCCTCAAATTTATTTAATTAATTATAGATTGGAGTTCCTCAAGCGACAAACAAAGATATTAGACGGTTCCGCTCAAGGATGCTTGAGAAAGGGTGCCTTGGACAAGAATCTTAAAATTTCTGAACGTCGTAGCCAGTGGAACTCGAGTCAAGAAATTTTGAGCGCCGAAATTTATGGAATACTTTAGCAAGAATAATTTTTGGGTAACAATAAAGCATTCAAATAGACGTGCTTCCAGAGCCTGATGTTTAAAGGTATAATTTGCTGCATACGTTAAAGTTTTTTTGTTTATCCAATTCTGTGTCGTCTATAAATGTACGTATTCATCTTTCATTTATTCCGTAAATTAATGTGTGGGTGGAGTTTACGAAGTTGGAGCATGTTAATCATACGAAACGACTGTTGGAAAAAGTATTGCTATGTCACAGCTTACCAGTGGCTAAGGGTGCCTACTAACAACCCGATTCCCAATTAAACTATTGAAGCTACCTACCATACGCTTCTCTTTCAATAAGTTACTGCACTTTTAAGAAGAGGATAATACAATGACTCTTTATAGTACACCACAAATAATACAATACAGAAAAACAAGTTGGTACCTACTTACATAAAAAAATATATAAGGATAAATTAGACGGCCGGATAGCTTAGTTGTTAGAGAACCTGACTACAAAGCTTGAGGTCCTGGGTTCGATTCCCGGTCGGGGCAGACATTTGTGTGAAAAATACGAATGTTTGTGCTCGAGTCTTGAGTGTTTAATATGTATTTATCTATATTAAGTAAGTTTATCCGTTGTCTAGTATCCATAGTACAAGCTTTGCTTAGTTTGGGGCTAGGTCAATTGGTGTGAATTGTCCCGTGATATTTATTTTTATTATAAATGGGGTTTTTAGATATTTTTGCTCCGGCTTTACTTGCAAAAAGTTTCACGTCCCGCCGCTGCAGTTTACCAATATAACGGTCTAGCTTAAACTTTCTCTTGTACACTTCCCATAGTTCCCATCATAAAATTGAGCAGTCAAGGTGCTTAAAAATATACACGCACGTACGCGATTGATAGTAATTACGGTCGTATTTTGATATTTTGGACCACCTTAAATGCTCCGTTGTTTATTATGGCGATTGTACCATCGGAATGTATTCAGCTATCGGTGTTAAATGTCCAATTATTACAAATCCATTGGCATTAAATTAAAATGTAATTATTTCTAAGTTTACCACAAGTTTTCAGTATTTACATACTGACGAGCAAAACTAACGGGTCATTTTTATCCACCTATCTATGCAAATTAACACGTTATTTTTGACTGTAGTGTAGTTAAAAGTTGGAGATAACACACTTTTAGGATAATCTGTGGTTGCTGCTTTGCCTTCTAGACCCCAAGGCGTTAATATAAAAAGTGAATAAGATAATAGCTAACCTATTAACACCTAACAACAACAAAAATGCCGAGAAATCTGTTTGTTATTCGGAACAGAACCAATTAAGGCGAAGCTATTGCGACCAATCCAATTACTCTTAAAACTGCTGCCGCGCGTCTTTGCCGAAAGATGCGAACTCGGCATTTTGAAGATTCATCCATTAGAGACCCAATTTCCTACCAACAGTTAATCTCGACATAACGGGTCCATTAAGTAAGCGGTTGCTACTTTCATAGCAGAAAATGCTGACACGATGTATTATAAGATTACGTGGACCTACCTATGTAATGTGGCGCGCAATTTCAGGGAATATTTCGGCGGGAAACCTGCCTGCTTCCGAGGTATGTTGAAGAGATTGCAAGCCTAAAGCTGTCTTTGCGTGAGATTTTTTATATTTTTTTTACAAATTCGTGAAGTTTATTGTTTATTTGTAAGCCGCTAAATATTACCAGACTAAAGTATACATATTCAAGATAAATATTCTGTTGACAATCACTCTGGTTTAAGTATATCATGACTTAATTATTTTATAGGATAGCCACTACGCCCACTGGCTAGTCACTACCCGAGTTTGAAGTTATGGGTTCCGGTTCAAATCTCGGTAGAAGCAGACATTGCAAATTATATAATATGATTTAAAAAATCACATCTATAGGTCTAATGAAAATCGCATCTAACCCGTTATCTAGCAAATAAACCATCATTTCATTACCTAATATGAACATCTGTATTCATGTCATGAAAGTTTTATGTAGAATATGTATGTATATTCAACGTATGTACCTACTTGTGCAATACCCATAGTGCCAAGGTTTGCTAAGTTTGAGGCTGGATCATTGGGAGTAAATTGTTTAAAGTTATTTATTTATATATTTTTATTTATTAAAGATCAAAAAGACAACAAGTTACACTGCAGGTCTTAAGGAGTAACAGGTTGGCGAAACAAGTAAGTATTATTATTTATCTGAATAACTAAACCAAAAAAAAACTGAACAAAGTAGGTAAATTATGGTGTGACGATATTCTTTTCTAATTTCATAGCGGCGCACTGTTTTCTAATATATAGTATATTTACATGCCGTAATCCGAATAGCATTGCTTACATTACAGATAAATAAAGCTTGAACGTATTGCGCATTCAATTTCGGACAGCGTTGAACAAAACACTGGCATGAAAAGTAATGATCAACCATATTACGACTGTTTGTCCTCGGTTCACTTTGATAGGAGTGATTTATTTAGCAGACATTTCGCTAAGGCTGGCTACACGCACGCGGTTGCGAGTACCGTGATCTGATTACTTTCTTTATTAAATTTCAGGAACGTAACAAAATCCATTAAATTTAAAAAATAATAAATGACGAAATACCTACCTACATAATGTTCATTTGTTTACTACATTATGTATTCTTCTATGACGTTGATGTGGTACTTATCGATAACAGGATTGTCGATGTTATCATTTATGACAAGTTTATGACAAACATTAACCACGACGTTCGTGCCAGAAAAATATCTAGTTATATTTATAACCATTGGATCAACTAAAAAAAAAACTGAATCTACCAAAAATATCCTTAAATATTATTATCAATACTGCTCACATAATCTAACGAGAATCAGTTGAGAAATGCGATCTATAGAGGGGCACCAGTCGGACACCCGGACAAACATACGACATCATTTTTTTCCAGTTGAAACGGAGAAACTTCGTTCGAACTTCAAGATTTAATCACGATTTAAATAAAGCTAAAATTTTAAACACTTTTTGGCCACATTCCACTAAAAAATAATAAAAAATAATATTTATTGTACAATCAACATCAAACTAGTTACAATGCTCAATAATTAAAGTAAATTGATTTACTGATCTGGTGGTGGTGACCAGTGGTGGTGTAGGGATAAGCACGCAGCACGGAATGCTGAGGACCTGGTTTCGATTCCCAGCGTTGGTCTCTTTTTCTGTTTTTTTCTGTATATCCATGTTTCAGTTTGTGTTTAGTATAAAAATATCGAGCGAACATTTTTCATACGATATACATTTTTATATGAATCTGAAATCTCCAAACAGTTAAAGTCATCATTGTGCTCATGTTGTTGAATTTATTGAAAAGGTTACCTACTTACGAGTATAATAAGTTTAATATTCAGGTCTTCATCGAGTAAAATCACAGCGTAAAATATACTCTTAATCAGGGCCTGTAATGTGCTGACACGTCGAGATGATTAATAATTATGAGTGAAAATTATGAAAGTTTAAATTATTATGTAGCGTTAGTTAAAATCAAATTCATTCATCAGAAATTATGTCGCCACTTCGTGATCAGTGTGATCACACTTGCATTTGTATTTCAAATTTAAAGGAATTATTTACATATTATTGCCCAATGTGTAATGCAATGTCCAATGAAACGTCTAACATCGCGGTTCATATGTAAATCAATATATTAAATAAACCGGCCAAGAGCGTGTCGGACACGCCCAAGATAGGGTTCCGTAGCCATTACAAAAAATCAAGTAATATTTTTCAAAGGATTTCGTATGTGTACGGAATCTTCCAAGTTTAGGTATGTTTTATACCTTAGGCTACTATTTACTCTTAAACTACAAATAATTCCCAAGCAATTTTAGCCGCTATAATTTTCCTTGTAAATATAATATATTTGCTACCATTCTGAATTTTTGCAAATTTTTCCACCCAACAGTTTAGATTTTAGAGGGGGGGACGGTCGATTTTAATGAAAATTTTCACTTTAAAGTTGAATATTTCGCAAACAAATCACTGAATAGAAAAATCATGTTAGCAACTCCCCAATGGTTTTAAAAGACCTATCCAACGATACCCCACACTGTAGGGTTAGTCGAGAAAAAAAAATCACCCCCACTTTACGTCTATGGGAGGTACCCTAAAAAAAATTTTTTAGTTTTTTTTTGTTTAATCACTTTGTCGGCGTGACTGATATATATATTCATGCCAAATTACCGCTTTCTAGTACTAACAGTCTCTGAGATTTGCCGCGGACGGACAGACAGACAGACGGACAGACATAGCGAAACTATATGGGTTCCTAGTTGACTACGGAACCCTAAAAACGATATTAATGCGTTAATTACGAACTTTAAATTGCATACAACGCTTGACTGAATGCTGTTGCGTAACAATACAATACAATACAATGACTCTTTATTGTACACCACAAATAATACAATACAGAAAAAAAAAATAAGGTAAGCAATGGGCGGCCTTATCGCTTCGATGCGATCTTTTCCAGGCAACCTTTAAAAATATTGCAAAATACTTTTTAATATCAATCTATATCTTCATTTAAATAAAATAAGCCGAGTACAAGTAGATAGTATAAAAACATCTTGGTAAAAAAAAATATACACGTCGACTTGAGAACCTCCTCCTTTTGTTTTCGTCGGTTGAAAAAAGCAAACCACTTTCGGTGACTAAAAAAATCCATTTCTGGCTTACTACGCTACATAGTGAGTGATGCGTTTAATGAGTTTCCACCAAATCGCCCTTCGTATTCCCGAACCCTGCTTGTAACCCGTATGAAATACGATCAGCACTCTCTACAGTACAGCTAGAGTATACCATGAGGCATTAAGTCCGCCGCCTCTAGTCAAACCACTAAGCCACCACGGCTTACTTTAGTGGTACTGCAATTAAATAGAAAATGTTATACATACAGTACAAAGTTTAGCCTAAACAACCTTCGCATCGCTGAACTCTGTAACCCAAGAAAAATAATAAAGCAATCATACACCCTCTACTGGTCTTGTACAGATAGACTATAATTATTGAGGCATTAAGTCCGCCTCTTGTACATTTTTGTTTTAATTTCATCATCATCACAGCCTGTAATACGTCCTACGGCAGCGCACAGGCCTCCTCACAAAATGAGAGGGGCTTGGGCCTAGGTCCCACGCAGGTCCAGTGCGGATTGGGAACTTTTTAATTTACGCAATTAAATAATTAAGTGCTATATACATATTACTTATAACATAAAGCACTTACTTATTCTTGATTCTTAAACCTCGAATCTTGAAACGCAACTTAAGTAATCCGCCAGTACTCCGCGCCCTTTCTCATTCATGTTGCATCGGATATTGCCCCGATGTTTCTGGGAGATAAGCTCATTTCTTATCAGCAGGCGGGGGGTGAGGGGTAATATATGACGTCATTACTGCCGCCCCGCAGAATTTGTCATCCATTCACGCTGATGGTGAAAAATGCGACGACTGATTGAGGCCGTGTAAATGATTAAATTTATCATTTTCCAGACAAAACTATTGCTTATGGCAGTTAATTAATCATACAAGTGATTAGTAGAGATTATCTTCAATCTTAATTACAGTACATGATGAGGCATTTCAACCGCTTCCGATTCCAGAATATTGTTTTTTTTTTAATAAGTGTGCGTTGTCTGACGTTAGTTTTTTATAACTTCATAATCATAAGTACCGCTTATGTTGTCAATTAAACTTGCACTAAAAAATATAATTAGATACGCGTTGACTTGAGTACCTCCTCCGTTTTTTCCGTCGGTTGAAAATTAACGGTACTTATACAGATGTCGAGGGAATACAAAGTATTTAAAATTTTAAAAAATACAAAAATTTATTGGTGTATATTCAATTTGTGAGCGTATTTCGCTTCGTTAATAATTCTGATATACACACATGGTAAAAATGTACCAAAATAACGAAAAAGAAAACCGTTTGATGCTGTGTTTTATGAATCACTTTCTAATAAAAGAGACTGGGGGCGAAGTTTTGCAGTTTCATGGAAGATGAAAGTGAAGGAACAACCAAATTGAACCATTTGAGACCATTATCACAAAGCTAATGTATCTTCCCTTGTAAAACAAACTACATTTTTAAAATATCCAGGACTTAAAACTCTTGCAAACGCATATGATTTGGTAAGTTATTGTGGTTTGGTTAGTTATTTGCGTATTTTTTTCGACAAAATCTACATGAACGTCCTTCGATACCACGCTTACAAGAAACCTCCCTGCTCCACATAAAACAATAAATATTTCACACAGACCCAGCCATCACAAACATTACACAAAACGTGTCTCCGTGTCTCGTTTTAGCTTTACGAATGTGAAATTAGAAAAGAGTTTGGCATTCGTTAATTTTTTTGTGATTATTATGATAGCTGAATCTGTATAATACCGTGTGTTGATTCATTCGAACGTGTCAGAGAGAGGATTTTCTGCATGAACATAGACATGTCTTGCAAACGTAGCAATCATCCACGTGTAGTAGCGGAGGAACAAGGTTTTAATTTCTTGATTTGGACCTCCATGTAGGTAGTACTGAATCAATGAATCATTTAAAATTTACATGAATTAACAAAATTGCAAAAACCGCAACGCCACAGCATTAACTCCAATGACTTATTTAATTATTTTTGAGTTTGGAAATTAATATTCAAACACAGTTAAGTGCTTTCAAAAATTATTTAAAAAGCTATAAATAAATTACAGAGTGATTTCCATCAGTATCCGGTAAACGGTTTTTTTTTAATCAAACCGGAGATCAAAATAATCAAAGTGAGTGCCTGTTTAATGTAAAAGCATATCAACAAAAAAGTCACTGCTTTATATAGGGTTCAATCAGTTGGCAGATTTATTAGATGATAAAATATGATGATCATATATCAAGCATTCTTGAAGTAATAGATATTGCCGTATATTTCAAGCTTAAAGACTATTTGAAGCGAAACCTCTGCCAGTGACTTTAATTTGTTTATTTTAGAAATCCCTTTCAATAAAGGTTTTTGTTTTATTTTTAATCGGGCTTACAAATAGGGTCTGACAGTTGATAATAGATTATGTAGTAATGAGTTGTTTTACGCAACTCGATGAATATACCTCTTTTGTGTGATTGGCTGCAATCCAGCCTAGATTCTGGTGAATACCTACCGACACTTTACTTTGCTGACAATTTACTGGACCTACATACTTCAGTGATTCGAGGTGTAGTGCCCACAATAGGACAAGGTTTACATAAAATTTTACCCACATGATTTGGCCTAAACAAATATAATACATACATTGTAAGTTAAATAACAGCTTTTGGAATTGGTAGCAATTACAGTTCGTTTAATCAAATCATTCTGTGCATGGGCGGTCGGAACAAACATACAGCGCCGGCTTTTTACCAGACAATAATCGTACTATATTTGTGACTCGCGTTTCATTTATAAATCTGAGAAGATAATGTTTGGATATCTGATATTCTTGATATCTTTAGAGTATTTGTAAAGCAGAACACTTCATTGAACCGGAAATATCGGTCTAAGAAATGGTACGCATGCACAAAAGCTATTTTTGGCGAACGACACGGTTAAGGTCTTAAGAAATCGTTTTTACAGTACGCCCGCGCTGGGAGATGTCTATTTTCGCTCTACTGAGTCCTCGAAGGACTTCTAAAATGATTTAAGTTTCTAAAGACCTTAAAAGGGATATGTTTTGCTTTGATGTTTTATTCCATTAATATGTAGCAAGGAGAACCCTTTATTTTCACGACTGATAAGCATTCTTGATCCCTTCATGGAATTCAAACATAAAGAGAGTTGAATTGATCCCTGCTTCAGTTATTGCCAGACATTAGATTTCACGGAGCACAAAGTTAAGGTTTTCTATATACAGGAAAATCTTACTGATTTTGCGGAAATAGGACACCGGAACTATTTTGTTGACGTTTTGCAAAGACGTCACCTGGTTGAATGAATGCAGTTTGAAAATAGTGTATTTGGCGATGTATTCACGGAAACTAAGTATGTGTGCTATAAATAGTACATATTAGCATTAGCCACTTTTTCTTTTGGCTACGTCCTGTAGGGATTTAGCACTGCCTCAGATCTTTGTGATGTTTTTCGCGGCTCTACGACTCGACTCGCTCGCTCGAGTCGACTCGTGACCACGGCCACTGCGGTTCGGTCAAAACATCGAGGTAAATACAGCAATTTATTAAATGCGTGAGTAAATCCCAAAAAATATTAAAATACTTTGTAATATTGCTTGTTCCCGACTTCCTGCTGTTTCAATCTCTTGAATTGTTCTTCACTAAGTAAATATATAACATATGAAAATGAAATTTCCTGCTTCAGCGCTTTCGGCAATTATAAACGCTATCGGATAAACAAAGCCGGTAAAAATAACAATCCATTATGCGAATATGTCTATAATTGCGCATCAAATCTGAACGCTGGAACATTATTAAATCTGACAACTCATTCGACGAGGAACACCATCGAAACAAAGCCGAACAAGGAATCCCGTACAAATAAATACTATATCCAAACTCTCAGAATCCAGAACTGTGGAATGGGAATACAATTCTTTAAATAAGGACCAACAACCCCAACGGCTGCAAATGAGATTCCCGCATTCAAAGCAACGAATTCCTTTAGAGTGATCTTGAAAAACTCCAGATACGTATTTACGGTGAATAATTTTGTTGAGCGAACTTCTTTTGACACCGAATGCAATTATGGTTTCCGTAAAGGCTTAAATCGAATATAAGATGTACGTTGGAACAACTTAAAGTATTGTTAATGGTAGGATCATTTGCTATGGTAAGTGAAAATGATATTCCAAGCTTTTTAATTGGCAAGAATATAGATGTCATAAAAGTTCAACAGGTATTCCTTCCCTATTTTTATATGACACTAGCTGACGCCCGCGGCTTCGTCCCTGTCGAAGTTTTTCTTCTTCATATAAATCTTACCCTAACAATTACGAACACAAAAAAAAATCTAATTTGGTGCAATGGTTCACGAGTTTTGCGCTTATAGCAACACCATTTGGCGATTCATTTTTATTTATACACCGTGAAATTTTAGTGGTTCTTTTCCCGAAACGAGGTGATTTAGTTTCGATTGTACAATCGATTTATAATTACTAATTTGACGAGAGTCAAAAATCCAATTGTGAAAAACGAAAGTCGAAAATGACCGCAAACCAATAGTAACGCTTCGTTGGTACAAGTAGCGTACGATCGTACGATAGGTTAGGTACCAACGAAGCGTTACTATTGGTTTGCGGTCATTTTCGACTTTCGTTTTTCACAATTCGATTTTTGACTCTAGTCAAAATAGTAATTATAAATCGATTGTACAATCGATACTAAATCACCTCGTTTCGGAAAAACAACCACTAAAATTTCACGGTGTATAGGCACAGAATGAGTAATAGTACTAACGTGGTATAGGTATCTTTAGGTTTCAAAGTAAAAAGCACTTTAAAAATATAATCATCATCATCATCTCATCCTATATACGTCCCATTACAGGGCACAACACTCCTCTCAGAATGAGAGGGCTTGGGCCGTAGTTCTCACGCCGACCCAGTTGGGAACTTCACATACACACCATTGAATTATTAAAAATACGAGTATAATGCCTTTGTAAAATTTATAAATTGATATCTATCTATCTATACATATAATAAATCTGTAACAAGTCGGTGTCTGTACTCACATTGAAGATATTTGAGAAAAACTGTCACTAGGGCTATTTATTAGCGCAATAGAACCCGAAACAATGATTTTTAGAATTATTGTCTGTTTGTCTGTTTATCTGTTTGTTTGTTTATCTGTGCGTTTGTGCGCGCTAATCTCAGAAACGGCTTAACCTAGAAGGATGCGGTTTTCACTGATATGTTTCATTTGAATCGGTTCACAAATAAGAACGATACGTCTATTTTAAGAATTTATCGAACAGTGTTTAGAAGTATTTGACTGACAATCGCTCGCCGGCCGGACTTCCCCGAACGCAGTCCCATCTGTACCTCTACCATGAGTTACACTAGTTTACAGTGACCGTACTCGCTAGCGACGGCGTAAATGATTTGTATGGAGAATTGTGTACAGCGCCTCTAGCGGTCACTTACGGAAGTACAATTCTCCATACAAATCATTTACGCCGTCGCTAGCGAGTACGGTCACTGTGAATTAGTGTAAACTCATGGTAGAGGTACTGGAGGGCACGATCTCGCAGTCCACGCAGACGGGAGTCGCGGGCACAGCTATCTATATACTAATATTATAAAGCTGAAGAGTTTGTTTGTTTGTTTGTTTGAACGCGCTAATCTCAGGAACTCAGGGGGGGGGGTAATTTTTTTATATCGAAGAACTAAGGAGAGCCGTAATTGATGAAAAAGCAAATTGGAAAAAAAAATTAGCTGCCCAAATTACTAATTCCACGCGGACGGAGTCGCGGGCAAAAGCTAGTACTTAATAGCAGTAAATTAAAAAAAAAAACAATTTTACGTTGATTCGTTTCACTTCCATAATTTTGAATTGTGCTTTTTATAGGCCACCACTGTGCCACATGTGATGTAAATTGTTTGGCTTTAAATAATTTAAAGGTCTTCAATCGATTTTGCCTTAATCCTCCGATAAGCTTATTTAGATGGAGGTCATTAGACTAATCTGTACCAAAGAGGACAAATTTACGGTGTCCCTTTAATGTTAAATTGTCTACGGTTTATCGCAATAACAGGCCGCATAAAAAATAAACAAAATACAACATAATACGAGTTTTCTTGTTAAGTAATTCCTTTGAAAACTCGTGTGTTTGTGCTCGAATGTTGGATGTTTAATATTATTATTCTATTTTAGTATGTTTATGCGTTGCCTTGTACCCATAATACAAGCTTTGCTTACTTTGGGGTTAGGTCAATTGATGTGAATTGTCGCGTGATATTTATTATTATTTATCTAATATATCAAAATCTAGTATCATGGTGTTTGCCATAGACTCCTCCGAAACGGCGTGAGCGATTTTTATGTTTTTTTTTTCTCTATATTTAGTAGGTTTGAGAATAGATTGTAGGCAATTTTTTATACCCCTATTCCTCGCAGACGGAGTCGCGGGTAACAGCTAGTTTATTCATAAATTTTATTTTTTTGCATTATACCGAGTGGATTTCCACGAGGGACCTTCCCGAAAACAGGTGATAGTGTTGCATAAACTGAACAACTTTCTCCAAGGAACATAGGTCAAAAAAAGAATTTTTTTTTTCGCCTTTCCACATATTAAGTCGGTCAGCTAACCAATACATTTTGTATGGGAGTCTGAATTTTTTTTTCGTTTTTCGACCCATGTTCCTTGGAGAAAGTTGTTCAGTTTAAGCAACATTATCACCTGTTTTCGGGAAGGTCCCTCGTGGAAATCCACTCGGTATTTGATTTAGAAATATTGAAATGTTACCTTAGACATAAATATAAAGTGCATATAATATAACATGTCAATTATCTAAGCACATGACGTTATTTTCACCCGACTGTCGAAGGAGGGTTATGTTTTTCGAGCTGTGCATATTTGGATTAAAATCACTCGTGTGATATTGTGATATTGTGATATTATTATGAAACGAACGGAGTAATTGACAACCACACTCGTGTTTTAATCCCTCTCATTATGCAACAGTCACATAAATGTAGTACCTAGTAGTGGAAAATTTAGCGATTTTGAGTCTGGAATGGTGGTTTTAAAAGTTAAATCTGGTGGAAAGCTATTATAACTGTTGGCAACACTGAGTCAGTAGTAGTTATTATGAAACTATAATACCTGGTTTACACGATCGCCTCGTTACCTCGCCTCGTGCCTCGTCTCGTCGTCTCGCTCCGGACGCGAGCCTCAAAATCAAGGCAAATCACGAGACGAGGCGCGAGGCGCGCCTGTTCACACTCTCGTCTCGTGGCTCGTCCCGCAGTTCGTCTCGCCACTCTTACGCGAGTGTAAACCAAGTATGATAGTAGCCATATTCGTGGCTAGCGGCTGGAGCCGCGCGCGGCTCGGCTCGCGTCAGTGGCGACAGTCGCGAGCCGCGCGCGGACGTTATATAATATACTCTGTGGTACGGCTCGTACGGCTCGATTCCGATGCAGTGGACGCTTAGCTCTAGAGTTGCGTTGCTTAACAACGCCATCTATTGTCAAGTAGTTTTAGTGTTGCTGTGCTGGTTAAGCAGTTACTCAAAAAGTTTTTTTTTCTGTTGTGTGCTCCCAATAATACTTTTTCTCACAAAAAAGTTACTTTTTCTCACAAAATAAGAAACTTGACGTTTTTTCATGAAAAATAAACTTGAAAAAAAAACCAAAAAACTTTAAAATAACGTGGAATCGAACCGAGGTCGGCTGGATCCGCGACCACCCGATATCTACTGTGCTATTATGATCTGCTCAAATCCGGCGAAATTTAGCTGCCATAAACCAAGTATGATAATAGCCATATTCGTGGCTAGCGGCTGGAGCCGCGCGCGGCTCGGCTCGCGTCAGTGGCGACAGTCGCGAGCCGCGCGCGGACGTTATATAATATACTCTGTGGTACGGCTCGTACGGCTCGATTCCGATGCAGTGGACGCTTAGCTCTAGAGTTGCGTTGCTTAACAACGCCATCTATTGTCAAGTAGTTTTAGTGTTGCTGTGCTGGTTAAGCAGTTACTCAAAAAGTTTTTTTTTCTGTTGTGTGCTCCCAATAATACTTTTTCTCACAAAAAAGTTACTTTTTCTCACAAAATAAGAAACTTGACGTTTTTTCATGAAAAATAAACTTGAAAAAAAAACCAAAAAACTTTAAAATAACGTGGAATCGAACCGAGGTCGGCTGGATCCGCGACCACCCGATATCTACTGTGCTATTATGATCTGCTCAAATCCGGCGAAATTTAGCTTTGTATTCTAATGCAAACAAAAATAGCCGGAAAACACGAGTAAAAGCGGTTTTCTGAAAATGAATCATAGCTAGATCAGTTTTTCATCCCCGAAAACCCCCACATACCAAATTTTATCGAAATCGTTGGAGCCGTTTCCGAGATCCTGATTATATATATATATACATATATACAAGAATTGCTCGTTTAAAGGTATTAGATATATGTATCATTCTTTGGCACGCCCTGCAGCCTAAACGGCTCAATGAATTTTGAAGTGTGAGGTGTCATTGTCATTAGATTCGTCTCAGCTCCTCGAGTGCCATAGGATATTATATCTTCCCGGAATTCCCGGAACCATAGGAACTATAGGAACGGGAATTCCGGGAATGGGAATACAGGCGGATTTTTCACCCGACTGTCAAAGGAGGGTTATGTTTTTCGAGCGTATATGTATTTATTTCAAGCAATATAATATATCAACATGGAAACAAATGAGCCTAAAAAAGCATGTATGAATATTGTATATGTTAGTTGCCGAAGAAACGAAATGGCAATTTTTGTATTTTCTTTATTTTAAAACACCAACGACGATTACGTAGATTATCATACTACAAATTCTACTTAGGTATTCCCAGAAATTTAATTTCTTGTCTGCAATGTCACGACTAAAACATTAGCGTGTTTGCCCCCACCCCTTCATACCATTTAGCTGAATTTTACGATGCCTGAAAATTACTTCTTATAATACACGCGCCGCTAAAGACTGTACAAATACTTATCTTAAATTTAATTTCAAAATGCTAACATTGCGCACCTAACATGGCTTATGTTAATTGGTACTTATGATACTATGCGTACATTTCCACTGATTAAATCCTACTAATATTATAAATGCGAAAGTTTGTGAGTAGGTAAATTTGTGTGCGTGTGTGTGTGTGTGTGTTTTTGTTTGTTACTCCTCCTAAAACCACAGGAACGGTTTAGATGAAATTCAGTATGCATGTACCTAGATAGCTCGGGGCATGCTCCTAGTACTGAGTTGGTAAGGCGAGAACCGGGAATTCCTGTACCTCTACCATGAGTTTACACTAGTTTACGTGACCGTACTCGCTAGCGACGGCGTAAATTATTTGTATGGAGAATTGTACAGCGCCTCTAGCGGTCACTTACGGAAGTACAATTCTCCATACAAATCATTTACGCCGTCACTAGCGAGTACGGTCACTGTAAACTAGTGTAAACTCATGGTAGAGGTACTGGTTCCGGTACCGGGAGCAAACCCTCTGTTCGACGTCTGGAATAACACACAGGCTAATTTTTTTCCAGATATTTTAACGAGATCCGTGCAAAATCCTAAAATCTTAACCGCTTAGTCTAGAGAGTAAATATGAAAATTTAGAACGAAATTCGTCGTACTACGAAAATAAAGACCACGATCTAATATTTGGGAGTTTCCAAGGCAGTTTTGTAAAATCCCGGAGTTTCAATTCCACTGCCAGATCTAGGGATTTACGCGAGCAAAGACACGAGTAAAATCAGTATATTTACAATATGTCACGTGTTGCTTTACTTTATACTTAATTCCTGATTAACTTCTATTTTGAAAGCATAAAATTTTATTATAATTCACTTCATAGAGCGGATTAAGGTGAAAAGAAAAGCGAAAACTGTATTGCGATCGTAGCGTACTACTTAGACATTTAAGTTCTGCAAATACGAAAACAATAACGCAGTGAAATGCAGATTCAGATTTGTTCAACCGAGGAGGTCGTATCTTTCACCCAACTATGAAAAGAGCAAAAAACATTTGCTTAAAAAACAAACAGTTTTGCATTACGTAAGTACTGCATTATTCAGAGAGACGAGTGTGGAATTTATAGCGTTTTTCAGCAGCTGAGAGAAACCAGAAATTATTCAAAACTAGTTCGAAACCACAAAAGGTTGGAAACGTCATCAATTGGTTGTTCAACATTTGCCCGAAAATTTTAGATTCCTGACCATAGAAAACTATTGTAGGTACCTAATTGTTATCATTTTACATCGTACACCTTATCAGCTTTTATCGGGCTTTTTATCACGAAAGCCCAATAAAGGCTTTCTTTTTCAGAATTGTTCTCAAATAAGAAAACATTATTTATCTATTCAGTTGCTAAGTAGATAGGTATTCGTCTTTCACTAGGAAGTAGCCATTTCCAAAGTGGAATCAACATTGTAACTAATACTAATGGCTATTTAAGATAAATCACCCAATGATAATTAATTGATGATAGTCATCTATCAGGAAACTATATTTATGATTTACATAATAATATTGTAGAAGTATTCTGGAGACGTGATATTAGAATCAACGTCGTCAGTCATTTTACCACCGTTTTATTTACATGAAATAATAAAAAATGCTAATCTCACTAAAGGGCAGTTGTCACTAGTCTACAAAAAGGATGCCCACGATGCGATTTTTATAAAAGAACATTTCATTTTGGCTGTGAAAGGAAACCAGTTTATTTTTCAATCGAATGCAAATTTAGATTTTTAACAAGTAACATTTATTTTAATATCTTAGTTTATTAACTTCAGGAAATTCACTTTCTGATTTTTGTGTTTAATTTTACTGTTTAATAGTTATTTTTTTATATAATACTCTAGCTAAAACAAATTGAAAAACCAGAAAAGTAATGCTTTTTTTAGGCGCATAATCTTAGATTTAAAACATTCTGCTAATAAAAACTGATAAGGCCTATGTTCCAAATTAAAATTTTAAAAACTAGAATTTTCTCCAAAACTTAAAATGAAAAAGGGTGCATCTCTATCAACAGTTGCAACGAATGCCCGACGATTTGAATTCGCGGGCGAATGGAAATACGATAGGTATTTAAATGTGCACAGCTTAAACCGACATTCGCGTAATGTATGCTAGCTTTGGCGGCGGCAAGTCTCTAGATGTTTCGCTCAGTTAAATTTAATTAGCGTATGTTTCCGATGTACGAGTAGTTATATTGTCCTTTTATATTTTCATTAGCTTTAGCCTGCGACTTTGTTTTCGCACAATTAAAATTATGGTCAACTTTCGATCTCTACCCCGCGGGAAATTCTGCTTACCGTTTTACGGTTAATTGTTTAAAAAATCAATTTAAATCGGTTTATCCTTGTGATAAATGAATGAATTAATAAAGAAAGTAACAAAACGGAAGATATTATTGTTGTATAATTTTGGGGATGAGAAAATTATGCTTTGATCAATAACCACTAATTAAGTACCTACTCAAAAATGTTTAGATACCGATGTTTAGTTAACCCAACCTTCTCTACTCTGCATGCAACCAACTTTTGAAAAAGGGTCACAAGTTCAAGCCTGAGATCAAGTTCGCGGCGAGTTCATCGGATCTAGGGGCGAAATTGTATTTGGGAGGAGCTCAAAAAGTTGGACACCTTTACGCCGATAATTTGTATGAAAATTTTCCGTTGTGACACGAAAAGTAACCAACCATACAATAAAATTGTATGCGGTAAGTTTCATGTCACAATGAAACATTTTGCAGCCAGTAGCTGTTTATGGTTAAATACAATATAGTGTGGTCCGACTTTTTGTTCTCCACCTATTTGAGAAACATCACCCTTCTTCTGCCAATAAAAATACCTATCGTAGCCATGATTACTTTACATCACGAAAGAAACCTATTGTACGTCCTTAGAGTCAAATACAATTTTGATTAAATCAGGTGTGTGATGCCTTCCATAACTTCAATACGTGTTCAACCAAGTATAAAAGCGCAATGCATAAAATTGCATATTTTCTGAGAACATAATAAACAAGTTGACGTAACCTTGTAATTGCATAACAAACTAATAATAACACTGAATAATATTTAAAATGCATAATTAACATTTTCCATAACAAAAAAAAAGTAGGTAAACGAGTATAAGACGAAGTCGACGTATGTTGCTCCACTTCACGGAGTTCCCATTTAGAGTAGTGCGTGCTTAGTTTAGGCGCTTTGCACCTTGATGTAAATACTAACCTAACCTTCTTTTAAATTTGTCACTGGTAAATTAATATTACGTTCCCTTATCCTTCTATCAAATGTTACTAGGTACTATACATTTGAATCATTATACATAACTATAAATTAAAAATTTTAATAACCCCCAACGCAATTATGTCACACGTAGGTTTGAACATAAAGTAAATACCCAATTTGCGTCTAAAATACCTTCCGCAGCTAACAAAAGAGCTGATAACTTTGAAACCGCCGAACCAATTTTGATGAAACATATCGAAGAACCATCGCCAAGATACCTGCTTTCTAATAAAATAAACCGCATCCAAATTGGTTCACCCGTTTAAGAGCTATAATGCCACAGACAGACGCACACACACACACACACACACACACATAGCGGTCAAATTTATAACACCTCTCTTTTTGTGTTGGGGGTTAAAATGGTATTATTCCATAATTAATTTTAAAAAGTTGTTATGGTACGAGTGTTTTATTTCAACGTTTTGATTTGAACAGTTTGTTAACTAAACGTTTATTATAATTTACGTTACTGACCAAAAACTTTTAAGTAAATACAAATGTGCTGTTTGCTTAGTATAACTTTTACTTCACCAAAATACTTCTAGATCGCGTTTATCGGTAAAAATCAATTACTAGGGAAACATGGACAGCGCCACCGCGGCCGCGCGTCCGTGTTTCCATGGAATAGAAATTTTTACGTAAACGCGATCGAGAAGTATTTTGGTGAAGTAAAACTTATACTAAGCGTACTGATCGAACGGGACTCGATTCCATCGAGTTTTTCTTCGAAGAGAGATTTTAAAGTAAATCGAAATATTTTCATACAATCGAAGTTTTGCTGATAAAACCCTTATAAAGTCATTAATCTATGTTTTATTTGAATTAATTTGAATTATTAATTTGCTTTGTTGGTTGCGGCTCAATTCAATCCGGCCGGCGTACCACATTTCTCATGAACGTTATCTGATTTACCATTGGTGGTGCGGTAAAATTATCTAAATAAGCATGAATTGTATGATACTTCCTGTGTATCATGTACTGGCGAGCAAAATCATCACAATGGCCTGTAGGGCGGCCTGCTTCCAGAATTATGAGAGGAGTTGGACCATAGTTCCCACGCGGACCCACTATGGCTTTAGAGCTTCATGTGTGTCAGGTGTGTTCTGTTTTCTTCACGAAGTTTTCCTTCGCCATAAAGTTCATCAAGGCGAGCAAAATAACAAAAAAAAATTTAGACTGTTTATTTCATTAAAAAAAATACAATATTGCATGCATTATCTTAACTACTTAATCTTAACTTAAAAAGATTATTGAGTTAAGAAGTCTTCAACAAGAACAAAAAAAAACAACATCCTTCATTTCATTTTTTTTCTTCATTTGTGAACAAGATCCTTCGCATGGAAATTATGTACAAAATCAAATAAAAAATTCTAATTCATTCATTTATTGCCACAAAATACAAAGAGAGCACAAATAAGCAAAATAAAAACAATAGGTTGTAACGTAAATACGTTACATAACTTAGGTTATGTTTATTAATTAAAAGGATACTTCGAATAAACAGATTTGAACGTCTATAATTATTGAAAAACAAAACCTAAAAACCTAAATAATAACACTTACCTAATAAACAATAATAACACTTAAAAATAAACACTTAAAATATCTACATTAAACCTACATTTAACTAGGTCTATCGGATATCCGCGCTTGTTGCATATTTCTGACGCCGACTATACTTAACTCGGAATGCTTTGTTTGCGAGAACCAGTATGCGCCCCTTTCCCCGACCGCGCGGCCCGCGGCCGCCCGGTCACTGTCGACTGGCTCAGCCGACAGACAGAAATTCGCTTCCAGCGTAGGCGCACGTCACTCTTTCCTAGTGCCATCACGCGTCGCCTGCGCGCTCGTCTCCTCAATTTATTTTCTAAATTTTATATCTTGTTCCGGCCTAGCTTCTTAATGTAAATAAATTATTACAATCAGTGTTTATCCCCGCTATTGGGTAAGTGTTGAACAGTTACTATGCTTTTAAACGTGTAACGATAGGTTTAAATTTAAAGGTGCGCACATAACGGTTTTGTTAACCGTTATAATGTTTCATGATTATTCTTGCTTGCTGTTAGTACTTAATGCTTTAATTATTAGCACATTCCTCATATTTTTATGCAAGCTTTAGTGCTATGTGTGTTCTTGTGTAAATTGAATAATTGTTTAGTGCACACCTTCTCAATGGTAAACTCCGTCTGACTGTGACATCCGTACACCATCAAGCCATTTCATGTCACCATCACGTAGTGCCGCTACCTGCTTCTGCTTAATGCCGGTCACAGTCAACGGAGTCGATCAATCGGTGAACAAATATAACAAACAGCGGACGTAAATTCCAGGGTGCTACCTTGCGGCTCGAGCCCACCGTCACTGTCCCCGGGCACTGGCTGACGCCCGTTGGCTTCCTCCATCTCCTCGGCGTCGGCAGCAGCAGAGCAGGGAAGTGCGGTTATGGTGTTTGTGGCGTAGCATAGCGACCCTTTAGTACCAAGAGGTTTATACCAGACCGGCTTATCGTGACCCTCACCCTACGACTTATTCGTGTGCTAGCGACGCGGTTTTCTTTGTTAAGCAGGAATAAATTGTTGTAAATAGTTAACCTTTGTTTGAATTATTTATCTGCGACCGATAAACGTAGCAAGGTACATGACTACAAAGGATTACTAATGTTTGGCAAAAAATGTTTACCAAAGTATCACATCGCAAACTTTTTTCCCAAATTTTTATTTGGCAAAAACTCAATTGTCAAAACTATATATCGCAATTTTACAGTCAGCAAACCTCTTTTTTGGCAAGTGATTGTTTAGCAAATAATTACATGGTCAAGTTCTATTTTCCCAATTTTTTTTTGGCATATGTATCGTTTGGCATAGCATACCAATCCCAAAACATTGCGGCATACGGTTTATATCCCAATTTGAGTACTTAGTGCGTAGGATAAAAATTAATAATACTGGTATTGTGAATTACGGCGGGATAAAGTGAAGAAGTGTACTGCATCTATGACTACTACCTTAAAGCATGGAAAAGATTCAATGTCATGGTTGTATGAAATTTCATAATATCAAAGGTAATAATAATACTTTTCTGTGCTATCATTAAAAAAAACCTAACATCGAAGGCTAAGGCGGGAGCTACGCTACGCTTCGCTCCCGCCTTAGCCTTCTGAACCTAACCTGTCCGAGTCGCTTCTGCCCTGAAAGGTCTTGCTCGCTCGCTTCGCTCGCTCGCTGCCAGCGATATGCCAAACAATGTTACTTACTAGTGAAAATAAACGGATCACTCACGTCTTAAAACGTTAACGTAAACGTTAAACGTTACGTTATTTTAAGACGTGAGTGATCCGTTTATTTTCACTATGAGTGAGTCTCACGGTAGTTTCATGTTTAAAATGTTACCTACTATTGTATTTCTGCAACAGTAAAAATTAATTGTCATTTGTCGAACTTTTGCTATAAGTTGAGCATGGGAAGTGACAAATTTGGCAAACATTTTTTTGGCATATAATTTATGACAAAATAAAACATTTGCTTAATAAAATCTTGACGAAGTGAAACTTTGCCAAATGATGATTTGACCAAATGAATAAAATGCGAAATGTATCTTTGTTAAATATACGTTTGGGAAATGAAACTATTGCGATAAGTTATTTGGGAAGTCATATTCGGGAAAAATAATTTGCCAAACGGCAGTACACCGACTACAAAGCATATTGTCGCAAAAGGAACCGGCTCGCTCAGCAATAGCCGAACCCGCACGGCACGCCGCGAGGGCTCGGCGCTGGTTTTCAGCCGGGCCCTTCCGACTCTGAGCGAATAAACTATTCTTGGGATAGTAGTTGACACAAAATTATGATCTATAAATTACATACAAACATACATTACATACATACATACATTGTGACCCGCATTTTTGTTCGACAGTGTAGTTTTATCCCTTAATAAGGTCCCATTTACTGGAGCATACTACTACAGAACTATCGAATACATACGAGGGGCGTTCAATATAAAGTGAGAATGAGATGCAAACTCTTTTAATATTACGGAATTAAATACTGGCCGGTAAAGCTAATCTATCTAGCTGATTGCTATGAAAAAAAAAACTAACTGTCTTTTGTTTAAAAAAATATACGGTAATTTCTTTGCATTGCTATTGAGTACGTTAGCGAAAATGGAGAAAATTGAACTGCGCGCCGTTATCAAATACTTGTGTTTGAAAATTTTTTCTACGGACCAAGTCAATTTGGATTTGCGGGACACTTTAGGGTCTAATGCTCCTCCGTATTCGACAGTTGCACGTTGGTGCGCCGAATTTAGACGTGGAAGAACATCGACAATGGACGACCCCCGCTCCGGACGCCCTACTACAGCAGTAACTGAAGAAATTGTGAAAAAAGTTGAAAACTCAGTTTTGGCGGATCGTCGTGTCACGGTTCGTTTTATTGCTGAAAATGTAAAGATTTCAACGGGGAGCGTGCATAATATTTTACATGAACGCTTGGGTATGAAAAAGGTAACTGCGCGTTGGGTACCAAGAATGCTTACTGACACGCAAAAACAAACTAGACTAGAGATTTTTCAAGAAGCTTTGAACCTGATGCAGCAAAACCGGGAACTTTTTTTGGCGCGATTTATAACAATGGACGAAACATGGCTCCATCATTACGACCCTGAAACGAAACTGCAGTCTATGACATGGAAAAGGCCATCATCTCCAACTCCGAAGAAATTCAAGGTGAGCCCATCTGCCGGTAAGGTCATGGGCTCTGTTTTTTGGGATGGTAAAGGGGTATTAATGATTAAGTATCTCGAGCATGGAGCCACTATTACGTGCACATTATACGCCAAACAAATAGCAACATTGCGCAATGAGATCCGCGAAAAACGGCGAGGTAAACTCTCGAAAGTTGTGCTGTTCCACCAGGACAATGCCCCGGCACACAAGTCCGCCGTTGCAATGGCTGCAATTCGTGATGCTGGGTTCGATATCCTTAAGCATCCTCCGTATTCACCAGATCTCGCTCCCAGTGATTTCTACCTATTTCCGAGATTGAAGCAATACCTGAGAGGCCAGAAATTTGAAGACGACGACGCGGTAGTCGCTGCAGTACAAGATTTTTTAAGTACTCAAGATGAGACCTTTTTTAAAAATGGAATTTTAAGTTTAGAAAAAAGATATACTAAGTGTATTATGCTAAAAGGTGACTATGTCGAAAAATAAAATGACATTTAGTAAAAGTTGTTCATAACATACTCATTCTCACTTTTTATTGAACGCCCCTAGTACCTGACAAAGGATATTTTTAAAGCTAGTCGTATTTTCAATAATTGCAATGGAAATTGTGACGTATAAGGAAATCAATAAGGTTGAATTTCTGTAACTCAATGCATGTGGTCGCTAAATCGCCTCTAGGTACCAGGGTTATACTCGTGCCTATTATTGAAAACTAGTTCTAGCCCGCAAGTCCGTCTGCAAATAATTCGTTTATCGCTATTCAGCGGGGCCTATGCAATTTTCCGGGATAAAACTGTCCTATGTGCTTCCCGTGTCGTAAGCCGTGGTGGCCTAGTGTTTTGATCTATGGTCTCTCAAGCAGAGGGTCGTGGGTTCGAGTCCGGGCTCGCTTAACTCTGAGTTTTTCGGAATTTATATGCGAAATTACATTTGTAATTTACCATGAGTTTTACGAGGAAGGAAAGAAACCAGAGAAGAAATTCAATGGTGTATGTGAAGTTCCCAATCCGCACTGGGCCCGCGTGGTAACTATGGCCCAAGCCCTCTCATTCTGAGAGGAGGCCTGTGCCCTGCAGTGGGCCGTATATAGGCTGGGATGATGATGTGCTTCCCAGCTTGAGTCAGGCTAGATCAGTTCAGCTGTTTAAGCGTTATTAGTGTGGATTGTAAATTAATTTGGTTTAGTTAGAACTATACAAAACAGGAATTCTATGTTCCACCATCCTACGCAGGTCGATGTTATTTTCTGATTAGATGTGAAATTATTACATGATGTCCTTTCCATTTTTGCTTAATGTTTCAATACGTTTCCTCCTAAGCTACTTAATTACCTTCAATAGTAATCTGCTTACTGACAATAAAGCTTAATAATATTGTTTACTTATCCAAGTCAGTAATAGGGTATTAATAAAATACTGTCCGATTCCGTTATTTGCAGAAATCTATTTATAACATCACAACAACAAACATATTTAAGAACAATTTATTGAATCAGGCGTTACTTTGCGGAGGTCCATATTAATGAACTAAAACAATTACTTTGCTCACCCGCGACCTTACAATAGTTACGTTTATGCAAGAAATGTGCGTTCATGCAGTTCCTCCACCTCCACACTGTACGAACACACACAAATCACATAAACCCAACCATCACCACCACCAAGCTACACTGACGCGTTTCGAACTCAACCAGAGCTCATCTTCAGAGTTACCACAAACTGAGTTTAACAGTTGGTAGCATAGCATACGGTTGTGGTAACTCTGAAGATGAGCTCTGGTTGAGTTCGAAACGCGTCAGTGTAGCTTGGTGGTGGTGATGGTTGGGTTTATGGTTAACCAGAGCTCATCTTCAGAGTTACCACAACCGTATGCTATGCTACCAACTGTTAAACTCAGTTTAACAGTTGGTAGCATAGCATACGGTTGTGGTAACTCTGAAGATGAGCTCTGGTTGAGTTCGAAACGCGTCAGTGTAGCTTGGTGGTGGTGATGGTTGGGTTTATGTGATTTGTGTGTGTTCGTACAGTGTGGAGGTGGAGGAACTGCATGAACGCACATTTCTTGCATAAACGTAACTATTGTAAGGTCGCGGGTGAGCAAAGTAATTGTTTTAGTTCATTATTTAAGAACAAATAAGTTTGTCATTTAATTCATTAACATTTAACGTCATTTATTTAGTTTAATTTTAAGTTATCTTACTTGCCTTAAGTTCAATTTAGTTCATTTGGTTTATGCTCATGAATACTCTGAGTGGAGGAGCGGGGTCTCCTGGCACAAGCATTGTTTTTGCTTAAAAGGAGATCAAACCTCTATTTTATTAAAACTGTTTGTTTAAACCAATAAACATTTTTCATTTGTTGATCGGTGCATGTGTTCAACTCAACCATCAGAATTAAAAAAAAATTGATGGAAATACCTTCACAAACATGTGGAAAATTTGGGGTTAGGTACTTACCATTACATTTTAATTTTCATTTTTCAATAACAATATTTAAGGGTATGAAAAGTAATGTACTTTTTTAATCGGTACTTTTTTAAGTTTAGCTTGCGTATACACCGTGGAGACGAGAAATGCGCCATATTTAAAAGACGCATTTCTAAGAATTCACAAGCATTCATTAAATGAACCTAGGGTCTAATCGGCAATTGTGCCTAGACGAATTAAAGAATATGCCTGATGAATAGGCTCAGAGTCGCTCAACAAGCTATGGAGAGGGCTATGCTCGGAGTTTCTCTACGGGATCGAATCAGGAACGAGGAGATCCATAGAAGAACAGGGGTCACCGACATAGCCAAACGGATTAGCTCGTTGTAATGACAATTGGCAAGCCATAGCACGCAGAACAGATGGCCTTTGGGGCCCACAAGTTCTCGAATGGAGACCACGGACTGGCAAACGCAGCGTGGGACGTCCACCAACGAGATGGACGGACGATTTGGTGAAGGCCGCAGGTTTAGGGTGAATGCAAGTTGCTTCCAACCGTAATGATTGGGCGTCAATGAGTCCTACAGCTGAAATGATGATGATGATGATGATGATGATGATGATGATGATGATGATGATGATGATGAATTAAAGACGAAGTCGTATAAACCACTTAACGCACGTGAAGAGGCTAAAGATCCAAGATTCAAGGAAAATTCGTATCATAAACCACTTGAACACGCATTTTTGCTTAAGTGTAAATTTTTAATTTGTTCATCCATTTAATTGGACATTAACGAACGCCAGTGAAGTCGAGGACGTGTATCTTAGTATTTGATCTTGGGTTCTGTACACATACAAGAAAAACGTTTTTTTTTGCGTAGGAGAACCTGTGCTATTAAAAGCAGAAGTTGTATTGTCTAACGCACAAGCGCTTGTGATCGTATTTTTCGTCTCTTTCTGTCTTCATTCTGCACCGTATGACGGAAAAAAGTGATAAAAGCGATTTTTCGAATTAAATTCTTGCAAGATAAACAAAAATTTACATAAAAAATGGAATTTAAAGCAAATTGAATGTTATGCAATAAAACTTTTTTAAATGTTATAATTTTGATATTTTTAGCGAGAAAAATTTTGTTAAAATCGGAGAACGATCACTAAAACAATCCATCATTTATCACTTTTCATGGTTTTCCATGAATGTATTGAATGGTATGTATGTTAAAGCATCAAATATTCATTCATTGGAAATGAATGTAAGACTAACCATAAAATTGAACACAAAGTAATTGCTGATAGAATATGTAAAAGTATGTTTATTTTTCCTGTTGACGTTTATGAATTGAAAAAAATTGTTAAATCCATCAAAAATAAAAGCAGTACAGGTCATGACGAAATACGTATGCAGCTCATTAAAGCCTGCATTGATCACATTGCTGACCCTCTTGTGTATTTAATAAACCTTACTCTGGAAGGTGGAATATTTCCAGATGATCTTAAAAAAGCACTCATTAAACCGCTACACAAAAAAGGCATTAAAGACGAAATGGACAATCACAGGCCTATTTCTTTGCTGACTAGTTTTTCTAAAATTTACGAGAAGGTAATCTATAATAGGTTGTTGCACTTTTTGGAATCAAATAAGTATTACATCCTAACCAATTTGGTTTTCAGAAAGGAAAATCCACGTCATTGGCTATATTTGAAGTGTTAAAAAATATATGGGCTAGCATCAATGGAAAAAAAACTCTGTTTTTCTCTTCTTCTTGACTTATCAAAGGCATTTGATAGCGTCCTTCACGATGTACTTTTGCTTCAGTTAGAAAATAAGTATTGGAATAAGAGGCCACGCTCTTGATTTGTTCCAGAATTATTTATCAAACAGAAAACAAGCAACGGCTATCACAAAATACTGCAAAAAAACAAAAACTATAGAACTTGTGTATTCTGATTTTGTAACAGTCTCCAAAGGGGTTCCTCAGGGAAGTATCCTGGGACCCCTTTTATTTTTAATATATGTAAACGAACTTCCCAGGATTTTTGATGAACCGTGTGTGTTATTTGCTGATGATGCAACTATTTTGTTTTATGGAGAACGGTCATCAGCTGATGCTGTCGAATTCAACATTAACACCACACTCAAAAAAGTAGTAGAGTGGCTAAAAAATATAAATTTAAATGTAAACTTGAGCAAAACGAAATTGTTACAGTTTAGAAATTACAAGTGTCCCCCTATAGAATTAAATGTAATCCAAGCTGGTGTATCGTTGGAGATGGAAAATAGTGCAAGTTAATTGGGTGTAACTATTGATACCCATTTGAACTGGAAGGATCATATAACAAGGATTAACAAAATCATATCCAGTAAATGCTATGCTTTGTCCATATTGTCCGGAGCCTGTTCTTAGAGTATCACCAGAAATGCATATTTTGGGACTGTGTACCCATTTTTGACCTATGGTGTTAATTTTCTGGGGTAATTCTGTCAATGTGCAGTCAACATTTTTGCTTCAGAAAAGATGTATACGTACCATATATCGCTTATATAGTTATCAATCCCTTCGAAATTTATTTAAAGAAAAAAGATTATTAACCCTTACTGCTATTTATATTCTAGAAATATGCCTATTTGTAAAAAGCCATTCCAATTACTTTATGAAAAATTCAGCACTTAAAGATAATTTACGAATGCAGAATAAATATAATTTATTTTGTCCTAGAGCGAGTAATTTAATTTATAATAAAAGTACTTACATCATGGCAATACGGATATTTAATAGTCTTCCTCAGGAACTGAAAATGTTGGACGGCCAACAATTTAAACTAAAACTAAAAAATTGGCTGTTTGAAAACGTGTTCATTGAATGAATTTTTTGCACACCTTAATCAAAAAAATTAGTACCTAAGTTAGCATAACTCTTAAGCAGCACTTAATAAGCAATAGTATTGTAGATTAAGAATATTGTATGCCTTTACTGGGCAACTGTTGAAACTATTATTATAAGTATAACACCATTGAACCTACACAGTTTTTATAATAAATTTATTCTGATTCTGATTCTGATTCAAAAACCCTTATAAAACTGCATTATTTTCTATCCAATAAAAAAATTCACATAACCTGACCTTTCCCTAATCACGCGTTTTCCCTAATCTTTTCTAATTTCGAGCAAAGTCCTACACAATATTTAATTAATGACAATTAAGTACATAAGTATCTGCTGAATGAACTGTCTTTCGTCACGTAAAAAACGATTTTATTTATGCACTAAAGAAGACCATGTGATTTTAGGTATAAATAGTCGACCAAGTAATTCTTTACCATTCTTAGTTTCAATGTTTTTACTTTACTATTATGTTATTGGCTGGGATATTATACAGGGTGAATCCTAAGTCGTGATCAGAAATTATTTTTTCTAACTCCGTTATGTTACCCAGCATTAACATTATGCATTCATTCAATTGTTAAAATTAGTTTGATAAAATTTGGAATATTCATTCATACTTGGTTGAATTTAAATCACAAACTCAAAGTATAGATAGATACCTTAAATTTAATAACAATAATTAAAACAAATGAATTAGTGAATTATCCAAAATCAACTGAGTTAGAAACAATAATTTCAGTTCACGACTTAGGATTCAGGTTAAAAAAATTACATTCAAAACACATAATTACATACATGCAACTAACCAACTAATCTGTGGATCAGATCAAACAATACTACACTTTATGCGATCAGCGTAAAAACTCTTTCAATTCGCAGATAAGTTGGTTAGTCTGTAACACTAGAGTATTTTTCACATTGCAGCTGTTAGTGTGTCTATGTTTATAATTCCATTATAAACCTACGGGACAACTTACTTATCTATGTAACGTGTTTATAATTATTTGTCATATTTAAGTTATTTAACGCTAATTAACTAAAGTCTAATTGTTTTCTTTTAGGTTAATGCAGCGAATTCGCATTAAAATGCTGCGTTAGAAACAATAATTATTGTTCATGACAGGGTGACGTATTATATATTACGTTTTAGAAGCCTGTATTGAATAAGTATAATAGTGGCATAATTTCACTGATTTCGCAGCGAAGAGTGAACTTGGCAGGCATGCTGCCTTTCCATTAAATCTAGAACATAGTACAAATAAATAAAAACGAGTAGGATTCCGAATACAATTTAAAGGCGGCTGAACAGACGCCATGGGGGTTATCGCTTGAAAAACCACTATCACTTTAAACTCGCTGGAAGCATCTTGCTAGCCAAGTTAATTTGCCAGTGCACAATCAGACAAGATAGACAAAAATAATGGGTCCTGGAAGAAAAAAACCCAAAATAACGATATCAAATTTTAATTTAGTAATACCTAATAATAAATAATTATTTCAGATAATTCCATCCATATAATAATTAGTAACGATACTTAACACTAATTAAGTAATTAGATTAATAAAAAAAACAACTCAAATCATGTTATTTTTTAATAATAATGATCTGCTAAACAATCGGGCTTTTTAAAGTAACATAATAGTTTAAAATAAAGCAGAGACGTCAAATTAATCAATCGTCAATTAATTTTTACGTTTTTGTGTAGGCTCACAATATCTTTTTGGATTAATGCATTAAGCAATGTGCTATTATTATTTTATAATGAACTAAAGACTTTGTGCAAAAATTTGGATCTTCATTATTGTGTACCTCTCCCCAAAATTTAAAATATTAGGTGTTATTTAAAATCTAGCAAATATAGTTAATCTCATATATGCTTGAGTCAGTGAAGAGGTGATGAGAACAAACTTATAGGTAAGCTAAAGTCACAGTTAAAAACTATTTTTTTTTCTATATACATAATTAATAATAATAATAATTTATTTTCAGACAAAATCCATAGTTTGTGTTAGTAAATACATTAATTTTTATATACTAAGGGTTAGTAATACTTATATCTAAATTCTAAAATAGACAAATCACAAATTGTATACAGGTGCAATTGCATGCTGTGTTTACCTATAAGTGATTGTTATACTTTGCCTGTCTAAGCTAAGTGAAATGTATTTATTGCCATTACTAGTGTAAACAATTGTTGGTGAACCAAATAAATAAATAAAAAATAAAAATAAATAAAAGAACATCCTATACATATTATAATCATAAAGAAAAACGGAAAACAGGCTTAATGGACAATTACTGTAGTAAATTAAAATCTCACGGACTATTCGGTAGCCATCCATCTCCATAGATCTTCAAACAACTGGGACAAAGTAGTCGGCCTGAATCCAAGGTTGCGAAAATTTAGAGCTCCACAAAAAGAAAATTAACCATTACGCTCATTAAAAAAGGGTACCGAGAAAAAGAATCAGTGGAGTGAAAACATTAAGTAGAACTGACTGGGGCCTTCTAATTTTTAGGTCTCAGATTTATTCCTCCTTTATTTAACAGTGGCGTTCCCTATTGCCAATTACGGAATGTTTACTTTCTTGATATAAATAAATACATAAAAAATAATTATGTTTTCCCATTACAAATAAACCTTTATTTTTAGAAAATTTGGTTAATTAAGAAAACATTGTAGTTTCTTCTACACCAAGATTAGAATATAAGCTAGCTAGTACTAAGTAAATATTTGGTAATACTACATATAATCTATAAAATCTATTGACAACAAAGTGTAACTCGATCAAAAGAAAAAAAAGTTAATAATAAGTAAGTTAATAAAATTACTTCAGCAACTAAATTTCATATCTTTTTCTAAACAGAAAAGTATAACTGTTGTTTTTTATAGAACCCCAATTTTACAATGACGTTTTAGCTAAGCTTTTTACGGTTTGGTTATTTTTAAGATATTGAACTTAGAAGAAAAAAATTGGGATTACTTACAAAGTAAACAACTTAACTTAATTTAAAAATAATTCCTTTCCGTTTAAAATTCTAGTACACCGTCCACTTGCAATCTAAAATAGCAAGAAACAGATTTATTATTCTTCTACAATAATGCAAAGCAAATAAGGTTTTTTTTTATATACAAGGGACCAAAATATACATATTAAAGTCAGTGTTTGTGTAGCGTAAATATTGTACCCAAGGCGATGCGTAACGGCACAATTTATTCGAAGCCACGAGTACAAGCTAAGATAGTCGCAGAGCGGTACATTTGTTAAGATTTTTTTTCAATTGAATTCCTTAGTTTTTTTTACAACCTAACCTATAATTGGCCCCTATCTCATAGGTTCAGTATCAAAATGTTGAACCTTATGCAAATTACGAACAATACTGTCATAGAGAAACAAGAGGTCAAATGGAGATTGTGTAATAATGAACGGCTAGATTCATAAAACTTTTAAAATTAAGAACACCATAAAAACAATATTCATAAAATTTTAACAAAAATGTTATCAAATTTTTACTTGTGCATGAATTAAAAAAGCTTTCACAGTTTTTCTATTCTCTTGTGTTTATTTGTTGATGTTAATTACTACACATATAGTATAGTTTACAGTTAAAATAGTGAAGTTAGCACATAGTTTTTTTCTGCTGCAAGCAGCTCTACAAAAAATAATTTAAAAACAATGTTTGAGGTTGAGCTTAACAGTCTTTTAACTAACCTATTTATTTGGTGTGGTTAGACAGCCAATGTAACCTATGTGCTCAAATGTACTGACATATTCGATATCAGTCCTGTCAGTTTTCTTGCTTTTTCGAAAAAGAAATATCAACCACAACCACATTAGTTAGTTAACTTATTTTATGTTTTTATTTTGTATTCGAAGCACCGGATCCATTACAGCTAATTTTGATCGCTCGTTACATTTAAAAAAAGTGCCCAGTTTATGGGGCCTGCCTCCTGAACTAAAAAGCTCTGGTACTGTGCCACTTGTCCTTAATATAGCCTTGTTGACGTGCTACGGCGGAAATTGCTGAATATTCCTCTTTGCCCTAAATTTTTTTCCCTTTCTCCTTGATTCACACAATATGTTATAGCGTTTGGACAAATAAAGAGCCGTTGTACTTTTGTTTCACTTTATCGCTGTAGGTAAAAAAAGCATAACACTACTTTCTGTCGTAGTCGAGTTTGTAAACAGCATCGATAGGAGAAATGAACAGTGATAGTAGAAGTGGCCAGTGCTATTATTATTACTATGACAATTAAATACACAGTTACTTTTTCTCTAGTTTGGTTTCGATACATTCAAAATAACATGCGTTGAAACATGACAGTCATGTTTGGATTTTTATTTCTAAGCTTTATTTTGTACCTGTACTTTATTATACAAATTTATGATTTGTATTGTGTTGTGTGACTTACTAAACTTTGGATACAGTTTTACTATGAAATATCACAGATTGCCTGGCTTTGTTCCAATTCATGATTGGTCGCTAAATTTAATTGAAGCACGTAAGATTTGGCTTCTACAATGCTAATTGTTAATATATATCAGAACGATCTGATTTCTGACATCAGAATGACACACAATAGATTTTTTTTTTACATAAAACTGACCCGTGATTGACCTCTATTTCACCTGATAAATGGATGAATGATTCTGCACACCTACACAACTCACTAAATCTCATTGGCTGGCCTCCCTTTTATCGAAGTCGTTTACCGCCGTATTTATGTGAAACATCGACATTTTTATTTTTATTGAACAATGCTGAAGTGTGAAATTCTAACCCATACCTCACACGACAGAAAAACTCATCGCAGTAATCACCTACTGGTAGCCTATTATAAAATTAAAAAAGTTGATTTGATGAAGGTTGGTCCCGAACACATTCCAGAATTGCCTTTTAGAAAACAGTCAAAATCCAGTTTAGGGCTACATTTTTTATGACGTATCCACGAAGAATAGAAGGTATATTAATGTCAAAAAATACTCGGCAGGAAAAGAAGCCCGTATTCAACACATCCTTATCTCTGAGCTCATTAAATCCGGCGACACATATTATACGGCCTCTATTTCACGCTTACTGCATAATAAAACACGTTCAGACTTCTCGCCGCGGGGCCGTGAAGTTTTCAGCGTACCTATTAAGCCGTCCATCACGTCAATGAACACGCAGTACTGAAATTCTAGTTTATTTAGTACTTGAGCAGCTCAGTAGTGTGCACACACGCTCTTGAGTAAAATTCTTTTTAATTCCTACTTATATGCACTTATAATGGTTTTCTCAGGAATTATTCGACCATAAGATCTAGGCGCTGAGTTCCACCACCGTATAACTCGCCATAAGTTTATTCACGACATCATTTAGGACTAAAAATATTAGGAACAACAATTTCGGCAAATAAAAAATGTGCGGAACACAGCTTATTCCATACGTTATTCGGAAAAGTAGTTATGTGGCATAACTACTTTTCTCATGTGCATTTCCTTTTAAAGTCAGAAATATCTTCAGAAATACATACTTCACGCTTTGGTGTGAACTTCGCGCGACTAAATAGCAATGTGGAGAGAGTTTTCTCTGTTCATCGCGTGTCCTAGGTTGGGTGCAAGTTGTGCAACGAGTGAACTTCTTGTAACATGGCTTACAGCAAAACAAAATTCTATATTCTAAGCTATTGATTTGCTTTTGTTTCTTTCCTGTGGATTGGCGCTACTATTTTTTGGCAAGGTGTACGCCGAAAATTGATTTATTTTCAAAAATAAGTATATATTTCTGAGTTTTCTTAGTAAAAATACTATTTTACCGAGCTAATTCAGGTAAATATTATTTGTCCCATTAGTTCTATCTATTTTCCTGTAATAGATACCTACTTTGTGAAACCTAAAGCCTCGTTTAGTTTTCTTTCGCTGCCCTAGACAATAAAACGAGGCTTGGATGGGTGCCTCAAGCAAGTAGTAAAGCAGGGTATTTTATTCCAGCACTTCCTTTTCTCCCCAATTCCATAAATAATATTAATAAGATTAGTCCTCCAGTGGTTTTATAACGATAAATCTTAATTGATTTCCCAAGCGCCCTTTCCTTCTATGGGTACCAGTTTTCCTAAAAATATAGAGTTAATTAATTATTCAATAGACCATTAAGCTACCCAGTAAGGTAACCAATACTATTTGCCTTCAGATTTATGGCAACCCTAATTTATCCGATTTAAATATATCAGGCTAGATTTGTGCCACTGCCGTTTTATATGGAACACTATCGTAGGTATTGTACGTGTTAATTCGGGTTATAAATTATCTGTGTTCAAAATTTTATCCAAGTTCACTTAGGTGAACTTGCGCGGACCAGAGTTACTTAATTATAACACCGGGTTAAGTTAGCACTTAACCCAGGGTTGAATAGTGTCGAAATCAAATTCAAAAGTTTATTTTTGTGAATAGACCAGGCTGTTAAGGGCTCTTATAGATGTCTTTTTAGGGTTCCGTAGCCAAATGGCAAAAATGGAACCCTTATGGATTCGTCATGTCTGTCTGTCTGTCCGTCCGTATGTCACAGCCACTTTTTTCCGAAACTATAAGAACTATGCTGTTGAAACTTGGTAAGTAGGTATTCTGTGAACCGCATTAAGATTTTCACACAAAATAGAAAACAAAAACCCGGCCAAGTGCGAGTCGGACTCGCGCACCGAGGGTTCCGTACAAATTTATATGTATCTATGTCTTTCCATACTTAGCAGACCCCTGCTCCTAAGCAAAATGTGCGCAGTGGGGGATCATTGTAGATTGGTTACTGATATAGACAGACAGACAAACTAGATCTCGTTCAAACGAATTTTCGGTGGAAGTTTACATGGTAATGACATCATATATTTTTTTTAAGTTTTATTATTCTCTTATTTTAGAAGTTACAGAGGGGGCACACATTTTACCACTTTGGAAGTGTCTCTCGCGCTAACTATTCAGTTTAGAAAAAAATGATATTAGAAACCTCAATATGTTTTTGAAGACGATTTGATGAAAAAAAAATTTATGAGTTTCAGTTCAAAGTATGGGGAACACCCAAAATTTATTGTTTTTTTTTTCTATTTTTGTGTGAAAATCTTAATGCGGTTCACAGAATACATCTACTTACCAAGTTTCAACAGCATAGTTCTTATAGTTTCGGAAAAAAGTGGCTGTGACATACGGACGGACAGACAGACAGACAGAGTTGACGAATCCATAAGGATTCCGTTTTTTGCCATTTGGCTACGGAACCCTAACAATAAATTTTGGGGTTTCCCCATACTTAGAACTGAAACTCAAAAATTTTATTTTCATCAAACCCATACATACGTGTGGGGTATTTATGGATACTTAGGTCTTCAAAAATGATATTGAGGTTTCTAATATTTTTTTTTTCTAAACAGAACAACCGAATGTATTAAAATATCGAATGGGTCAAAAGTCCGAATGATTAGTTTTCTGAAGCCGTAAACTTTTTTAAATTGTTTTATACTAAGCTAACCAACTACAATGAACCTACGATGCCGTTTTAATAAATTCTGGAGACGTTTATGGTTTCAGAAAAAAAAACTTGGCGGTATGACCCATTTCGATAAATATATTCGGTCTTGAGTTATCAAATTACAAACATCTGAAGTATTAACACAGATATATTTTTTAACATAGTAGATACGCTATTTTGAGACTAGGGATCGCCAATGCGGATCGATTTTATTTCCAAACATCCATTACCTTGTAAATTTTCTCTATTTATTTTACATCTACAATTTAATGCACGTCATGATCATAATTAGTCATCCAGAAAATCCGAATATGGTAAAAGGGGGTAAATAGAAAGCTCTAACGAGTTATTGGATTCAATGGACCTGTCAATAGAAAAGGTGCGGAGAATAAATTATGCTGTAACGCTCCGGCGAAGTCCTTTGGCCTTATTCTGTACGGGTTTTTGCAATTTTATACCAGCTGACTTACCTTTACTTTACTTGAAGTTTTTTTTTTAACTAGATGTTTGTACAATATTTTTGCTTAAGAGATTATTTTCTACGAATGCAGGCTGCGTGGATGAATCAAAACTGAGGAGATCCGCAAGGGAACCAAAGTTACTGACATAGCTCGGAAAGTTGCCAGACTTAAGTGCCAGTGGGCAGGGCACATTGCTTGTAGAACCGACAGCCAATGTGGCAGTAGGGTTCTAAAGTAGCAACCGCGAACCAGAAGACATACATAACGTGTGAAAAGTATACCAACAAGATACACCACCTGTGAACAAGTGAGATACACCTTTGGCCTCATTTGCACGTTTTATCAGGCGAGATAGTGGTTAATCACGGGTCAGTTTTATGTAAAAAAAAAGAAAGATAAACCGGCGGTTTGGTAAAGGCTGTAGGAGCCACGTGCATGCGGGCAGCGCAAGACCGATTGTCGTGATACTCTTTGGAGGCCTTTGTCTAGCAGTGGACGTTTTTTGGGTGATACGATGATTACGTAAGCTGCGATTACGTTTAAGGCCGCACCGAGCTTTTGGCGCATTTATTGCATTCATTTGTGACTGTGTCTAGTAAAAGGGACCACTTTGAGGATTTAAGTTTCCGAGTTATATGCATTTAAAAAAATTAGTCGAAAATTACGTATAATGGGTGTTTGTTACTAATCGGTTATTAACACCTTAAATATCATTTTCTGTAAAATAATACCTATCTTATTATAATATTTCAGTATTCTAATAGGTGACGAAGTTTAGTACTAAGGGTACCACTTTGAAGTAATATTTTACAAGCGAAATATTTTCATTAATCCCGATCGCTGGCATACAGGGAAGTACCTAGCGTTGACGTGACGGTAGGATAATTGTGTTTAAATTAATCTAATTTGACAAGTTATAAATTAATCTAATTTGACAAGTTATAATTTTTTTATTTTTGTTGCAAGTGTAAAGTTTAGTGACAAAGTGGTACCTGACTTAGGCTGGATTTTACCAAACTTTTATTCCGAGAATAACGCTTACTCTCAGATAGTAATGTCAAACCGCCATAATGATTTGACATTACTATCTGAGAGTAAGGGTTATTCTCGGAACAAAAGTTTGGTAAAATTCAGCCTTAGAATATTAATTATATTTTTCCTTAGAAATGAATATAATTTAGAAAAAACTTACTTTAATATTGATAAATATTTACTTCACTATTTAACATAGTGTGTTGTCATTATTATATTTTATTTTTTATTTTCTTAAGATTATGAGTAATTAAGATACTTGATTTTTTCCACTCTTGCAAGTTCTTCTTTGAATACCTTCCAAATCATTATAGTTATTGAGGCCATTGATGTTTGTATTTAATCTTTGATGATACCTAGTAGATTAATTTGGTACCAATCACTCCATAACTTCCTAAAAGAAGTGTATTTTTCACGAGCATAAACTTTAAAATCAATTTTCTCAACTCGTGCATTTTGCCTGCTGCATGTTTACAAATTTATAAAAAAATAATGATTGCACCTAGGAAAATGATTCTTTTTTCACTGAATAGCTAATTTTACCTAGTTTTAGGATACATCAATAACTCCATACCGCTAAAGTGGTCCCTTTTCCCAGACACAGTCACTTAATCCCTTGCTCAAAGCTTAAGTTCTGAAATTCGTGTGTAAGATGAAATTAAATTAAATGAAATTGTTTATTGATGCATAAACAGTAACATTGTCAGCGGGCCCCAAACTGTGCCTAAATCTTGGGCGCCCTGAAAAGTTGGTACTTATTCCAAACAGAAACAAATTACAGTGTTCTTATCTAGTGCATAGTGCTTTAAAAGGTATATTAACAGTTACATAGAGAAAATATTTGAGGATTCACTCTAATGACAAGTGAGTTTGCTTGATAGAAAAAAAATCCAAAGTCGTCTCTAAAAAATAAAATAAATCCTTAGTAGGTACGGCGTAAATACTGCATGGCAGGTCATGACTTTTTGTATGTAAATAAAACAAGATGTTTTCTAGGGCCTAGTGATGCTACATTTTTAAAAAAATATATTTTTTTAGTAATACGATGAAAATACCTAAATACACGCGCGGTCAGGCTGGTTGATTGGTATCTTGAGCCGTCGTGCTTCCCCCTTGTCCGTATAATTAGTTGCGTTAGTTCCCCTTCGACCATTGGACGGGGAACTTGTGTGTCGCATGCACTTATGCACGGCATTGATTCTAGCCGCTCTCAAGCACACATACACGAGTGCATAGATTAGCCCAAGAAGCTCGGTGCGGCCTTAATGAGCTCCAGATTTTTTGTCGCATCTGCTAGCGTCATAATCTCGTGTACAGTCGACTACAAAGATATAGATACAACTAAAGTTACAAATATATATATACTTTATTCTCTCTCTCTCTCTCTTTATTCTCTCTATTGAAAATGCTCAAAAATGCAGTTAACTGTAGTTCGACTCAGTTCGTCTGTTCATCGATAATATTTATCCAGAGTGCAACAGTTCGAGTGTTATCATCAAGGCAAATTAAACACTGGTTCATCTGAGTGACTGAACAAAGTAATAAAATATATTTTAGCTCAGAAAAAAAACATTAATCAAAGCCAAAAACGATTGAGCGTTTGCATATTGCTTTCAAAATAACGTAGAACAATGTGATGTAAAATAACTCGTGTCAAGGGAAAAGGAGAGTTGAAACTCGTGATGCTACTGAATTTTTCCAGTAAATACGTGCACATTCATAAATTTAAGCCCCTGACCGGCCGAGTATCGCGGCTTGCACATAACATCGTTCGCAAATTGCTCCCTGACACTTTAAATGCGAAACTTGTGACGGTGACACATTGAGGGGCATTTGAACAACTCGCGATATAGACTGTTAGTTCCGATAATTTCGAAGTATTGATGCTTAAGGTAAGGTTGACAGGTGCTTTTTACGTTGCCGAAAGAGGTTGCTATTCAAATCTTTGTTACACTCTATTACATAAATGTAGTCAAAATGAATGACGATATCCTACAAAACTGAAATAATCCAATTTGTATTTACAATACAATACAATACAATACAATGACTCTTTATTGTACACCAGGAATAGTAAGCAATACAGAAAACAGGTACACAGAGAGTAAGTTACAAGGTAAGCAATAGGCGGCCTTATCGCTTAAGAACGATCTCTTCCAGGCAACCCTTTACCAGAAAGAAGGAAGGACTAGTTTACAGCAGGTGGTGCATCAACAGTGGATCAGAAAATTAAAACGCAACAAAAAATAGTACATCTACCCATACATATATCGTACATATAATAAGTACACGTCTAAAACAAATATAAGCATTGGGATAAACAGCCACATATAAATAAATAAACTATAACAAAGCTAATTATTACAAGAAGACAGATAGTACACCTTAAGCATTGATTTAAAGATTGACAGAGATTTTGCCCGTCGTAAGTCAATCGGCAAGGCATTCCACAACCGAATAGCCTGGACAGTATAAGAATAGACATAGAATTTGGAGTTAGAGAGAGGCACGGTAAGGAGAAAGTTCTGAGAGCATCGAATAGAAGTTACGTAGCTAAACCGCTCTTTGAGGTAGCGAGGAGTTGCAGGGTTAAAGAGAATGCCGTAAAGAAGGTGGAGAACGTCAGAGTTACGGCGAAGGCGGATTGGGAGCCACTTGAGCTGTGATCGAAAATTAGAGACATGATCGAACTTACGCAGACCAAAAATAAACCGAATGCATAGATTTTGAGATTATTTATGAAATGTTTTAAACGAATATTACAATTTTAAGCAAACCATAGCTTTTCTATTAGATTAGTGAATTTTAAGACATTCTAGCCATTAAAATGTTGGCACAGCTTAGAAAGGCGTTATCTAGAAAGATCTGTTCGAAGAGTTATTCTTAATTATCACTATAAGATTTAGTTCAGAATTTTAATTAATTCTACATGAATAAGAATTAAACTAACTGGTTTCAATATTGAAGATAAATATATAAAATAAATATAAAATAAAAATAAAAAACCACAATTTGTATTTTATATTTCTATCAAAAAGCTCCATGCTTATGAGTAAAGAGTTAAAAGTAATAATTTTCATCCTACATAAACATAAATTTGGACTCACCCGTAAAATTATGTTGATGTCTAGAGTACCCACGCGCTAAAACATGAGATCCAAGAATCTAATTATAAAGAGCACTAAATTTCAGAGCTTTTCATTTTGGTCTTAAAATATTTTGCAGCGTCATATCGCAGGGACTAGCGATCTTGAGCGTCTGTCTACCTAACAATAACTTAGACTAAAACTAGAGATGAACCCAAAATTCGAATTTAACGACTTCAAAACTAGTCTTATTTGTGTCTAAACTCCTGACCAGTAGTGGTGGTGTAGGGGTTTAGCACGTCGCACCTGGGTTCGATTCCCAGCATTGGTCTTTTTTCTGGGTTTTTTTCTGTGCATGTATGTTTCAGTTTGTATTCAGTATGAAATATATGGATTTCACCGGATGACCGTAAAAGTAAAAAAAAAATGAAGTTGAAAAAATAAAAATACAAAAAATACTTCAAACCAAACTTGTTAGTCTTATAGCGTCAGCTTTTTATTCAACATTGTAAAATTAATTTTCTGGATTATTTATTTATGATTTACTATTATTATTTAAAATGAAATGAAAACTTTATCAACCGACGAAAACAAAAGGAGGAGGTTCTCAAGTCGACGTGTATATTTGTTTTTTTTTTTTTTTATGTATGATCACGCATAACTTTTTACAGAGTAGTCCGATTTTGATGATTCTTTTTTTATTGGAAAGCGTATACCCCGAGGGTGGTCCCATTTAAATTTGGAAATAATATTCCTACCCCAAGGGTAGGAAAACAGGGGATGATTGATTGTTCAGTTACTGATTGTACTATATGACCACGCGTAACTTATTACAGAGTAGTCAGATTTTGATGATTCTATTTTTATTGGAAAGCGTATACCCCAAGGGTGGTCCTATGTAAATTTGGAAATAATATTCCAACCCTAAGGGTAGGAAAACAAGGGATCATTGACTAACTTTTTACAGAGTAGTCTGATTTTCATAATTCTTTTTTATTGGATAGGGTATACCTTGAAGTTGGTATTATATAAATTTGGAAAAAAAAAATTTACCCCAAGGATGGAAAAAAGTATAAAATAAAAACTTTTTAACAAAAAAATTAAACCGCTGAAAAAACTGAAAAGCAAAAAATAATACCTTTTTTGTTTGACCTTAATCTAGGTACCAGTTTGAAGTCGGTGCCTCAGCACGAGCCAGGAGGAGTGATAGAAGCGAATCAGGTAGAAGATTATAGGTCCACTCCTCCTGGCTAGTGCTGAGGCACCGACTTCAAACTGGTACCTAGATTAAGGTCAAACAAAAAAGGTATTATTTTTTGCTTTTCTGCTTTTTCGGCGGTTTAATTTTTTTGTTAAAAAGTTTTTATTTAACAATAAAAGTAAGTATAAAAACAGGGACTAATTTTAAAATTAACATATTAAAACTAACTTAAAATAGCTAAACAAAAATGAAAACTAAAAATTACAATCTAAATTTGGACCCTTATGACTAGGTTAGCCAAAAGTTTTTTAGTAGTTTTGTTTTTACAAGATTTTTATTAACCTGCGATGTATGTATGTATGCACAGGTAAAATCTTGCAAAGTTAAATTTGACCCACTTCGCGGTATCCGAATGAGCTGAAATTTTGCATGTATGTATAAATAGGATGAAAATAGAATATTATTATGAAATGGAGCTGAGCTGAGGATGGAGCTGGAAGGAAGCCATAAGAACTCTGTAACAAAACGACAAAACCACATCGAGTTTGGGCACGTTTGATTCGTCTTGACGAGTACTTTGATAACCAGAGGCCATATTTTCTAACGCGTGGACGCTTTTCCTGGCTAATTAATAATAATAATTAGTATTTAGATAGCTGGCCGCCTGGAATAACATATAAGCTACTTTTTATCCCTATATGAGTATTCTCACGAGATCTGTGGAAATTGGGTCATAATTTGAGCGTTTGTTCTGAATCACTTTCGTAGGCACATTGTTGTAAAAATTCTGATACAGTTTCCAGTTATCTGGTAGAAGTGCAATAACATCAAAATCTGCAGCCAATTCGTAAAAAATGTGACCACGAAAATGAGACGGTTGAACGCTCGAATAAAGACCCTAAATTTTAACTAGGGGCAATCCATTAATCACGTGAGGTTCGAATGGGGGGTTCGGAAAAAATCACGTAACATCACAAGGCGGAGGGGGGGGGGGGCTGTGGTGAGAATAATCACGTGTATTTATTTTTTTAGCTTTGAACGCACCGGCGCAATCGGTGTGTGACCTTCACTCGCCGTTAGGCAAAGATATCCCCACTTTATGCCTGTAGTTTAATTAAAGATAATATACTGAATTTATTTAGATTGCACTAGAAAAATACTCGTGATTTTGGATAGTCTTATCCCTCACCGAGTATCACCAATTGATTCCCCCCTAGACTTGGTAGTCTAGAGAAATTATTATTATTATTTATTTAAAATATGGCTTCTGTCCTATATAAGGACAATTTCGCCAGTGTCAAAGTAAGCTCTCTTGGGAGCGACGTTGTACGGTGATTGTAGTTTCTGCAACTTGATAGTAAAACTCCAGAAACCACGTGGACACAACTTGCGCATTAAAAAATGTCAGACACGAGAGCAATATAGAATTTTGTGATCACTGTTAATTAAGGTTAATCGCCGCATAAAACACTATCAAAATTATACTTCAACAAGCCAAAGAAACAGAAATACCAAAATTAGATACTGTCTACATCCGCCATGTTCGAATGCTACAAATCGAATCCAGAGAAATGCTTATTACCTACGCTGGTGTTTGTCATACAAAATAAACCAACATTACCGTGTACTTTAAGTGAATTCCCATGGGAATTTAATTTATAAACAGCGAATACTGAATAATATCCCAGTTTTCGGGGCAGCTCTACGAAAACCTAAACTTTACTTACTTCGGCGTGTTTACCTCACATCCCGCGCAGCTGCTTAAACTCCATAAACTTAGCTCCAAGAAAGTACGGCTTAATACATGCAACACAAGGGTGTGACGTAAATCAATAACAATGCCTAGGTACTGAAAAGAAAATAATCCTGGCGACACGTTGCTCAGTATTTTAAACTCAACGCACCATCTTTAATCCATTTATCACACAAATTAAATTCCCGATTTGTATGGAGCTGGAGGGAGCAATAATGTGCCTTGGCTGGTCACGAACCCGGCTGGCTGCTAGCCAAGTGTGTAGGAGACATGGAAATATGAGCACTAAACTGGTAGATGCGCCTTTTTCACCCGACTGTCGAAAGAGGGTATTTGTTTTTTGAGCGTATGTATGGGCATTTCATTTTTAATAAAAAAATATTGCTTATTTTCCATACAGTTTTTTGTGTCAGTTTTCTGAAGTTATACCTAGGTCCAGCCAGAATAACTTGTAAAAATGTAGGTACTAGGGGCGTTCAATAAAAAGTGAGAATAAGTATGTTATAAACAACTTTTACTAAATGTAATTTTATTTTTCGACATAGTCACCTTTTAGCATAATACACTTAGTATATCTTTTTTCTAAACTTAAAATTCCATTTTTAAAAAAGGTCTCATCTTGAGTACTTAAAAAATCTTGTACTGCAGCGACTACCGCGTCGTCGTCTTCAAATTTCTGGCCTCTCAGGTATTGTTTCAATCTCGGAATTAGGTAGAAATCACTGGGAGCGAGATCTGGTGAAAACGGAGGATGCTTAAGGATATCGAACCCAGCATCACGAATTGCAGCCATTGCAACGGCGGACTTGTGTGCCGGGGCATTGTCCTGGTGGAACAGCACAACTTTCGAGAGTTTACCTCGCCGTTTTTCGCGGATCTCATTGCGCAATGTTGCTATTTGTTTGGCGTATAAAGTGCCCGTAATAGTGGCTCCATGCTCGAGATACTCGATTGAGTATTAATGATTGTTAATACCCCTTTACCATCCCAAAAAACAGAGCCCATGACCTTACCGGCAGATGGGCTCACCTTGAATTTCTTCGGAGTTGGAGATGATGGCCTTTTCCATGTCATAGACTGCAGTTTCGTTTCAGGGTCGTAATGATGGAGCCATGTTTCGTCCATTGTTATAAATCGCGCCAAAAAAAGTTCCCGGTCTTGCTGCATCAGGTTCAAAGCTTCTTGACAATTCTCTAGTCTAGTTTGTTTTTGCGTGTCAGTAAGCATTCTTGGTACCCAACGCGCAGATACCTTTTTCATGCCCAAGCGTTCATGTAAAATATTATGCACGCTCCCCGTTGAAATCTTTACATTTTCAGCAATAAAACGAACTGTGACACGACGATCCGCCAAAACTGAGTTTTCGACTTTTTTCACAATTTCTTCAGTTACGCTGTAGTAGGGCGTTCGGAGCGGGGGTCGTCCATTGTCGATGTTCTTCCACGTCTAAATTCGGCGCACCAACGTGCGACTGTCGAATACGGAGGAGCATTAGACTCTAAAGTGTCCCGCACATCCAAATTGACTTGGTCCGTAGAAAAATTTTTCAAATACAAGTATTTGATAACGGCGCGCAGTTCAATTTTCTCCATTTTCGCTAACGTACTCAATAGCATTGCAAAGAAATTACCGTATATTTTTTTAAACAAAAGACAGTTAGTTTTTTTTTTCATAGCAATCAGCTAGATAGATTAGCTTTACCGGACAGTATTTAATTTCGTAATATTAAAAGAGTTTGCATCTCATTCTCACTTTATATTGAACGCCCCTCGTATCTACTTACTTGGTTGTTACGTGAAGGAACCAGTAAAAGTCTTTGATTTCTTGGTATAATCTATGACGATGTCAGCTCCAATTAATAAATCGGTATTCAAAGTAAACATTAGCTTTTAGCTTCAAAGTAAACATTGAGTCTGTGTATCAAGACTGACAAAATTAAAAAAAATGTATTGAAAATGGACAATATAATGTGCAGCTCTAGTTGAATTTACATAATACATTTTTTATTTAAAATCCACTAGATTTTTAAATTCAAACTACTTACCGAGTGAGACATCCAATTAAGGTACGCGGATCGCAAGGAAACTCAGAAACACAGAAGGAGCATGAATTGTCGGCATACCTCAAATTACTCATTGCTAATAGTTACGAGTCGCTCGACTCGTTTATTTTATTCAAATATTTAATTATTTTCCAAATTTGTTGGGTAAGAATAGAAAAACAGGTAAAAACAGGTATACAGAAAAACTGCCTGTTTGACTGTATCAAGACCAAACAACCAACAAATGGCGATACAAAAATTTTACTTTTACTCGTACCACAGACCAAAATTACAATAAGACTACCAATCTCATACCAAAAGAACTTTACCAGAACAAAGTCAAAATCCACTATTATGTGTTTTGGTAGATGCACCTTTTTTCACGTAACTTTTAAAGTCTTACTATCGGAAGTCCGTAAATATTTCTCATACCATTTTACGTCATAATGTTTCATCAAAATATTTTTGCTCCTTTGCCTTTAGTCCTTTGCCACGCGCCGCTGCACGAATAAAGAAAGCGGCTGTTTATTTACGAATATTCATAAAACTATTCTTTGTTTAGCAAAAGTTTGAAAACTTACTGATTCTTATTTCGTTTTATATATGTATCTACAATGCAGCAGTTTTCCTAGCTCCACGTTGGACCGTTTGTAGTGGCACTGCACCTTTCTGGCGTTTGGCCTCGCGTGACAGCGCAATCGTAGTCCCAAGATTTTACTATTAAGGACAGCTTCAAAACTTGTGAACCCACTGAATAATGTAATCTCGCTGTTAGAACCTTTGTTACTTGCTGCAATTTATAACTTTGAGACATTACATTTGGGTCTGGCACATACAAAAGATGTCGGTTGAATGAAAAGATAAAATTTACACCACTATAATATATTATTTAGCGGGACATAACAACATTTTTGTCAGATTAAGGACTATTAACATGAAGGTACTTAGTTGAGGTTTATAGTTACAAAACCTCTTAGTGTATAAGTCCGTCAAGCAATATATACAATATTTCGATTGGGTTGAGTGCATTATTCACAGGCCTCTGAAAACGGTTAAGTCCTAAAAACCAGGGGTCTGTTTCTTTTGCGAAAATTGTAAGCTTTAATCCGCTTAGTAACTTTCCTTGAGGAACGTTACTTTTAGGGAATATTATATTTAAGTCGAGACCGATAGAGAAATAACATTTAAATCCTTCATTTTCTTAGGTATTTACTCGTTCAGTCAAAATATGCTTAAGTATAATATAATTCACCACGCTCTTTGCAGCATTTATTTTTAATTATTTATTTTATTACTATTGTTAGTTAATCAGTTATGACAAGAGATTGTACAGGGTTACTTGTCTCGAATTATTTTTTAATGGCGTCACCATCCCTATTGCAATTGGTTTTAGTTTATGGACGGCCCCACCCATTCATAAGTCAGAATAGTCGAAATTGAATAGCACATTAAATTTGCACCTGCTACTTCACTAATTTTCAGACTCTGAAATTCAGAGACACATGCAGCGTTTTTAATTACATTTGACGCTGACTTTAGTGCTCATTAGCTTCAATTTCGTAACTTCTTGTATATTTGGACTTGCATATCTCAGAAATGAAACGCTCGATCTGTTTTAAAGTGAATAACGCCAGTCAATCCACTTTCCATCACCTGTAAATTTCATGTTAGAAACTTGTTACGAGTTAGAAATAGAAAGTTTAATGAATTAACTTGCAATGGTTGTTTCGCCAATCTTACAAGACAAATTTTACCCACTTCTAGTGATTGAATTGATATCGATATGTAATTTGAATGTCAATCCAAGTATAGATTGGTTTTTTGGTGTCTTTTTGTATTTTTTATTTTTCAACTCCGAATTTTTTTACTTTTACGGTCATCCCGTGAAATCAGTATTTAGTATGAAATATATAATCCAAGTATAGTCACCAAAATTATTTACAGTCAGCAGAAAAGCTGGCATTAGATTTTTTTTAATTATTTATATTGGACTTTAACTAAGAGCGGTTATATAGCTGTGATTAATACTGTGATGTTGGGATAAGTCAAACTAATGAGTGTTGCGTAAATACTGTTTATTAAAGTAAAGGCGTCCTTTATATATGTTACATAGTGGGAGAGTGTGAGTGTGGCGCAGCTCACACTACACCTCCCCCCTTGAAAAATGAAAAAAAAAATACATTTACTTTTTTTTTGTCATTTTTAAAATAGTAATATAATTAAATGAAACACAACACAATAGCGACTGTAACAAATAAATTTGAAATAATAATAATAATCCGAACTGTTTACTAGACTGAAATATTTGTAAAAAAAATACATGTTAAAATTAAATATTGGCGCAACAATTTTAAATCTAATAAAAATTATGAAAAGCTTAACGTAAATATTATATGTAAAATTAAAAGTACCGTTACAACGTTATACCTAATTTGCGCCCTTTGTTGACGAGATTCGAACGTAGATACCAAACTGCAATAATTTAAAAAAAAAATAGGTTCTGTATAAGAAAATACTAATATTATTTTACCTGAATGAACATACTGTTAGACTTATTATGTACTGTGCTCTCTATAATGTACTGCGATCTATTATTATTTCATCTTAAAATCTCAACAATTATTTATTTGAATCCACAATATCGATTTTCTAAACTTTAAACTTCTTATTTATTATTCATTCGTACATTGCCATTACCTATTCTTCCTATAATTTTACATAACACTTCCTTTCTAACTATTATATTTTCTATTTTCTTATCATCTTATAATAATATCAGTGTGCTACTGCGGCATCACTGTACGCAATGCAATTTTATGTCATTGCTTGCAAGGTACACAGCACTTTTTTATTTTGTGGTCGGCCGACCTTTACTTATTCACTTATTTTGTTCAGGATACAAGGACTATTTTTCATTTCGTGCGCGCACATACATATAACCTTTTATAATATCATCATACATTCAGGTAGTTCTTTTAACACTTCCTTACTTCAATAATCATACCGTGTGCCCAAGTCTCTTCACGATTGATGCTCGATCGAATCATGATCAGAGGACAAGGGTTTCCTACCTGCCTTGTATCCTGGTGTACCTTGCTGATAAATCAACTCTAAAATAACTCATTCAAAATCTAACAAAATAACCATTCAATTTAAAAACTTCAGCTAGTAAGAATTCCAATAACTTTTAGGTGGCCATCCTAATCGCTCCTTGAGAATCTTATTTGCTTCCGCTTTCCCAAACACACTTGCTTAAAGCACACTTTCAAACTATCTGTACCAATGTCTACTAAAAAAAAACTACCTTCCCCAACACAATACAAATTCTACATAAAACTCAATCCTTTGCTAGTTCTGTACTTCGAAAAACTACTCCATTAAATTGTAACCCAATTAAAAACCCTTATCTAACTGCAATGAAAATCTAAATAAAAACGACATTAAAATAAAGTTTGTTTCAATAATTTGGGATGGCAGCTGGATGATCAGTCCAGTTGCAATAACAAATTATTTTAAATCAACCTTGTTAACCAACTCTAGTAAAACTTCCTGTAAAGCTGTAAAAAAAACAAATGTCAGAATTTCTAATTTCGATCATTTACCTAAATTTTAAAACCATTTAATAACTCGATTATTTAAATTATGTCATTATAAGAGCGCACAGTACCTATCTTACCTGGTGAAATTTGAGCTGTAATAACAGACGCGGAATGCTATACCTTATTGGGTGATCTAAATGAGATCATCCAACTTAGTTCGTTACTACGGGTCTATTTTTAGAGCACAAATTTAATGTTAGATACTTAGTTAATTGATTTACTTGTATATTTAAGCTTAAAAATTGTCTCAAAGTAAATTATTCAAACCAATCAAAAGTATTTTTACCATTTAAATTTTATCCATGGTCTGAAATTAAAACTTTTTATGTTGCTAAGTACTTATTTAAAATAGAATAATAGTACCTATCTCGTCAACAAACGGCATTACACTATAAAAACAAGAACTAAATTAAATTTTTAATCATTTCTTATTACTAACACATTAACAACACGTAAAATCGCACTTTCGTTGATGAAAAAAACTGTTAATTGATAAAGATTAGGTAACAAAAATTAAAAAAAAAAATACCTTCCATTTTACGTCCGAATTCAACTACTATTTTTTCCGAAACTTCTACCTATTTCTAAAAGTCCAGTCCATCTTCCTCCAACACCGGCTCCATCCTTAACGGACACCATCTACTACCCTGCTGCATACCACTCCAATCCAAACAGACACCATCAACTCCCTGCAGCTAACCTCCTTAATTCTTCTGTCCTGGTTCTCTTCTTTAATATCTTCATCTTTTTACTCTACTATTTCTCTGATTTACTTATATTCTTCTTTCTTCTTAAATTTATTCACTTACTTCTTCATTTTACATTTCTTCTTTATTTTCTTCATTCTTCATTTTAATTGTGTTATTCTTCTCTTCTTGCTTAATTTTATTTTATTCGTATATATTTGTTTCATATTTTAGCTTCTTTCTTCCTTTATTTCGTCAATTTCATTTATTATTCACCCTTTGTCTTCATTTCCCTGTTCTTTCTTCCTTAGTTTTCATGTATTAGTTCTTTTTTTTTATCTTCTTTCGTTTGCTTCATAGCGTATGTTTCTTTAAAATAGCTTATAATTATTTAAAATTCTAACTTAATTATTCTTACTTAATAATTTATTTTTATTGTCTTTTTTTTTAGTCCATTTTTTTTTAAATGTCCACACTTTTTCACACTTTCACAAGTCCTTTATTCTGGTGGCGCGGCGCGCCGCCAGTGCAGTGCGAAGGCCGCACTGGCAGGATCGCCATGTGATGTTGGGATAAGTCAAACTAATGAGTGTTGCGTAAATACTGTTTATTAAAGTAAAGGCGTCCTTTATATATGTTACATAGTGGGAGAGTGTGAGTGTGGCGCAGCTCACACTACAATACTATGCTGTCAGGTTTCTTTTCTTTAAAATTAAGTAATTTAGATTAAGTGACACATTATTAACGGGGTATCAAGATTCTGACGTCCATCAAGCTGCAAGGAAAATTGACGTAACATCCTGCGAAGATTGGTAAGTAGATATTACAGAGATTGCGTGCTAATAATTAAGTTGGATATTAAATTTGCTAAGTATCAATGAACTAAAACAATTACTTTGCTCACCCACGACCTTACAATAGTTACGTTTATGCAAGAAATGTGCGTTCATGCAGTTCCTCCACCTCCACACTGTACGAACACACACAAATCACATAAACCCAACCATCACCACCACCAAGCTACACTGCTACACTGACGCGTTTCGAACTCAACCAGAGCTCATCTTCAGAGTTACCACAACCGTATGCTATGCTACCAACTGTTAAACTAACAAACCAAAACAAATGTTTTAACTTGTCACTGTAACTTCTCAAGTACCCACTTTATTTTTCTTATTCTCAAACTACCCCACAAAAATTAACTTTTATTGACATATTTAAAACTACCTTGAATTTTTGTTTATTTATTTATAAGGCATATTTAATTAATACTAACTGTTCAAATTCGACCCAAGCCGCAGTAAAGGAGAAGATACTAAATTTACCTGTTCATTAATAATAGACCACATAGTGTTGTACCTAATTATTTCCATGCATTCCAGAGCATCCAGACGCAACCCCTTGCCGCAATAATGTAACACTTCATAAGAATCTGAATCTAACAATGAATGATTTGATTCCAACAAATGTTTTGCAAAATTCGATCTATCTGGATGCTCATTCCTATATGCCGAAACATGCTCTTTAAATCTAGTATTAAAACTTCGGCCTGTCTGTCCTACGTATATCCCATTGCAGTCATTACAAGTAAGCTTGTATACCCCCGATCTAGTTCCCTTATCTACCTGTTCTTTGTGGTTACATAGCTTAGAGTACAAAGAGTTGTTAGTCTTAAAGGCAACATTAATATTGTTTGATTTTAAAATGCCATAAATCTTATCAGACAAACCCCCGACGTAAGAGATGCTAGATCTATATTTGTTAGTAGACTGAGAAGGTAACGCAGCGTAAAGCATGCTATTTACTAACCGTGCCTGCTTCTTTTGAACTAAACTATCTACCATTGATTTTGTTTAACCATTTGAGATCGCTATCTGATAAATAGTACTCAACTCTAAATCAAAATGTTCCTTAGAAAGAGGCACAGTCAACAATCTATTAACATAACAATGGAAAGCAGCCAGTTTATGCTGCCACGGATGATTAGAAGATGCTGGTATAACAGCATCTGTGTACGTGGGCTTACGGTATATTTTAAATTGATGTTTACCATAATTTATTGAATCAGGCGTTACTTTGCGGAGGTCCATATTAATGAACTAAAACAAGGTCGCGGGTGAGCAAAGTAATTGTTTTAGTTCATTGATGTTTACCATTTAATTTTGAAATCGTTAAATCCAAAAAGTTCAACGAACAATTTTCCTCCAATTCTTTTTTGAACCTTATCTTTACGTGCTTGTTATTCAAACCATTAATAAACACGTCAAGCTGTCTCATACTCCCTCTCCAGCATAGGATCAAATCATCAACATACCTAAAATAGTACACAATATTACTATTACCCACAATATACTGATTCTCAAAATGATCCATAAATATATCTGCCATTAAAGGACTCAGAGGTGAACCCATAGCTAAACCATCACTCTGTAAGTAATAAAGACCATTGAACCGGAAATAATTTTGTTTCATGCATAAAGTTACCAAATCTATTAATTCACAAACTTCACCCGGATGCAACCGCTTCCTTTCTAAGTGGTCTTTTAGAATTTCTGGTGTCTCACTATATGGTACGTTAGTAAATAAACTGTCTACATCCAAAGAAAGCAACGTTGCATTCGGCGGTATGCCGATGTCCTTAATTTTACTAACCAAATCTAAACCATTTTTTAAACTATAAGAAGGTTTAAAGGAAGCCTTCACACGAATAATACTATTTAATTTCTTCGCCAATTTATATGCTGGAGCACTCACGTATGAGACAACTGGACGAACAGGCACATCATCTTTATGAATTTTAGGTAATCCATATAGAATTGGCGCCTGCGGATTCATGGGAATTACAAAATTCTTTTGTTGTTCGGTTTCAAAGGCAAACAAAGAACCCTTTATTAGTCTCTTTAGATCTTTGTGAAATGTAATTGTAGGGTCCTTACGTAAAACTGTAAAACCGTCCCCTTGAACGATATCTAAAACTTTCCGATTATATTGATACCTATCCAATAAAACAATACAATTTCCTTTGTCTGCCTTTGTCACCACTAAATCATTATCATACACTTTCTCCTGAATAGATCTCAAAGAATTTAATTCGGTTATATTGACAATACACTCTGTGGAATTGGTATTTTTAAGTGTATTTGCCACTAACACTTTTGTTTCAAAATCACCACAGTTACTTGTAATAGCAACCTCAGAATCTACCGCCAAACCTTCCACTATGTAAGCCAACGTAACTTTTTACACTGAGTCAAATACTTTTTATGAGCGTCTACTGAAGCAAAAAACCGGGCTTTTCATCCAAACGATCGAATTCAATTTTATGTAACTTAAAAGTAAGTTCAGACTGCAATACTTTGAGATGTAATTTTAAATTATCTCTAACACGGAACCAACTACGCGACTCTTCACTTAACCATATTTTCCTCGCCCTTTCCATTGCAATTCCAGCAGCTATACTAGTACTATAACAACGGAATTTAATATAATTAGGTACAACATTTAAATGTTTACATTGTTGATTGAACCAAATGTTTTGAACAGCTAAACGATGCTGTTTAGTTAATTTATGATATAAACGTGCCTGTACGGCTACGCATGCCGATTTTAAATAATTTATTGAATCAGGCGTTACTTTGCGGAGGTCCATATTAATGAACTAAAACAATTACTTTGCTCACCCGCGACCTTACAATAGTTACGTTTATGCAAGAAATGTGCGTTCATGCAGTTCCTCCACCTCCACACTGTACGAACACACACAAATCACATAAACCCAACCATCACCACCACCAAGCTACACTGCTACACTGACGCGTTTCGAACTCAACCAGAGCTCATCTTCAGAGTTACCACAACCGTATGCTATGCTACCAACTGTTAAACTAACAAACCAAAACAAATGTTTTAACTTGTCACTGTAACTTCTCAAGTACCCACTTTAAATTTCTTATTCTCAAACTACCCCACAAAAATTAACTTTTATTGACATATTATAAAACTACCTTGAATTTTTTTTTTGTTTATTTATTTATAAGGCATATTTAATTAATACTAACTATTCAAATTCGACCCAAGCCGCAGTAAAGGAGAAGATACTAAATTTACCTGTTCATTAATAATAGACCCCATAGTGTTGTACCTAATTATTTCCATGCATTCCAGAGCATCCAGACGCAACCCCTTGCCGCAATAATGTAACACTTCATAAGAATCTGAATCTAACAATGAATGATTTGATTCCAACAAATGTTTTGCAAAATTCGATCTATCTGGATGCTCATTCCTATATGCCGAAACATGCTCTTTAAATCTAGTATTAAAACTTCGGCCTGTCTGTCCTACGTATATCCCATTGCAGTCATTACAAGTAAGCTTGTATACCCCCGATCTAGTTCCCTTATCTACCTGTTCTTTGTGGTTACATAGCCTAGAGTACAAAGAGTTGTTAGTCTTAAAGGCAACATTAATATTGTTTGATTTTAAAATGCCATAAATCTTATCAGACAAACCCCCGACGTAAGAGATGCTTGAAACCGAACAACAAAAGAATTTTGTAATTCCCATGAATCCGCAGGCGCCAATTCTATATGGATTACCTAAAATTCATAAAGATGATGTGCCTGTTCGTCCAGTTGTCTCATACGTGAGTGCTCCAGCATATAAATTGGCGAAGAAATTAAATAGTATTATTCGTGTGAAGGCTTCCTTGAAACCTTCTTATAGTTTAAAAAATGGTTTAGATTTGGTTAGTAAAATTAAGGACATCGGCATACCGCCGAATGCAACGTTGCTTTCTTTGGATGTAGACAGTTTATTTACTAACGTACCATATAGTGAGACACTAGAAATTCTAAAAGACCACTTAGAAAGGAAGCGGTTGCATCCGGGTGAAGTTTGTGAATTAATAGATTTGGTAACTTTATGCATGAAACAAAATTATTTCCGGTTCAATGGTCTTTATTACTTACAGAGTGATGGTTTAGCTGTGGGTTCACCTCTGAGTCCTTTATTGGCAGATATATTTATGGATCATTTTGAGAATCAGTATATTGTGGGTAATAGTAATATTGTGTACTATTTTAGGTATGTTGATGATTTGATCCTATGCTGGAGAGGGAGTATGAGACAGCTTGACGTGTTTATTAATGGTTTGAATAACAAGCACGTAAAGATAAGGTTCAAAAAAGAATTGGAGGAAAACTGTTCGTTGAACTTTTTGGATTTAACGATTTCAAAATTAAATGGTAAACATCAATTTAAAATATACCATAAGCCCACGTACACAGATGCTGTTATACCAGCATCTTCTAATCATCCGTGGCAGCATAAACTGGCTGCTTTCCATTGTTATGTTAATAGATTGTTGACTGTGCCTCTTTCTAAGGAACATTTTGATTTAGAGTTGAGTACTATTTATCAGATAGCGATCTCAAATGGTTATACAAAATCAATGGTAGATAGTTTAGTTCAAAAGAAGCAGGCACGGTTAGTAAATAGCATGCTTTACGCTGCGTTACCTTCTCAGTCTACTAACAAATATAGATCTAGCATCTCTTACGTCGGGGGTTTGTCTGATAAGATTTATGGCATTTTAAAATCAAACAATATTAATGTTGCCTTTAAGACTAACAACTCTTTGTACTCTAGGCTATGTAACCACAAAGAACAGGTAGATAAGGGAACTAGATCGGGGGTATACAAGCTTACTTGTAATGACTGCAATGGGATATACGTAGGACAGACAGGCCGAAGTTTTAATACTAGATTTAAAGAGCATGTTTCGGCATATAGGAATGAGCATCCAGATAGATCGAATTTTGCAAAACATTTGTTGGAATCAAATCATTCATTGTTAGATTCAGATTCTTATGAAGTGTTACATTATTGCGGCAAGGGGTTGCGTCTGGATGCTCTGGAATGCATGGAAATAATTAGGTACAACACTATGGGGTCTATTATTAATGAACAGGTAAATTTAGTATCTTCTCCTTTACTGCGGCTTGGGTCGAATTTGAATAGTTAGTATTCATTAAATATGCCTTATAAATAAATAAACAAAAAAAAAATTCAAGGTAGTTTTATAATATGTCAATAAAAGTTAATTTTTGTGGGGTAGTTTGAGAATAAGAAATTTAAAGTGGGTACTTGAGAAGTTACAGTGACAAGTTAAAACATTTGTTTTGGTTTGTTAGTTTAACAGTTGGTAGCATAGCATACGGTTGTGGTAACTCTGAAGATGAGCTCTGGTTGAGTTCGAAACGCGTCAGTGTAGCAGTGTAGCTTGGTGGTGGTGATGGTTGGGTTTATGTGATTTGTGTGTGTTCGTACAGTGTGGAGGTGGAGGAACTGCATGAACGCACATTTCTTGCATAAACGTAACTATTGTAAGGTCGCGGGTGAGCAAAGTAATTGTTTTAGTTCATTAATATGGACCTCCGCAAAGTAACGCCTGATTCAATAAATTATTTGCTAAGTATCATTAATCTCCAACCTGTATAACGTCCCATTGCGGGCACAGGTCTCGACTCGGAATATTTACCTATCAATATTTCTTATATTTATGTACAAACTGTCAGTAGTTGGTGTATGAATTTAGCAGTTGTCGTACGCATGTGTCAGATCTATTACGAATAAGCTAGGTATTGTAATCTATGAGTATTTTTACGTAACAAAAGGAGTTTCTTATTTTGTGAAAAGTAATAAAAGTAAATCATTTGTAGATTTCGTTTTTGTGACTTCCGTAAAAGTAGTAATACTCGTACGTCCGAAATTGTTGTGATTCTCAGCGATCTTTCAATAACTAAGACTGATATTTTTTATCTGAAACGTTTTTATTCAACGCAAATAAAGACCTACGATATGATATGAACAAAAGTGATAAAAAGATAGAAGGGGAGGAAAAAAATCTGGACCTTAGCAGACGTTTTTCCAACAGTAGGCAGGAACGAGCGAATTGATGTAGTTACATACTTTTAGTGAAAAATAATGTAGGCAAGCTCGTTCTATATACTACATAAATATAATTATATCGACAAACTTTCACTGACATAGGTACTTATTTACAACTGTCCGACGGCTCTACTTCAGTGCAGTTTTGTTAGAAGAAGATTTAATTGCGTCTTAATTATGAATTGATATAATTACGGACATTTGTTAATTTGCAGTGGATGACAAGCATGGTAAAATGTTAGAGAACTGAGTGCGACAATTTGTTAATCTTCTAATATATTAAAATCGCGTGTCACGGACCGTGATCGGCTTGGCCGACTAATCGGCCGACTAGACGGCCTCTGTACAACCGACTAATCGGCTAGTCAGCAAGTCGGCCAAAGTCATAATCGGCACATGTCTAAATTCTTTTCTATTCTATTCAAGTGCTGTGGGAACAAAAATTTAAAAAGTCACGCTCGGGTTTCTGTGTACTGCGAAGGAATGTTCCATCGGTCGGGCCCTCACGCTGCGATATGAAGACGTGCGGTGAATAGGTTACAATGCCCGTCGTAAAGTTATAGCCATATCACAACCTTAACACAATGAAATGGTATTTGAATCAAACGGGAACAATTGTAAGGACATTTATCAAAGCGTGCCCAGTCACATGTGATGTTAGATAACTGGTAGTTACATGTATAATTATGTAGTAAAGCCGTGGCAACCTAGTGGTTTAAATTGTGGTCTTTTATGCAGAAGGTCGTGGGTTCGAACTTCTGCAGCACCTCTGAGTTTTTCGGAATTTATATTTGAAATTTAATTTTCGATGACGGAAAACCTCTTGAAGAAACCATATAACTAGCGATGTAATTTAATGGGGCGTATGAAGTTTTTAATACAGACTAAGGCTGTCTGGGAACAAAAGTCCAATTACTCTCGTTATTTTTTACCCAACTGCCGGAGGGTTATGTTTTCAGAGCGTATGTATTTATGTATGTATGTATGTATGTATGTATGTATGTATGTATGTATGTATGTATGTATGTATGTATGTATGTATGTATGTATGTATGTATGTATGTATCATTCTTTGGCACGCCCTGCAGCCTAAACGGCTCGATGGATTTTGAAGTGTGAGGTGTCATTAGATTCGTCTCAGTTGCGCTAGTGACATAGGGTACATATTTTTCGGGAATTCCCGTGGGAACGGGAATTATACAGGAAAAACGGAATTCGAGTTGTGTTACTCATACACGTACCTAAGTAAGTAGGTAACCCTTATTCTGACTTATTATTTTGTTCACTGAATCATCATAATCATCATCATCATCATTATCATCATCATCATAATCATAATCTCATTAAATCGAGCCCACGATGAAAATTGCTTTAGAGAATTAGACCATTTACGTCATTTATGGGTACTAAGTATAATACCTAAAAAAAATGTAATTGGTTTATTGCATTTGGATATTAGGAAAAGTTAGCTTAATCATATCCCGTTTGCCGAATAATTTTCGAACTTACCATTCGGAACTTATTCGGCGAAACGATTGCTATTTTTTTTTCAACAGGCGCAATTAACTACTTTCGTAAGTTTGTCGAGAACTTCGAAAATTAATTGCGGCTGTCTTATACTTATAACGGTCCGAGATTTGGTCGCTAGTGGGTTGAATAGGAGGTAGTTTGCGCCGCCTAACGGCACCTCACATCAACTCCTACCTATCATAGTCTCGTGGGAACTTGGCGAAAACTACCAATTTTTTCTTAACTTGGTAATTTTCGACGGTTCGCACTTGACCGTTTTGAGTTAGGTTTTGCTCTACTGGGTAAGGGGGGTTTTTTAGGCGGGGTGGGTAAAGGGGCCGGGGAGGGCTCCGTGGGAGTTTCCTTTTTTACCCGACTGCCGAAGGAGGGTTATGTTTTTCGAGCGTATGTATTTATGTATGTATCATTTTACGGAGATGGGTCAACGGGAAACCGCAAAAACGTTTTTATGAAATAAATTAAAAACAAGCTAAATAAAAACATTAATTATTAAAAAAATTAAAAACCCGACTGCGTAAAAAGTAAACTAAAAACAAGCTAAATAAAAAACATTTTATGAAACATTTTTCAGTAAACTAAGAAGAGTTAGGTAAGCCATGCGCAATGACACGGAAAAAGATTTTCAGCTGAAGGCACTAAACCCATGTAATACTAAAAACGATGCCCACTGTGGATTTCACGTCATGTCGAATAAAATATTATATAGCAAATTTAGGACAAGAAATTGGATTCCAAAACGCAGTCGGAGGCATGTGGAATCCAGTTACACAATTGATAATCATAATGCCTCCGACTGCGTTTTGGAGTCCAATTTCTTGTCCTAAATTTGCTATATAATATTTTATTCGACATGACGTGAAATCCACAGTGGGCATCGTTTTTAGTATTACGTATTTAGTATTTTAGTATTACCAAAGTGAAAGACGTCATGGCTGTCATAGCAAAGAAAAAGTGGGCATGGGCAGGACACATTGCGAGGATGGACGAGAGTCGCTGGACAAGGCGGGTCCTTGAGTGGAGACCCAGAGTGGACAGTAGGGGGCGCGGCAGACCACCGCAGCGCTGGGTGGACGACATTCGGCGACACGGAGGCCAGGACTGGATGAGACGGGCTGCCGTGTCATGACAAAACACTGTAACTCGAGTTACAGTGTTTTGTGCTAACACCGTTAAATTAACTATTCGGACCCTAATCTATATATGCATGCTTAGAGCAACTGATTTTCTATTAAAAAACATTGAAAAACGTCATTGCAATTTTCACTGTAACTCTTAAAACGTAGGGTCTTGATTAGACTAAACACGGGATCCTAACGATGTTTAGAAAATTTTATTTCCGAAGGTTTAGAATCCCGAAAACTTCATTTGTCCGAAAGCATTTTTTTCTGAAACTGTAAATTTTTCAGGATTTATTTCAGGACCATCGTGTAAAACCCTTTAGGTTAGGTTAGGGTTGTTTTATAAAAATCCTGAAATATTTACAGTTTCAGAAAAAAATGCATTCGGATAAATGAAGCATGCGGGATTTTAAATATTCGGAAAAAAATAATTCTAAATTTTGATAGGTAACCATTAAACACTGTATTATCTCCAGATACCGTGTTTTGCCAAAACAAACTCACATTTTCTTAGTATAGTATCAAGAGTTACAGTGTTTTGTCGCAACAATCACACGAGAAATTGGTCCAAGTCCTTGTTTATTGTAAGTCGGGACTTCCTCAAGGTAATCATCCTTTCTAAAGACTAAGAAATATATTAAGATGAGAATGTTAGTTATATGAATTTGTGATGTTAGCAATTAAATTAAATTAAATTATACTAAATTAAATTTAAAGTAGCATTTTCTTATGAGTATAATGTCATTAAGTATCACGTTACAGTGTTTTGTTATAGCAACTCTCATATATTATTGATAAAGCATATTACGACATAACACGTTCTTGCTTGAAAATTCATGTAAAAAGTAAAAAAAAAAAAATATTTTTCTTTGTCCACTACTAGTAGCACATTATCCGTGATTCGTCCAAATTTTAATGCAATCAGATCAATATTCACTGTTCTGTAGCCAATTAAAGAAAGCAAAAGTTTTTTGCGATTTCTGAAAAATAGGTGTTTTTTAGATACAGTGTTTTGTCATGACACGGCAGCGGGCACAGGATCGCCAAGAGTGGAGGAACAGGGAAGAGGCCTACATCCAAGATTGGATCAACAAGAGGCCAACATGATGATGATGATGATTGTTTCTTTTATGTAATTTATTAGAGTGGTATTCTGTTTTATTATCTGCCATACGGGTTTACTCTTATTTTAAACTTTGGTTGATATAATTTATATTTGCATTACGTTTATATTATATATATATTATAGGTACTTAAATATTATTTTTAACAGTATTAAAATTAAAATTATTTCTGGAAAGATTGTTTTTCGTACAAACAACCATAGGTCACGCTAATGAATGACGCTTAAAAAGATAACTTGCATTAAAACACTTAAATACAACAAAACAACGGTTAGTTGAGCCTTATCAGGTCATTACCAAGTGAAGGCTATCAAAATAATATTTGAACACCGAACAGACTAAGGCTGCCTGTCCACTTGAGCGGAGCGAGGGGGGACGTTGAGCTAGCCCGCGCTCGCTTCTCCCCCCTCACCCGCTTTCCCGCTCTTGTTTTCACTTCGCTTACCGGTTTTGGACGAATTTTTAACCTTTCGTGAGGCTCGCACATATAAATGTACGAAATGAACGGGTACAAACCCGTCGTATGCCTAGTTCCGTATCCGTACCTATACCTTTTGTACCTAAGACATTAATTCGTACAAGTGTGTGAGCTTCTCCAGCATACGAGATATATAGGTACGGATACGGCACTAGGCATATGAAAGGATTATAGGTGAAAAACTTAAATAAATGACCAGTTGTATGTAGTAAGTAGTAACGTGTCCGTATAAACAAATTGGCGTTCCAAATTTGAAAAATGACTTAAGCTCCGTAACAATTCTGTGCACTATTTATTAAATACAACTTAAGTTTTTCACCTATACTACTTTTGCAACTCTCTGCCCACTGAAAAGGAGCGGAGATTTTATGCTATTCTATTGGTGGATTTTTATCTCGCTCACCGCTCCGCTGCCTCGCTCGGCTCCAGTGAGCATGCAGCCCAAAACGGTCTTGCGTGGACCTGGGTTACTTACATAACTCCGAACTAACCGCTAACCCAGGTTTAGCAAGTCTCAAAATGTATAGAACTGTCATCCTTAACGCAGGGTTAACAGTATAAATTTTTAATCCTAGACCGCGCGAGTGACCCTTACGTGTTAATTTTTGTTGAACATGCCTTCAGCTCGGAAAATCGTTGTCAAAGGGAACTCTGCGGAGCGCGGAGCGGAGGACTCCGCAAAGGCTCTGGAAGGGCTCCACAAGAGTACTTTTTTTTTTTATTAGTCTGTGTCAGAGTCCCACTGCTGGGCAAAGGCCTCTTCCCTGGACTTCCGGCTCGCCCTGTCTGCACTCGTGTTTGACCAGTCACTTGGGAACGTGTCTAGGTCTTCCCGCCATCTTCGCCTTGGTCTGCCGCGGCGCCAATAACCATCCTGGGGCACCCATTAAGTGGTCACCTCTCTGGATGCATGCGGAAGGTATGGCCAGCCCAGTCCCATTTCAGCCTGGCGGTTGCTGTACCCTACATCTACAATGCATGTTTTTGAGCGCAGTACAGTGTTTCGGAATCGATCGGTTCTTTTTACATCTAAAATGCTGCGCTCCATAGCTTATAATAATAGCCTCTTATAATAATAAGAAAAAAAAATTAGAAACCACCTCTTCTATGAATGACTACATATTCGGTGAAAATTTTAAGCGTCTAACTGTTACGGTTCAAGATACAGAACCCTGTGACAGACGGACGGGGAGATAGACAGCGGTGTCTCAGTAATAGGGTGCCGTTGGCACCCTAGGGTACGGAACCCTAAGAGGTATCTAAGCAGTTATCAAACGCGACGATACTTACTGTCTCTTCGAGGATCGAGTATTATCAACTCCATTAATTGAGCCGCCAGAATTAACGGCCTGACTCATGACTTGTCGTGGGTTGATTAATGAGTTCACCCGATAAGGGTTAACGTTATCTCTTACCTGCGTAAACTGTTTACTTTAGGTCAACTGACCCTAAAAAATTAGCTCTTCACTTTTTAGACTTATTAGATATACTGACGCGAGTGTTGTACAAATCGGTTTAGTCTTGTGTTTCGGCTGCAATCAGCACAACAATGTGCAAATAGTTACGAGTTTTCCACATTTTCATGAATTGAGTAAAAATATTTTTCTCATCTCTCATACTCGGAAAGTGAGGCAAATCATATCTGACATACGGGAGGATAACTATTATTTTCTTCCCTAGGGTAGATATGAATTAAAAAAAAATAAAGGCATTGGCTGTCAATGGAACACATACGCATTCAGCCAAGCATTACGGCATATACCTTCATGGAATAATTAAGTATTGAGTTTTTTTTTCTTAATTAGTTATATAACAAATTTTATAATGCCAGTGAAATATTATTAAATTAAATTACCTATTAATTTTTTGTTTAGTGACTTAAACCAAAAAAGTTAGAAAATATTAAAAAAAAAACACGGTAAACGACTATAGTTATTATTATCCATACAGCCTATCTATATACAGCTTAACTCCTTGGTTCAAATTGGTTACTTACATATTTAATAATAAATTTACCAAAATACCTACTTTATCTACTGTTTTCATTGATTATTATATTGAACATTCTAAATTTTGTTAAATTAATTATTCCTTAAGATAAAGATAAAGATGAGATAAGATACGATAAATTTATTAAAAATTTGATTTTTACAGAAATAACTTAAATAGGTAAAAAGTCCTTAACAATAAACTCCATTGAAATATTTTACAACGATCATATTGGCCAGTTTAGACATTTTTATTTATTTATACTTATATTTTCTTACTTTCCTTGTAGTCGAAATGAAAAGCAGAGTGTTTAACTCGGGAAAAACACCAATATCACCCTCGGAATATTAGCACCCTCGCTGTGCTCGGGTGCCAAGTAACCTCGTATAATATTGGTTATTTTCCTCCCTCGTTGAACAATCTACTATTTTATTGTTAATGTCGACCCTGTGGTTCAATTTCATATCGTGGAAGGTACGTTGATAACGATGTCAAATTTTAATAACAACAACGCTTCACGAGACCGTATATAAATTCAGGTTTCGTATAAAAGAAGCAATCAATCTAAAATTACTCGATCATCACATGATTTATGTTTGCTTATCATCATTATCATTATCATTTCAGCCGTAGGACGTCCACTGCTGGTTATAGGCCTCCCTCATTGATGCCCAATCATTACGGTTGGAAGCGACTTACATCCACCCTGAACCTGCGACCTTCACCAAATCGTCCGTCCATCTCGTTCGTGGACGTCCCACGCTGCGCTTGCCAGTCCGTGGTCTCCATTCCAGAACTTTTAGGCCCCAACGGCCATCTGTTCTGCGTGCTATACCCTATGGCCTGCCCATTGCCATTTCAACGAGCTAATCCGTTTGGCTATGTCGGTGACCCCGGTTCTTCTACGGATCTCCTCGTTTCTATTTCGATCCCGTAGAGAAACTCCAAGCTTAGCCCTCTCCATAGCTCGTTGAGTGACTCTGAGCCTATTCATCAGGCCCATAGTGAAGCACTACGTCTCGGAGCCATATGTCATCACTGGTAACTCGCACTGATTAAAGACTTTTGTTTTGAGGCACTGAGGTATTTTGCACGAAAAGATGTTGCGGAGCTTCCCGAACGCTGCCCATCCGAGTTGGATTCGCCGATTGACCTCCTTCTCGAAGTTGGACCTCCCTAGTTGGACGGTTTGTCCTAGGTATACATATGCGTCAACAACTTCAAGAACCGTGTTCTCGACCACAATGGAGGCAGGGACAACATGGACATTAGACATAACTTTCGTCTTTTCCATGTTCATCCTGAGACCTACCCGTTGAGAGACTCAATTGAGATCTTGGAGCATCGTGCTGAGTTCCTCCATCGATTTTGCCATGACCACGATATCGTCGGCAAACCGATGGTCAATGATGTATTCGCCGTTGACATTAATACCTAGTCCTTTCCATTACAGAAGCTTGAAGGCGTCTTCCAGAGCGGCAGTAAACAGTTTCGGAGATATAACATCCCCCTGTCTCACGCCTCTTTCCAAGGACCTTCGAACTCTGTTCCTGCACTCGAACCGACATAGTTAGTGGCATTCTTATACAAACACTTCAACACTTCGATGTACCGGAAGTCAATATGGCACCGCTGGAGAGACTCGAGCACCGCCCATGTTTCGATCGAATGCTTTCTCGCAGTCCACAAACGCTAGGCAAAGTGGCAAGTTATACTCTTCGGTCTTCTGTATAACTTGCCGCAGCGTAGGTATGTGATCTACGGTATAGCCTTTTTCTTTCTTTGCTGGCTTGTTCAGGAGGTTGGAAGTCATCAAACCTGCGCTCAAGACGATTTGAAATTGAAGATTGAAAGTGCCATATATTGCGTCGGCGTGCACGGGGACGTTTACCTTATCTGTTTGTAAATTTTGTTTTTTTTTTAATTGTAGTTGCGTACTTATTGTTAATGTGATGTGTTTATCTATTTTTTCTCATAGTGAATATTGATGCATGCTTGTCGTCATTGAGGTACGGGCTAGGCGTGTTACTTAATATTAATTTTAATTGGTTAATGTAATTGCTCTGTACTTTGTTAGTGTGTCTATTAAATAAAATAAATAAAATGGCTCAAAAGCGAGATGGGCCTGAAGTTCTTCAACAAGGTTTTACCACCTTTCTTAAAGAACAGCACCACCACGCTTTTGTTCCATGCTTCTGGCGTGGTACCTTCGAGCAGGACGGAGTTAAAGAGCCTCTGAAGGACTTTCAGTACCGATGATCCACCCGCTTTCGGAAGCTCAGAAGTAATTCCGTCCTCACCCGGTGCCTTGTTGTTCTTAAGCTGTTTCAGGGCCATCCTAATTTCATACAGGCTGATATCCGGGATATCATCGGTATAGTGTCGGGTCACTTTGGCTCTTGGATCTTCAGGCGCACTTGAAACAGGTTTTGTGACCGAATCGTAGAGCCGTCTATAAAACTCTTCGATTCCCCTAACACGTCCGCTTTCGTCGACGCTACACAGCCATCATCCCTCTTCAGCTTTGTCATCTGGCTTTGCCCAATAGACATATCTCTTGCGAACACTTTGGAGCCTTTATTCCGCTCAATTGCTTCTTTAATATGAGCAATATTAAAGGTATGAATATCGGGTCGCAAGGATTTCTGAATTCATCTATTAAGCTGCCTATGTGACTCAGCATCATCGGGATAATAATATTGTAACATGCATGTATTTTTTGCTTGCTTTGATGATGATGATGAATTTTATACCTAAGTTAAAATAAAATAGTTACATCTATAAATTGAATATAGAGAATCTTTGCGGTATTAATAAATAAATAAGTATGAGCGCATGAGTAAGAATTAAAATTTATTTTTAACTAGCTTTTGCCCGCGACTCCGTCCGCGAAGAATAGGGGTAGGAATACAAAAAAACCGGCCAAGTTCGATTCTGACTCGCGCACCGAGGGTTCCGTACAAATTTATATGTATCTATGAACATCCAGTCTTAGCAGACCCCTGCTCCTAAGCAAAATGTGCGCAGTGTGGGATCATTGTAGATTGGTTACTGATATAGACAGACAGACAAACTAGATCTCGGTCAAACCAATTTTCGGTGGAAGTTTACATGGTAATGTATATCATATATTTTTTTTTAGTTTTATCAGTCTCTTATTTTAGAAGTTACGGGGGGGGAGGGGACACACATTTTACCATTTTGGAAGTGTCTCTCGCACAAACTATTCAGTTTAGAAAAAAAAGATATTAGAAACCTCAATATCATTTTTGAAGACCTATCAATACATACCCCACACGTACGGGTTTGATGAAAAAAAATTTTTGAGTTTCAGTTCTAGGTATGGGGAACCCCCAAAATTTATTGTTTTTTTTCCTATTTTTGTGTGAAAATCTTAATGCGGTTTACAGAATACATCTACATACCAAGTTTCAACAGCATAGCTCTTATAGTTTCGGAAAAAAGTGGCTGTGACATACGGACGGACAGACAGACAGACAGACAGACAGACAGACATGACGAATCTATAAGGGTTCCGTTTTTTGCCATTTGGCTACGGAACCCTTAAAATAGCCTACGACTTATTCTCAGACCTACCAAATACTGAAAAAAAGTTTCATAAAAATCGGTCAAACCATTTCGGAGGAGTTCGATAACAAACACCGTGACACGAGATTTTGCTATATTATATATCGCCCGCGGCTCCTTCTGCGAATAACGTATAAAAAATAGCCTACGACCTACTCTCTGACCTAGGTACCGAATATAGACAAAAAGGTTTCATAAAAATCGTTCGAGCCGTTTCGGAGGAGTTTAATAACAAACACCGTGACACAAGATTTTTATATATTAGAGAAGCTCGACTCAATGATCTGCTTTAAATCTTATCGTGCTACACCGAATGATAATAATGTCAAATTTATAACAACAACGGTTCACGAGATTGTGTATAAAATCCGGTGGTGTATAAAAAGAAGCAGTCAGTCCAAAATTTTTCGACCAATTCACATTAATTAAGTTTGATTAAGTACAAATAAGCGTAACTATGAAGGCAATACCAGGTCTCGTGCTACTCATTTTAGCTGGAACAGCTCTGGCAGATCCAGGTAAGAGAAAACTTAAACGTTATTATTATTAAGAATAAAATTTTGAAGACAAAATTTTACTTTCGACACTGGAAAGGTAAAATCGCTAAAATCGCATCGTCGATCTTTTTTTATTTTATGTTAGAGAGGCCAGGCAAACGAACTAGTGGGTCACCTGATGTTAAATGATCACCATAGACACTCGCAGCGCTATACGCGATGCCAGTGCGTTGTCGGCCCAAAAGGGAGAGGAAAAAGGAGAGGGAATAGGGGAGAGGGAGAGGTATTGTGCCCCCGACGCTGTCACTGACCGTACGAAACGCAGCAGTACTGCAGCTTCAAGCCGGCCCATTCGTGATGCAGCAGCTAGCTACAACAAGGCTCTTTTTTTTTTTTACTAGCCTATAATTGTGTCCCACTGCTGGGCAAAGGCCTCCCCTCTGGTCCTCCACAGCTCCCTGTCCTGAGCGAAATCTGGCCAATCGTTTAATTCTGCGTCCTGGTCGTCTCGCCATCTGCGCCTGGGCCTGCCTCGCCGCCGGTAACCGTCATGCGGCACCCACCACGTGGCTGAGTGCGCCCACCTTTGAGGATGCATCCGGCACACATGCCCGGCCCAATCCCTTTTGAGCTTGAACAAGGCTCTAGCACTACAAAAATCTCTGATCTGATAAATTATAATGGTGCTTTAGCGATTTTGTCTGTAAATATCGCGGTTGCATGCATAGCGACGTGATCGAGAAAATGGTTTAGTATTTAGGCATTATGGTCAAAGTGTATAGTTTGCACGCAACACGCCAAAAGTGACAAGCTTGGACCTGGCGACTCCATTTAATGCTTTACATAAACAATTTTGGTATTTCCACAGTGCTTAACGAAAATTTTTGATACTAGATATGGGTCATTTTTTTTATTTACAGTTAAAATCGTAGAACCGTGTGATATTACGGATTTTGAGTGCCTAAAAAAAGAAATTACAGATTTTTTTACAAAAACTTCAAAAGGACTACCTGAACTGGGTACGGTTTCAATCGATCCACTAGGTATACCTGCATTTGACGTTGTCTTTGGTGGAGACATTGGAGTGACCTTTAAGCTTAGAAACTTATATGTGACGGGATTAAGAAATCAGGAGCTTCAAGATTGCAAGTGAGTTGAAATTAAATAAATCTTGACTTGATTAATCATAGCTATTAACTACTAAGACTTTTTCTTCGAGTAGAAAATATCACCAACTCATAGAAGTTTTCCAAAAATGAACGAAAAATATTTCAGTTCTGACAGGACGACAGGACTGCTATAGGCTGATCATGATGATGATAATGACAAACTTATATGTGCAGTTTCTGTATCTTTGAAACGTGACTAAAATTTAAATATTTTTAGGCTTTCTACGACTTTGTAGGGTTAAATCTATTTATATTTAAAATTTGGAGCCTGTAGGTCTGCTAGAAGTACCTTAGAATTATGATGATTGTGAATCAGTGATTGTGTCAGTGACAAAAATAAGGAACTTTGACGTCCAATAGTTCTAAAACTGCCAGTTTAAATTGAATTTTATTGAGAATATAACTAAATCTCATTACTCCCTACATTAAACATGAAACTACCGTGAGACTCACTCATAGTGAAAATAAACGGATCACTCACGTCTTAAAACGAGTTTAACTCGACATGTATCGGGCTAATCCGTAGCCCTTCTTCTCTAGATTGGTCGTCATCTAAATTTTAACCGGGATAGTAGTTGGTCAGTGTCCCCGAGTTGGAAAACAGTGTTGAATGTGCGTACTGCGTCAACGGTGAGTGTGAGCGAACCTTTACAAAGTGATGTTGTTAGTGTTGTGTGCTATCCTACATTTGACAATGACAATAAAAGTGATGATGAAAACGGGGGTAGTTGTGTGTCGCTGTCAGTTGCGTCGAGTGGCCGCGCGACCAGGGCGGTAGTACGCAGTGCACGTTTGGCAGCCGCCGTGACGTGCGACTCCGGGAAGAAGGGCTACGGATTAGCCCGAAACATGTCGAGTTAAACTCGTTTTAAGACGTGAGTGATCCGTTTATTTTCACTACTCCCTACATGTAACTGAAAATTCAAAGCTCTAAGTGTAACCAGCATAAAATTACAGGAGGTTGAAAATAGCCTGAATGGGTTCGAGAAAGGGATGGTACGGCCGTGCCTTTGCTTTGCTCGACTTGGCGGGAGAGGAGGGGGGAGGCACAGCGGCGGCACCAACGTGCCCCCAGATCTTCAGATCAGACATGCACTATACATAGTAATTATTGTTTTTTCTAACACTTTTTTTTCATTTTTTCAGACTTAATAAACAGACTCGAAAGCTAACGTTTACTTTGAAGGCCGATTTAGTCATTGGAGCCGACGTCGTCGTAGATTATACCCAGAAGTCGACTACTTTTACCGGTTACTTCACGTCGCAACCAAGTAAGTACACTCAACGTCATAAATAAGTGATCACTTTTGCATCTTGTCGCTTTCAGTCGTTAAATAATTTCGTATGGCTTTTCAAACATGACGTTAAAGTGACAAGGTACAAAAGTGATCACTTATTTTTTACATTTACCTACTTACCTACATTTTTTACATATTATTCTGGCTGGACCTACCTTCGTTATTTTTACCCGACTGCGAAGAAGGAATATGTGTTTGACCCGTATGTATGTATGTATGTATGTATGTATGTATGTATGCATGTCCATTCCTATGTCCTCTCGTAAATCAACGGCTGAACCGATTTTGATAAATGATACGTCATTGGATTCGTATTGATAACGCGAGTAACACTGAATACATAAAATTCTTGAAAAATCAAAATGGCGGATTTTTGGCGCCAAATTGTGAGTCCTCAAAAATTTTTTTTTATTCAAACCTATCGAGTAGGGTGTCAAAATAAAGGGATTTTAAAATAGATTGCAAAAATATATACAAGTCATGAGTTTACATTTAATTTGGAATAGTAAATTGGCAATCAGTGCATTAAAACGACGACGTACCTACTTACTAAGACATCTTTGAGCAATAACTTTCTCTATGAAACCCATGTGGAAAATTAAGTAGCTACATAAATTTCAAAATTGGTTTTGAACTTTAACTAAATAGCAACGGATTCCTAATTCAAATACTCAATAATTTATCTGGGTCTCAGGAGGTTGGGTTGACCATAAGTTTACACTAAAAAGCAAGAAATAAAAAAATTAATTTAAAAAAACTAAAAACCCGCCTGTGGTGTAAATAAAATAACAAATTGAAAAATCAAAAACCCGCCTGCAGAAATACTGAAAAGGTGGAAACAAGATGAAATGTTCAATAATAATAAAACGAATTTAAAACACGTCGATGGCAGTCTTTCAAAATTTAATGCAACGATAACATGCAGTCGGAGGCATGCATGAAGTGACATTAAATCCCATGCAGCCACTAACTCCCATGCCTCCGACTGCATTTTATCGTTGCATTAAATTTTGAAGGACTGCTATCGACGTGTTTTAAATTCGTTTTATTGTTATTGAACATTTTATCTTGTTTCCACCTTTTCAGTATTTCTGCAGGCGGGTTTTTGATTTTTCAATTTATTATTTTATTTACACCGCAGGCGGGTTTTTAGTTTTTTTTTTAATTACTTTTTTTATTTAGCATTAGAAAGAAGGTCAGCGATCTTGACATGTCTTTTTATTGTAAAAACACTTTTGATAAATAAATCACAGCAAATTTGTAATAGTTAAAAAGGAAATATGGTAATTTATATTATTTTGGTTTCTTAAGTAATAGTTACTATTTCTTTAAAAGCGTTTTTAATAAAAAGACATCAAGATTGTTTCCCTTATTTCTAATGCTAAAAAAATGAAGTACAGGTATGACCAAAGTTTTCCCGCAAGAGTGCGGTTTAGTTTGCATATTTCTATTAGAAACTGTCGATATTTGGCTAGTGAAACTATTTAAATTGCAAACTATTCATAAAGTTTTACCTACGCTTATTATATTCTTAAACAGGTGCCGAGGTCAGGAATTTCAAAAATATTACTGTCTTTGCGAACTGTCACCAAAACAACTTTAAACTAAAACTAAAGCGTCATTTCGTCATCTATAATATTTTGTTCCCATTTTCAGCTGTAGTTTACACGACCACTTATGATCTACTGATCAAGAAGAACGATAATGGTGTGGAGCATTACAACGCAGGCCCCGAAACGATCACATACGAGCTGGTCACTATGCCACAACTGGACTGGAGCAATGAACTAAAAGAAAAACTAGGCAGTGGTAAAATTAATCTACACTAATTTACATTATCTACACTTCTACATACACATTGACATTACACTAATATTTGTGAGGAAAGGTTTATATGTTGTAACGAATAAACTCTAAAACAACTGGACTGATTTAGAATGAAATGAATGAATGAATGTTACATTATCGTATTATTAGTAACATACGCTATATGTATTTACTATTAGAAAAAATTAGGGTTTCCTGTAAAAACTTCAATAATGTACCTAACCCAAGGGATAAAAAAGTAGCCATAAAATGTCGCATGCGCTGCGGAAACTAATTGTTGGTAGAAGAAAAAATGTTTTACAATATTAATAATACTTTTTAAATTATTGAAATCGGACATTTCATTGAGAATATTTACGAATTTAAAAATGTCAATGCACCTAAATAAAATATTAACCTATACATACATACATAGTCAAAGTAAGTCCTGACTCTCTGATACATGAACGCACAGCCTAAACCACTAATAAAGATAAAGACGAAGATTTGGCATAGATATACCTTGAGTATCACAGATTAATAAGGGATTTTTCGAAACTCCCACGGGATAGGGAAAAACGGTATGTATATTTTCGCATCAAAGTGTCCCTATCTCCGTATTTGGCATGCAAGTAGATGATTATAACAGAAAAAAACATAATTTTAAGATTACCCTTGACCCTATCTTCGTAATCATTCCTTAAGGATCATAGAGGTGCAGAAAAGGGGGATTTTTGGAATTTCCCACTGGATAGAGATCGAGGGTTGACCATAAGTTTTATTTGTGCGCGGACGAAGCAGATTCAGGACGAGGCATGATTCGACATTTCTTGGTTTTTGGAACGATTAGTACCTATCTAATGAAGAAAATACACGAACTAAATTGCAGCGTATTGAATAAAGTGATATTGATCTTAAGGTCTCGACCTCGTTGTGTTAACGAATACAGAAAAACCTTAAATTTGCAAAAAAGATAACCGAAAGATTTACTAATACATTTTTATTTTACCACAGAAGTTTCCTGGAAAAATCAGAGCGAAGAAACATTCAAGAAATTTAACAAACAAACGATCGATGAAATTGTTACAAAGGCGTTCTCGTCTGTTATTTCTAATTTCAGAGCGGCGTATAAAGTTATGCCGGCCAATGCTATTTTTAAAGAATAATTTTATAATTCAACTACTAATTGTCAAAAATTTTTTGTTACATTAAAATTTGAACCTATTAAATGAGATATTGGCAATAAATAAAAGCTTAGTTTTCTTAAAATGCACCTATCCCTTCAAATGCCGACGCAAAAAATAGCAATATTTATTACTTACTTACTAAGTTTTATTTGAGTACTTTTCGTCGTTCGGCAGTGGCGTAGCGTGCCTTGAAGGGGCATTGTATCAAAATTAGTTTGAGGGGCTTTCCCGGGAAGCACGAGATTAAGGGACATTGTGGATAACATTTTACTAATTTTTGCTTACACACGTTAAGGACCTCTGTAGCTCTGTAGGACGGCTGATGCGGCGGTAGCTACACCTCTGTCGTTCGGACTTATTTACTCTATGGTGCATCAGAACGAACAACCAAATTAAAAAAAAGAAAATGTTTCATATTCCAGTAGTTTAAAGTACTTAATTATTTTCCACTACATACGACTGTTCAGCCGGCCGCGGCGTCCACACTAAGCATGCTCTGAAACTTTGGCGATTACAATTTGTTTGAAGAGGAGTCAGGAAGATGTGTGATGTGTACCGTGATACAGATTTACCGAAAATGTGGCCTAATTGTAATTGTCAAGGAATATTGTTTGGTCAATCTTATTACAAGGTACGCTACCCTGGTCGACGTACTCACGATCTTGAGGAGTTAGTTTATGAGGGAGTTGTGGACGATAAACCTGACACCGCCCTGCTACCAACACCAACCAACTACCACACCAACAGGTAAACATTTAACAAATGCAAGCTTTCCTCACTTAGGGACTGGGTGAATTTGTGTAAATTGTCCCAAGATGTTTATAATTAACAGTTGCTTTCCAATACGCTACTATATATTTTTGCTGCCAATTAGCCACAGTAATTAAGACGTTAAACACTAACGCGTTTGCAACGTTTTAAATAGTGCCAAAACTTGCACTCTAAGTTTCGATTAATTTCACGTAATAATCAAATTAACTCAATCGACATGAACACCAGTTGTTTTAAAATATATAATTCGATTTTTTTGTAGAAGAGAATAAATTAAATTAAAATGATTGTTGTTTTTATATATTTATTTATTTTATTACATCAAGTAGGCAGATAAGCTCGCAACCCACTTGATGGAAAATGGAAACTATAAGGACCATGAATATAATGCAACCAAACAGATGTCAATCAATCAACCAATCACAATCCGCACTGGGCCCGCGTGCGAACTACGGCCCAAGCCCTTTCATTTTGAGAGGAGGCCTGTGCCTTGCAGCGGAACGTGTATAGGCTGGGATGATGATGATGAAACATATGGCCTATAGATGCACTGTCCACCACGAGGACAAAGGCGGTATGCCGCTATGCTATAGTAGTTTCACCGGCTATTACACCCCAAACCGGACACAAAAACACAAACACTTCTATTTAGTGGCAGAATAACGGATAAGATGGTGGACGGGCCTGCACGAGGTACTACCACCAGCAAAATAGCATGTAAGTTTATTAGGTGCCATAGTCCAAAGTTTTAATTCATAAATAGACGACCAGACGACCAGATGGCCTAGTGGTTAGAGAACCTGACTATGAAGCTTGAGGTCCCGGGTTCGATTCCCGTGTCGGGGCAGATATTTGTATGAAAAATACGAATGTTTGTTCTCGGGTCTTGGGTGTTTAATTTGTATTTAAGTATGTATCTATCTATAAAAGTACGTTTATCCGTTGCCTAGTACCCATAACACAAGCTTTCCTAGCTTACTTTGGGACTGGGTCAATTGGTGTGAATTGTCCCGTGATGTTTATTTATTTTATTTTTATTTTTAAATAAATAAATAAATATCATGGGACAATTCACACCAATTGACTTAGTCCCAAAGTAAGCTAAGTAAAGCTTGTGTTATGGGTACTAGGCAACGGATAAACATACTTATATAGATAGATACATACTTAAATACATATTAAACACCCAAGACTCGAGAACAAACATTCGTATTATTCATATCAAGTTAAATTTCAAAGTAAGCATCTTGATCCTTAATCACAACAATATGTTACGGCAAACAGTGTCCTAAACTAACCTGGGTGTGAGCCCTATGTTAGCAGTACGCAAATAAAGCTTAATATTATTACCTTTGTTATACTAAGTTATACAATCACATCGGAAATTTAACCCTCCCTTGATTTTTAATGGTTTTTTGATAGAGTTAAACCGGGGTAGTTGCCCCACTTTATGAAATCGCCCCATTCTCTTATTAAAAGTAAATAGGGGGAGGGCATCTATCCTATACAACATTGATATTATGGATCAGGGAACTATCCCTTACGTGGGATAGATATCACAAAATGAAGAGGTCTGCTAAAATCGCTAATACTCGGAAAATCGTACTCGTAGGCCCTACGAGTTTATATTTCATCATCGTATATTCATCGACCAATTTATAAAAAGTAAAAAACATTTTCTTGAATATTTTCCGAGTATTAGCGATTTTAGCAGACTTCTTCATTTAGTGACATCTATCCCACGTAAGGGACAGTTGCCTGATCCATAATAATAATATCAATGTTGTCTAGGATAGATGTCCTCCCCCGAAACGGGACAACTAAACCCTAAAAACTTTGATCGTATTTTGCCTTCCCATGCAATCACACAAAGACATGCGAGTCGGTCAACTTAGTGGTAGCCGGATAGTCTCTCGAAAAATAATTAATAAATAAAATTATTTATTTAAATTGCTTATTATAAATAAAATACGATTCTTTCGCAAAACTAGAGTAATTATAATCGGGGCAACTATACCCCTGGGGCAACTATCCTTTTTTATCCTACTTAATATTGTTTCAAACTTATGCTGCTCGTTATATTAATGTATGTAATCTCACCCAACATAAAATAGCTCCTTATCCGATTCGACAGAAATTATCTCTAGGTAATCAATTATCGGTCGAGTCATAATGACACTTATTTCTCTTCTCTCGAAATAAAAGCCTCGGCGGATAATGACAAAAACGTGTTCGATTCTATTAGGGCTCGCGAATCTCGCGAAATGTTTTGACGGGGTGCAAAACTATTCACAAGGTTTATCCAAAGTACTTGATCCTTAGTAAGTAACGAAACATGATTGAATATTACGTTATTCCTATTATTATTATTACGAGTATGTTAAAGTTGGTTTTAAAATGACAAAGTGCTGTTTTGACACACATGACATCTTAGCATGCTACGTAAACACGAAAGTTTTTATGGTTAGAGGACTGTATGGACGTTTTTAGGGTTCCGGAGCCAAAATGGCAAAACGGAACCCATATAGTTTCGTCATGTAATGTCTGTCTGTCGGCGGCTTAGCACAGTGGCTATTAGTGCTAGAAAGCTGTAACTTTGCATGGAATAAGCAATTAGTTACCCCGACAAAGTGATATTTTTTTTTCAATCGAGCGCCCCCCCCCCCCCCCTAATATAAAAGCTAAACTGTTGGTGTAAAAATTTTGAAAAAATCAGGATGGGAGCAAATATCTCAAATTAACAAGAAACCCCGGCTTCCCTAGCTATTACTGTCCTATCCCTTGCCCTCCTGGGCGGTAATATCCTACATTTCCTATTTCCCACCCTAACTTACCAATATTCCTTTTCACACCATCTATCCTTCCCTTTCCCTATTCCGACCCTCTCCACCAACCAACGTCTGCCGCGCGGATGTGGATGCATGGCTAGGGGCAAGCCTAGTCGTTAGCGTGCCACACTGCCCTGGGACCGGGCGACCCAGAATAAGGCCAGCCTTACCTTGGCATGCGGGGCTCTGCTGGGGTGGACAAATCTTTCCCTCGCTTTTCGTGGGAACGCAATGGATAATCATAAAAATAGTTTAATTTACCAAAATGGCGGCGATGTGGTTCGCCACTCATCACGTCTCGTTTCTCGCGGGGGCGAAAAGCGGCCCATGGAGAGCCGCTTCGCTACGTTGAATGTAAGAGGAGGAATGGATGGTAAGGTAGATGAAGTATGTCAGATGATGGATGAACGATGCATAGATATTCTGTGCGTGAACGAAACCAAGAGGAAAGGATGTGATACCACGGTTCATGGTCCCTACACGGCATACTGGTCGGGAGTCCCCCAAACCAGCCGAGGCTGTCAGGGAGTTGGTGCGATTCTTTCCTCTCGAATAGTTGAATGTGTGATGGAGCATGAATGTGTAAGCCCAAGACTCCTCTGGATTAGGTTAAAAGTCGGACTCACTCGCTTGTTTATCCTTGGGGTCTATGCACCGACGGATCTGCGCGGAGGTGGTTCATTAAAAGCCCAACAAGAGAGAGAGGAATTTTGGGATAGCATGAGAGAGGTCTTGAATAAATGCGAAGAAAATGAACGGCTCGTGATGTTAGGGGACTTAAATGGGTGGGTTGGAGTAAAGCGTGATGGGTATGAAGGAGTTCTGGGTACGTTTGGGGACGAGAGAGTGAATGACAATGGGAGAAGCCTGCTTGAAGTATGCTTGGAATGGAATCTTTGCGTGACCAACACAATGTTTGACCACAAAAAGATCCATTTGTATACAAGAGAGGAGGGTGAGTCTAGAAGTATGATTGATTTTGTAATTGTGGATGAAAGACTGAGGAAGAAAGTGCTAGACACTCGGGCATACCGCGGTGTAGGCCTCGACACAGACCACTTCCTGGTCATAGCCCGAATGCGTGACCTCTTTAAACGGTGGCGACACCGAGGAGCCGAGCCTAAAAAAGTAAAAGTGGAAAATCTACAAGAAAAAGAAAAGAAAGACGAGTATGTAGAGAAACTGAAAGAAAGTTTTAAAAGGCATAGGTGTGATTGAAGATTTGTGGGAGATATTTAAGAAAGGGGTCGTGAATGTTGCTATTGAGGTATGCGGGGTAGCTAAAAGAAGGAAAGGAAGAAAGAAAAGGCCTATGATAGAGTGGTGAGGAATGAATTGTGGTCAGCATTGTCCGTGAACGGTGTGAGCAGTATCCTCATACGAGCATTGCAATCTCTTTATAGGGATTCTAGTGCTTGTGTAAGGATAAACGGGGCATACACTGAATGGTTTAATATCGAAAAAGGTGTTAGACAGGGATGTGTAGCGTCACCGTGGCTGTTTAATCTGTTCATGAACAATTGCTTGACAGGTTTAAAAGAGAATGAAAGTGGGTTGAGAATGAATGAGTTACTAGTCAAATGTTTTCTCTATGCTGATGACCAAATATTACTTGCGTTTTCGGCCGAGGAGTTGCAGGAGATGGTAACTGCTATGAGTGGAGCTTTTGATAGAAAGGGAATGAAGATGAATGTAAAGAAGACGAAAGTGATGGTCTTTGAAAGAGATGAGGCATTGACAGACTGCAATATCGTGATTGGAGATGAACAAATTGAACAGATGAATGAGTTTGTGTATCTGGGTTCAAAGTTTACAAGAGATGGAAAGTGTGAGAGTGATATTGAAAGAAGAGTGACTGCAGGAAACATGGTGAATGGAGCTTTGCACTCCTTTATGAACAGTCGGAAGGTGTCTAACAAGGCTCGTTTGGCTGTGCATGGGGGGGTGTTGGTTCCGACACTCATGTACGGAAGTGAAAGTTGGGTATGGCAGAAGAAACATGAAAGCAGAATAAATGCAGTTGAGATGAGAGCGTTAAGAAGTATGATAGGAGTTAAACTGAGTGACAGGATAAGAAATAGTGAGATAAGGAAACGTTGTGGTCTAAAAGAAGATGTAGTGACAAAAATTGAGAAAGGTATGCTGAGATGGTTTGGCCATGTCGAGAGAATGAATGAAGAACGATTGACGAAAAAAGTGTATAAGGCAAGTGTGAATGAAAGTGTTGGAAGGGGTAGACCTAGGCGGACGTTTCGAGACCAAATCAGGGACGTCTTGAAAAAAGGCCAGGTCAAGAGTACCCTAAACCGAAGAGCATGTATGAAGGGAATAATGAAAGTGGACGAAGCGAAACAAGTATGTAAGGATCGTAGCAAGTGGAAAGAAATGGTCTCTGCCTACCCCTACGGGAAAGAGGCGTGATTATATGTATGTATGTATGTACTATACCTAACAGCTAAGTTTGCTTGAGAATTATTAGTACCTAGTTTAAGACTTCATAGCAGCCTGACCTATAAAATGTTGCTGGTTTAATACGGACAGTATAATTAATAGTAAAATGAATAAGATTTGCAAGGTTTTTTTCGTAACAGCTGAGGAACCCTATCCTGGGTGAGTCCAACACGCTCTTGGCCGATTTTTATTTATTTATTACCTGGATTAACATAATATTTATTACAAGTTAAGTATGAAGTATCTTTTCTATTTTTTTTTTTTTTTTTTCAACTTCATTTTTTATTACTTTTACGGTCATCCCGTGAAACCATATATTTCAAACTAAATACAAACTGAAATATAGATGCACAGAAAAAACCCCAGAGTAAAGACCAATGCTGAGAATCGAACCCAGGTCCTCAGCGTTCCGTGCTGCGTGCTTACCCCTACACCATCACTGGTCTAGAAGTTAGCGACGAATTTTTCCCATACATCGTACACTTCGCTTCGCTTCGTCGCTGAGGACCTGGGTTCGATTCCCAGCATTGGTCTTTTTTCTGGGGTTTTTTCTGTGCATCTATATTTCAGTTTGTATTTAGTTTGAAATATAATATTTATTATAAGATCTGGGGGCACGGTGGTGCCGCCGCTGTGCCTCCCCCCTCCTCTCCCGCCAAGTCGAGCAAAACAAAGGCACGGGCGTACCATCCTGTTCTCTAAGCTATTCAGGCTATTTTCAACCTCCTGTAATTGTTTGGGATTTTTTGTTTGAACCCTGAATTTTCAGTTATAATGTTCTCAATAATATTAAATTCACGATCATCATATTTTTTTGCAGACTGCCTTGCGAGACTTGCATCTTTTTGCCCGACTGCAAGGAAAGGGTCTTTTACATGGAATGTTTTTGATGGGATATATCTTTTCATGCCGAAAAATTACATAGTCCTGGCGGGATAGCGATAAACGAATTCTTCGCAGACGGAGTCGCGGGCAGCAGCTAGAAATAAAATACAATCGTTAAGATTTGAATACATAACAAAGAATGTCTTCAAAAATGTAACATTTTATGCAGATAAAAGATTGTTATGTACCTACCAACGCCTTAAAGCAGCATACGCTTGAGGGTGGTATCAATATATTGAAATAAATTCTGTAGTTCTGAAAGTATTCTAAGTACAACAGAGCGTCGGTTTTATATATTTCTGCTGCTCAGTATTCAATCAATGAAGTTGGAAAGTCTGTAAGCTCGGAAAGGAGCGCTCATCGTTCTCAATAAAAATTGAGCGGTCCATGCCAGCCAAGGAGGCATTGCCTGAAGTTGTGAGAAAACCGTTGTGTTCCAGATTTCTTGCTCTTTGTCCGAGTCACGGCTACGTCCTCGGAGCACTCTCGAGAGGCGCTTACGGTTCCATTGTATTTTTAGAGGGAATCCCTTTTTCGAAAATATTTTAAGGTAAAAATCATTTAATTTGCATGCAGTGCTTACGAATAGTCAACTGTTCCGTTCATCAAAGAGAATGTCATGATTTTTTCCACATGTATTTGCAATTCTTTCGTAAAAACCTGACTACAATTTTACCGTTACCGCTGCCAACTAATAAAAAGAGGATTAAACAGCAATCCACAAAAACAAAAGTAGTAACAAAATAGCTAAGAAAGCCAAGGCACGGATTAATGCGGATTACTTTAAGAGCCCGAAGGAAAGATACGGATTTCCTTTTAGAAAAGTTAGGATCCTTTTCGCGATTTTCCTTTAAACGCTCGTACGTTGTGTCATTAGTAATCCCGGCATGCAAACTGTCTGGTTAAGGTTCCCACTCACGTCGGGCTCGGGCTAGCCCCGCTAATTTATCATGCACGTCTATATATCATAAGTTGGATACTTACTATAGCGTCAGATGTTGATCCTTGGCTGTGATACTGCTGCGTCTCATGTAATAAAAAGAATTCAACCAGCAATAAACTAACCCCAACTTTTACTGTTTTATTGCCTCGTTACTGAAAAGGATGATTTTGTCATCCATAAAAAGGAAATAAATCATATTGTTTTTTACTATCTAAGTTTATAGGTACCTGACGACAGAGCCATTAAATTAAATTAGATTTTTTTTTCATAATGCCTTTTCTATTCCCCAGTGGCTTGTAAAAAGGTGCTCGAATAGACACAATTACTAAAGTGTTCAAAGTGTAATCTTTTTATTTTACTTAAGATAATGGCTGATGTCAATTAACTGGGATTTATCCTAATCTTTTTCTATAAAAAAAAGGATAAGTAATCGTCTTTTGTAAGTGATTAATATAGTGTCTTTAATAGAAATCTACCGCTACACTCGGGCATAATACCTACGACTTATGGTAATTTTGAGCAATCCGATGTAATGCTTTATTTATTAGTGTGTCTATGGACATTTTTGAGTGCGACATGAAGAACACAAGTCGGGTGCGTATGGTCGGCCAAGACTTTACCAATTTTTATGACACTACATCAGAAACAACCAATAAGGCTGATTGTCACACTGATTTGTACGCGATAATAGCTTTTGTTGTTTTAAGCCATACAACCGAAATTGAACCTTAGGGTAATGGTTTGCCGGTCGACAATACCATCGATAAACTCAAACAAAACACTGCAGCCACTTTTAATCAGCTTTTCTTTTCATGGATATGGACAGGACACCCGCAAGGTAACGCCTGGACCAATCAACCTGTTTTCGTGTAAAAGTATTGGCATTATACGCTTGATCCTAATCCTATCAAACTAATAATATAAATAAGAAAGTTTGTGATGATGTTTAGACGTTTGGTTATTTGAATGTATGTTAGTCAATCACGCAATAATGCCTGAACGGATAAAGTAATATAAATATGTAAACATCATACTAATATTATAAACGCCTAAGTTTGTTTGGATGGATGTATGGATGTTTGTTACTCTTTCGCGTAAAAACAGTTTGACGGATTCTGTTGAAATTTGGCACATAGTTTATATTCTGGATTAACATATAAAATACTTTTTATCCAGGAAATCTGCGTAGGCGTAGTTCCTGCGGGATAGCGACAAAGGAATTTTTCGCAAACTGACGCAGGACAACAGTTAGTGTAAACTATTTAAAGTAATGATTTTCATGGTGCACCCAGTCTGCATTAAATAAAACAAGCTACAAGTTACAAAAAAAAAACAAAATATTTCAATAACGAAAGAGTTAAACAAATGTTTTATCTCGTATTGTTTTTATACCGCCGTGAAACTAGGAAATAGCTTGGCTTAGAAAAGCAATCTCGCGCACTTACAGCTAACGGAACTAAAATAACTTAGTTGTCTGTTTAAGTTTTCCCAATTTTCAGCGTACGTGAACCTTTAATCTAGTAGATGGAACAAGTTTTACGTCCTCATAGGGGATGGTATTGTTCCAATTTACAACAATCGAAACGGAACAACAACTTTATCAATGTTCATTAAACTTATCTTACTTAGGGGATTATGATATTAATTCGGGATGGATAAAATTAGATTTGGAAGATCGGACAATATTATTGAAAAATAAAATAATGGTAAGGAATATAAAACGCTGAAATGTCTTTTTAAATATCTACTTCCGCACTTACGAGAACTGGGTCAAAGTTTTTCTTTTCGAACGGAATGTTTTATTTTCATAAAACTATTCAGGTTTGATTTTAAATATTATCGTGAGGCAATTTACACCAATTGATCTAAACCCTATACACACTTATTTGTCACAATCATGCAAACAAACATGACATAATAGATATCTGTTTATAAATATTCATCATCATCATTTCAGCCGAAAGACGTCCACTGCTAAACATAGGCCTCACCCAAGGCTCGCCAAACAGATCAGTCCTGCGCCATCCGCATCCAACGCGTTCCCGCAACCTTAACCAGGTCATCGCTCCATCTCGTTGGAGGCCTATCCACACTGCGTCTTTCGGTCCGTGGACGCCACTCGAGAACTTTTGACCCCATCGGCCATCAGTTTATAAATATTAAATAATTTTAAATTAGATATGGGTGAAAATTAGGACATTCAAATCCAGATTCAGATTCTATTAGAAACTTACATGCAAATCGGCAAAATAAGTCCGTGTGTTGACGACATATCAAAAGTTGGTCAAAATCGGATATCGTTTAGGGGATGGAAACCGTTATTTTCGTTGAAAATCGTAACTGCATAATCGCTTTAAGGAGAATCTTTTTCAGAATGTTGAATTTTAATTAGTCTATTTTTTTTCTTTTTGTGCGAGTGTCTTTTTTTACCTACTACAGAATATAAATATTTGCCCATTTTCCTGGATGAAGACACACAGAAGTGATTTTGTTCATCAGCCCAGCCTTGCAGGCCTATTTTGCAGGACACAGGCCTCCTCTCAGAATGAAAGGGATTGATTCGTAGTTCCCACACGACTTTGTTACCGAATTGTATTTGTCTACATCATAAGCCAAGTAAATCTTATTACTTTAGTCCCTTAAATCATTTACTTCCTATGTTTACAAGGCAACCGATGAACAAAAATATTTGCATAAATAATATACTTAAATGTTCAACACCCAAGACTCAAAAACATACATTCTTATTCTTCATTATATCAAACCCAGGACCTCAAAATTTGTAATCAAGTTCTCTAATCACTAGGTTATTATTTTGGTCGTCAAATACCTAATAAATTTGTTTTTGTTATAAATTTTATTTTCAATGCAAGCTTTTTCACTGACTGTACTTTTTGTTGACTATACTTGTATTGTCATCCCACCTACATAACTGTACCAAATTTCAAGTTGATCCAACCACTGGAAGTGGGTCAAATTCAACTTCCAAGATTTGACCCGTACATGCTTATTTACATAGGTACATTGCAGCTTTTAAAAATAGATGGTATGACCCCTCTCTTTTTGAGAACTTCTCTGTGCCCAACTGGGTAATATATAAGAAGTACCTACACTGAGTGGTGATTGCTACTGAAAAAAAAAAGAATAAATCGTAGTCGTCAAACACAACAAAAGGTATCAAACAAACTCGGCGACATCACTGGGTACCTCAGAGTATGCTCTTACTTCGCCTAAAGGCAAAGTCTCACAGTGCAGAGGGGAAATGAGGCGAACATCTGCGATTGTACAATTACATAGTTTTAAAATACGTAAATTCTGATTTTAAATGTATACCTTTGCTGAAAATCTTACTAATCGTGACTAAGATTTAAATAATGAAAAAGTTTGAATGTTTAGAGGTTTGTCAGTCAGTCACACACAGATTCGGAGAAACTTGGCGTACAGATACACAAATATCTAAATTGAGACATAAGATTAGGTACTTAATATTCCAGTAATGCATTCCTGTGGGATAATATTTAAATTTAAACAAAATTAAAGAGCGCGGTCCAAGAACATTGAGGTTACAATCTTCATAATAGACAGCGGAGCAGTCTAGGTTCTTAAAAATATCTGAACACGCGCGTACGCGATTGACAAATTTAATACGGTCGTGTCAGATATTTTTAAGTGCCCTACCCACATTGGCTTTCAAGATGACAATGCGATCAATAGATGGCGTTGTCTGAGCGATTGTTGTGCATTAAAAATGTTACCGAACCCTTTTTCTATGCCATAACCTTTTTCCATGCGAAACTCTATGATTGTAAATGTTTCTTGTTAAAGTTTTTCTGACGTTGGTGAAGCCGCGGTTTAAACCTAGAAATAAATAAGTTTTGACTAGTACATATACCTAAAAAAGAAATCTCAAAGTGGTCTAAGTAAGCATTGTAGGGTATTAAACCACGACGACGCCAAGCCCGTGTGAAGAGCGTAATAAAACAAGTGGCGAACCCTCCGAAGAGATTTCTACAAGCGTGATCAGGAAAGGGCGGGTATCTGCAACTTAGTATTCTGTCTCATTTACCATCAAAGGCAACTTCCCGCACTAAAATGGTAGTCAAAATCACTCGAGTGTTCTCTCATCAACGGACGGCATATAAACTTGGGCATAATCTATCACAGGGACTCGTGAAAAAGGTGCTTTTATGTGCCATGTCGTCAATCTTAGACGACGTTTAATTCCACGGAAAGATACGCTCGCGGTCTTGACACTAAATTTGAGGCAGAGAGATATTAAGAAAGTACCTTAGGCGCTCGTAAGGAAGGTGATTTAAGTTCTTGCGTAAATGTAATAAGTTATTTCTACGAACTTATCAAAAGCCGCGGTTGCCTAATGGTTCTGGTTTAGATTCTCGCCGCTCGGCTCTCTGAACGTTTTATCAGTCTCATCTGCAAATACTCCTGCCTGCATTTCGGTTTACTCTAGACTTTGATAATAAATCAATTCTTCTTTATTAACAACGGTTACGTACCTATCTAATTTACTAGTAAGTTTCTGTCAAATTTTTTATACTTACAAGAATTTTTGTTTAGGGTTCCGTAGTCAACTAGTTGTTGAATGTATTTTTTGCTGATTATACTTGCATTGTCATCTAACATTCATGTGCCAAGCTAGCAAGCTAATCGCTAGTTTATCTGCGAAACATTCTCGTATTACTATCCTGCGGGAACATTTTCATTTTCCAGAATATAAATTATCCTATTCTATAAAATGTTAATAATAAGCCGTGTGCAACATCTATTTAAATCCATTGAGTTATTTTTACGTGATGAAGCAAAAAACATACAAAATGTATAATATTCGTAGGATTTCAAGAAAATACGCGCCGCTGGGAGTTGGTCAAATTAGACATCCAAAATTCCACCCCCACTAACACCACGTTAAATAAAAGCGTGTAAAAATGTTTCATACAAGTTTATCAAATCATTCAGTCAGGTAAACGTCCCTATGCTGGACACTGACCCGATACATGGCACCTTCAATCTTATGTCATAGTAAGAGAGGTGACAGATGGGTGTCATCTACTGGGCGTTGGGGTGTCGAGCATTGGTACTTTTATCTTAAAAAAACTTTGGATGGCAGATAATTTTCCCTTGGCTTTTGCAAACATGCTGCAGCAAAATAACATCGAATACGGTTTAAGTAACAAGATGTTAAGATGATTGTAGCCCCAGGTGCGGGTCATTAGAAACGCCATCAACTGGCCGGTATAAGCGTTTTTCTCGCAAGGCCTATTACTTTTTTCCGCTCTTTTTCCTTTTAGAAGTATTTGGAGAAAATATATAAATAAAACAGATAAATATTACTAGAGCTTAAGTAAGGATCCTTTGCACTTAAACGCGAGCATTCTCACAGTCTATCAACTACTGCCCAAGCATATTTTTTAACATTATTAATATTTATTTCTAAACCCTAAACCTGTAGCCCGAAATTTTTAAATCTTGTCTTCACTGCCACTATTTTCACTAGCCTAGCCTTAAAATCAAAAAGCCGAGTTTTATATTTTCGAAACTATTTATTAGCCCTAATTTTAGAGTCGTTTCAAAAGAATGTACACATAATTAAGGGCTTAATGATAACATCGAAAGTTAGTCATACAAACTATGGGTAACTTTCGTTACACAAAGGAATCAATTAAGTTTTTTTTAATTAAATCCCTTCATTGTGTTTTTTTTTGAAAACGACTCTTTAGTATTCCGAATCTGGCGTTGTACCTAATTTCACTAGTCCTAATATCAAAAAGCCGAAAAAATGTTGCGGTCGTAGTTCTAACCGAACCTACTTATGTAGCTGTTAGGATTAACACACACTTTTACACGTGATGTTTAGTATTAGGTTCAGCAAATAACATTAGGACTAAATGACAATTACCTACTTATATGAGACAATATTAGGGATAGTGAAAATTATATCCAACATTGGTAGGCGTAACGAAATTAGCACTATTATTATTAGGTACAAAAAGTAGGGGAACGCAGGTGAAACATACATTTTTTTATAGTTTCGCCATGTCTGTCCGTCTGTCTGTCTGTCCGTCCGCGGCTAAGCTCAGAGACTGTTAGTACTAGAAAGCTGTAATTTGGCATGAACATATATATCAGTCACGCCGACAAAGTGAATAAATAAAAAAAACTAAAATAAATTTTTTTAGGGTACCTCCCAAAGACGTAAAGATGGGGTGATTTTTTTTCTCGATTAACCCTATAGTGTGGGGTATCGTTGGATAGGTCTTTTAAAACCATTGGGGGGTTGCTAACATGATTTTTCTATTAAGTGATCTGTTTGCGAAATATTCAACTTTAAAGTGATCAATTTCATTAAAATCGACCGTCCCCCCCCTTTAAAATCTAAACTGTTGGGTGGAAAAATTTGAAAAAATTCAGAATGGCAGTAAATATATTATATTTACAAGGAAAATTATAGGGGCTAAAATTGCTTGGGAATTATTTGTAGTTTAAGAGTAAATAGTAGCCTCAGGTATAAAACATACCTAAACTTGGAAGATTCCGTACACATACGAAATCCTTAGAAAAATATTACTTGATTTTTTCGTAATGGCTACGGAACCCTATCTTGGGCGTGTCCGACACGCTCTTGGCCAGTTTTTTTGTATTTGAAATTAAGTCAGGCGAGTTGTGTTTTGTAGGTAAGTACTAAAGTGCGCCCAATGAAAGAAGATCCTAAATGTCGTGATCGAACGGATGACATAACTTTGAACTGGAATTGAATTTATTGTTATACTAATGGATATTTATTTGTTATACTAACGGATATTTATCTATAAATTACTATATCAACTTGAAATAAATGTTACATTAAATACTTAAATATGTAAATAAAAATAATAATAAAAAAACATTTTTTAACTACGTATAGTCTACGCTGTTATAATGATATATCAACTGTTTATTTTTGTAGTGATGTGCCAAAAATATCTGGTAAAAGTAAACGTTATTTATCGTCATAATACACAATAAGAAATTTTCTTTACAAAACAGCGCCCAACCAAGTCTGTGAAGGCAGTAGCGCAATACGAGTAACTATTTTTATACTTGTATGAAAAAAAAGTGCAAGATTACGTTTTGTTTATTATCTATTTATGGTAAGAAATGGCAACCCCAAATGGTGCGTTGAGCCGCCATTTTCTGACGCTGAAACAGTTATCTATTGTCTTGTTTTACAACTTAGGTTAACTTAGCTTATTTATACTTATCTATTGGGTCAATTAAAATTAATTATTAGTTTATTGAATCAGGCGTTACTTTGCGGAGGTTCATATTACACACCATGTCTGTAAAAAAAATGTTGGAATCAAATCATTAATTGTTAGATTCCGATTCTTATGAAGTGTTACATTATTGCGGCAAGGGGTTGCGTCTGGATGCTCTGGAATGCATGGAAATAATTAGGTACAACACTATGGGGTATATTATTAATGAACAGGTAAATTTAGTATATTCTCCTTTAGTGCGGCTTGGGTCTAATTTGAACAGTTAGTATTAATAAAATATGCCTTATCAATAAATAAACAAAACTTCAAGGTAGTTTTATATGTCAATAAAAAATAATTTTTGTGGGGTAGTTTGAGAAACAGAAAAATAAAGTGGGTACTTGAGAAGTTACAGTGACAAGTTGAAACATTTGTTTTGGTTTGTTAGTTTAACATTTGGTAGCGTAGCATACGGTTGTGGAAGGGTTGTGCTGCTAACTCTGAGGATGAGCTCTGGTTGAGTTCGAAACGCGTCAGTGTAGTTTGGTGGTGGTGATGGTTGGGTTTGTGTGATTTGTGTGTGTTCGTACAGTGTGGAGGTGGAGGAACTGCATGAACACGCATTTCTCACATAAACGTAACTATCGTTAAGACGCGGGTGTGCAAAGTAATTATTTCAGTTCATTAATTATTAGTGTTAATTATTACCCCTCGCTATTCGCTTTTTATCGTGCTTTCTCTCGTTAACACTGCAGGGCCGCAGCACTAACGAGTTACAGAGTATCAGTCGTATCGAATATTGCAACCTGCACCAAACAATGCTATGACAGAAGACAGAAACTGAAATATCAACATTAAAATATAAAAAAAAATGTTTACAGCAGCATTCTTTAAATATTCACGACAATAACTGTTTAAAATATTTTATGTTCCGCTGATAAAAATTATAGGGAAATAAAATAAATATCCTGCAAATTTAAAAATGACATTAATTGAAAAATGTATGATTGGTGGTGAGCTTGCTATTTATGTAAATATTTCTTATATTATTTATTTATTTTTTACAACTATTTACCTACTTTAGGGGGCGGATGACATGAAAGGTACACATATTGAAAGGGGCAAATCAAATATAACCGGTAAAATAAAAACAATTTCGACACAACACCATTTTGAAATAACAAGAGTATGATGTTAGCCGTGAACGAACTTGCGTTAATGTTGCCATACGACAAAAATAGTGTTGTCTCGAAATTGTTTTTAATTACTGTTTATTTGATTAATTGTTCCTTTCATGCTTCCTCTCCCCTACTAGTTCTAACAACTTTCTGAAAAGAAAAAAATAATTATTTTCGATCGATAAATACATTAAAATTTATTATCGATATTTTGAAGCTGTGGATTTAAATATCGATATCCATATCGATATAAGTATTGATGTTCATATCGAATTTATTATTTACTTGTAACCCTAACTATCGACAACCAACACGCTCTATTGAACTTCTTTGAAGAACGCTGATGCAGGCAGCAGTTTTGCTGCAGTTCTAAGATTATGAATAACAGATTTGTACGACTCTTTCACAATTTCACAAAACGCCTTGGATCTTAATTCTTCGATCTTTTGTTGAGATAATTTCTTGAACTCAGTATCTGGAAAAGATGAAATCATACGGTACTTTTATAGTAAATAGGTGGGACTCTGAAGCGTTTTAGAGTGAGGCTCCACTGGTGCGCTGCGTCGTCGCAACGTTGACGCTGCGACATTTTACATTATATTTTTTATGACATGCCACATTGATGCGTTGCGTCGACGCACGTGACATTTCAACGGATCGACGGACAAGAGACGAAGCGGGGGGAGGTTGATGCCGCTACGCTGTCTCTAAAAGTACATTTTTGCCGTGCGTCGAAACAGCGCAGGTGTGTCGTTGAGATGAAGCGACGCAACGCAACGTAACGCACTAGTGGAGCCTCACCCTTAACCGCCGTATCCCATGAGTTACGAAAATCTAAGGATAATGTCCATAAACTAAAACCAAATGCAATTCTGCGAGCACACACCACAACACGTGTGGTTGTGGTCATCGGGAATTTCAGTTGACGGACATTATTAGTAAATTTTCGTAACACACGGGATAAGGCAATTGAAGAACCAAAACAAATCCACAGTAATTGCTTATCCAACGAAGACGTTGGATTATCTCCATTAGATGTCAAAAGCAACCCCTACCACAATTTTGTCATTGTGACATTTGCGTCCCTTCTTTCCCACTGGGCACTACAGGCAGACGATGGGCCCCTTAATGACATAAAAATAACAGTTAGTTAAATGTTAAATCCAAGCCTTACATTCTTATTCTGAGAGGAGGCCTGTGCCCTCCAATGGGACGTATATAGGCTGGGATGATGATGATGATGGTGGCTTTCGATAAAATATACAAGTAAGCCTATCTGACGGTTTTAAAGGGTAAAAAAAATATTGAAGACGTACATTGCCTTAATGATTGGTTTAGCTCAACGTTTGGTTGGGCTTCTGGCGTCGATGCAACCTGACACGTTATAATTTCAGGGCCAACCTCGAAGTGTTGAACACCTTTATCGTTGTTCTTTAGCTCGTAATTGTAAGTCGCTGTCCCAAATACGCCTGTAAAATCAATTTGTTTGTTAACGTTACCTATTTATAACCGAGAGAAAATGTATACATAATCAAATATTTTGAGATAATTTTCACACCATTTGACCTAGTCCCAAACTAACAAGGAAAGGTACCCAACTGTCCGGTTCTGATTTGATTTACTTTGATATATGTGAGAGAGTTAATCTAAAATAAAGCACCGATGCAAAATATAAAACCTTGAAAGATTATTTTTTTATGAAATTATGAGTTTGAGCCGATATAACAAAATACACGTGCTCATTATTTTTCATGTTTTCAAACATATACTAGGGGCGTTCAATAAAAAGTGAGAATGAGTATGTTATAAACAACTTTTACTAAATGTCATTTTATTTTTCGACATAGTCACCTTTTAGCATAATACACTTAGTATATCTTTTTTCTAAACTTAAAATTCCATTTTTAAAAAAGGTCTCATCTTGAGTACTTAAAAAATCTTGTACTGCAGCGACTACCGCGTCGTCATCTTCAAATTTCTGGCCTCTCAGGTATTGTTTCAATCTCGGAAATAGGTAGAAATCACTGGGAGCGAGATCTGGTGAATACGGAGGATGCTTAAGGATATCGAACCCAGCATCACGAATTGCAGCCATTGCAACGGCGGACTTGTGTGCCGGGGCATTGTCCTGGTGGAACAGCACAACTTTCGAGAGTTTACCTCGCCGTTTTTCGCGGATCTCATTGCGCAATGTTGCTATTTGTTTGGCGTATAATGTGCCCGTAATAGTGGCTCCATGCTCGAGATACTCAATCATTAATACCCCTTTACCATCCCAAAAAACAGAGCCCATGACCTTACCGGCAGATGGGCTCACCTTGAATTTCTTCGGAGTTGAAGATGATGGCCTTTTCCATGTCACAGACTGCAGTTTCGTTTCTGGGTCGTAATGATGGAGCCATGTTTCGTCCATTGTTATAAATCGCGCCAAAAAAAGTTCCCGGTCTTGCTGCATCAGGTTCAAAGCTTCTTGACAAATCTCTAGTCTAGTTTGTTTTTGCGTGTCAGTAAGCATTCTTGGTACCCAACGCGCAGATACCTTTTTCATACCCAAGCGTTCATGTAAAATATTATGCACGCTCCCCGTTGAAATCTTTACATTTTCAGCAATAAAACGAACCATGACACGACGATCCGCCAAAACTGAGTTTTCGACTTTTTTCACAATTTCTTCAGTTACTGCTGTAGTAGGGCGTCCGGAGCGGGGGTCGTCTATTGTCGATGTTCTTCCACGTTTAAATTCGGCGCACCAACGTGCGACTGTCAAATACGGAGGAGCATTAGACCCTTAAGTGTCCCGCAAATCCAAATTGACTTGGTCCGTAGAAAAAATTTTCAAACACAAGTATTTGATAACGGGCGCGCAGTTCAATTTTCTCCATTTTCGCTAACGTACTCAATAGCATTGCAAAGAAAATACCGTATATTTTTTTAAACAAAAGACAGTTAGTTTTTTTTTTCATAGCAATCAGCTAGATAGATTAGCTTTACCGGCCAGTATTTAATTTCGTAATATTAAAAGAGTTTGCATCTCATTCTCACTTTATATTGAACGCCCCTCGTAATCAAACCAGTAATAATTTGCAACTTGCTTGAAAAAAAATTCTTCAGAAGTTTAGTCACTTTTCAGTACTTTGGAGGATAATTTCTCCAAATAGGTTGAGTTTGGGCAGCTAAAAAAATATGGGTCTGTTATTTTAAACTGCTCTCTAACAAAAGCATATCAAAATAAATCAAATCGGAGCCGGACAGTTGGGTACTTTTCCTTGTAAGCAACTTTGCTTACTTTGCTTGCTTTGCTTACTAGTTAACGTTTAATCCCTTTAACACGATGGCTGCAGGGCTGATTTTTACGTACATTTAGACAGTGCATCACTATGTGGTTTCAGAATGCTTGCTATATTATTTAATACCACTCAAAGTCTACCAAAACACAAGAATACAAATAAAAGACGCGTGCGCACACTCGATAGCTAACGAAAACACTGACATCACTAGCCGCGGTGGCCGTTGCGCCCGCCCTCGCGACTTAGTCATTGCGGGATACCAGGCCCACAAACTAAGGACTGGTTTCGCACTGAATTAATTCAAATTAATTCCTGTGCGACCTAAGTTGGGTAAACCTGGTACACGTTTTAATCGTTCGACGTCATGAACACTAAAAACCAAGGATATAGATGTAACTATCTCTTTAGTACGTCAAGTTAAGCCCGAAATAGAGCTCTCACACTGAAGAAGATGATATTATGATGTTAGCGCCCGCACAGGCGGTAACACGCGTACCGTGCGCAAAAGACATGGTTTCGCAGCCAACGTGTTAAGGGCCGCTTGCACGATCCAAAGTTAAAAAATGAAATTAATAAATCTGGGCTATGTTTGACAGCTAGACATTTTTATGCTACTTAACCCTGGATTAGCAGTTAACTCAGTGTTAATTGTTTACTCTGATCCGCGCAAGCCCGCCTAAGAATCATAAAAACAGGCTTTTGTTAAATTGCTTCCATACATAATGAGATTTCGTTAAGTCACAACATCGAAAAATGTTTCTTTTAATTTTTTAGGGCTCGTACGTTGACTTAAGTGACGAAACGTCATAGAATGATTGCAAATGATAGTTCAAATTACTGATTTTTTATAAAATTGACATTTATTGTGAGACAACCGTCTCTTACCAAAAAACAAAACATTTTATTTACACATAGTATACACGTTGACATATTTAACACGTTGTGGAAGCGAATGGAAACTCTTTTCAGAGTTTTACGACTGTTTAAAAAAGGAACAAGTTGAATACTAACTTCCTTTCCCTGAGACTGATCCTGCAAATTTCTTCGATTTTTTTGGAAACTCAACAACGAGGTCACCTGTGATATTAACATCGGCTTTTGTGGTAAGAACTACTGATTTTGCAGTAGTATCCATTCTGAAAAGAAAAAAACACGACCAAATTACTTTAACCCGTTTACAGTCTTCAAGTATTGAGGTATTAGCAAAACTATAAATATAGACAATTCAATTAACTAATTGATTCAGGCGTTTGCGGACTTCCATCATTGAACTATTACATTTTTACCTTGCTTCTCCGCTACCCACCGAGGACCACATTCTAAGCATAATCTATCCACTATGCTCTACGATTTGTATCTACTAGTAGTAGGCATAGCAAATTAGACATTTTCCTTCAATTTGCTCTACGATTTAGCGATAGAGAAAATTGATCTGTTTTCTCCAATTTGCTATACTAGTTCTGAGCTAGAGCTATTTTTAACCGACTTCAAAAAAGGAGGAGGTTCTCAATTCGGTTGTATGTTCTTTTTTTATTTATTTATTTTATAGTTTCATTTTCCGTTTATTTCATTAATAAGTAAAGCAAATTGGAGAGGAAAAGTTGAATTTGCTGTAGGTTTTTAACTACTAGGGCAAATCGAACTATTTTCCTCCAATTCGCTCTATCGTTAGACATGGTTGCATTTCCGACAACTTTTGGATGGACAACTGTATTGATGTATTTAAAATTGGCATTTTTCTGCTTCAAGGCATAGTTTTGTGTGGACGATTTTCCATGTGTACTTTATGACAGCAAATCATTAAAACTTACTTGAAATCTGAAATGGTCTGATGCCTTAATCCTGTGACGACTACGTTCTTATATTTATAAATTATTCCCACACTATCTCCAAAATTGATTTCACTTGATGGAATGGTCACGGGATCTATAGCCACAAAACCATACTGAGGATCTCCTTTATATGTTCTTCCTAAAAATGACGTTGTTGACCTGCTGAGGCATTCAATATCAACCATGCTGCATGGCGCCAGAAGGAGTGGTTCTAAAACAACATTCAATACCATCAAATTAGCACATAATCTAAGAAAGAATAAATTCAAATATTATCTTTTCCTCATATTGTTTAGTTCATAAAAAACTTTTTACCAAGAAACACTTTCTATCGAATGACAGTTTCTTGACGTTTCATTTCATAAGTATGTTTAACAAAACGCATACCTACCCTCATATAAAATTGTCAGCGTGTCGACGTCACCCCGTTACGCGGGGTGCCTATTTCCGCTCTGAGGGACAGAAGATAACCCTAACCTAACCTACTAGTACTACAGTAGTAAGGAACATTTAGCTCCGCCCCCCCACTCCTCGTGAGACGCACCCTTTATAAAATTACGACTAGCTTAACGTCTATTTTTTCAAATTTTCATCGAAATTTTATACTATGAAAACATACACCGAACAAATAATATTCTTTAATAAATAATTCTACTGTTTGATAACTTTGAGAAATGAAGATATGATTGTGATTCTATGAAACTTTTCACTAAAACAAAATTAGTCCTTGATAAATAATATTAGAAATGAAAAAATATATGTACCAAATAATATGTGAAACATTTTCTATGAAACGATATTCTATGAAATTTCTGTCTATAAAACAAGGGGCACCCATTGATTTCATCAACTTAAAAGATAGTTTTAATATGTTGTTAGTTTAATAAATGTCCCTAAATATAAGTAAGCTTATAAATAACCTTTTAAAATATTGAAACTAAAACCTATTTACTAATCTGGTATTAAATGTATGGGTGTTTGAGGTCAAATTTTTCGATATTTCTCGTTTTATTTTTAAAAAGTTATTGGTGTCATTTTACTTAGGTAACGTACTTTCAATGTCAGTTTAAAGTTTTTTGATATCTATAATAGTTAAGGAATAATCGCCTGTGCACACTTAACGATTACACCCTGTGTGAGGCAAGTATCGACGGAAATATTGGAAGAGGGATCCATGATCACTTGATCAGATTAAGGATATCTTGAAGAAAGCTCAGATCAAGAGTACCCGAAAAAGGCGAGCATCATGCATCAAAAGACTAATGAAAGTGAAATGAAAGCGAAAGATGTATGTCAGGATCCCAGCAGGTACCTAATAGTCTCTGCCTACCCCTTTGCTGGGAAGAAGGCGTGATTGTATGTATGTACGTATGTAATACAAAACTCTACACAGCTCGTGGCACGACACGCACTTGGCCGGTTTTTTATTAATATGTATATGTATAATTCCAGTCAGTTCCTCGAAACAAATTAATAATCTTATATTAGGTGACTCCTTACCTTGATCCGACAAGACGCTTCCAGCGCAAACCATAAGTATCCAAGACACCGTCCACGTCATCATTTTAAAAGTATTGTTATAACTAATTTACAAGAACCACTAATAATTTCACTAAACGACTGGCGCGTTCATTTTATCGCAAGAGCTTATATAACGTCGGATGTTACCTACGTTATCAAATCAAATTATAAACAAAATAGAAAATGAACCCGGTTTAGGTCAGGAGCTATCTCTTGTGCAACGCCAACCTTTGCACCGACGAACTAATTCAAAACAAGGATGTAAAAGGACATAGGTAAGTTATAAAAGTAGAATGCAATAAGGTAAAAGTACTAATTCTCGACACCTCAACGCCAAATAGATGATACCCATATGTCACCTCTCTTACTATGACATAAGATTGAAGGTGCCATGTATTGGGTCAGTGTCGAGCACAGGGACGTTTACCTTAGCCATCTGCAGGCAGAAGCAGTGCACAACGTGTCGCCGCGACTTACTGTAGGTATTTTGCGTGTTTCTCTCTCAAAATGAGATGGTCAAGGCTGTAGTTCCCGCGCGGGCCCAATGTGGTTTGGATCTTCACACAAACCATTCAATTTCTTCGTAGGTGTAGAGTTCCTCGCGATGTTTCCCTTTACCGTAAAACTCATTGTAAATTTTGAATGTAATTCCGCAAATGACGTTCGAAAAACTCAGGTGCGAGCGCGGACTCGAACCTACTAACTACCATCTGCTTGTGAGGCCATAGGTCAAATCACTAGGCTACCACGGCTGTTTTTTGGTTTGACAATTGAAGTAACTTTCCATAGTCAACCAACACATCGAACTGCACTGAGTGACATGCGTGTAACAATTTTTACAATAATATTCTGTAAAATGAAGACTGTCGCTTTATGGGGTCACCCGTTAGACCTTTCCAGAAGGTAGACGCACGGGTTGCTATGGCATCTGTAACTTATCTAAGCTGAGATTTCTAGCTGATCTTGGAGTTCAAATGGAATATAAATCTCTAATAACCACTAAGATAAGCGATCTTAGTGTGTCAGATGATAATGCTGTCATAGCAAAACAATCGGTACTTACAAGTTTACTGTAAACGATGAGTGTAACGGACTTGTGTGACATTGCCTAATGTTATTAGGTCATAGTGATAATTTTAAAAGAACGATTAATGGAAATTAAAAATAACTACTTATTGGGATAGCTTATCTGTTCACGTCACAGAGCGCTTATAACAGAAGAGATAACGAGCGCTTTCCTCTCTGCAACAGAATATGTCACGCTACACTAATATATTTTCTCAAAGATACAATGAAATGTTAACCTTACGTTCCAAATAATAGGCCGGGACGTCTATTGTTTCTTGTGACACAGCATCATGACCATGACGTTTATAGGTCTATGGCATCAAAGCATTCAGCCCTAAATAAAACATAAGCAATAGTTGCTTTTTTTGCAATTTTAATTTCTTGAAGTTTTTTATTTATTTCATTGCATGTTTGAAAAGCACTATAAAAGCCTCGGCCGGAACAGGGGTTGCCGGCCTCTGTAGTAATGCACTATTTCATCAATGTATTTTTTTTCTTAATTTTTTAAGGGTTTTGTATTTCAATTATTTTCTAAGGTGCTGAATTACGCTGAAATTAAAAATATCTTTCATTCTTCGACTATTAGGTACTGGAATAAACGTTTACCTTCGCATTTTTGTAACAGCATGTTTTAAGATAAGTTTGTAGGAGTGCTTAGCGTCCAAGCAGGTGAACTGCGGTACCGAAATCGACGAAATATCCAGGAAGTAAAATCAATGACCTTGTTACGAAGATTTCAAACTAAATACAAACTGAAATATAGATGCACAGAAAAAACCCCAGAAAAAAGACCAATGCTGTGAATCGAACCCAGGTCCTCAGCACCTGTGACGGAATAGCAAAGTAATTGGTTTTAGTTCTTGGACATTAATCGTCAATTTTGGTGGTGCTGTGCAAAAGACACGTCCATTGAGACTTTATCTTATTTATTCATTTCACTGTAAAGTCACGTACATTTTAAAAGATTTTAAAATCCTAACTAATATTATAAATGCGAAAGTAACTCTGCCTGTCTGTCTGTCTGTCTCTTGGGAGTACGGTGGGGAATGTGAACGCGGGTGTGCGGGGGGGAAGGGGTTCCGGGGGGGGGGGGGTGCGGGGGCGGGTAATTTTTTTTATATCGAGGAACTAAGGAGAGCCGTAATTGATGAAAAAGCAAATTGGATAAAAAAAATAAGCTGCCCAAATTACTAATTTCACGCGGACGGAGTCGCGGGCAAAAGCTAGTAGTTTTATAAGTCGGTCTATGACGCCCTGCAAGGGCACACAGTAGTACTTAAAACTAAACGACCTTACCTTACCTTGTTACCTCATGCCGAACTCATGACGTGATAGCTTATTGGTTAGATCTATGACCTCTTAAGCAGGCAAGCAATTATGACAAATAAAAACAAATTGTACGAAGTCGAAGATACGGAACTCATAATTTCCGAGTCCGACTTCACAGTTGACCGGTTTTCTATGAATTAATACCTACTATAGTCGTTCCAGAACCTAACTAATTAATTATAATTCAATTCAAACTCATTATTTCAGAAAAAAAAAATCTATATTGGTAACCAATAAATGAATAATCATTATTAATTATCTATAATTAAATACAGCAACAGGCTGGATTCATAAAAAATATAATTAGTCCGTCAGTTGGATTATCAGAAAATATTGGCAACGTATTTTTTGCTTTTGTCAATTATACTAAAACTGATGAAAATATACTTAGCCCGTGTGACGTTACGGCTCCTGTACGATTTGGACGTGAAACCACGTATGTCCACAATCTAACTTTGACACGCTTTTATTAATTTTTTGTCTGATTGATAAAAGAAAAAATACGTGTACAATATTTTTTGATAATCGAACTGACACCCTAATTATATTTTTTCCTGGTAACTACATAATTCCTTAGCATTTGTTTAGGTGACATCTCACTTCAGGTTACCCAGACAAACAATACCAGGAAAGATATCGACTAGGTATAACCCGTTTAAATAAAGAGATAATTCGCATGTTATCATTATTGCAAGATAACCCTTGCACCGTAAGTACATTAAATAGGTTATTACCACCATATAGATTAGTTATCGCATAAATTTTAGTGCAGAAATGCTTCAACGCAAGCCGATCTAGAATAGGTACATCTACAGGTAGAGCAGAATAGGTTTGGCTCATAGACATATTGGTCGATTTTCGTAAGACCCCTACCTTCGAAGAATAAGACCTGTATTAACGTTTCATTACACGTCAAATATTGATATTGGTTATTTTTATTTACTAATACGGGCTTCAGAAACAGAATTAGATAACTTAATATTTGCTTATAACTTTTGTTTTCGTACAAATATTAGCGTGGTATTTATTTATAAATTCATTTTTACTAGCTGATGCCCGCGGCTTCGCCCCAGTTCCATTTTTTTCTAAAATTTATTTCATGAAAACCTTTCTCTTAACAATAACAAACGCAACAAAAAAATAATTATCCAATTTGGTGAAGTCAATCGGAAGTTATACGCGTGTACAAACATTTCGGTGACTACTAATTCGAACCATTGACTCGGACTACTGATTTGACTACTGTTTGAAATACAGTAGAGGAATAATTTTAATGTGTATCGTAATTGGAAAAACGTCGTGGTAGCCAGTGGTTTGACCTATGATCTTGATCTTGGAGTTTTCAAAATTTATGTGTGTATTTACACTCGAAATTTACCATGAGCTATTCAGTAAAGGAGCCTGAATAAAACTGTAAAGAAATTCAACGGCGCGTGTGAAGATCCCTACCCACACTGGGCACGCGTGGGAACTACGGCCCAAGCCAAACTGACGTGTATAGGCAGATAAGAATTGGCTTTTACTCGATCAATGTAATCGTTTAAGTATTCTTAAAAAAACCGGCCAAGAGCGTGTCGGGCACGCCCAAGATAGGGTTCCGTAGCAGGTACGAAAAAATCTTTGCATACTTTATTAATGTGGTTGTTTTGGTCCCAACTCCCACCGCGCTGATGTACCTAGAATTTCAACGTCGGCGGTACAGCGCCATCTATCGGCGAATTGGGTAACTAATCTAATCTGCAGTCTACTAGAACTAGTATGTATGTTGATGGTTTTTCAGATGTTATTCTTTATGATTTCTTTTTTTTTTTAATTGAAAGAAGAGACTGTTAGCGTGATCTTATAGTACTAAAAGAAAAGAAATTGCTTGCAGTGGCGGTTAAAAATACAATATTAGTTTAGATTTTTTTTTTACAAAAACTTAAATACTGCTCAACTGATTAAGTTGAAAATAATTTTCCTAGAAACTTTTTAATAAGTTTAACTTACGTGATTTTTTTCATGTTTTTTAAACGTGCGGTTCAAAAGTTAGTGGGGCACCGTAATTTAGAACTTTCGGAGTGAATATCTCCGAAAATATTCACTTCATCAAAAAATGGTTATAGCAAATGGTTTATATTCAAATACCTATCCAATGATACCCCACACTATAGGGTTAGTCGAGAAAAAAAAATCACCCCCACTACGTCTACGTCTAAGGGAGGTACACTAAAAAAAAATTTTTTACTTTTTTTTATTTAACCAAGTTAAGTATGAAGTATCTTTTTCTATTTATTTTTTTATTTTCTTCAACTTCATTTTTTATTACTTTTACGGTCATCCCGTGAAACCATATATTTCAAACTAAATACAAACTGAAATATAGATGCACAGAAAAAACCCCAGAAAAAAGACCAATGCTGGGAATCGAACCCAGGTCCTCAGCGTTCCGTGCTGCGTGCTTACCCCTACACCATCACTGGTCTAGAAGTTAGCGACGAATCTTTCCCATACATCGTACACTTCAGTCTGTTATAATCACATTAGGCAGTGATAAAGTGCATCTATGTTAATGCCCTCTACCAATCTCTCTACCAGTCTCTTCTAGACCAGTGATGGTGTAGGGGTAAGCACGCAGCACGGAACGCTGAGGACCTGGGTTCGATTCCCAGCATTGGTCTTTTTTCTGGGGTTTTTTCTGTGCATCTATATTTCAGTTTGTATTTAGTTTGAAATTTATTTAACCACTTTGTCGACGTGACTGATATATATATTCATGCTAAATTACAGCTTTCTAGTACTAACAGTCTCTGAGCTTAGACGCGGACGGACAGACAGACATGGCGAAACTATAAGGGGAAACTGCTTTCCAATGGCGGTACGTATTTTTAATGAGCTGCCAAAAAATATAGCCGAGTTGCCCCGGAGTAAGTTTAGGTCCAAACTATTCCAGTGGCTTAAAGATAAATCATTTTATACAATTAAGGAATATTTATTACACAAGTAAATAATTAGGAGTAAGTATAAGATTATCTAAACATATAAAATCCTTTGTCCTGACTGACTGACGGATCAACGCACAGCCTAAACCGCTGATCGTAGAGACCTGAAACTTGGAGGGTGTGTTCTTTGTATGACGCAGGCATCCGATAAGAAAGGATTTTTCGTAGTTCTACTCCTAAGGGGGTAAAAAAGGGGGGGAAAGTTTGTATGGGACAACGTGATCCCTTGGTCCAATCTATTTCAAATTTTGCATAAACATTCAATAACAGAATTGATGGAAGACGTGTTTCGTATTTTATTGAAATTCATCCCTTGACGGGGTTAAAAAAGAGTAGAAAGTTATTTTGGGGGTGATTTGCTTCGAGGTTGATATCAATACTCCTTAGTGCTTTTGATTTAAATTACTTTTTATTTTGACACAATGTAAACGAAACGAAACTTCAAATTTTGCAAACCATTTGTCTACGTTTGTCAACCACTTCCTGATCTGATCTCTGATAATAACTAATTTATTTATATGTATAAGTATTTGCATTTCACCAAAGCTATTGCTTTTACAAGCGCAGCGTGGGACGTCCATCAACGAGATGGACGGACGTTTTGGTGAAGGCCGTAGGTTCAGGGTGGATGCAAGTCGCTTCCAACCGTAATGATTGGGCGTCAATGAGGGAGGCCTATGTCCAGCAGTGGACGTCCTACGGCTGAAATGATGATGATGATGACGAAGCTTTTATGTGAGTTCTACCTTTTTCGAATAAAATCGAATTGAGTATTCAAACATCATCGTTGAACTCGCATAAAAGCTTGGTGCAATGCAAATACATATAAAATGCTTTGTCCCGAAGTCCTAAATGACTGACTGGCGGATTAACGCACAACCTAAACCGCTGTATGTAGAGACCTGAAACTTGGAGGATGTGTTCTTTGTATGACGTAGGCATCCGATAAGAAAGAATTTTCCGGAATAAGGGATACGGAATAAGGAATTCCCACGGGATAAGGAATATACGGGATGTATATATTTCATCAATCAAGAGTGACCCTATCCCCATAACGAAGATTACTAAGCTGTTCAAATTGGGCATGCAAGTAGACTATTAGAATAGGTATAAAGCTAATTTCAATCATTTTGAAAATACCCCGGGATAAGGATAAATCAGGATTTATATACTCAAATCAACTGGATCCTATCTCCGTAACTACAATTAAGTACTAAACTTTTCAAATTCAGTATAAACGTAAATGGTTATACATAACAGCAAAAAAATTAATGCAGGATTTTTGGAAATTCCTGTGGGATAGATAATATCTGAAACTTCCGAGTCGATTAAAAAAAAAACTTTTACCAGTAAAAAGTTACACTATCCTTTAATGACATAGGCTACTTTTTCCGGGAAAATGCAAAATTCCCAAGGGATAGAAAAAAAATTCAACTTCGGAGCTCATTTTAAAATGTCTTTCACCAATAGAAAAGATATGTCCTTAATTAACATAGGATGCTATTTTCCGGATAAATGCAAAATTCCCGCGGTATAGAAAATAGTAAATTTAACTTCGGGGCTGAGTTTAAAAAAAATGACCAATAGAAAGCTACCCTATCCTTTATTGGTATAGGCTAAGCTACCTACTTTTTATTCGGTAAAATTCAAAATTCCCGTGGGATAGAAAGAAGTGAATATCACTTAAGGGGTGATTTGAAAATTTGTTTCATCAATAGGAAGCCGTGAATTCAACTACGGGGCTGATTTTAAAACTTCTTTTACCGGTAGAAAGCTACACCTTTAAGGACATAGGCTACTTTTTCTCGGGGAAAATACAAAATTCCCGCGGGATAAAAATAAGCCAAAATTTGCATAGAATAAGGACAAATTTGTTGAAATTCCCACGGGATAGAGATTAAACGGGATTTATAATATTCACTAACTGATTACTGATGATGATGAAATGATAATAATGATGGATGTTGCCGTTGCTGGATTTTTGTTTTATACAATGAAAGAGATGAAGAAGCTTTACCACAAATTGGAATTCTACGCGGACGAAGTCGCGGGCAAAAGCTAGTAACATTATAAAAGATTTGGTAATTATATAAATTGATTGAGATTTAAACCTAATAGAAATAATGTATTGTAACTTGTAAATAATTTAATTGTGTAATTCATTCAATAATTTAATAGTCATTTTAATCATTATAATTTTGAGTAAGTAATAATTTGTTAGATTATCTGATTTACTGTAGATTATAAATAGAATAAGAATTTTGCATGCCATTGTATCTGGCTAGACATGTCACGGCACAGTAACACTCCTCTACAACATATTTTGTAATACCATGTCTAAAGCAGAATAAATAAATTTCATTTCATTTCATTTTCTAGTTGACTACGGAACCCTAAAAAAGCGAATACTGAATAACAATTTCGTAGTCAATTGGTAATATTTTAGGCATACAAAGCAGCATGTCAATATAAGATCGAAAGATAACATGAGATTCGATTTCAATTATTTGGACTCTCTGATAACGATTGTTTTGTTTCCAACAAGAGTCAGCTTATTTAAAAAGGGTAATCCATTTTTATTATTAACAGTAGAATTGTGTGTCGAAAAGCTTTGGTGTTGACAATTATTTACTTTGAAATATGTACCTAAGTTATATCATGTTTGTATATCGGTAAAAATTTAAATGTCATTTCTAAAGGGTATGCGGCAATGTCGCACTCAAATTAATATTATAAATACAAAATGTTTGTTGGTTTACGTAAGTTTTTATGTTTGTTACTCATTTTAGCGGCTGGTTAGATTCTTTGAACTTCACACGCACCATTGAATTGCTTAGCAAGTGTAAGTAGGTAGGTATCCTCACTCACCACTACCTTAAATTACAAATCAGAATCAGGATCTAGAAGGGTAGGTACAATGAGTAGCACTATGTATTTCGCACATGAATTCTGAAAACTCAGAGGCTCGAAGCCCAGGATTTAAGCCCTCCTCTATTTTTTACCCACGGGAACGGAGCAGGTTAGGGTTAGGGTGAGAGATGTTTGTGTGTGCGTTTGTGCAAAGTAATGTTCCCACCTATCTTCTAAACTAATGATCCGATTTTGATGCGGTTTTCAATAACGGGTTTGTGTTTGATGAGTTCATGTTCTTAGACAGGTGTCATGGCTGTAACTCACTAGAGGGCGCCACAATATTAGTGCAAAACAATGTTGCAATATAATCAAAACGAAATGTCCGATTACAATTCTGTTTTCAGCAATGTGTACGTGGTAGCTTAATGCATGTTCCCGAATAATAAAAATTATGTCTGTAACTCACTAAAGGGCGCTACAATATTAGTGCATAATTCGTATATGCTCTCTAAAAAGTCTGAAATAAAATTAAGCAAAATTAAAAATTTTGAAAAAAACCCACGACGGTAAAAATCTCATCGAAAAAGAAAAAAAATCTCGTCGAAAAAGAATAAAATAACTCAAAACCCCCGACTTAACCCAATTATTATGTAACGAAATATTATAATAGACGTAAAAATACTTTCTAAAAAAGAGTTGATATTTCGAGAAATCGGTAATAGATATACTTAAGTACCTAAACAATGAATATCGATGTTTACAGTTTTTCCCTAACGTGTCTGTTTCTCGAAGATGTACTTAGATGTAGCGATAATAATTTTACTATAATACATAACCGAGGAATATCCGTCGGGGGCTGCCATTAAACCAGCTAAAGTTTTTCTAGTGACGTGAATACAATTATTGAAGAATTGTAGATGTTTAACGACGACATAAAATACACTTATGAATATGATTAAATTTTTGTTGAAATTTCATATAGGAAAGGCAGCCCCCGACGGATATTCCTCGGTTATGTATTATGGTAAAATTATTATCGCTACATCTAAGTACATCTTCGAAAAACAGACACGTTAGGGAAAAACTGTAAACATCGATATTCATTGTTTAGGTACTTAAGTATATCTATTACCGATTTCTCGAGATATCAACTCTTTTTTAGAAAGTATTTTTACGTCTATTATAATATTTCGTTACATAATAATTGGGTTAAGTCGGGGGTTTTGAGTTATTTTATTCTTTTTCGATGAGATTTTTACCGTCGTGGATTTTTTCAAAATTTTTAATTTTGCTTAATTTTATTCTTCTAGCCGGCATACAATTCAATTTTTACAATTCAGATTTAAGTACGCAAAATCCTACTGCCTAACATTAATAAGAGGAGAGAAATCATTTGATGTCGAAACCTTTCTAAGAAATTTAATTAACAGTAACTTGATCCTTCAAGCATTAGGTACTTACTCGTATCACTTACACGTCTACGGATTTAGTACAATCAGATAAGTACTTAATGAACTAATTATATCGTATCAAATTGAAGACATTTAATTGCCGAATTATACCTATTAGAAATTAAGTTGTCTAGAACCAAGTGACTTGTCTTTATCGATATTATAATATAACTAGTTGTTGCCCGCGACTCCGTCTGCGAAGATAAAAAATAACCTACTACCTATTCTCAGACCTAAAAGACAAAAAAGGTTCATAACAATCGGTCAAGCCGTTTCGGAGGAGTTTGATAACAAACACCGTGACACGAGATTTTTATATATTAGAGAAGATATTATCTACTGCAGTAGCCCCCTATTTCGGTTAGACAGGAAGACAATGACGAAGAAGGACTTAAATGGTTTTGGAGAAAGCGTATTATAAAATTGATGCCCAGTTTGTAAATACAAGAAACTTTTGACATGATATAATGGATTAATAACTGTCTCAAGTACTGTCGCAATTATGAATTTAATATAAGATATTGTAATTTAATTAACCTTCTGTTTAAATGCCATGGATGTAATTTAAGTGAACCATTAATGGCGAGCTTAATTTATAAATAACAAAATTAAAATATTGTATTACAGAATTGGCTGATTGAGTCGGCACTCTGCAATAATTTTAATAACTGCTGTATACATGTACCCACAGGCAACAAGGCAGCACAGTTTAGTAAAATACATTGTAGATCTGTATGAAAAAAATGTACCTCGTAAAGTTTCTTCGCGGGTTATTCTAAATAGGGTTTTTCCAAATCAGATTTTCATATAATAGAGACGAATGACACAAACAAAACTTCAAGTCAATTGGAAGTGGGACTTAAGCATTAATTGAACATGAAATAAAGATAATACAGCCTGAAACTTTAAAACTTAATAGTATTTTATGCAACTGTATCATAATAAGCTAAGCATGTCATAGAGCTTGATCAGCGTGTTCTCAATTACGAAATTTCGCTTGAAAAAATAAACCTTGATTGTGATTGGTCCTACCTGTTCTTACTCATTTTTAAGCAACCAATCACGTGGCACACGCATATTTAAAGAAACTCGATTATCAAAATTGATTTCAGTATTCTTTTTTTGAATGTTATTATATTACTCTGTCCCGTAACATAATGAAATTACTATGGGTTATTATGTTACTGAATTTGCACCATAGAGTATAGAACTTGGAACAGACTTATAACGTTAGTTATTATTGCATAGTTTTTGACTATATAATTGAAAGATTATACTACAGGTGTAGAAAAAATTTTAAATAAAAAATAAAACCGCCTTCAAAAACACCCAAAAAAAACTTGGAAATAAAAAAAATTTAAATAAAAAATAAAACCTTCAAAAAACCCCCAAAAAAACATAAAATAATAATTGATTGAACCGACCACAATAAGCATGAAAATATCTTTCTACTAATCTGTTTGAAGTTGGTGCCTCAGCACGAGCCAGCAGGAGTGTAGAAGCCCTATAATAGGTATGTAGGTAAGTTAGATTACTAGGTCCACTCCTGCTGGCTCGTGCTGAGGCACCAACTTCAAACAGATTAGTAGAAAGATATTTTCATGCTTATTGTGGTCGGTTCAATCAATTATTATTTTATGTTTTTTTGGGGGTTTTTTGAAGGTTTTATTTTTTATTTAAATTTTTTTTATTTCCAAGTTTTTTTTGGGTGTTTTTGAAGGCGGTTTTATTTTTTATTTAAAATTTTTTATTTTTTACTTTTTAGTTGTTGCTAATGGCCTGGACTGGCACTCTTTACTGACTGTACTTTTTGCCTCTGGTTACCAAAGTACTTATCAAGACGAATCAAACGAGACCAAACTTGATGGGGTTATGTCGTTTTACTACGGAGTTCTTATGGTCACCATCCAACTTCATTGTCAGACCCTGGTTACCATCTAGGACCAAAGTACTCGTTGAGACGAGTCAAATGAGTCCGTACTCGATGGGGTAAGTGCCGTTACTTTATGGAGTAACTTTGGCCACCTTCCAGCTCCATCATCAGACCCTGGTTACCATCTGGGATCAAAGTGCTCGTCAAGACGTTTCAAATGAACCCAAACTCGACGGGGTTGTGTTGTTTTATTACAGAGTTTCTATGGCCACCTTCCAACTCCATCATCAGATTAGCTCCTTGTCACAATAATATTGCATTGTCACCTGATTTACACATGCATGTAAAATATGAAATCAATCAGAAACCGGGAAGTGAGTCAAATTCAACTTGCAAGATTTGACCCGTTGAGGAGTTCCGTTGGCCATCTGCGGTCTTCTTCATCAGATCTAGTTTACCAAATGACACTTTATGAATGCAAATGCTCGATTTGTCACTGAAAATACTAAAATCGCTTTACATTTCCCTTGAACTTTTGAAGAGTTCCTTCAATTCCTCATGGATCCTATCATCAGAACTGGATTCCGGTAACAACGGGACCAACCTTGAAGCATATGCTTTCAAACAACGAAAGAATTTTCCAAATCGGTTCATAAATGACGGAGTTCTGAGGTAACACACGTTAAAAAAAAAAAAAAGAACATACAACCGAATTGAGAACCTCCTCCTTTTTTTGAAGTCGGTTAAAAAAGCTATTTAGTACTTTAAACCAGTTGATAAAAAAATATCTCGTCTGCTATATTAGTTTTGCTGTTACTTTAATGAAGTTGTAAGGAGTGCATTTAGTTAAAGAGCTTTCGAATAGTTGGAAAGTGGCAACGCCTTATTTCCACTTTTGTATCCTTAAAAGTTGATTCCAAACAGTTTCCCGCTCTATTACAAAGGCTTTATCACTTGTTTCCTTTTCAATTGCATTCTTATATCAGAAAATAAAAACATTGTTAATGCTCCTGACTTATCTCAATTCTTTCTACTTTACAGTTTCTTTTCTTTGTGATTTCGTAACCCAAAAAAAAACATGTTTTAATACCATCACCATTGTCAGTCCGTATAACGTAAACTAAATCTGTTTTCCGATCCGAGAAGCTTAATTTATTAACTATACTTCGTTTTTTTTTAGCATTAGAAAGAAGGTAAACGATTTTGACGTGTCTTTTTATTGAAAAACACTTTTAAAAAATAATTCATGGCTAATGTGTAACAATTTGAAAGGAAATAAGGTAATTTACACTCTTTTGATTTCATAAGTAATAGTTACAATTTTTTTAAAGCGTTTTTCAGTAAAAAGACTCGTCAAGATTGTTTAACTTATTTCTAATGCTAAAAAAACGAAGTATAGGTAGGTATAGGTTGGTCATTTCCCTTCTACGATTATTGCTACAATGGAACAAGTTGTTATGACTTTGACCAAATTTAATAAGCCAGGACAGTACTGTCTTTAATTTTTATTAAAAAAGTATTATACATATTTTAGTTTTAATTGAGTTCCTTAATTTTATTATTTGGCATCAGTATTAATTGACATACACTTAGTTAAAAGCCAAAAGACGTCTTCTGGGCAAAGGCCAAAAACAGGTTCACAACGATCGGTTCTGCGCTGCTTGCTTTCAACTGGTTCCTCTGCTGGCCTTTACCAGATCGTCGACTCATCTTATTGGGTGCCTTCCCCAGCCACGTCTTCGGATTCGCAAGAAAAATAAAACAAATTTGTAATAATTAGCAGGACCAAATAAAACATTAACGACGGTTCAAATCTCCTTTTCGGCTGAAATAATTTCCTAGCTACAAAAAGAAAAGTTAGCAGCACCAGCTTGCGCATACAAGGCAACATTTATTATATCTGGAACAATAATGCTCGGATAACACAAACTATTGTTGTGCCAAGTACTGCGAGGTAATAATCGTTCTCTTGATACGGAAAGTTTTTGCAACAGCAATATCGCTAGTACTGGTAATCGAGGCATCGAGGTCTTATCTGAAGTTAGTATGTGCTGTTGCGTGCGAGAATGAAAATCTTTGTTGAGCTCGGATTTGATCTCGTCCTCAGTTTAGACTTTACAACGAGCTATCTGATTATAAAAGAGTAAAAGTATGTTGAACTCGAAAACATTTTAATTAATCATCATCATTAAAGCCGCAGGACGTCCACTGCTGGACCTTCTCTAATTAATAATTAAACTTAAAGTAATTGTGAACCTATATATCGACGGTTAAAAGGCAAAATGCATGAAGCGACATTTTTGAACTTTACATGAAACCCGGCTCAAACGACGGAGAAAAATTCGCTGATTTCAAATATGTATATTTTTTTTGGACAAAAAGTGAGGCTTCATGCGTTTTGCCTTTTAACCGTCGATATAATAATCCTTAACTAAAACCTTTAGAAAATAATAATAATATGAAATTACCCAGTAGAGACTTTATCATTAACATATCACCGAACGTCTCTATAGAAGTAATAAAACGAGTTGACTTTGCGAGTTTGTTTCGTCAACACACTGACGTGTTTCAGTGATTTGATCGTATCCCACATAGATTTGTTCAAATCTCTGTTTTTTCATTTCCCTGCGACATGTAGGGGAAAGTGGGGTAAAACCAGGATGTTAAGGAAAATATTATTTGTTATTTTTTTATTTACAAATATTACCTACTTATTACCTGTACGATATGGAGTTTGATTTGAGGGATTTGAAGATAAGAGGACGTCCACTGCTGGAAATAAGCCTACCCCATTGATAACCAATCATTACGGTTGAAAGCGACTTGCATCCACCTTGAACTTGCGGCCTTTACTAAATCGTCCGTTCATCTCGTTGGTGGGCGACCCATGCTTCTTTTGCCAATCCGTGGTCTCTGTTCGAGAACTTTTCTCCAACACCCATCTGTTCTGCGCGCTATATGTCCTGCCCATTCCCATTTCAACGAGCTAATCCGTTTTGCTGTGTCGATCACCCTTGTTCTTCTACGGATCTTCTCAAATCGTTTTTAGGGTAAGGTTAAGTTAACGGTCCTCTGCTTTTATCACAATCATTTGAATTCAATTTGTTTACCTCTTAAAACTGGGTCAAAGCCATTCTCTGAATCCCTTTGTTTACATTTTGCACTTCACTTGCATTATCGTAATAAAGTCCCGGAAGTTCTCTAATGAATTTGATTAGTTTATCAGACCCTAACCTGCTTTACAAGGGACGCGACCTGCATATTTAGTAAAAGCTTTTACGGACACAGGCTTTGTCTTGCTGATTTATACCGGGAAAGGTGTGAAAAACGCCATTCTTGTTTTCGAATTTGGCAACAGAGAAAAAATAACAGACGACAATAGATCGTTACGGAAATTTTTTCGTTGTTAGAATAATGCATCCTGTCGTCATTCCACCGCAGGGCACTGGCCTCCTTTCAGAATGAGAGCGCTTGGGCCGTACCGAGTTACCACGCGGGCCCCGTGCGGATTGGAAATTTCACACACACCGTTTAATTTCTTCGCAGTTGTGAGCAGGTTTCCTCACGATTTTTCCTTCACCATAAAGCTCATGATAAATTTGAAATATTATTTCGCATATAAATTCCGAAAACTCGGATTCTGCTTTAAAGGCCATACATACTTCAAACCACTAGGATATCACGATTTTTTCATCTGTATCATCATCTTTACAGCCTATATACGTCACAATGCAGGGCACAGGCCTCCTCTCAGAATGAAATGGCTTGAGCCGTCGTTCCCACGCGGGCCTAGTGCGGATTGGGAACTTCACACACACTAATAAATTTCTTCTCAGGTGTGTGCAGGTTTCCTCACGATGTTTTTCTTCACCGTAAAGCTCATGGTAAAGAAGAACGGTCATCTGCACAAACATACCTCAGTTTTTTTTGGTTATTTTGAATTATAGTTAAATTATATATTTTTTATATTCAAAATCAAAGTTTAGCACCAAAATATTGCCTCCTGTTTTTGGTCAGGCAATACACTACAAAATTCATAAAATATATAATTTCGCACATAAATTCCGAAACACTCAGAAGTGCGAGCCCGGATTCGAACTTACAACCCTGTGTTTCCTCATCCATATCATACAGTCGTAAAATTTTCAAATAGGTAGATGGTGCTTCTTTAAAAAAGTGTAACATGAAGTATTTCGAGAACGCGTTTGAAAAATTTCCCCGTATCTCCTGACTGTTCTGAGTGTCTTCCCACACCTATCGACGCGATATCAGCTTCACCCGAGTGTTTTACACTACACTATTCGCATTTAACCGATTGGCCGTCTCTGCGGTTGTAAACCTAACATTCAGCAGTCTCATCCTCCGTACGGCCGTTGAGACCCCCGATCGCCTGCGGTCTGCGCTCGCGGCAGCTGTTAACCTAGCTAGTCGGCCGGACGAATGTATAGCAACGGGTGATTGGCAATCGTAAACTATATGAGTCAGATACGTCAAACAAACAATGATATACTTACTTACCTATTTATTTTATTTAGCCTGTCGTAGTGTCCCACTGCTGGGCCGCGGGCTGCTGGGCTGGGCCTCCCCTCTTGACTTCCACAACTCCCGATCCGGCGCAATGACAGGCCAGTGTTTTGCGTACACGTCTAAAGCGTCCCGCCATCTCCGTCTTGGTCTGCATCGTCGTCGCTGGCCATTGTTGACTAATATTATAAATTTTTCTTCCGCCATTATGTTGTCTCGTCTGTGTTCATGTCAGATCGACTGCAGTTTTTGAAGTGATATTTTAAATATAAAAGCATCAGTCGGCCTTTAAATGTCATCGGCACTCTTCGGCTATCCTCGGCTTTGTTCGGACGCCGTCGATGCTTAACGGCTATCGCCAGTGCTAATCAGCCCTCATCGGAGATACTCGGCCGTAGTCGGCGCCGTTCGGCGGTATTTTGGCTGGTAACAGCGGCGTACGGATGCGAATATCTTTTCGGCAAATCGCCGTTTTCCCTTCGACACAAATCGTTCCGCGTCAGCCGAGCGGGCCTAATGCGGGTTGGGAACTTTACACACACCATTTAATTTCTACGCTGGTGTGTGCAGGTTTCCCCACGATGTTTTCCTTCACCGTAAAGCTCGTGGTAAATTTCAAATATAATTTCGCACATAAATTTTGAAAGGCTCAGAGGTGCGACCACGGCCTCGAACCCACGAACTTCTTCTTAAGAGGCCATAGGTCAAACTACTATGCTACCACATCTTTTAACGCTATCCCCCGGAACTATGCAATTCTCCGGTAGTAACAAGTGTAATATATAATTAATTATAGTATAATGTTATTCTAGGTTAAAAACTAATATTTGTGTGCCCAATTTCCCCTAATTATTAATCTTAAAATGGAATAACCAACATGAAAACTTTCACGTTCATGATATTAGAAGGATTCCATATTTACCAACCTACAACTATATGCCTGCGCGCAGGTAGTGTTTATCAAAAAGCTACGGTACCTACTGTCAATTTTGATCGCTCCAGAGCCTACTCACGCAATCATATTTTTTAAACGTAACAAAATAAATTTCAATTGGAACGCTACTAAAAATTTCATACAACAATTTACTGCCCCACTGTGTTGCCTTTATCAAATTAATACAGAAGGGAATTCAACAAACTGCTGAGCCATCTTGCCGGTTATCTTAATTTGTTAATGCAATCGTTCTATATTGTGCCGTGTAATTTCGCCTTAGCACCAGGCCTTTGTGGATGTTCAGCCTCTGGAGTTTCTAAGCCCGGTTTTCTAAATAAAATATAGAAGAGAATGGCTTACGTAATTGAATCTGTAAATTGGGCAGAACCGTAGTCCGACGCTCCTTTTGTAGTCCTACTTAGATGCAACTTTAAAACGTTGGAAATTTATGATAATTGTTTTCTTGTTCTTTTTTAACAGACATTTTATTTAACTAGTTAGGTAACTTAACTTTCATTACGCACTGCGCAACTCACGTGTGAACATCAAAACTTTTTACGTTTGAATTAAATATAAAGTCACTTCTGAAACGTATCGTTTGTTATACCTAGTCGCGTGCTAAAATTATAAATACCTACCATAGTCGTTTCTAAAATACAATTCACAACACTTATGTTGTCAAAATACTTCTAAAGTTATCTTCAGAAACAATTAAACTTTATCATAAATTTAAAGGTTAATAGGGACCTAAAAAAATGTGCCAAAACCACTTTTTTTTTGTTTGAATGAATTCATAGTGAGGTGTAGGTTGTTGTAGGTTTTGTTGTAATATCACAAAACTGATACAATACCTCTAAAATTGTATCGTACGGTGGAAAGGTAAAATTACTAAAGCGCCATATATCATACTAGCTTTTGCCCGCGACTTCGTACGCGAAGACAATAACGTTAGTTGTTTGAATGAAATTTGGCATAGGTAGTTTAATAGGATAACACCAGGAAAATTCAAAGTTCCCGCGTAATAGGAATAAGTGACTTCTTTGGCCGCTAAACCGTGGTGGCCAAGTGGTTTGACCCTATGGACTCTTATGGAGAGGGTCGTGGGTTTGTGCCCGGGCTTACAACTCTGAGTTTTTCCTAATTCATGTGCTAAATTACGTTTGAAGTTTACCATGAGCTTTACAGTGAAGGAAAACATCGCGTAGAAAGCTGCATGGTGTGTGTGATGTTCTCAAATTGCATTGGGCCCGCGCGTGGGAACTTCTGCCCAAGTCCTCTCGTTCTGGGCCTGATTGAAATAGGCTTATTTTATCCTAAGAAAGTGCAAAGTAAAGTTCCTGCCAGATAGAAATAACTGTTTTGACCTATATTGAAAATCAGAGCCAGTGTAGCTTTTTATTAGTGATTTTTTTAATCAGGCCCTAATTTCAATTCACTTATTTCTATCCCGTGGGAATTTTGCATAGTCCCGTAGAAAAGTAGCCTATGTCAATCAAGGATACTGTAGCTTACTGTTAGTGAAAGAATTTTTTAAATCAGCCCCGAATTTGGATTGACTTACTTCTATCCCGCGGGACTTTTGCATTTTCCCGAAGAAGATTATTTAGTACGAAATATAGATTTCTATTGGTGAAAGAATTTTAAAAATCAGACCCGAAGTTGAATTCAGTTTTTTCTATCCCGCGGGATTTTTTTATTTACCCGGAAAAAAGTACCCTATGTCAATCAGAGATACTGTAGCTTACTATTGGTGCAATAAAATTTAACCCCGAAGTTGAATTCACTTATTTCGATCCCGCGGGAAATTTGCATTTTCTCTTATGTCAATCAGGGATACTGTAGCTTATTATTGGTGAAAGAATTTTTAAAATCAGCCCCAAAGTTGAATTCAAATTTTTCTTTCCCGTGGGAATTTTGTATTTTCCCGAAGAAAATGTAGCCTATGTCAATTGGGGATAGTCATATCATATCATATGAAAGAATTTTTAAAATCAGTGCCAAAGTTGAATTTACTTATTTCTATCCCGTGGGAATTTTGCATTTTCCCGGAAAAAGTACCCTGTGTCAATCAAGGATACTGTAGCTTACTATTGTAAGTAAGTAAGTAAGTATATTTATTTGTTGAAAGCAGGTGTACATACATAAATGATCTTAAAAGTAGTCCGAATCTCCACTTTCTACCTAAAAATAGGCGTACAAAATTAAATTCTCTATAATATAGCCAAAAAAATAAAACATGTCATGCATAGAATAATAATAAAAAAGTCAGTTAGCAAATAGGTACAAAATGTCCATACAAAATAAGTCAAGGTGAATAAATAAATTAATTAAAATGAATTACAATTAGATAACAATACATCAAATGTCCCAAAAAAAAAATTTTTTTTTTTTAACTCGGCCTTTTATCAAAATGTTCAGAACAACAATAATAAAGTTTGTCCATGCACCAATTGAACAATAACATATTTTACAAGCAATTACATATTTTACCTTTGGCCAGTATGTATATAAGGAAGGCTTGTTTGATAACTAAGACTCAACCACAACATTTTCAGTGGCGATCAGATGTTGCGTGAGGCATCAGAGAGCACAGTATAGGGATCTTCTTCATCATCCACCATGTCATTCAGATGTTTACAAAAGGAATGCCTTTAACATGTCCATTGTGTTGTTTAATAATCTTCCGAGTGAACTGAGGTCGTTGCATGGTATGAATTACAGGAGTAAATTGACGGTATGGCTCCAAGAGCATAGTTTTTATAGTGTCAAGGAATATTTGGATTTTTCTAAGCGATGTAATCGGTCATAATAAATTAATTTATAATGATAATTTGATTAGTAGTTGATTATATTTTGTCATCCCTGTAAATTCTATTTTTGTTATTATGATTATTATTGTTTAGTTTGTAGTTCGACATTTTAATATTTTTTCTTTTTTTTTTTGATCATATGATAATTTATAATATTATTTTTTTTTGATGGATTGATATTTTTGTTTTTTATTTTTATTTTGTTTTTGTATAAAATAATTTTCATGCTGGTGTGCCGGCTGAATACTGTTACCTTTTTTACTTATATCACCTTTTGATACGTATTCTAAGCAAATAAACATTTCTTTCTTTCTTTCTTTCTTTCTTTCCTATCCCGTGGGAATTTCGAAAAATCCTTCCTTAGTGCACCTCTACAATACTCAAGGTACATGTGTGCCAAATTTGAAGTCTCTAGCCCCAGTAGTTTAGGCTGTGCGTTGTCTGTCAGTCAGTCAGTCAGTCAGTCAGTCAGTCAGTCAGTCACGGTACTGTTTTATAGGTATAGATATGGGAGCATTAGCTATTTAAAATCTTATCACTAAGGTAAAAAGGCTAAAGCGCCATATATTCGCTTTGTAATAAATAAATAAATAAATAAATATCATATATTAGCATAATATCATATATTGCTTTAGCGATTTTACATTTCCACCGTCGCTATGGAAAATTAGGGTCATTTTTTAATAATTAAAATCAATAGCGCTCTTGATTCCGAGTTAGTAAACCCCAAAACTACCTAATTTAAAGCTGCGATTTTTAAACATTTTATAAATTGATACTGTTAGTTGAAACGCTTGTAAATCTACCAAACGAATATTTTCCTGGAAAAACTATAGGTACGTTAAAAACAATAAAATAACGTGCCTGACCTTAGTCTACGCTATTTACATTTCAAATGTCGACATTACGATATCAAATGCTAGGCCCGGGAGATATTAATTTGGGTTGATACTGAGTCAACATACATGTTAGCTAGTAAACATTCATTCTGGAACGGAAATGAATCAAATGATTAATAATGTTTAATTACGAGAGTATTAAATACTCCATGGTAGCTAAAATAGTATTAATTTCAGAAGGAAATCTTTAGCTATCTCGGTTGCCATCTATAAAGTATTCATTACAGCTGTTGCCCGCGATTCCGTCCGCGAAGAATTCATTTATCGCTATCCCGCAGAAACTATGCAATTTTCCGCGATAAAAACTATCCTATTCTATGTTATTCCTAAGGTTTCAAACGATCTTCTAAACTACAAGAAACTGTTAATAGGGAGTACAAGTTAGTCCGTTTAGTTACGCACTTTTTCAAGCCCTTACTATAAAAAAAAGTAAAAAACCGGACAAATCTTCACTTCTTGTCAAACATTGTTAAACTTGTCCAATTTGTTACTTTTTTTTATTGTAATGCGTAACGAAACGGACTAATTTTAACTCCCTATTAACAATTTCTTAATTGGTTACAAGGAAAAATAGAAATGACCAAATATTATCCCACAGGGACTCATTACCGGGATATTAAGTATCCTATTTCTCAATACAGATCTTTCCCCATCTGCACGCCAAGTTTCATCTAAATCCGTACCGTAATGTTTGTTAGTAAATTACGGAATAAGCTTATTCCGTAATTTACTAACAAACATTCAATCATCCCAACATCTTCACATACTTTCTCATTTATTATATTAATAAGATAGGGTTTCATATAATACGATAAAACTAAACACTTAAGTAAAAGATACGTAAAATAAATACTATAACTAACACTAAGAACTTACAAATAATATTTTTTTTTAAATAGGTACCGCTCTACGGCATAATTCCCAAGGCAAGCAGCGTTTCCGCATTGAATGGCCAGAATCAATCGTTGGCGGAAATAGCTGCCTGACTTCTGGCCACCAATCGTTAATGCCAGGCGTGAAGAAATCTCTTTCAAGTTCCTTCGCGCTAAATTGTTAAACTATATTTTTAAACATTATAGTATATCGAATCATCATTATTTCAGCTGAAAGACGTCCACTGCTGAATACAGGCCTCCCCCAAGATTTGCCAAACTCATCGGTCCTGCGCCATCTGCATCCAACGCGTTCCCGCAACCATAACAAGGTCGTCCGGTCTGTGGACGCCATTCGAGAATCTTTTGGCCCCATCGGCAATTAATTCTACGAGCGATGTGTCATGCTCACTGCCTCTTGAGCCTGGCGATTCTTAGAGCTATGTTGGTGTCGGAGTATATCGAATGTATAGGTTCAAATACTTTAAATTGCTAATTGTGCACGGACAAAGCCGCAAGCAGAAGGAATGGTTTATGTAATCCTCATACGTTTAATGCTGTGCGCCCGCAAACTAATGAAACGGGTCGATGCCGTTTGTGTTTTCGAGTGTAAATAATATATTACCCCTGCCCACGTATTACACTCTCGAACGTTGGTTTTTGCCGAAAAAATACAACGATTTGAATGAGTTTTGTGCTCGTTTCATTGTAAAGTTTATATTGTTCTGCGCCGAGATTTGACCTTTAGGGCTATTATTAGAAGAATACCAGATTTAGGTTTTATTAGGTTTCAAGATCATTTATTCCCATTAAGAAATTACACATTCACTTACATAAAAACTTAATGCTAAAATCTATTTTAATTACGTTCAATTAATGTAATCTTCTTGTTTTTTGTCTAGTCTAATATATAAAAATCTCGTGTCACGATGATTGTTATCGAACTCCTCCGAAACGGCTTGACCGATTTTTATAAAACTTTTTTCTCCGTATACCTAGAGAATAGATCGTAGGCTATTTTTGTATACCTACCCCTATTCTTCGCAGACGGAGTTGCGGGCAACAGCTAGTAATATGTATAAATAACAAAAACAGGTAGATTTCACGGCACTCGTTATTCAAAAAACATGTCGACGATACAATAAATATTTTTTTAAAGCGCGTAGTACTTCTGCGCCAAGAAAAGCAAGAAGCGAAGGCATTGAATTTGTAAGTGGCTTCACATGAATGATAGTTGGACCAAGGTAAGTATGTTTTATTATTGATATATATCAAGAAAACAATATAAAATATGGACTGTATTAAACTAAAATGTGCTATTAAAACCAAAAACTGGTTCGTCGTCGCTTTTATTTTCTTACAGCAAAGGGAAATTATTATTTGCCTATAATAATAATAATTATAATAATAATAATGTCTTTATTTCAGAACATTCATTCCATAAAAATGTAATGCGTTATTCCAAAAACAGCCACGTAAGCCTCCGGACTCTTGACTATACCCATCCGCAAACACACATAAATCAGTCAACCCCAACACATACCGCATATTATTATGAAAATTGTTTCCATATCATAGTTTATCATTAAATATAACATCTACTTAGTTGGCTTAAGCGTCTGCAATATTTTACCTCCTATGTGAGATGTTACCAACAAGAAATTATAAGAACGATAGTGATAAAAAACATGTTCGAAATGTAAGAAAATGAAAAAAATACGGACCGGAATTTGAAGATACGTACCGGGGATCGGTTCAATCAAATTACTATTCTCAATTCATGTCATTTCTATTCAAAATCAGTAAAATATTCGTTTCCGGGCAACCAGTTATCTGACCATAATTGATCCAAATAAACTCTAGATGTAATAAATTTGAGTCCGACTCTAAAGTTTATTGCACTCAACTTGTCCGGAGTTCGAGATAAAATTTTACAACTGTTCTGCGATTATGGCACTTTGAGGACTTCAATTTACATTACGTTGAACGTGTTTTGGGGGCCCATAATTTTACTGACAGTTTGAGCACCTAAAGTGAAAAAGTAAAATCCCGTCGTAAAGAGATTGGGTGGCCCGGGATGTTTTCGATACATTTTGGCTGTGTATTTATCTTGCCGGTAATTGAATTATATTTTAACTTTTTATGGATAAAAAGGTTCTCGAGTGGCGTCCGCGGACCGGAAGACGCAGTGTAGGTAGGCCTCCAACAAGATGGAGCGACGACCTGGTTAAGGTTGCGGGATCGCATTGGATGCGGATGGCACGGGGCCAATCTGTTTGGTGAGCCTTGGGGGAGGCCTATGTTCAGCAGTGGACGTCTTTCGGCTGAAATGATGATGATGATTTTATGTTTTTTTACAAGCTGTAGCTCACGACTCCGTCTGCAAATAATTTATTTATCGCTATCCCGTGAGAAATGTGCAATTTGCTGGAATAAAATCTCTCCTATGTCCTTTTCATGGTCTCATGCACATGCATGACTATCTCCATACCGAATTTCAACTAAATCGATTCAGCGGTTATTGGTTATCCATTTGAACTTCCAACCCCTTTTCACCCCCTTCGACGATGATATCTGGAATAAAAACTATCCTATGTTCTTTTTCGGAATTCAAACTATCTCTACACTAAATTTCATCTAAATCTGTTCAGCGGTTTTAATCGTGAATACATAACATCCAGGCAGAGACTTGCTTATTTGCTTTTGTTTTTTTTAAGTAGTATGAATATTAATAAAACGAACGCGGCTGGAAAAAATGTCTGTGCCGTTCACACTCTATGGAGTTCATAATAATAACACCTATATTTATCAGTTCCATTCATCCGGTTTTTTCCGGATCCCTGGAAGCTAGCCAACGAGAAGCCGTGACCTATAAGTGTTTTGCTGTCTGCATCAAAAATAGTCAAAAAAGCGGTTTATTAACTGACGACGTATTTAAGGATTACAAAATATTTTCCCACATAAGGTAAACGTCCCTGTGCTCGACACTGACCGAATACATGGCACCTTCAATCTTATATCATAGTTAGACAGGTGACAGATGGGTGTCATCTACTAAGCGTTGAGGTGTCGAGCATTGGTACGTTTACCGTTTGCAATAAACAGATATTATTTTTGTTTGTTTTTACCTTACATTCCGGTTTTCATATTGGTTACAGCACAGCACAACAACGGCACTTGCACGTGTAACAGATGACTTAATCACAGCGTCAGATGAAGACAAACTAGTATTCTAGTGTTTGTGTTGCTGGATATTATCTAAGACTTGTAACGAAAAAACTGTAAATTTCAAATGGCTATCATTTGGATTCCAAATTCGATGGCTACATTTTTGTTGACAATCTAAGAACTCTTATTATTAACTTAGCAATTCCTATGTAAATTACCCGGATTTTAAATCCTAAGAAGCTGATACGAGGAACAGACGTGAACGTCGAGTAATGGTCGTTTCCAAATGGCTTGAAAATCCGCAACGTCCGACATGTTTGATCACAAGGGACTTCAAAACCACCTCGAAGCTCTGCGGATTTATTATTAAACACTATTTTAGCTCCTTATCTCTAGAAAAGAAGCCTCGAAGCGGGAAACCTCGTGTTCCAAGTGCCCAAAGGCTTGATCAAAACATCATCGGTTGCATTCGACGAAGTCGAAGCATGTCGGTCACAGATATCGCGAAAAAAATCCGGTACGAATGCATCTGTGGTGCATCGAGCTAAGAAACGTGCTAGTATACAAACACGCAAGAAAATAGAAACCACTAAATTAACTGAAAAATAGCGATTTGTATTAAAAAGCAGAGCTCGAAAATTATACGATTTCCTCCGTTCAAAAAAGCCACATTTGATAATTGATGATGAAACGTACAATAAAGCGGATTTTCCTACACTATCGGGCCCGCAATATTACACAGCAAGCAAAGCCGAAACTCTTCCAGATTCGGAAACGACTGTTAGCGTTGGAAAATGAAATGTAATATCCTTGTGTGGCAGGCTATCTGCGAATGTGGCGAAAAAAGCTCTATTTTCGTAACAAAGGGTACTATCAACCGAGATATAAAACAATAATGATTAATGTTTTTCAGAAAGCACAATGCCCCTGCGTTGTTCTGGCCTGATCTCTCTCCAGCTCTCTATGCAAAGGACACTGTAAAGTTCTTAAAGAACAAAAACATAGATTTTGTACCCAAAGACCTCAACCCATCTAATGTCCCTCATCGCAGCCCAGTCGAGCATTATTGGGCCCAAGGTATCTTAAAGGAGACGAGAAAAGTGGCCAAAAACATGGTTGACTTCTGCAGGAAGTGGAATGCTACAGCTCAGAAAGTTAAAAAAAAATCGTAAAAAGCTGACATGGAAGGGGTCCGGAAGAAGCTTTATAAGTATAGGAAATCCAGTAGCGTCAAACAAAGCTTAGAGCAATCAAATTTGAATACTTCTTCTTGTTGTTTTCATGCTAGAAAATATCGCTATCTAATTAATTTAATTAAATTATTGTAATGAACTAAAACAATTACTTTGCTCACCCGCGACCTTACAATAGTTACGTTTATGCAAGAAATGAGAGTTATGATTTAGAGTTGAGTACTATTTATCAGATAGCGATCTCAAATGGTTATACAAAATCAATGGTAGATAGTTTAGTTCAAAAGAAGCAGGCACGGTTAGTAAATAGCATGCTTTACGCTGCGTTACCTTCTCAGTCTACTAACAAATATAGATCTAGCATCTCTTACGTCGGGGGTTTGTCTGATAAGATTTATGGCATTTTAAAATCAAACAATATTAATGTTGCCTTTAAGACTAACAACTCTTTGTACTCTAGGCTATGTAACCACAAAGAACAGGTAGATAAGGGAACTAGATCGGGGGTATACAAGCTTACTTGTAATGACTGCAATGGGATATACGTAGGACAGACAGGCCGAAGTTTTAATACTAGATTTAAAGAGCATGTTTCGGCATATAGGAATGAGCATCCAGATAGATCGAATTTTGCAAAACATTTGTTGGAATCAAATCATTCATTGTTAGATTCAGATTCTTATGAAGTGTTACATTATTGCGGCAAGGGGTTGCGTCTGGATGCTCTGGAATGCATGGAAATAATTAGGTACAACACTATGGGGTCTATTATTAATGAACAGGTAAATTTAGTATCTTCTCCTTTACTGCGGCTTGGGTCGAATTTGAACAGTTAGTATTAATTAAATATGCCTTATAAATAAATAAACAAAAAAATTCAAGGTAGTTTTAAATATGTCAATAAAAGTTAATTTTTGTGGGGTAGTTTGAGAATAAGAAAAATAAAGTGGGTACTTGAGAAGTTACAGTGACAAGTTAAAACATTTGTTTTGGTTTGTTAGTTTAACGTTTGGTAGCATAGCATACGGTTGTGGTAACTCTGAAGATGAGCTCTGGTTGAGTTCGAAACGCGTCAGTGTAGCTTGGTGGTGGTGATGGTTGGGTTTATGTGATTTGTGTGTGTTCGTACAGTGTGGAGGTGGAGGAACTGCATGAACGCACATTTCTTGCATAAACGTAACTATTGTAAGGTCGCGGGTGAGCAAAGTAATTGTTTTAGTTCATTAATATGGACCTCCGCAAAGTAACGCCTGATTCAATAAATTATTTAAATTATTGTATTTTAAATTTACGGTTTTTTTTTCGTAGAGTAGAGATTTGTCAAGAAGCTTTGAACCTGATGCAGCAAGACCGGCAACTTTTTTTGGCGCGATTTATAACAATGGACGAAACATGGCTCCATCATTACGACCCTGAAACGAAACTGCAGTCTATGACATGGAAAAGGCCATCATCTCCAACTCCGAAGAAATTCAAGGTGAGCTCATCTGCCGGTAAGGTCATGGGCTCTGTTTTTTGGGATGGTAAAGGGGTATTAATGATTGAGTATCTCGAGCATGGAGCCACTATTACGGGCACTTTATACGCCAAACAAATAGCAACATTGCGCAATGAGATCTGCGAAAAACGGCGAGGTAAACTCTCGAAAGTTGTGCTGTTCCACCAGGACAATGCCCCGGCACAGAAGTCCGCCGTTGCAATGGCTGCAATTCGTGATGCTGGGTTCGATATCCTTAAGCATCCTCCGTATTCACCAGATCTCGCTCCCAGTGATTTCTACCTATTTCCGAGATTGAAACAATACCTGAGAGGCCAGAAATTTGAAGACGACGACGCGGTAGTCGCTGCAGTACAAGATTTTTTAAGTACTCAAGATGAGTCCTTTTTTAAAAATGGAATTTTAAGTTTTGAAAAAAGATATACTAAGTGTATTATGCTAAAAGGTGACTATGTCGAAAAATAAAATGACATTTAGTAAAAGTTGTTTATAACATACTCATTCTCACTTTTTATTGAACGCCCCTAGTTATATAATTAATTTACAGTAGACATTAATGCTTTCTTGACGATGGATTTGCATTTTGTATCTGTTTAGTCGGTTATTGTTTTGCCAGAAACGACTTTTTAGTTTTAACTAGTCTGTCAGATGGGACCCGAAATCGTAGCAGAAAATCACGAGTCTGATTATTTTTACTCGGTGCCTGCCCCAAACAAAGCTCTATCCATCTTTATGCCAACGATATGCAACTATATTATTCCTTTGACCAGCGGGAAACAGATAGGACCGTTGAATTGATAAACGAAGATCTGGATAGCATATTTAGTGGGTAAATAATAAACTTGTCTTAAATCCGGCAAAATCCAAATACTGGGTTCTAGAACCAAGTATTCATGTAAACAAGTACTTACTTAATTGTTCGTAATTCGTAAGTAGGTAAGCATTAATGATCAGAAAATAGAGAGAGACCAAACAGCGCAGAATCTGGGTTTAAGTAGTAAAATGCGGTACAAAGAACATGTTAGCACAAAGATAAAGAATGCCTTCTACAGGCTCAAAGTTCTTTACGGAATTATTGTTTATTACGGTAGAGATTACTTGTTTCGAAAAAAAAAAACCGATAACGTAATAGTACATTACTGCAGCGGCCGCGAAATCATCATCATCCATCACCACCATCATCATCACCTTCACCATCATCATCATCATCATCATCATCATCATCATCATCATCATCATCATCATCACCCACAATCACCATCATCATCATCACCATCATCATCGTCATCATCATCATCATCATCATCATCATCATCATCATCATAAAATCATCATCATCATCATCATCATCACCATCATCATCATCACCACCACCACCATCGCCATCATCATCACACCATCATCACCACCACCATTACCATCACCATCATCATCACCATCATCATCACCCACCATCATCATCATCATCATCATCACCATCATCATCATCATCATCATCACCACCATCATCATCATCATCATCATTATCATCATCATCGTCGTCATCATCATCACCATCACTACCACCATCATCATCATTACCATCACCACCATCATCATCACCATCACCATCATCATCACCATCATCATCATCACCATCATCATAAAATCATCGCCATCATCATCATCACATCATCATCACCATCATCATCACCACCATCAACATCACCATCATCATTACCATCACCATCATAGTCATCATCTTACCTTACCTTAAATAAGCGTAGTGGCAGAATGTCATTATGAACCAAAACGCAAATATTGCTTATAGTTTTTTTTAATGGCTGAAATGCTATGATGGCATAGTCCTATAAACGTCATGGTATGAAACAATACACGATCACTTTGCTGGCCAAGGCCAGCAATGTTGTATGAAATTCCATTATTGACCTCTCGTCTAGCCGCACCTGCATTATGACACTTCGTGGCGTATTATAAGGAACATAACGTCAATATTTCATAGCATGTTTGAGAAAAAAAAATTTCTTAATTAAACCCAAAAGTGGCCCAATGTTTAAAATTCATTTTCTCAAACATGCTATGTAATGTTTACGTTGTGTTCCTTAAAACAGGCTTCAAAATACATCGTTGCAGGCCTAGGCCTGCAATGCGATCGTCTATTGTTTCATGTCACACAGCACCATGATGTTTGAAATAGGTCTATGGCATCATAGCATTTAGCCATTTAAAAAAAAACTATAAGCAATATTTGCGTTTTGGTTCATTATGACATTCTGCCACTACGCTTATTTAAGGTAAGGTAAGATGGTGATGGTGATGGTAATGGGGATCTGCCTAGAGAAATATTTCACCATCAACGTCATCATCACCATCATCATCATCACCATCATCACCATCATCATCATCGTCATCATCATCATCATCACCATCATCATCATCACCATCATCATCATCATCATCGTTATCGTCATAATCATCATCATCATCACCATCATCATCATCATCATCATCACCATCATCATCATCATCACCATCATCATAATCATCATCATCATCATCATCATCACCACCATCATCACCATCATCATCATCACCATCACCATCATGATGACGACGACGACGATGATGATGATGATGATGATGATGATGATGGTGATGGTGCATGTTTGAGAAAAGCACTATACAAGCCTCAGCCGGAACAGGGGTTGCCGGCCTCGTATCATGCCGGCCTCGTGTACCACTCGGCCGTCAACTTAGATACTCGGCAGGCAACCCCTTAAGTCCCGGCCTCTGCAGTAATGTACTATTATTTACGTTACACATCCGTTTTCGGGTCACCGACTTTCATATGAGTAGGTACCAAATTTCAACTAAAATTGAATAGGAAGTTTTGAAGTGGTATCGGAAATTCGTGTTTCCTGGAATAATCCCGTCCCCATCGGAATTCCGCGAAAATAATATGTCCCCTATGTCACTCTCGCAACTGAAATGAATCTCATTAGATCAAATACGCCTCACTCTTTAAAATCCATCGAGCTCTTTAGGCTACGGGGCGTGCCAAAGAATGATACATACTTACATAAATACAACAACAAACAAATGTATAAATGTATAAATACAAACGCTCGAAAAATAAAGCGAGCTTCAATAGTCGGGTAAATACACATGAAATAGATTCTGAGCAAATCAAAATTTTCCGTGAACAAACTTATTCTGCTTCAGAATTTAAAATTTATTTTATTGCAATACTAAGACATTAAAAATATACAGGCGTTTGAAATCCCGGTAAGGTAAACGTACCAATGCTCGACGCCTCAACGCCCAGTAGATGACACCATCTGTCACCTGTCTTACTATGATATAAGATTGCACCGTGGTGTCTATATACATTGAAAGACAAACACACAAAATTTCAAGTCTCTACACTTAGCGGTTAATATTTTGGGTTTACATGAACTCTGTGGATACATTGGGATAATAATAGCCTAATATGTTATTCCAGACGTCCAGCTACATACCAAATTTCATCCAAATTCATCCAACCTCTTTAGCATGAAGACGTAACAAACACACATACAATCCTTCATACGACCGCTTTAGCCTAGTTGGTAGTGACCCTGCCTACGAAGCAAGAGGTCCTGGGTTCAAATCCCGGTAAGAGCATTTATTTGTGTGATGAGCACGAATATTTGTTCCTGAGTTATGTATGTTTTCTATGTATTTAAGTATTTATTTATCTATATAAGTATGTTTATCGTCGTCTAGTACCCATAGTACAAGCTTTGCTTAGTTTGGGACTAGGTCGATTTGTGTAAGATTGTCCCCTAATACAAAAAAAAAAATTAGAATATATTGTTGTTGAACTGAATCTAATTCGGGTTCCATTCACCGAAGTCTAAATCTGCCTACTCGTAGTAGATAGGTACTTAATAGTTTATTTGAGCTTAAAGGTTAATCTAAGTAAACATTTGCAAAACTAATGGGCTGTTAAAATATAATTTTGGCAGGTTCGTGTGGTCTGTCCAAAATCGTAAAATGAAAGGCTATTTGAAGGCTTAAGTAGCAGTTCTCTTTTATGAAGCTATTCATAAGGATATAAAGCACCGGCTGATGGAACCAATTTCTCAGTAATAAAAGTTTTTACTAGCTTCGATACCCATCAATTTGAGCCTGGAGGAATTGGATACTCAATTAACGTTTCTTAATTATATTTTTTCTTTAAAAAGGGAAGAAAAGGAAACCCGTTCTAACCTTGTTGCAATTCTGATCTTTCGGTATATACCTATTAATTTCACGGACGCGTTGATAAACATTCACAAGGATAATTAACACAATACAACACATACATGACATGCCATTTCTTAAGTCTTGTATTGTACTGAGTTTATTATTGTTTTTTATTTTAATTTGACATTTTGCAATTTGTTACGATTTATTCTATAAAATTTACTTCAATTTTATTTCTAACTAGCTTTTGCCCGCGACTCCGTCCGCGTGGAATTAGTAATTTGGGCAGCTTATTTTTTTATCCAATTTGCTTTTTCATCAATTATGGCTCTCCTTAGGTCCTTCCGGAAGAAGTGAAACTTCATAATAAACCAACCCGCTCCCAATCCGCCCCAACCCGCTCTCAACCCGCTCCCAACCCGCTCTCAACTCACCCCCACCCGCCCCAACCCGCTCTCAACCCGCCCCCAACCCGCTCCCAACCCGCTCCCAACCCACCCCCAACCCGCTCCTAACCCGCCCCCAACCCACTCCCAACCCGCCCCCAACTCGCTCTCAACCCGCCCCCAACCCGCTCCTAACCCGCCCCCAACCCGCTCCCAACTCGCCCCCAACCCGCTCCCAACCCGCTCCTAACCTGCCCCAACGCACTCCCAACCCGCCCCCAACCCGCCCCCAACCCGCTACCAACCCGCCCCAAACCCGCTCCCTAATCGCCCACCCACCCGCTCCCAACCCGCCCCCAACCCGCTCTCAAGCCGCCCCCAACCCGCTCACTCACTCGCCCTATCTAACTGGGCTATCTAACACTGAAAGAATTTTCCAAATCGGAGCAGTAGTTCCCGAGATATAGACGTTTTATTTCCAAAACCCCCGATTTGGAAACATTCTTCCGCTCCGCTCCGTTCCTATTGGTGTTAGCGTGATGATATATAGCCTATAGCCTTCCTCGATAAATGTGCTATCTAACACTGAAAGAATTATTCAAATCGGAGCAGTAGTTCCTGAGATTAGCGCGTTCAAACAAAAAACCTGTTCGATAAATTCTTAAAATAGACGTATCTTTCTTATTTGTGAACCGATTCAAATGAAACAAACACTAAATGTTAATCCAAGAAAATACCAACATATCAGTGAAAACCGCATCCTTCTAGGTTAAGCCGTTTCTGAGATTAGCGCGCACAAACGCACAGACAAACAGACAAACAGACAATAATTCTAAAAATCATTGTTTTGGGTTCTATTGCGCTAATAAATAGCCCTAGTGACAATTTTTCTCAAATATCTTCAATGTACAGACACCGACTTGTTACAGATTTATTATATGTATAGATTTTGCAGTAAAAATATGTTTCCAAAGTCTTGGTATCCTTTACGTCCATATAGTTCCTTGAGTGTAGAGGGGTACGTTACAAGCAGTAATTGGAATTAAAGTCTACACAACGGACAATATCATCCCCAAAACCGCAAGCTACGCCTAAATTTGTCTCCAATTATGTTTATAAACGTTGATTAATACAAGCTTCGCTTTGTTAGAAATTCAAAGTCGGATAAACGATTATAACTTCGAGTTTGGCTTTGTTTTCAACCGCGGGTAGGTACTACAAACCCGCGCACAATATGTTTGTACATGCTAGGTTAGTGGGGGAATTTATATGTTAGAGTAACAGAGAATTTAATATAGTTATAAAAGTGGTGAAATTACTCAGTTTTTAATTAAAACTTTTGCACTATTGCAAACATACGCAAAATTAAATTGTTATTAAATTGTTATGTTGCAGTCAAGCATTCATCATCATCATCATATCAGCCGAAAGAGGTCCACTCCTGAACATAGGCCTCCCCCAAGGCTCGCGAAGCAGATCAGTCCTGTGCCATCCGCATCCAATGCGTTCCCGCAACCTTAATCAGGTCGTCGCTCCATCTTCTTGGAGGCCCGTGGACGCCACTCGAGAACCTTTTGGCCCCATCGGCCATCAGTTCTACGAGCGATGTGCCCTGCCGACTGCCACTTGAGTCTGGCGATTATGGCGAGCTATGGCGGTGACTTTAGTTCTTGCGCGGAGTCCAGCATTATTAAGTATAATGTTCTTATTTTATTATGTAGGGTGGCAAAAGGCAAGTGGGTGGCACCAGATCGCACCTGCATAAACACCTGCAAAAGCTGACAACTGAGGATGTTCTTGTCTCCTGATACATAGAAAGAAATAAGTGTCAATTTTAACTAATCACTAAGATCATTGCAATATTCTAAGGAATAAATTTATAGAAGACAACTAACTTGAGCAGATCAGATCGCGATAAATAACTAAATATATAAAACGAACGACCGTTTTAGCCTAGTTGGTAGTGACCCTGCCTACGAAGCAAGAGGTCCTGGGTTCGAATCCCGGTAAGGGCATTTATTTGTGTGATGAGCACGAATATTTGTTCCTGAGTTATGGATGTTTCTATGTATTTAAGTATTTATTTATCTATATAAGTATGTTTATCGTCGTCTAGTACCCATAGTACAAGCTTTGCTTAGTTTGGGACTAGGTCGATTTGTGTAAGATGGTCGCCCAATATTTATTTTTACACGCTTTATATTAGCTTCACCTGTATGTTTGTATGTATGTATGTTTGTATGTATGTTTGTATGTTTGTTTGTAACCGACTCCTTAGGGCGCGATTTTGACCCACTTCCCGGTTTCCGATTGAGCTGAAATTTTGCACATATGTGTAAATTGGATGACAATGCAATATTATTGTAACATGGAGCTGATCTGATGATGGAGCTGGATGGTGGCCATAGGAACTATGTAATAAAACAACACAATCCCGTCGAGTTTGGGCTCGTTTGATTCGTCTTGACGAGCACTTTGATCCCAGATGGTAACCAGGGTCTGATGATGGAGCTGGAAGATGGCCAAAAGCACTCCACAATAAAACGACACAACCCCATCGAGTTTGGGCTCGTTTGATTCGTCTTGACGAGCACTTTGATCCCATATGGTAACCAGGGTCTGATGATGGAGCTGGAAGATGGCCAAAAGCACTCCACAATAAAACGACACAACCCCATCGAGTTTGGGCTCGTTTGATTCGTCTTGACGAGCACTTTGATCCCATATGGTAACCAGGGTCTGATGATGGAGCTGGAAGATGGCCAAAGGCACTCCACAATAAAACGACACAACCCCATCGATTTTGGGCTCGTTTGATTCGTTTTGACGAGTACTTTGGTCCTAGATGGTAACAAGAGTCTGATGATGGAGCTGGAAGGGGGGTAGGTGGCGGGTTGGGGGGGGAATGGGGTATGGGGTAAGGGGGTCGGGGGTTTAGAGGGTTGGGTGTTAGGGTGTGGCGGTTGGGGTTAGGGGATGGGGGGGGGGTTTACGGGAAATAGGGTGGGGGTGTTGGGGGGTTCGGGGGTAAGTGATTTTGGGGGGTTGTGGGAAATGGGGAGGGGGTAAGAGGCCTAGATGGTAACAAGGGTTTGATGATGGAACTGGAAGGGGGGCGGTAGGTGGCGGGGTGGGGGGTGTGGGAGGGGTGGGGTGGGAGGGGCAGGTGACGGGTGGGGGGGAGGTGGGGTTTCCGGGGGTATGGGGGTTCGGTGTTAGGGGGGTTGGGTTTAGGTGGTTCGGGGGTTTGTAAAATGAGGAGGGGGTAAGGGGGGTTTAGGGGATTGGGGGTAAGGGTGTGGGGTTTGGGGGGGTTCGGGGAAAGGGGTGGGGGATGTTGGGGGGTTGGGTTTAGGGGGTTTGGGGGTTGTAGGTGAGGGGGTAAAGTTAGAAAGAAAAAAATGCAACTAAAAAATAGAAAATAAATAATAGTTTAAAAAAACTAAAAAACACGCATTAAAAAATAAAAAATAAATTTTAATAAATTTCAATTCACTATTCTTATAGTGCAGTAAAAAATCTTAATAAGCAATTATTATATTGTTATATCCAGATCAAAATTTGTAAACAATTCTAAATATTGATAAAATAAATAATAATAGTTTAAAATATTTTATTGTAAAAAAAGCGTGGGGTGCTTTTTAAGATGTTATCAAAATGACAATCCTTGACAATTGACACCATGCACCCCACGCTTTTTTTACAATAAAATATTTTAAACTATTATTATTTTTTTTATCAATATTTAGAATTGTTTACAAATTTTGATCTGGATATAACAATATAATAATTGCTTATTAAGATTTTTTACTGCACTATAAGAATAGTGAATTGAAATTTATTAAAATTTATTTTTTATTTTTTAAAGCGTGTGTTTTAGTTTTTTTATTATTTATTTTATTTTTTTATTTAAATACCGACGCTCTTTAGACCCTTCTCAGGACTTGTGGTTACGGGAACTATTAGTAAATAGTATTGTTAGTTCGTTAGTTAGTTGTTGTTAGGTTATTCTGCTTGCAGTTTTACTTATTAGTTTGAATGGGATTATTTAACATAAAGTCTGGGTCTTTACGCCACATAAAATACAAGGTAGTAAAATCAACGTTCATCATGCGTAGCAATATAGCTTCATACGGGGCTGTTTTACGGTACCACAGTGGTAATAAGTCGTAAGTCGTGGCCCTTACTGCTTGTTGAAACGGTTTATGGGCAATAAATCTGAACGGAACGTTGGTTATATTCGCTGCTTGGTCAGAAACCGAGATTTTTATTTATCGCGATCTTTGTAAATAACCTTTTCTGGGGACACCGATGTTAATAGCCACGAACCAAGAAATTGTAGATGAAACGAGCTTCCTACGTCCTTCGAATAGTTAAATGTAATAAGTATTAAGGTCATTGTAACACAAAAAACACAGTATCAGTAGAAGAATTTGCAACAAACGTATACTTTGGCTAATAATTTTATTGTCGGTCTGGAAATTTGCGTTTCTGAAAACATGCTTCTACCTACGCAGTATGGGATCATTAATTTTATATTGGTAAGTTGGGACCCCTTTATTACAAAATTACAAATGTACAGTTTTCAGATTATTCCCTATACTTGTAGTATAAGACTGTAAGTATTACTTGCCAAATTTCATAGGTCAACGGAAAATACCCTATACCCACACGTACACGTTTTTTGCGGCATAAAAGGCCGTATACTTTTTTTTCCTTTACTTAAAAGTCTGTATATTTTCATAGCTTCAAGGAAATGTAAACTTGAGTAGGTACTTTATTGAATCAGGCGTTACTTTGCGGAGGTCCATATTAATGAACTAAAACAATTACTTTGCTCACCCGCGACCTAAAGTCCTAAGGTCGCGGGTGAGCAAAGTAATTGTTTTAGTTCATTGAGTAGGTGCCTATATGGTTTTAATTTCAACTCGATAACTCACGCATTCCCGCGATAAAGGGTCTTCATAGACACCAGGATGGACGGACATCAAAGTTATCCTATTATTACGTTTTTTTCCTTTTTAGGTACGGAACCCTAAAAACACAGTATATACCACATTCCCAGGTTGCGAAACTACATGAACGTCGCTGGAAAGCATTGTCGTTACAACGCTTTCCTTTACGACCATATTTGTAGTAATAAATTAATGCAAGTGATACATTACATAGTCCACACCCGATGCATCTAGCGATCACTAACATGTTGTGCAACAGTTTGCGAAGTTGCAATATGCGACAATTTAATCTACGCGGTCTCGCTTCGCATGTCATTTCGCTTCGAAACTTAAGCCAACTAAAACAACTATGCCACTGCTATACCAATTTATAAAAGCCATTATTTCTAAGGCAGTGACTAATCTCTTTTTTTCGCGAGTGCTAGTGAAGTTTCGTTATTCTTTCTAACAATAGATACGATCTAAAGAAATTAAAGCGCAGTTGGTGCTGACGTCTCAATTAAGGAGTCATCTATCATCCCGGTTTACAAGTACGAGATAAGACTGACGGAAATGTGAAAAACAGATTTTGGGGTCTGTTTAAAAAACCAGCGAGGTTGCCGCTATCCCGGATCCATCGCAATGCTTAACACTGGTACAAGGGTCAGTGAATTTTCATAAAACGGTTTCTTATATGTTCGCACATACCTATAAGTAGTATATTTTACGAAGGGTTTGGTTAGAGGCGTGCTGAAACCGCACTGAAGATCCGAAAAGCGTAGGTATGTGTGTATGTGTAAGTAGTAAAACTCGTTATTGTAGGTACATATAAAACATTTGAAATTAACCGATAACAAGATAAACAGATGGACAAAGGTACAGTTATCCCTTAAAAGGATTTATTCTTGTTAACCTTTAAACGATTGACAGGACATCAGAAACAAGAGTAGACATGCAATGAAAAATAAAAACAACCGAAATAAAAAAGTAATGTAAACAAATAGTGCATTGAAAATACACATACTTATAATAATTACAGTTATTTAAAACATAAAAAAACCGGCCAAGAGCGTGTCGGACACGCACAAGGTAGGGTTCCGTAGCCATTACAAAAAAATCAAGTAATATTTTTCTAAGGATTTCGTATGTGTACGGAATCATCCAAGTTTAGGTATGTTTTATACCTAGGCTACTATTTACTCTTAAACTACACATAATTTCCAAGCAATCGTAGCCGCTATAATTTTCCTAGTAAATTTGATATATTTACTACCATTCTGATTTTTTTCAAATTTTTCCACCTAACAGTTTAGATTTTAGAGGGGGGGACGCTCGATTTTAATGAAAATTTTCACTTTAAAGTTGAATATTTCGCAAAGAGATCACTGAATAGAAAAATCATGTTAGCAACCCCGCAATTTTTTTAAAAGACCTATCCAACGATACCCCACACTATAGGATTAGTCGAGAAAAAAAAAAATCACCCCCCTTTACGCCTGTGGGAGGTACACTAAAAAAAATTATTTTTTTATTTTTTATTTTACCACTTTGTTGGCGTGACTGATATGTATATTCATGCCAAATTACAGCTTTCTAGTACTAACGATCTCTGAGCTTAGCCGCGGACAGACAGACAGACGGACAAACATGGCGAAACTATAAGGGTTCCTAGTTGACTACGGAACCCTAAAAAGGTGAATAGACATCGATACATGAATAGAATAGGAATAGGAATCGGTATGGTTGTATAGTCGGGGTAAGAAAAGGTTCGTCACTTTTCGACCTTAACTCGTTGATATAGAGTCGAAAAGTGACGAACCTTTTCTTACCCCGACTATACCTATGTATAGTGTATACTATGTTTAACCAACGGTATAACTAGAATAGAAACCAAGCTGTAGTAGCAATACATTGTTAAAGGGACTTGGGTTTTTTTTTATTTAAGTATGTCGAGTATTGCACTGCTGCGTCACGAGTTTTGTGGTATGAATCCCTTTCTTTTGTTTTATTTTCTTTGATAGAAATAATCGAAAAGCATAAATGGATTTTTTAAATAAACATAACATTCAAGAACGTAATCCGCAAAGCCACTTTACCTCACCGAGATAAGATCGCAACGTCTATTTCTTTGAGTTTTCTTTTGTAAATACTATTATCTCAAATATTATAGTTGTTTATTGGGGTATGAGATTAAATCTTTCTATTTTATTGTATTACATTTCATGAGTACACTTTCTTTCGATTATATTTTCTAGACAAACAGGAGAAGAACAAGTCATACTTGCATGGAGGGTGTTCCGTGCGATAAATATGTTATAAATAAACATGATTAGGTTTATTTTAAATCTGGTCCATATCTTGATTGTGGTATCTCTTGAAATGAGCCCATTCATTTGACATAGGTATCACATAGCGGTGCGCCTCGATAGATATAACAACATTTGATATAACTGTAACATTTGGTATAATGCTACATTTGATATAATGCGATTTACTCAAAAAGTAAACTTCGGGGGATTGATATTAATTCTATTTGATATGCATTAGGTTAGGTTAGGTTAGTTTATTTTATAAAAGAATCGTAGAATGTTTACTTCTCGAGTAAATCGAATTATGTCAAATGTAGCATTATAACAAATGTTACAGTTATATCAAATGTTGTTATATCTATCATTACACACCCATCACATAGTACGCGTTTTATTTTAAATCTTAGATTCTGATTTTTCTTATCGGTCCACCAATCGTGCCCCCGGATCTAATCTACACATTCCCTGCTGATTTGCTTGTAAACCATGTCTAAAAACTTTTTTCATACATCATCATCATCATAGGATCATCACGTCATCTATAGCAGATGATTGTTGCAGCGTTAGGTAAAAACAGGTGTCGCGGGGAGGTTGATTACAACGTCTGCGATGACTGAAGAGTCCTATACCAGAGCGGTATCTTCTGCCGCAGCAATCACAAACACGACGAGAGTCCAGGGGAGGTGGTCTGGCAGCGCGGAGTATTTTTTGCCTAAGCCTCTCCATTCAGTCCCTTTCATGCTTGTCTACACCCGCTTTGAGATCACGACGCCATACAGATTGTCCCAAAACGCAGCTATATTATATCGGTCAGTTCTCAAAAATATAAGGAAAAAAAAAACACATTCAGCATGTCGCACAGGGTGTTCACAGGTTGGAAATTCTTTTATTTACGTAACGCGCTCGTTTTTGAATCAGATTCATGGGTAACTTATTTAAACCTAATCAGACCAGGACACAAAGTGATCCTATAACGGTTCCATTTCTTCACTTTAACGTACGGAACCCCAACAAATGTTTGAAGTGCTTAGAGCAATTTGAAGTCACGCGACGCGTTCCAACCGGCTCCTTATGAAAAGTTCCACAAACCCAAAGCTTTTGAAAGGTTTAATCGCATAATTAACAGGCTGTACACTCACCCCGGAACCCATCTGGCCAGCCTAAGTGGGTTAATTGAAAACGGAAGTTGCGGAATACAAGAGGACGTTGGCAATTTGTTCAGCAGAACGGTCCTTAATTGCTGAAGAGGGAATGATCAATGTAAAACATTTTCCTTGACTAGTATAGATAATTAAAAAAATATATATATTTCGGACTATACAAAAAGAACATCATAATGAGAGAGCGTTTTCACAGTTCTCACGCTTCATAGTTGAAAGAGATTTTAGAACTGAATTCTTACCTATTCTGACGATTTTCTCTGCATTTTAGTGTTCTTAGTGCGCGCTAGAAGCAGAACAGAATGCTCAGCTGCTCGATAATAGATGGCGCAACCAAAACATTACACACTAAAAAATCAAAAAGACCCTGGTATATTGATTTCTACATCCAATATACTCCTAACCATACATTTCCGTCGATATCGATAAAGCCACGAGATATTCATCATCCCAGCCAATAATACACGAAAATTCAGGTGACATGATGAGAATATGATGTGTAGCTCCTTGTACCTGAGGGTGGGGAGGGTGCCCTGTTGCTGGTTGGAGATACCGTGTTGCGGTTTGTGTCACAATTTCACCAGGTTACAATAATTTTGTGTGGGGTGCTGTTTGAGCGAATTGTGTTATATATGTACGTGAATATCTTTATTTTATATATAACCGTGAAGTTGTTGTTTAATAAGAGACAGATATATTTTTAGTCATATAAGGAGAGTTTGCGGGAGCCCGCGTGCGGCGCGGTTCTGTATCGGATGCTAGCCAGGATCCACATAATATCAGCGTCGAGCCACCTCTAGTGACTCGACGAGTGCTGAGTGGACTCCTTTTTCGCATATGTATCTTTTTTCTATTTTTAATTGTTGTTTTTATTTTTCTTCTTAGCATGTACATGTTACTTATGCGAAATAAAGATTTCTTATAGAATTCATGAGCAGAACTGAAAGAGGTGATGAGAAGATTCACACTGAGCAACTTTTTCTATGGAACCAGGCCCAAAAGCTTGAAAAAAAAACATCTAATCAAGAGTTAATTGATCGGTAATTGATCTCTAACTATCCGAAATGTATGGAACATCAGATTTTTTGCGATTTCATGGCTGGTCCCATAGTGAAAGTTGCTCATGACTCCTGAATCAGCCTGTATACGTCCCACTGCAAGGCACAGGCGTCCTCTCAGAATGAAAGGGCACGAGATATTACCACAGCATAATAATAATTTAACTGTATGTACTGAAACATTACTTCTCAGTACCGTTAATTATTAACCAATTAAATTTCTATCTTACAAGCCATGTGTGTTAATTTTCCTTAAATTGTCGTGTTTACTTCATTCCGAAATTAACTGCCTAATTAGGGCTGCTACCTTTTAAAAAAATCAGACCCGGAGAACATCGCAATTTCTAAAATTTTCCGCCTTTACCTTACTACATTGACTAATAAGCAGTTTCGCTCGTAGGCCCATAAATTTTCCATTGATGACAAAACATGTTCAACGTATGCATTACTTTTAGGAATTGATAACATATTTTCGCCTATTATTTTAGGCAATTCCGTAAAAGTTGTGACTTTAAAGACCTCAACCCATTGTAAATTAACGGACGTCGTTGCTTTTTACGAACTGAGGATACGTTGTCCGATAAAAATTTGACTTTTTCTCGCCGCCCGGACATATTGATGTTAAACCCGTAGCCCGGATATGCACTATTCAGACCCGTAGGCTCCGGGTCAAATCCGGAGGGGTGGCAGCCCTATGTCTAATACAGCTTGTCTAACGTGCGCAGAGTGGCTAACCTAAGCGAGCTAATGTCTACTAAGTAATAACCGCCAATACAATAACGTATATAGTACGTAAGTGATGTTCCGATTGGTACCGTTACACTAAACGTGAAATTTATCACACAAAAATATTTCGCCTGAAAAATGAGAAAATATAAGTATGGAGGGAACAACCGCCGGGAAAATTACTGACATGCAATCCCTCTGACGAGGATCAAATCACTCGCCATCTAGAGATTCTCTTGCTCTTTTTCATCTCTTACAATAACCAAACTAATCAAAAATACGGGTCTCTATGGTTTCGCATAAAATTTTAATTCGGATTTTTACAATCTATGACGTTTTTCATGTCAAAACTAATTAATGCGTACAAAATAATCCTGTTCTGTGCTGTCATAAAAAAAATAGTTACCTAACATCGAAGGCCTTAGCCTTATGGCTTACGGGGGCTACGCTATACGCTTTGCTGCCGTCTTAGCCTTCTGAACCTAACCTGTCCGAGTCGCTTCTGCCCTGAAAGGGCTTGCTAGCTCGCTGCCAGCGAGGCACCATTTAGAGTGTAAATTTAGGTGTAGGCGTGAAACTTTTCAGTGTCAGTGTTTATGTATATACATTTTATAGATAGGTACTTAACCTTTTCTGACTATCGAAATTCGAAACAATAAGATTATGGGTAACCAAGGGCTCCCTAATTGGCTAAGTAAAGTTTTTTTAAGAGGTGCTAATTATATTTTTTTCGACAGTCGGCGTTCCGAAGATCGAGAAACTGCAGCTGTTTTATTTTTATCTCCTATTGTTTACTGGAAATATTTTTTTAAGTGTTCGAGTTGACATTTGTGAGATTTATTGGCTGACAAGCGGTTCGTGCTCAGTACTTAGTAGAAACAGAAAAAAAAAACTAAGTCATCTGTCACTTTTGTCCATGTCAAACCGTTTGCGTTTCGTTTGCTTTGCGTTTTGGTGTGATTTTTGGACTATTTTTAACAACCTCCGCACCAAATCTGGATTTACAATTTTACCGCATTTCTCTACGACTTATGCACGATAATTGAATCACGATTGAATATTTTTGATCATTATTTTGGAACTGCTTTTTGGACAATGCAAAGTAAACGAAACGCAAACGGTTAGATTTCATTTGACATTGACAATTGACTTCGTTTTTTTTTCTATTTCTACTAAGTACTGAGCACAAACCGCTTGTCAGCCATTAAATCTCACAAATGTCATCTCGAACACTTAAAAAAATATTTCCAGTAAACAATAGAAGATAAAAATAAAACAGCTGTAGTTTCTCGGTCTAGAAGATGACTACTGTCGAAAAAAAATATATTTAGCACCTCTTCAAAAAACTTTACTTAGCCAATTATAATTATGCCTATGAATTTTATAGATTAAGTTTATTAGATATAATTCATTTTAGGCATTAAAACAATATGAATAACAACCGTTACCATATACATTGAATATATTCCTTAAAATATTTCTAAATAATTATCGATTGACCTGTCAACGTTATGGACATCAATTTTATTTTTGATTTTTTCAACTTGGAATAACTTTATTAAAAACTAGCTGATGCCCGCGGCTTCGCCCCCATTCTATTAAAAAAAATCTTTTAAAAAACCTTCTCTTGACAATAACAAACGCAACAAAAAAAGAATTATCCCATTTGGTGCAGTCGATCGGAAGTTATGCTCGTATAAACATTTCTGTGATTCAGTTGTATTTATATAGATATAATATCTATTACTAAAACATTTAAAAGACAAAAATAAAAACTTAAATAACATAATCTAAACCCAAAAACCTGTATTCACAAATATCTCCCAGATCACTGCTAATCGGCAGGGTGCCCATAATTCTGGTTGCGTTTCCTCGTTGTATGGCAACGCCAATACGTTGACCGAGGAAAGAGTCAGCCTTAAGGTCACCTGTGGATCGGACAAGTTTACTTTTTAAATTTTATGACATTTGTGTTATAGTATTTAATATTATAGGCCATTACAGTTAGAACCATGACTATTAATTTTTATGTCTATACATTTTATGGATAACCTTTTCTGACTATCAAAATTCGAAACAATAAGATTATGCGAAACTAAGGGATCCCCAAAAATACACAACCCTTTAATGTGATCCGATCACTTCTTGCATCGCAACCTTAATCATCTGTAATTGCTACAAAACCCGAAAAAATTGTTACAGCTCGATGATCAAACTACTTCCCTAACACTTGGTGGAGTAAAAGCCCTCTCCAACGGCTCTGTGATCTCTCAACCGTCCACTCGGTTCGAAGCATCCTGCAGATGACACCACAAACTTATCCGGTAACAATGTCGCTGTCGTATTCTATTCGTCAACATAAAATTTTGGATGCATAGAGTCATATTATGACATTGCAACATTAGTGTCAATTTTATCTTTAAGCAATTAGGTAGAACTTGGCTGATCTTTCAATACCGTCTAAAATGAAAAAAATATCATTATGTACTCAGACTCTATTCAAGAAGAAATAAACAATTAAACAAACTATGTTTTTGTGGAAACATTTTTCCTAAAATACGATACTTAGTAGAGATTTTAGTTCAGACTTGTTGTAGTTAATGCTTTGAAAAGTAAACTTCAGTTTTTTTGATTATCTATATAAACATTGTATGATTTCTAAGTACTAAAGGGTATTTTAATATGAATCTTAGAACAAAAGTACGTGATTCAGTATCATTAGATTGTATTAACAATTTATTTACTTATTTATCTAGCAGGAAACATTGTACAGATCATGTATTGTGTGGATTCCTACAATGTTTTTACAGTGCAGAGAAACGTCTAACATGTTTGAGGAAATTGTAACAGAGTAATTGAATTCGGAATTGTAAATAGACCTCGGTGCGTACTCCAACGGAGAACGACAGGGAAAATCGTGTCAACTGCTCCCCTACCCAACTGCACAGCAATTGTCCACATTTCCCCAAGGGACAGATTCAAGGGGTAATAAGTGGAACAACCCACGAGAGCGGTTCCGCAACGTTGATTAATTTTAGCCCGTAAGCCGTGATCATACGGCATTGTATTATTGCAAAGCTTAGCAAATATAGATACTAGGAACTGTGAAAATATTTGCTAGATTGCTAATGAACCGGTTATTGTGTTACAGTGATTAAAACGCTCAAATTGAGAGTGTGGCATTAAGGATTTTCAGCTAAATTAGTATCAAACCAATTGCGTAAATACATAAATCGTGATCAAATGTGAAAACTTTACACAGAAAATATCATAATATTGCACTCCTTGGAAAGGGAATTAGTAATGATACTTAATATGAGAACGCTCTACTGTAGATCAAAAATCAAATGGTTTGATATTACATAATACCTACGTACGTATATGTACATATACATACATATATTATTTATTGTATTAGCAGTTACGTCTGCTCACCGAACCTAAATCCTTTCGCTTTTAAATCTTAGGTTCGGTGAGCAGACGTAACTGCTAATACAATAAATAATATTTGAATTAAATAGAAGTGGTACATCATTTCTTACGCATTTCCAACTAATTTGGAACGTAGGAGTCATAGCTTCTAATAGTTGTGATGGGTGTTACCACACGCCACTGTTGGCGTATGTAAGCGATTAAGAATTTCGGGGAGGTCGGTTGGATGCGACGTGGTTCAGTTGGTAGAACACCCGTTGGGGCGCATACCCGGGAGACGTGGGTTCAAGTCCCACCGGCGCACCCGGAAACTTTTTCGCTTTTAAATCTTATATACATACATATTAATATACGTCGGAGAATATATTTGTTGCGGGCTGTATTGACATTGTCACTCAAATTACATTATACTCGTGAGTATCTGTTCCACAACACATCAATTCGATCACTAAAAGTGGATGTAATTCGACTTATAGGATTTCAAGACAACAGTATCTAATCTAATCTAATCTATCTATCTTTAACCGTGCAATTCTTGTTTATTTATTTCGGGGATCCCAGAAACGGATCATCGATTTCTATAAAATTAGCAAAGTGCGGGTTTAGGGGGAGAACAATTGATTTAGCTTGATCTTATCTCTGGGAAAACTCGTGCCTTCGAATTTTAGCGAAGCTCGGTCGCTCAGTTACTAGGTATTAAGGCAAGTTCAATTTTAAAAGCTTAATTAAAATGCACACTACGGTAGGTTAATAATAATAATGTAATGTTGTTTTTATCAGGGACTTTCTGACAAGTTTCTTGCGGCGCATGCTTCTTGGCAATGATGGTCTTCCTCAAAGCGGTGGCAGTCCAAAAAAGCGATTTGTGAATGACCCCTTACGGCCTTCTGATAGAATAAGCGTTTTGATTGATTTTTTTTGGTTATTGAAGCTAAACAAACATTGAATATCTGGACATGCGCGCATTGGACGTTAATCTAAGAGATGTGTTCACATGTTTTTACCCGAGTGCGGCGAAGCCCAATGGGGGGCTATATTTTTGATCACTGTGCCCGCTTCCATATATTATATGAGAACTGCTCCAATAAAACATAAACGTGTAAGTATCCCACTTTTGACATAATCCGGGTCAACCATACTTCGGTCCTAAAAAAATAACCCAGTCCAGTATTAATACATGACATGACCAACAAAAGTCGGTGTCTTAGGGGTAAACAACCTTTCTCGGCATTATGAATATAATATGACGATACAAACGCAGTGATAGCGGCGAAATAACAACCAGTCTGACAATACCGCGTATAAACGAGGTATAATGCTGTGTAATGCGACGCACTCATGCTGATTTATAGGGCAAAAGCTTGACAAGATAAATTGTACAGGCTTGCCGCTGCGGCTTCTACTTTTTACTGGCACCAATTAATTCTGCAAATAGCTTTTTTAAGAGACGACTTTTTTCGTTATAATAAGGTCATTGCAGATGAAGTAGGTGCTGACAAGATAAATCGAAAAGTCAACTTCATAACACGGGGATCTTATATAGCGGATCTTGCGGATGCCGTGTCTACTATCGGACGATACCACTCTGCGCTTATGGCATGTACGGGCAGAGTCGAGGAAATGAGCAAAAAACTCCTCGATCTGGAGCGCACAGCCGTGCCCCGTTGTCCATCATGTACTGGGGCAGCTCGGTCTTCTTCCACTGATGATGTCACTGAGACTAGCCAGACTGAAGTAGTGGGTGACCAGATACGCTACGGTCAGGGTGACCTGCAGAGCCATACCAAGTCACCAACTGTGACTCATGAATCCCCACTCCTACCTCCTAATGTGGCGATAGGGTGCCCGACCATAAAAGTGATATCGGAGGCACGCATACCGACGACCAGGATGAATCGGCCGGAGGGGAGTGGAAAAGGGTTGGTACTAAGAATCAAAATCGACAAATTTCTTTACGTTGCACTGCAGGCCCTGGCATTACTACGTTGAAAGCTGTTGAATACCGAAAACACATCCATCTGTGGAACATGGTGTCGAGTGCTGATGAAGTCAGGGACTACCTGCAAAATCTCTGTCAGGATGGTACTTGCACTGTGGAAGAACTCAAGACGAAAGGGGATAAGTCATATAAGTTGGGTGTCCCTGCTACTTACTTTGAAAAGTGTATGTCTGTGGACGTCTGGCCTGAAAATGCTCGCGTGAAAATGTGGCTTTTTCGAAGACAAAGCAGCAAACAGCGTCAATAGATTAATGCCTGGGACATCAGTTGACTGCGCTGGTGGCCCCTTTATGAACATAACGTACGAAAACGTCAGAGGCCTCAATACTAAAATTAAGTACTTTCGAACAAACCTTGCTCTGCTCGAGAGTTATATTGTTGCCGTTACTGAGTCTTGGCTGACTGAATCAGTCGATAGCTCAGAATTGTTGTGCTGTGGCTGGAGTATGGTACGCCGTGATCGTGCGCCCGGTCGACATGGAGGAGGCGTTCTGCTGGCTGCGCGGCCGGGTATTGTGCTGCGGCGTCGGCAGGACCTGGAGACCGCCGGAGGGGAAGACTTGTGGACAACCTTCACGGTGGAGGGGACTACCGTCCATATGTGTGTCGTATACATTCCACCTAATGCTTGTGATGATGTCGACATGAGCTTCTTTTATAAGGTGGAATCCGTTATTGATTCCCTAAAAGGTATTGTGGTTATAATGGGCGACTTAAATCTTAACCCAAAGTATACGTCCGTTAGTATCTTAAGCTATTTCTGTTATTTTACTGCTGTTTGTGACCTGAAAGAGATGAATAATGTATCTAATGCGTTTGGAGGAGTGCTTGATGTAGTGCTGGTGCGAGGGTGCATGCGTTCTGTGGGGGTTACGGAGACTGAAGACGGTGCTCTGGTCCAATTTCGTGATGCCATTCTTCATGCCATTCTCCGGAGGCGAAATTTTGCTTGTCCGAGACGAAAATCCCATAAAAATTAAATAATAAGAATGTGAGCTATTTTTTTTAAGATAATTTACGCTCGTTCCCATTATGTGCACTTAAATACAATTCTCATTTATTTATAGTTTGGTAGGAATAATTTTTCAAACCTCGTTCTCCTAAGTGCCCTGACTTGTCCGCGCGCTTTCTTAGCTTACAAAACTATTTTTAATTAATTTTTAGAAGAGATTAATGACATTCTATTTAACTTTTTGAATAGGTGAATATATTATTTACAATATATTAAAAAACGGATCCACTGAAGCCAGTCTTTCAGTACAAAAACAATAATAAAGTACATGTCCGGCGTCAAAGACTAATTGCCAATACCGTTCATATTCGTGAGCGTCCTTCCCTAACCGACGATATTTGGCACGTCACTATAGCTCGAGACGCGAGCCCTAAGTCTCGCTGCAACGCTTGACGAGCGCGGACGTGCGTTGCAGCCGTATTTATGCCGAGAATCCACATAAGTATCTAATTGCCCTGACTTTGGTTTTCAAATTTTCTAATTGCCCTCATCTCAATTTTTGGCTTATTTGTGAAGGTTAGCGTATTGTAGTATTTTACACGAATGCACTATTTTGGCCTTAATGATTTGAGATATATCTTTCTTGGCAATATTTTTGTTTTAACAGTTTTTTTTAATGAAAATAGGTTTCTCCCTAATTACTACGTCTCTAATTGCCACGTATATTTCTAATTGCCAGTATCTTTATGTTCTATCTTACTACATAAAGAGCAATGTCCTGCTGTTACAATTTGTGTCTGTATGTAGGTATGTGAGAACTACACTGGTCACCTATTTTGAAGTGGTTAATGATAATAATAAAAAAAAATATTATGAGACCATTGCCATCAATTGACCTAGTCTCAATCTAAGCAAAGCTTGTCCTATGGTTATAAAAATGATGTACGTAAACGGCCATTGAATAGTTAATATACCTATAGGTCAGGTAATATAAAAAATTCACAAGAACATCCGTGCAAGTGTTTATTAACAATTAATATCAAAACAAATTTCCTACTTGAACATTAGTGTATCGGAGTTATACAATTTCGACCTTTTACCGCTTCAACGTGAATAATAGTGTAAACTTTACACTGTAAGCATCTTTGAAATATTATTATAAATATTTTTCACAAGAATAAAATAATAATTTGTATTTTTTACACGTATTCACAAAGTTAAAATTTGATTTGAGGCATATAATTGTTGTCTTATTTATATTCTTTATTTTCTTCATACATTGATTTGAACTTAATCCATCAGATGAAAAGCTATTACAGTTTTTCCGTTTTTTTTCTTGTAAATTTGATGTACCATCAGCCAAATAAGTGGTCTATCAATTTTTAAACAAGTTCCTATCAAATGAATATGTCGCTACAGTCGAACTTTCAAGTTGGCAGACATATCTTTTGGCATTGTTGTTTTATGACATCCAAACGATTATCAACTTTAAAAATACAGGGTTATTTGTAATTCACTGACATCCTCTTAACCCTGAATTCCTATCACTCAAACAAATGTTTTTGTTTTACGGCTTTTTAAAATGAAGCACTTTTTTCCCATACAAATACACAGAGTATCGTAAAAATAAGAGGTAATCTCAAATTTTTTAAACGTTATTACACCAAAAATATTAAGTTATGACAAAAGCCGTAAAACAAAAAACATTTGTTTAAGTGGTAGGAGTTTAGGGTTAAATGGATGCTAGTGAATTACAAATAACCCTGTATTTGTTACCTTTTTTTAATGTTTTTAGTCGCTGTTCCCACATTTACTTAACAAAAAAAAACAAAAGCGCTATTTTTTATTTGTCAATGTTTAATGAATATTTAATTATATTTCTTGTTAATTTAACTATTAAATGTCTTCATACATTTATTATATACGATACTGACTAAGAAAAATGCATATTTCTAATTGCCCCAACCCGAAAGAATTTCAATATTCTAATTGCCCTGAGCCTATGATTTTTAAACCTCAATAGCACAAAAACCGCTACTACGATTATAGTGCCACAGCGATAAAATGGCTTGTATGAACGTAAAGATTTCATATTCAGTCATAAATAGTTCAAAAAAGCGATGTATAAAAAGGGTCAGGGTAATTAGACGAAGAACACCAAACCGAAGAATGGCCGCTTATCATCCGCCTCTTGAAATTACTGTGCCACTCTTGGAGCCTAGACAAGGAAGAGCAAACCCCAGCAATATTGACTCTAGGCTCGATTGGAACTTCCCTAAAGGCGACTACGTTCTTCTTCGTCAGTTAATTTCCGAAGTATCTTGGTCAGAGGTTTATGAATGTCGTGATGTTAACGTTGCTGTTGACCTTTTTTATCGTGTTGTGTACGACATCTTTGATATTTGCATACCAAAAAAACAAGATCTTTTAAGCCCAGTAGACGTTATCCGGTCTGGTTTACAGCGGATTTAATAAAAAATATTTCGAGAAAAGCTGCCCTTCACCAGGAATGGAAGCGTACGGGAGACCGCAAAGTTTATGCCAATTTCTCCAAGCTAAGGGCAGATATAAAACTGTGGACAATGCAAGCTTACGACATCTATGTATCTCATATCCAGAACCAGATACGTAAAAATCCTTGTGCTTTCTGGAAACACATGGGTAGTTTAAAGTCGAAGGGGGGTTACAAGCCACAGGTGACATACGAGGATAGGATATACGAGGGCAGTGGTGTGGCTTATGCTTTTTCCAACTACTTCTCGAGTGTTTTCCTGCCTTTCGTTCCTCTGCTCGATCATGATAAGACCATCCGTGAAGACCTATCATGCACTAGTAACTATATTAATATTGTCAAAATTTCAATTAATGATATTAATACTTCCATGAGCCACTTAAAGGGCCAAAGCTCCCCTGGACCAGATAATTTCCCGGCGTTTATTCTCAAAGGATGTAGTGAAGCTCCCCTTTACTACACATTTTGAATTTGTCTCTCTCTACTGGTGTGTACCCTGATCGTTGGAAGGTCACGCGCGTTAGTCCTATTCCTAAGTCCCATGACGCATCAGATGTAGAGGAGCATCGACCTATAGCCATCCTCTCATCGGTTGCCAAGCTATTCGAATCAATTCTGAATAGACTTATTGCTCCTCAAGTTAAGCCCTATCTCTGTGATGCTCAGCACGGTTTTAGGCCTAAGCGTTCGGTTGAAACCAACCTACTGACACTGGTTGACTCCATTTCTGAGCATTTGGACAAGGGGATTCAGGTTGATGTGCTGTATTTCGACTTTAAAAAAGCCTTCGACCGTGTGGATAATGATATTCTGCTTAAGAAATTATGTGAAATCGGCTTTTCACCTTTACTGCTCAAATTTTTCGCCAGTTATTTACGCGATAGGCAGCAATTTGTGCAGCACGGATGCTTTGTTTCAGAAACCTACCATACTAGATCTGGAGTCAGCCAGGGTTCGATATTAAGCCCATTACTTTTTGGCATTATGATCAATGACCTGGCCGAGGTCCCAAGGTGCGCTAGATGTTTACTGTACGCTGACGACCTTAAACTGATTTATGGTGTGCAGAGTGAGTCAGATTGTAGATCGCTCCAGGAGGACATTGACCGAGTGTTCCAATGGAGCGCTGAGAATAGGCTATTGTTCAATGCTTCAAAATGTTCTGTCATTACCTTCAGCCGTTCTCACTGTCCTGTTCTTGCCACCTACACACTGGGGTCTGTACCTATCGTTCGTGTTGACATCGTGAGAGATTTGGGTGTAATCTTTGATTCGCACCTTGACTTTCATGAGCACATGAAATTACTTGCTATAAATTGCTATCGGAGGCTGGGGTTTGTGGTTCGCAGTTCGCGTGACTTTTCTGATCCAGTAGCAATAAAGTTGGTCTACACTGCTCTGGTCAGAAGTAAACTCGAGGCAGCTTCCGTGGTGTGGAATCCGCATGAATCTACTTACGTCTTACTTCTGGAGAAAATCCAAAAGGCATTCCTTAGGTTTTTCTATAAAAAAATGTATGGGTACTACCCATTCTTGTACCCAACGAAGTTTCTTCTCGGTGTTCTAGGTTTTAATTCTCTGGAGGTAAGACGTAATTACGCGCTTCTAACGATGGCTTGTAATGCCTTACGTGGGGACTCTGACAGCGTTGAATTGGTGATGCAATTGGTTCGTCTGCATGTCCCACCTGTCACTAAGTTTAGTTTTAGGCCTCGTCACCGCCATTTACTGGCTGTGCCATGTTCGCGAACTGTTGCTCGTAAGAAGTCACCGCTGGTCCGTGCTCTGTACTATGCCAATGCTCTTCTTGCATCAGCTCCTGAGTGTGATGTGCTTGCTGGACGTTGGAAGAGTGTGTGTGTTGCATGTATTAGGTTCTGCGAGGCGATGGATTCACGTTTGTTTTCATTTACCTAATACTTAGTTTATTTTAATTTATTTTATTTTTAATTTTATTTAACTTTTTATTTCCATGTAAATCTTTATATTTTGTGTTTCTTTTTGTTTTATTTTTGTCCTACTCAGTGCCCTAGTATATTACTGTCATGCTGTGTTAGTTGTTATAAATAAATAAATAAATAAATAAATAAATAATAAATAATAATAGAGACACTACGCTACGTAGATACGTCTCGAGTCTAACGGCCGGCAGCGTATGCGCTAAAGCATTCAAAGCCATGAACTTACCTATGTAAGATTTCTATCATCATCATCTCGATCTATATAGGTATCCACTGCACTACCATACTGTTATAGCACAGCCCTCCTCTCAGAATGTTTACTTGTTTACCATAACTTAATAAACCCTTTAATCTACTTCTTGTGTTGCCAAATAGATATCTATTTTATTGAGTTTTAGTCAGTAGCTGTACCCTGTCAATCCAATACATTGTATGTAACTCCGATAGACAGTGTACTGAAGATACAGTGTATTGGATTCACAGGGTACAGCTTTATTAGATAGGTCACCTCGTTCACTCCGTTTTGCTCATACATGCACCGACCGATGGCCGCGGAGCTAGAGGAACGGAGACCGATACTGACCCCGGGCTCGCACGTCTAATTTTTTCGGATACGTGTGAAATAACTATACCTAGATATTTTTCTGGCACGAACGACATGTGGTTATTGTTTGACATAACAATAACACCGACAATCCTGTTATCGATAAGTGGCTATGTAATAGAAGGTGGCAAAATAGTAACGCGAGCTTCATTTCATTCCTCTTAATTAATACCAACGTTAAGTAAATGATTATTTTTAAACTGCAGACTTATACAAGTTTTGATTTACTTAATGTGCAATGCAAAAGAATTGACAGTGATTTATGTAATATTATTTTCTTCTTCAATGAATAAGGACAATGATTGTAAAAAAGTTTCAATACCTTGCACACTCCTGCAAAGAAATTCAATGATGGATGTGTGAAGTTCTCAATCCGATTTGGGCCTGCGTGGGAACTACGGCCTGAGCCCTCTCATTCTCAGAGGAAGCTTGTGCCCTACAGTGGGACGTTTATAGGCTGGGATGGAGGCGCGTCGTATAAACACCGCATCATTTTAGACGACCAGATGGCCTAGTGGTTAGAGAACCTGACTACGAAGCTTGAGGTTCCGGGTTCGATTCCCGTGTCGGGGCAGATATTTGTATGAAAAATACGAATGTTTGTTCTCGGGTCTTGGGTGTTTAATATGTATTTAAGTATGTATCTATCTATATAAGTATGTATATCCGTTGCTTAGTACCCATAACACAAGCTTTGCTAAGCTTACTTTGGGACTAGGTCAATTGGTGTGAATTGTCCCATGATATTTATTTATTTATTTATCATGCCCGCAATCCGCCAACGTTAGTACGTGATGATAACCTTTAGTAAACCTTCCATATTTTATCCGGATTTATCTGCTGTAAGATTCCCTTTTCACACTACGTTAAGCACTGAACGATTCCATTCATCAAAAATCTAATATCACACTAATATTACACCTCAAACTCTGGAATCACATGTAGGTACGCTTTTTTATCCCTATATTCCCACAGGACAAGTATAATCCCAAAATCGTAACAGCTAAGTGTATGAGGAAAAGGTTTGAGGCATAAAATTTTACATGGGTATTCAATATGCAACGTATCTAAATGAAGACTAAGAAATCATTCTTGAAAATTACCATGGAAATAGGCTGGATTCTTAAAAAAATATAATTAATCCATCAGTTAGATTATCAAAAAATATTGGATCAGCTACATGGATCAAGTAAAGGAAAAAGCCGGTGTCGTGTCGTACAAGGAGGTCAAAGAGATGGCAAATAATAATAATGATGATAATGTTTTTTCCATTTGTCAATAAAAAAGAAATGAATATATTGCCCCTAACCCCCTAACACACTTGCACTTTTCACTATGACTTAATGTCACAGGCCGTCACTACCGAACTTTGACGCGTTTTATTTTTATATTTTTTTCTTTGATTGACGAGAGAAAGAATACGTATCCAATATTTTTTAATAATAGTTTTATTTTTCTATCAGAACACTACCCAATTTAGTAATATTCCGACATTTCATTGAACTGCCGAATTGAACGATTCGCGCGTACGGAGCCGTTTGTAGAGGCAGTTCAAATACATAACATCTAATACTACATGCGAGTAAAAATAGTTACCATTATTCACGAGCAACGCTTTGACAAATAATATTTTTCCTTATCGTATGATACCACTCTAGCTCGTCGTAAAGGCACCTTTTGCGTACAAATGGACATCCGATGTTGGGTGAATATTTTCGTACATTTTTCATGTCAATAAAATCAGCTTCCAAAGCAAATGCTCAGGAGGAAAGCAATCCCTCTGAGATGAAGTTGTAAAGATCTGAAATCGGTTTTATTTGTATTGAATTTGCTCAATTGTTGTGTGGTTTTTACCTTGTCCAATAAAAGTTGATTTAAAAATATTCCAGAATATTACACCAGAACGTGGTAGCCTAGTGGTTTGACCTATGGCCTTTCAAGGAGAGAGCCGCATCAAAATCCGTTGCGTAGTTTTAAAGATCTAAGCATACATAGGGACAGACAGACAGACAGCGGGAAGCGACTTTGTTTTATACTATGTAGTGACAATACTGAATCAAATCATAAGGGCAGTGCCAAAGTATAATGGTTAGATTTGGTTTTAGTTAATATACAAAGTCAAGTATTTAAGTAGGCAAAAGAGAGTAAGAAAGTACCTATACAAAGTACAAACTTATCAACAAAAGAATACACAGAAAGTATTAAGGTACTAAGTAGACTCTACTTTCTAGTGCCTATCCTCTAAAATTCCTTTTAGACCATTATCATCCCAGCCTAGGCTCGTCCCACTCTACGGCACAGGCCTCCTCTCAGACTGAGAAGGCTTGGGCCATAGTTCCCACGCGGGGTCTGTGCGGATTAGGAACTATAGAAACTCCTGAAGAGTATAATAAAAAAATCTAGTAGGTAGGTATTTAGTAAGTGCAGCGTTTAGTAGTTGGCCTTTGAACGCCTTGAAACATTAAATGCTGTTGTGAGCTATAAGTCAATATTGCTTTCTTTCTGATGTAGGAACTGTCAAAAAAAATGTAAAACTCTTACTTCGACTATACTCGTCCCGATGTCTAGGTGATTGATTAAGAAATTCCTTTACCATCCTGAGGTCAAAACTTTTATTCTGCAAGTAGGCCGTAAAGGGGCTCTTTTATATGTCACTTTTTTTAAACTATTTACGACCGCTTTCGGAAAGACCATCATCCATATTGACATATTGACAGGCATCCTTGTTTTTCAACTGTCGTAAAAAAATAAAACACTTACTAACTTGCCTATACTGTAACCGTAAGTAAATAAAGTACTGTAAATTAATTAATTTCTTGTTAATCTCGCAAATCTTCCAAGTTTTTACTTGTTTGTGAGACAATATTTTCGTACCAAAGTTCATTCACAGAACAGTCCATCATTTAGTAAAGACAGTCGCACAAACAAACTCTACAGATATTAAATTAAATGTTATTACAAAGTTTCCGCCTCAAGTTAGCAGGTTGTTAACAATTTAGCACGTCAATTATAATTAGTTCGTTTACTTAATGTTGGTACTTTATCTTTATACGGGGAGCTTGAATTTTGAAATACAAATATGCAGCTCATTATAAATTCTTTAGAAATAGTGTTCAACCGAATTAAATTGAAGTTTCAGTTTCGGCGAAAAATAAGTCGTAACTAGAGCCAACACCGAAACTAGATTCGCGAGCCTTCGTACATCGTTCGGGAGCAATCAGCGTCGTGGAGTAGATATGCCATTCGCACATCTGCTAATTTATCGGTGCTACACAGTTTATCGGGATTTCTTTACGGGATCGAATCAGGAATGAGGAGATCCGTAGAAGAACCAGGCTCACCGACATAGCCAAACGGATTAACTTGTTGAAATGCTAATGGGCAGGCCATATAGCACGCAGAACAGATGGCCGTTGGGGCCGAAAAGTTCTCGAACCACGACCACGGACTGGCAAACGCAGCGTAGAACGTCCAGCAACGAGGTGGACGAACGATTTGGTAAAGGCCGCTAGTTCAAGGTGGATACAAGTTGCTTCCAACCGTAGTGATTGGGTATCAATGAGGGAGGCCTATGTCCAGCAGTGGACGTCCTACCGCTGAAATGATGATGATGTTGATAGTTTATCATCATTAAACAGATTAGAATAGTAAATTGTTCAGAATAACAGTTTTATTTTTTTAGAGCTATCAAACTATAATTTTTTCGAATTACTGCTTTTATAAACACAAATACATATAAAATTTGCAAAATCTCAAATGAACGCAAGTCTAAAAAACATCCATTAACGTCGCTTCAAACTAACTTTTGGTATCGATTTCGGCCAAAGCTAATATTTGGTATTGGTTTCGGCTTTTATTGCAAATTTGTTCCGGTCGAACACTATCCGAAGTGATCACCTTTATTTTTGTGTCGATTGTAAATTAATGGTGACAGGGTGATAAAATGCGTACCTGAAAGTGATTGCTGCTGTAAGAAATGATAAATGATCGCAAACGAGACGGCACGCAAAAAGCAAATTATTCAAATTGGACAAAAGTGAAATATACTGAGTCAGAACAAATATGGCGGGGAGAGGTAAAGCGTAATTTAATTGTCACGTGTTTATTTTACTGGTGGTTTAAGTAGAAGTTTTAATGATCACGAATTATCATCCATCCACAAGTTCCTGAATTTCGTTATTATTGTATTTTTACTTATTTATGTACTTATATTCATCTCGGCGTTAATACTTACGTCCCACTGGTGGGAACAGGCATCGTCTTAGAACGAGAGGTATAGGGCTGTAGTTCCCACGCGGACTCAGTGCGGATTGGGAACTTCAGAGAGAGAGCGAGAGAGAGAGAGAGAGATGTTTATTTACACATATTCGATACAAACACAGAAAAAAAAATACATTTGACAGGAAATTTACAAATAAAAAAAATATATATCGAATAGTATAAATTGGGCCCCACTCAGCATAATGTTGTGGCAAGCCACAACGCTGTTTTTCAGTGGGACCCATTTAAAAACTAAACACAAAAACATACACACTGTGAAGACACGAACGCCAGCGAATAGTTCGCAACAAAAACCAAATTAGAAGCCGAAAGTAAATATGTATGGCAACACTTGATCGGCTTAATCGCATTTGAACTTTTAAACCGTAACAAATTAAGCCAAGATTTGTTATGGCTATTGCAGTGAATCATCAACAATTTCAATAATACTGATACTGTAATGCATCACATAACCTTCGAACAAAAACAAAAAAAAAAACTTAAAAACAATAACCTAAAGCTGGGTGGGAACACAGCCCGGCCTTGTGAAAAAATTAACTACCGCCGTTTACTTGAAAAAGAAAAAAAAATACATATTACTTCACACACACCATTAGCCAGGTTAGCTTGAAAAGATCCCCTTTAGGGATAAGTTCGCCTTTGTACTCTTTTTGTTTTGATTTTTTAGTATTATTTTTGTGTTTTATGTAATGTAAGTATTTACATACATTTACGTACCATTATATTAATTTGCAGGTATGTGCATGTACGTTTCTTCAGAATGTTTAAATCCTACTAATATTATAAACGCGAAAGTTTGTAAGAATGTATGTATGTATGGATGGATGTTTGTTACTCTTTCACGCTAAAACGGTTAGACGGATTGTGATGAAATTTGTCACACATATTGTTTATAATCCGGATTAACATATAGGATACTTTTTATCCCGGAAAATTGCATAGTTCCCGCGGGATAGCGATAAACGAATTCTTCGCAGGAATGCCAACACCGCTAGAGTTACACATATGTAATGTATGATGGAAATGTTTATCTTAAGTAGTCCTATAAAAAAAACCGCCACAGTATATATCTTTCGAAATTCCCACGGGATAGGGAACTATCTAAACTTTCTTTGTTTTTTTTTTGTTTATAGCAGAATGTCTGAAACTATTGAGCCAATTTTAAAATTTCTTTTACCATTAGAAAGCTACACTATTCTTGATTGACATAAGTTACTTTTTATCCGGGAAAATTAAAAATTCCCACGGGATAGAAATAAATTAATTCAATTTCGTACCTGATTTTAATAATTCTTACATATTATGTGATATCACTATCCCCGATTAACAAAAGCTATTTTTTCTTCGGGAAAATACAAAATTCCCACGGGATAGAAATAACTGAATTCAACTTCGGGGCTGATTTTGAAAATTCTTTCACCAATAAAAAGCTACAACTATTCCTGATAGGTATAGACTACTCTTCTTCGGGAAAATGAAAATTCCCGCGGGATAGAAATAAGTGAATTCAACTTCGGGGCTGATTTCAAAAATTCTTTTACCAATAGTAAGCTACAGTATCCCTTATTTACATAGAGTACTTTTTCCGGGATAATAAAAAATTCCCGCGGGATAGAAATAAGTAAATATTCAACATCGGCGCTGATTTTAAAAATTCTTTCATATGATATGATATGAACTAAAACAATTACTTTGCTCACCCGCGACCTTACAATAGTTACGTTTATGCAAGAAATGTGCGTTCATGCAGTTCCTCCACCTCCACACTGTACGAACACACACAAATCACATAAACCCAACCATCACCACCACCAAGCTACACTGACGCGTTTCGAACTCAACCAGAGCTCATCTTCAGAGTTACCACAACCGTATGCTATGCTACCAAACGTTAAACTAACAAACCAAAACAAATGTTTTAACTTGTCACTGTAACTTCTCAAGTACCCACTTTATTTTTCTTATTCTCAAACTACCCCACAAAAATTAACTTTTATTGACATATTTAAAACTACCTTGAATTTTTTTGTTTATTTATTTATAAGGCATATTTAATTAATACTAACTGTTCAAATTCGACCCAAGCCGCAGTAAAGGAGAAGATACTAAATTTACCTGTTCATTAATAATAGACCCCATAGTGTTGTACCTAATTATTTCCATGCATTCCAGAGCATCCAGACGCAACCCCTTGCCGCAATAATGTAACACTTCATAAGAATCTGAATCTAACAATGAATGATTTGATTCCAACAAATGTTTTGCAAAATTCGATCTATCTGGATGCTCATTCCTATATGCCGAAACATGCTCTTTAAATCTAGTATTAAAACTTCGGCCTGTCTGTCCTACGTATATCCCATTGCAGTCATTACAAGTAAGCTTGTATACCCCCGATCTAGTTCCCTTATCTACCTGTTCTTTGTGGTTACATAGCCTAGAGTACAAAGAGTTGTTAGTCTTAAAGGCAACATTAATATTGTTTGATTTTAAAATGCCATAAATCTTATCAGACAAACCCCCGACGTAAGAGATGCTAGATCTATATTTGTTAGTAGACTGAGAAGGTAACGCAGCGTAAAGCATGCTATTTACTAACCGTGCCTGCTTCTTTTGAACTAAACTATCTACCATTGATTTTGTATAACCATTTGAGATCGCTATCTGATAAATAGTACTCAACTCTAAATCATAATGTTCCTTAGAAAGAGGCACAGTCAACAATCTATTAACATAACAATGGAAAGCAGCCAGTTTATGCTGCCACGGATGATTAGAAGATGCTGGTATAACAGCATCTGTGTACGTGGGCTTACGGTATATTTTAAATTGATGTTTACCATTTAATTTTGAAATCGTTAAATCCAAAAAGTTCAACGAACAATTTTCCTCCAATTCTTTTTTGAACCTTATCTTTACGTGCTTGTTATTCAAACCATTAATAAACACGTCAAGCTGTCTCATACTCCCTCTCCAGCATAGGATCAAATCATCAACAAACCTAAAATAGTACACAATATTACTATTACCCACAATATACTGATTCTCAAAATGATCCATAAATATATCTGCCATTAAAGGACTCAGAGGTGAACCCATAGCTAAACCATCACTCTGTAAGTAATAAAGACCATTGAACCGGAAATAATTTTGTTTCATGCATAAAGTTACCAAATCTATTAATTCACAAACTTCACCCGGATGCAACCGCTTCCTTTCTAAGTGGTCTTTTAGAATTTCTAGTGTCTCACTATATGGTACGTTAGTAAATAAACTGTCTACATCCAAAGAAAGCAACGTTGCATTCGGCGGTATGCTGATGTCCTTAATTTTACTAACCAAATCTAAACCATTTTTTAAACTATAAGAAGGTTTAAAGGAAGCCTTCACACGAATAATACTACTTAATTTCTTCGCCAATTTATACACACATTTCTTGCATAAACGTAACTATTGTAAGGTCGCGGGTGAGCAAAGTAATTGTTTTAGTTCATTAATATGGACCTCCGCAAAGTAACGCCTGATTCAATAAATGATATGATATGATATGACTATCCCCAATTGACATAGGCTACTTTTTCTTCAGGAAAATGCAAAATTCCCACGGGATAGAAAAAACTAAATTCAACTTCGGGGCTGATTTAGAAAATTATTTCACCAATAGATAGCTACACTATTACTGATTGATATAGACTACTCTTCTTCGGGAAAATGCAAAATTCCCGCAGGATAGAAGTAAGTCAATCCAAATTTGTGGCTGATTTCAAAAATTCTTTCACTAATAGTATGCTACAGTATTCCTGATTGACACAGGTTACTTTTCTACGGGAAAATACTAAATTCCCACGTGAAAGAAATAAGTGAATTGAATATAGGGGCTGATTGTTAAAATGATTTCACTAATAATAAAAAGATACGATGTCTCTGATTTTCAAAAAAGGTCAAAAAAGGAATTTCTATCCCGCGGAAACTTTACTTTGCACTTTCCGGGATAAAAAAAGCCTGTTTCAATCAGGCACAGGCCTCCTCCCACAACGAGAGGACTTGGAAAGTAGATTTGGGAACTTCACACCCACCATTGAATTTCTTCTCAGGTGTGTGTAGCTTTCCTCGCGATGTTTTCCTTCACTATAAAGCTCATAGTAAACTTCAAACGTTATTTACCACATGAATTCGGAAAAACTCAGAGGTGCAAGCCTGGGCTCAAACTTACGACCCTCAGCTTAAGAGTCCATAGGTCTGACCACTAGGGCACCACGGCTTAGCGGCTATAGAATTCACTTATTCCTATTCCACGGGAACTTTTCATTTTCCTGGCATTATCCTATGTGTTAATTCACGTAATAAACTACCTGTGTGCCAAATTTCATCCAAACAACTAACGTTATTGTCTTCGCGAACGAAGTCGCGGGCAAAAGCTAGTAGTGAAATAAATAAATATCACGGGACAATGCACACCAATTGACCTAGTTCCAAAGTAAGCAAAGCTTGTGTCATGGGTACCAGGCAACGGATAAACATACTTAACAGATATTAAACATCCAAGAACTCATATATTCGTATTTTTCATAAAAATATCTGCATCGACCGTGAATTGAACCCGGGACCTCGAGCTTTGTAGTTCTCTAACCACTAGGCCATTCGGTCGTCGGTTTGCCTTCACCATAAAGCTCATGGTAAATTGCAAGTGTAATTTTAAGTAAAGAAGGACTAGTAAGTATATAGGTACATTAGTACAGAGTGTATTTTTTATGTTTTTAATCTCTCGATATTTTTGAATCGTGTTTGTAGCAATCGAGTGTTCTTATATCTTCGATTTTCACTTTCAAATCCTAATAAACTTTTTAAAACCTGGTTTTGCCGGAATGCCTTCGCATCAAATGCTTTTTGATGTGATACATAGATGTATCCGAACCGCCTGAAGGATTGTTCAAATTAGGATCTTGCGAACATAAAAAGAAATAAGTGGGCATTCGCGTGGACTATAAATTTCTGGTGTCATAAAAACGAAAACGGGGAAGCAATAAAATCTGTCATCTTAAGTAATGTCATCGTGTTTTAGGCTTATCTCCTGAGACGGGGAAATCTTCCTTGTGCTGATATCGCTAAGAAGGTTTACCTTGAGTGGAAAATAATGTTTTTATAGAACACGAGCATCTATCGTAGATGCATTTTACTTAGATATTTCTCCCGTTTTAAGGGTAGGGCGTAGGGGAAGGAACCGTTACAGTTTCGCCATGTCCGTCTGTATGTCCGTCTGCGGAGCTTAGAGACTGTTAGTGCTAGTAAGCTGTAATTTTATGTGAGTAGGTATAATATAACAACGTGAGAATAATTTTTTTTCTCGTCTAAACCCATACCATGGAGTATCGTTGTATAGGTCTTTCAAAAACATAATAGGTTCGCAAACATCATTTTTCGAATTAGGGATTCTTTTGCAAAATAATTTAAGCTTTAAAATGGTAAGTACCTATAGGCGGTAGGCTAGCAACCTACCACTTTTATCTAATAACCCTTCGGGATACAGGCGTGATTTGTGTATCGTCGTCTTCGTCGTCCCCACTACAACGCTAAACCGTTGGCTTGAAAAATCTGAAAAAAAAACAGTGAAAACTATCACAGCTTAGCTAGCTTTACAAGTTAACACGTGCATATTTATTGCACTTTAGTACGGAACTCTACAGTGCGCGAGGTCCGACACGCACTAAGCCGGTCTTTAATTAGATAAAATAAGATAAAATAATGTCATAGGACCAAAGGACCATTGACACAAATCGAGTTCCAATTTTTACCCATATAATTTTTCATTTCGCTTAACTCTTTTTTTCTCAGAAACCTTTAATTATTCAGAACTAACTGATGCCCGCGGCTTCGCCCCCGTTCTATTTTTTCTAAAATTTCTTTCATAAATACCTTCTCTTGACAATAACAAACGCAACAAAAAAGAATTACCCAATTTGCTGCAGTCAATCGGAAGTTATGCGCGTACAAACATTTCAGTGATTCATTTTTATTTATATAGATTCAACTGCAATCTGGCTGATTTCAAGTCTAGGGTTAATGAGCATTTTATTAGGCAAGCGTGTTCCATCGTAGACATCATCCTCGCTTTCCATCAGGCGTGATTGTGGTGAAACGCAAGCATATATTGTATTAAATATATACATATCTATATATATACCTAATCTACCTATAGAGTCCTACAGGATAACCATTTCAAAATTCCTGAATAATTAATGGTTTTGGAGAAAACAGAGTTATGCAAAATAGTGAATTATGCCTTTTTTATCTGAGGCCAGAACTGCGTGGACCAACGCCTGCCCAAGCACCGATCTGCCCGAAAACCTCACTTCTCAGCGGCTTTGGGATGAGCCACTCTGTAGACTGGTACGGGATAATTTGTACCAAACGTCAACCAGTCTTTCAGAGCGTGCTCGGCTCCTCGCCGTTGCTGAGTGGGAATCCGGGCAGTGGCTCCAAGCTCTGCCATCTTCACCGATCGGGACACTTTTAGATAACTCATCTTTCCGCATCTGCGTCGCTCTCCGCCCGGGAGTGACCTACGTTGCCCCACATCGTTGCCGCTGTGGTGACTCAGTTGACAAACTGGGTCACCATGGTTTATCCTGCGTCAGAAGCGCAGGGCGTGCTCCTCGCCATGCCAGCCTTAACGACGTCATCCGTCGGGCCCTAGTCAGCGCGGGAGCGCCGGCCATTTTAGAACCGACCGGCCTTGCCCGCGATGATGGCAAGAGACCCGACGGCATGACCCTCGTGCCATGGAGGATGGGTCGGCCGCTGGTTTGGGACGCGACGTGTAGCGATACTCTGGCGCCGTCCCATCTTAATGGCACCGCATCAAAGGCTGGCTTTGCCGCAAACTCGGCCGAGCTCCTCAAACGGCGCAAATACGCAACTATTAATAGTGGCTACCTATTTGAGCCGTTTGGGGTTGAGACTCTGGGGCCTTGGGGAGAAAGCGCCCACAGAGTCTACAGGGAATGCTCCAAGCGGTTGGTCGAGGCGACGCGTGACCAGAAGGCTGCGTTATACTTGGCACAGAGGATCAGCATTGCCATCCAACGTGGCAATGCTGCCAGCCTTCTGGGCACGCTACCCATAGGCAGCAATCTGGGGCAAATTTTTTATTTATAATTTTTATTTTTAAGTCTAGTTTTTAATTTTAGTTTTAATTTTTATAATTACTGTGTAAATTTCATGATTCAATATAATTATTTTTATTGTGAATTATGCCAATGATAAAAAATGAAAATTTACGCATAAAAAATGTGTGCCACCAGACTGGGATGAGACCAATCGACGTAGTCCCAAATTAAACGAAGCTTAATGCTTTCTAAGCACCGGATCTTAACGCAACTTTCATGATATCCTCGAATCTTACAAGGCTTAAAATCAATGGTTGCCCTCATACACTTCATCGTCATTCTGTTGCTGTCGCTTTCTGATTAATTCATAGCACTTGAGAAAGTATGAAGGATTATTATGCAAAGCTCATTCGGTTTAAGTGGGCGAAGTTCTGGTGAAAGTCTTTCATTATGCACATTATATTTGCCTACCCTCGTGCCGCAAGCGTGGACGTACTTGAACACATGTTGAAGTTTAAGGGATAGATTACATCCGTCCGCCATTTTGTTGATCGCGTAAATAAATTTTATTTAAATTTTCGTAATTTCCATATATATTTTATGTATGTACAAAACATGGTTTCAACGCTTCGTTTAAGTTTTTTTATAGTATTTTGTAGGGTACCTGACCTTATATTTAGCAGACTTTTAGCTTAAAATTTATGAAGGAACATTAATTAGAGTTTTTTCGAAATTCTAGGAAACTAGCCAATTGTAATTATTCCACGAGGAAAAAGCCGCAGGCGCAGGACGTATTTCAAAACTACACAAAGTACAGTTTTCCCAAGGTTTTATGCCAAGGCTCTCAGCGTAATGGTTTATTGATTTGAACCGTCAAAAATAACGACTTGGTAAATTATTGAACAAATTTAGTAATATTTCCGCACAAAATATATTTTCGCTCACATGTTTCACTTAAAATAATCCTATTAGACGAGGCATGAGCCTCGTTTTGTTAAATTAATTCGTCAGTTTCAATTTATGTCTTCGTGAATAAAAAATGTTATTTCTCCCCACATGCGAGCACGAGGTCACATTTTTCTTGACAAAACGGGGTGTCTCCTATTTTTCGGTCATGAGTAAGTGAATCAATTTCAGAAGCTATATCTGTGCTTGTGTGTTACGTAATATCTTCGTGTCGTACATGCTCTTCGACTGTTCGTTTAGTTTTAGGAAATAATGTAATAGCTCGTGAATATGTTCTTCGTAGATTCAGGCGTTACTTTGCGGAAGTCAATGTTAAAATAAATGGAATACTTATTTTGTTCTTCCGTTAAGTAGTGCGTATGCGTATATGAGAAAAAGTCATGCAAAAGTTTGCTTTGAAAATATACTTTTTCATGTGATTTGCCTCCTCTCCATCCGCATAAAAAATAAGAAACTAACCAACGCAAACACAACTAAACCCGCAACCAAGAGAACCACCTTCACCCTAAATAAAAATCCAGACACATGTTTCGCCTCTCTCCGAAGCATCATCAGCGACTGTCGATCCCACGATCATGAGAAGCTAATTTAAGCAAAATAAGTATTCCGTTTATGCTCTAATTTATTCTGAAACATTATTACGATTAATTTCCTAAAAGTCTTTATTAAATAGCTATTTAAATCAAGAGAGGCTTTAATGGTGTTTATAGCCGAATACCTACTAATTGGCTTGAGTATTGTTAACAATTTATCAGTCAGTATCAAAGCGATTCATTACAGCCATGATAATGACGTGAAAGTGGCTTCAGCACTTTTTAATTATTTGACAATCAACCCAAATGGTGCTTCTTTGGTACTAACCATACTAGTGGTGAAAACTTAGGGTATGGAGAATTGTGTACAGCGCTTCTAGCGGTCACTTACGGAAGTACAATTGTCCATACAAATCATTTACGCCGTCGCTAGCGAGTACGGTCACTGTAAACTAGTGTAACTCATGGTAGAGGTACTGGTGCACTGCATTGCGTCGCGTCATCGCAACCAATCAACGCATTGTATGAAACACCTGCGCTGCGTCGACGCACATAGTGTAGTACGAACTTTTTGAGGTGTCCCGATCTCGTTAAGAGCCCACCTTTCGAACAAAGCCATTGTATTCTATTATATCCTCAAGCGAATAATCCTCAGTTTAAAATGAATGTAAGTATATGATAAAATAGCTCATTGAAATAACGACTTAATTATTTACAGTAGATAGTTCGTTATAATTGAAACTTTGTTTGTTTGTTTGTTTTTGTTGTTTTGGCTGCATATCTACGACGCATTCAATGTTGAAAAATATTATCTGCCAACAAAGTTTCACTGAAAATTAACTCTCTACTGTAAATAATAAAGTCATTATTTCAATGAGCTATTTCATCTTATATTTCTGTTCATTGTAAACAGGATTGTGCACTTGAGGACATACTAGAATACAATGGCTTTGTTCGAAATGTGGGCTGCTAACGAGATCGGGACACCTCAAAAAATTCGTACTATACTGTTAGAGACAGCGTAGCGGCATCACCCTCCCCCCGCTCCGTCTCTTGTCTGTCGATCCGTTGAATCATCGCGTGCGACGACGCAACGTATCAATGTGGCATGCCATAAAAAATAATATTGTGTCAAACGTGACGCAACATACCAGTGGAGTCTCACTCTTATACAGCAAAACCAGATCCGCATTTTTATTGCTATCCGTTTCACATTTATCATTTTTATTAAGATAATAATCATTATTAAGAGATAATAATCATTATCATGATTATATCATTATTAAGAGTTAACAACCTGTGGCAACTTTGTTGGTTAATTTTTTAATGTAACTGTTTGTAGTATAAGTTTTCCTGTACCTACCGTTTGTGCCCAAAAACATAAATAAATAAATAAATAAATAAAGCTAACCTCTTAAATGCCTTTTTAAAGTTTGTATTGTAACTAAACCTAGAATTATGGATAAAGCAAACTTAGCTTTGACTTAACTGAAAATCTAAAAGCAGAGCTTTTAAAAACGCTCAACGTTTCTCTTTAATAAAAAAATCCACACGAACGAAATCGTTGGTAAAAGCAAATTATATTTATATCAGTCACTTAAAGTTTACGCCGAAAGTTAAAAAAATCTGCATTACGCCGTCGCTGTAAACGTTTCGACTGAAAAAACTTCGCCAACCGCCCGCTCTCCGAGTACCTACTTACCTGAACGTTGATTCCTTTTAATTTACTAAAAGGATTCCCAAGTATAATTATATTTTGAACGACACTTACCCTAATAATGTTAAATTATTATTTACTGGAGCAACATTGCCATACAAAGCGGGACATTAAAACTTTGTCCTTCGTAACTTAATGTAACATTTTGCACACCTACTAAGGGAGTTAATAATTACACATAATTTACCTTTACTTGGTAAACTTCACGACAAGTCTGAGGGAACTTGGCAGTGAAATTAACTTTCTCGGAAATAAACGTAGCATGTTAAGAGGATCGTGCGAGCTCCTCACTGTGTACAAACGTAGTTAGAAAGTAATTTTAACTGTGACGTTTATCATCATCATCATCATCATCCCCGCCTATATAAGTCCAACTGCAGGGCACAGGCCTCCTCTCAGAATGAGAGGGCTTGAGCCGTAGTTCTCATGCGGGCCCAGTGCGGATTAGGAACTTCACACACACCATTGAATTTCTTCTCAGGTGTATGCAGTTTTCCTTACGATGTTTTTCTTCACCGTAAACCTCATGGTAAAACTCTTCATTCGTACTAATTCGATTTACTTTCAAAATATTTAAATAATTTCAATTTTTAATTTAGGGGGACAATCTTACACAAATCGACCTAGTCCCAAACTAAGCAAAGCTTGTACTATGGGTACTAGACGACGATAAACATATTTATATAGATAAATAAATACATAAATACATAGAAAACATCCATAACTCAGGAACAAATATTCGTGCTCATCACACCATCATCAAATGCTAATGTGAGTTTACCTGAACTGAAACATAAACAATTACTTTTCTCACCCGAACAAGGCAATTGTTTCAGTTCATTAATATCTAGACCTCCGCAAAGTAACGCCTAATTCAATAAATTGTGAGTTGTCTGTTTTTACGCTTTCCCGCTATGCTATCTGATCGTCTAACATATAAATAAACTTTTTCTATTTACCAAATTTAAAAGTGAAACGTCGTTGAAAAATCACGAAGGTCCGCTCACAGAAAACGGAGATTTAGGGTAAAGGATCGGATATGGGCATTAATAAAAGATTTCGGGCGCCTGACCTGTGTATACGATGAAATATGAAGCGATCAAGGGGTGCGCCTACGGTTTTTGCACCGACTTCCGGCATGGACGGAGTTTTTCATGCGTTCTGTGACATGGGTTGGGTATAGCTATATCGGCTCACGGAGTGCCAGATACAAACATAACATAACCTAAACGTAAGATACTAGTCCAAATTTGGTGCAAATTTGGTAAAAAATTTAAACAGAAAACTAATATTAAACTACTATCTGTTGCCCACGACTCCGTCTGCGAAGAATAATAGGAGTATAAAAAATAGCCCACGATCTATTCTCAGACCTACCGAATACAGATAAAATAGTTTCATAAAAATTGGTCAATCCGTTTCGGAGGAGTTCGATCAAAAACCCCGTGACACGAGATTTTTATATATTAGACTAGCTGTTACCCGCGACTCCGTCTGCGAAGAATAAAAAATAGCCTACGACCTATTCTCAGACCCACATACAGTGAAAAAAGTTTCATAAAAATCGGTCAAGCCGTTTCGGAGGAGTTCGATAACAAACACCGTGACACGAGATTTTTATATATTAGACTAGCTGACCCGACAAACGTTGTTTTGCCATATTAGGGGTATAAAAAAATAGCCTACGACCTATTCTCAGACCTACATGAAACTACCGTGAGACTCACTCATAGTGAAAAATTACGGATAACTCACGCCCATGAACGAGTTTAGCTCGAAATGTTCCGGGCTAATCCGTAGCCCTTCCTCCTGGTGTACACGCCACGGCTGCTGCCAAACGCGCGCGCACGAGTGCATATTCGCGAGTGAGTGGTGTATTTTTTCATATTTTTGTCTGCTTTTGAAATTTGTTTCGTTTAACTGACACTGACTTGTGAGTGAAAATAGCTTTTGATGTTTTGAGCCATGCAACTGTCATTGAACCTTGGATGGTGAAGGGATTTCTTGGTAGACTATACCGCTGTACGTTTTTTTTTTTCATCGTCCTACCCGCCTGTTTTGCAATGTCAGCACGCTATATAAGGGCGCAGGCTGAAAACCAGCGCGGTGATGAGTAATCCTCACCGCACATGCTGAGCCTGAGCCTTTTGCCACATAATTTTGTGTATTTTTTCTTTTTCTTTTTTATGGGCAATAAATGGTTTTTTATTTATTTATTTATTTATTTATTTATTTAATGTCATTCTCGCAGTTAAAAACGTGCAGTCCTAAAACAATAGAAAATTGGATTAGACGAAAAGCTCGTAAACATGACAATATTCTTAGCACGAAGCACAATTTACGGCCGGCTCAAATTATTCAACAAGTAACTTCGAAGACTGTTTACGAACTAAGTTATGGCTTACATAAAAGACGGTTTTTCACATTTTTAGGGTTCCGTAGTCAACTAGGAACCCTTATAGTTTCGCCATGTCTGTCCGTCTGTCTGTCTGTCCGCGGCTAAGCTCAGAGATCGTTAGTACTAGAAAGCTGTAATTTGGCATGAATATACATATCAGTTACGCCAACAAAGTGGTAAAATAAAAAATAAAAAATAAAAATTATTTAGGGTACCTCCCTGTTGGCGACTGGTTGGCAAAACCTCTTTTTTGTAGTTCGTTATTTTTGTTCCTATTTTAAAATCTACTAAGACCCGCCTGACAGAGACGGAGAAGTCAGTTGCTCTGTCAGACGGGTTGTGCTAAGTTCTATTTGTCTGTTTATTCCCTTTTATTATAGTTGGTAACCATTTTAAACGTGTATTTCATTTAATTACGTAGTGTCGTCAATATTTTGGTCCTTCTGGAACCTAAGTCTAAATTTGCCTAAATTTCTTTTCCCATTTTGACGTCTTTTCTGTCCGAAATGGCTATAACGCGAAGCCATAAAAGCACAGCCCTCCTGACAGTTGCGGGAGCCGAAAGTACGCAACGCGCCGAGCAATCTTCGCGTAGCGTACCGCCGATTCCCGCGGCAACTCTTACTACTCTTAGCAGCGCTCCGACGCTACCTACTAGTTCGGGCACACGACCTGTGGACGACACTCCGCGCGAAATTCAGCAGCTTTCCGCCACCCGTCCTAGTGCCCGAGCTAGTCCGCCAGAAGGCGGTGACAAACCTCCATTGAGTGTTTACAGCAAACATTCTTCACGTTCGTCTGCAACCATCCACGCTCAGATTTTGGCCGCGGAAGCGGACGTCCTTCGGCGCCGCGTGCAACGCGAAAAGTTACAGGCCGAGCGTGAGCGTGAACTCGCCCTGTTAGAGGCGAAAGCAGACGAGGCGGAACTCAAGGCGAAACTCGCAGCGTTAAAAGATAAGTCAGACTCAAATTCTAACTGTTTTTCCGACAAACGAACCGAATCTTGGGTTCATACACAAAACATTAACATGTCCCCGGGTGCACTCGCGAATATACCTTGTGGGGCACCGACTGTCACTTTGGGTGATATCACCCAAGGACGCCCCTTACAGTCGACTGTTCCAACTAACTTGGTTACTTTTGCAGCACCCAATGACAACCGTCCTGACCGTACTGAACCCACGCTCGTCGGAAATAACAACGTCTCATCGACACGTAATTTTAGAATTTCTGACAACCCAACGGACGCAATTGGTCAACTGGCCCACGCCATCTCCGCCCTATCCGACCGCTCGAGAAAACCCGAACTACTTTCTTTCTCAGGCGACATTAATCAATGGATAGCGTTCAAATCTGTCTATGACCGAACTAAGACAATGTTTTCCCCAGCAGAGAACTTAACTCGACTGAGTAATGCTATTCGTGGACCGGCGTACCAGTCCGTGGCGTCGCTGCTGTGGACCGCGCTCGACCCGCAGGATATCGTCGACGCGCTGGAGCAAACCTATGGCCGCCCCGAAGTCCTGGTGGCGCGCGAGGTCGCCGAGCTACGCAACATTACTAAGTTAAGTTCCCCGAACTTTTAATCGCTCTTGCGAATAAATTACGCAATTTCGTTACAACTATTAAACTGCTAAAACAGAACGACTATTTGTTTTCGCCAGAGCTTTTTCGCACTATTTTACTTAAATTAAGCGAACATACTAGAGCTCGATTTACCGACTTTGCCGCGATTCACATGCCGATAGAACAAAACGTTTCAAAATTAGAAATTTTGTCACGGTTTTTGTTTATTGAGGCTGACAAACAACTGAAATATAGTTTTTTATCAGATGGTAATGTGAAGCCCCAAAATTCTTTTCTTCCTGTAAAGCCTGCTTTTACAAGAAAAGAAACCGTTCATGCCACAACCTCTAATAAGTCACCGGAATGCACATACTGCAAACAGGGGACGCACAACATAAAAACTTGTAAGATTTTTTTAGGCCTTAGCGTTGACGATAGATGGCGTTGGGTTCGAGAGAAGAAAGCGTGTTATCGTTGTTTAAAGTCGAATCCACATACTTGGAGCCAATGCCGAGTTAAACCATGCGGAGTTAACGGTTGCACCAGACGTCACAACTCACTTTTACACGGAACGTTACTAACAGAAGTAAACGTGAACTCCACCACCGAAACTCAGCGTAACGAAAACGCTCCAACTCCTTCTAACAACGCAACCACTTCTTTCACTAGTACTAATACCGACGAAACCTCCGTGAAAGATACTAACACTGCTGATATTTTATTAAATCTAACAGGATCGCTGAACTCAACTTCATTTCCACGTGGCTTGCTTAAAGTGATCCCGATAGTCCTCGAGGGTCCAGATGGCGCGTTCGAAACCACAGCTCTACTCGACGAAGGCAGCACGGCGACATTGATCGACGGCAAGGTAGCGGCGCGAATCGGCGCTACGCCCAACCGTCAAGAGCGTCTTCGAATTGAAGGGGTCGGTGGTATGTCAAAAGTGGTTGACGTAAATTACGTAAATTTCTATATAAGAGGACGTAACCGATCGGACCGCCACCTGGTAGAGAACGCAAGAGCGATTAAGCCCCTTGGCCTGCGAGTTCAAAACCCGGACACTATTAATTGCATGGAATTTGATCACCTGTCAGATTTATCAGAAGAACTTTCACACAGTCGCACACCGCCGACGGTCCTTATTGGTGCCCCCGATTGGCATTTGTCTTTGAGCCGCGAAACACGCCGCGGCAAGAAGAATGAACCCGTCGCGTCTAACACTTTACTAGGGTGGGTTCTACACGGAGCATATTCAGTTTCTTCTAAGAAGCTCGAGTTCGTCAACCACGTTTGCGACGACTTAGACGTTCTTATAAAGAGCCAGTATGCCATCGATTCCTTAGGAATCACGAAATGTGTACCGCGCCCTAACGAAGATGATAAGAGAGCGTTAGACATCATCGAAACTTCTGCTCAAAGAATGGACGACGGTCGTTTTGAAGTTGGCCTTCCTTGGAAGAAAACTTCACCACAAATAATACCCGACAGCTATCCGCAGGCGCTATCACGTTTCAAAGCACTTGAAAGACAAATGTCTAAGGACGTATCGTTCGCCGCAGCTGACGAAAAATTTATAAACGATATCGTTAGCAAAGGCTACGCAGAAGAATGTGATCTCGAGTCATACCACAAACGCTCGCCGTCAAACGTCTCTTGCGTTAACCAAAACGGCAACATTCGCTGGTACTTGCCAACTTTCGGTGTTTTTCACCCACAGAAAAAGAAGCTCAGAGTCGTACATGACGCAGCTGCGGTAACGAAGGGTGTGAGCCTCAATAGTTTACTTTTACAAGGCCCCGACTTACTTTGCTCGTTGCTAGACATTTTATTTCGCTTCAGGGAAGGCGCGGTAGCGTTAAATGCTGACATAAAAGAAATGTTTCCACAGGTCAAAATCGCAAGAAATGACAGAGATGCCCAACGTTTTCTTTGGCGCAACAGAAGTGGCGCTATCATAGAATACCGCATGTCATCTATGATCTTTGGTGCAGTATCTAGTCCATTTATCGCACTGCACCTGAAGAATAAAAACGCTAAGATGTTTGAGACTAACTATCCCGCAGCGTGCAAGGCAATAATTGAAGACCATTATATGGACGACTATTTAGGTAGCCACTCAAATGTCACGGACGCCGCCAAGTTGGCCGCCGACATAACGACAGTACACAAAAAGTACTGTTTCGAAATGCGCGCATGGACGTCGAACGACCCTGCAGCACTAGCTTTGATCCCAAAGGAATTGAGAAGCGACACTAGCTCAGATGTGTACCTACCACCCAACAACGAAGTCGGCGTTTTAGGTGTCAAATGGAACCCACGTGAAGATTCACTCACTTTTCGCTCTACACCTTATTCAACAATTGACCCTTTAACAAAACGTAACTTGTTGTCCAGCGTGATGAAAGTTTACGACCCGCTTGGCCTGTTAATGCCAGTTATTATTTGGGGTCGCATTTTAATACAAAAGCTGTGGCGAGAAGGGATCGATTGGGATACACAAATACCCGATAAATACGTCGTCGAATGCGAAGATTGGTTTAAACAGTTACAGGGTACAGTCAGCATCAAAATTCCGCGTTGGTACATGTTCAAGTCGAATCCAAAAGATGTTCAGTTACATGTTGTGGCCGATGGTGGCGAACAAGCCTACGCCTGCGTCGCATATTGGCGTTTCAGTTACAACGACGGCTCCGTATCGACAGCGTTGATTGGCAGCAAAGCGCGAGTAGCTCCACTTAAACCACTTTCTATTCCGCGTTTGGAGCTACAAGCGGCACTTATTGCTTCCAGATTCGCTCAAACAATACTACACGCTCATCGTTTGAAACCCTCCGCATCCATTTTTTGGACCGATTCAACTACCGTCTTAAAGTGGATCCGGAGCGACGCTCGTACTTTCAAACCATTTGTAGCTCATCGTTTGGGAGAGATACTGGAAACCACCAGCCCATCAAATTGGAGATGGATCCCTACCTCTCTCAACGTCGCGGATGATGCCACTAAACCCAAAAAGCTTAACTTTAATTGCTCTCATAGGTGGTTTAGTGGTCCATCGTTTCTCGCTGACCCATTATGTACGTGGCCAACCGAGGAACAAGTTACGGACGTGGACGAGACCTCAACAGACTTCGAACTTAGGTCAGATTCAGTGGGGTTGCTCGTCGACGTCCCCCTAGTTGAAATACCTATTCCTAACCCAATGCGTTTTAGCTCGTGGTTACGCCTAGTACGCGCTACCGCCCGTTTTATACAAGCCGCGCGTCTATTTCGACATAAACTGTCGAAACCAATTACTACAAACTCTATTTTGTACACAGATGGCGCCACATCCCCCTCTCGTCTTCGGGCTTTGGATATCGTCGAAGCGGAGAAGATGCTCTATCAACGGATGCAACGTGACAGCTTTCCTGATGAAATAAAAGCACTGACAGCCACACAGCCCGTACCCAAGAGCAGTCGTATCGCCACGCTTTCGCCAGTGCTAGACGAAGACAGCTTGCTCAGGATAGATACCCGAATTGGCTCTGCCCCAGGAGTGCCCGAGCATACGAAGACACCCATCATCATGGACGGCCGCCATCACATTGTGAAACTCCTAATTCTCGATCAACATATAAAAGCATCGCATGGCTTCAACGAACTCGTTTTAAATGAACTTAGACAGAGATTTTGGATACTTAAAGCAAGAAACACTATCCGCAGCATAACGAAATCCTGTTCACAATGCAAAAGGTGGAAAGGACAAGGAATAAAACCACAGATTGGTAACCTACCTGTAGAGAGACTCGACCATCACAAAAGACCATTTACTCACGTTGGTCTTGATTACTTTGGCCCTCTAACTATAAAGATTTGTCGACGTCAAGAGAAACGCTACGTGGCACTCTACACATGTCTAGTTTCAAGAGCCATACACCTTGAATTGGTCAACTCACTCTCCTCAGACGCTGCCATCATGAGCCTCAGGCGGTTTATAGCTCGTCGTGGGTCCCCGTCTACCATTTTCTCTGACAACGGAACCAACTTCGTCGGTGCTTCTCGTGAACTTCGGTCTCTACACGACGAGTCAGTTAAAGAATACGCTACGAATCATCATATAGCATGGCGCTTCATACCTCCTGCATCGCCTTTCATGGGTGGAGCGTGGGAGAGACTGGTACGCACGGTGAAGACAGCTTTAAGATCCTCTCTAAACAACAGATCCATAAAAGAAGACGTACTGACGACGCTCCTTTTGGAGGCGGAGGCGATTGTTAACTCGAGGCCGCTTACATACATATCGTCCTCACCTGACGCACCTGAAGCGATAACGCCTTTCCATTTTATACTAGGCAGCTCTTCAGTCGTACCATGGACATCTAGTCTGACTGATGCCGACATTTTGAGGCGAAGGGTACTACGTCACGCTGATCATTTTTGGGCTCGTTGGCTAAAGGAATATCTTCCAACCCTTCGACCAAGAGGCCCAACAAGCAACGCACCAACATTACGGGAGGGAGATGTGGTGCTCATCGCGGATGCCTCCCTTCCCCGCGGGCTCTGGCCCCTGGGAAGAGTAGTCAAATGTTACCGAGGCTCCGACGGGCTGGTCCGCGTAGTGGATGTACATACGAGAAGCGGAACGCTACGCCGACCAGCCCGTAAATTAGTTTTAGTGGAGGCTGAGCCACAACCAGTTGCCACCAGCTCCTAGTGTTGCACACTGGGGGTCCAGTATGTTGGCGACTGGTTGGCAAAACCTCTTTTTTGTAGTTCGTTATTTTTGTTCCTATTTTAAAATCTACTAAGACCCGCCTGACAGAGACGGAGAAGTCAGTTGCTCTGTCAGACGGGTTGTGCTAAGTTCTATTTGTCTGTTTATTCCCTTTTATTATAGTTGGTAACCATTTTAAACGTGTATTTCATTTAATTACGTAGTGTCGTCAATACTCCCATAGACGTAAAGGGGGGTGATTTTTTTTTTCTCGACTAATCCTATAGTATGGGGTATCGTTGGATAGGTCTTTCAAAACCATTGCGGGGTTGCTAACATGATTTTTCTATTCAGTGATCTGTTTGCGAAATATTCAACTTTAAAGTGAAAATTTTCATTAAAATCGAGCGTCCCACCCCCCCTCTAAAATCTAAACTGTTAGGTGGAAAAATTTGAAAAAATTCAGAATGGTAGTAAATATATCAAATTTACTAGGAAAATTATAGCGGCTAAGATTGCTTGGAAATTATGTGTAGTTTAAGAGTAAATAGTAGCCTAAGGTATAAAACATACCTAAACTTGGATGATTCCGTAAACATACGAAATCCTTAGAAAAATATTACTTGATTTTTTGTAATGGCTACGGAACCCTACCTTGTGCGTGTCCGACACGCTCTTGGCCGGTTTTTTTCACATTTTTCCCAAGTTCTCTTTAATTTTCCTCTACTCTTTTGTTGTTTTTGATTCGGTAGCAGTATTATTGCAATATCATTGACTCAAATTGGAGTATTACGCGCGTGAAAAATCAATTTTCTTTCAATTTAACGCTATCAGTCGGCGAGAGTTAAAAATTTTCTTGCGTCTCCGCCGCCTACGGTCGGCTGGCAGTGGCGAAGCTTTTTACCGAGATGTTTGCCAAAATTCATTCAGTTTTCTGATCAGATAGGACGAGGACACTGACAAATGATCGGCCGAATGGAACGGCCGTCGGCGCGTCCGTGCGCACGCTGTTTTCCAATCTTCCCAATAAATTTACTTCGAAAAACTCAAATTAATCTTACTGAGGGATGTTTTGCCGTCGACCTTCGCGCTTTAATATTCTTGTTTGGCTAATCTGCTGATGATCTACGAATCAAGACTTTAGTGGAAGGATAATTAGGTACTTATTTAATATATTTAGGTACGAGTACAGCTTTGTCTAATTTAAAATGACGCGCGCTATCACCGCATTTTCACACAGGACTTTTCATGCGATTCGTCGATCGTAATGTTGCACACTGATCATAGTTCACGGAATACTCGGCGCTCCCAAACAGATGAAGAGTCGTAATTAATATTTGCACGCACGTATCAAAATCAACTGATTCAGTAAAGGGGCGCGCGTCATTTTAGCTTAGACAAGCTCTATTATATTTGAAATTTACCATGAGGTTTACGGCGAAGGAAAACATCGTGAGAAAACCTGCACACACCAGAGGAGAAATTCAATTGTGTTTGTGTGAACTTCCCAATCCGCACTATGCCCGCGTGGGAACTACGACCCAAGCCCTTTCGTTCTGAGAGGAGGCCTGTGCCCTGCAGTGGGACGTATATAGGCTGGGATGATGATGATGAAGTATTTAGGAATAGAATAGATTCCTGGCTACTAACTAAGCCAAACGAACAAAAAGATGGAGAATGATAATTCATTTCTTATTTTCTACCACTAGCGTCGTAGCCAAGTAGTTTGACCTATGGCATCTCAAGTAGATGGTCGTGGTTTCGAATCACAACTCTCACCTGTATTTTTCAGAATTTATGTGCGATATTACATTTTTAATTTACCATGAGCTTAGTCGATGAAGAAAAAACACCGTAAAGAAACCTGCACACAGTTATGATATGAACCCAATTTATTGGTGTGTGTAAAGTTCCCAATCCACATTTGTCCCTTGTAGGAATGACAGTCTAAGCCCTTTTATTCCGAAAAAATATCTGTGTCCAACATTATATTATGTTTAATTCTATTTAACCACTGTGTAAAATAGGTATAACGTGTTCAAATAAAATTTTCAATACCTTTCTAGCTAAGAAATTTTGATTTTCTTTTGCTCATCAAAATAAGTATTTGCTAGGCTGTCTTTCTTGAACATTAAAATTTGTAATCTTACAAACCTACTTTACAAACGATTGAGCTACAACTTTACCCAGACTTGCCCTTCTCCAAGCACAGTAAGTATACTTAGAAGATACAAAAGGACGGAAAACTTTGCAATTAGGGGAGCTTAACGCAAACATTTTCCGTTCCGAGAATAAAAATGGGAAAACGATGTCAGGAAAAGGTGAAATACTTAACTTTAATAAGTTTTACAATCCTTTAAGTAACTTTGAGTTGTGTTTACGTGATTTTAGAGTACGCTGCCGTTCGCACTCATTTTTGATTGGAAGGTTTTCTACTTGCATTTAATTATATGATTTAGTATCTCCATTTTACCAATCCAGGCGGGGCGCGCCTTTACCTTTAAAAAATAAATAAAATAAATATCATGGGACAATTCACACCAATTGACCTAGTCCCAAAGTAAGCTAAGCAAAGCTTGTGTTATGGGTACTAAGCAACGGATAAACATACTTATATAGATAGATACATACTTAAATACATATTAAACACCCAAGACCCGAGAACAAACATTCGTATTTTTCATACAAATATCTGCCCCGACCCGGGAATCGAACCCGGGACCTCAAGCTTCGTAGTCAGGTTCTCTAACCACTAGGCCATCTGGTCATCCGTTATGTGGTTAGTTTAGTATTTCAATGGCCCGCAAGGACTAGTAAGGAATGGAACTCGCTACCATCTTCTGTATTTTCAGATAGATATTTATCTAACCTAGGGCTCAAGTCTAGAGTAAATAGGCTGTTACTGAACTAATCAACTAATGAGCCTTTAGGCTCATCGGCAGTTTTCATCAGGGGCAATCACTGGTCAGTTTCATAAAAAAACTTGCTTTAAGTATATGCAAATTGATTCAATTTTAAGAGCGTTTGTAATATACATATTCTATTAAAAAAGCGATACTTGTTTATATATCACCACTACGTTGCACTTTGCACGTTGCGTTGTTACGATTTTTACAAAAATCAAGGTATCATTGGAAAAAGTTACTTCAGTAAGATGTTTATATTTAATAAAGGCCTCATTTTTTTGCCCAATGGCTGATTATCTTTGAAAGTGACATAATTTCGTCTATAACTCGTGAGAATACACCACGTTCTCGGTATAGTGTATGTCAATCTGGGAAAGTGTAGCTTTCAATCTGTGCAAGAATTATCAAAATGTTTCTGCAGTTATAAAGATTATCCCCTTGATAAAACAAGCGCACAATCTCACAAAGTTTACCTATGTACAATAAGTAAGAAGAATATGAGTAAGTATAGTTAGCTGTAGCCTACAACTTTGACTGCATCCCCCAGGAACTTTCCACTTTCCAGTCATAAAAAGTGGCTTAGTTAGGGCAAAGATAGTGCAGTTTTGTAAATAAAATAATCTGTACAAATAGAAGGAGAAACAATAAATAAACAATACCTATAGGGCTGGCACTTTCCTCTCTCAGAGACTACGAATAGTAGTTCAGAGAGGTAATGCGCCAGTGTTTTGGGGTTAATGCCCGAAGCAGAAAATATCGACGACGTTTTTACTTCGTAGTTTTTGTTTTCTTATAGGGTAAAATACCTTAGTCACCCGGGTACCGGTAGTCGGCCGTATAATGAGTGCGAAGAGTACGAAAAATATCTCTCGTGCTCTTCCCACTCGTGCGAACGATAGGCAGAGGCCGACTAAGTACCACTGGGCAATATTATTAAAAGCCTGAGCACTGGGTGTTTTACCCTATTCAGTTTTAGTTTTCTAATTATATTTTATCCTATTGTTTGAATAATAAACTTAACTTATTTGTAGAGACGGTACAGTTATTTTAGATATTACCCTCTACATACGAACAAAGTTCACTACTTTATCATATTTATTTAATTAAATTAACGGTACAAAGTTAGTGTACAAGTTATCAATCCACCAACATGAGAAATAAGGAATTCACTTTTAATAATAGCTATTATTTGTTGTTTGGTGTTTCTAATTAAGTTTACCTTAAACATTTTTATAAACCAGATTACTTCTCGACTTACATTATTTTTTTGCTAAAAATAGAACTTTAAGAACAATTTGTTTTTATCCTTTATGACTTTAGCAGTTTCTGGCCGTTTTCCTCGTTTTAAGGATGAAGTATTCGCAAAATCGCGTAAGAGAACTCCTCCAAGATATTTAATATGATTGTCAAACATGTTTGTTTGTATTTATGTTATATTGTTGGTTGACGTATGTATATATTTCAAACTAAATACAAACTGAAATATAGATGCACAGAAAAACTCCAGAAAAAAGACCAATGCTGGGAATCGAACCCAGGTCCTCAGCGTTCCGTGCTGCGTGCTTACCCCTACACCACCACTGGTCTAGAAGTTAGCGACGAATTTTTCCCATACATCGTACACTTCAGTCTGTTATAATCACATTAGGCAGTGATAAAGCGCGCATCTATGTTATGCTCTCTCTCTCTCTCTCTTTATTGTATTTAGTTTGAAATATATGGTTTCACGGGATGACCGTAAAAGTAATGAAAAAATGAAGTTGAAAAAAAAATAAAAAATAAATAGAAAAAGATACTTCATACTTAACTTGACGTATGTATGTTACTACATACGAGTACATATATAGGTTACTACCTATTTGACCTGGGGGCCCTATACATCTCTCGGTCAATGAAATTGCGACAGTGGAGAGTGTTCTGGTTTCTGTGCTATTTAGGAACACTTGTTAGTAAAATGTCTTTTAATTGGTTAGTAAAGAGTTTTCTTTACTAACCAATTAAAATTAAATTTTCTTTGTATTGTAAGTAATCTGTTTTTAGAAAAAACCGACCCAGGGCGTGTCGGACACGCCAAGGATAGGGTTCCGCAGCCATTACGACGTGTACTATCTGCATTCAACAATTAATATTTTTGTAAAGATTTTGTACGGAAATTCCCTAGATGGTATATCTTAATAGGTCAGACGGCTATTTACTCTTAAACTACTAATAATTCTCAAGTGAACTTAGTCGTAATAGTTTTTCTTGTTAATTTGATATTGACTCTCATCATGATTTTTTCAAATATTTAAATCAATAATTTCGTTTTTAGAGGGGGGACACTCGATTTAACCAAAAATTTGCACTTTAAGTTGAATATTTCACAAACGAATCACTGAATCGAAAAATTGTCTGCCCATTCCTTTATGATTTCAAAAGACCTATCCAACGATACCGCACACTATTATGTTAGACGAGAAAAACAATCACCCCCACTTTAAGTCTGTGGGAGGTACCATAAAAAAAATTATTTCTTCATTTTATTTTTTCACTTGTTCCGAATAATTGCTACAAAATGTCCATGCAAAATTACAGCTTTGTAGCCCTAAGTCTCAGAACTAAGCTGCCGACGGACGGACAGACGGACGGACAGACAGACATGGCGAAACTATAAGAGTTCCGTTTTGCAAATTTGGCTCCGAATCTCTAAAAAGCATTACCCATTACCAACGTGGACTTGTCTATAATATTTTTCAAAATCAAAATTTAAATCATAAATTTATTAAGTTAGTATTAATAATTAAGTATTTAGGCCGTTAAAGGCTCTTTTACGTTGTCTTTTTATTTAGACTACCAGCGTTTCCGAAAAGACGGTGATTGCCAAGAAGAACGTACCGCAAGAAACTTGGTACAAAGTAATTTTTTCTAAAATAAAAAACAGATTAAAATTTATTTTACATTTCGACAAAGGAAAAACCGCTTGTTACGTCCTTCCCATTGTTTTTCGTATTGGTACAGTACGGTCAAGTGCAAAAATAAATACTGATTCAATCCTCCCATCGTTATATACCTACCTATACCTTAATTCGACGACATAAGAGCTATGGGACATATTTATGAGCAAGTTGTGTGCACCCATATTTTTACACTTGACTGTACAAGGAAATTGCTGTTGGTACTAATGTTCCCAAAGCTATTGGAGTATGCATAGTTCAAAAGCCGAGCTTTAGTGAACGATTTCTATTCTCAAGTGAACTAGAAACAGAAAGCAAAATCAAACAAAACTACAAGCGCTCGTATTTTAGTTTATCGGTAGCACTTGTCGTACCGGTTTACCCAACACACGCCTATTGTATATTAACATACTATAATGATTGTCTGTCTGTATGCTGATGATAACATAATATTTGTAATTAGTAAAATTGTAGATACAGCCATTTGAGGGTCATGAAGCGCAAATTTAATTCTTTAAATGAATAAGCCTTAAATTTGCAAAATATGTTTTTAAATAATGTAAATGGTGTTTTGCTGCTTAATGAAGGAATTTCCTATTTTCTACTTATTTTTGTTATTTAAGCTTTAACTTGGCATGCAGTTTCAGGAAATAAAGAAAACATAATACGGGAAAAGAACAAGATGCAATAGAGTCGTCATTATAATAGTTTTTGGTAAATAAATTCGCGACAAGAAAGCTGAACACCTAGATAAAAAATTGAATTGATACCTAAGAAATTTAATATTTGAACAAGACATTTGAAAAAATAGGTTCATTATATTTGAAATTTAACTGGCATTGAGTATGAAGCGACGCGGGCTACAATCTACTCACTCATATGTATCACAAAGACGAGTTTTATGACCACAGGGAATATCATTTTTAAAAACAAACCCAGTGTTTCAGAGTTTGTGGTAACAACCGGTCCTGTTTCATATATTCGCCCGGCACAATGTTATCAAGATGCATAAAGTGGTTGCTTTTCGTTTTATTTCTATGTTGGAATCTGAGTTATGGACAAATTTTTAAAATGCATAGAGACAGTTATGACATACGTAAGTACCATTAAATTAAGTCCTTATACCCCTGTTCCAATTTATTGGGACAGGTGTAGGTATAGCCACAAAATACGGTTCCGTAACTTCCCTATTTATAAGGTTTCTATACAAGCCGAAACTAACACGCCGTATCATTTAGGATGTTAATTTCGCGCCAAACGATCTTAAATATCGGACTTAGTAAAAAGTTCAGTTATAATATACGTAAAGCGCCAATTACATATAATCATAAAAATAAAACAATAAAGAAATAGTTAAAAATTGTCATAAAATTAATTACAACTTGTTAATAACCGTAACTTACGAAACATTTAAACGGTAAACGGAGTGACGTCAAAAACAGCTAAACAACAATAATAATTAGTCGTTGAATAAGAAAATAAATACAATAAATTGATAACATGATGATAACAAACACGCATAATATTAATGAATGATATATTGATATTGACAAATGTCAATCGGCTTTTGCATTCGTCAGTGGAGAAACTATTCAATAAATTGAGCTATCACTTTTGTGGTTAGATGGCTGTTATTGTTGACACAAAAGTTTACAGTAACTTATAATTTGAATGCTTCGACTTATAATTTAGTTGTGTATTGCAGAAACATTTATTTATTTATTGATATAATTTATATTTACAGGCTTACAGTAAACATTAATTAATTAATTACTTAGCGAAATAATAAGTAGGTATAATAAAAGTATAATATAAAAATATAATAAAAGTTAGACACTCTTCGAACATCTATTTAACATAATACTTCTGTTCAGTTCATTATATTTTCATTCAGTTCTGGTAAAGAAAAGCCACGTGAGTAAAATCAAGTTACAAAATAAATTTAGTAACTACAAATGCCGCTTTTATCTCTGACACAACAGGTCAACGGACTTGATCATACGTATAACTTATTAACTTTACTATGCTATACATATATGCTAAACGAAAAAGGCCTAGCCTACCACAACCTTTCCTAAAATAACAATAATTTCGTTGTAAAATGGAATGTAATCACCAATTAGCAAACCTCAGCAGGGTTAGTGACGGCTTTTAGAGCGCGCGCAGACAGAGAGCGGTCTGGAGTTCTGATTTCCGCGTTCGGATTTCTGCGTTCTTTCGAATGTACTGAGTCCCTTACGATAACGCACGCAGCAGGCGGTACCGAACGGATTTTCTTACGGTTTTCGTAGATAGAAAAAGCTTAACTTCATTAAAACAACAATTTCGGGTAACAATTTAAAAGTTATCGTCGTTTAAATCTTCTACTTCTATATCTATACATATGATAAAGCAGTAGAAATCATGGGTCTCTGTATGTACACGCTAATCTCTGAAACTACTAAACGGACCTAATACGGACTACTAACGGACGGCTTTACTGCGCGGACGAAGTCGCGAGCACCAGCTATTTCAAATACTTAAGTATAATTTCGCTCTGCTTGAGCGGCCATAGGTCAAAATACTAGGCTATCACGGTATCTACGGTTTCTTTGGTCATATATACCCACTAAAACAATATTTCGCTCACACACAGCGAGCTAAGTTGTTTTAAATTTTAACGCAGCGTAAGTGAACGAAGGTTCCTTTCACACAAGTTGATTAAAAATGAACGGGCTAGCCTCATCTCGGTTTAGTTACCTCGTAGGGGTTATGCTGTGTGGTCGTGCTGTTTTATCAATCTTATGTTTAGGTATGTGGCCAATTGCGGCTACAGGTCGGCCGCTGAGCAAAAATATTGTAGTAAAATATTAGAAGTGGTAGAGCCATGTTGTAGCTAGCCGCTGCATCACGAATGGGCCGGCTCGTCCGGGGCAGTACCACCCTCTCACAGAACACCGGCGTGAAGCATCAGTACTCCTGCTGCGTTTCGTACGGTCAGTGAGAGCGCCGGGGCCCCAATACCTCTCCCCCTCCTCTATTCCCTTTCCTTTTTCCTCTCCCTTTTAAGGCCGACAACGCACTGGCATCGCGTAAAGCGTTGCGGGTGTCTATGGACAGTGGTGGTCATTTAACATCAGGTGACCCACTAGTTCGTTTGTCTGGCCTATAACATAAAAAAAAAATGTAACTCAAAAACTTAAAGGAAACTTGTTACCTAAATTCAATACCATTAAACGAGCGATTGTGTAGCAATGAATGAGCTGTTCGTGGCTAACTTTAAGGTTGGTGGGTGGAAACCAAAAAGTTGAGCCACGTTAAAAGATGGTTAACCATATAAAATGATTATTCCTATATTTAATTGTATGGGTAATTTTCATGTCACAAAGGAAAACTTCTATACAAACTTTAACTGGAAGAGATTAGATTAAAAATTGGAATGATTGAGTCATGAAGCAGCACCTTCGCAACTGTGTAGTATACAAGTCAGTCTAGCGAAAGACATCCCAAAACGACATGCCTTTGGAAACCAACATGGCCGACTTAGGTGTCAAGTCGCTAGATGAACTTAATTTTAGCGTTAAGATGTCTAACTTTTTGATCTCCACCCAAGAAAGAAATGTTTTTTATCTAAAATTATGGTAGTCAGTAGGTACCTACCTTATATATTCATGTTTAGGTGGTGACGCAGTATTTCCTTTATCTACTTAAGAGTATAGTGATATTTGATAAGGCAAATGAATACATCAAATTTACTTGACTTATAAAAATTGATACGTAATAGTTCTTTTTTTATAAAAATTCATTTTCCATATCTAATACGCAAGTGGTGACCAAAACAGACTTGAGGTCTAATTGTCTAACGCACTCAGAATAACAATCGCTTTCACCCTTCTTTCGCTACTTCTTTCTGTCATTCGATACAATATACAGCATAAGGGTAGAAGAAAAAACCCCAACGCAATTATGTCACAGTACATAATATGTTTGAAAATCAAGTAAATACTATTAGGTATAGTCTAAATTAAATAACATTTACGTTGAGTGTTGTATATACCTGTTATTAGTGTTACATATAGAATAAGAACCGTTGTAACTATTTACTGTAATTTCCGCGTAAACACTGTTGGTGTATCAATAAATAAATAAATAAATGTAATGAGAGCTGATAACTTTGAAACGGCTGAACCAATTTTGATTAAATATGTCTAAGAACCATCGCCAAGAAACCGGCTTTCAAATAGAAACCCGTTAAAGAGCTATAATCCACACACACACACACACACATTCACACGCGCACGCGCAAGCGCACGCGCACGCACGCACGCATACACACACACACACACACACACACACACACACACACACACACACACACACACACACACACACACACACACACACACACACACACACACACACACACACACACACACACACACACACACACACACTAGCGGCCAAACTTGTAACACCCCTCTTTTTTCGTGTCGGGATGATGAATGCAATCGCGAGCGCTGGCGCGTTAGACAATACGGCCTCGGTTTTTGTATTACCTCTTTCATTTCAACTAGTTCATTTATCATGCAATGAATTCACGTGTATAAAATGTCAACATGACAGTTCCATCCCGGTACCCGATTTGGTTTCTTTTACTACACATGTAGGTACAAACATGACTTTGTAAGGGTGAAAAATATAACCTTCCTTTTGGGTCAGTTGCAGTTGAGTAAAAATTACAGGCAAAACATGAAGAGCATCTTCTAATGGATTGGACAGGTACTAAAAAACAGGTTACATATTATGAACAGACTGGTTCTTCCTCAGCTTAGGTTTATTTTTGCAAACGATCCAGTTTCTTGCCGATAAATTCAATGTCAATGCTCTAGGGGTGGATTCAAATGTAATTTGGAGACATCGACATCTCTATCCCCCGTTTGATGGCATTAAATACATGGGAAATATCATTCCTGTTTAAGGTATACGAGTAGGTACGTTCAAATATTTTGTGTACGCTAATGATTCGAACTTCTGTTCTTGGTGGTATTTTTACTTCAAACGTTTATAAGACCAGACGGGAAGGTACATCCCCGGCCATAAAGATTGCACACGGTCTTTGAAATAAGACTCGGCAAATGTCGGTCATTTGCAGTCTTTTTCCAAAGACCGATGTGTTTTTTGGGGAATGTATCAAAATATATAAAGTTTAAAACGAATAATGGACGAAATACATAATGGTCATAATATATACTAAAATTTTCTATGAAACTACTGATAAAACGAACTTTTTTAATGGTGTAATCTACAGATTGGTTTAGGTTAGGTTAGGTTAGGTTAGGTTTATTTTATGAAAATCCTGTAAAGTTGATAATTTCCAAGAAAATTGCATTATATCCCCCATTATGACCATTATGTATTTCGTCCTTTATTAATTTTAAACTTTATATATTTTGATACATAATATATACTAAACATACATACATATCCATACATACATACATACAAACGTACATATCCGTTTTTTGTGTGCTACACACACACACACACACTGTAAATGTCCGACATTTGCCGAGTCTTTTTTCAAAGACCGTGTGCAATCTTTATGGCCGGGTAGGTACTGTAGCTATAAGTATACACAACATTTTTTCAATTAGATTCATAAATTACCTAAAAATCGTTTTTAATACTAACTTGTTTTTTAAACATGAAACTACCGTGAGACTCACACAGAGAAATAAACGGATCAATCACGTCTTAAAACGAGTTTAACTTGACTGTTTCGGGCTAATCCGTAGCCCTTCTTCCCGGAGTCACACGTCACGGCGATGTGACGTGTGAATCCGGGAAGAAGGGCTACGGATTAGCCCGAAACATGTCGAGTCAAACTTTTTTTATTTAAACAAGTTAGCTATGGAGTATCTTTTTGTATTTATTTTTTCAACTTCACTTTTTTATTACTTTTACGGTCATCCCGTGAAATCATATATTTCGTACTAAATATAAACTGAAATATAGATGCACAGAAAAAACCCCAGAAAAAAGACCAAAATTTTTATTTACTGAATCATACCCATTTTTTATTCGTGTGGACATGGCAAAAGTTAAGGATCTATAGCCAATATTTTTAGTCAAGTCGACGTGTGTAAGCCTGGCCAACTTTCACCCCATTTAATAAATAAATCTTGCTTCCTTCTTTGCTGACTCGGGGCCGCTAATATTATGTCCACAGGAGAGACAACTTTTGTTTCTTACGCTGTGCATGACCCTACCTGTACATTTTCTTGACTCTCTTGTATTTTTGTCACCATAATATCCGTGCCAAGTCTCAAGTGGATGCCATTAACCGTTGGACACGATACCGGTAGGACCACCAAAATTTGACTACCATAGAATAATATTGTCACCGTACTTACACAAGTATGTCAAGTCTATAGAAGTAGACCAGGTATAAGTAGTTTAAAATTTTCATCCCTAACCCTAGATTAGGGATGTCAGTTCTATACATTTTGACACTTACTTAACCCTGGGTTGGCAGTTAACTCGGAGTTAGGTAGATAACCCTGCAACGCGCAACCCCGCCTTAGTAAAAATATTAATTTTTCCCACGTACACGCCATTTTCATGCTCGAGTGAAAGCAAATATCGGATAATACTTCCATCATCAGAAACAAATTGACTTCATCAAAAATGTCCGTCATGTCCGCGGGACGGAAAAACGGACGAAAACAATTAGTCACTGGATCTGCCGGGTGTTCGAGTGATTCCCGAGTGTTGAATAATGCCCAACAACCTTGCGACCACCGAAACTTCCCAACTCCATTTATTATTTAGCCTGTTCTGAGGAACTCTACAAAGGACGAACAGATAATTGGAACCCATTTCACAGAACTACAAGATACTATTCTACAATTCTGTATACAAACTCTTTCTTGGAAAGAAACAAGTAGACTTAATAATTTCATAAAATGTTACAAACCATAAAAAAAAATGTCTTTTGGCAAACATACCTAGATATCAATGTGTCAGATAAATACAACCGTTGAAATGAACGTGAAGTTAACCGAAGCTTCAGTAACTAAGTATTTTGTATGAATCTGAATCGTGAATCGCTGCGGAACTTTTCCTCAAAAAATGTCACAGTGACAACGCTTTGTCTGGCAAGGAAAATCATTATAACGCTTCCTGTGAAATAACTGACTATTCTAAGAATGAGTTAGGAATCAAATGATTCGATAGTACGAGTAAACGAACGAATTTCGATCAGCACTAAGTACCTAACTGATTAAGAGCGGTTCTGTGACATTATTATGTTTTAGAGTTCCTTGTATTAATTCAAGGCGCACAAACTGTTTGTTTTATATTCCGCTTAGATTATTTAAACACTAGATAGAGTGTCAGTAGCAAACATTGCGATACAAAACGTCCAAAAATCCATTTGACAGCTTCATATTACGATCGCGTTCGTCATTCAAACTGAAGGGAGGCAAATGAAATATAAGCCAACTGTTGGCTTATATTTTTCAGGACGTTTTCACGCCGCTTAAGCTCTATCTAGTGTATAAATAATCTAAGATATTCCGTTAACTCGTAGTAAATATGCTTCAAATACTTTTATATGCAGATCTGAGCTTGTAAAACATACAATAACTCATTTTCGGAACTAGACGTGTTCAACCTCTCACTTAACAGGTTTATAGGTGCCCTGACAAAACTCTATTTTTTTTTGTTATTTAGATTTATAGTATTTAACGCCCGTCTCTATTTTTCTAATTTTTTGCTCTTTGTATGTTTATCGTGTAGGTATAAGATTAAAACGAAACACAGCCACATACAAATGAGAAATTACACAAAAGCTTGTAATATAGACATAAAGTCCAAAATCCGTTAAGACTTTGACATTATTCCCTTAATTAAACCAAAACTATACAAACTTCTTGTAATATTCTTGGTACTATGAACACATCTATAGACTTGAACAATGTGCGTTTCAAGCAGAATTGTTATTGTTGTACTGTATTGTTTCGAAGATTATGTTTCCCTAAACAAATTCCTTGCTTGGCTTATTACAATGTGTTCATACGGCAGGAACGTTTACTTAAAGTTAGTACATAGTCGATATCAGAAATAGCGCCGCAAATTATGCATGATTTTGTAGTCCCGTTGGTAAGCAAAGGTCTCGGCACGGTGTGTAATGATTTTGTTACAGCATAATGTTCATTGCGGTCTCCATAAATTTCTCGACAGATATAATTTTGATTCCAAGCAACAAATAATCCTCATCTCATTTTTAACCCCCGACACAAAAAGAGGGGTGTTATAAGTTTGAACGCTACGTGTGTGTGTCTGTTTGTGGCATCATAGCTCTCAAACGGGTGGACCAATTCGGATGCGGTTTTTTTTATTTGAAAGGTAGTTTCTTGGCGCTGGTTCTTACACCTGTTTCATCAAAATTGGTTCAGCCGTTTCAAAGTTATCAGCTCTTTTGCTAGCTGCGGAAAGGATCTTGGAAGCATAATAGGCATTTACTTTATTTTTAAAATATGTGTGACCAAATTGCGTCGGAGGTCTTTAAAATTTTCAATTTATAGTTATTAAATAAGTGACTGCCTTTTGCGTCGACGTATCCCTTTGCCTAACAGGCTAACATGTAAAGTCACTGCAAAATCAGGCTGGCGGTAATAACTTGTCAATGGCCTTCAATTAACCAGAACGGCGTCTATAGACCTTTTGAATTGTTCGAAATATGCGAACTGAGGCAGATTCGAAACTCGTTTGGTCCCTACCTATAAAAAAACGTAAAAAATAAGGAATTATGTTTGCTATTTGGACAGGTTTTCGTTTTAAAAAACAAGAGCAAATTTTTAAATGTCATCAGCTTTATGATCGCTTTGTTCGATGTTCGCGCATTCTTCTTTGGAGAAGAAAAAAATAATTGGTTGCAAATTACCTACTAAGTTAAGTATTGGCTGTAACCTGTTTCGCTTAACCGTCTCTGCCATTAGTTGTAATTAAATATGCCATTAACGTTATGAGTCATACACACCGCAAGAAACAAAAGTTGTCTCTCCTGCGGACAGAAAATTAGCAACTTCGACTCAGCAAACTTAGGATTTATTGAAATGGGCCGAAAGTTGGCCAGGCGTCCCATACAGCGAAGTAGATTTACCTAAAAAATATTGGCTATGGGAACCTATCGATGTTTAGAAAAATTTATTTCCGAAGGTTTAGAATCCTGAAAACTTCATTTGTCCGAATGCATTTTTTTCTGAAACTAAATATTTCAGAATTTATTTCAGGACCATCGTGTAGAACCCTTTAGGTTAGGTTAGGGTTGTTTTATTGATTGGTTGATTGCACGCTTTTTGCTGATGATGTTTCTATTATAGTCCCTTGTACTGACATAAATAAATATAATGATAATATAAACAACACAATCTGTAAAGTTATAGTGTGGCTACACAATAACAACTTACATGTAAATATAAACAAAACAACATACATACAATTTGTAAACCGGAATGGCAGAAAACAGTCATTAAAAATATCTTTTGATGATGAAGTTATTGAAGAATCCTTCAGTCAACATTTTTGGGTATTCTCCTGGATGACAGATGTTCTTGGGTCAGCCATATTGAAAAATTGTGTAATAAAATAAATTCCTTTGCATACGCCTTATGGAGACTAACAAAAATCTGCAGTAAAAGGGCTGCCATTCAGGCATATCACGGATATGTTTGCTCGTTACTAAGATATGCCGTCCTTTTATGTGGAAACTCGCAGCACGCAAATCGAGCTCTTATAGCTCAAAAGCAATGCATCAGAGCAATCTGTGATGTTGATATAATGACATCTTGTAGACCGTTGTTTAAGGATCTGCAGTTGATGACGGTACCATGCATTTACATATATGAAATCTGTTTATTTGTCAAAACTAACCCAGATCTCTTCAAATCTAATCGAGATGTATGCAACTTCAATACGAGGTACCCTGAAAGGTTGTTTGTACCCCGGAAAAAAACAGCTTTGTATGGTAAGAACACGTTTTGGATGTCTATTCATATTTATAATAAGCTAAATGATGACATCAAGCAGTTGCCTTTGATAATGTTCAAACGTGAACTTAAAACATGGCTTGTGCAAAACGCTTTCTACTCTGTAGCCGAATATTTTTCCTTTTTTGACAAATAATGAATGCATACTTGCTTAGAATACCTACTTAAAATTGACATTAGTTATGATTTACCTGCGGATTATTGTTTGAATTGGCTAAGTTATAGTTTGCCTTTGAATCATTGTTAAAATTTGCATGTCACGATAATTTACTGTAGTTTAATTGTAATGTTAGTAATATTTATTGTAAAATTTTGCATGCCAGATACTGGCGAAATATGTGAGCCATTATATATTATTGTTGAGCCATCATCTGTACCATATTTCAAGCGAAATAAAGTTATTTGTATTTGTATTTGTATTTGTATTTATAAAAACCTCAATGGTAGTCAGGTTCTCTAACCACTCAACTACATATCAGGTCATCAAAAAAACAATACAGTATAGTGTAGGTTTCAAATTCCGTAAAGCTTAGTATAATATAGTAAGTACCAAAGTAATGAAGATTTTTATTAAAAAAACTATATAGTCTTTACCCGCGGATTCGTTTAGGTGAACCAATTCAGCTATGGCGGTATTCGAATTGAATTACTAAATTATCTTCAGAATTTTCCCAAAATTTAGTGGACTTTATTTACGTTGTACCTAGGTACAAAGAACACACGTACGAAATTTTATGTCTGTAGATTTTACGCGCGTATAACTATCCCGGGGAATATCAGAATACAATGTAGCCTACGTGTTATTATTATTACCCACAACCAGCTACCTAAATAATAAATTTAATCCAAATTAGTAGGATTCGAGAGCTGTGAGAAAGCATGTTAGGCATGTACCCTAACCAGCGCTACGTCATCGCGTGAGCAGCTCGTACGACGACACTACGTCACCACGTTACGTCACCACGCTACGTCGCCGGCGCAGTGAATATTAGGCAATCGGTTTACTTTACAATAAAACCAGAGTGCACAGTGACTCGCGGCCTTTTGACACCTAACATCGGGTCCTATAGGACAACACGAAACCATTCGTGATAGCTTAAGAAAAAACTGTATTCCTTTATATTAATTCAATTTTATTATTTTAAAAAACCAAAATTATAATTCATCTCCTCCGCTGCTGCCCCCTCTATAATTAGCATGAGGGTGTCTTGAACGATCTAAGGGTTAAATTCATTTTTGCCTAAGACCGTAGGAATCGGCATATGCTCCATCATCGTTCACCATCAATATGATCTGGCTGGAAAGACGTCGAAATATTTCTGCCCGTTTTTCCGTCCAAGTTGCCGTCGCGGCGTTCGCAACATGGCACAAAGTAAAACGCCACGTAGTTTTATTAGAAAATTGTTTTGTTTAGGGTCGGACGGCGTGATGAAAAATGCATGAGATTCTACGGATGTCGAGCAAGGTTAAAGATGACACGGACAGAGTCAGGGGATTTTAAAATTTAAGGGGAATTTCTTTAGATGTTCGGGGGATAGGCGGTCTTTCATGCGTGTTCCTTGTATACAACCCAATGGAATGGGGTGTAGTGTAGTGAGACGGGGCCTTTTTATTGACGGCCGGATAGTAGCCTATTGGTTGGTCAGTTTTGGCCGAAACACTTACATTCCGGTCCTTCTTTGCAGCATTCTGTTTAATCCTGCAACACTTTGATACCTCAAAGATCGATTTAGCTATGTCACTTTCATAAGATGGTCTCAGAACTTTCTCTATACTACACCGCTTGCCAATTATGGATTTCACATGTTTATTTATGTATGACAGTGTAGGCTGTCCAGGCTACGAGTAGGTATATAGTTGTGGAACTCTTTACCTGTAAACAATAGACACAATGACAGCAGTCAGTGCCTATATGAACCACTATCTGTCGTCTTGTATTACCTCAGTATCTTGACTGCCTTGTTAATAACTTATTATGGCTGTAGGTATCCATCCATCTATATGATTTTTTATGTATTACATTTCTTATTAAACTGTTCTTAAAAAATCCTGAAAACAGCCCGCTTCTATATATTTTATGGCAAACATTTTTATAGCAAGTGAAATTATGACGATAAAATTATAGGAAACAGAGTGATGCGGATATCCCTAATAGCTATTTTTTTTATCGGTGTCATATCATAGCGTACGAAGTGGCAGCGGTACGCAAGTACATACATAAATGTAACACCATGGACGCTAGCTACGACCTAACTTTTTTTCAGAACGACCTCTGCCCTTCCCCTCCTGCCATGCCGACAACATAGACTGCCTGAGGCGCGGTCTGCGGACGTTCTTCATTCTCATGGACTCTGGACATCTGGGCATGCGCCCAGTCGACCCGACTATAGTGAACAGCGTGGTAGTTTCCTTGCCAGAACAACGAGTATCGTTTCTGCTGAGACGAGCCAATGTCACCGGAGCTAAGTGGACTAAACTTGTTGAAAGAAGGTTCGGAGATTGGAACTTTAAAACCATACAAATGGCAATGCAAGATATACCTAGTTCTGTTTTAACAAATGTACTTATTGGCAGACATTGTATTTTGATAGCCGTCATGGTTAAAATGTCCAGAAATTCGGCTGCCAATAGCTGGAATTTAAAGTAGTGGGACGTTATAACAAAATTCGCAATGTTTCTTGTCCGGGGGTGTAACTCAGTGGTAGAGTGTCTGCTTCGCATGCTGAAAGTCCTGGGTTCAAATCCCAGCACCTCCAACTCGATTCTTTTTGTAGTATTTTTATTTTATTTTCCATACCTAAAAATTACTGTTGTTTATTCAGGGTAAGTAATTTTATCCTCAGAAATAGCGATGCGGATCGTGCGCGCACTCGTTTTTTTGCCTTGCGAGTTTTAAGTTTCATTCAGTATACGCTTAGTATAAGTTTTAAGTACTTCACTAAAATACTTCTCGATCGCGTTTACGTAAAAAAATCAACTTATACTAAGCATACAGCGCTTAATTTTGTAGGTAGGTATGCACAATGTAAACAACCATTCCTCTTATGAAAGGAAAATAATATTTTCGCGGGCGGTTTCTTCGTGACCGTAGAGTTTATTTATCATTAGTCTCGAGCTACTCAGCCCGATACAATAGGATGAGAACCACAAGTCACGGTCCGTGAACAATACAAGCGGAAGGAAAAATTAACCAACTGCTTACTTGCTTGATTTATTACACTTAATCTTTTCCGTCAAAGGGTGTCTATAGCGATCATTTATTTACTTAGCTACTTAAATTTTCGACAAGACGCAAGATGCCTTTCTATTGAATAGCAAAGACATGGTTTGATTAATGTTTCTGCGGCCGTGTTTGGTGTCATGGAATCGATTCGAGTTCCGTCTATTGAAAATCAAAAACCCACTGATATGTGTACTTACGATTATAAAAGGCTAGTAGATATGGCTCTTCTGTTCAGAGCGACATCGATTTACTCAAGACAGGGCCTGTATCACCGGTCTCAGATAAGTTTCTGCTATTTTTACCCGACTGCCGAAGGACGGGTATGTTTTTTGAGCGTATGTTTTGCATTCAGTACTTAATAATAATGTACAACTCTCACATCACTCATCCCCATGTCATTATCATCATGTCTGTCTTTCACAGCAATTTTTCTCTAAATGTAGTAGGGTATGAAACAGATTAAGGTCATAGTTATAGTTACACATTTTTTGTTCGCGTCTTTCCTGTGGACATGGCAAAAGTTAAGGGTGTATAGCCAATATTTTAAGTTAACTCTACATCGGCGTGAGGGACGCCTGCCCAACTTTTGGCCCATTTAAATAAATTTTAAGTTTGCTGACTTACCCCCTGTTTCACCATCCATTCGTCAAATTTATTTGACGGATAAATATGATACCGTCTCTGTTTGTCCATTTATCCATCAGTTAAAATAAATCAATGGGTGGTGAAACAGCCCTAGAGTCGCTTATTTTATATCCACACCACAGGAGAGGCAACTTTTGTTTCTTACGCTGTGCATGACCCATTAAGTTGGAATTTGGCATTCTATACATATACCTCAAACACAAAAGTACAAAAAAAATTAACTTCGTTAGTTAACTTTGTTACAGACCAAGCTGGGAAAAATACATAAGTAGGTACACAAGTTTTACTCGTGCTCCTAACATTTCTATTTTTCCGTTTCTACGGTCCATGGACCGTGGACCATGTAGGTAAAGTTAAAAAACTAAACAGTCAAACCTGAGTTAGGGTTGACAGTTCCACACATTTTGATTTACTTAACCCAGTGTTAACAGTTAACTCTGGTCCACCTGCTTTTTCATTAATTCTGTATGATTGTATTATTGATTCCAGATTCCAGCTTCGCAACTACATGAGCGGCGTCATCTTCAACAGCGACCTTCACGTCGAAGGCGAAATTCTTATGTCCATAGCTAATAGGACACAGCCTCGGACTTCCTACATCACTATGGATATACGTAAGAATGTTATATGGACTAAAACCCTTTACTTTGCTTCTCCGCTAAACATACGAGTATTTTTCTGATACCGGCTGAAGGGCTCTACAGCCATGTTTTGTGTCAGATAAAATGCTAAAAGCCACCTGATCCGGTCGGTAAATTAGGGAACAGGTTATCTAACACATAACGCTATTCAAGACTTGTAAAACAAAGAAATTAACTCCATCTGTCAAATAAGGTTATGTTTAAGCTAATCCTAACTTTAAAAACAGTGGTGGAATGGGCCCGTAATGGTCTTACGCTAGCAAAATGGCGGTTTAAATGTATAACTGTCTAATACTTATATCCTCTTTCTAATATATAAAAATCTCGTGTCACGGTGTTTGTTATCGAACTCCTCCGAAACAGCTCGACCGATTTGTACCTATGAAACTTTTTTGTCTGTATTCGGTAGGTTTGAGAATGAATGAATCGTCGTAGAATGGTCGTAGGCTATTTTTTATCTTCGCAGACGGAGTCGCGGGCAACAGCTAGTAAAGGTATAATAACTGTCTTCGGATTTCCTACTTGTGGGTTCCTCCTCCGGAGTCCCCTCTCCCCGTATTTTACCTACATACAACCAAAAAAGTAGGTTTTTTTTTTCTATTTTTTTTTTCGAAGCTTTAGTGCACCTGTGTGACTATGCCAGCCTAAAACTAGGTTTAAAATGATAAACATAACGTAAGTAAATTTTTAGTTCGTATCTTGTTAGATATTAACCTACATATTCCTATACGGCTCTTCAATGCTAGAGTGAAGCTTTTTACTTATCCAGTGAGATACGCCTTTGGCCTCATCTGCACATTTTTTCAGGAAGATAGATATTGATCACGGGCCAGTTTTGAATAAAAAAAATAAAAAACACTTTGACATGCCACGATTTCTACGTGAACTGGAAGAAATCCCGTAAGGAATTAAGTTTTTCTTTGTAGTCCTGTAGGAAAAAGTAAGCACTCTGATACTTACTGTACCTACCTACCTATTTTTGGAGATGATATATCAATTCAATGTGATTTATCTACTTATGTACCTACGTGCGTGTAGCTAATTACGTGTATTGCGCACGTTTTCATATACTTACACCGTACTTTTTTCTATTTCTGTTAACTTTGATATATTGCTTGGTAGACACTCATAGAAGTTTCAGTCCCCCTGCAGGAGTCAGGCCTCTGCTCGGAATGAGAGGGCTTGGGCCTTAGTTCCCAAGCGGGCTAAATAAAAAAAATAAAAAATAATTATTAAGGGACAATCTTACACAAATCGACCTAGTCCCAAACTAAGCAAAGCTTGTACTATGGGTACTAGACGACGATAAACATACTTATATAGATAAATAAATACTTAAATACATAGAAAACATTCATAACTCAGGAACAAATATTCGTGCTCATCACACAAATAAATGCCCTTACCGGGATTTGAACGCAGGACCTCTTGCTTCGTAGGCAGGGTCACTACCAACTAGGCTAAAGCGGTCGTTAGCGGTCGGCTCAGTGCGTATTAGGAACTTCACACACACCATTGTATTTCTTCGCAGGTGTGTACGTTTTTCCGAATTCCGAAAAACTCAGAGGAACGACTCCGGGTTCGAAGTCACGACCCTTTGCTTTAGAAGACATAGGTCCAACCTCTATTCTACCACACCTCTTTACTCAACCAAGATGAACCCTATCAGCTTACATAGTTACTCGTAGGTACACTACGATTGGGCCTTTTAAAGTCTCGCTTCAAAAAGTGTTTTCATCATCATCTTCCCCCAGCCTATATACGCTCACTGCAGGGCACAGGCCTCCTCTCAGAATGAGAGGGATAGGGCCGTAGATCCCACGCGGGCCCAGTGCGGATTGGGAACTTCACCCAGGTTTCCTAACGATGTTTTCCTTCACCATAAAGCTCATGGTAAATTTGAAATGTAATTTCTCCACATGAATTTCTCTCTGCTTGAGTGGCCATAGGTCAAACCGCTAAAACACCACGGCTTTTTTAAAAATAGTTATTTCCTTCAGTGAAATTCATTGACTTTGCATTTCATTGAGGACTCGTTGGTATTCCGCGCAACTCACTCCCCACCAAGGTCGTAAGGAAATTATCCCTAAAATCAGATTCATTTTTACAACGCAGATTACGTATCCGTTCAATATTCCGTTTCATAAAACGGGGTCGGTTTTAATCTGAAGAGAGGAGAATTTGGGACGTGACTGGGCTTGGAGAGGGAAATAACCACCTAGATATAAACGTAGGTAAGCCTTTCGCAACGTGCGCAATATCGTGGTAGCTTAGTGATTTGACCGATGGCCTTTCAAGCAGAGGGTCGTGGGTTCAAATGTGAAACTTTACGATGAAGGAAAACATCGTGAGGCTGCACACACCTGCAAAGAAATTCAATGGTGTGTGAAGGTCCCAATCCGCAGTGCGTCCGCTTGGGAACTAAGGCCCAGCCATCTCATTCTGAGACGCAGTGGGATATATTACAGGATGTCCCAAAAGTCAATGATAATCTGGTACCGAGTGAGACTAAAAGTACTGGAAAAGATGAAAAAAAAAATCCATGTGAAGTAAGTATCGTCATTTCAATCGAAAGACGTCCACTGCTCAACATAGATAGACCAAGGTTCGCAAAACAGATCGGTCCTGTGCAATCCGCATCCAACGCGTTGACGCAACCTTAATCAAGTCGTCGCTCCATCTTGTTGGACTAAACTAAGTATAGTTTAGCGGTAATAGAGTCACGTAACATATCACTTTTTATCATCACCCCAGCCTACATACATCCCACTGCATGGCACAGGCCTCCTCTCAGAATGAAAGGGCTCTTGGCCCGTGGTTCCCACGCGGGCCCAGTGCGGATTGGGAAATACACACACACACACACACTATTGAATTTCTTCTCAGGTTTGTGCAGGTTTCCTCACGATGCTTTTCTTCACCGTAAAGCTCATGGAAAATTGCAAATCTAATTTCGCACATAAATTCCGAAAAACTCAGAACCCACGACCCTCTGCTTGAGAGGCCATAGGTCAAAGAATTAGGCTACCGTGGCTTTGTACGTCGGTATTGATAATGAAATTTTCAGAACATTTATCACCCGCACCTACAGTGTGTCACGAGACTGAATACTGGGTCAAGTTGTTTTACAATTCTAATATAGTTAGAGTAATACGGTGACTTTGTAGGGTAGGGTCGCTAATCTATTATTGTCCCGACAATGTGTCCGACAGTTAGTCACTTAGCATTCCGATACCTTCGCTACTAATATACCTATACCTAGACGTGATCAGGGGCTAAATTCAGGAACCCAACACGGTTTGCGAGCGGTAATTCCATCGTGTGCGAGAGGATAGGGATGAACTGCAATTCAGGAACGCCAAAAATCACTGGTTTGCGAGAGGTTTGGGCTGAGCTTGGGATGAGTCTCATTTATTTATTTATTTATTTATTTATTTACAAAGCGAATTAGCAGGAAAATAAAATAAGGCCCATTCCAAGCTCAGCCCATCCCTATCCTCTCGCAAACGATTGAATTACCGCTCGCAAACCGTGTTGGGCCGTTCCTGAATCCATCTTACAGACTGGCTATAAGACCAAAAAGTCGTTTCTAGAAAATTGCATACGTCTTTATAACGAAATTCCAACAAGATACAAAATCAAATCGATAGTCAAAAGGACAATAGAGAGGCGGCTCACTTTATGATGGTCCCAGAGAATAAGTAATATTTTATGTAAGCGTTTGTTAGGAAAAACATTAGCTATCAACTTTTTTAAATCCCATTATTAACTATTGAGTTTAAATGCAGCGATCGCCTTAATTCAGATTAACGTACGAATTTTTAATGTATTTCACGTTGGTTAAATTTTTAAGTAGGCAAATAATAATATTGAGTCAAGCATGAACTTGGATTAGTTGGTACCTACTTGAAATTATACCTACATCAATATGTCAACTAAAAAAAACAAACTACTTAACTCGTAGTGTTGTAAAATTTTATAATTCTCACACAATTTAATTTAACAACACAGATCAGTACAAAAACAGCGACTATTTTTTAATTAAAGTTGAAGTGCAATTGGATGACCATTAATTAACTTGCCATTCACATTTTTTTCGTTTTTAATGACTCACGTTCTTAATCATTTATTGCAAGTTGATAGGTATTTTGACGGAATTGGAAATTGCAACTGTTAAAATATCAAGAGCTAATTAAAGACTATTTAGGTACTTCCTTAACAAATATGTTTACTTTGTTGCTTTACTTAAACGATTAGGTAATTCTTAATCCTAGGCTTTTTGAAATTATGATGGATTCATTCTTCGAAATAAATGTTTTCAATTTGAAAGTGACCGAAAAGTTTTTATCAGGCATTCAGCGGTGTAGACGCAAAATGACCAATATGTATTGGAAAAAATAACGCTGAAGGACCAAAACGCGTAATGACCAATATATAATACGCATATTGACCAATCTTATTAGGTTTAGGTTATGTTAGGTTGCATGGGCCCGAAGGGCCAAAGCACGCATAAGTAGCTCACGCGGAGCTCCGTCGACACTGTTTTGTGTCGATTGGAATTGGGAATATAATGTATACTGTACATTTGTCATGATATACATTTTACACCGCGGTCATTTTTCATGTGTCAATTTGCGTATGTGGCATTTCGCGTATGTGTCTATTTATGTAGATATGTCATTATGCGTATAGAGGCATTCAGCTTTGAAACTCGAAAGCCAATAAGTTTTAATGTGTTCGTAGAGTATGTAATCTACGACAAAATCACCAATCTATTTTCGATACTTTTGCTGGTTACGCTTAGATATAGATACATGCCCTTTGTGCAGCAGATGTGTCTGAGTCTGTGTTCACTTAACCGCAAGCATCAAAGAGCTCTTTACGTGCACTAAGCTGGGTTAAACGGTCTGTTAATCATGCTAGCACTATAATTATGCAATGCACTATAATTAGAAAATTAAACGGGAGGATCCGTGCCCAATTTGAAGTCATTCTTTTTGTTTTTTTTTTTAATCTTTATCATTGGATGTACATATATGAATCAGTTGAGAATGCACGATTTTTTTCACTTCCCGCATACGAGGGGTTAATTATTTCCATCCAGAAACGATTCACACTACTCTGAAATACTTACCTATCGCAGGGCGGTTTTGTCCTGGACACTTTTGGACAGGTGGAGGGCAAACTTTCTTAATGGGGGCCAGAAAGTTTAAATTTCTGAGCAGGGCCAAAATGGCAGCAAAAATGCTTTTCAACCGACGAAACAAAAGGAGGAGGTTCTCAAGTCGACGTGTATATTTGTTTTTTTTTTTTTTTATGTATGATCACGCATAACTTTTTACAGAGTAGTCCGATTTTGATGATTATTTTTTTATTGGAAAGCGTATACCCCGAGGGTGGTCCCATTTAAATTTGGAAATAATATTCCTACCCTAAGGGTAGGAAAACAGGGGATGATTGATTGTTCAGTTACTGATTGTACTATTATGACCACGCATAACTTATTACAGAGTAGTCGGATTTTGATGATTCTTTTTTTATTGGAAAGCGTATACCCCAAGGGTAATCCCATGTAAATTTGGAAATAATATTCCTACACTAAGGGTAGGAAAACAGGGGATGATTGACTAACTTTTTACAGAGTAGTCTGATTTTCATAATTTTTTTTTTTGGATAGGGTATACCTTGAAGTTGGTATTATATAAATTTGGGAAAAAAAAATTACCGCAGGAATGGGAAAGAAGTATAAAATAAAAACTTTTTAACAAAAAATTAAACCGCCGAAAAAACTGAAAAGCAAAAAATAATACCTTTTTTGTTTGACCTTAATCTAGGTACCAGTTTGAAGTCGGTGCCTCAGCACTAGCCAGGAGGAGTGGACCTATAATCTTCTACCTGATTGGCTTCTATCACTCCTCCTGGCTCGTGCTGAGGCACCGACTTCAAACTGGTACCTAGATTAAGGTCAAACAAAAAAGGTATTATTTTTTGCTTTTCAGTTTTTTCGGCGGTTTATTGATTTAAAACCGTTACATAATCGTATAAAAGAATAAACATTTTTTATTTGAAATCGTTTTATCTAAATACAAATAAACTATGCGACTAGTCTAGCTGGCTGCGTTACTTATGGTGTTACTAGCAGTTGCCCGCGACTCCGTCTGCGAAGGACTCGTTTATCGCTATCCCGCGGGAACTGCGCAATTTTCCTGGATAAAAACAATCCACCATCCTTCCCAGGGTCTCAAGCTTATGTCCATACCAAATTTTATCTAAATCGGTTCAGCGGTTTAAGCATGACGAGGTAACAGACACACACTGTCGCATTTATATTATGGATTGAAATCGTTTTATCTAAATACAAATAAACTATGCGACTAGTCTAGCTGGCTGCGTTACTTATGGTGTTACTAGCAGTTGCCCGCGACTCCGTCTGCGAAGGACTCGTTTATCGCTATCCCGCGGGAACTACGCAATTTTCCTGGATAAAAACAATCCACCATCCTTCCCAGGGTCTCAAGCTTATGTCCATACCAAATTTCATCTAAATCGGTTCAGCGGTTTAAGCATGACGAGGTAACAGACACACACTGTCGCATTTATATTATGGATGGATTTTATTTTATTAACCCCCGACACAAAAAGAGGGGTGTTATAAGTTTGACCGCTACGTGTGTCTGCCTGTGGCATCATAGCTCTTAAACGGGTGAACCGATTTGAATGCGGTTTTTTCATTAGAAAGCAGGTTTCTTGGCGATGGTTCTTAGATATGTTTCATCAAAATCGGTTCAGCCGTTTCAGTTATCAGTTCTTTTGTTAACTGCGGAAGGGAAAACCACACACAATGGGCATTTACTTTATGTTCAAACAAACGTGTCACATAATTGCGTTGAGGGTTTTTAAAAATTTTAATTTATAGTTTTAATGTATAGCTACCTAATTTTAATTTATAGTTTTAATGTATAGGTACCTACGTCTGGATCGTCAAAACATAACTATCGCAGACTATACCATACCATAGGTATATTAATTATTTCAAAGGACCGGTAGCGGCAGTGGCGTAACTATACCATATGAGGCCCGTGGCAAATTCTTTGGATGGGACTCTGCCACTAAAAATCATTACGGTTAAGTTCATTTTAATCTTACTTTGGAGTTCGCGGCCTCTTGGGCCAGGGCTCTGTAGGGTCGGGGGGCCGTGGCATTTTGCCAGCCCTGCCGCCCTATAGGTACAGTAGAAATAAGGAGCCTGGCAGTAATCACATGACTTTTGCTTTCAGAGGAGGTAGAAAGTAACATCACTTATTCGTGGTCTGGGACGAATTACAACAATGAAGACTATATACTCATTGGACCAGAAAGGATAGCAGTAAGAAATCGACGCACACCAACTTATTTCTTACAGCCAGGTAAAATCAAGTGATGACCGCTAACGACCGCTTTAGCCTAGTTGGTAGTGACCCTGCCTACGAAGCAAGAGGTCCTGGGTTCGAATCCCGGTAAGGGCATTTATTTGTGTGATGATCACGAATATTTGTTCCTGAGTTATGGATGTTTTCTATGTATTTAAGTATTTATTTATCTATATTACCTAGTATGTTTATCATCGTCTAGTACCCATAGTACAAGCTTTGCTTAGTTTGGGACTAGGTCGATTTGTGTAAGATTGTCCCCTAATATTTATTTATTTATTTATTTATTTATTTATGAACGTTTTTGATACAAAACTGGCTTCATTACCCGTGGAAGAATAGAAAATTGGTTAACTCTCTAACCCATGAGAATTCCGAAAATAACTCTTCTTACTGCAACTCTGTGATCCTCGCGGTATATTTCTGGAAAACGTGTAGTGATTTAAGCTATGCACTCAGACACAAGTTATTTTCTGAACGCCAAGACCTGGGGCGTTATATAGCGTTAGTATCTCGGGTTAGTAGGTATTGTAGCGTAGCATATAGCATTAACTTAGTTGTCTACTTAAACTTAAGTTTCCTCGAACATACGTCGCGCGCCACCTATCGTCGTCATGGAAAACTCGGCATCGCACGCGCCCAATCGTGCGACGGAGACGGCGACAGCGCACCCTATCAGGCGAGAGCGGGAAAGATAGAGACGCTAGCGGAGGGGGACGGGAGGCGAGGAGAAAATGAGCCAGAGTGGCGTGCAAGCTAGGGAGACTCGGCCATTTTGCCCGCGGCGAGGAGAGCAGACGGCCGCTGTCGCGACGACGCCTCAACCCCGGTAGCAGCTCGTACGAGAGCCTCATAGTTCTTCCGCAAGGGAGCGGTTGTGTGGCCCCCGCCCGACCGCTACCTGCGCTTCAGAGCCGTGCCCTGCCCTGCCCGAAGTCCGGCGCCTAAGCCAGGCCTGTCTCCGCCCCTTACCACCTGTCGTGTGCCACCACGCGGCGCGGACCCTGTGGCCCCCGCCCGACCGCCACCCGCGCTCCGGAGCCGTGCCCACCCGAAGCGCGGCGTCCAAGTCAAGCCGGCCTCCGCCCCCCACCGCCTTTTGTGTGCCGCCACGCGGCACGAACCCCGGACCAACCGACGCGCTGGCACGTGCACGCGGCAGCGTACCTTACCCTTCCGTCACTCTCGCCGACAACTCTTCTCCGCACTGTCGCACAGCCTCCGCCCACACACGGTGTATATAAGTTACTGCTATGCTATGCTCTATGCCTGTCTACCTGTTGTGTGATATTGATATTAAATTCTACATAAGTATATACGTACGTGGTTTGATTCGGTAGTACCATAGTTATAGCCTTGGCACAAAGAACCCCACCCCCTGCCCCGGTATAGATACCTGTAAGGCGCCCTCGTGGTCCACCTTACATTGGCGCATTTTAAGTTAATAAAGGTACCCTAACGGTGGGCCTTATAAGAAAACTCAAGGTCACTCAGAGGGCTATGCCTATGTTTGGAGTTTCTCTGCGGGATTGCATTAGACATTATGAAATCCGCGCAAGAACTAAAGTCAACGACGTAGCTCGAAGAATAGCCAGACTCAAGTGGCAGTGGGCAGGGCACATCGCTCGTAGAACTGATGGCCGATGGGGCCAAAAGGTTCTCGAGTGGCGTCCACGGACCGGAAGACGCAGTGTGGGTAGAAACCCCAAAGAATTGGTGCGACGACCTGGTTCCTTAACCTGGTTGCGGGAACGCGTTGGGTGCGGATGGCACAGGACCGATCTGTTTGGCAAGCCTTGGGGGAGGCCTATGTTCAGCAGTGGACGTCTTTCGGCTGAAATGATGATGGAGTAATAGACGACCGCAAAATATAACTGATTCTGAACCCAGTTGTATAAGGCGGGTGAATGAGCGCCATAGTGCAGCGGAACGTCGAGCGTGTTCCCTGGCAGCACACTACGCAATTACTTAATAGAGAAAACGCTCATCGCGTCGCTGCCCGCTGGCTTTCAGGTCTCGTCCTAAACTACCTAGAAGTAAAAAAAATAAATAGAATTAGCGACGTTGTATCAAAATTCAGTACTTACTACTATTTGCTTGTTGGTACTTTTTTATGCAGCTGTCAGATTTAGTATGTACTTAATAATTTAAAATCAAATCGGTTTAAAATTTGGTTACCTAACTACGCCACTGAACAGACAGACTGCATTCTAACTGCAACACAAATGCCAACTGTCCATCCATACACTTTCCATTGCAGTTGCATGGATGGAATGGATAGGAGGTAGGCAGTTGTGATTACGATGCAGCTGGATTGCAGTCCGTTTGTAAAGCCCCAAACAGCCAAAGAAAATGAATCACTTACCTTACCATGGTGGAATCTTTTCATTGGAAACTTCTTTCGCCTATCTTTTAAGTTTTTCCTTTCATACTAGGTTAGCTTGAAAATATCCCTTTTAGGGGAGTTCGCCTTTGTACTCTTTTTGTTTTGTATTATTTTTTGTGTTTTATGTACTTACCTACAATAAAGTATTTACATACATACATAAAAAACATCATATTCATATTCTACAGGGTTACTTGTAATTCACTGACATCCTCTTAACCCTGAATTCCTATCACTCAAACAAATATTTTTTTTTACGACTTTTTAAAATGAAGCACTTTTTTTCCCATACAAATACACAGAGTATCGTAAAAATAAGAGGTAATCTCAAATTTTCAAAACGTTATTACACCAAAGATATTAAGTTATGACAAAAGCCGTAAAACAAAAAACATTTGTTTAAGTGGTAGGAGTTTAGGGTTAAAAGTATGCTAGTGAATTACAAATAACCCTGTATACATCTGTCAAAGAAATAATGATGAAATTAATTGTGAAAAGGTTCCACTCTGGTAAGCATGGCATTTTCTTCAATTGTGCATAATGAGTTAGGTGAATCAACATTTTCATGCCACCTGTTGCTATGGTTACACAAATTTTGCCACTTGGGCCCAATTGCATAACAAATTACAAGCTACCTATAGCTATTTTGTATTGAAATTCACTAATACTATTTGCTTGTATTTTGTTATGCAATTGGGCCGTTTGGGCCCTGGACAACCTAAGCATTTTTTTATTAAACAGTATGAAGATGTCACTTGGACTACTGGGGGCAAAGTAAACAACAGAAAAAATTTGATTCACCCAGTTACAAAATAAAAACTTTGTTACAGACCACACCACAGACGCCAGAATAATTGATAATTTGCTGCAACTCCAGCCATCTATCCTAGATCACTTCACCAATGAAATTGTTACAGCACTCATGCATTCCGTAGTGGAAAATTTCAGACTGTTTGCCAATAAAGTTCCTGTAAAATATTATTATGATTATAGTTCCTTCATATTACAATATGCTTAGTTACAACTAAGTTTTGATTAACGAACTAAAACAATTACTTTGCTCACCCGCGACCTTACAATAGTTACGTTTATGCAAGAAATGTGCGTTCATGCAGTTCCTCCACCTCCACACTGTACGAACACACACAAATCACATAAACCCAACCATCACCACCACCAAGCTACACTGACGCGTTTCGAACTCAACCAGAGCTCATCTTCAGAGTTACCACAACCGTATGCTATGCTACCAAATGTTAAACTAACAAACCAAAACAAATGTTTTAACTTGTCACTGTAACTAGTTACTAGTTAAAACATTTGTTTTGGTTTGTTAGTTTAACATTTGGTAGCATAGCATACGGTTGTGGTAACTCTGAAGATGAGCTCTGGTTGAGTTCGAAACGCGTCAGTGTAGCTTGGTGGTGGTGATGGTTGGGTTTATGTGATTTGTGTGTGTTCGTACAGTGTGGAGGTGGAGGAACTGCATGAACGCACATTTCTTGCATAAACGTAACTATTGTAAGGTCGCGGGTGAGCAAAGTAATTGTTTTAGTTCATTAATATGGACCTCCGCAAAGTAACGCCTGATTCAATAAATTAAGTTTTGATTGTTAGCTTTGCTTATTTACCTGTATCCTAAATTGGAAGGTTTAGATGTTTCTAGCAGTCTTTGTAATTTAACATTTGTAACTTTTCCGGAGTCCATGCTTCCATTATGGGCTTCATAAGTTCAGAGTGGAAGCACACTCATTCATTTTGTACAGGGGCAGTGAATGTGTTAACTGAATTGGAAATATTTTGCTGTTTGAAAACAACCTTCAATACTAGTCTTATTAAAATGTAGAAATGATAATTTTTAAAGTCAGGTCAGAACTTAACAGGAATTTAAATCAAACTTTGTTAGCTTACTCTAGAATATGTTGGTATGCATGCCCAGGCATAAGTACTTAATTAAATGAAATTTTATGGACTCATAAAGAATGTTTTATTTTGATACATACACAGTTGACTTTAACAGTAGGCATACTTGGTCTAGTTGACTCACACAACAACAACAATGTTATGTTAGTCTTTTATGGCATTGCATGTGGATGTGACTTATGTAATGTAATAAAGCATAAATGATGGAATCCCGTATGTACCTATAGTGGAGAAATCCTGCCAATCCCATCCTACTACTATCATCATCATCATCATCAGCCTATGTTCGTCCACTGCTGGACATAGGCCTCTCCCATGGCACGCCACTGAGCACAGTCCTCGGCCACTCTCATCCAGCTGTTGCCAGCCGCCTTGCGAAGATCATCGCTCCACCGAGTCTGAGGACGTCCCACGCTATGTTTGCCAATCCGTGGTCTCCACTCAAGAACTCGTCTACCCCTACGGTTATTGGTTCTTCGGGTTATATGGCCTGCCCATTGCCACTTCAGCGTGCTGATGTGGTGGGCTATGTCGATAAGTTTGGTTCCCTGTCGGATCACTTTGTTACGAATTCGATCTTTCAGAGAAACTCCGAGCATAGCCCTTTCCATAGCACGTTGAGCAACTTTAAATTTGTGGACCAGCCCTACAGTGAGTGTCCATGTTTCGGCACCGTATGTCATGACGGGTAGGACGCACTGATTAAAGACTTTCGTCCTACTACTATATTACTTAAAAAACATGAAATAAAACATGAAATATGTGTGGATGTTTGTAACACTTTCATGCTAAAACAGTTTGACAGAAACTTATGAAATTTAGCGCACAGATAGTTCATAACTTGGATTAAGATGGAGATACTTTTTATCCCAGAAATTGAAATTGCATAGTTCTCGCAGGATAGGAATAAACAAATTCTTTGCAGATGGCGTTGTGGGCGACAGCTAGTGTAAAATATGTGAAACTTTGTATGTTTACAAAATACTAAAACAGTGTTCCTCAACCTGTTGTCTGAGGTCCCGTGGGGGTTTTGTCCCAGGGTGTCTACAGGCAATCACAAAATTTAAAATACTTTTTTATGAATATTAGAAGTATGTAATAACTTTTTAGGTGTTGGCACATAATGGTAGGGTAACACTAGGGTGTCCACCTTGCCTTTGATTAAATCCTTACAAAATTTCATTGGTCCAGTTAAATAATGACAACCTTAATTGCACACAAAGTTACAGGTAGCAAATAGTTATTAATAATCTAAACTCCACTTCCCAACAAGAAGAAGGCAACTATAATCCAGGCTTATGTGAATGTAAGATAAATAAAAAATAAATTTATTTAAAATTGTGTATTAAAAACAGTGGTTGGCTTTATAAAAACTATCCACTTAAAATTTGTTCAAAATGCATCACCTATGGACTCCTCAACAAACGTTTTATAAATGGCCATAAATTTAGCAACAAATGCTTCAAGGTGGAATATTGGCTTGTTCCCTAGTCTCATTCTGTGCTCGAATTTGGCAGCGTGACTTGCCACTTGGCATTTCATGGCCATATCACAATTCCGCACAAGTTCACGCAGTAGCCCTGCAAATATCATATCTGGTGGAACACCATGTATTATTAACTCATACAGCTTTTGTCTAACTTCACCAAGTTTTTTAGGTGATTGCTCAGAAAGTATCATAGACGCCGTGTCTCTAATGAATACCTGCCAATCAGGCTCCGGAACCTTCTGATCTGCTGTGAATGGGTACTGTTGTACTTTGCATGCCTCACACATGAGTAAAGCTCTTCTTATATTGCGGTCTGATGCTTTTGCAATGCGTATACCAAGCTCTTGAGGCAGACTTAGGCCTTCTTTCTTACATACTGTGTGCAGAACTGTTGCAATCTCCATCTCTGTTGGTGCTGGTACACGGATAGTCAAGCATCTAGACCTGATCGCTGGAATGACGCGTGATATAGAGTTTGCTATTAAGATAAGGCGACATGTAGACACATACTTCTCCATTGTTCGACGTAAGGCATGCTGAGCGTCTTTAGTAAGGTCATCAACTTCGTTTAGAATAACGACTTTAAACTCTCTTTGCCCAGATGAGTCTATCTGATGAGTCTGGGCAACATTCTTTACCAAATCCATGATTACGACTCTATCGTGTATTCCGACGTCTGTAGGATTCACTTCAATATGGTAATTGCTGCTTACGGTCATAATTTCAAGTTTCTTATTCGATGGTGTCGTGAAACTCATTGTTTCTTGCCTCAACCGCTCGACGCCGGAGCCGTAAAGTTCACGCAACAGACACATGATACGGGTTTTCTTACCAGCGCCTGAAGGCCCGTAGATTAGCAGATGTGGGAAATCACTTTGTTGGACCAGGTTCTTCAACCGAGTCGCCTGATCTTTATGGAAATCTAACTTCGTTAGATCTCTCGGACGGTGCTTGTCTACCCATAGACTCATTGTTATAATACTGTTTCGTAGACACTTCCTATTCTATCAATAATAGTTTACTGGTCATCGATTCTATACTGTATCGAAAGTAAAATCAAGATAAAATGTTTTGTTTGCATGAAAATAAATAAAATAATGCTCTCACACACGAACTCCCAAGAAGCAAATGACAGTAATGACATTAACGAATGAGAATGACATCAATTTTGGCGCGAACTCGTTTTTTTTTTTTAAGATCGTTTTCATCCTACGTTTTCATCAAAGAGTATTGTAATATTATATGAACAAGAGTGGCAACTCTATGGTCAAATATGCATGTATGGAAGGTGCTGCTGCCCTACGCCCTGGTGAAGAACTAATGTGATGTATCTATAGATGTATATGTATACGTTGGTAGTGATGTACAGCTATAATTACGCGTCATTTTAATTGATAGGCTAATTGCCACTATTCGTATTTTAGCCGTATAATTCAAATCAGCATATACGAAGTATAAGCGGCTAAACCCGATTTGCACTATACGGCTAAAATACGAACATTGGCAAGTGGCCTATCAATTAAAGTCCTTGACCGTAAAATTTGGTACGCCATGGCCATGGCCGATGAATGACAACTGACAAGTTTGACAAGTCAACCAAGATGGCCGCTAATTTAGTTCTTTACCAAACAACCAGAGATCGCTGTAGTCGCATGAAAAGTGTGATATATGTAAGTGTGCCCCCCCTGGTTTTCATCACTAAAGAATCTTTTATTATCCAAAATCAAAATAGAATTTTTGGAATATTCAAAATGAAATAAGAGGATTTTTAATACATTTGTGAACACCATTATTGGCATTATACAACAAATTAACGTGATAGTTTTATTTTCATGATATTGGAACTCTAATTTTATTGTAATTAATTGCATATTGCATTACATAAAGACTGCCTGTCGTAGTAAGTATAATAAAGGATGATTAAAGGTTGTAATACTTAATGAAAATTTTACTTTATTTTTGAAGCAAAGATGGCGGATGAAATTTTGATATTTTCGTTTTTTTTGGTAGAAAAGTAAACTACCCCGGCACATTTGTATGTTTAGATGGTCGTAATCATTTTCGCTGAAACAAATTAAATCCTATTCTGAGAAATTTATCAAGATCTAGTTGTATAGGTTAAGTCCCCTTGTCTTTTCAGGTCGTAACAAGCTAAAGAGCAAACTGTGATTTTTCTTAATTTATTTCCGACCACGGCAATCGAGCTTTGCAACCGCGCGTAAATCGTATACAAATCAGTGTGACCACTTTTCGTAGATTTTTACTTTTTTAGTAGGTTTTTTTCGTTTTGCAGTTGGCAATAGGCAAAAGTGGCTTAGGGGATTTTCCCTAACATAAATAATTTTGTTATCGAATTAATAAGTACTTCAACATGAGCAAAGCAAAGTGAAATGGATTTGATATTGAGCTATTTTTAGACTGTTATTACAAAAATGTATTTATATTTAGGATCATCAGTACAGTTAGTCATAAGTTATAATAACATAACACTAACCATTTCAAATCTTAATACTAACTATACCTATGTTTAGCGTTGCTTGTAATTTGTAATTTCATAAACCAAGAGCTAAAGTGCCGACAAACTACTCTGTAGTTTGGCACAATTAATACAAATTGTACTTAAATGTAACTCTAAACAGAAATAAATGATTCTAAATGATTCTAATTCAGTAAAATGATAAAAACTTACTACTAAAATACATATGCCCGAAAAGCATAACCCTTCTTTGTCAGTCAGGTGAAAAGGCCCGCGTGGCAGTGGCATAGCTTTCTCTCATTGAATAGGGATCGCAATTGCACTTCTTTAATAGTACATTACTGCAGCGGCCGCGAAATAGGGGATTGCCGGCCGAGTAGTAATAGATGGCCGAGTGTTAACGAGGCCATCTAGAGATACGAGGCCGGCAATCCCTGTTCGTGGCCAAGGCTTGTATAGAGTTTTTCTCAAACATGCATCATCATCATCATCATCATCATCATCACCATCATCACCATCATCACCATCATTATTATCATCATCATCACCCACCATCACCATCATCATCACCATCATCATCATCATCACCATCATCATCATCATCGTCGTCGTCGTCGTCGTCGTCATCATCACCATCACCATCACCATCACCATCACCATTATCATCACCCACCATCACTATCAACATCAGCATCACCACCACCACCATCATCATCATCATTATCATCATCATCATTATCTCATCATCATCACCATCACTACACCACCATATCATCATAATCATCACCATCATCATCATCATCACCATCATCATCACCATCACTACACCACTATATCATCATAATCATCACCATCATCATCATCATCACCATCATCATCACCGACATCACCATCATCATCATCATACGAAAAGACAATAACGTTGGTTGTTTGGATGAAATTTGGCACACAGGTAGTTTGATAAGTACATGGATTAACACATAGCATAGGATAATGCCAGGAAAATGCAAAGTTCCCGCGGAATATGAATAAAAGAACTCTAGCAGCTAAGTCGTGGTGGCCTAGTGGTTTGATCTAATATAACTACGGTTTCTTAAGCAGAAGATCATGGGTTTGAGCCCGGGCTTGCACCTCTCAGTTTTTCCGAATTCATATGCTAAATTACATTTGAAGTTTACAGAAAAGAAAAACATCGTGAGGAAAGCTGGAGACACCTGAGAAGAAATTCAAGGTTATATGTAAAGTTCCCAAATCACACTGGGCACGCGTGGAAACTACGGCCCAGGTCCTCTCATTCTGTGAGGAGCACAGGCTTATTTTATCCCGGGAAAGTCCAAAGTTTCCGCGGGATAGAAATACTATTTAGTTCGATTTAAAAACGAACTTTCACTAAAAGAGAAGCAACAGTTCTTGACCGACATTGGTTACCTAATTTTTTCTCGGGAAATTTTTGCGAAATTCACCGGGGACAGAAATAAGTGGATTCTATATTTAAACTGATTAAAAAAAACACTCTTTCTGATTGGCATTGGCTATTTTTAACCCGAGAAAGTGTAAAGTTCCCGCGGGATATAATTAAGTGTATTGACCTATTTTGAAAATCAGAGAAAGTGAAATTATTTTAAAAAACAGCCTCCAAGTTCAATTCACTTATTTCAATCCCGTGGGAGTTTTGAAATTTCCCGAAGAAAAAGTAGTCAATGTCAATCAGGGCTAGCTTAGGGCTTAGGGGTGTAGCTTTGAATTAGAATTAGTAAACATATTTTTAAATCAGCCCCAATGTTGAATTTACTTATTTCGATCCAGAGGGAATTTTGCAGTTTCCCGTAGAAAAGTAGCCTATGCCAATCAAGGATAAAGTAGCTTACTAATGGTGAAAGAATTTTTTAAATCAGCCACGAATTTGAATTGAGTTACTTCTATTCCGGGAGAATTTTGCATTTACCTGAAGAAAATTAGTTTGTACTAAACACGAATAGTGTAGCTTTCCATTAGTGAGAAGATTTTTTTAAAATCAGCCTCGAAGTTGAATTCAGTTTTTTCTATCCCTTTCAACATATTTTTCTATCCCGTGGGAATTTAGGATTTGCCCCAATTAATCGTAGTCTTGTTTGTTTGTTTGTTTCTTTATACTCTTTATTGTACAAAAAGGAAAACAAAAAGGTTACAGAAAAAAAAGATAAACAAAGGCGGACTTATCCCTGAAGGGATCTCTGCCAGTCAACCTTTGACGTTAGAGAAAAGGAATCAAAAAACAAGGATCGACAAATTATAGAGCAAAACATTTGAGTAAATATAATGCATATGTAAACCTCAAATACCTAACTATACCTATACAATATACTTATCATACATAAAATAAAACATTAATATATCTGTAACTAAATATAATATACATAAATACAGACATTTACAATTTTTCATTTTTTTTAATAGAAATAGAATAGAAATCATTTATTCATATATGTGCGTTTTTACTTTTTAATTACATCGAACATTGACATATAATTTCAAGTATAAGCTAATACAATATATAGAAGAGAAAAAAAAAAACAGTATTTACAAAAGAAAAATAAAAATTATTATTTACAACAGAAAAAAAAAATATATAAAAAGAAAACCCCATCTAAAATATTTGACTGCGGCAGGGTCCCCATGATGCTGGCGGCATTACCCCTTTGGATCGCAAGCGCGATCCGCTTGGCTAAGTACGCGCCAGCTCTTGGGTTCCCTGAGGCGTCAATTAGCCACATTTAAATACAATAAAATGACACAAGCATAAAGGATAATAACAACTTACTAAATAAATAGTCTTTAAACTATGAAAGAATTTTTAAAATCAGTGCCGAAGTTGAATTTACTTATTTCTATCCCGCGGGAATTTTGTATTTTCCCGGAAAAAAGTAGCCTATGTCAATCAGGGATATTGTAACTATCTATTTGTGAAAGAATGTTTAAAATCAGCCTCGAAGTTGAATTCACTTGCTTTATCCCGCTGGAATTTTGCATTTTCCCGAAGAAGAATAGTCTTTACCAATTAGGAATAGTGTAGCTTTCAATTGGTGAAAGAATTTTTAAAATCAGTTCCGAAGTTAAATTAAGGTTTTTCTATCTTGTGGAAATTTTTCATTTTGTACTGTAGCTGTAGCTTGCTATTGATGTAAGAAGTTTTAAAATCAGCCCCGAAGTTGAATTCACTTACTTCTATCCCGCGGGAATTATTTATTTTCCCGAAAAAAAGTAGCCTAACAGGGAAATATAGTAGATTTTGGTTGGTTGAAGTGTTGTATTTGGTAGATTCCCTAATACAAAAGTAGTCTCGCTGATATAAATTAAAAATAAACGAAAACGTCAAACTAATTGTGTTGATAATGGAATGGAGCGTGGCTGGCTATACTATGTTTCGTAATAAACACGTTATGTTTACTCTGAATTCGAATGCCATTGGGCAATTTAGTGAACAATATCACACGTTAGATAAAGTGAACACTTGGCTAACAGTGGTCACTTAGGAAGTGAGCTAGATATTATATCTATAAATTCTTGTTAATAACAATGGATCCAGGTGATTCACAGCCCGATTTCGCGGGAGTAGTCGACTCCGTTATGCATTTATTTGGTCAAGTAATGAGTCGAGAAGCTGTAAGTACTATCGTTGAGCATTACAACGGAGATGGTGAGTGTTTATGTTTTTCTTTTCTTCCATCTGTCAATCATTCATCAATAATTTGGACATATTTGGATCTGCGCAGTTTATTATCAAACGCACAAAAACCGTCGCCGTATTATAACTTCAGTTCCCGCCTTCTGGTACAATGTAGCGAACTGGTATGCAATTATGTATTAAGGTTATGCCGATATTTGAACAGCCCTTCTAAGTAAAGTTATTTTCTCCTGAAACTACTATGTTACATAATGAAACGGTTCCAACGAAAATTGCCGTGGTGGCCTAGTGGTTTGTCCTATGGCTTCTCAAGCAGTGGATCGTGGGTTAAAACCATGGCTTGCATTTTTGAAATTTATGTGCAAATTTACATTTTAAATTTACCTTGAGCTTTACGGTGAAGGATAACATTGTGAGGAATCCTGCATACACCTGCGAAGAAATTTAATGGTGTGCGTGAAGTTCCTAATTCGCACTGCACCCGCGTAGGAACTATGGCCGAAGCCCTCTCTGAGAGAAAGCCTGTGCCCTGCAGTGGGACGTATATAGGTGATGATGATGATCGAATATTAAACTAGTAATTGGATTTATTTTATGTTCAATGTTTTCACTGAATGCAGCTTTTTGTCAACATACTGAACATGTACAAAGTATAAATCCGGCTTAAGAATAACAGTCCAATGTGGACTACAATTTTTAATAAACCAGAACTTTAGGCTTGTAAAAATAATTTCTAAGAGTGGGCACATACATACAAAATTTTTATACAGTTTTCGTATGAAATGTCAAAGCAAACAGGACATGTCTCTCTGTCTTGCTTGCACACATCATTCTGTACGGAAACCAAAAAGATTCTGTATGTCTGTGGCCTGCCTAAAATTGTAAATAATGATTGTTATATTTGCTATAGATAATTACTGAGAGTGTGTGTATGTAGTAGAATTGTGTGTTTATAGACATTGGAGAGAGAGGTATCTATATTGTTGTCTCACTCTCACTAAAGTGCAATGCCTATAAACACACAATACCACTATATGAAATTCCACACTCAGTAATTTATCTATATCAGTGTGCAGTTTTCGTAGTAAAGTGTATGGTTGGTAAAAAAATAAATATGTGTAAATCTATACTAATATATAAAGCTGAAGAGTTTGTTTGTTTGTTTGAACGCGCTAATCTCAGGAACTACTGCTCCGATTTGAAAAGTTTTTCAGTGTTAGATAGCCCATTTATCTAGGAAGGCTATAGGCTATATATCATCACGCTAACACCAATAGGAGCGGAGCGGAGCGGAAGAATGTTTCAAAATCGGGGGTTTTGAAGTAAAACTTCTATATAGGCGCTAATCTCAGGAACTACTGCTCCAATTTGAAAAATTCTTTCAGTGTTAACACCAGGGGGGTGGGGGTGGGGGTGGGGGGGATTGAACGGGGGTTGAGGGTGTGGGGGAGGGGTGTGGGGGCTTCGGAGGGGGATTAAAATTTCATTGATTTGCACCGTTTTCAAGATATTTGACAAAAACACCAAGGGGGTGGGGGGGTTGAGGGGGGGTGGGTGTGCGGGGGAGGGTGCGGGGGAGAGGGTGTGGGGGTATTAAAGGGGGGGATGAAAATTTCATTGATTTTGCCGTAGGATGCACCGTTTTCAAGATATTTGACAAAAAAAACTTGAAGTTAAATTTGAAGTAAAACTTTTATAGGGCACGCTTGAATTGGGACGAACGCGGGTATGCTGCGGGGGGGTGCTGTGTGGGTGGGCGTGCAGGGGGTGCGGAGGGGTGCGGGGGGGTCGGGGTTGCTGTGCGGGGGGAGTGCGGGAGGGAGCGGGTTGGAGGGTGCGGGGAGGTTGCGCGGGGGGGGGTTAATTTTTTTAATATCGAGGAACTAAGGAGAGCCATAATTGATGAAAAAGCAAATTGGATAAAAAAAATAAGCTGCCCAAATTACTAATTCCACGCGGACGAAGTCGCGGGCAAAAGCTAGTATTCAATATTATTGCTTACTGCAAAATAAATACTTTGGATTATTAATTTTAGATATAACAATTGAGATAAATCATATTTGTTCTAAGTAATTAACCCGTCACGCGTCCTAGGGACTATGTTAGTCCCTAACTTTTTTTTTGTGGGAAATGTCCCAGAATCTACTACTGAAGTCACAGGACACCTCCCGCTCAAAAAAATTTGGGACCAATTTTAGGTGAACGCATGACGGGTAAATTTTATTATTATTATTTATTTTTATTTTGTATTTCATTTGCCTACTATGTGTATTTATTTTTTGCCAACCATACATAGTTACTAAAATTGCACACTGATAACTATACTCTGTTATCAAGCGGGCAATGTCAATAAAAACTTTTTTAAATTGAGTTTTCGGATAAATTTTGTAGTTCCCATACATAGCCACAACGTCGAGACTTGGTTAGTTTGTATTGCACATCACTAATGTTAGGTAGCTAGCCTCCAAACTGCTAGCTAGATAACTGAGTCAACAATCAAACAAATTGATTATAAATCTGGGTATTCTCAGTTCAGTCTGCAGCACTATGTGTTAAAAAGTCAGGAGTTTTGCATAATTATTTATTTTATTTTAGTCACAAATTATTAGATTCAATATTTATACAGTCAAAACTGTTCAGAATGAATAATGAGACCATCAGGTTACAGTCGTTAAAGACAATGTGTAGTTCTTTGTTATCTGCAATACTGTTAAATACTAATTAATTAGCAATATCAACAACTTCTAGAAAATGTGCCATATCTGGTTGCCATGGCACTAATATGTATCTAGAAGTTGTTGATATTGTAAATTGGATGAAAGTGGATTGGTCCTACTGAAAATAGACAGATAGGACAGCAAAAGAAAACCGGCCAAGTGCGAGTCGGACTCGCGTACCAAGGGTTCCGTACCACTATCTATTAAAACGGCAACAAAATCATGTCTGTTGTATGGGAGCCCCCCTAAAATATGAGTTTTATTTTAATTTAACTATTTATTTTTAAACTGAATATATAACCAAATATTCTGTGAATATTTCAAGCGTCTACCTATTGCCGTTATCAATATCAAGCAAAAAAAACGAGCAAAAAAATCACGTTTATTGTATGGGAGCCCCCTTAAATATTTATTCTATTCTGATTTTTAGTATTTATTGTTATAGCGGCAACCGAAATACATCATCTGTGAAAGTTTCAACTGTCTAGCTATCACGGTTTGTTCGTCCTCATGACAGACGGACGGACAGACGGACAGCGGACCCTCAGTAATAGGGTCCCGTTTTTATTACCCTTTGGGTACGGAACCCTGAAAATGGTAGTGTAGGTATGTGTAAATAAAGCTTTATTAATAATAATAATAATCTGGTTGTTATTAATTAACTAGTGTCACTGTAAACAGTTTTGACTGCCTAATATACATATTTGATAATTTTGTACCATTTAGGGTTGTGTTGTGAAATAAATAATAATATACAAAAACCGGCCAAGTGCGAGTCGGACTCGCGCACCGAGGGTTCCGTACAAATTTATATGTATCTATGAATATCCAGTCTTAGCAGACCCCTGCTCCTAAGCAAAATGTGCGCAGTGTGGGATCATTGTAGATTGGTTACTGATATAGACAGACAGACAAAAAAAATTATGCTTTTCGCAATTTTTCCTTTATCTGTGCTATAAGACCTTGCTTCGTACCAAATTTCAAGATTCTGAGTTCACGGGAAGTAGGTTAGGGTAGGTTAGGGGGTAGGTAGGTTTTGATTCCCTTGCGAGTGTCGAAAATTAGCGGCATAAAAGGCTGTATCTTTTGATTGCGTTGGCTTAGAAGTTTGATGTTTTCACAGCTCCAAGGGACAGTAGACCTGAGTATTTGGTATAAATTTCAGCTTGATACCTCCACGCGTTCCTGATAAAAAGGGTCTTGACAGACGGACGGACGGACAACAAAGTGATCCTATAAGGGTTCCGTTTTTCCTTTTGAGGTACGGAACCCTAAAAACAGACAATTTTAGTTTTTTAGTATTTGTTGTTATAGCGGCAACCAAAATTAACCGAAATACATCATGTGTAATATTACATTACTGCAGCGGCCGCGAAATAGGGGATTGCCGGCCGAGTGTTAACGTGGCCATCTAGAGATACGAGGCCGGCAATCCCTGTTCGTGGCCAAGGCTTGTATAGAGTTTTTCTCAAACATGCATCATCATCATCATCACCACCATCATCACCGCCATCATCATTACCATCACCATCACCATCACCATCACCAACAACATCATCAACATCCATCAACATCCATCAACATCCGTCAACATCCATGAACAAGAACATCCATCAACATCCATCCATCCATCCATCCATCAACATCCATCAACAACCATCAACATCCATCAACATCCATCAACAGCCAACAACATCCATCAACATCCATCAACCAACATCCATCAACCAACATCCATCAACATCCATCAACATCCATCAACAACCATCAACCAACATCCATCAACATCCATCAACATCCATCAACCAACATCCATCAACATCCATCAACCAACATCCATCAACATCCATCAACATCCATCAACATCCATCAACCAACATCCATCAACATCCATCAACATCCATCAACATCCATCCATCCATCCATCCATCAACATCCATCCATCCCTCCGTCCGTCCGTCCGTCCGTCCGTCCGTCCATCCGTCCGTCCATCCATCCATCCACGTCGACCACGTCGACCTATTAAACGTCATGGTGCTGTGTCACATAAAACAATAGACGATCACTTTGCTGGCCTTGGCCAGCAATGTTGTATGAAATTCCATTATTGACCTCTCGTCTAGCCGCACCTGCAACGTGACAGTTCGTGGCGTATTTTAAGGAACATAACGTCAATATTTCATAGCATGTTTGAGAAAAAATTTTAACTGTCTAGCTATCACGGTTCTTGAGATACAGCCTGGTGACAGATGGTCGGACAGCGGAGCCTCAGCAATAGGGTCCCGTTTTTACCCTTTGGGTACGGAACCCTAAAAATTACTGCGGATTTTAAAGCTGGCAGCTTTGTTGCACTATGTACATATTAACATTGCGATACAGAAAGGTAATGTTTTTAGCATTTTTGGCTCTATGCAGCAGTTAAGTGATGTTTACTATCATTTTAGTTTAATTTTAGTTGTTAGTTAGTTTGTGTTTTTTATTTCATTATAAGTAATAGTTTAAATCTAATCAGAAACTGAAATTTATATTAATTATTTTATTTTAATTATTTATTTTTAAAGTGAATATACAGGGTGGCCGGACGGAACATCGACGTCCAAAAAAAAAATTTAGGTCCCTCGTGTCGTGGGGTATCCGAATCACCCCCATGTATGTTCCGCGATTTTTGATAGTTTTCGAGTTATGATTTTTTTTCTAATTTTTCGAGAATTTTAGACCTGGCCCACTTAAGAAAAAAATAAAAAAAATTAGAAGACTTCGAGACTTTTTTTTGCAACTAATTCTCTACGAGTTGTTCTTTTATGCGCAAAATATTCAACTTCGTAACTTTTTTGAAAGTTGTAAAAATTTTGGTGTAAAGAGAAAAATTTACGGTCGGTGAATTAGACTTACATTTTCAACTTTAAATTAAAAATCTAAACTGGTGATTAAATAGTTTCTAAGTGACTTTAATAAATGCGCTAGGTCTCAGCGTTCATAATCAATAAAAAAGTAGTGCTTAACGAGCTACTTTGGCTAAAATTGGCCTTCAAAGACAGTGAGGTAGAAAATTCTTAAAAATTTTTCGTCGGACAAAAAAAAAATTTTTGCTAATTTTATCATTCTTAAGGTTAACTTGTTTGTTAACTAACCAAAATTAACTGCAGGAAAGCTAAGGTCTAAACATTTGGAGGTTTTTTTTTTAGTTTTTGCGCGATCCGTTCTTGCGGATCATGAATAGAATAAAATAGAATAGAATAAACTTTATTTCACGCAATTTTAGGTACAATAACATTTTGGAACATACAGAGTGGGTGTGGGTTGCACTAAAATCTACCTTGCAAGGCATGTGAAATTGACAGTACCTAAGAAAAAACTTACATGAAAAAACTTAAAATTTTACATGAGATGTAAAAACGTGGGCGCAACTTTTTCCTGCAATAACAATGAGCCGAGATAAGCCGAGAGGATAAGAGACCGAATTATTGCTATCTTTCTCACTCTTGGTGGCAAGGGAGGGGAGCGCGCGACCGAAGCCAACGCAAAATAAGGTAAGGTACCTAAAAGTTAACCTAAAAATAAAGTTTTATGGTCAGATGAGTCACGATTTGAGCGATCTGAAATATTCAATATCCATAATTACCACACGTGGGCTATCGAAAATCCACACTACGGGAGAGCCTCATCGTTTCAATATCGTTTCAGCGTTAACATTGTGGTCTGGTATTCTCAATGGCGAACTAATTGGTCCGTTTGAACTACCGTCCAGACTTAATGGAGAAACATACAGAAACTTCTTGGAAAATTAACTTCCATTGTTGCTGGAAGATGTGAGTATCGAACTCAGACTAACTATGGTATTTCAAAATGACGGTGCCCCGTGTCACTACGGAACGCAAGTCCGAAATTACCTAAATGAAACATACCCCCCCAACAGATGGATCGGACGCAGTGGCAGGGGGGTTTCACTCCGCAGTTTAGGTATGTTCGGCCGGCGCTCCTCCCGGGAGGAGTATGGCAGTAGGTTGTCGCGCGGCCTTCAGTTCGCACGCTAGCCGCGTCGCGCCTAATTAAGCATCTTTTTTTCTGCGATTTTTGCAACAAACAATGACTTCTAAACGATATTATAAATAACTTACTTACATACTAAAGGTTGTTTACTGAATTAATACACACTGTTATCTTTCTTGATTTATATACTTACCTACTAAATATGGACGAGTGGGAACCCTGTGCCCTTGGTTTCGGATCAGCGGTGCCCAACGGAATATGAACGCTCGTATCACACGATAAGTTTTAATTTTGCGTGCACGCAGCAGGAGTAGGAAAGTTTTTATACCTAAAGTTGACCTCTGTTCGAGAGTGATCCTTCTGTACGTTAGTACTATTACTTATTCTGTGGCAGTGGACCAATTAGGTAGCCTCCACGCTCACCGCTCAACTGACCTCAACCCCATCGATTTTTTCATTTGGGGCTATCACAAGGATACGCCCAAGAATGTTCGAGTGAAGAAGAGCTGAGGCAGAAGATCTAACCTAACCTAACCTTTTTTCTTTTTTTTTTTTAACGGTGGGAAAGTTATGTTACGGAAGTTATGTGGGACTCACCTTCCCGTAACCTCTTTCCCTAGTGGAAGGAGGGGGGGGAGGCATACCCACTAAAACTCACCGGTATTCCCTCTCTTGCCATTTGCGGATGCCATGGGAGCATTGGGAGGCACCATAGCATCCGCTGGCCGTCCCTGCATATGCCGGGGCTCCCGCGTCAAGAGAGGGGGGACCGGGAATACTTAGTCCCCCCCCCCTAGACCCGTGGGCTGTTACGGCCGGCAGGGGATCCCCATCCCCCGCCGGCTAGCAAAACTAGGGAAGGTTGGCGGCGAATTGTCGCCGCGTCCTCCCCGTTCGTCTGCGCCGGAGCGGTTTCGCGACGGGATCATTCTCGCGTTTCCGCGCTCCCTCTCCTCCTCCTGCGACATGACTTCTTCGCAGAAGGAGGTGACGGCCTCCCAGGACGTGTCGCTCTCCAGCATCGCGCGTACAACGCAGGGGAGCGAGAGGTCGCCGCCAATCGTCGAACCTAACCTAACCTTTTTTTTTTTGGTGCGGAAAATGCGCCTTATGATTCGTCTCTGTTCGGGGAAACAGAGGGTATGTGGGGCTCTCCCACAAGGGGCCTACCCACTAAAAGCCGCACGGATTCGCTCGTTGCCATTATGAACGCCACGGGAGGATAAATACACCGCGGCGCTCACTGGCCACCCCGACTCGGCTCCTCTGCCGACACCGTGCAATGCGGGCTCGGCTCTCCCCGGCCTCCCCCGCTGGTGTCGGATTGTTTAAAGAGTTTTACTCCTCGTGGCTCCGCAGATACCCACGTAACTTGCAAGCCGGGGTTACGTGCCCTCACGTTAGCTCCCGCGCCCTTATGTCCTGCTCTGAAAGCAGAGTGAAACCGAGGGCACGGTTGCTTCCGCCCACTAGGCTGCCTCTCACCTTTCCCTGCCCGGGTAAACGAGCAGGTACTTGGCTTAGGTTCGCCTCCGTCTAAAAGCGTCCGCCCAAGGGCGAGACGCCGTCCTCACTGCGGGCCCACGAATGAGCCCGCTGACTCGGATCCCCCACGACTAGTTGCGGGTTCACCTCACCACCGCTCCCCCCCCCCCAATGTGTCAGCAAACCCCAACAGGCCATGGGCTCAACCGCTACTCTTTTCCTCCTTAACCACCAGGGTTAACAGGGGAGAACCGTAGCGGTCGTGCAGCCCAGACGGCAGTAATGCGCTTCTACCGCCCGGGCACATCTGGAGATTGCTGACCCCCTCCCCCCAGTCGGATATTAGCCTACGTTCAGCCAACTAATTCCTCCCACGGAATTGATTAATAAGATTAGTGTGTAATAAGTTAAGGTCTATATTGTGTAAATTAAAAAAATTGAAATGTGTAGTTAATAAAGCAACGTTGCGAATGCTGTATCACGCCTTAGCAGATTCAGTGCTAAGTTATGGGCTCGTTGCGTATGGACGAACCTTTAAAACGCAACTGAAAAAAAATTTGAATTTGCAACGTAGGTTATTAAATTGTTGGTAGACAAAAAGACAAAGAAAATGTGCTGTAAAAACTATAATAAGTTATTTAAAATTTGTAATGTAATACCAGTGACCGAAAAGGTTGATTATTTGTTAGCATTGGATCAGTATGAGAGCCTGGAATTTAAGCAATTTAAAAAATACGATCGTTCTTTTAGAATAGCATTACGTAAAAAATATGTGGAGCCTCGAGCCAGTAACTATTATGGAAAAAGGACGAGGAGGTACTTAATACCGCGTGTATTCAACAGCCTATTCTCGGAGGAAGAATGTGAATCTAAAAATTGTTTCAAAAAGAAATTGAAAACTTGGTTGATTAACTCTTTCCATACAAAAAATTGTTAAGTGGTATAGTCAGTAGTTTAGTTTTGTAAGATGTATTGTATCTATTGTGCACAAAAATTTTTTGAATTGAGTGTATAGTTCGCCAACAAATTGTTTTGCAATTTGGCGAAATATTTCATAAGTATAAATGTGTATATTAAAATTTACAATAAATAAAAAAAAAAAAACGTTGTTGCCCAGGGTGCACCGTCCTAGGCGTTACCCTTCCCCACCCCATGAGGCCTACGCCTCGGATAGAAGGGAGTGCGGTAACGCCCGAGCACTTGAGGAGGTTTCCAACATCGCACCCCAACCTAACCCAACCTTTTTTTTTATCGGAGTGGAAACACTTTATGTGTACCTCGGGCCCCGGGAGACCCAGATGGTTATGTGGGGCTCTCTCCCCCGTCCTCTTCCCCTAACGGGAAGGGGAGGGGGGAGCATACCCACTAAAACCACTCCGACGCTGACTTCTTGCCGAGGTTTGTAGGCGCCGAGGGGTCCCAAGGATTTCACCACGATGCCTCCCGGCCGTCTCAGCTTACACCGGGGCTACCCGCTTCAAAGTAGGGAGGAGTTGCAGCGTTTCAACCCCTCCCCCAGACATGTAGGACCGTGCAATGTGGACAAGGAATTCCCGTCCCTCGCCCGCTGGTCCTACTGGGGGATATGACGGGCGACAAATCGCCTACGCCTTACCCCCCCTCCGTCTGCGCCGGAACAGGGGCGCGCTGACGTCGTCCTCGCGCTCCCGTTCCGCGGCCTCCATTTGCGAGATTTCGCAACAGGAGGCGACCGCCTGCCAGCCTCCTCGCTCTCCAGCATGGCCGACACGACGCTGGAAAGCGAGAGGTAGCTTCTCCTTATCTCCGCCACAAGCGCCTGGCGCTCCGGCGCCCAACCACTGCACACCTCAAGGGTGTGTTGGGCGGTATCATCGTCGTCGCCGCAATGGTGACACTTCGTCGAGGACTTCCTCCCAATGCGGTGCAGATAATGACCGATACAACCGTGTCCGGTCATTATCTGCACCATCCGAAACGTAAGGGGGCCAAACCCCCTCTCGATCTACTGGTCGAGCGACGGGAGGAGTGTGCGGCTATGGTGCGCGTTCCATAGCGGCCGTCCCCCAGGTCACTCTTCCAGCGATCCCTCATGCGACGCTCCACCATCCGGTGAGCATTGGCTAGCTCTCGGGGAGCCGGCGTGTCCCCTCTTTGCTGGGCCTCCCTACGGGACCAGTACGTCTCTGACACCGTCAGGGCGTCGATGTCCCAGGGCGATGTACCGGCGAGGGCGCAGGCCGCCATGTGTGCTACCGTGACGTACGCCCTGACCATCCTTATTGTGCACACCCTCTGCGGCCGACGGAGCAGCTCTGTACGCTGTCTGTACGCTCTGTCAGCCGGAACCTAACATAACCTTTTTTTTTATTTATTTTTTGCGGTGGGAAAATGCATTACGCATACGACCGTGCCGTGGGGACGGCGCGGAAGTTATGTGGGACTCACCTCCCCCATAACCTCCTTCCCTAGCGGAAGGAGGGGGGGGAGGCATACCCACTAAAAACCCACCGGTATCCCCTCTCTTGCCATTTGCGGATGTCATGGGAGAATTGGGAGGCACCATAGCATCCGCTGGCCGCCCCAGCCTATGCCGGGGCTCCCGTGCCAAGAGAGGGAGGATCGGGAATACTTGGTCCCCCCCTAGACCCGTGGGCTGTTACGGCCAACAGGGGATCCCCATCCCCCGCCAGCTAGCACCACTAGGGAAGGTTGGCGGCGAATTGTCGCCGCCTCCTTCCCGTCCGTCTGCGCCGGAGCGGGTTCGCGAGGGGATCATTCTCGCGTTCCCGCTCCCTCTCCTCCTTCTGCGACATTACGCCGTCGCAGAAGGAGGTGACGGCCTCCCAGGACGACTCGCTCTCCAGCATCGCACGTACGACGCTGGGGAGCGAGAGGTCGCCGCCAATCGTCGCCGCCAGGGTGCTGCGCCGCTCAGCCCATGCGCTGCACACGCCGCCCTCACTGCGGACCCACGAAAGGGCCCGCTGGCTCGGATCCCCCGCAACTAGTTGCGGGTTCACCTTACCACCCCTATCCCCCCAGTATGTCAGTCAATTGCCACGGGTCATGGACCCATCCGCTATTCTTCTCCCCCTTAACCACCAGGGTTAATAGGGGAGAACCGCGACTGTTGTGCAGCCCAGGCGGTATGATCAGTACCGACCAGGCACATGTGGAGATTGCTGACACAAAGTCGGATATTAGCCACCGGTAAGATAATGTACAAATACATTAGCTTACCGTTGTTGCCCACGGTGCACCTTCCCAAGCGTTACCCTTCCCCACCCCGTGAGGCCTACGCCTCGGATAGAAGGGAGTGGTAACGCCCGGGCACTCGAGGAGGTTTCCTACATCGCACCCCAACCTAACCTAACCTTGACCCCCATGATGTCTAACCTTTTTTTTTTTTTTTTTTCACGGTGGGATAATGCGTTGCGCATACGACCGCGCCGTGGGCACGGCGCGGAAGTTATGTGGGACTCACCTCCCCTGTAACCTCCTTCCCTAATGGAAGGAGGGGGGGAGGCATACCCACTAAAAACCCACCGGTATTCCCTCTCTTGCCATTTGCGGATGCCATGGGCGAATTTGGAGTCACCACAGCATCCGCTGGCCGCCCCAGCCTATGCCGGGGCTCCCGCGCCAAGAGAGGGGGGACCGGAATACTTGGTGCCCCCCCTAGACGTGTGGGCTGTTACGGCCGATAGAGGATCCCCATCCCCCGTCGGCTGGCGGGAAGGTGGCGGCGACAGTTCGCCGCCACCTTCCCGTCCGTCTGCGCCGGAGCGGGTTCGCGAGGGGATCATTCTCGCGTTCCCGCTCCCTCTCCTCCTTCTGCGACATTACGTCGTCGCAGAAGGAGGTGACGGCCTCCCAGGACGTCTCGCTCTCCAGCATCGCACGTACGACGCTGGGGAGCGAGAGGTCGCCGCCAATCGTCGCCGCCAGGGTGCGGCGCCGCTCAGCCCATGCGCTGCACACCTCCAAGGTGTGCTGGGCTGTGTCCTCGGCAGCGCCGCACTCGTGGCACGACACCGTCTCCTCCCTACCCGCCACCCTGTGCAGGTACCGCCCGAAGCAACCATGCCCGGACAGCACCTGCACCAGGTGGAAGGACAGGGACCCGTGGTCCCTCTCGCACCATTCCTGGAGCACCGGGCGGATGGCTGCGATCGTGCGTAGGCCGTATTCGGCCTCCGCAAGCTCTGCCGCCCAGCGCTCCAGTACCTCCCCTTTCCGGACCTCTTTGGCCCGGGCCAACTCCTGGGGAGCGAGGGACTCCCCCCGCTCCCTTCGTTCCACCTTGGCCCGGTAGGCCTCGGCAAGCCCGACCGCCTCAATCTCCCACAGAGGGGAGGCTGCGAGGGTTCCAGCCGCCGCCCAGCCCACCGTTCGGTAGGCCCCGGGCCATCCTCACCGCCATGACCCTCTGGGGCCTTCGGAGGAGGGCTTTGGTGGTGGCGGTGAGGGACTCCGCCCATATAGGGGCCCCGTACAGGGCCATACTCCTAATGACCCCTGCAAACAGGCGTCTGCAGGGGGCATTAGGTCCGCCCTGATTGGGCAGGAGCCGGCCCAGGGCTCCCGCCGCGCCCACGAGTCGGGGAGCCAGTCTGCGAAAGTGCTCCCCGAACTCCCATTTGCCGTCGAGGGTAAGGCCCAGATATTTTATGTGGGCCCTCACCTCGACGGCCTCGCCGTTGACTCGCAGGGCGGCTCCGCGCGGCAGCCTCCACCGGGGCCCTCGGAAGCAGAGGGCCTCCGTCTTTGGGAGGGACACTTTCAGCCCCAGCGCCTCGATCCGCCTGATAACAAGGGTGGCTCCCACCTCCGCCCTTCTTACCACCTCTTCGAAGGTGGTGCCCCGGACGGCGATGAGGGTGTCATCTGCGTAGCAGTATACCGCCATCCGGGGCAGCACCCTCGCGCGGATGACCCAGTCGTACCCGACGTTCCATAATAGGGGCCCTAGCACGGACCCCTGCGGAACGCCACTGGTCACCGGCTGGGCCATCCGAATCCCCCCCCTCCCCGTGTAGAGCACTACCCGCCCCGTCAGGTGGTGCCCTACAACCCTCCGGAGGTAGAAGGGCACCCGGTGATACCGGAGCGCCTCCTCTATCACTCCGAAGGGGAGGGACTCGAAGGCGTTGGCGATATCGAGGGATACCGCCACGGCCCCCTGGCCCCTCCTGGCCGCATCCTCGGTGAACCCCTTCAGGGCGGATAGGGCGTCCAACGTGGACCGCCCTACCCGGAACCCGAACTGGTTCCCCGCAAGATCCGGCCCTTCGCTCGTCAGATGGTGGGCGATCCGGGAAGCGATTACTCTCTCGAGGAGCTTCCCGGTCTCGTCCAGCATGACGAGCGGCCGCCACCCGGAAGGAGAGTCCGCCGGCCTGCTCTCCTTCCGCAGGAGGACCATGATGTCTAACCTAACCTAACCTAACAGACAATTTCTTACGCAGGTGTAGAACGTGTATTGCTGCTGGAGGTGGTTAATGTGTGTGGTGGTGGTAGTTAATTTTCCACCTCGCTGTCTTTGAAGGCCAATTTTAGCCAAAGTAGCCCGTTAAGCACTACTTTTTTTTATTGATTATGAACGCTGAGAGCTTAGCGCATTTTTTAAAGTCACTTAGAAACTATTTAATCACCTGTTTAGATTTTTAATTTAAAGTTAAAAATGTAAGTCTAATTCACCGACAGTAAATTTTTCTCTTTACACCAAAATTTTTACAACTTCCAAAAAAAGTTACGAAGCTGATTATTTTATGCATAAAAGAACAACTCGTAGAGAATTAGTTGTAAAAAAAAGTCTCGAAAAGTCTTCTAATTTTTCTAATGCCATTTTTTTCTTCTAATTTTTTTAAATTTTTTTCTAAGTAGGCCAGGTCGAAAATTCTCGAAAAATTAGACAAAAATTAATTACTCGAAAACTATCAAAAATCGCGGAACATACATGGGGGTGATTCGGATACCCCACGACACGAGGGACCTAAATTTTTTTTTTGGACGTCAATGTTCCGACCATCCTGTATAAAAATCTCGTCACGGTGTTTGTTATCATGTTTTTGGCTAACTATGTGATTTTATTTCTATCCTAAGATGTAATTTCAAATAGCTTCCAATTATTTACTATGGTACGGGATTACAACATAATAATAATTAAGTTAAGAACAGGCCGATTTAATTGTTTTTCTTTGTTTGTTCTAATAGCAAGTTGCTCTAAATTCTAATCAAAGGCTGATTTTTCAGTCTGGCTGGAAGTCACATTATACAAACCGTAACTGAATTACAAAGAAAAAAACACCCTGAGATATACATATAATCAATCATCATAACTTCCAATGGTAACATACCTAAAAAGAGTTTCAAACTCCTTTGAACGATTTCTCAAAAGTGAAATTTTAGCATGTGTAGGTTCGAAAAAAAAAATTATGGAACTTAGGGCCGTGATCCTTTTTGTATTAAGAGGGTACGATGGGCACCATTTCCCCATACAAACGTGATCCCCTGTTTCCTCCCGGGATAATGGCTTTAGAGCCAATTTTGTTTTACTGTGTTATCTGTATCTACCACAGCTATGCCCCTATGTTTCGTTTTTTTCCATATTTCAATTAACATAAGAAATATGAGCTTTCAAAAACTGAAAAAATTGCCCAATTTCAACGTCATTTTCAGATATTCATCAGAAAAGAATCCCTGATATAAAAAAAGGAAAACATAGGGGCATAGCTAAATCTGTCCTCTAATTATTTTTGAAAAAAATAATTTTAGTGGTCCAGTTTTCGAGAAGAAAATAGGGGATTACGAAATTCTGTTTTGATCAATTTTACGCGCCAAATAACGGTCTGAGCTGCAGTTGTCCCGCTCTCGCTGTACTGACACGGAGGGGTTCGGGCGAGAAAGCGACATTTCATTAAAATACCTATTTCTCAAAAGTCTCTCAGCCATCGTACCCTCTTAAATATCCTATTTAATGCAGATTAAGGATCTATGTTTAACTCAATATGTACTGTACTGTACCACAAGAACCCTTTAGCCATGGTACGCCACAATTAAGCCGCAATTAATAAGTGCTCCAAACACCACTAATTGAGCGAACACAGGTTATAACATAACAAACGGACCCTTAAGTTTTCTCTGCAATTTTGTTTGCTTGCGCTCGCCGCATTTGATGAAAACTAAGTCTTCTTCTGCGAATGGCTTGACTTTTGCGCTACCGCGATTGAACCATTTCACCTCGGCCGAGGCGGCTTTTGCTAGTTGGCTGATGCTTTTTCACAAACAGCTTCTAAGTCTAAGCGCGTTGCTTGTTTATATTTTATTTTAAGTGCTCCAAACATTTTGGTGGCCCCGACGTGATCATGATCAAGATGCGCTCGGATTGACATCAAGGTAACAACGCGGCGCGGGCGCGCCCGTATCCTGTGCTTCTCTTTAAATGCGGCGACGGCATCGACTTGCTGCGAAATCATCGTTGAACAAAATTGGCTGCAGCTCATATGGTGACACGAAGGCCTGTGTTGTCTGTTGGTTATGCTTTCCAGGGAAGTACGGCCAATTTTATCTCTTATACCTACCTACTACTATCTACTAGTGCTGAAGGTGTGTTTTGCGTTCATGGCTGCTTCTTTTTGTCAGCAATAAGCGTTTCTCGACTACATGCCGCTGTCTGTCTGCATCTTGAACGCTCTCTTTATACTCCCAATTGTCTTGGAGTGAGATAAAATTCTGTACTTCCTTACTACTGTACTTAAAGTATTTAATACTTTCTACTTTAAAAATACAGTATTAGTCTTAATGCTGATATATTATTGTATTATTTAAGTTCTATACTTCATTTAATTTAGAATTGAGATTTGTTAGATCAATTTAACAGAATCGTTATTTCTTAGTAGCAAAATTTCCGTTCGCATTTTTTCCCAGATGCTTTTTTCTCACTAGGTATGGTTTTTTACTGAAGCTTATTTTCGCAATCGTGTTTTTTTCCAATTTAAATTGGCACAGAAACAGTGTCGACGGAGCTCCGCTCACGCGGAGCTCCTTCTTCTGTGTGCTTTTGGCCCTTCGGGCCGATGCAAACTTAACATAACCTAAACCTACCTATGTTTTTGTGTCGATTATAATTGGGAAAGACGCGATTGTGAAAATAATCTTCAGTAAAACAACATAGTGAGAAAAAAAACATTTGGGAAAAAATGCGAATGGAAATTTTGCTACTAAGAAATAACGATTCTGGTAAATTGATCTAACAAACCCTAAGTTGCCTACTGTTTAACTCTCTCGGCAAACTTCATTACTGCCTAACTAACGTCGTCATAGTAAATCTATACGAGTGCTTAAATACAATACAAGTAAGTAATCGTGTTTCGAATAACACTGGTCACTAGAGTGAATCCTCAAATATCTTATACAGGGTTATTTGTAATTCACCAGCATCCTTTTAACCCTAAACTCCTACCACTTAAACAAATGTTTTTTTATCATATGTCATAACTTAATATTTTTGGTGTAATAACGTTTTGAAAATTTGAGATTACCTCTTATTTTTACGATACTCTGTGTATTTGTATGGGAAAAAAAGTACTTCATTTTAAAAAGTCGTAAAACAAAAAACATTTGTTTGAGTGATAGGAATTCAGGGTTAAGAGGATGCCAGTGAATTAAAAATAACCCTGTACATACATGAATTTCAGAACTAAAGCTTTGCTATTAATGATACAGCAAGGGATTAAATGAATGCAATAAATGCGTCAAAAGCTCGGTAGGGCCTTAACTAAACGTTTCAGGCGCGCGTTAGTTCCTGAATTGAAGATCTCACCGGAACGTGGTTGGTACCTATAGCCATACAAGACACGAGAAAACCTGCGCGTAACCTCGCATGGCCGGAATTGCACTCAAACAGCTGTTTGCTGAGCCGGCGCCATTTTGCCGTGACTTGCGGACTTTTATGGTTGGATCTTTTAATTTTCTTTTGTGCTGCCTGTTCAGTGAAAAGTTATTGTGTGTTGTGATAAAAACATTGCGCGTGTGCTTATTTCGAAAGTTAAATAAATATTTGGTAAATTCTTGTCATTGTGGCAGACTTAAAAACGTTAATACAACAACGCGGTTCTATTAAGGCTAGAATTAAAGTTTTTACAAAATTAAACCGCGCCGCAAAAAACTGAAAAGCAAAAAATAGTAAAACCTTTTTTATTTAACCTTAATAACTAAGTTCTCAAACTAATGTAAGTATACCTAAGTAATTTTGAGCCGGTGCCGAACAATCACGTGTCACGTGAATGCCCGTTCGGGTTGCTGTCTCGCTGCCATTTACTCTCTCTCGTGAACGCTCGGCAATTTCCGGCGAAGAATTTATTGTTTGGCACCGACCGCTTAACGACCGCTTTAGCCTAGTTGGTAGTGACCCTGCTTACGAAGCAAGAGGTCCTGGGTTTGAATCCCGGTAAGGACATTTATTTGTGTGATGAGCACGAATACAGGGTTATTTGTAATTCATTAGCATCCCTTTAACGCTAAACTCCTACCACTTAACTTCTTCTCCACACAAACGTAATCCCCTGTTTCCTCCCTGGATAATAGCTTTAGAGCCAATTTTTTTTTACTGTGTAATCTGTATCTACCACAGCTATGCCCCTATGTTTCGTTTTTTTCCATGTTTCAATTAACATAAGAAATATGAGCTTTCAAAAACTGAAAAAATTGCCCAATTTCAACGTCATTTTCAGACACTTATCAGAAAATAATCCCTGATATAAACAAAAAAAGGAAAACATTGGGGCATAGCTAAATCTGTCCTCTAATTATTTTTGAAAAAAATAATTTTATTGGTCCAGTTTTCGAGAAGTAAACAGGGGATTACGAAATGCTGTTTTGATCAATTTTACGCGCCTAATAACGGTCTGAGCTGCAGTTGTCCCGCTCTCGCTGTACTGACACGAAGGGGTTCGGGCGAGACAGCGACATTTCATTAAACTACCTATTTCTCAAAAGTCTCTCAGCCATCGTACCCTCTTAAAGAAATGTTTTTTGTTTTACGGCTTTTGTCATAACGTAATATTTTTGATGTAATAACGTTTTGAAAATTTGAGATTACCTCTTATTTTTACGATACTCTGTGTATTTGTATGGGAAAAAAACTGCTTCATTTTAAAAAGTCGTAAAACAAACAACATTTGTTTGAGTGATAGGAATTCAGGGTTAAGAGGATGTCAGTGAATTACAAATAACCCTGTATTTGTTCCTGAGTTATGGATGTTTTCTATGTACTTAAGTATTTATTTATCTATAGAAGTATGTTTATCGTCGTCTAGTACCCATAGTACAAGCTTTGCTTAGTTTGGGACTAGGTGGATTTGTGTAAGATTGTCCCCTAATATTTATTTATTTATTTATTTATTTTATTTTATTTACCGACCCAAAATTACTTAGGTATACTTACATTAGTTTCAGAACTTAGTTATTAACTTAGTTAACCGAGGCCACGCAAAATCCTTAAAATTAGGATTAAGGACTCGTTTTGCATGTTTTGTAAAATGTTCTTTGCTTGAAATAAACAGCTTAAAATTTTAATTTTTTTTTTAAGGTTGAATAAAAAAGATTTACTATTTTTTGCATTTCAATTTTATTCGACGGTTTAACAGGCGGTTTACGGTTAATTTATTTATCTATATAAGTATGTTTATCGTCGTCTAGTACCCATAGTACAAGCTTTGCTTAGTTTGGGACTAGGTCGATTTGTGTAAGATTGTCCCCTAATATTTATTTATTTATTTTATTTTATTTATCGACCCAAAATTACTTAGGTATACTTACATTAGTTTCAGAACTTAGTTATTAAAGTTAAATAAAAAAGGTTTACTATTTTTTGCCATTCAGTTTTATTCGGCGGTTTAATTTTTTGTTAAAAGTTTTTATTTCATGTTTTTAGTTTTTGTATTACTGATAGGTCTGAAGCTCATTCATAGTGAGGTTTTTGTAATACACAACTAGGCATAAAATCTGTGATAGGATTTTTTTTTTCAAAGTTATATGGGACCTGTTTCAACGTATACCCTATCCAATAAAAAAAGAATTATTAAAATCGGACTACTCTGTAAAAAGTTATGCGTAGTCATATATATTAATCAGTGAGTGAACCATCAAACATCCCCTAATTTCCTACCCGAGTTAGATTTTTTTTTAAATTTATATGGGACCAACTTCGGGATATACCCTTTCCAATAAAAAAAGAATTATTAAAATCGGACTACTCTACGATAAGTTATGCGTGATCGATCATACATAAAAAAAGTCTATGCGTCGACTTGAGTACCTCCTCCATTTTTTTCGTCGGTTGAAAATACTTAGAAACTATGAAAGTCTATACGTATAAAACAGTACCATGACTGACTGACTGACTGACAGACAACGTACAGCCCAAACTACTGGTGCCAGAGACTTGAAATTTGGCACACATGTACCTTGAGTATTGTAGAGATGCATTAAGGAAGGATTTTTTGAAATTCCCACGGGATAGGGAAGTATCTAAACTTTGTTTCATTGTTTGCAGCGGAATCTCTGAAACTACTCTCTCTCTATCTACCTAAACACAAAAATTCCCACGAGATGGAAAACTGAATTCAACTTCGGGGCTGATTTTAAAAATTATTTTACCAATAGAAAGCTACGAGCTAAACTATTCTTGATTGGTATAGAATACTCTTCTTCAGGAAAGTGGAAAATTAGATTTTTTTGCCAAAATGTTGAGAAAACCGCCCAAGTGCGAGTTGGACTCGCGCACGAAGGGTTCCGTACCATCCTAACTAATATTATAAATGCGAAAGTAACTCTGTCTGTCTGTCTCGCTTTCACGCTTAAACTAGTGAACCGATTTAAATGAAATTTGGTACACAGACACAGATAGTCAGATAGTCGAGAGCCTGAGAAAGGACATAGGCTATACACCGTGAAATTTTAGTGGTTGTTTTCCCGAAACGAGGTGATTTAGTTTCGATTTCGTACAATCGATTTATAATTACTATTTTGACTAGAGTCAAAAATCCAATTGTGAAAAACGAAAGTCCAAAATGACCGCAAACCAATAGTAACGCTTCGTTGATACAAGTAGCGTACGATCGTACGATAGGTTAGGTACCAACGAAGCGTTACTATTGGTTTGCGGTCATTTTCGACTTTCGTTTTTCACAATTGGATTTTTGACTCTAGTCAAAATAGTAATTATAAATCGATTGTACAATCGATACTAAATCACCTCGTTTCGGGAAAACAACCACTAAAATTTCACGGTGTATATCATCACGCTACCACCAATAGGAGTGGAGCGGAGCGGAAGAATGTTTCAAAATCGAGGGTTTTTGAAGTAAAACTTCTATAGGCACGCTTGACTTTTATATCGAGGAACTATGGATAGCCATAATTGATGATAAGGCAAATTGGATAAAAAAATAAGCTGCCCAAATTACTAATTCCACGCGGACAGAGTCGCGGAAAAGCCTGTTAAAAAGGAAAATTAAAAATAATGTTAGGTACTGGTTTTGTTTATTAATATAGTGCATAAGAACATTGTTACTAACCCAATATGGATCCAGGTTCGTAATAAATGAATTATTATTATTATTGGTACGGATTTCCGATCACGGTCCCATGGGGACCCGGTCATTTGAAAGGCATTCATGGGGCCGAAGCCAACAAGAAGAGACATGCGTATGTTATGGAGATTTAAAAATGGTATGATACATGTATCTTAATACAATAATGTATCAATTAATTTCACCATTCCAATTACGCCTCAAAACCATTACGCTCACACCGCCTTTGTTACTGTCCTTTTTGCTATTTGTCTCAAGCACGAGAGTGAAAGAGATAGAAATAATAATACAAGGAAATCATGATCCTAATAAAGGCCGTCGTAGCTAATGGCTTCGATATTTTATTGTTATTTGATCTTATTAATCTTACAACCTAACCTATTCCACAGGCATAGTCCCGTCTTCGTGGAAGTCTGCTCTAGTGCATCCTGTCCCTAAAAAAGGCGATAGATCGGACCCATCTAATTACAGGCCTATTGCGATCACCTCTTTTCTTTCCAAAGTGATGGAGCAAGTCATCAACCAGCAGCTCCTGGGCTACCTGGAGGATCGCCAGCTAATTAGTGACCGCCAAAATGGCTTTCGTCGGGGTCGCTCGGCTGGTTAGTGTACCTAACGCATCGCTGGGCAGAGGCGATAGAAGGCAAGGGTGAGGCTCTGGTGGCAAGCCTAGATATCGCAAAGGCCTTCGATATAGTCTGGCATGGAGCGCTTCTATCGAAATTGCCATCTTACCGGCTGCCATTGCCATCTGCTGGGTTGTGCTCATGGATTGCCAGTTTTCTTAACTCCGACTCAATGTCTGTGAATGCTGGTGTCCCCCAGGGCTGTGTGCTCTCGCCTACTCTGTTCCTCCTGCATATCAATGATATGCTGGTTGTAAGCGGCCTTCATTGCTATGCGGATGACAGTACTTGCGACGCACGGTACTCTGGTAGAGCTAACCTTCCTCGGGCAGAATTGGAAGAGAGACGATCTTAACTTGTGTATGATCTAGAAAATACACTAGCACAAGTTTCTGATTGGGGCACACGTAACTTAGTGCAGTTTAACCCCTCTAAAACACAAGTTTGCGTATTTACTGCCAAAAAACACCCGTTTGTCGCTGCTCCATGCTTTCAAGGATCACCCCTCTACACTTCGGAGAGTGTTGGGATCCTCGGTGTCGATATTTCGAGCACAGTCCAATTTCGCGATCACCTGGAAGGTAAAACCAAGTCGGCTGCTAGAATGTTGGGCGTGCTTGGCCGCTCTAAGCGGGTTACGTATCAAAATACCTAAAATTAAAAGACTAACGTAAAATAACCTACGTTCAAAATACCTAAAATCTAAATACCTAATGATTTTAAATACCTAAGCAACTAAAACCTACCTACGAATTACCTAAGTTTAAAATACCTAATGCAGTAAATGTCTAATGTTTAAAATATCAACAGCTATGACACCTAAGTTTGATACACCAACGTTTGAAATACCAAATGGTCAAAATACCTAAATGAAACGAACATCGCTTAATTTTCGGCGAGCGAGCGAAGCGAGCGAGCAAGACGGTTCGGGGCGGAAGCGACTCGGAATGGTTAGGTTCAAAGGCTTATGCGGGAGCGTAGCGGAGCGAAGCGCCCGCATTAGCCTTTGGTGTTAGTTTTTTTTATTACCACGTGAAAAATCTAATTTGTTTGATAAAATTTGGTATATGATTTACATTTAGGTACATTTCATAATGTTAAACACAATAATACCTAATGGAAATAATCATTTTCTGTGCTGTTACAAAAAAAATACCTAACATCGAAGGCTAAAGGCGGGAGCTACGCTACGCTTCGCTTAGCCTTCTGAACTTTTTTTTTTTTTTGGTGTGGAAAATGCACCTTATGCATCTCACCGTTCAGGGAAACGGGGAGATGCACTCTCTCTGATGAACTCTCAACAGGCATACCCACTAACGACCACACGGATTCCTTTATTTGTCATTGTGAACGCCGCGGGAGAATAAGAGACACTGCAACGCCCACTGACCACCCCGGGATGGGGCCCCTCACTGACTCCGTTAAGCGCGGGCTCGGTTCTCCCTGCCCTCCCCCGCTGGTGAGGGATTTTTTATAGAGGTTTACTCCTCATAGCCCCCGCAGCATAGGGTTCACCCTCACCTTTCCCTGTCTAATGAGGACAGGTACTCAGCTTGGGCGCGCCCCACTCATAGCCTTCTGAACCTAACCTATCCGAGTCGCTTCTGCCTTAAATAGTCTTGCTCGCTCGCTTCGCTCACTCGCTGTCAGCGATATACCGGTTAGGATAATCATTAGGTATTTAGATTTTAGGTATTTTGAACGTAGGTTATTTTACGTTAGGTTTTTTTTTTTAGGTATTTTGATACTTAACTTACTTACTTACGTACTTACTTACTTACTTAATACGTAACCCTCTAAGCGATACTTCACTCCGAAGCAGCGGCTTCAGATATATAAAGCCCAGGTTCGGCCGAGGATGGAGTATTGCTCTCATCTCTGGGCTGGCGCACCCCAATATCAGCTGCTTTCACTTGATCGCATACAGCGCAGGGCGTCCCGAGTCGTCGGCAACCCCTCACTCTCCGATAAACTCGATCCTCTTGCTCTCCGCAGAGACGTTAGCTCCCTTTGCGTGTTCTATAAGATCTACAACGGGGAATGCTCTGAGAAACTCTTTGACCTCATTCCAGCTGCGGGGTTCCATTACAGATCCACCCGTCGTAAGCGTTCATTTCATCGTCATCATGTTGATGAATAGCAATCTTCGACGGTGCGTTTTAAGCGGTCTTTTTTGCCATGAACTTGCAAAATCTGGAACGAACTTCCCGCTGGCGCCTTCCCATCGAGTTACGACCTGGGTGCCTTTAAGAGGCGAGTGTACAATTTCCTGCAGGGCCGACAACGCACTGGTATCGCGTAAGGCGCTGCGAGTGTCTATAGACAGTGGTGTTCATTTAACATCAGGTGACCCACTAGTTCGTTTGTCTGGCCTCACTAACATAAAAAAAAAAAACAATAAATGATCAAACTACTTTGTGTCTGTCAGGTGCCTCAGTAATAGGGTCCCGTTTTTACCCTTTGGGTACGGAGCCCTAAAAATGGTGCGGATACTATGCGTCACTGCGATTCCGTACCGTTGCTGTATCCACCCGACTGTCGAAGGAGGGTTATTTAAGCAGCGATTTGGCCGACCTTTAAAATTGTTGTAAATGTATTGCACCGATTTCACGCCGTTCCAATGGCCGGCGGCGGCGGTGTGGAAAACATGATCTGGCCCGGCGACGTGCGCCACGCCGATCGGCGCTCACGTTACCTGGGTGTAAGGCACAGCACAGTATGTGCGCCCGGCGCGCGCGCGCCTCTTATGTCAGTTGCGTGTCGCTCGCGTATCATTACGCACGCTAGTCGCGTCGCGCGTATTTAAGCTGTTTTTGTGATTATTCAACAAACAATTTTTAAAATGAAGTCTTATCTACTCAAAATAGAAGAAAAAGCAGAAGCGGCTGTAAGGTAAGTAAAACAAAAAAAAACTTATCGTTAGTCGTTTAGACTTCAAGAAAAGGAGGAGGTTCTATGTTCGACTGTATGTATCTTTTTATTTTTACTTTTTTTTTGTTTCAACATATACAGAATAATTTCTTTGGGCTTAGCTTAGGCCCTTAGTAGTCTAAATATTGTGACTTATAATTTATAATTGACAAAATTTCATATTTTTAAGACTATAATTTGATTCGTTCTCTGTATTCTGTTTGGAATGAGAAAGACGGTGATAGTTTTAATTTTTCATTAGGATTATACTCCAAAACTACCACACAATAGATCCATTACTTTTGTCTAGTCTCTATTAAAAAAAAGTGATGACGTAAATCTGACGTTGAGGTTGTTATCAAATTCAAAATTATTACAGCTCTTTTTTTCTGGTGAAAAAGGCAATGGAAACATCTATTCTGTGGTAGTATTGGTAAATTCAGATATATATTTTTTTAAATTTCTTGTATTTTTTTAAATATGGATATTTTTTTGTGTTTAGAAGGCAAAACTCTTTCGATTCCTGTAGTAATTTTCGGTGTCAAAAAAATTAAATTTCGTCAATTGATTAGTTTTGGCCTCGTTATTTTGTCATTTATAACGGTCAATCTCCGGAACACCCATTTTTTACGGACCCATTTAACTGGTATCTGCCACCAAAAACCACTTTTTAGGTGTTCAATTAGATAGTAAAAAAGCTATCAGAACCGTTTTCGGTTTAAACGCCCTATAAATAAGTTATTTTTGGAAAATGGGGAAAATTAGTCGTTTTCTACCAAGGGCCAAACTAGTTAAACTAAACTAAACTAACCATAACGCTCACAATTCACATGCAGTGGGCGTAAATAAAAAATATGAATAAGTAAAAAATATGAGATAAGCTACATTGTCGCCTCTTTTACCTGTCCTTTTTGCTATTTGCCTAATGCACGAGAGTGAAAGAGATGGAAATAATATTTAAAAGGGCGATAATTCCTCATGAAAGACGTCGTTGGCTTACAACTCCAACTATGACGCACCTGTTTTTCTACCTGGATTCCCAGGTCATGGGCTTCGTACCCCTCTTACACTACCCGGCCATAAAGATTGCACATCGGTCTTTGGAACAAGACTGCAAAATGTCGGCTTCGTAGAGCGTTGTCATGTCACACATTACTTGTAAGTGGCGTGCGACAACTCTTTACAATGCCGACATTTGCCGAGTCTTTTTCCAAAGACCGATGTGTAATTTTTATGGCCGGGTACTGTACTATACCATCTTTCTAAAGAAAGGGAAGGAATGAAGTATTCTGGAGTGATGAATTTTCATGCAAAAGGGATGGGTATGCCAATTTACACAATATCCATACCTGGCAACTAACTAACCCACATGAAGAAAGGGAAGACCGGTCTCACAATCAGTTTAAAATTAATTTGTAGACGGGAATTTTTAAGGGCCAAAATAATAATAGGGCCGATCGAGTTGCCAGCTATACTGAATGGAAGAAATTACATGGAATTTTTGGAAAATGATCTGCCCGTACTATTGGAGGATATTCCGTTGGTACTAAGACTTAGGATTTGGTTCCAACAAGATGGCTGCCCCGCACATTACGCTCGGCCAGTTCGCGAGTACCTCAGCAACACTCCCCGAGGGATGGGTTGGGCGGGCGAATGGGACCAATTGCATTCCCCACCACTTGGGCCACCGCGTTCCCCGGATATAAATCCCATAGTTTTTTTTTATTGGGGAACTTTAAAAGAAAGTTTACGCCAAACCGATCTGATCTGAAGATGAACTACGGCAACATGTATTCGAGGCAGCCCGGACCATTTCGGAAATAACAAATAAGTTTACGAAAATTGAGCCGACATTTTATTAGATTGTGTCTTTTATGCAGAAGAGTTTACGGAAAGTAGTTTGATCATTTATTGTAAGATTAATAAGATCAAATAACAATAAAATATCGAAGCCATTAGCTACGACGGCCTTTATTAGGATCATGATGATGATCATGATTTCCTTGTATTATTATTTTATTTCTATCTCTTTCACTGTCGTGCTTGAGGCAAATAGCAAAAAGGACAGTAACAACGGCGGTGTGAGCGTAATGGTTTTAAGGCGTAATTGTAATGGTGAAATTAATTGATACATTATTGTATTAAGATACATGTATCATACCATTTTTAAATCTGCATAACATACGCATGTCTCTTCTTGTTGGCTTCGGCCCCATGAATGCCTTTCAAATGTCCGGGTCCCCACGGGACCGTGATCGGAAATCCGTAGGTACCAATAGTAATAATAATTCATTTATTACGAACCTGGATCCATATTGGGTTAGTAACAATGTTCTTATGCACTATATTAGTAAACAAAACCAGTACCTAACATTATTTTGAATTTACCTTTTTTTACATAATTATCATAAATTAGCTGGTGTCCGCGACTTCGTCCGCGCAGTAAAGCTTTTCTTCATTTCTTTCATTGAATTAAACAAAAATCCGGCAACGGCAACATCCAAAAATCCATCGTCTCATCATCATTGGTATTACTTAGTGAATATAATAAATCCCGTTTACTCCCTATGCCGTGGGAATTTCAACAAATCTATCCTTTTTTGTTGCTCGATATTGATAAAGGCAACATGTAGACGCTTGAAATACTTATTCACAGAATATTTAGCTATAGGTACATTCACTATAGAAATAAATTATTAAATTAAAATAAAACAAATACTTAAGGGGGGCTTCCATACAAAAAACGTGATTTTTTTGCCGTTTTTATAGATAACTAGCTTTTGCCTGCGTCTCTGTCCGCGTGGAATTAGTAATTTGGGCAGCTTATTTTTTTTATCCAATTTGTTTTTTCATCAATTATGGCTCTCCTTAGTTCCTCGATAAAAAAAAATTACCCGCCCCCGCACCGACCCCGCTTTTAAAAAACCAAATCGAAGGTTAATTTAGGTAGAAAAGTAGATTAGATTAGGTTAGAACTGCATCCCCCAACAAAAACGAACTGCTATCTGCTACCAGAAAAGTAGGTTAGGTTAGGTTAGAACTGCATCTCCCAGCAAAAACGAACTGCTACCGGAAAAGTAGGTTAGGTTAGGTTTGAACTGCATCCCCCAACAAAAACGAACTGCTACCGGAAAAGTAGGTTAGGTTAGGTTAGAACTGCATCCCCCAGCAAAAACGAACTGCTACCGGAAAAGTGGGTTAGGTTAGGTTAGAACTGCATCCCCCAAAAGAAAACGAATTGCTACCTGCTGCTACTGGTAAATATTTGGTAATAATAAAATATATACCGCTTGATAGTTATATGATTTGTATATCAAATGAACATTATACCATATGATGGTTATCAGAAATAAATTTTCTACCAAACGATAACTATACAAAATAAAAATATATAATTAAATATTATACTAAACGTTATTTATATAAAATGAGTGATTATACCCTTTGCAAATATATCAAATGTTGTTATATGAAAAGAAATTATATTATTTATTTTTATATCGAGCATTACACACCCATCCTTATCATTATCTTGATCGCTCACTTTACATGAAACTGGTGCGATAATTATATAAACAACAAATCAAACTAATTGAAGGGATGTTTACAGAAACAACATAACTGACTAGACTGGTTGACACCTGCTGTCAGTAAAATTGTTTATCTACGAGTGTCAACCAGTCTAATCAGTTATGTTGTTTTTGTAAACATGCCTTCAATTAATGCGACAAAACAATTCGAACAACAAAATATGGCAGGCGAAACTTTGTTGCCAGTGTAACATGTCATGTAACCGTAGTTTTTTTAAGTTCAGAGACAAACTAGAGTCGGCCCCAATTGTCACATTGTTCGATATCGAGTAACGTGCGAAATTAGTAAAAAAAAACTCCAGTTTGACATTTTAATTTCGAATAAAACGTCATATCAAACGTTAATTCAAATTGTTTTCTTTTTCAGAGATGTTCTAAATTTGAATGTCAGTAACATTTTCACAGATAAGAAATTAACTGTTACAAAACACTATCATTATGCTGGTCGTAATTTGCAGTTTTTTAACACATTATGGAGGCTTTATAATATGAGTGTATATAAAACTGCTAAAGGAACGTCTTTATTACTGCATCATCCGCGCTTAGTGCAAAACGTGATGTCCATTATTATTATAAGTATGAATTATCCTTATGAATTATAAAGAACAGCGTAGAGCTCATCATCATATTGGCCTATACATACATCCGACTACAGGGCACTCGCCTTCTCTCGGAGTAAGGGGGTTTGGGTCGTAGTACCCACGCGAGCCCAGTACGGATTGGGAACTTCAGACACACCATTGAATTTATTCGCACGTGTATGCAGGTTTCCTCACGGTGTTTTTCACCACTGCTTAGCTCATGGTAAATTTCAAATAGAATTTCGCACATAAAAAATCTGTTTTCCGAAAACTTTGAGGTTCGAGCTTGGACTCGAATCCACGACTCTGTGCTTGAGAGGCCATGGATCAAACAACTTAGGTACCACGACTTTTAATTTTTGAACTGACCTAGGACTATTGCAGCTATCTATAGTGGTTAAGTTTTTTCTTATAGTATTTTGTGAATAAGTTACGTTAAGTTTGTGCGGAGAGATATTTAATTCATCTATCAGTAGGTATTTGTATGTATAATTCTGTCGACGAAATCCATGTGGAAAAATACTATAACCATACAAATTCCGAAAAACTCGAGTGACTTATAGGTTACACCACCTAGGTTACCCCGGCTGGGAATTACGGGTAGAGCTCGTTTACTTAATTTAATTTACATGGACAATAACGGTCCCACCAAAACAATCAAAAATTTATCAGATCTCATGTAGAGCCAAGCTGCTAACTCCATCCATATATGCCCCAACATTACAACCTCTAATTTCACAAACTCTATATCTTAGTTAAAATATGTGGCTAGGACGTTTCGCTACCGTCACATGGACGTAAGGTGAAAAATTTATTCGTATCCAGATCACAGCAGCCTACACCACGGCACGGGTTCCTTGTAAAACTTTTCAAGGCGGTTAAAAATACTACGTTTTGTTTGTGTGAAAAGCAGAGGTCGAATTTCTCGCGGCACTTTTATTAAGTTAGGTATAGGGACTTCTCAAGGCCCCCAACAAGATGGAGCGACGACCTGGTCAAGGTTGCGGGATCGCTTTGGATGCGGATGGCACGGAACCGATCTGTTTGGCGAGCCTTGGGGGAGGCCGCATGCGGGCCCTATCGACCAATGAAAACGGTTCCCCGAATGCGGGCTCTATGGCATGCGTTATAAAATTTGGGGGGGCGGGGTCGTAAGACTACACAACTTTAATGTTCAAGTTTTCACGTCTGCCGGGACTCCCGGAGTGCAACCTGTTGTTTTTTTATACCCCTATTCTTCGCGGGCAACAGCTGAATTTTATAAATGTAATAAAGTGAAAATAAAATCAGTTCTAATTTAAGTAACATGGCGATACAAAATTCGGACACTTAATCTGCCCAAACCTGTGTAGTTGAAAATTTTAAATACAGATTTGAAATTAAAACAATGAAAAGTTAATAGTTAACAATTTCACATTTAATTATTTCAGTTCAGTGTTATAAGGATTGGGTACAAATAAGGAAATGTTGTTATTATAATTCCTGTTTAAAGTTTCAAAACAGTTAGGTTTTCAAAGATTATCTTGAAGTGATCGCTCATTCGCGATATGACTTGCCTGTTATTTACTTATACCTACTCTTAATTATACTTTTAATATTGTATTCTGTATTTATCGATATAATGTATATCGGAAGTTGTAATGAATGACAGCTCAAAAGTGCCACGCGAATTCCGGCCTCTGGTCAAAACGTAATTACATTGATGAGATTTTTAATTAACTCCACTATAGGTACGTGTACATCACTTTACATTACATTCTTAAGAATTTAATCATAATTTGATTTGGGTACTTACAAAAAACCGGCCAAGTGCGTTTTAGGGCATGCTACACTGAGTTCCGTACGTAACGTACGTATACTACCTAGTATGAGATAAAATTTTATTATTTAGTTTTGATTGACTGTTACCTTGTCGTTAACTTTGATTTTCCTTTGAAATTCGATATGTAGTGTACATTATGAATTATAGATTTTTTAAGTCAACAAAGGGATACACTATATTGTAACAATAATTAGCTTATTATTGCGAATTTAATGCGAATCTAAAAATGGCCTTAGCAAACCTGCAATGTTTTTGAAAGATCTACCTAACGATACACATACACCTTACTATGAGAGAGAGATAAAGAAAGTTCATATTCTAGGTCTAAGGAAGGAGGCACCCTAAAATATTTAATTTCCAAAATTTAATTTTACTACTTTATCCGCGTGATTAATATATATATATAAATAATAACCTTGCAAAATTACAGTATTCTAGTACTAACAGTGTCTAAGCTGAGTGGTGGACAGACAAACATACAAATAAGGGCAATTATAAGGTTTCAATTGTTGCTATTTTGATTACGAAAGCCTTAAAAATGTTGATGTTAGTACTATGTATTATGATTAAAATTAATTAACTTTGTCATTAAGGGGCTATTAGTTAACTAGATACTTAATTGTTGTGTTTGTAAAATTTCAAAATAAAGTTATTATCGTTTTCTAATTAGGTGGAATTTTATAGTTAGTAGTGCATAAATTAAGTGTATTATAAAAATATTAATTAGTCTTTCGAATTACCTCAGTTCCATCGGTTTTAATTTAGTTTAGCTTATTCTGTGTAAAGTGCTCTACGTTTTTGCTACCGCAAAATGATGGAGAAACAGGATACATTAATGTAAGTTAAAATATATATAAATTAAAAAAAAATACCTAAATATATACGAGTCATTTTCAAAAAAAGTGTACGCAATTAAGGGATTTAATAAAAACAAAACTTAATTGATTCCTTTGTGTGACGAAAGTTACCCATATAGTTTGTATAACTAGCTTTCGTAACACAAAGGAAGCGATCGTGATTTTGTTATAATTAAGCCCTTAACTATGTACAATTTTTTTGAAAACGACTCATTAATATTATATTAATGTAAGTTCAAATAAAATAACTGGCTGTTACCCGCGACTCCGTCCGCGATGAATAGGGGTATACAAAATTATCTAAGACCTATTCTCAGACCTACCAAATATTGGTTGTTATTTAAGCGGACAAAGTAGTAAAATTTCGCACGAGAGATCCGTTTCTTAAAACCATTAGAATCCTAAAAGATCCATTTTCTACAATATTTCCTAAGATATCCAAATCCGAGAAAATAAGTTTCCAATAGCGTCCAAATTCTTGTATACACGTTTACAGTAATAACCAAATCCTGGAAGATACAGATTCCTAATTATGAATATTAGTTATTGTTATTGTTTTAAATGAACGGACGTTTTGGGAAGTTTATTTTATACGGCAACGGGCGTTTTGGGAAATGAACGTTCCGGGAAAAAGGTAGGTATATAACTAAATTGACGTTTTGGGAAATTTATGTAATAGGGAAATGGTTGTTTTGGTAAATTGGTGTTCTGGGAAACAAAGGTTTTGGGTATATTATTTTTTAGGAAGTAGATGTTAATAGAACATGGATGTTTTGATACATGGGTGTCTTAGGAAAGAGATGCTGTTAACCCAAAGGATGTTTTAGAGAACGGACCTCTCATGCTTGAACGGTTATGACGGTGGCTAAGATCATTTTTCGATTTCGTGATCCTTTGTAATATATTAAGCTTTTATATTGGTAAAGGTCAAGTGTCTCTCTCCGTCTACTAGCTAAACCTAAGCTTAAAAAAAAACATAATTGAAAGAAGAAAGAAAAAATACAATAATTAGCGCTGTTCATACAATTTCTTATTAGACGCGCGCACGACGGGCGTCCGTTCCGGGTAATCCGCGTCAGCTAGCGTAGGCCCTAAGAATTACCCAAAATTTCCTCATTTAAAACAAGTGAGGGGTGCACTTTTTATTGAAAACGCTCACCTACGTCATTAATTAATAGATAATAGCTATCAGTGCGCCAAATTGTAGCACATTCCTTTCAGTGGTTTGAGCAGTGTGTTGATCGATCAGACAATCACCCTTGCCTATCTGCAACAATTTTTCATACACTAGATCGATAAATCTGCGCAAACCGGTATGCGATGCGCACCATTTCTCCATACAAACGTAGTCCCCTGTTTCCTCCCTGGACAATGGCTTTAGAGCCAAATTTTTTTATTGTGTAATCTTTATCTATCACAGCTATGCCCCTATGTTTCGTTTTTTTTCCATGTTTCAATTAACATAAGAAATATGAGCTTTCAAAAACTGAAAAAATTGCCCAATTTCAACGTCATTTTCAGACACTCATCAGAAAAGAATCCCTCATATAAATAAAAAAAGGAAAACATAGGGGCATAGCTAAATCTGTCCTCTAATTATTTTTGAAAAAAAAAATGTTATTGGTCCAGTTTTCGAGAAGAAAACAGGGAACTACGAAGTGCTGTTTTGATCAATTTTACGCGCCTATTAACGGTCTGAGCTGCAGCTGTCCCGCTCTCGCTGTACTGACACGGAGGGGTTCGGGCGAGACAGCGACATTTCATTAAAATACTTATTTCTCTAAAGTCTCTCAGCCATCGTATCCTCTTAATCGCTACGATATATCGTTATATGTGTAGCAGGCATCATTAGGCTAATATGAGTTAACGAGTAATGGTCGAATAAAACTTGATATTGAACTGTACGTGCACGTGCAGTGACATGCATCGACACGTACTTGGCTGTTTTTTTTCAATGAGCGTTAAATTATTATTAAAAAATATTATTTCATTGAGCGAAATTCTTCTTGGAAATTAATTTAACTAGTGCAAGAATTTGATGTTATATTAGTAGTTTATTTTAATTTCTTATTAATTAAATAAACAACTATGAAAGGGAATTTATACTACTTAATAAACAATAATACTTCGATTTATTATCATTTAAGATTCCATGAACCTAAAATGAACCTAAAATACCACGTACCTAAAATGATTTTTTAATACAACCGCAAGTTAATTAACAAAAGGACATGTGTTTTTTACAAGTGTGCTGTTTCTTCACTAAGCTAGGGAGGGTGTAAATATTGTTCCTCAATAACAATTTATATGTAGGTATCTATAGAAACGTTAATAACGGAATTTTTGTGGTTATAATATTCTTTCACATGAGGTGAATTAAATATCTCCCCGCACATAACTATAAGTACTATAACTGATCAAAAAATACTATAGATAAAACTTAACCACTATAGCTACATAATAGTCTCATATAAGTTTTAAGTAGGTATAACTAGCTGTCCCGGCGAACTTTGTACCACCTAAACAGTCAATTCACAACATTATTAAATTTACAACAACCAAATAAAAAAAATCTTTTCTAGATTTTATGATAGCCGATGACTTCAAAAACTAAACATGCGGCGACGAACAAACCAAAAATCATTAAAATCGGTCTAGCCCTTCTGGAGTTATAAATCGTGTAACTAACACGACTTTGTTATACATACATATATTTCCAAAAATAAAAAGTCGTGATAGCTAAGTTCTTTAACCTACGACCTCTCGAGCAGTGTTCTGGGTTCGGGTCCGGGCTCGAACCTGTGAGTTTTTTGGAATTTATGTACGAAATTTACATTTGAACTTTACTATTTTTTATTATTTTTTCCTATATATTGTTGTATATTATCTAATTATGTATAGTGCTATCAGTTAAGCATCATCACCAGACAGGAATTTAGGGGGCAAAATTTAATGACAAGTAGGGAGTTCCTTTATCGATAAACTCAACTATCGACGCTTTTCCCATATACTAGTGATCGCTCCAAGTTTTTGTCATAAAAATAAAATTTTATAGAAAGTATAAAAATGAAACAAAATAATAAATTCAATTCTATGCTTCTTTATCCTCGTAAAGCCCACGTCAAATTTTGGCAGTCATAATTTGAAACTAATTGTCAATCAAGAAAAGTTGACGTTTGCTTTGACAGACGTATTAAAATAACATGTTGGGGCCATATGAGGTTAAGTATTGTAAATATTTTATAGTATATATATATATATACTATTGTACTATAAAATATTTACAATACTTAACCTCATATGGCCTCAGTATTTATTTATCTATATAAGTATGTTTATCGTCGTCTAGTACCCATAGTACAAGCTTTGCTTAGTTTGTGACTAGGTCGATTTGTGTAAGATTGTCCCCTAATATATATATATACACAAATCGACCTAGTCACAAACTAAGCAAAGCTTGTACTATGGGTACTAGACGACGATAAACATACTTATATAGATAAATAAATACTTAAATACATAGAAAACATCCATAACTCAGGAACAAATGTTCGTGCTCATCACACAAATAAATGCCCTTACCGGGATTCGAACCCAGGACCACTTGCTTCGTAGGCAGGGTGTAGGTAGGGGGCGTGGTGCTTATTACCCAGCAGCTATCGTTTAAAATACGCTTTGTATAAACTGTAGGTATAATATTTGTCTCCGAAATAAGACTTACAAAATAATACAAACTTACAAACAAAGCTGGGGGCGATTACTAGTATATAGGAAAAGCGTCGATAGTTGGGTTTATCGATAAAAGAACTCCCTACCTGTCATTAAATTTTGCCCCCTAAATTCCTATGTATGATTCATCACTTTTTAATAATTACTTTATCCTACGTTTAGATGACCTTGAAAAAAAAAAAGAATTTTCTCTATTTTTACAGTGGATCAATCTATTGAAGCAATCATGACTATGGCTGATAATCAAGCCACAGATAGTCAACAAACTCCAAGCAGTCAACCAGTCCAATCCACTCATAATATAAGCGTAATAAATCAACATGAAGCTCAAACGAGCCCCCGTGATGTAGCTGCACCCACAACTATACTACCACTATCTTATGCCGGAACATCCCAAAGAACATATCCCAACCAGCCCCTAAATCCGAAAGCCCCAACATATAAGCAAACAAGCACAAAGGTACAGAGTAATATATGGACACTTCAAACAAAACAAATTGTGGGCTACCACACTGAAGGGAGCAAAACTTTAATTTTTTTGAGGGGAGTACCAGGAAGTGGAAAATCATATTTAGCAAAACAACTACTGCTAACTATGTGCCCTGAATCCTTATTCGAAACGCACATCCTAAGCACTGATGATTTCTTTTATGACGCAAAAGGTGTATATAATTATGACAGAAGTAGGCTATCCGAAGCTCATTATTGGAATCAAAATCGAGCTATCCAGGCTATTCGTCAGGGCATTAGTCCCATTTTTATTGATAACACTAATATCGAAATCTGGGAAATGCAGCCTTATGTCAAAGAGGGGATTAACAATGGTTATATCATTGAAGTTCTAGAACCTAACACGGCATGGGCTAAGAAAGCAAATCTACTGGCAACAAAAAATACTCATAACGTGCCTGTACGGACGATTAGACGAATGCTGGATAATTATCAAAACGGTGTTTCCGGTTTATATCTAATGAGGGCTTTTAAATTATCGTATTCTCCAGAAAATAAACCTCCCATGTTGCGCAATTTTCCTCCGATCCGGGCACTAAATACGTCAATGATTCCACCACAGCAAGAGCATTCGGTACCCCCTCCTACGATACAAGCTAATATAGTGTCGATGCCAACTGTATCAATTGATTCAGGTGCAGAAACAACTGTGGGCCAGAATATTAATGCTAATTCACCAAATCACAGCAGTCCACAGAATTCTTCTCCTGTTTGCGCAAACTCAATGACACTTGACAGTGATGATACTGAAAATTCAACAGAAAACCCCGATCCTAAGCATGAGGTTGCAGTTGAGGAATTAGCAAAACGAATCGAAGAGATTGAACACGCTTGGGATAACGGTGAAAGTTGGGATGTTGATGAGGAAGAAAATGCTAGAGGAGTTAGTCAGGAAAGGTCGAATGTGCCTCAGCCTCCAAGGTCAAGTAAAAGTACTGTTTACATGGATAAATTTATACCACCAATTGCAAACTACAGTGATTGGTCTAACATTTCAATGTTCATGCCTGCATGGAATGATTATCAGAATAAAAACGCACCAACTCCTCCTGATATTCGGGTAGAAACAGCCACAAAAGGTACAAGTGTTGAATTTGGTGATACAGACACATATAATAAAAATCTCAAAATTCTCATCGGAACTCCAAAAGATATAAACTTTTACTACATGGGACCAAATCAAGAAAAAATACCGGAAAAAAGAATGCTAGACAAAAGTAGTATGACTAACGATCACAATCACATTGCTACTGAAATTTCTAGATGCAAAAACGAAGAAAAACATTTTGCTGCGTTTAGAAAACTGTTCAAAAATATATCAAAAGTTGAATTAAGAGATATATTTGATAAATGCGTTGGAGATGTAAATTGGGCAGTAGACATTGTCCTAGATGGTATGGCAAATAAGCAATTGCAAATTTTAGATAGCGATGATTTATCAGACTCGGACGATTTTGGTGATGGTCAATGCGAGTGCCTTGCAGCTTATAATATAATTCCAAATAAGAATGCACAGGCAGTGGCTTCTACATCAACTTCACCACCAGAACCACAACCAATAGCAGGTCCTAGTACACCTAGAATTAAAAAGGAAAAAGTGTTCCCGGAATTATCTGTTCAATTAAAACGTCAGATAGAGAAAAATGTTGTCATATCTGACATTCACTACTCTGATCACTGCCTTAAAATAAGGAAAATGCGCCGTGGTGAGAACTATACACGGGCGGATTCACCCGTAGGGGAGTCAGGAGAAAGTTCTTCCGCTGTTCCGAATACTACTATTGATTCTTTCACTGAAACTGTGAGTAAAGATACTAACATATATGAAGATTATGAAGAAGCCAGTGTCAGTGATGAAGAAGAAAGAACTGTAAACGTTGATCTAGGTTCAGTTTTCGTAAAAGCACTAGATGGGATATTTGACCGAGATGATATGCAGTACCCAGAAAACATAGAAACAAGGGTCAACATGCCCTTTTCGCTATTAATCGAGATAAATGCTTTATGGATTGAGTCACTCATGTATCAACTTGATCAACAGTCTCGTCAATCGGAATTGATGTTGCGCGAAGATGAAGAATTCGCAAGGTAAAAAATTCTTACTATCTTTTAATTTATAACCGGATAAAGCATGATAGTAATGATTTTTAAAACATGCAAATCTATACCTATAAATATAATCATAAAGGATCAGATTTTTGGGGGCCGCCTTTGAGAAGTTCTAAGGCAAAGGCATCGCTGTTTATCGATGTTGTACTATTACTCTATACATGCGGTTGATTTGTTTAAATAAAATTACACTTCTAGCCGGAATACATACACAAAGTGTAACGTTGATTGGGTATCGTTAAAAATTACTGTTTTACTTTACATTGTAGGGCTTGTTAACGTTACCAAATTCACATTATTATAACGTTACCAAAGTAACGATTTTAATCGGTAATGTTTGTTACATTGCTACACCGCGCTGCCGATTTGATCTTAGCACAAGATGAACAAAGAAAGGCCAGGGACAATATGATCAAAGTATATCTGCAAAATTTTGATGTACGACAAAGCACTTAAAGACACACACATACACACAACCATAGCGGTGTAAGTAAATGTGGTAAGAATACCAATTACTAACGACAAACGCACAGAAGTCGAGGTTGAACTTGAACGGTACTTAAATTAGTAATATAAATAACATTAAAATGATGATAAATGAACGATACCTTTGAATTAACGTTAATTTCTTGAACAGCTTATAACGTTACCATTTTTATACCGGTATAAATAACGGTACGTTGTTGAACGTTAATTACGATTTTAAATCTGTTTGATAGCGGTAACGTTACCAACTTTTTAACTTTATTTGAAGCACTGATATAAAGGTTTCGGTAATTGTTACTTCAAGCGATATAAACGAATGAAACTTTCCGATGTTTCGAACTTGTTTACAGTTGAACGCTGAAAAGAGTTTGCAACATAAAGAAATTCGAGTCATTGGTACATTCAAGAATAATTAATTTAAAATGTTTTATTTAATAAAAACGCAATTAAAAAAAAATATCGAATGTCGATGCTCTCTTCTCACAAGCGGCCACAAAAATCCGACTCCTAATTATAATACTGGCTGTTTCCCGCGACTTCGTCTGCGCAGAATTCCTTTATCGCTATCCCGAGGGAACTGCATATTTCCGGAATAAAATGTATACAGGCATTTATAAAAAATATTGTACCCTTTATTTTTTTTAATTGAGGTAATTTTGAGGTTTTTTATTCAAAATCACGAGCACAATTCATTTTCAGAAAGACAAAGATTCCTTATTTTTTGTGTCGGTTACCTTTTTATTTGACAACTGGATCAAAATTCAACTATATGAAATTCCGTAGGATCATTTGCTAAATATTTATTCGGCAAAATCATTATCCGAAAAATCTACATTCTACATCATTGTTATAAAAAAGATGGCAAGTGATTGGGTTGTCAAATATAAAAAAACCGGCCAAGTGCGAGTCGGACTCGCGCACGAAGGGTTCCGTACCCATTATCTATAAAAACGGCAAAAAGATCACGTTTGTTGTATGGGAGCCCCCCTTTAATATTTGTTTTATTTTATTTTAATTATTTATTTTTAAAGTCAGGCCAGTCCTTTGCGTACACGTCCAAAAGGCCTGACATTGCGCCGGACCGGGAGTTGTGGAGGTCAAGAGGGGAGGCCTTTGCCCAGCAGTGGGACACTATAACAGGCTAACAAAAAAAAAAATTTTTTTAAAGTGAATATATAACTAAATATTCTGTGTATATTTCAAGCGTCTACCTGTTGCCGTTATCAATATCGAGCAAAAACGAGCAAAAAAATCACGTTTGTTGTATGAGAGCCCCCCTAAATAACCGAAATACATAATCTGTGAAATTTTCAACTGTCTAGCTATCACGGTTCATGAGATACAGCCTGGTGACAGACGGGCAGACGGACAGACGGACGGAACGGAAGTCTCAGTAATAGGGTCCCTTTTTTACCATTTGGGTATAGAACCCTGAAAAATGGATATTGTTCTTCGCGATTTCGAATTTGTTGGAAAATAACATGGTGGTTAAATTAATCGCTGGTATTGTAAAGTTATGGAAAACAAAAACTTATATAGATTTTAAAACTTCGGTGAACCGGTTTCGGATATGTGAAAATAAACGGATCACATACGTCTTAAAACGAGTTTAACTTGACATGTTTCGTACTAATCCGTGGTCCTTCTTCCTGGAATCACACGTCACGGCGGCTGTCAAACGCGCACTGTGTGTGAGTGTGTGTGTGCGTGCGTGCGTGCGTGCGTGCGTGCGTGTGTGCGTGCGTGCGTGAGTGCGTGCGTGCGTGCGTGTGTGCACGTTTGGCAGTATAAAAACATCGTGGAATTTCAAACTTAATTGTTTTTTAGTTTAAATTTGTTATTTTACATTAGTTATTGTTGTTAGTTGTATTTATAACAGTTATTATTGATAAATTTAATGAGTTAATTTGAAGTAATGTTTGGACGTGATTTTCTTCCTACGTCCTTTGGGATCATTTTTTTCTAGCAACCATTTACAAAAAATATACTATTAGTAGCTTGTTAGAAAGCTAGAAATAAATAAAATATATAAAAAGCCTTTTATTTCTTGCTAAAGTTACAGTTGAATATGAAAGTGAAAAAAAAGAAGAGTATTAAACGGCATATAGCCAAATCCTAAACTAATAAATAAATAAATTAATACGTAAACTAATAAATAAATAAATTAATACGTATGCAAGAACCCCTCCTTATGTATGGGTGAAGGCCTCCTCTAAAGAACTCCATTTTTCTCTGTCTTTAGCTACTTGTTGCCAGCGGGGGCCGGCTGTTTTTATTATTTCATCTGCCCACCTCGATAGAGGTCTTCCTTTGAGACGTTTTCCTTGTGGGCCCATCCATTTTGTTACCCTGCTAGTCCATCTATCGTCCTGTAACCTCGCTACGTGCCCTGCCCATTTCCATTTTAGTTTTTTGGCATAGCTTAATGCGTCTATGGCTTTAGTGATGTTTCGAATTTTTGTGTGGCGAATTTTTTGAATTTTTTTAATATTAAGCATGCTTCTTTCAATTCCACGTTGGCAGGTCGTAATTTTATTTTTTATTTTCGATGTAAACTTCCAAGTTTGACATGCGTAAGTTAGGCACGGTAGGAGGCACGTTGTCATTACTTTTGTTTTAATATGTGTTGACATGTTGCTTTTAAATATTTCACTTAGGGACCAGTACTTATTCCAAGTGTTTTGTGTTCTTCGATCTATTTCTTGTTCGTTATGGCTTTTGTCAAAACTAATCTGTTTTCCTAAATATATGTACTTTTCTGCGTATTCTAATATTTCTTTGTCTACACATATTTTCCTTTTTGTGTTGTTTGTCATGACCATTCTTTTTGTAAGGTTCATTTCCAGTCCAACCTGTGTGCTAGCTGTATTTAAAGAATCAAGCATAGATTGTAGTTGTAGGCTGGATTCTGATAAAAGTACTAAGTCATCTGCAAAGCGTAAGTGACTTAAGTATTTGCCGTTAATGTAAAGTCCTGTATTTTCCCAATCTAATCTTTTTATTATGGACTCAAGAATAGAAATAAATAGCTTTGGAGACAGTGGATCTCCCTGTTTAACTCCTCTTTCGATAGGAAAAACTGGGCCAGTTGTTTCTAATTTTATTCTGCCTGTGCTGTTTTTGTAAATATTTCTGATTATTTGGATGTATTCTTGTTTGACTTCTTGAGAGTTCAGTGCATACCAAATGCTAGAGTGCGAAACAGTATCGAAAGCCTTTTTATAGTCTACATACGCGATGTAGAGCGGTCTTTGTTTTTCCTGGTATTTTTCCATTATTAGTTCCAAAGTATGTATATGGTCGATGGTTGAGAAACTTTTTCTAAAACCTGCTTGCTCTATTGGTTGTTTCGCTTCTAGTGTTACACTTATTCTGATGTTTATAATGGTAGAAAATAGTTTGTAGATGCATGGAAGCAAGCTTATTGGTCTGTAGTTCGTAATATCTTTCGGGTCGCCTTTTTTGTATAGTAAAATTATTTCTGACTCTAACCATTGTGATGGAATTTCAGCTGTTTCTAAGACGTGGTTGAATAACTGTGTTAGTATTGGGGACAATTCTGTGTGGGCAACTTTTAGAGCTTCGTTCGTGATTCCATCTGGGCCTGGACTTTTGTCTGGCTTTAACTTTTTTATTGCTTGTATGACTTCTTTTTCTGATATTGGTGTTACATTTCCTTTCTCGTCTCCAATCACACGATTCACATGGTTAACGTTACTTTGGGTGCTATTTTCACCTTTCTGTGCGCTGTATAGAGCCTTATAAAAGTTAGTTGCTATCTTTATAATTTCTTCACGATTGTTTGCGATCTTGCCTTCTTGTTTTAATCCTTCTATCCATGATTTGTTAGTTCTTAGCTCTTTAAGAGCTTTTTTTGAGCTTCCTGCTTGTTTCAGATGCTTTTCGATGGCATTCGATCTGTAAGCTTTATAATCTTGTTTTATATATTTGCTTATTAATATATAAAGAGCTGATGTTTCGTTTTTCATAGCACGTGTTTTGTTTTTAGTGTGTTGTAGCTCCTGCCTTCTCTTGATAAGCGCTAGTGTGCGCTCTTTTAGAACTTTGTGGGTGGGGTTTGAGGTTTCATTTGATGTTCTAGCGCCCTGTAAGCTTTGGGAAATAGCCTTTGTTAATTTGTCATAATAAGCTTGTACAGAAGTTATTTTCTGACAGCCATTGAAATACTCCAAGTAGGATGAGATGCTTTGTTTATAAATAATTATTTCTTGCTCAGTTTTCAGTGATGAGTGTCTGTTGTTTTTATATCCAGTGCGTTTTTTCTTCTGCATTGTGATGGATAATGTTGCTCTAATTGGTCTATGATCTGATGGAAAATTGAGGTTCAGTACTTCAACGTTTTGAAAAAGGTTCGGTTGGTTTGACATTATGTAATCTATTTCATTTTTATGTTTTCCGTTCGGTGAACGCCAAGTCCATCTTTGGTTGGGTTTTTTGGGAAATAAAGTATTTATGATAGTAAGTTTGTGTTCAAGGGAAAAGTCTATTAACCTCTGTCCTCGTTGGTTTCTTTCGCCATAACCGTTTGGTTTCATTATTAAGCGTTCATTTTTTTTTGGTTGTCCTATTTTGGCATTAAAATCACCCATTATTGTAGGCTTGGTTAATAGCCTTATTGATGTTTGAGTAGAACTCATCAATCTCCTCTTCACAGGCTGCTTCAGTTGGTGCATATACTTGTATAATTGACATCACTAATCCTTGAATGTTTAGATTTAATATTGCTATACTCTCGCCCGTGAAGCTTTCGATACATTTCTTGCGTTTTTTATTTATTATGAATCCGACTCCATATTTTCCGTGCGTATGGCCTGTGTGACATAAAATAAAATTTTCATATTCCTTTATTTCGGTGCCAGTACGCCTTATTTCGGATAAACCAATTATGTCATATTTAATGTTCTGAAGTGCTTCGCTTAGTTCAATTAAACGTTCATGATTTGATAAAGTTCTGACGTTGTATGTTAGTATGAATATCTTATCTGTGGTTTTAATTGCGGAGTTTATTATATTTTTTGTTTGCTTCCTTTGTTGAGTTGATGAAAGAGTTTTCATATTGTTCTTTAGAGGGTTGTGGTCTTGATCTTCTACGGTGACCAGCCGGGTTGGAAGATGTGGTTTGTTTGTTAACGTTGTTTCTTGTGAAATATCTGCTTTGGAGGGGGGCGGTAGTTGCTACAAGTTCTCGTTTTCGTTATGTTGCGGAGTAGGCGTTGTATTTTGATTTTTATTTTTATTTACCACAAAGTTAAACATGCTCGGTGTTACAAATCCTTCAGACAGACTAGAAGTTCTTCTTATTGGGGTCTGCTGTTTATTTTTCTTGTTGACCCGTACTACCGTCCCGTTTTGTGCTGTGGGATGTATTTCGGGAGATATTGTTAGTGGTCTTTTATAGTTCGCTGTGGTTTTATTTTTGTTTTGTATTACAAGCTTATCGTATTTAATTATTGCTATGTTGCCTTTTTCTCTCTCGACTTTAGCCTGTTCTTGGAGTTGTTTTCTTTTTTCTAGTACTTGCTTTGGATAATCTTCCGTTATGTAGTATGTAGTTCCCATTAGAGCCTCTCTTCTCTGATTAAATATTTTTATTTTGATGCCAAATGTGGTAAATCCAACCACAATAGGTCGCGGTTTTTCTCCTTTTTTGCCAATTTTTTGACTTCTTGTATGTCTCTGTAGTCCAATTCTAGAGAAAAGTATTTTTTAATAAAGTTGATTATAGTGGTTTCTAACATCGAATACGACATTTCAATATCTTCGAGACCGAAAATGACGATGTTATTTTTTTTTGCTTGTTTTTCTAGGAAGTAAATTCGTTTTTCTTGGTTTTCCAATTTTTCTTTTAAGTTCTCGTTAAGCTAGAAATACATACATACAAATAAATACATTTTGTACAATTACGTATAATCTGCACGCTAAATGTATTAGTAAAATTTTCGGTTTTTATGCCATTAATGTTGAACAATCATATTTTTTTTTACTTTTGATCTCGCATTCTTAAACGTGTACGTTTAATTCTACTTTTAATATTGCATAAGCAAATAAAAAAGTTGACTTAAATTGCCAACTTTTCTTAAATCAATTTTTGATATTTTGTAGTAGACCTGCCCACCTATCTCCCATTTAAGTTTGTCGTACTACTTACGGGATACCCTGTATGATACAAGATGGCGTTACAAGTAACATGTCGGTATTAACTTGCATTCTTGCTGTTTCAGGATATTGGCGGCGAAAGAAGAGGAGTTGGCTCGTGCAGGAAAAGAACCTGCCATACCTAACTTCAAACAGCTAATGGACATGGAGTTAGCTCTATCAATTTATCAAAAACAGACCACTGCGGAGTGGCGCAGCCAGGAACCCAACGACTGGGCGGCGAGAATGACTAGGTCCAAACTGGGAAATTTGTTCCCTGATATCGGGGCCGACATCTTGTCTGAGCTTTTGATGGCCCACAAAAATAATTTTCAGGCCACTGTCGAGGTAATTATATTTTCTATTAGGTATATTTTTATTAACAACTAGCGGACCTGGCTGACTTTGTCCTGCCCACAGCAGCTCCACCTACCGGGTCCAATTGTGTTTTCAAAGTGATCAGGAACCTATTGAAATATACACAAAAAAACATTTGAATCGGTCCAGCCGTTTATAATCCGAGAGTTGATTGACAATTTTGGGTAGGTATTTGAGGCACGCTGAAAACTTATGTAATACTTCACCTATAATACCCAAGCACAGAACCACAAACCTGGCTGACGGGTAGTGGGGCTAAATCAACCCTCATTTTTTATTTGTTTTTGATATATCCTTCTTTTTTTTTGCAAAAAAATTCTTAGAGGCGTTTCGAAATTTTAATACATATACCTTTAAATTTGACTTTAGAGTGAGAAAATAAAAAAGCCAGATCATTTTGTCGGGGCTTAGACATAGCCAGGTAAGCTCCAATTTTGCAAAAAAAAAAATACCTACACAAAATTGTTAATCAGCTCTCCTGCTAATTATTCATTTATTCGGGATGCCAACAGGGCACACACATATCGTTATTACATCCATAAAACATATACATCTATTAGTTTCATATGGGCCCCAATTATAGGCGAACACATAATTTCCAACAAATTGTAAGTACTTACAATAAGTAGAGGAAGAGGAGGAAATACACGTACAGAATTATATAATATTTAATATTATAATAATAATATCAAATTTATTTCAGACTAGGTCCATATTTTGTTAGTTTCAATAGGTGATACAACGAATGTTAAATAGTACAATAACAAAAGTTTAAATTTTATACAAATTGCATTAAATCAAAATAAATCCCTAATCAAAAAAAAACATATAAAAAAAATATATATATATAAAAAAAAATCAAAATAAATTAAATAAAATTTAAATACTAGCTGACCCGGCAAACGTTGTTTTGCCATATAAATTATTTCTTATCAATCACCTAGCTAGGGCCTACGAACTATCCTCAGAAGTACCAAATATAGACAAAAAAAAAACATAAAAACAGTTGTTTCGGAGGAGTTCGATAACAACCACTGTGTCACGAGTGACATACATCTTTCGTTTCCACTCATTACTCTTTTCATACATCCTCGCAGATTTCAATACCTAATCTTGACCTGACCTTTGTTCAAGACATCCCCAGTCTGATCGTAGAATCCTTCTTGGTCTCCGCAGAAAACGTACAGTCAACGTCATAACTAAATGATCATGATCACTTTAGTAACTTATCACTTTCAGTCGTAACATAATTTCGTATAACTTTCCAAACATGACGCATGAAGCCTGTTGCGGGTTCCAATCTGTTGCTCATTTCATTATGACGTTGAACCTACAATCAACGAAGAAAACTAGTAATAAAAATATTTGTTTTAACGAAAACTTATTTTTAATTCCAGGTGCTATTGTCGTCGACTGGCAAAGGTCACGTATTGGAGGAGCCCAATGGCGTTCAAAAGTTCATAGCTAAAACTGAACTCATACGCCAACAAGAACGTATAGCACAGCAAAAGAAGGTTGGTTGTTTTGATTGTTATTGTTTAAAGTAGCGGCTTCGAGTGATGGCACTTTTGACAGCTAACAATAGTGTTGTGTAACGCTCCATTTTGGTTTTGTAGGTAAATGGTTTAATTATTTAATTAATTTTTTAAAAACTAACATTCGTAAAATTACAGATTAAGTACAGTAGTACCACGTTTATAAGACGTTATTTTGATGTATGTGGAGTGGAGCGAAAATTTTTCAGCCAATCATAGCACACCACGCGTACGTGCGTCACGTGACTGTCCACTATTGGTTGTTTCGTACGCGCCATATTTGCTCTGTCATCTATGGTTTTCTAGTGGTTAGCAACCAAGCTTGTTTATGCTGTCATAACAAAGATTGAATAAATTCGGTAAAGATTCCATTGATATTTTATTGTCCTATTTTATACAATAAATTCGATGCCTCACGTTAGAAAAACCTCACATGTACTTATATTAGGAGCGAGATAGCATGAGTCCGTGTTGTTCTTGTATTTGGAGCCATAAGGTAAAATAATGTGTTAATGTCATTGGTATTCACGTTCGGTTTCAGTCGGTGTTAGGTTGCACTATTCTGCGCAAACGATTATTGCCGATGTAACTTATATAAGTGGTAATACTGTATTAACGTATATAAAAGCGTGTAAAATAATTTTGAACAGACTGAGTATGTTGGGGTTGGTATTATATTATTTTACTTATTGAGGTAGCCATCCTCACATACAGTTAGTGGCAAAATTAATCCTCCCTCCCCTTCCTCCATACCGCGAAACTATAAGTGCAGACTAGTCTGTTATTTGCTGTGTGGTAAAAGTCGAGAGACTATAGCTTAAATCTTAGTGTAGGGACCTTGTTTATATTAAGCTTCGATTTGGGCGCATGAAGGGAATCATCATTATCATCATCCCAGCCAATATATGTCCTACTGCAGGCCACAGGTCTCGGAATGAGAAGGTTAGGGCCGTAGTTCCCACGCGGGCCCAGTGCGGATTAGGAACTTCACAAACACCAATGGATTTCTTTTGCAGGTGTGTACAGATTTCTACCCGATATTTTCCTTCACCGTAAAGCTCACGGTAATTTTGAAATGTACTTTCGCACGTAAATTCCGAAAAAGCTAGAGGTGCCAGCCCGGGTTCGAATCTACGACCCTCTGCTTAAGAGGCCACAGGTCAAACAACTAAAATATTATATTTTTTTACCCACAGCAACTGTCGGAAGGCGATTGGCCGTTGCTGCCTTCAGATACAAAAGTGTCTGAAGATGTAGTTAAAGAATTAAGGGAAAAAGCCGGTGCTCATTTACGTAATTGGAACAAGTAAGTATCGTTTTTATATTTTAATTCCCATCACACAATAATGGCTTGGATTATTTCACCAACGTGACGAATGCCAGCTACATGTAGGTATTGATGGAGCGATAAGGGACATTATGTGACAGTTTAAAAATATTTTTACTTGCTGTTGTCTACGACTTCGTCTACGAAGAATTCGTTTATCGCTATCCCGCCGGAACTTTGAAATTTTCCGGGATAAATAGTTTCCTATCCTATATGTTAATCCAGGTTATAAACTATCGTAACCGTTTTAGCGTGAAAGAGTAACAAACATCCACACATCCTTCCATCCATACAAACTATCGTTTATAATATTAGTAGGTTAGAAATGCTTATAAAAACACAGGCAAAAAATGTATCTTTATAATCGTAAGTCCTAGCGTACTTTTTTATATATAATATGTTTTGCTCTATTTGTCGATCCTTGTTTTTTGATTGCTCTTCTCTACCACTCAAAGATTGACTGGCAGAGATCCCTTCAGGGATAAGTCCGCCTTTGTACTTGTAATTAACCCACCTTATATTAATCTGCCGCGCTCGATTGACTCCCCAAATCCCCTCTTGGGCTCGCCTACTATAATAACGTGGCTTATTTCGGCAGGCATATGGGAGCAATCACTAGTTTAGTTATCATATTATTATAGGTGCGCTGTCGTACTTTCGTTAATGTGTTATTTTGTTTTTCAGGTGTAACCAGCGTGCGATAACTTTTTGTGACAAAAATATGCCACAAGTAGCCGCGTATTATTGTGAGGTGGCCGCGCTACATAGGCAGTATTACGATACTGCGCATAATTTGGCTGCTGCTTCTTTGATGCAGGTAAATACCAACACCTACACCTATACACTAACACCTATAGATGATGTGTCTACTTTTTTGTGTGTTAGGTATCCAAAATAAATACCTATATTTAGACCACAAAAATCTACACATAGAATCGACCATACCCACTTTATAATACGGTAGAAAATCAATCGAGTTTGTTTAAAATATGCTTTGCTTTTAAATTAATCCTGCATAGGTAAACAATATAACACAGTGATTGGGATTATGAGGAACACTAAACAAATTTTTTTTACATTTTATTTCATCACTATCTCGGGGTAATTGCTTGGTATATAATATTCATGCAAAATTACAGCTTTATATCACTAATAGCCTTATAGCACTGCGCTAAGCCGCGGACAAACAGACAGACAGACGGACGGACAGACGGACAGACAGACATGACGAAACTATAAGGGTCCCGTTTTGCCATTTTGGCTCTGAAACCCTAAAAAGGCTAAAATATTGGTCAAATTTGCTGTGAAATCAAAGTTATGGAAGAGGTCTATACTATATTCAACAGTAGACGTTTCTAGTTGATATTAAAAGTTAAAGAACCACTCTAGTGAAACATTATAAATAGTATGTTGTAGTCAAGCTGACTTTGAAGCTTGAGGTCCCAAGTTCGATCCCCGGTTTAGGCAGATATTTGTATGAAAAATGTGAATGTTAGTGCTCGACTCTTGGATGTTTAATATGCATTTGTCTATTTAAATATGTTTATTCATTACCTAGCACCCAAAGTACAGTCAACGTCATAAATAAAATATTCATTTCATTTCATTTAATTTCATTTCATTTTTAAATAAGTGATCATTTATGTACCTTGTCGCTTTAAGTCGTTACATAATTTCGTATGGCTTTTCAAACATGACGTTAAAGTGACAGGGTACAAAAGTAATCACTTATTTATGACGTTGACCCTTTAAGCTTTGCTTGGTTTGGGACTAGGTCAATTGGTATAAATGATATATTTATTATTGATTTATTTAGTCTGAGCCTTCAAATCCGCCCCCGGTGGAGAATTTTTTATTTATACGGGAATTTTGCAAAATCCTTTATTCCTCTATTGCAAAAGTTTCGGCTTTCAAAGTCCAGGGGTTTGGAACGGGCGTTGATGAGTCTGTTAGAACTTTTTTCTTATTTAATATTCCCTATTTTTATTTCAGCTGCACGCTTTAAAATTACAAGATACCACAGTATTGGATTTGCATTTATACCACGTCCCGGAGGCAATGGAGACCTTAAACATATTTTTAGATAAACATATCGAGAAGCTCAGGAATTCTAAGCGCCACAGCTTTAAAGACCTGCAGATTATAACTGGCCGAGGTCTGCACAGCAATGGCGAACCGAAGATAAAACCGGCTACCATAAAGAGTCTCCGCAAAAGAACGATTTCGTAAGTACAATTAAATTAAAATATGTTACTTGAAATTACAAGTGCGAAATTACATTTGAAATTTACCATGAGCTTTACGGCGACAACATTGTGAGGAAACCTGGATACACCTGCGAAGAAATTCAATGATGTGTGTGAAGTTCCCAATCCGCACTCGGCCCGCGTGGGAACTACGGCCAAAGCCCTCTCATTCTGAAAGGTATCATGTGCCCTGCAGTGGGGCATATACCGGCTCGGATGATGATGGGATGATGTTATTCGATTCGATGAATATTAATGGGCATTTACAATAAAAATTGTATCTTTTATTTTTTATTTTACAAGAGGGAAATTTGGGGTTTTCTTATTCGAAAACATGAGTATCGTAAACCGGGGTGACTTTGAACAGCGGGGCGACTTTAAAAAGTAGTTTGCTGACCAACTCACGCTTTTGTTAGCATTTCGTCATTGATACTTCAATACCGCGTAACTACCTTTACCTATAGAGTCTATTTTATCAAATTCTCCCTGTTATTTCATTTCCTTAGCCTTATGGAAAAAGCTAGTTAGGCGGTATTGCAGTATCAACGACGATTTGCTATTCCTTCGATCGATCCTATCGACCTTCTTTTTGTCTGCATGTCAACCATTTACCTCGTATGGACAATGCCCACTTTATAGTGATTTTAAAACTATCAAAGTTGCCCAATTTGATCAAAGGCACCCCAGTTTACGGTACTATTCATTTTCATAAAGAAAAAAATGTCCTTATTTTTTGTGTCAGTTTTATTGACTTTTTTCTTTCATACAGTTAGAAGGCCCGTCACAAGATTGGCACAAAAAATTGCATGGCAAATGAAAGTAATTTTTGTTAATCATCAAAATCAATCGCGCTCTTGATTCTGAGTAAGAAAACCCCAAAACTACCTAATTAAAAAAAAAATTGAAGAAACATTTTGATAACTCCCTAATGTCAAGAACTCTGCCCGCGGGGCATTGAACAGAGTTGGGTCCTGAAGGCCTTACTTGCATTTAGCCTTGGCGAGCAGAGCACCTTAGTTGTATATTTGTCCGCGTAGCAAAATGTCTTGGTCTGTAAAACGCCCTCATTGCTATAAGACATAGTAGACTGAATGACTTGGCTGTAAAACGACTTAATGTAATGTAAGTACAAAAAAAAATCCTAAAAATCGGTCAAGCCGTTTCGGAGGAGTTCGATAACAAACACTGTGACACGAGATTTTGACAAATTAGACAATAAATAAAATCAATATCTTCAGACTATAGACTGTTGTTGATTCAGTGAAGTACAAGAAATTTAAAATAAATATTGTCATTTTCAGGTTTCACCTGCTCAATCCAGGCTTACTGAAAGCACGAGTATACCCTAACACTCAAATGACGTTTGAGCTCACGTAGAACAAGAGAAGTCGCGGAATGTCAGTCGTGTCGGCGGAATGTCACACGGCGATAGTGTTTTTCACCGTCAGTTAACTTCGCACGGGAACCAAACCTCTTCAGCACGAGATCAGGTTTATTATAACCTTCAAGAGGCAGTAGTGGAAAAGCGCTAAAACAAAAAAAAAAACTTTCTAAATTTATACGTGATTAAGCCCTGTTCGTTTGTACGAGTTAATCTTGAAGAATTAAGTCTAAAAGAATGATAGCAAATTCAGTGATTTTTCTATTTTGACTATATTTTGAGCACATTGTGCGGGTTTTTATATCTAATGACGTGATAAATAAATTCATATTATAATTTACTTAAGTATATCCCAATAACTAGTCACGCCATTTTAGGAATTGAATTACCTTCTTAGGATAAACATAGCTTCAATAGATTGATAATTCAATTGGCTAACTTACTCCACAGAGTCTAGGAAATAGAATCGCATACCCCGATCAATTTAATGAGTATATTCAATTTAAAGTGTTAACTACTACCTTTTACTACCTTTATTTAGAATTGGGTAGTTTGGAATTTTCGTACTCGGAATCAATTTCCGTATTTAAAGAAGAAACGTAAATGGTACACTTTACATTGAAAATGCCCTAAATATCTGGTAGACTTTAATATCGTTTTATACCTAAAGTTGAATCAACACAAGTTAAACATTAGTTCATTGTCTTTTCGCTCTTTCGTGAATTACTATTATTTTGCCGTACATTACTTGCTTAGAATCTACCTCTTTGCCTGCCAAAAGTCCTGTTTTGTCATTCGTTACAGACCTACGAGTATTCTCTTAGTTTTTAGCAGCAACGTGCCAATAAATATTATTAAATCCTAGACATTTATTTTTCGTACACGTTGTTTTCTATATTTACTTTGCAACTTCTATTATTATAGCGATTATTTATCATGTATATATATGATTTATTAACCTTATTGCATTTTGTTTATGTAAAACTTTATCTTATAGTAGTATCTAACCTAATGTTCAATTAAGTATAACTATGGGGGCCAACTTTCTTGAATTAACTATCTTAAGTTATTATAGAAGACTTCAGTCCAATAAGTTTTTCTTTTAAATGCTATGGAATCGTAGATTCTTTAGAAAAGCTTTGTAGATAATGCACTGTAAATATTACTTGCCAACATATTCGATACTTAGAATACGCGTAAAACAGTAGAAAACGGAATGGAAAAAACGAACATACGAATATAGTGGTATCTTCATTTAATTTCTAACTGTTATATGTCGTACTCTGCTGATGCGTAGTGTCCGCTGAGATGCATCTAAAATAATAATTTAGATTTTATTTTGTAAAGAGTTACACAAATTGACAATAATATAGTGACTCTATTTTATTAAAAGACATTGTAGGATTAAGAGGCTATGTCCAGATTTACACTATTTTTTACTAATTCACACTGTACCTACTTAGGTTAGCTCCTATAAATATTACATACGATTAGTTATTTGAAAAGTGTGACGACAAGCGTCATGCACAGAATTTTATTTAAGTCCTTTCTGTGAATGCAACATAATTTAAAAGTTTATAGAAGGGCCAACCTTTTTTATACTTTTTTAATGGATGTAGCACAGTTGACCGAAAAATATCGATGCGGTTTAAGTTACAAAACCATCTATATACGCGACTTTATTGACTTAACATTAACAAATGTACACCGGGCTAACTTTTAGCTCACTCAAAGCGAAGATATGCGAAAACCCCAAGTCGTTAGCTTTGCGTCTACAGGAAAGCCAAAATTTTTTATTATTCTGTGTATGGCTCTTGTACAGTTGTAATAATCTGAGATATTATAGGTAGTTATTATGCCTGTGTTGTTGTAATCTGCTTTTCTTGTTATTCAGTCAGGTGGATTTAGACCATATGAATAGAGTCATAGCAGGAACGCGTCCGTTATTTCACTAGATTTTAGTGGAAACTATATCTTGTTTCTCATTTACACCAAAATAGTGTACAAAGAGCAGAAACAAGAACAATAATCGCTGAGAAATAAAATATTAGGACACGTTCGTCTCCTTTTACACCTAAAAATAGTTTATGCATGGTGCTCGCTCGTTTTGTTTAAATGTACATTTACGTATTCTCTACATTTATGGCCAAAGGCCGAGAATTCTTAATTATAAGTGAAAAGTTCGGATGTTGGAAAGTATCATTAAGTAAGTGTTATTTTTTTCTAATTGTTAAAATGCTTTAGTCGTATAAGTACCTACACGATTATTGTTTCATGTTGTAGCCTAAGAATGCGTCCAATTTTGAAAGTTCTGGACTGGTTGTTGGATTGAAGGCTTACTTGGCCAAAAATTGAATATAAAACAATTTACTTTTAGAAGGTGCTATTCTTTTGTTTCCTATACCTGACATTTTGCTGTACTTTGCATTAATTAAAGAACTGTTCTATTTTTAATTCGTTAACGTAATATTAATCGCATTGTTGTGCCTTAAGAGCTAGGCTCTTGTCGGTGGAATAATTTCCAGCTTATTCTAAATTCCGCTCTTTCCTTCACTTCTTTATATAATGAAACATTTATTTTTTCTTTTATTTGCATCATATTATGTCCTTTTTGGTCTTCCTCTTTTCCTTTTTCCCTCTATCTTTCCTTCTATTATAGTCTTAATATAATCATTGTGTCGTAAGTAGCTTCGTATCTTCCCTCTCCTGTTCTCAATTATTTTCAACGAAGATCTTCTTTCGTTCACCATATTTAAAACTTCCTCATTACTGGTATTTTCTGTCCAGCTGATCTTTTCCATCCTCCTCCAACACGACATTTCGAACGCTTCCAATCTCTCTCTCCAAGGTAAAGACTAGGCAACTTTATTACTATAGGTAGTGGTTCGTGTCAACCATTAAAAGAGTACGACGTTATATTTCGGCAAGTGTCATTGATATAGGTGTTATTCGCTTTTCTAGAGTTAAAATAGAGAGTAAGTCACAAAGATATTTAAATGAAATTCATGTTAGCTCGGTTCTTTAGTTGGTAAGTATGGTAAGGTATTATAATAGTTGATGGTTTGATATTTTGACTTTTTGAATACATAATTATAATAATGATGTTATTGTTGAATCCCGTACGATGATGTGTGTGTAAGGCTGGTAATTATGATATTATATGGGCCTAAGTCCTGGGTGATAACTTAGTTTAATGTTTAGGTTATGATTTTTTGTGATCGTATAATATAGTAGTAACTAAATAATTGTACAATACCTACAGTTCTCGCAAGTCGCGAAGGCGAGCGGGTTTTCCTTGGGGTGAACATCTGTATGGATGTCAAAGTGTGCGTAAGAGCGAACTCGGGTATGGTTGGCATAAACAAAATCAACTAATCTATCGTACAGCACAAAGCTTACGAGTATAGCTCGCTCGCTTTCGTGACTTGCACGAATTGTACCAGAGATTGATAAAAGCCAAATATAATACATTATTTTTCATGGAATGATTGAATTGATAAGATTTTAAGAATTATTATTGATTAATCGTTTTGAACTGGTCCAATTTCAATGGCGTCTTTTGACACCAGGTATACCTGCCACAAGAGATCCGTTTATTGAATTACCGTTAAAAGCAGATTCAGAAATTCTGAATTGAAAATCTATATTTTTAAATTTTACATGGAAATGAAAATTAGGTAAAAGCATAATGATCATCATCATCATCATCATCCCAGCCTGTATACGTCCCACTGCAGGGCAAAGGCCTCCTCTCAGAATAATGAATTAATGCTATTAGAAAGGCTAATTCTATATCAGGCATCTGCTTTTAACGGTAATTCAATAAACGGATCTCTTGTGGCAGCACACATTTTAAACGACGGCGACAATGACAATTCGGTACTCATTTGGTAGCATATAATGTATTCATTAATTTTGCGATGTAGGTATTTCTAACATCTCATCGCATTCATGAATCATGAAACAAGGGCCTGATGTGGATGAAGGGCCTTGTGTTTGTGTATCGTCAGTATTCATCACAAGTATTTGTATACCCCAAATATTTCGGAATTAACCCACAAAAACTCGTGTTATAATATGTGTTATCAGTCAAGAGTTGCGTTTCTATTAGTATTTATTCATTCTTGTATGGTAATGGTGCTGAAAAAGTGATAAGAGCTTACTGGTAGAACCTTATAAATTCGAAGTAATGTACTATTTATATTGTAAGCCGCTTTGGAATGATGAAACGCAGTTAAAAAGTATAATATAGGGTAAATCGCCAATAACTGACCACCCTTCAATAACTGGCCCCCTCATACTGAAAATGAACTCTGTTCCCTTACGAACAGAATTCAATTTAGTATGACATGGCCAGTTATTGAAGGGTGGCCAGTACCTATATGGCTCAAGTCATTGATTTCCCAGGTGGTGTTGTAGAATATAGTAGGTATTTAAGTAAGCAAAAATAAAACATTTTGCTCAATATTTTTTTAGTAAGTAGGTATGTATTAATTAAGTTAACTTTTTCAAGATGATATTTTTTGATAATTTTTTTTTTTAATAATAGTTATCTAAATGTCAAACCACCACATAAGTGGAAGTCATAAATGGACAAATAAATGTTGAATGTAATGAAAACGGCGTGGATTTTATTTTATATTTATAACCCCAACCAAATTAAAATTTTGTTTAGGTAGGTACTTATTTTTTTTAGGCTTGTCAGCGGATGCTTCGAAATATTTTTCACTTCTCATGCTAGTCATGTTCAATTTCCTTAACTGTACTTACATTGCTCATCGCAGGGTTCCTATGTATTTTTTCCCACGCACTGATATCAAGTTAAATGTTCGAGAAACTAGTCTACGGCCACAAGTACACAGTTCCTAAAAATTTGCATTGCATTAGGGAATCATTTTTCTGCTCAAAATTGTTCTGAATAGTTTATACTAAGACGACAAAGTAAAGGAAGATTTTGTTTATAGTACGAATTTTTTGAGGTGTCCCGATCTCGTTAGCAGCCCACAATTCGAACAAAGCCATTGTTCAAGTGCACAGTCCTCAGTTTAATATGAATAGAAATATAAGATAAAATAGACAAGTTAGCTATGAAGTATCTTTTTTGTATTTATTTTTTCAACTTCATTTTTTTTTTTTTATTACTTTTACGGTCATCCCGTGAAATCATACATTTCGTACTAAATACAAACTGAAATATAGATGCACAGAAAAAAACCCAGAAAAAAGACCAATGCTGGGAATCGAACCCAGGTCCTCAGCATTCCGTGCCGCGTGCCATACCCCTACACCACCACTGGTCTAGAGATTAGACACGAATCTTTCCTATACATCATACATTTCAATCTGCTAAATCATCACCTTATGCAGTGACAAACGCACATCTATGTTACACCCTCATCGAGAGATTTTAACACTCCTTCGGAACTAACCGCTCACCTGGACAAGAGATGGCGCTACTGTGCAACTTTAAACAAGTTAGCTATGAAGTATCTTTTTTGTACTTATTTTTTCAACTTCATTTTTTTTTTTTTTTTATTACTTTTACGGTCATCCCGTGAAATCATACATTTCGTACTAAATACAAACTGAAATATAGATGCACAGAAAAAAACCCAGAAAAAAGACCAATGCTGGGAATCGAACCCAGGTCCTCAGCATTCCGTGCCGCGTGCCATACCCCTACACCACCACTGGTCTAGAGATTAGACACGAATCTTTCCTATACATCATACATTTCAATCTGCTAAATCATCACCTTATGCAGTGACAAACGCACATCTATGTTACACCCTCATCGAGAGATTTTAACACTCCTTCGGAACTAACCGCTCACCTGGACAAGAGATGGCGCTACTGTGCAACTTTAAACAAGTTAGCTATGAAGTATCTTTTTTGTACTTATTTTTTCAACTTCATTTTTTTTTTTATTACTTTTACGGTCATCCCGTGAAATCATACATTTCGTACTAAATACAAACTGAAATATAGATGCACAGAAAAAAACCCAGAAAAAAGACCAATGCTGGGAATCGAACCCAGGTCCTCAGCATTCCGTGCCGCGTGCCATACCCCTACACCACCACTGGTCTAGAGATTAGACACGAATCTTTCCTATACATCATACATTTCAATCTGCTAAATCATCACCTTATGCAGTGACAAACGCACATCTATGTTACACCCTCATCGAGAGATTTTAACACTCCTTCGGAACTAACCGCTCACCTGGACAAGAGATGGCGCTACTGTGCAACTTTAAACAAGTTAGCTATGAAGTATCTTTTTTGTACTTATTTTTTCAACTTCATTTTTTTTTTTATTACTTTTACGGTCATCCCGTGAAATCATACATTTCGTACTAAATACAAACTAAAATATAGATGCACAGAAAAAAACCCAGAAAAAAGACCAATGCTGGGAATCGAACCCAGGTCCTCAGCATTCCGTGCCGCGTGCCATACCCCTACACCACCACTGGTCTAGAGATTAGACACGAATCTTTCCTATACATCATACATTTCAATCTGCTAAATCATCACCTTATGCAGTGACAAACGCACATCTATGTTACACCCTCATCGAGAGATTTTAACACTCCTTCGGAACTAACCGCTCACCTGGACAAGAGATGGCGCTACTGTGCAACTTTAAACAAGTTAGCTATGAAGTATCTTTTTTGTACTTATTTTTTCAACTTCATTTTTTTTTTATTACTTTTACGGTCATCCCGTGAAATCATACATTTCGTACTAAATACAAACTGAAATATAGATGCACAGAAAAAAACCCAGAAAAAAGACCAATGCTGGGAATCGAACCCAGGTCCTCAGCATTCCGTGCCGCGTGCCATACCCCTACACCACCACTGGTCTAGAGATTAGACACGAATCTTTCCTATACATCATACATTTCAATCTGCTAAATCATCACCTTATGCAGTGACAAACGCACATCTATGTTACACCCTCATCGAGAGATTTTAACACTCCTTCGGAACTAACCGCTCACCTGGACAAGAGATGGCGCTACTGTGCAACTTTAAACAAGTTAGCTATGAAGTATCTTTTTTTTTTTTTTTTTTTTTTTTTTTTTTTTTTTTTTTTTAAATAAGTACAAAAAAGATACTTCATAGCTAACTTGTTTAAAGTTGCACAGTAGCGCCATCTCTTGTCCAGGTGAGCGGTTAGTTCCGAAGGAGTGTTAAAATCTCTCGATGAGGGTGTAACATAGATGTGCGTTTGTCACTGCATAAGGTGATGATTTAGCAGATTGAAATGTATGATGTATAGGAAAGATTCGTGTCTAATCTCTAGACCAGTGGTGGTGTAGGGGTATGGCACGCGGCACGGAATGCTGAGGACCTGGGTTCGATTCCCAGCATTGGTCTTTTTTCTGGGTTTTTTTCTGTGCATCTATATTTCAGTTTGTATTTAGTACGAAATGTATGATTTCACGGGATGACCGTAAAAGTAATAAAAAAAAACTGAAGTTGAAAAAATAAGTACAAAAAAGATACTTCATAGCTAACTTGTTTAAAGTTGCACAGTAGCGCCATCTCTTGTCCAGGTGAGCGGTTAGTTCCGAAGGAGTGTTAAAATCTCTCGATGAGGGTGTAACATAGATGTGCGTTTGTCACTGCATAAGGTGATGATTTAGCAGATTGAAATGTATGATGTATAGGAAAGATTCGTGTCTAATCTCTAGACCAGTGGTGGTGTAGGGGTATGGCACGCGGCACGGAATGCTGAGGACCTGGGTTCGATTCCCAGCATTGGTCTTTTTTCTGGGTTTTTTTCTGTGCATCTATATTTCAGTTTGTATTTAGTACGAAATGTATGATTTCACGGGATGACCGTAAAAGTAATAAAAAAAAAAAAAAATGAAGTTGAAAAAATAAGTACAAAAAAGATACTTCATAGCTAACTTGTTTAAAGTTGCACAGTAGCGCCATCTCTTGTCCAGGTGAGCGGTTAGTTCCGAAGGAGTGTTAAAATCTCTCGATGAGGGTGTAACATAGATGTGCGTTTGTCACTGCATAAGGTGATGATTTAGCAGATTGAAATGTATGATGTATAGGAAAGATTCGTGTCTAATCTCTAGACCAGTGGTGGTGTAGGGGTATGGCACGCGGCACGGAATGCTGAGGACCTGGGTTCGATTCCCAGCATTGGTCTTTTTTCTGGGTTTTTTTCTGTGCATCTATATTTCAGTTTGTATTTAGTACGAAATGTATGATTTCACGGGATGACCGTAAAAGTAAAAAAAAAAAAAATGAAGTTGAAAAAATAAGTACAAAAAAGATACTTCATAGCTAACTTGTTTAAAGTTGCACAGTAGCGCCATCTCTTGTCCAGGTGAGCGGTTAGTTCCGAAGGAGTGTTAAAATCTCTCGATGAGGGTGTAACATAGATGTGCGTTTGTCACTGCATAAGGTGATGATTTAGCAGATTGAAATGTATGATGTATAGGAAAGATTCGTGTCTAATCTCTAGACCAGTGGTGGTGTAGGGGTATGGCACGCGGCACGGAATGCTGAGGACCTGGGTTCGATTCCCAGCATTGGTCTTTTTTCTGGGTTTTTTTCTGTGCATCTATATTTCAGTTTGTATTTAGTACGAAATGTAAGATAAAATAGGTCATTGAAATGATGACTTTATTATTTACAGTAGAGAGTTCATTTTCAATTAAACTTTGTTGGCAGATAATATTTTTCAACATTGAATGCGTCGTAGACATGTAGCCAAAACAACCAATACAAACAAACAAAAAAAGTTTCAATGAAAGTGAACTCTCTACTTTAAATAATAAAGTCGTTATTTCAATGAGCTATTTATTCTATCTTATATTTCCGTTCATTTTAAACTGAGGATTATTTACTTTAGGAAAATGGAATACAATGGTTTTGTTCGGAAGGTGGACTGTAACGAGATCGGGATACCTCAAAAAATTCGTACTATACCAGTTGAAGTGTTCTTGTTCTCATCTCCTTCGTGGCGACCTTTGCCTTGCGTAAGTATACCTAATAAACTTAAGGTACCCACCAAACATAAGGTGCTTACATTTGTTTTAGACGTGTACTTATTATATGTACGATATATGTGTGAGTAGATGTACTATTTTTGTTGCGTTTTAATTTTCTGATCCACTGTTGATGCACCACCTGCTGTAAACTAGTCCTTCCTTCTTTCTGGTAAAGGGTTGCCTGGAAGAGATCGCTCTTAAGCGATAAGGCCGCCTATTGCTTACCTTGTAACTTACTCTCTGTGTACCTGTTTTCTGTATTGCTTACTATTCCTGGTGTACAATAAAGAGTCATTGTATTGTATTGTATTGTATTGGTACCCACCTTTATACACCGTGAAATTTTAGTGGTTGTTTTCCCGAAACGAGGTGATTTAGTTTCGATTGTACAATCGATTTATAATTACTATTTTGACTGGAGTCAAAAATCCAATTGTGAAAAACGAAAGTCGAAAATGACCGCAAACCAATAGTACGCTTCGTTGGTACCTAACCAATCGTACGATCGTACGCTACTTGTACCAACGAAGCGTTACTATTGGTTTGCGGTCATTTTCGACTTTCGTTTTTCACAATTGGATTTTTGACTCTAGTCAAAATAGTGACTATAAATCGATTGTACAATCGATACTAAATCACCTCGTTTCGGGAAAACAACCACTAAAATTTCACGGTGTATATAGCCAAACCTTATAGTGCCACCCGTTGCAGAACTTTTTCACAGTAAACGTCCCAAAAACATCCTTGATAATGTACAGTGATAGCTCACTGCGACAAAGTTATACAGAGAGTCGCAATTGAAATGGTTTTAAATATTTGCTCCAATTTACTAAGTAATTTATTTCGTTGATTGCGTTCAGAGCGACTTTTAAAATGTTCCATCGATCTTTGCGATTTCGTCGGTCGAGGAAATGTCAACGACCTTACAGAGAGGTCGACAAGTGCAACGGCGTTGAACTTCAAAATCCGTAGGTATCATTATGTCGTTTTTCGTCATTATCATCGCTACGAAATTAAACTGAGACCTACTTTAAATTTGACCAACACATTTTATTAATTTTATTATTGAAATAATTATACAGTAGCGCAAGAACTAAAGTCCCGGACATAGCTCGAAGAATCGCTAGTGGCAGTGGGCAGCGCACATCGATCGTAGAACTGACGGCCGATGGGGCCGAAAGGTTCTCGAGTGGCGTCCGCGGACCGGAAGACGCAGTGTAGGTAGGCCTCCAACAAGATGGAGCGACGACCTAGTGAAGGTGACGGGAACGCATTGTATGCGGATGGCGCAGGGCCGATCTGTTTGGCGAGCCGGGGGAGGCCTATGTTCAGCAGTGGACGTCTTTCGGCTGAAATGATGATGATGATGAATTACACAGCATTACAGACAAGCCAAGGCACTGCTAAATTCATACAATTTTAAACAGCACAACACGTTCGTATACGTAGCAAAGGAGATAACTGCATAAACATTTACGACCAATTACGTGAAGATGGTTACGGACGGTCTGGACGGTCATCCTTCGCCTCACATAATTTCATACACTCTACATTGTAGAGAGTCTACATTATAATCCTTCGGCTCCATTTTAACTCTCTACCGAAGCATTTAAGTACCTATTCTCTAACCTATAGAACTAATTTGTGAAAAGTTTCGAGACATGGAAATATATAGGTATAATTTTATTGTATGTAGGTAGGGTAGAGTGGGGCACATTGAGCAGTTTTGTATTTAAAATAAAGAAAGAAAATACATTTATTTACAGTATCACAAGACACATCGTCAATATTTTTATATAACAAAAAACAACACGAAAGCTAAAATTGTAGTAAAGTAAAGAAATTCTATTTTTCCTCAAAGAAATTAGTGTCAATAAAATATAGAATTGCCAGATATGACAACTCTACCCACCTACGTCAACTCTACTTAGGTTTGTCTTGATTCAGATTAGGTATTAAGGTATAGTTACAACACTGTATCTAGCACGGTAGGTACTTTACCTATCATATAATCAACAACTATACTCTGTCTACTTAACAGAGTTAGTACTAGAAAACAGAGAATGCACGTAATTGGTCAGCGATAAGGACGATGCACCGGCACATACGTCCCACTGCAGGGCACATATTTAAATATTATTATCTACTACTTTAAATTACATAATTATGATTACTAGATGAGTAAACATGACATGTAATTATTTGAGGCGCCACGACAAATATTACGAATATTCCAACAAACGGCATGTAAGCCGAGCCCGCCATCGACGTGCGATTGTCGACTCCCACTGAAAGTTTTTTGTCCCTTTCATTTTCATACAAAAATGCAACAGGGAGAACGCCTTGCTAACTCTGTTAAATAGACAGGGTATATAGGCTAAGTGCGTACTGGAAACTTCACATACACCGTTGAATTTCTTCGCTAGTGTCTGCAGGTTTCCTCACAATGTTTGCCTTGCCGTAAAGCTCATGTTAAATTTCGAATGTGATTTCGCACATTTTCGAAAAACTCACGACTCTCTGCTTAAGAGACCATAGGTTCAACCACTAGTCCACCACGGCTTCCTTTTACCAACAATGTTATAGTAGATTGTACACCAAGGGGATAAAGCACTGCATTATGCCACGGGCGCGATATTGAATCCTGAGCGTATCGAGGGACTCCAGATTTAACTCCCGAGCGTAGCGAGGGGGTTTTTAGTTGATTCCCGAGCGAAGCGAGGGAATTAAGATGGAGTCCTGAGAGCAGTGAAGGATTTAAGCGCGCCCAAGGCAAAATCAGTTTTATCCCCGAGGAGTAGGTATACTCTACTTTTCTCACCTTTTGCGAGACAATAAAAACTAAGGCTACTAGAAAAATACTCGAAATAGACCCAGAAGCACTGATTCTGACACTGACTTTGCGCCTTTCGCAGTTTTCCATTTGTCGAAATCTTTGTAAGCTTTTAAGTATTTTTCCTTCGACTTCTCTGGGAGTACATTATTAACAATTTCTAAGGCCGGCTTGCGCAGACCTGGTTTAGCTACTTAACTCCGAGCGAGTTAACTGCTAACCCAGGGTTAACAAGTGTCAAAATGTATGGAACTGTCATTCTTAACCCAGGGTTACCGATTTAATTATTTTACCCTGAACTGTGCAAGTGGTCCTAAGGCGTCTAATTTAATGGAATCAGGAGTCAAATCACTTTCGTCACTCGATATTTTCTTAGGCCCATACTACACGGGCGGTTCTCCCGCCGCGGGAAACCGTTTATGAACCGCCACTAGACGCAATTTTCTATGGAAGTTGCATGGTGCAAACTACACTGCGCAGCTCCGTCAAGCGGCTTTCCGCGGCGGGAAACCGCCCGTGTAGTATAGGCCTTTTAGGGATGGATGGTTGTGATAAATTAAACTCCCTAATAGATTTGTATAAGTGAAGAATAGGTGAAGAAGAATATGTGAAGAATGTTTATTAAAAAATATTTACAAGTGTATATAAAATATGTACAGGGCGCAATTAGTGCTAGGTCCGCGGATCACGCAAGAGGGCGTGGATCATTGCGCTCTCGCTCTAAAGTGAGCGAGACGGTTGCGGACTACAGAACGCTCGGAACTCTCGCGCTCGCGTCTATAAAATACGGCGCGGCAAAGCCTGCGATCTTTTTCATCGCGCGGCCGTCGAGGAAGGAACATGTCGTCGTAGCTCCGTACTTCGCTCTGATGCAGCGTGTGTCTCCGCTGCACTCCGCGATCTGAAGCACGACGACAAAGATGAAGATTCCTCGAGGCTTGAAGATTGGAAAATGCTGCGATCGACGAAACAAATAAAAACTGTTCTTTTGAGAACATTCGACCTTATGGTCGCGTCTCTATAGACAACGTCACTTTTCTCCTTTAACGACGTCAATCACCTACAGGGTTCCCCTTCAAGCGAAGCGTACCGGCAGGCGGATAGTGCGGCCTCGGCGAGAAGTTCTGCTTGTTGTTGTAGGTGTTGAGTCGTTTTGTCCTGTGTTTTGTTTCAGGTTCGGATCTTGTTGCTTCAGGTCGTTTGTTGTTGGTTTTGTAGTGGTTTTGTCGATCGTCTTTGATGTACTTTGTTTATTGTTGCAGAATGTCGGTGTTGTAGCAGTAGGTATAGTTGTATCTTGCTCGGCGATGGTGTAGGCAGGTTTGAGACGGTCTATTGATATATTTGTTTGCCGGTTAGGTAGCTGTAGGGTAAATATCTTGCTATCTCTTTTCAGCACGCGATAGGGTCCGTCGTAAGGTGCTTGTAGCGGCTTCTTTATGGCGTCTATGCGTACGTATACATATTCGCATGTTTGCAGGTCGCGATGTACGAATATGGGTTTCGTGCTGCTGTGTGGTTGGTTCGGCATCGGTCTCAGATTGCGTATTGTGTCTCGCAGCTGATCGACGTAGGCGGAGTCTAGGGTGACGTCATCGCGGGTCAGTGATAAGAAATCACCGGGTAAGCGTACGTTGCATCCGTAGGTGAGTTGGGCTGCGCTTACGCCGGTGTCACTTCGCATCGCGGCGCGTACTCCGAGTAGTACTGTAGGTAGCTCGTCGATCCAGCTTCTTGCGGTTTGGAGTCTTGCTTTTAACGCGGCCTTCAAAAATCGGTGCCAGCGTTCAATAATCCCATTACATTGCGCGTGGTATGGGGTTGTGCGCGTTTTTTCGATGCCGAGTAAGTGCGAGAGAGATGCAAATACTCGGCTTTCGAACTGACGACCTTGATCGGTTGTTATGGTCGCTGGGCAGCCGAAGCGAGAAATCCAACCTTCGTAAACGGCTTTGGCGACGTCTTCAGCTGAGATTTCGCATAATGGGTATGCTTCGGGCCATCTCGTTGCACGATCAATCATTGTCACGAGGTAGCGATGACCGGTGGCCGCGGTAGGTAGCGGGCCAACGATATCGACGTGTACGTGCTCGAATCGTTCGGTTGGCGGGAAAATTGACGGTTGACTCGATGTATGGCGCTGTACTTTGGCGCGTTGGCATTGTACGCATACTTTTGCCCACTTGCCGATGTCCGCGTTCATTGAGGGCCAAAAGTAGCGTTGCGCGATGAGTTTTCGTGTCGTTTTGATTCCGGGATGACTGATGTTATGTACTGCGTTGAATGCGATGCGACGGTGTTCTTCGGGTAAATATGGACGTATATGTGGAGTTGATGTTTCGCAAAATATTTTGATGTTTGATGAGGGCAGAGTGACTTGCTTGATGGATAGATTGCTCTGTAGAGTGAGTGCTTGAATGATATCGCTGTCTCGCTCTTGAGCTTCGGCAAGTTGTTTGTAGTCGATTGGCGATGGACACGTAATAGCTTCGACACGTGACAAGGCGTCCGCTGCAGCGTTTTCCGACCCACTGACGTGGCGAATGTCAGTGGTAAATTCGCTAATGAATAAAAGCTGGCGGGTGCGTCTTGGCGATTCGCTACTTGCACTTGTCTTTGTATAGGCGAATGTTATCGGCTTGTGGTCGGTAAAAATGATTATTTCGCGTCCCTCGAACATCTTGCGAAAATGCTTGACGGCCATGTAGATAGCTAATAGTTCTCGGTCGTAGGTACTGTAGCGAGTTTGCGCGTCGGTAAATTTCTTGGAAAAATATCCGAGCGGTTGCCACGAGTTGACGATGTACTGGTTTAGTGCGGCACCGGCTGTTTTGTCGCTGGCGTCGCAAAATATGGCGAGTGTCGCATGATGAGACGGATGAGCGAGTAAAGCGGCGGTTTTTATGCTGTCTTTACACGCTTCATACGCTTGCGTTGCCTCAGCGGTCCATTCAATCGGCGTTTTGTCGCGCTTCTTGACATTGTGTAGGTACTTATTCAGCGGCGCTTGAATGGTGGCGGCGTCTTTGATGTTTTCTCGGTAAAAGTTGAGCATACCGAGAAAACGTCGTAGCTCTTCCACGGTTTGCGGTTTCGGAAAGTCGGTGATCGCTTGTACCTTTTCTTGAGGTGGCTGAATTCCTTCCGCCGAGACTTGATGGCCGAGGAATTTGACGGTCGGCTGGCCGAAAACACACTTTGACGGGTTGATAGTGATGCCGTATTCTTCGAGTCGCTGTAGTACGATGCGTAGGTGTTTTCGGTGCTCTTCCTCGTCGTTTGATGCCACAAGTAGGTCGTCGACGAAAGGGAATACGAAGTCGAGTTCGCGTAGTACTTCGTGAATAAAGCGTTGGAACGTTTGACCGGCGTTCTTGAGACCTGGGCACATGCGCGGAAACTCGAAGAGACCAAATGGGGTGATGATTGCGGTTTTCTCCACGTCTTCTTCGCTGACTGGCAGTTGTTGATACGCGCGATTGAGGTCGAGAGTGGAGAAAATTTGCTTCCCGGCGAGTTGGTAGGTGAAATCGCGTATGCGTGGTATGGGATACCGATCAGGCTTAGTAATGGCGTTGAGCCTTCGGTAATCGCCACACACGCGTAGGTCACCATTTTTCTTCGGCACGACGTGAAGAGGTGATGCCCAAGGACTCTTGCTTGGTCTGCATAGGCCTTGTTCCATCATGTTCTGGAATTCTTTTTTCACGATTTCGTAACGATGCGGTGCGATGGGGCGTGGCCTACAGTGAAGGGGCGGGCCAGAAGTTTCGATGAAATGTTCGACTGGATGTTTCGGCGACAATTTCATCGATGTAAGTCGGGTGGCTCCTGGAAATTCGGCAAGGATGTTGTGGTAGGCATCTTGCACATCTATGCTGCGAACGGTAGGTATTGGCGCAGAGCATATTTGTGCGTTTGTTGTGAGATGCGTCTTGCCGTCGATGAGTCTGCGGTGTTTTATGTCGACTATTAAATCGTGGAATTTCAGGAAATCTGCACCCAAAATCGGCTTCGATACATCTGCGATGATAAATTTCCACCTGAATGATCTTCGGAGGCTGAGGTCGAGATCGAGAGTCTTCTCACCGTATGTAGGTATGACCGTATTGTTGGCGGCGTACAGTTGGAAAGGAAGAGGCGTTGCGGTGGAATTTTTCGTTCTTGGTATGACGGAAATATTTGCTCCCGTGTCTACCAAGAACGATAATCTGGTTTTTCTGTCTTTGACGAAAAGGCGGTGTGATGTTTCGGGAAAGCCAGTTTCCGCCGCAGACAGCGTTACATTTTCCGACGGCGTGTGGATGGGCTTGGCTCTGCACGGTGGTTCGCAGTTTTTGGCGTCCATACCGTAGCGATGATGGTACTTGCAGTATGGCATGGGCGAGTTTGGACGGCTTCCGTTCTGCGACGTAGTGCGTGGGCGTGATTGGAAGTTACGGCGAGGGCGACTGCGCTGTTTGTTCATGTCTTGCGGTCGTGATCGCAGCTCGGCAACTTCTTGGGACAATCTTCGAATTTCACTGACGAGCATCTGAGTATCGACGGCTGGAGAGTGCATTTTCTTGGATTGGATTCTTCAGGGGTTTGTGTTCTTCACGGGGGCTCGGAAAGTTGCTGTTGTTCTGTTCGCGGGGTCACCCTTTGGGGACCTATGCTTCAGAGGGTTGCTGTTGTTCACGGGGTCACCACTTTAGGGATGGATGGTTGTGATAAATTAAACTCCCTAATAGATTTGTATAAGTGAAGAATAGGTGAAGAAGAATATGTGAAGAATGTTTATTAAAAAATATTTACAAGTGTATATAAAATATGTACAGGGCGCAATTAGTGCTAGGTCCGCGGATCACGCAAGAGGGCGTGGATCATTGCGCTCTCGCTCTAAAGTGAGCGAGACGGTTGCGGACTACAGAACGCTCGGAACTCTCGCGCTCGCGTCTATAAAATACGGCGCGGCAAAGCCTGCGATCTTTTTCATCGCGCGGCCGTCGAGGAAGGAACATGTCGTCGTAGCTCCGTACTTCGCTCTGATGCAGCGTGTGTCTCCGCTGCACTCCGCGATCTGAAGCACGACGACAAAGATGAAGATTCCTCGAGGCTTGAAGATTGGAAAATGCTGCGATCGACGAAACAAATAAAAACTGTTCTTTTGAGAACATTCGACCTTATGGTCGCGTCTCTATAGACAACGTCACTTTTCTCCTTTAACGACGTCAATCACCTACAGCCTTAATGTTTTATCTTCTTTTTCTCAAACATGCTATGAAATATTGACGTTATGTTCCTTATAATACGCCACGAAGTGTCACAATGCAGGCGCGGCGTGGTGTGCGGCTAGACGAGAGGTCAATAATGGAATTTCATACAACATTGCTGGCCTTGGCCAGCAAAGTGATCGTCTATTGTTTCATACCATAACGTTTATAGGTCTATGGCATCATAGCATTTAGCCATTAAAAAAAAACTATAAGCAATATTTGCGTTTTGATTCATTAGGACAATCTGCCACTACGCTTATTTAAGGTAAAGTAAGATGATGATGATGATGATGGCGATGATGATGGTGATGATGATGGTGATGTTGATGGTGGTGATGGTGTTGATGATGGCGGTGATGATGATGATGATGATGATGATGATGATGATGGTGATGATGATGATGATGATGATGATAGTGATGATGATGGTGATGGTGATGATGTTTATGATGATGATGATGTTGATGATGATGATGATGGTGATGGTGATGATGATGGTGATGATGACGACGACGACGACGGTGAAAATAGTGTTGATGATGATGATGATGATGATGATGATGATGATTATGATGTTGCATGTTTGAGAAAAACTCTATACAAGCCTTGGCCACGAACAGGGATTGCCGGCCTCGTATCTCTAGATGGCCTCGTTAACACTCGGCCATCTATAACTACTCGGCCGGCAATCCCCTCTTTCGCGGCCGCTGCAGTAATGTACTATTGCAGTTTTGATACTTAAAATTGCAGCGTATGAAACTCTCGCGGCTTTTGTTTAAGTATTTGACTTTGTTTTCGTTCGGCCGCCGAGTTACAAATAAATGAGGCGCGGCGCGGCGCCTGCCCGCGGGGCTGAGCACGTTGAGCACCGCACCAGCAGCAGCACGGGCTGCGCCGCCGCGACCAGCGTGCAGGTGCTGCACGCCGGCCTGCACGCCGTGCGAATTTGAAATTAGACTTTAAGTGCATACCAATAAGAACTACGAGAAGTGAGAATCAACATTACTGCCCGGCGGGTTATAGGTAATGAAATTCAGTACAACATTACTGCCCGGCGGGTTATAATGAAATTCAATACATTACTGCCCGGCGAAAGCCAAGGGCTATAATGACTTACTTTGAGAGAGGTTTGCATGATATACATATAATAAGGCATTGTCGAGCAGGTGGTGTGAAAAATACTAAAAGTACCTACCTACCTACTTCCCTATAACGTGTCAAAGTAGCAGCTAAGTAAATTATGGCGTTTACTTAGTAAGTACCTTTATTGTATCCTTATAACACCGGATCTAAAGGCGAGTCAATTAATCAGCTTGGAATTAAATTACCCACTCATACAGGATGTATTAGTATCTCTTGTTTTCTAAATGTCACGGACAAAGCAATCAGATACGCGACACTTTATAAAATAACGTACAGCTATTATTGAGTACTGAACTACAAATTTTGGCAAAACCAGATCGTTAGCTTTCCGCATTCGTTTTTGTCTATCTAATCCACAGACCTACAAGGGAATAGAATAGTCAAGCGAGCTAAAAGTGCAAGGCGTCTTTATGGCTAAAAAGCCATCTTACTAATATCATAAACGTGAAAGTTTGTATGGATGTATGGATGGATGTGTGGATGCTTGTTTTGTTACTCTTTCACGCTAAAACAATTTGACGGATTCTAATGAAATTTGGCACACAGATAGTAAAGTTTAAACCTGGATTAACATATAGGTTACTTTTTATGCCAGAAAATTGAAAAGTCTCCGCTGGAAAACAGCTAGTATTATTTATACATAATATATAACTCGATTTTCCCAATTCGGTTGATCATTACATTTCACTAATGAGTACTACTGTAATTTATTAAAACCTATGAAAACAAAAAGGCAACTAAGGTAATTACACTTACGAATGTAAACCAAAGACACTTGCCTCAAAGAAATCTAATTGGTCATTTCATATGAATACCTACTTACTAATTAGTAGGAATACTTACTGATAAAATACTGATCGTTCATTGGCGTTCATCAAAGAAGGCATATAATATCTCATGCCTGTAGAAGAGATAGGCAGAGTCGGATTTAGAGGCCTAGAAGTTTGGACAACAGACGAGTGGAGGCCAATAAAACAAAAAGGTCTCGTTTGAAAAAGAACGGAAAAATTGTGGAACCGTCAAAAATTTTTTTTTTAATCTCGCCTGTCTCTGACTGCCTGTGACCTAAATCCGGCCCAGAATATATACTTGTCAATTTGACTACAATCACTTATGGTAAGCTGAGATGTTGTTGGAAATGGAGCATGCTTGCCTAGTCAATGCCATTTCACCCAATATTTGAAGACTAGAATTATCTGGGGGCACGGCAGTGCCCCCGCCAAGTCGAGTAAAACAAGGGCACGGCCGTAGGTACCATCCTTTTCTCGAACCCATTCAGGCTATTTTCAACCTAAATTATAACGTTAAAGAACAAACCTAACGCTAGGCTAGGACATACGGGCAGTAAATTTCTTTGACTGTGACGATGACAGGGTAGCCGTTTTACGTAGGATGATAGGATAGTAGCGTATTATGCAAATCGAGTTAAAAGTCTTGTTTACTAACCAATACGCCCTATCCTTAGTCAGATGTTGTTAAAATACTTACAAAGTTTGTTTACCTACGGGACTCATTTTGATTTAATGTCTCTTCTTGACAATTTAAAGCTCTTTGATTAACTCTCCGTTATTACGCGTTTTATTTTTCATATGCAGTTGTAAAACCTTGCTCATTCAATTGTGATTGTTTCTAAAGTCTTGAAAGTTAGATTAGATACTGATATACAAATATCAATACCGGAGATTACATTACAGAAGTAATTTAAATTTCCATGCTCACTGGACCGCGTACTGAGAAGGAAGTGCGGCCAAGTCCTTGATCGGTCGTTGGGCTGCCAATTTTAAATAAGACACTTAAGTACTATTTGTACCTAAATATACATATCTACGAATTGAATTTCTTTGTCTGTATGGACAGTCACAAAGCAAAGCTTTTGATTAATTTTAATTTTTATTTACATAATGTAGGCAGGTATGTAGCTAGTCGTAGTAGATATCAACATTGTAGGACTGTGATTTAGAAAAGGTTCTATCAGTAAAGTTTTTACTTCCTTTAGCTTTTTTAGTCTAAAGTACGTATATTAAAACAATATTAAGCTGTTTATCAATTACGAAATAACTAACGAAACGGCGTGCTTACCAGTACGATTAGAGTACGTCTCTAATCGTAATATGTTTATCCGTTGCCTTTAGTACCCATAACACAAGCTTTGCGTACTTTGAGATTGCGTCAATTAGTGTGAAATATCCGATGATTCTTATTTATTACTTTATTTATTAATTCATGTAAGTACCGGAACTTCAAATACCCTCTAGGCGCAACTGTTATCATAAAAATCAAAAGTCAACCTTTATGCAGAAACAAAGCCCACCCATGTATCATTAAAATAACGAGGACACCCAAACAAAAAGACGGGTTTGCGCTCAAGGCCCGAGTGCCCTATGGCTCGCTTAATTTGACGTAAGCTCAAACGGAACGACGAAATCGAAAGGCTATCTCAGCCTATCTCTGAGTCAGACGACGAGGCGCGTAGGTAAAGTTACATACGGACCGGCTCACCTTGGCAATGAAAGTGAAATGGACTGTGTGCACTACGTGTATAAAAACCAGAGCACTCCTAACCGAAATTATTCAGTTTCCAACTTTACAAACAGCAACATGTACGCCAAGGTGCTTATAAATTTATAATTCAGAGCTTTAAGAACAATTTGTCAAACGAACTTTTCGCAATATTTCGCAATCGACTCTGCTAAGACAGGACGGTCTTTCGACAGAGCAATCCTTTGTTTCAAACTTAATGGAGTGCGTTGCTTTGAAAGACGCGAGCCTTAATCAATACCTTTATAAACAAGTTTCGTTATAGCGCACAAAAGTTTGGAACACAAACTAGACGTGCTGAGCATATTTAATACTCGGAACACGAAGTTTGCAATGTCTTATTAACTTCGTTCTGTTTGTGCAGGTTTGAATCGTTTTTATTAATAAACTTTTTTTTAAATTTCAGGTTATCGTAGCTCTGTGCGCCGTGGGCATGGTCCGTGCCGGTGGTCTCCTGGCTGCGGCTCCTCTTGCCTACAGCAGCCACGCGTACGCCGCGCCCGTTGTGACCAAGACCATCACTCCCGCGGTCTCCTCCGTGTCCTCATACTCCACACACACATCGCACGGTGGCAACGTCGCCGCTTACGCCGCAGCCCCCGTCGCCGCGTACGCCGCCGCTCCCGTCGCGACTTACGCCGCCGCCCCCGTCGTCGCCAAGGCTTACGCCGCACCCGCCTACACCGCCTACGCCGCTGCTCCTGTAGTCACCAAGACCATCACCCCCGCCGTGTCGTCCGTGTCTTCCTACTCGACCCACACCGCTCACGGTTCCCCCGCGGTTGCTACTTACGCGGCTGCCCCCGCGATTGCCACTTACGCGGCTGCCCCCGCTATCTCCACATACGCGGCTGCCCCCGCTCACGTTTCCTACGCCGCTCCTGCCGTGGCTGCGTACTCCGCCCCAGTCGTGACTAAGACCATCACCCCGGCTGTGTCCTCGGTGTCATCTTACTCCTCCCACACCGCTCACGGTTCCCCCGCGGTGGCCACTTACGCCGCTGCCCCCGCTCACGTGGCATACGCCGCCGCTCCCGCCATCTCCTACGCGGCCGCCGCTCCCGTCCTGAAATCCGCTGTCGCGTACTCCGCTGCTCCCGCTGTATCTCACATCTCCTACAGCGGACACGGCGCTAACTATGGTTGGTAAACTGAATCTCACGAAAATGTTGTAAATAGAAAATGAAGATAATAAATATTGTTTTTAAACACATAAAATTGTCTTTGAATATTTTACTTCACTGAATCCTTACATCATGTGCCTACTCTACATAGTCTAAGTAAAGCCCCTTAAAGATCTTGGTAGATATTTCGAATTTAGTATCTAGTTTTTAATCTGTTCTGCGCGTAAAATAAGGCAGGTATTCCCATTGGAATCTCCAATTTGTTGATTTTGCACATATGTATGTAAGTATGTTGACATTTGCTGTGCCGTGTTACTTCAGAAAAAATAACTGGTATCCATTATGTTTATTAGGTAGCTATACTATCTCCCTCTCACTAAAATTCATTTACTTAAAAATATCCCCCGCTGGGCCAGGCCCCAGCATTTCTTTCCTGTTTTTTTTTTAAATTTTAGTTACAGTACTACAGCAGTGTCGACGCAGGACCAACATTTTGTGTGTGCGCTATGATGGCGCAACACACACTAAATGACGGATCTTTAATTGAGCAAAAAAATCGTGGCCGAGGACTGTTTCACCCACGCCTAGCTACATCACTGAGTTGCAGTTTTATGAAAATAACATAATTCTTAACAGAAAAGCGTTAAAATTAAAAGTCTTTAAGTTGAATTCCTGAAGTTAATAGTGATCTAAAAATATCTCAACCCGCATAATTTAAAGAGATTCTAGTATATCTACATATTTTCACACATCTTTAAATATAGTATACCAAACTGAGTGAAATAATTTTGAAACAAAATATCTCAGCAATCTCGGATAATACCATTTATACCTAACGGTTTTATATGAATGGGTACTCATAGTAGTAGTAGTGGTCTACTATTTTATTTAATAGTTCATCGTGTTGACAAATAACTCTGAGCTCGAGTGGGAACTAAAAACCAAGTCCAGTGAGGAGGATTAAACGTGCCGGAGCCTATATCCAGGACAGGACTGAATAATATTGAAGATAATGCAAACAAGCTACATATTAAAGTATGTGATACCTGCGGGGTTCATACGCATCTGTACACCGTCGAGACTTGTAGGTAGTTACTATAATGGAGTGACACACATTAAGGGCCTGCCCTGTTCTGATATCCTCAAAAAGCAGATAAATATGCGGTGTACTCGTACAAACTCGTGTTCCGCAAGTACCGGTCTAACAACGCCGCATGCCTGGATCTGCACATACCGTGCCTGGTCTGAAACTCGTACTAATTCATAGAAGTAATATTTTTCTTTTAGGTATGTCGAAGCAGTGCTGGCAGCAAGATACGGCCTAGCTGCTATCTAACAGATGGAAACTACTTGTGTCTACATGATATTATTATGTCTCGTTGTATATGTACCCATAAACAGCAGACCGAAGAATGATGTTTAGGAACACTACCGGCAGTACTCTAGCTTTTAAGCTTAAGAAGAAGAAGAAACAGTGAATAAAATAAATACTAAGGAAGATCAGCGCCGTTCGCAAGATCGGCACTTTGCTGATTTGGGACCATTTCGTGATTTGCGCATTATTTTATATTTTTATTCCTGTCTTATTTTTGAATGTTTTCTTGCTATTTTCTTTCTTTCTAAGATCAAGTTTCTTTCAAGGATTAAGATCAGTTCAACTACTTCCAGACTGACCTAAGCTTGTTCTGTTAGAAATAAACAAATAAATAAATAGATACCAAGAAAAAATCGTATGCATCATGTAAGTGTTGTGGGACTTTTAGCTTTTAAATAAAAATAAAATAAATAAATACCTAAAGTTTTATTTTGCAGGTGTGACACCCATTTTAAAAAGACACAAATAACTTAAACTACGTTAAACTAAAATTTCAAATTACAAATTAAAATTTAAGTTAGATTTATCATTATCAATCAACCACTGAACCATCCGGCCGTCATTCCCATTATGATTCTGTAATTCAAAAGTGGCTATGATTTAATTTAAACGAACTAAATTTAATTTTATGCAAATTATGCTTGCAAAACGGCTACCTACGGCCTTAAATTAATTTAATTTTCCGTTAACTGTAAAATAATACTACCTCGGATAAATAAAAATAGCAATTACCTACTGTAATTTATTATTTAGACCACAGCAAATGCTAACAACAATTTAATATGTAGATCAAAATTAGTTACAAAACTACATCAAGGTTCGACTTGAACACTAATGTTGGCATTGATGACGCAATTAATGAATGATTCATATAAATATAAAAACTTTTAAACAAAAAAATTAAACGCCGAAAAACTGAAAAGCAAAAAATAATACCTTTTTTGTTTGACCTTAATCTAGGTACCAGTTTGAAGTCGGTGCCTCAGCACGAGCCAGGAGGAGTGACAGAAGCCAATCAGGTAGACTATTATAGGTCCATTATGAGAGGAGGCCTGTGCCCTGCAGTGGGACGTGTGCGTGGGCTGGGATGATGATGATGATGATACTTATGTTCCAATAAGCTGCAGAGAATTCAGGGCATGGCTGAACGTCGAAGATCTGGCAGACGTAAAAAATCTTAGCTGTCCTTGTTGTTGTGAAAAATGTTCTTGAAAATTTTAAATATGTAGGTATTTATACATTTAAAGGTACATTATATTACGTGGCGTAGGTCCTCAACAAGATGGAGCGACGATTTAGTAAAGATCGTAGGAAGCATTAGGATGCGGGGAGCGCATGACCGATCGTTGTGGAACTCTTTAGGGGAGTCCTTTTTTAGGATTCCGTAGCCGAATGGCAAAAAACGCAACCATTATGGATTCGTCGTGTCTGTTCTAAAATAAGAGAATGAGAGAGTTTTGAGAGTGTGCATCCACATTTCAGTTTGTATTTAGTATGAAATATAAGAGAATGATAAAAAAATATATGATGTACCATGTAAACTTCCACCGAAAATTGGTTTGATCGAGATCTAGTAAGTAGTTTTTTTTAATACGTCATAAATCGTAAACCGCAATTTTTTATAGATAATGGTACGGAACCCTACGTACGCGAGTCCGACTCGCACTTGGCACGGTTTTTGCAACATTGTACGTCTTTTGCCTGATATGATGATGATGGATGATTATACTTAGATATTTTCCCGGCACGAACGATGTGTGGTTGGTGTTTGACATAATTATAACATTGTTCATATATTTTCAAACGTGACGTGACACATTGACACATTAAATAAAAGAAGGAAATTACCAGAAGGAAATTACCAGCGTTGCACCGTTTGTGCCATAAAAATCTCTAGGTATAATGATGATACATCATGAAAAATAGCTGGTTACTTCGGTACCTGCCCGAATCTTATCACTTAGCAGACTCGTACAACATAAACAACAACAACAACGTCATAAATAATAGACAAATTTTATTGTGAGTTCGATATTGTAGAAAAGTTATTTGATGACCTACTTTGGTCGGTGACTGTAACTTACATTATACTTATTGAGTTTTTTTTTGTTTGAACCTTAAATATTATATCTGCTAGTAGGCACAAACAAGTAATTTCCACCTGTGTGAACATTGGATTAAAATTAATCAATCTCTACGCTTTCAAGAGAAGAAGATACATTTAAAAGGTTAAAGACATTTTTATGTTTCGTTTTTATTCCAATAACCACGTGTTCCAATTCTCGTAATGCTGGTAAGCAAACCATTTTTAATATTGCGTTAAGAAGCTTTGGCCTACATAGAACATATATATTATTGCACGCCAACAAGTCATCCACCTGATTCCGACGACAAAGGAAATTTATTATCTTATTGATATTTAAAATCACTTAAATCTTTCCAGTGCCCTTTCAAATGTCCTCCTTGGCCGTCCGACACTAGCGATTGGCTAATGAGTAACTTCACACTAGCTTACATACTGCCTTGACAATGAAAGTAAAATGAATAGTGCAATGTATGACGGTATAAAAACCGAAGCGCAACTTACTTTAATTATTCAGCTACCAACACTAGCTAAAGCAACATGTACGCTAAGGTACAAACAATTTTTTGAATTATAAGAAAGTTTTTTTTAGCTCTTAATAACTTATTGTTAGCCACTAAGTAGTCACGAGACACCATCAAAAGTACCTTATTAAATTATGCCGATGATCCACATTAACTATTAGCGACAACACCCACATATCCTATTTTATCACAACTGCTAATGTTTTGTTGTATTTTCAGGTGATCATTGCTCTGTGTGCCGTGGGCATGGCCCATGCTGGTCTCCTGGCCGCGGCTCCTGTTGCGTATTCAGCGCCCGTAGTCACCAAGACCATCACCCCCGCGGTCTCCTCCGTGTCCTCATACTCCACACACACATCGCACGGTGGCAACGTCGCCGCTTACGCCGCAGCCCCCGTCGCCGCGTACGCCGCCGCTCCCGTCGCGACTTACGCCGCCGCCCCCTTCGTTGCCAAGACTTACGCCGCTCCCGCCTACACCACTTACGCCGCTGCTCCCGTAGTCACCAAGACCATCACCCCCGCCGTGTCATCAGTGTCTTCCTACTCGACCCACACCGCTCACGGTTCCCCCGCGGTAGCCACTTACGCAGCTGCCCCCGCTATCTCCACGTACGCGGCTGCCCCCGCTATCTCCACGTACGCGGCTGCCCCCGCTCACGTTTCCTACGCCGCTCCTGCCGTTGCTGCGTACTCCGCTCCCGTCGTGACTAAGACCATCACCCCGGCTGTCTCATCTGTGTCTTCTTACTCGTCCCACACCTCTCACGGCTCCCCCGCGGTTGCCACCTATGCGGCTGCTCCCGCTGTGTCTTACGCTGCCGGTCCCGCTGTGTCTTACGCCGCTTCCCCTGCCATCTCTACCTACGCCGCTCCCGCATATGCGTCCTACGCGGCCCCAGCGCCCGTCTTGAAGTCCGCTGTCGCGTACTCCGCTGCTCCCGCTGTATCCCACATCTCTTACAGCGGACACGGTGCTAACTATGGTTGGTAATTGACTCGAATCGTAGTTGAATGTTGTAAATAGAAAATGCGAAGAATAAACAAACTACAATACCTAATCATTTTGTTTTATATGCGTTAAAATTAAAATCTGATTTATATTTTTGCCATCCAGTAAAATTTGGTAAGCCCTAACCAGAAATATGATAGACGCGTTCTCTATCGATCATAAATAATGTCTCTATAGATCCTATGGTTTACGAATCGTCCGTCTCTTTTACGTAGCTATACGAGGAAGTCTAAATGTCATAAATATGATACACTGGCCGGATAGTCGGGCTTTAGATGCCATACCTGCCGTACTTAAATTATAAAGGATCTCTACATGTGCTTAGATCCAAATAAGCTTTTGTACGTAGACCTAGGTCGGTACATAAGAGGTACAGCAGTAACGCCTTATGGTTTAACAATACAATGTTGTCTTGACATACTTGTAATAAAAATACCGTTTTTGTTGATGATACCTTATCGATCGCAACCTTCCCCTACTCGTACGGGAAAGTTGCGATCATTGGACCAGCGCTTTGATTGGACCACTAAAATTTCTAAAAATACGCACGCTAGTCAGACACAGAATAGCGCATGGTCCAATCATTGCAGCCTTCCACTATTTCCCCGATAGTCATCGGATTAACGTACATTTATTGAACCTTCAAATTAATCGGCCTGTTAAAAAATCATCTTGCAAGTTCGTTTTGCTAGTTGAAAATGACGATTAATTTATAATTTTAACACAAAGTCATTTTTACATTTGTAGTTTTTTTTAAATCTTTTCATGAAAACTCTTAATTACAATCATAATATTTCAATGACGTTATTGACCTGATAAGCGTTTTGCAAAAAAAAACAATAAGTACCTATTATGTTATTTTCGGTATAGTAAGTTTGGTACAACTTATAACTTTGTAGGGCGAAGTTAGTTTAGTTAGACTGTCATAATGTCATGAGAGTGTGGGGATAGGCCACAATTAGATATGATTAAACACTGACAATGCAATAAATAACAATTAGATAAGTGTGAGAACATAATATTTTTTGCTAAAAGCAGGTCTTTTAGTCATAATTCTATTAGAACTTGGCCGTAGTTGCTGTAAACTCAAACTAAAAAAAATTGGGTGCAGCATAGTAGCAACTATGTACAGTATTTCAACAGCACGTGTCATATAAAATCCCACAACAGGCCAAATTTTAGCCAAGATTACTCTTGTCTCATATACACCTCCTAGTCTTCTCTGTATATGAGATTTCACTACCTACTTTTTATAGACAAATCATCTCAAACGAGGCTTTTGTTTTGTTGGGATTAATATTTTAACAATCATGTTTCGAAATCTGATATCTGACTTAGTTGCAACCTGATAATTACGCTAGGTTGTATCGTTTTACTTTTATTCGTGATATTGAAGGTTGTGTTTCGCGATATTCGTATTTAGAATAATTATTTCAGGCTTTAGTTACGCTGTATGTTGCAATGAAGCTTTAGAAAAATATACTCGTAACGAGTTGTTAAATATAACAAAATATAAGAGGTTCCCAATTTTGTTTGTACCCAATTTAATTTGCAAAGATTGTATAAAAAGAGTAAGTAACGAATGTTGATCGATGGCGTTTGTGTGGAATACCATATTGAGCAGAATTGGAAGAAAGAATATAGTGTAGTAAACAATGACTGTTGTGTCCATATTGTGTAGAATCGCGAATAGGAAGAAACAATAGTGGCATAATCATCGAATACCTAATCCAAATTATGTGGCATATTGCCATATGTATGGTTAATTTGACCGCCCATGTTTTTACAAGCTTTTTACTAACTTGCAATGTATATTATATACGACCAGACGACCAGATGGCCTAGTGGTTAAAGAACCTGACTATGAAGCTTGAGGTCCCGGGTTCGATTCCCGTGTCGGGGCAGATATAAAATTTGTATGAAAAATACGAATGTTTGTTCTCGGGTCTTGTGTGTTTAATATATATTTAAGTAAGTATCTATTTAATTTATATAAGTATGTTTATCCGTTGCCTAGTACCCATAACACAAGCTTTGCCTAGCTTACTTTGGGACTAGGTCAATTGGTGTGAATTGTCCCGTGATATTTATTTATTTATTTATTTTATTCGGGTCAAATCTTGGAGGTCGAATTTGACCCACTTCCAGTGGTCGGATTCACTTGAAATTTGGTATACTTATGTGGGTTGGGTGACAATGCAAGTATAGTCAACAAAAAGTACAGTCAGCGAAAAAAGTTGCGTTTAAAATTATATTTTTAACAAAAACTTAATTTATTAGACCCTTCTGCTATGAGGTTTCATATGGGCCAAAGTTACTTTCCGTTGGTTATTTTCTCAGAATCCGTGCTGTAATTTTTTGCACGATTGAGTCATAAACATTCAGACAGCCATCTGCTTTGTAGGCATTTAACCGCTTAGGCATTTTAATTTGTAGGTATTTAACCATTTAGGCATAATATATTGCTTATTGTAGGCATTTAACAATTTAGGCATTTTGCTTTGTAGGCACGACTTTAGGCAATCTGCTTCTTAGTAAATTTCACATTTCAGGCATGCTACTTCATAGGCATTTCTCATTTAGGGCAAACAGCTTTTTAGGTAAATCCCATGTTTAGGTATAACGCCTTCATTGGCATCTTGCGTTTAATATAAGGTAAATCGATCAAAAGGGATAATTCCTTGCATATTTACGAAGTTAAAGCCACTTTGAAATTAAAATATAATAGTAGATTGTTCAACAAGGGACTAAAAAAAGCCATAATGACACAAGATATTTAGCCACCCGAGCAGAGCGAGCGAGCACGCGAATTATAGCGAGTGGATATAATTCGCGTGTCATTATGGTAGTTTAGTCTCGCGTTAAACAAAGCGTTAAACATTCTACTTTTCACTTTGAATGCGAGGAAAAAAACGACGTTTTATACAAATTTACAATACTACTTTTATACAACGTACGCTCAATAAGAGCAATGGACGTCTGTTCAAAATTCAAATAGCAATAAAATTTGTTCCGCGGTTTTTTTTTTGAAACTGACGCTTTAAATGTTTGCATATTTAGCCAACAGATTAAAACCTGAAAACTATTTGACAGCTGATTGGACTATGCATAATAAAATGAATTCATCCTTAACATAACTAAATAGATTAATATTCGTAATTATTCTTCGTGACTCACGAAATTTTTTGAAAATATTTTTGTACAGTTTTCATTTTGATGTTATTTCCACGCCCTAAATACCTATCTGTTTTGTGCTAACGGCTTCCACAGACCGCAGCGTGGGGCATGCGCGCGATGCTACGGAGCTTTCGCAGCGCGCTTCGGTCTGTGGAAGGCTTTGAAATTGTCTATACCCAGTCACTGAAAATGGCGATAATCCTCCATTCACAAACACCGTGATTGGCACATAAGGGGTTTCAAAAGTAAATAAAAAAAAAATACTTTAATCCCTAGAGATCAAAAAGAGCTTTACCGCCCGGCCACGACTTCGCCGCACGTTTTCTGTGTTCATTGCGCGGCCGAGACGCTCGCTGGTTACCTGGCGGCACACGCAATGAACTGATAAAAAACTTAATACAAACTGAAATATAGATGCACAGAAAAAACCCCAGAAAAAAGACCAATGCTGGGAATCGAACCCAGGTCCTCAGCGTTCCGTGCTGCGTGCTTACCCCTACACCATCACTGGTCTAGAAGTTAGCGACGAATTTTTCCCACACATCGTACACTTCAGTCTTTTATAATCACATTATGCAGTGATAAGCGCGCATCTATGTTATGCCCTCTACCGAGAGACTTTAACACTCCTTCGGAGCTAACCGCTCACCTGGACCAAGAGATGGCGCTACTAAGCCAACTTTTACAAGTTAAGTATGATGTATCTTTTTCTATTTATTTTTTCAACTTAATTTTTTTATAACTTTTACGGTCATCCCGTGAAACCATATATTTCAAACTAAATACAAACTGAAATATAGATGCACAGAAAAAACCCCCACACACACAAAAAATTTGTCGCTAACTTCTAGACCAGTGATGGTGTAGGGGTAAGCACGCAGCACGGAACGCTGAGGACCTGGGTTCGATTCCCACCATTGGTCTTTTTTCTGGGGTTTTTTCTGTGCATCTATATTTCAGTTTGTATTTAGTTTGAAATATATGGTTTCACGGGATGACCGTAAAAGTAATAAAAAAATGAAGTTGAAAAAATAAATAGAAAAAGATACATCATACCACTCTTCTTACTTAACTTGATAAAAAACTTGCCGCGCCGCCAAACGCGCGAAGTCGTGGCCGGGCCGTTCGTCCCGATATGCAGAGACTAAAGTAACATTTTAAGAGCATGAGAAGTGAAAATATCTTTTACTCTTTAATCCCGTAGGATTTTTGACGGATCCTTTCTTAGTACAACCTCAAGAAATACGTGTGCCAAATTTGAAGTCTCCATCACTAGTGGTTTAGGTTGTGCATTTACTGTCAGTCAGTCAGCTATTATGTTATTCTTTTACCTGTAAAATATACTAGCCTTTAACCCGTGGCGTCGCCCGTGATAGAAATACCTTCACGGGAAATATTTAGGTTACGGTAGTTTAATGTCCATAGTAACATTATAAATGTGAAAGTGTGTGTATTTTTATTATGAGAGTGAGGTAAACGAACAAGCATGTCATCTGATGGAAAATGATCACCACTGCCCATAAATATCAACAACACAAAGAGAGCCACTGATCTGTTTCCGGCCTTTAAAGGAAGTATAAACCCCTTTTCTTGAAAGCGCCGATGTCATAGTTGTCTGGAAACACTGCTCCCGGAAGTTGATTCCACAGTTTCACTGTAGGTACGTAGCAGGAAGTTCAAAGAAAACGTACAGTGGTAGACTGCCATTCTTCGAGATGATGCCCATGAAACTTAGACTCGGTTTGTTTGTTTGTCCTTTTTTCATGTCGAAACTGAGCGACGGATTGCCGTTATTTGTATATGGAAATAGTTGAAGGGCTGGAGAGTGACATAGGCTACTTTACCACGGGAAAATATCTCATTTCCACCAGAAAACACGTTTTAATATATTCAGCAGCAGCGAAGCCGCAGGCATCAGCTAATTACTAATATTTTTAAAGCACCAATGTTCGCTCGGATTCGGATTCGTGATTGACTAATAAATATCCAAACATCCTAACATCTTCACACAAACTTTTTCATTTACTATATTAGTAGGGTAGGATAGGGTAGGATTGGATAAAAGAAAGATTAAATAGCGTCACTGCCAAATGTAATATAACTAGCTGATGCTCGCGGTTTCGCCCCCGTTGAAGTAGATTAAAACGTGTTTTCCCGTGGGGATTAAGTATTTTTCCTTGGTAAGAAGCAGCCTATGTCACTCTCCTGCCCTTCAACTATGCCCATACAAAAAAATCACGTTTTGACGTCAAAGAAAGATAAACAAACAAACAAATAAACAGACAAACACATTTTAAAGATTGGTAGGTATTAAGAAGTATCTTTTACTTTTCAACTCCATTTTTTACTTTCACGGTTATCCCGTGAAATCCATATATTTCACATTAAACACGAACTGAAACATGGATGCACAGAAAAAAACACAGAAAAAGACCAGCTCCGGGAATCGAACCCAGGTCCTCAGCATACCGTGCTGCGTGCTTTTCCTCAACAACTTGAAATTTTTTGGTGTAGGGGTAAAAGCACGCAGCACGGTATGCTGAGGACCTGGGTTCGATTCCCGGAGCTGGTCATTATCTGTGTTTTTTCTGTGCATCGATCTTTCAATTCGTATTTAAGTAGGTAGTGTGAAACACATTTTCACGTAAATAATATTAGTATGGATAACAGTTAAGTGTGATATTACAAAGCTATTACAGTTGCAAAACTAATTAAAATTCAGCAATAATTCATGTCACAAGACCATCAAATTTATTCATAGGACATCATATCGAATCGAGAGCGACAATTTTAAGGACGATCTGCAATTTACTTTATTGCGGTAGTACGACGACCCTGTAAATAAATTTTGGATTTATTATACTGTATTATTTTGGATGGAGCTTCACCCTGACATTGTTACAGTATATCACTATAATGCCACGCGAAACTCGTTCTCACTACTGTATAATTATAACGCCCGAAGCGCTATTTTGTAATACAGCGGAGTTTATTTGCACCGAATAGCGTCGAGGATTCGATACCAGTTTGTGTTCGCCGGTATAAAAGAGAGAGCAAATGCTCTTGGAATTATTCTGTCATCAAAACACACGGATTAAACATGTTCGGAAAGGTACAGCTGTAAAAATATTATTTTAAAATATTAAAGTAATTTTCTAAAGAAAGAGAAAAGTTTCGCAATTAGGTTTTTATTTACCGATATAATGTGAAAGTTCCCCACGTTGAGTATATTTTCAAGAGCAAATTTTGGGCAATAATAATAGGGCTAACATTATTAATATTTTCCTATTATATCTTAAGCTATTCTGCTGTTTCGTAAAATAGCTATATATGTTAAGAATACTATCCAATTGAAAGTACAGTCACCATCATAAACATTGAAGCTGTCTAGCTGCTCACAAATATCTGTACACGACCTTATTGGAAATGGTATAAGTGCCTGTTCATATATTTTGAGCATCTAGACAGCTACGATGTTTTTGATGGCGACTAAGCTGTACCACTAGTTTATTCTTAGATTTTGAAATTAATCCATTTTTTTCTTTTAGCTGGTAGTAGTTCTGTGCGTCGCGGGCATCGCCTCCGCTGGCAACCTTCTGCATGCGGCCGCTCCTCTGTCGTACGCCGCGCCCGCGCATGTGACATACGCCTCACACGCCGCTCCAGTCGCCTACGCCGCACCTGTCGTCAAGTCCGTCGCCCCCGCCGTCTCGTACCAGACCATCTCCACGCACTCTGCTCCCGCCTACGCTGCCTACGCCGCTCCCGCCGTCTCTGCGTACCACTCCAGCCCAGTCGCGTACGCCGCCGGCCCCGTAGTCGCTAAGACTTACGCCGCACCCGCCATCTCTACCTACCATTCTGCTCCTGTCGCGTACGCTAAGACCTACGCCGCTCCCGCCGTCCACACCTACCATTCGGCCCCAGCCGTGGCTACTTACGCCGCCGCCCCCGTTGTGGCTAAGGCCATCGCTCCCGCTGTGTCCTACTCTTCTTACTCCACCCACAGCGCCCCGGTCGCGTACGCTGCCGCCGCTCCCCTAGTCACAAAGACCTACGCCGCCCCTGCCTACCAAACTTACCACTCTGCCCCCGCTGTGGCCACTTATTCCGCCGCTCCCATCGTAGCCAAGTCCATCGCTCCTGCCGTGTCCTACTCTTCGTACTCGACCCACTCTGCTCCCGTGGCTTACGCCGCTGCTGCTCCCATTGTTGCCAAAACTTACGCCGCTCCCGCAGTCTCTGCCTACCACTCCGCCCCCGTGGCGACCTACGCCGCCGCCCCAGTAGTCAAGACTGCCGTGACATACTCTGCTGCCCCTGCTGTCTCTCACGTTACCTACTCTGGTGCCTACGGTAACTACGGCTGGTAAACTATAGATCTGAACTAAAGACTGTTAAACATGTTATGTAAATATTTATTGTGTTATAATGAATAATGATGACGAATCAACATCAAAAATAATAAATAATTATTTATGAACAAAACTGAATTATTATTTAACCTAATCTTAATCAAAAAAAAATATTTTTTATGCCATAGTTATTTAAATCTAGTTACGAGTATCGTTATTACACATTTTTTTAGAACAAAAAAATTTGAAGTGTTTTGAGAAGACATTAGTGAGGAATGCGATCCACCTGCGGCCTCACTATTCGAAGATTTAAGTGACGCAGTAAATTCTGATTGTTAGTTGTCGGTGTTTCTATTATTTTAAAGAGCCACTTTTACTTTGGAATGAGAACAATTCTAAATTGAGCCGAAATGCAAAATGAAAAACCATTTTTTTAAGTGTTCTCGCTTTGAAATAAGAAAATCGCTTTGAAATTAGAGCATTTTTTTGTAATTTATTGTTGCGATTAACTTTATTAGAAAATAACCTAAATAAAATTTTAACACGATTTATCTAATATTTATCAGGACTTAATCACGAACTTTTAATTGCTCAAAGTATCTTGACGTTTCAACCACATTGCAGTGGTCGTGGTCACGAGTCCACTGAAGGGTAGGGTATCGCGTTCGTTTACATTTACATAATCACATCGACACACAACACTCACAATATCCCGCGATTTATCCCAAGATAGGTACATCTCGACACCCACATTTGCCTATCACCGGATTCCAATACCACAATGCCAGCTGCAGATATGGCCGAAACGTCGAGGTAATTTTAGCAATTAATAAAACGTTTGTGTTTAAGTCCCGAGAAATATTAGTTAAAAAAAGATAGTGCGTGCAGTTCCTCTGCGCGGAAGAAGTGAAACTTCGTAATGTGGAAATGAAAAAGGCACTTACTTATACATAAATATGAACCTTATTGCAATAACCCAAAGCAAAGAAGCGGCTAGCAAGCAACCAACTACAGCGCTAGCGAAACAAGTTACATAACTCGTCGCTAGATGGCGTTGCTCCTCGTGCGCACGTTATTTTCAATAATTTTTCTTGATTTTTCGTAATTCTCAAAGATATTCAATACTTTTTTTTACTAAATACGTTTAAAATACTTCATTCCACGATGTACCATTAAAATAGTTTTGATTTTTACAAGTTTTCATACTAAACCACGCAATTGTTCTGGATCGCACTAACGAAGTTTTTAACATCCGTTAGTAACGTTTTAAGAAGTTTTTAACGTCTTCGTCTCGTAAAAGTCAACTTGCGTTGCGTTGCGTTGCGTATTTAACGCAACGCATTTAAATAAATAAATAAATAAATATTAGGGGACAATCTTACACAAATCGACCTAGTCCCAAACTAAGCAAAGCTTGTACTATGGGTACCTAGACGACGATAAACATACTTATATAGATAAATAAATACTTAAATACATAGAAAACATCCATAACTCAGGAACAAATATTCGTGCTCATCACACAAATAAATGCCCTTACCGGGATTTGAACCCAGGACCTCTTGCTTCGTAGGCAGGGTCACTACCAACTAGGCTAAAGCGGTCGTTAATTTATCGCAACGCTTGTTGGAAGTCGCATTAGAAGTTTCACTTGAAAAATACATAAACGCGAACGCGCAACGTTTTCGCCGCGGATTATCTATCTATAGGGCTGGGACGCCATGATGTGGGTAAAGTAGATGTTAGCTGCCGTACGTGAGTGTACGATGTGAAATCCGTTGCGCGCCCGCGTCGAACACGCCGCGCGTTCGCTCCGTTTCTAAACCGTTCGCAAATCGCCAGTGTGATATTATGGCTTTAAGACATTCACTGTCACCAAACCATGAACGCCATGACGTTCTGTACATTTGTTAATGAACGCGTGCGTGCGGGCATCGAAGGTACTACGATGATCGTAGTGGTATACTAGCCGGTTTAAGATACCTTTACGTGACGGCAGAAGCCATTATCATATCGATAGAGGGCGGTACACAGTGCTATCGTATTGTCTATTAGATATTCTCTTCCTTTTCCATAGTAAGCATTTAGTCGCTGTGTATTAATATTTACCTGTACACAAGTAGTAACAGATGGTACATTTTGCCCATGCAAAATAGTTAAATGGATTGTTTTAAAATGACACGTAATTCAAGTGTTCACCTTTTTATGCGAAAAGCTATGAACTGAAACAGTTAATTTGCTCACCCGCGACCTTAAAAAAGACCTTAAAGGTCGTGGGTGAGCAAAGTAATTGTTTCAGTTCATTTAATATTATGGACCTCCGCAAAGTAACGCCTGATTCAATAATCATATCAAAATGAATCCCTATTTTCGTTAGTCATGCCATAACTTAAGAGCGATTTTACCGATTAGGTACCTACGTTCATTTTTTTTAAAGATTTATATTATTTCTAGAAGGTTCTTACGTAAAAAAAACCACGGGATAGTAATAAACGAGCTACATTTTTGGAATTTCCCGCGGGATAGAGAACGAGAGTTAAAATTGCCCATAAAATTTTCTCTTCGCGGACGAAGTCGCAGGCAAAAGTTAGTTGTTTATACAGGATGTATACGGGGGGGTGGATCATACGAAGACCAAAGGTAGGGGACCTCAGGAGCTACCGAATTGACCCTTGTGTATGTTTAGCGATTTTCATTTGTTTCAGAGTTATGAGCATTTTAGTGAAAATTTCAGAAATGTCGGATTTTAGGTATAATTTCTTTGTAGTAGCTGAACTATTCGACCTACGACCGTCAATTTTTTTTGGAAGTAGTGAGATAGTGGGTCTAACCAATAGCAATTCCATTTTAACTCGTGTTATCATACATTTTACAACAAAAAATAAAACTCTCAATAATTTGAGTTCAGTAAAATTTTTCATAAATTTTCAAAGGTCATATTTTTATTTTTTTCACATAAGTTTTTTTTCTGCAAAGTACTTTAAAAACTACCTTAGTTTATGTAGAATTTAACCAGTAAAATTTTCTTAGATACTCCCAAGGCATCACTTTAAAAATAATATGGAAAGGGCACTAGTAGTAAAAATCACTTTTTAAATCGCTGCGTAAAAGTAACTTTAAATAAGACTAGTGCATTAAATTACATTATTTTTTCATGAAAAACATATTTCAATGATCATCAAAATTAAATTACAACAATTAGAATGATCTAAATATCCGCGAGATAAGAATGGTGGAATCTAAATTGGTGAGTAAAATTTGATTTAAAAGATTTTTTTGTTCATTTTTGTTTCAAATATTACATTAGTATCGGGTTAAATAGCAAAAAAATAATAATTTAGAATCGTTTTGAATTATTTATTTTATTAAATTTATTATTTAAAGAGACAAGGTGCCTCATTCTAATTAATTACGCAATGAATGACGAAGAAAAATATTTCAAAACTCTTCTAAATTATTATTTTTTTGCTAACCCGATACTAACGGCCAGTAATATTTGAAAAAAAAAAGAAAACAAAATCCATTTAAATCTAATTTTACTCAACAATTTAGATTCCACCATTCTTAACTCACGGATGCTTAGATCATTTTAATCGTTGTAATTTAATTTTGATTAACATTGAAATATGTTTTTCATAAAAAAATAATGTAATTTGATGTACTAGTTTTATTTAAAGTTACTTTTACGCAGCCATTTAAAAAGTGATTTTTACTACTAGTGTCCTTTCCATGCTATTTTGAAAGTGATGCCTTGGGAGTATCTAAGAAAATTTTACTGGTTAAATTCTACATAAACTAAGGTAGTTTTTAAAGTAATTTCCAGAAAAAAACTTATGTGAAAAAAATAATAAAATGACCTTTGAAAATTTATGAAAAATTTTACTGAACTCAAATTATTGAGAGTCTTATTTTTTGTTGTAAAATAAAATAAATAAATAAATAAATAAATATCACGGGACAATTCACACCAATTGACCTAGTCCCAAAGTAAGCTAAGTAAAGCTTGTGTTATGGGTACTAGGCAACGGATAAACATACTTATATAGATAGATACATACTTATATACATATTAAACACCCAAGACCCGAGAACAAACATTCGTATTTTTCATACAAATATCTGCCCCGACACGGGAATCGAACCCGGGGCCTCAAGCTTCGTAGTCAGGTTCTCTAACCACTAGGCCATCTGGTCGTCTAAAAAATGAATGATAACACGAGTTAAAATGGAATTGTTATTGGTTAGACCCGCTATCTCACTACTTCCAAAAAAAAATTCACGGTCGTAGGTCGAATAGTTAGTCGAAAATCCGACATTTCTGAAATTTTCACTAAAATAATAATAATAATAATAATAAATCTTTATTCAAAATAGGTTTCAAAATGCTCATAACTCTGAAACAAATGAAAATCGCTGAACATACACGGGGGTCAATTCGGTAGCTCCTGAAGTCCCCTACCTTTGGTCTTCGTTTGATCCACCCCCCCGTATACACCCTGTATATACGTAATTATCTGTAAAAAATGATGACAGCTTCAATTGTTTAAATGAATTGTAACTATGTTGAAATTTAAGAATAATGTTACAGTTTGTGTTTAAATAAAGATCAAAACATTAATGAACTTAAAGAATTACTTTGCTCACCCGTGACCATTGGTCAAAGGTCGCGGGTGAGCAAACTAATGGTTTAAGTTAATTAATATGGATCTCCGCAAAGTAACGCCTGATTCAACAAATTATCAAAACATTAATTAAAGATATTGGTGAAGTCAAATGCTTTTTATATACATGTTGCAACGTTTTATAAAAGTGTGAACTTTAGCGAAACTTTAACAGCAAATTAAAAAAACAGAGATAGACGTTTTTTACCATTAAGTCAACTGACTCCACGTCACCCACAAATTGAGGTCACTTTAGAAATGAGTTGAAAGGATGGGTCAGAAATACGATCGGAAAGAAATAAATCAGAGGTCACTGCTGTTATTTATCACGTCTCGATTTTGGTTTCATTTGAATGTGATTTATCATTGGGATGGTCCCCGCTTATAGAAGGGATGAACAGCTAAGACAGCCCAAGTGTTTTTCGGTAAATATCGGGCGAACCGTTCAGCTTAGCAGTGACGTTAATCGGTTTGGGAATGTTTACATTTTGATGTGTTATAAAATGTAGGTACCTAAATAGGTACCCGTATTCTGATGCGTTATTTTAAAACAAATTTGGGAACAGAGACTTTTACATATTATAAACTAACTGTTGCCCGCAACTCAGTATGCGAATAATTCAATTACCTATTGCTATCCTGCGGAAATTATATGCTGTTTTTTAATTATATGTTGTATCATACATGTGTGCCAAATTTCATCAGAATCCCAAACTGTTTTAGCGTGAAAGAGTAACAAACATCCACACATCCATCCATCCATACAAACTTTCACGTTTATAATATTAGTGGGATTGTAAAAGTTTTTCCATTCCGCTAGTACGATCTTTCTTAAAATTTTGATCATATTGCTTGCTATCTATTTAAGTTCTTTCTTTCCAATAATATTTTACTTAACTTTTTGTTGAAATTTTGGCTTCATGCTATAATATTTTTAAAAGGAATATACACAAGACAATTTAATGAATAAAAAATCGTGAAATTATTTTTAACTTTTTTATATTTGCGTATTTACAGGCGTCATAAAAACTTGAAAAATAAATAATAAGTGCGACGAAACAAAACAATTATTTACCAGCCATAGTTACCGTAGAGACCAGAGTAGGAGACGTGAGAAACAGCAGGAGCTGCTGAGTAGGCTACTGCGGTCTTGACTACGGGAGCAGCGGCGTAGGAAGCCACGCCGGGAGCGGCGTGTACGGTATGTACGGCAGGGGCGGCGTAGGTTTTAGCGACCACGGGACCAGCAGCGTACGCGACAGGGGCAGACTGGTAGGCAGCGGCGTAAGGCACTGCAGAAGCGGCTTGGTAGGTATGCACAGTAGGCGCGGCATAAGTCTTAGCGACTACTGGGGCAGCGGCGTACGCGACTGGGCTGGACTGGTACGTGACTGGGCTGGACTGGTACGCGACTGGGCTGGACTGGTACGCGACTGGGCTGGCCTGGTACGCAACTGGGCTGGAGTGGTACGCAACTGGGCTGGAGTGGTACGCGGAGACAGCGGGCGCGGCGTAGGCCACGGGGGCAGAGTGTGTGGAGATGGACTGGTAGGAGACGGCGGGGGCGACGGACTTGACGACGGGTGCGGCGTAGGCGACTTGGGCGGGTGCGGCGTAGGAGACTGGAGCGGCGTGTGCGGCGTATGACAGGTGCGCGGGCGCGGCGTACGACAGAGGAGCCGCGTGAAGAAGGTTGCCAGCGGAGGCGATTCCCGCGGCGCACAGGATTACAACGATCTGGAAGAATATGTAAAACAATTAGGTAAAATGTTGAAAAGGCTAATCACGTGTGAGACTCATGCACTGTGGGTGTGGGCTAAGTTCAATTTTTATCTGGTCTCTTCAACAACATCATCATCCCAGCCTTTACACATCTCACTCCAGGACACAGACTTCCTATCAGAATGAGAGGGGTTGGGACGTAGTTTCCACGCGGGCCTGGTCCAGATTGGGAACTTCACACACGCTATAGAGTTTCTTCGCAGGTGTGTGCGGTTGCTCACAATATTTTCCTTCATCGTAAAGCTCATGGGAAATTTCAAATGTGATTTGATTTCGGTCCAAGAGCATTGCTTATGTTTTTGGATGCGTATGTTAATTAGGTAAAACTTGAAAAAAAAAATTAAATAAATCTTATGTAGTGTGAATCTCTTTTCCTCCAATCAGAATGTATTTATTTCTGCCACAACTATTTAAAATCACTTAACACTCTATTAAAAAAAACACAAAAAATAATCTTAATCTGTAGTCACAATTCGTACCTTGGCGTACATGTTTGTATGGTAGTTGATGTCGGAATATTTTTTGGAGCACTCGCTTTCGCTTTTATACGTTCATCGGTGAGCAGGTATTTATCACTTGCATCGACCGGTATGTTTACAAAGTCAAGGTGAGACTCCACCCGAGTCGATCATTTAATTACACAAGTGATTTATTGAACCACAATACTTATTTGGGATCCATAAGGAAATCCTTTTCGGAAGTCTAAGATCAATGATGATATGAATGATGTTCTGATTATGTCATGATACTTTGTTTGCTTCCTTTATACCAAGGGCTTCATGGTTTTTGACCTACTTATCAAGTTAATTGATTTTAGATAACGTCACTCAGAATACGTTGTTTTTCTAGTTTCAATTTTTTTTATTCTGTTTAATTCACGCTTGTTAGAGGAGTCCATTAATTTTTTATCATGCTTATCGAGTTCTCGTAGAATTTTCTTCGCCGATTCATCAGATCTATTTCTCGTGGCATAATATTTTAAGCACTGGGCTATTCTCAACACTCAAGTCTTTATAAATACTAGTACTAACTAAAAAGTAATAAAACAAAGGAATACAACAAATATTTTTATTCGATTTCAATACGTAATGACTATATCACTCGTTTAGGAGTGTTAAAATTGTCGGTTTCCAATCAATTACCATCCGCCGTAGGCACCATGACCGTAAGCACCATGGCCGTAGCCACCGTGGCCGGCGTATCCAGCGCCGTATGAGCCGTAGCCAGCCAGAGCGGGTGAGTGTACGCTGTATTGGTTAGCATACGACGTCGCAGGTCCATATCCAAGAGATGAGCCGTAGCCCAAAGCAGAGTGACCATACGAAGGAGCAACACTTTTGACAACAGACACGTGGGATGTAGCGTGGCCGAGTCCGTTATATCCACCGTATCCTAATCCAGCACCGTCGCCAGAGTAGCCGACGCCATAGCCAGCGCCGTAGCCACCACCGTAGCCTAATCCGCCTCCGTATCCACCATATCCACCGTAGCCAAGGCTCGAGCCATAGCCAAGCCCGCTGTAGCCAAGACCGGCCCCGTGGAGCGCTCCAGCACGGGCAAACCCGAAGAGGCAGGCAGCAATCAAAGCGATCTGAAAAAAAAAAGATTTTAATAGCTATCGAACAAATGAATATTGATATGGGTATTTTTAAAACAGCAGAGAGTAAATCGTCGGCGTAACAAAAGAAATTTTAAAATGTTTTACCTTAGCGAACATTTTGTTGTTGTTACTTCAAAAGTGATGATTTGAATGTTTTCCAGCCATTGTTTGCCCGCTTTTATATGAAAAAGGTAGGATATAAAGCATTCTTTGCCAAGGCTCTATTCTAATAAACGGACCGTAACGTGATTACATTTTTTGCAGCTAGCTGGCGAGTTGGAGTTAAAATTATAAGACATGAATAATATGAGTACATTGTCTAATAAGAATTGTTTCGTAAAATGACCACGTGATATCATCTTTTACAAGTTCTCCCTTGTAATATTTGCTAATTAAAACTTGTAAGAAAGGTTAATAGCCCTTGTTGGTCATGTTTACATCATTGTTAACAACATAGAAGGCAGTATAAATGCTAGAGCAGACCTTGCACGCGCCTTACAACTCTTTTTTATTTCCAATAGACAGATCGTGAATTGGGTTGAAATATTTGTTAAAAAAACATCCGACTACCGGGGCATTATATTCTAGTAAAAAACTGGCTAAGTGCAATGTGTATCTTGCACGGAGGGTTTCGAACAAACAAGTATTTTAAATGATATAAACTAGCCTTATCCCACGGCTTCACCCGTTTTAGATTCCATGAAAAAAGTTACGAAAACATTTTTAAATCGCAACATTTATTCGGACAACGCCATCTATGGATGGTAGACGAAATCAATACGTCATCTTGAAGGCCGCGCTACTCCAAAGTTCTTGGACACATCCTTCTATTCTTGTTTAAAGTAAAAATGTTATCTATCCCACGGGCACTCATTACCGGGATACAATACAATACAATGACTCTTTATTGTACACCATAAAGAAAACAATACAAAAAAAACAAGTACAGTCTTAAGAATATAGGTCTTGATACACATCTTCCTTTTTTTAGGGTTCCATAGTCAACTAGGAACCCTTATAGTTTCGCCATGTCTGTCCGTCTGTCTGTCTGTCTGTCCGTCCGCGGCTAAGCTCAGAGATTGTTAGTACTAGAAAGCTGTAATTTGGCATGAATATATATATCAGTCACGCCGACAAAGTGATTAAATAAAAAAAACTAAAATATTTTTTTTTAGGGTACCTCCCATAGACGTCAAGTGGGGGTGTTTTTTTTTTCTCAACTAACCCTATAGTGTGGGGTATCATTGGATAGGTCTTTTAAAACCATTGGGGGGTTGCTAACATGATTTTTCTATTCAGTGATCTGTTTGCGAAATATTCAACTTTAAAGTGAAAATTTTCATTAAAATCGACCGTTCCCCCTTCTAAAATCTAAACTGTTGGGTGGAAAAATTTGAAAAAATTCAGAATGGTAGTAAATATATTATATTTACAAGGAAAATTATAGCGGCTAAAATTGCTTGGGAATTATTTGTAGTTTAAGAGTAGCCTAAGGTATAAAACATACCTAAACTTGGAAGATTCCGTACACATACGAAATCCTTTGAAAAATATTACTTGATTTTTTCGTAATGGCTACGGAACCCTATCTTGGGCGTGTCCGACACGCTCTTGGCCGGTTTTCTTTCTTAGGAAATGACAGCCGACATACTATATAAATTGATGGCTCTACATTAATGTGACACAGGCATATAGTAATTATCCATCCACAAACACAAAATTTTGTAGCGCATCCAGGACTCCTGTACTTCTATACTTCTTACCGCTCTCGTTCTAGCTTATCATTATCACGTAATATTGCTGACATGGAAGACAAGTTACTTCATCTTTTGATTAAATCATACACCACTACTACCACTAGTAGTTCTGTATAATTTCTGATTTCGTCACAAGGTCATTTGTCATTTCGCAAATAATTAGAGGGATAACGAGGTGCTTGAAGACTGATTTACCCACAAAACGACGGCCATGGCTACAACCCATTGTATGATCAGTAATTGTATAAGTATTGCATGTCTGTGATTGGCTAAATTGTAAACATAGAATTTTCGTAAAATACAAGACAGGCAATTTATAATGTGGTCTCGTTTAAGTAACCGAGAAAGACGTCTTGATCTAAAAAAAACTACTTAGCATAATATTAGTAGATTATGTCTTAAAGGCGATAAGTAAGGTATTACGAACGGGGCACTGTTAGGAGCCAGAAATCGAAGACTGAGGGTTTTTAAGTCGCGTTTCTAATTCTTAGACCGCTCTTAAAACATACAATCATAATACAATGATTTATTGAATCAGGCGTTGCTTTGCGGAGGTCCATATTAATGATTTTTTTCAGTTCATACAATGATTTTCATCATATTTGCGAAGAATCAAGAAAGGCAATACAGGGAGAAGAAACAAGGGACTCGGACTCTATTGCGTTTCCCAATAGGGATGTTTCCTAGGTAAAAAAATAATAATTCTTATTAGTCCGTATTTTACATAATAAAAAAATATTAGACACGTAATTTTTCTTTTGACAATTAAACAAAAAATTACGAAGATATGGCGCGTTGAAGTTCCGCGTAACGAGGCGTGACGTCACTTGTTCCTAAAACGCTCATACAAAGTGTAGGAACAAGTGACGTCACGCGAAACTTCAACGCGCCATATCTTCGTAATTTTTTGTTTAATTGACAAAATAAAAAATACGTGTCCAATATTTTTTGATAATCTAAAAGACTGACTAGTTAGGAAAGTAGCCTATTCCAAAGCAGATAAAAAAAAGGCACGCGGCGGCTTTACTTGCAAAAACCCACATACAGAACCCACATTACAGAATTTAAATAAAATATTTAAAACTGTTGTTAAAAATTATAAACTCAATTTTGAAGAAAAATTAAGTGTACCTACTGTAATGAAATTTATGTATCATCGAAATTGAAAGCAAAATTTTTAGATAATTCAAGTTGAGGTAAATAACCTCTTTTCTTGATTTTGAGCCTGCATTATGTCAGGAACTATGTGGTGCCACAAAAAGTACAATTACAGTTCGTGGGCTGTAATGTAGGAGAAAAGGCCACCGGGTTTTATTTAGGGCATTACAGCCAAGTTAACCCTGGTTGTTATGATGCTATTTACGTGCAAGTATGATGAGAAACATTTTTGGACACTACTTTGAAACACAAATTTATTTTTCACTAACCGTGTTTTCCTACCTACATCCAACTAGAATATATATTTTTTTTCATTATGAGAGGGAGGTAAACGAGCAAGCGGGTCATCTGATGGGAAATGATCACCACCGCCCATGAACATCAATAATTTAAAGAGATTCACTATAGGATTCACTGATCTGTTGCCGGCCTTTAAAGGAAGTATAAACCCATTAATAAAAAATAACACATTGAAATTTTATGTCCACATACTTTAGCTACTACCTTACTTACAATATCAAAAGGAATAGCGTACTCCTACCTAAAAGGCCGGCAACGCACTTGTGACTCTTCTGTAGCTCTACCATGAGTTTACACTAGTTTACAGTGACCGTACACGCTAGCGACGGCGTAAATGATTTGTATGGAGAATTGTACTTCCGTAAGTGACCGCTAGAGGCACTGCACAATTCTCCATACAAATAATTTACGCCGTCGCTAGCGAGTACGGTCACGTAAACTAGTGTAAAGTCATGGTAGAGGTTCTGGTGTCGCAGGTGTCCATGGACGACGGTAATCGTTTACCATCAGGCGTTCCGTCTGCTCGTTTGCCCCCTATACCATAAATAAATTAAAAAAAGAATACGGGCGAACAAGACAGAATCTCGTTATGACTTACGTCTAATATGTAAGCTCTACTTACAGTAGAATCTTTCCACAGTGAATTTCCTTTGCGAATACAATGATGATTTACTGAGAGAAGATTGTAGTGAGAGTCGAGGTTACAGCGGTTTACCTATGACGAATATTGCACGCATCTTGCAAAAAAAATAATTAAATTTTTGTTTTTATTTATAAATAAAATATTGCCATGGAACCCTCATATAAAGTCCTTGGCAATCTATTCGGCAAAAAACTCCCACAGTAGGTGTCATACCATGAACGAATCAAGGTTTCGTGGTCATTCACTGATTCCGAATGACCAGTGCAGCTAGAACCTAACTAAGTACTTACGTAACTGAAGAAGAGGTCAAGTATTATTGGTCTGTACCTCAAATAGACGCCGCAAGTCAACCGAAATAATTTCAATTGGTATTGTGATTAAATAAAACAATAGAATGCTGGGTACTGTTGGTATTTATTGTTACATTCTATTGGTGATTTAATATTAATCCGGATTTTTTTTAACGGGTGGTTGGGTAAGTTTGACTTCACCCCTTAAAGGTCATTAATTAATTTTTTGATTTAAAAAATTGTCGATAAATACCTGGTGCTAGGGCTATTCTCGGAGTTTCTCTGCGGGATCACATCATAAATGATGAAATCTGAGTTAGAACTCTAAAGTCACCGGCATAGCTCGAAGAATCGCCACACTCAAGTGCAGAGCATATCGCTCGTAGAACTGATGGCCGATGGGATCAAAAGATTCACGAATGGCGTCCACGGACCGGAAAGTGCAGTGTAGGTAGGCCTCTAACAAGATGGAGCGACGACCTAGTTAAGGTTGAGGGAACGCGTTGTATGTAGATAGCGCAGGACCGATATGTTTAGCGAACCTTGGAGAAAGCATATGTTCAGCAGTGGACATCTTTCGGATGAATTGATGATGAAATATATAGTAATATTTTTAAATCATCTTTTATACGTTTAACCGCCTGCACTGGGCTGTCTAAATGCAAAAGTTTTGTTTGCGTGTTTGTGTTCTTCTTCACACTAGTTTGGATGAATGGATTTAGATGAATTTTTGTATAGATAGGCTGGAAAGAATAGAAAACCAACGAAGAGGCATTCTATAGATCCACTATGCTCTACTGATGTTACGTCAATATGAAATAAAAATTTAACCGACTATAATGAGCATGAAAATATCTTTCTACTAATCTGTTTGAAGTCGGGCCTCAGCTCAAGCAAGCGATCGTCTATTGTTTCATGTGACTCAGCATCATGACTTTTATAAGTCTATTTTAATTTTTTATTTATTCCATTGCATGTTTGAGAAAAACACTATACAATACTCGGCCGGAACAGGGGTTGCCAGCCTCGTATCATGCCGGCCTCATGTACCACTATAGGCCGTCAAACATACTCGACCGGCAACCCCTTACTTCCCGTCCTCTGTAGTAATGTACTATTATTATTATTTTGTCTTTTGAACCGATAAAGATATATTAAGGCATAACTATGATCTATAATAAAATTGAACAAAATCACAAGAAACGTTTATTTTCGCATTATTTTGCCCAATATTATTAATTGCAATTGTACGGAGGTATTTATTCAAATAACCGCAGAAAACAGACAGTGTAAACGGAAACCACTTTCTTTAGGTTAATACAAGTTAACCTGCCCAAAATTTGAAAACGACCCAAAAGAGATAGTGGCGCTGTTATGGGATGAAGGTGGAAAAGTAAATTAAACAACAGTTTGACGTTTAATAAAAGGTTGTTTTATTGTTATTGTTAAAACAATTTTCATTTTTTCTATAGTTTACCACAAGCCACCGTAGCCGTAGGCGTTGTGACCGTAGGCACCATGACCGTAGCCGCTGTAAGCCAGAGCCGGGGAATACGCTGAGTGCCCAAGACCGTAGGAGGAGTAAGCCAACGGAGCAGCATAGGACTTAATGACCGGAGAACCATGGTAGCTGTACTGCGAGACAGACGAGAGAGCAGGAGCGTGAGCGTAGGAGATCGGCGCGATAGTCTTGATTACTGGAGCGGCGACTACGGTCTTCGCGACGATTGGGGCGGAGTAGGAGTAAGGAGAGATGGCGTGGCCACCGTAGCCGAGGCCGCTGTAGCCATAGGAACCGCCGTAGCCACCGCCGTAGCCAAGGGAACTGTAGCCGAGGGAGCTGTAGCCATGACCACCTCCGTACAGGTCACCGGCGCTGGCGAAGCCGAAAAGGGTGACAAGGAGGGTGAACTGAAACAAATAAATTGATTTAGTAATTCATACATTGCAGATTGAAGCGTATTTGTTTTATTAAATTTTCTTTTTGAGAATTAAATTCTAAAGTCTACTAATGTAGAAGCCTTGGTAGTCTAATGGTGTGTGTGACCTATGGCCTCTTAAGCAGAGGGTTGCACCTCTGAGATTCTCGGGATTCATGATCGAAATTACATTTGTTTACCACGAGCTTTACGGTGGAGGAAAACATCGTGAGGGAACCTCCACACACTTGCGACGAAATTCAATGATGTGTGTGAAGTCCCTAATCCGCACTGGGCGGAAGAGGATTCTGAGAGGAAACCTATACCTGGCAGTGGGACACATGAAGAGATCATGATGAAGATACCATTTTTGCTAGTAAGCTTTATGTTTTGTTATCCTCACCTTTCCAATCATGGTTGTTGTTTCCCTGGTAGTGATACTTGGAATGCTTCTTCTTCAAAAAATATTTGCTTATATATGTAAGTATGTCGGAAATAATCGTAGCCTCTTCCAAGGCTCTAGCTGCTATTAGCAAATTGGACCGATTGCGACATCGTCACCGCCAAATTGTTATTTAATTTTAAAACTGTGAGAAAATAATACTGAAGGTAAAAATGTTTCGTGTACACAAAGGAGTGGAATGAACTCGGACAGTAAGGAAACAAAAGTTTAATTGCTGTAATGAAAAACTTGATTATAGTCCGTTTAGCGGGTCGGAAATATTTAGGCAAATTAATAATGACTTCAAAAGTAAAGGGGCAAAGATAAAAGCGGTTACGTTACTCAGTTCAGGTCCATTTGAAGTTTATCGTGACATGGGTCACGAGTCAACTATTTAATTACCTATAAGAGCCATACACATTATTTTTTGTTTGTTTGCGTCTCTCCTGTGGACATGGCAGAAGTAAAGGGTCTATATAGCCTATATTTTTTAATCAAGTCTACATCAGCGTATGGCCGCCTGGCCAGTTTTCAAACAAATCTTAAGTTTGCTGACGCGGAGTCGCTATTATTATGTCCACAGGAGAAACCACTTTTGTTTTTTACGCTGTGTATGACCTTTATTTGGATTCACCTTATTTTTATTATCAAAAGAAAATATTTGTGTAGAACTAGCCTTTGAGCGCCGTTTCGCTGACGAGACCCATTAAGTCTGGAAATTGAATTTAAATTACGGGTTTTTTCTAATTTCCCATGGGAACGCCCAAAAAAATAGATCGTGGCGTTCAAAAAGATGGACACCTTAACGACGGTGGTTAAAATTTGTATGAAATTATTCCGTATTGTATGGGTAATTTTCGTGTCACAACGGAACTTTTTCCAGTCAGTCGTTTTGTATGGTTGACTACGATTTAAAGTGGTTCAAGTTTTGGGCTTCACTCATTTACGCACATGGTAGCTCTCGGCGTCTTAATTAGGGACCTCTATTTTTTTTTAATTTATGACCGAAATGACTTTTGAAGTTATACCTGCGAAGTTAATTCATCGGTTTGTGTGAAGTTCCCATTCCTCAATGAACCCGCATGTAAACTACAGCCCAATGTGTCTCCATCTGAATAGAAGCCCGTGCCCAGAGTTCCATTACAAATAGAGAATTATGATGATGAAGGCTAAAATACGTAAGAGTGACAAAGTATCAATTTTTTGTTCCGCTTCTGTATCATTTGGATGGTGTCTGAATTGTCTGATAGAGGACCAAGACATGACACTGACAAGACGTAACTTGTTTGACATAATGACTTAAAACAAGCACTGAACTCGTGTGTTATATGTCACGATTTGACAGAAGGCGCCCGCAATGTGGCTGTACCTACACGTATGTCGTCAAAGCACTAGTTTTGTTATATCAGGAAGCCATGTAGTATTTTATTTATTTTTCTCAGGTAAAAAAAACGGTAACAGACTTAATAAATACCAAAACCAACCTACCAAATATAAACAAAAAAATCATAAAAATCGGTCATGCCGTGTCGGACGAGTTCGATGACGAACGATTTTTATATATTAGAAGAAGAAGAAGATGTAATTCTTAGCGCTAAGAGTTTCTAAGCTAAGCGGCGGACGGACAGACAGACAGATGGACATGGCGAAACCAGGTTTCCTTGTAAGACTACGGAACACTAAATATTGAGACAGAGCTTGGGGGACATTTTTCCGAGTATACGGTAGCGTAGACTAATAAAAAGTTTTCCGTTCATTGTATGGAAAATTACAAAAAAAAAACACACGTACACACTCGCATAAAAATAGTACATGCTTTTCATCCACAATAAGTTTTGTCAGGTAAATAAAAACTAAAAGGGAGTAAGTACACGCCTACTCATAAATACAGGCTCCATTAAAGACGCTTTTCTCTATTGAGTATGGGCCAAAAGTACCGAAAACACCCGCCGCATTACCGCGCTGTATTGCTAACGATATCCGTTGAACCAGGTAGGTACGAACCCGACCTAGGATCACAACCCCTTTCCCGCATCGGCAACCCTAAAGCCTTTATAAAAATCTTTGCCTCGGAGCACCAAGGAATTCAAGGGTTCATTGTATGGTTTTTATTATTCATGTACAAAAAGATTGAAAAGTCAACCAAGTTCACACTCGGTGTCTTTAGCGATTATTATTAGCGATCACCAGCAGACACGAATATAAGATTCGAATCGAACTTTCGTTCCACTTTTAGTGAGGATTCGGTGACCGTCATCTTTTAAAGTCTAGGTGGTCTAGGCATTTTACTACGAAACAAAGATTGATCTACTTTAGATTATATTTTCTCCATCCAATTTAAGTAAATAAAAAGTAAGTTATAGTAAGTTAGGTTGCCTGGAAGAGATCGCTTCGAAGCGATAAGGCTGCCCATTGCTTACCTTTTTTTCATGTACTTGTTTTATATATCAGCGTCCTAATAATATCACGGGCAAACATAATAATATACTATAACAAAATATGTCTCATGTTAATTGTGAATCATTCAAAATAGTTATCTACCTAACTATCACCATGTTAATCAATCTTAATCAAAGTCGAATCATTTAAATTCATCAAGATGCAGATGATATTAACAAGTGTCACATTTGAAGGCGCGGCATTGTTTATGTTTTGACACAGTTTCTTGACCTTGCTCAACTCAGCCGTCCAACAAAACTTGAGCTCCCACATCCAAGCAGCATTATAAAGCTCGGAGCCATAAAAAAATAGTCATCTCACGCATAATACAAAACAGTTCTGTTGATGCTATCTTTCATTTTAACACACAATCATACATAATAAGCAGAGTTAAATGTTAATTACACGCCTTTGTGTTTTCCTTTGTAGTTGGAGACGATACTAATTGTTATGGCGTAATAATTCTTTCATCTTTTAATAGGAATGTTCCTGCAGTTTCAATCATAAGATTTGTTTTGATGCTGTGCTACTTTTATGCTCTTATTTCTAAGTTATTACTTATTAGGCAACTAAGAAAGTTCTTTACCTACTTTTTCTTCCATCACAAAAATGTGTAGTCACAAATTAGTGAGTCAAAAGTTACTAAGATGTTTATTGAATCAGGCATTACTTTGCGGAGGTCCATATTAATGTACTGAAACAATTATCTTTGCTCACCCGCGACCACACGCGCGCGTTTGCTTTGCGCGGGTGAGCAAAGTAATTGTTTCAGTTCATTATTAAGATGTTCACAAACACACGGCTGGGTATCCAGCTAAGTTCAAAAGATACGAGTGCGGGTATTTACGCAAACCTATTTGTTGAGCGTTATAAGTGTTAAAACACACGCCAGTGTGTTTTTTCCTAGTTTTAGGCCTAAGAAGTGTTACTGAACCTAAAAATAGTCTACTAATTCTTTGGTCAACTTTTGTTAAATTTTTTCCAGGAAATGCAACAAGAATGTGATGGATAACAAATACGGCTTGGGTTATGGAATGTGGATTGGATGGATAATTTTTATCATTAATCTTTTTAGAATTACATTAATTACCTAGACAGATAAGGTATGGACTTCCCAATCTTTTTTTGGATAATGGTTTCAGGTGACAGATCAGATAATCTTGTTTTATGATTTCTGTCCATAATAATACCGACATATATTAGGTATACGTGTTTCACGCAACAGTAGAACTACTTAATAATAGGCACCATACCAAGGTTTTTTTTTAATTCCTATCACCAAAGAATATATTTTTAGTTTATGATACTTACCTACTTGAAATGTTGCTTTTACTGTCCTATATGTATCTACATTCATTCACTGACAAAAATATATAATAATATCGGCATTTTTTTGTTTGAAGCTAATTTTAAATTTAGGTCATGTTGTGTGAAATATTTATGCGCAGCTAAACAGGGCATAAGGCGCACGATCATATCCAATTAAAATAGCTACAAGACACTTAAATAAGTACCCTTATAAATTCAAGCAGAACCGATGAATGAATGAATGAAAATTTTAACGATCCATTTTGCAACAAAGTAGAAAAGGAGTCATGGCTCTGTTACCGATTCGTCATTTATCAATGCGGCATTTTAGCAACAGCGAACTGGATTGGAGTTAATGGTTTATTTATGAGTGCCTTATTTAGTGATCTGCTGCCAAGCTTCTAATGGGCAGCTCTAACTAAAAATAAGCCGCTACCTTACGCAGAATATCTCGTTATTGGTAAGTCAATCACAATCAAACAACATCATTACTTAAATCGGTATTTTCAAATTTTATTCAAATGGCATATAAAACTTTACAGAATTATAAAAAACAACTAGATATACTCATTCGTAGTCGAAGTGATCACCAGCCGTAGTTGGCCAAGCCGTTGTATGACACGTGAGAAACCGCGGGCGCGGCGGAGTAAGTTAGTGCTGACTTCAGCACTGGGGCGGAGGCGTAAGCGGCGAAGGGAGCAGCGTGGGCGTAAGTCGCCACAGGGGCTTGGGCGTAAGTGGCCACGGGGGCGGCGTGGGCGTAGGACAGCGGCGCGGAGTAGGCGACGGGAGCCGGAGCGGCGTAACTGGCCACAGGCGCGGCGTAACTCGCCACAGGGGCGGCGTAAGCCACGGGAGCGACGGCCTTAGCGTACACGGGGGCAGTATGGGCGGTGTGGGTAGAGTATGAAGATACTGATGAGACCGCGGGGGCCACGGCTTTGACAACTGGCGCTGAGTAGGCGACCGGAGCGTGGGCGTACGCGGAGAGCGCTGGGGCAGCGTAGCTCTTGTAAACCGGGGAAGCGGCGTATGTGGCTACAGGGCCTGCGGCGTACGACGCTACGGGGGCCCCGTAGGATGCGTAGGAAGCATAGGGAGCGGCGTATGAAGTGCCGTACAAGCCTCCGGCTCTGGCGGTCGCCAGCGCGCACAGGAATACTACAAACTGGAAAAAAAGTTTACGTTAAATTCATCGTCATCATCATCAACTTACTACTAGGCACAGGCCTCCTCTCAGATTTAGAGGGAATAAGCTTTAATTCCCACATGGTTCCACTTCGGGTTGAGATTGTATACACATCACATTTATGCAGGTTCCTCACGATGTTTTTCTTCATCGAAAAGCTGGTAAATTTAAAGTGTTATTTTGCATATAGATTGCACAAAATACAGGTGCTAGTCCGGGTTCGAACTCACAACCTTCTGCAAGAGCTATTAAAGGATTAGAATCACAAAAACATTCCCCAAATAAGCTTATCTATTAGAAGTAAATTGCTTCGCTCCAACCAATTGTTTTAAGTCGTATTTGAATTTCTCCTAAAGATTTCCTCTTTATATGTACTGAGCGTGACGTGAACCAAGTTTGAAAGCTTGAGCCTTATTATATAATAGGAATTAATTTTGCAATATGTAATTAAAAACATCGCTGAGCAATTCCTATTCAACAGCCAGTTTATAACGACTTGTGTATGTCGCAAACACTCTAGCACTTAGACTTTTTTGAGTACACTTTATTATCACTATATTAAAAACACACACTATCCCGTACCTTAGCTGCCATTTTGTTATATAAAATCCACTACGGCAAGTGATATAGTTGGGTGGTGCGCGGTAACTTTTATACTATTCTAGGCTATCCCCGTGCGCGCGCGCACCAGTTGTTAGATCCCTGCGTAGGACCTCAGTGTCACTTCAGTCGCGTCTTGTTCTTTCAGGTGGCATGTCCTGGCATGTATTTTGGTTTAAAACTGAATATGTTTGGAAACTTTAATGACACAGGATTAATTTGCTTTAGAAAAAGTAAGTTTTTTGAGATGCTGTTATAAAGGGGGCAGCTAATTCATTTTTATTATTTACTCGTATTACTTAAGCCCCTCTAAAATGTGCTAGGGGATTGTTTAGCCAATCCTGCCTAACTTTTCTTAATTTTGTTTTTAAGCTCCTTTGTTTTCTTTTACACACCAAGTAAGCGTTATTTAATTTTGCTGGCTATTATCGTGTCGTTTTTAACTGGACCTAGCCTATTTAATTAATTATTCAAATAAGTTCGGGAACAACAAGACTTATATATTAAATCAAATAAAAAAAAATACAGATAATGTACCTATGTACAGTGGTAAAAACTGAATTACGCACCAGGGTGACCCCAAGGAAAGGGTCATGTTGACATTCCATACATCTGCCAAAGAAATCATCGTGAAATTGATTGCGAAAAGGTTCCACCCTGGTAGGCACGCGATTCAGTTTCCTTGACTGTACGCGCGTAACTTCAGAACGGCTGCCTGCCTGCACCTATATATTTGCCTAAATCTTTTTGTAGCTTTTTTGTAGTAACTATTAAGAGAAGGTTTGTTTATAAAAATGTTTTTATTTTTATTACCTACCTAGTAGTACCCGTGTGAAGCTGGGACGGGGAGCTAGTTGTTAAAATAAAATCCTGTGATCTATTCCCCTTTTGACTTTATACATGAAATTTAACCCCTCATTCCTGAAAAGGTTTGCCTTTAGTAAGTTTTTTTAACTGTGTTTGGCTAACGCAAATTAACAAGTGCCGGTGATTTTTTTTGAACCAAAAAACTTAATTTGAAAGGAAATAATTAACTTTAGTGCACACGTTTGGTGCTCACAAAATTTCACCAAAATCGGTTATCGAAATGCGATCTGTAGAGAACAGCCGGACATCGGACAACCGGACATCGGACAACAGATTTACGAAAGCATTTTTGGCCAAGCTTCAGCTTTCTACTTGGGCAAAATTGTGTTTGTATTTTGGGCTACTTGTTCATTTTTTTTTTGTCAGTTTGTTCAGAATGCGGATCCATGAGGATTAATCCCTCGTATGCGTGAAGTGAAATAAATCGCGCATTCTAGTCTCAACTGTTTCATATAAATCCACTGACACAGATTAAAAAAAAATACAAAAAGATAGCCTTAAATCTGGTGCAGATCTGCATCTAATCATACGAGAGTTAAAAACGTATAACATCACACTTCAGCCATTTCGAACAACACGCGACGACTATGTAGCTCACAAAGCTACTAGTATATACTCGTATGTGTAAAAGGACTCCTAACTGACTGACTCATCACACTCCCAGCCCCTCCCTAACTCTTCGACCCAGAAAGCTAAATTCATGTTAGAGGCTTTATAATATAGACAAAATATACAGGCAGATTTTGCGAAATACTTAGGTACGGAATACAGAAGTCTCCAAATGTGGCGAATTCACTAGCGCAAGGTAGTTGTCAGTAAAATTAAATTCTTATACGACTGCTTATACCGAGGTAAGATATAATTCTCGGAAAAAGAGACTAAGAATAAGCCTATAAATATTTCAGAGACCACTTATTTATGCTTGCTAATACTAACCAGTCACATTAATACGTAAGTTTATCTTTTAAGCCGAGTATATTTCGGATATACCCAATTTTGGAGTACTAGGTCGGTTATTAAAAAAATATAGGCGCTTAGGATCATAAGCGTTACCCGAAGTCATGAATAAATGCACATACGTTCTAAGAGACGGTATACTTACTTTGTAGTTTCTTATTTCTTAATTCAGAAATTGGTGTCTGTATTTGCACGGGTGGTTCATATAATTTCTTAAAGCTATTTACATTTATACCTACGACTGCAAGTCGTCTGTCTGAAAAGATAAGATGTAGATTATTAGGTGCGTAGCCAGTCAAACCTCAAGATTTTTCAATTTTATGGACATAGATCAAGGTCCTTAAGTATCGACTTATAATGTCTTGACCATGATTGACATGTAAATTGATGGCAAAGCATATTAAAATCCTGGCAATTACTTGCAAACTTAGGTACCCACACATGTTAAACTTGTTGAAATTAAGGAACTAAACCGCGTTTACGTAGACCCACATACCGCACCACACAGCAGCCAAAAGTCCGCACATTCTTAGCAGTTGAACCAGACAGGCAAACGATTTATGTCCAGAGTTGCAAGCTTGCATAAGATCACATGTGCTTTGTCTAAGGGCATGACGTCGTCTGTTGCAACCAGCGGACAGGTCAATCGTGCGACCGGTTGCCTTACTTGTTGGTCTAAATTCGCACTCTTCTCGCTTCGGTTAATTGACCATACATCACCAAACCGGTTGCCGGAGCATCCTGTTAAGACGTAGAGATAATGTATATGCATAAAAGCGAACCACACATTTCCGGACACCCGGAGGGATTTAGTCCTGCTTGGAGAAGGAACTTGTACAAACAGCTTAAGCATTATTGTAATGTCAATGTTTAAGTTCTTAGATGGATGAAAATTTATGCATGCATATGTATTACACATTATATGTGTACGATGACTCATACAGGTTTGTACTCCCGTAATTTCGTCAACTGCTTAGATCGAGATGGTTTCTGGGCTGCGCCGGTGCGCATAAATCAATCGGTAGTAATTGCTTGACCAATGCACAATGAGATTGATTAATTTCGGTTTTATGCAGAGATTTTACACTTACAAGCTCTTAATGTACAAACTACGAGGGGCGTTCAATATAAAGTGAGAATGAGATGCAAACTCTTTTAATATTATGAAATTAAATACTGGCCGGTAAAGCTAATCTATCTAGCTGATTGCTATGAAAAAAAAAACTGTCTTTTGTTTAAAAAAATATACGGTAATTTCTTTGCAATGCTATTGAGTATGTTAGCGAAAATGGAGAAAATTGAACTGCGCGCCGTTATCAAATACTTGTATTTGAACAATTTTTCTACGGACCAAGTCAATTTGGATTTGCGGGACACTTTAGGGTCTAATGCTCCTCCGTATTCGACAGTCGCACGTTGGTGCGCCGAATTTAGACGTGGAAGAACATCGACAATGGACGACCCCCGCTCCGGACGCCCTACTACAGCAGTAACTGAAGAAATTGTGAAAAAAGTCGAAAACTCAGTTTTGGCGGATCGTCGTGTCACAGTTCGTTTTATTGCTGAAAATGTAAAGATTTCAACGGGGAGCGTGCATAATATTTTACATGAACGCTTGGGTATGAAAAAGGTATCTGCGCGTTGGGTACCAAGAATGCTTACTGACACGCAAGAACAAACTAGACTAGAGATTTGTCAAGAAGCTTTGTACCTGATGCAGCAAGACCGGGAACTTTTTTTGGCGCGATTTATAACAATGGACGAAACATGGCTCCATCATTACGACCCTGAAACGAAACTGCAGTCTATGACATGGAAAAGGCCATCATCTCCAACTCCGAAGAAATGCAAGGTGAGCCCATCTGCCGGTAAGGTCATGGGCTCTGTTTTTTGGGATGGTAAAGGGGTATTAATGATTGAGTATCTCGAGCATGGAGCCACTATTACGGGCACTTTATACGCCAAACAAATAGCAACATTGCGCAATGAGATCCGCGAAAAACGGCGAGGTAAACTCTCGAAAGTTGTGCTGTTCCACCAGGACAATGCCCCGGCACACAAGTCCTCCGTTGCAATGGCTGCAATTCGTGATGCTGGGTTCGATATCCTTAAGCATCCTCCGTATTCACCAGATCTCGCTCCCAGTGATTTCTACCTATTTCCGAGATTGAAACAATACCCGAGAGGCCAGAAATTTGAAGATGACGACGCGGTAGTCGCTGCAGTACAAGATTTTTTAAGTACTCAAGATGAGACCTTTTTTAAAAATGGAATTTTAAGTTTAGAAAAAAGATGTACTAAGTGTATTATGCTAAAAGGTGACTATGTCAAAAAATAAAATGACATTTAGTAAAAGTTGTTTATAACATACTCATTCTCACTTTTTATTGAACGCCCCTAGTACAAACTTAATACCTACTACGGTTTTTGAAAGATGATCAGAAATGGAAGACATTGCAAAGTGGAAAGGTACGTAATAATAGGCACATCGGCTGTTTTCGGGCTTGTTCTAAATACATAAAAACATTCGCCGTTAAATACAAAAGGTGTCATTATACATTCTTTATCCTACCTTGTTTCACACAATAAGGTTTTAAGTGTTTCGTTAAGGGACAATGATGTAAGTTTGGGCTCATTCTAAGAAAATGTCAATTAAAGTTACGTAGTTTTACTTACCCTACTTTTTCGCATTAGACTTGGCGATGTTTCAAACACGGTCCCTAACATTTAGCGAATTCTAGCAGCCTAAAAGAGCGTAATTCACGCATATCTTGTGACCATACTCACTTGAATAAGCCCGAGTTTAATTCGACTGTCGATAGTAACCCCGCTGACCTGGCGTCGCGCCTCGCCAAATGATAAAGTTTGCACGAAAATTCGTTGTATGTCTTCATCAACCGCTACATTGTAGACTATTGTGGAGCATACAAGCTAACTAGCTTGACAATGGACAGCGTGTAGCAACCTTACTGTTGGACACGACACATGATTTGTTATCTTATTTTTAAGGCAATTCAGCTGGTATATATTGCGACATAACTGACCGGTGTCAGCTTTTTTTACACCCTTTGGGAGGATGGATTCGTTTACACTAGCCGTGAGTTTTAAAAAGTCAAGCATACGCATACTTGCTATGAATATAATTAAGAGGATTACTTAATTTTAAAGTGTAAACTTAATTAATGAAATTAACGTAATTAAGACCAAGTTTTTTAACTATTAAGGCACCTTAGTCATACAATTTGAAAAGTTAGATTATTTTAAAGCTATTTTAATTATGTTCTTGGTATAAAACATTTCGTTTGTGTAACGAATTTATTAGACGTCTAGAGAGGCATTAAATATTTAAGTAACTTGAGATACGCATGTAAAAGCTTTAAGGGTTTGGTTGGGTCAGCAATTAAGCAACATATTCGATGTCCGGTCAACCTCCTGTAATATCAAAAACCGTAAAATGCAATGACATAAACATCATTATTTCCTGGCATTAAATAAATAAAAAAAAACAGATATTTAGTTTTAATTAAAGTTATCTTCAACGTAAAGAACGTACATGGCAATTATTTACATAAGCACTTAATTAGTCGGATTCAAATCAGAATTTTTAAAGGTGAGGAAAAAAGCAGCAATGATGAGAACGTTCGATAAATAACTTTATTTGATTAAAATATATGTCTGTTATTCTGTTTGATACGTGTATCAAATTCTTCAAGTGTTTCTTTATAGAAAAAGTATGAACGAGTTATTTAAGTCTCGTATGTGCTAGATTCTTGAAATGTTGAGTAAGGCTATAGCTCTAACGCGTCAGAGTGTACATAAATGATGTGATTTAAAGTTGACACATTGCTTCATATCTAATTACCCATATTAAGTAAAAATGAAGTCTGAACTTGCTGATATTCAATGTATGTTAAGTGATTTTAATTACCGTCGACCTGGAGCTATGAAGTTAGCTTAATTACAAAATAATTTTAGAAATATTTTATCTCGGGTTTTTGCTCGTACTTAATTAATCTGATATATACACGATAAATCGAAAAGGAGATCTTTGTGTATAGTTTAGGTATGAATTACAGCTTTCCTCAGCTTGCTCGGCCGGACGTTGGATTTCAGTCGAATAAGAAAAAAAAACAAAAAGATTGCAGAATTTTATTGATGCTCGTACATAATTTAATAAATACTTAATTTTAAGAACTTAAAAGTCAGTCGCGCTCTTAGATACTAAAATGTCTTAATTATTAAATACATAATTAAAAATGCTTTAGTCCATTAAAGATAAAAAGTAATTCGGTTAATTGTGAGTTAAGTCTGAGTATTACCAAGAGTAAAAGGCACCTAGACCACTGAAGGACCCTTGTGAATTAGTTGTATAACCGTTAGAAGTAATAATCTGTTCACCATCCATTGCGTTTGTTTTATAAGCAGACAACCCTTCATTTATTAAGTAATGAGAACAAGGGGAAGGCGCATTCATTGCTTTTGATGGCTTTGAATATTTTCCATACACTTGATTTTCTTTAACAGATGGAGATGCGAAAGAAGTGAATAAATCAGGTACAGGTTTAAAAGGAGGCCCACTTTTATAGTTATAGGTATGATATAAGTTCGGTTCGTTGTTTGCTTCGTAAGCTGATATTGGCCCTTGGATGAATCCTGGACCAGAAGAATGTGCCGGTGTGTAGTCAGACCATATTGTTATGGCCTCCGATAGCGCTAGGCAGCACAGAAATGTAAGCGCCTGTAATAAGAAAACGACATTAATTTTATTTAAATTTCAATAAGGAGATGTGCTCGCTCCTAGACTTTGCGGTTCACGGTAAAACCGTAGCTATCAACGGAAAACGCGGGTATCCCTGCAAGAGTAACATAAGAACACGGTTTGTGCACGACAGTAGAAAAAGCTTCTGAACAAATTCTTTCACTTTCCACTACTTCTTAGGCCGTAAAGTCGCATCCTGCTGTGCACGGAAAATCATAAAAGCACCATGTAACAACTCTATAAAAGATCAGAGATCCACATATCCCTTTCATAAAAAGTTACAAAACCTGTTTATAAGAAAAGTATCGCAAAATCAAATGTCAAAATGAAAGATGATCCTCTATCGTTGTCATAAAGTAATTCATTTCTGAAACAGTATTTCCTTCAAAAGTGTTACTAAACTGACCTAACTTAACCCACTGCGTACGTTAATATTTATTTTTTTATGGCAATTGAAATGATGACTAATAAAATTAAGTACTAGGGAAACGAAGTGACAAATACGATATTTTTTTTTTATTTTCTTTTTTTTTAGCCTTTTAAAGTGTCCCACTGCTGGGCAAAGGCCTCGCCTTTTTTCCGCCATTCGTCCCTATCGAGAGCATGCTCCTGCCAACCTACTTGATATGCGTCCAAGTCGTCCCGCCATCTTCTCTTCGGTGTGCCTCTGTTTAGATGGCCATCCCACGGAACCCAATACGATAATAGAATATTAATTTAAATTAGGTTTATTGATCGACTACTATGATTTTAATGATAATGATGATAATGACTACTGTTAGATAATTTTGATTAAGTAATATTCCTTTATTGATTTTTAAACGACTTCAAAAAAGGGGGAGGTTCTGATATTCGACTATATGTTTTTTTAAGCTAATTACCTTGGCGGCCATTTCTTTCCGAATATCGAACTGGAACTAAACTTTTTTTTGACAGGTAGCTGTTTTATACAAACCATTGTATTTACTTAATCCAGTTTCTCATTGACCTGAGTCATAATAAGAGTAATGTATCACAATAATTATTGTGCGTGCTGTTTGAATAACTGGTGTACGACCTTAACTTAGTAACCTTTGACTCACTTTAATAGGTGACATAAAAGGCTTGAAGAAAAATTAACTAAAGGTTAAGAACTTTAATTTGTTAAAAGCAAAACAGTTAACCCAAGTACCAATACTTACCACAAACGTTACAAATGCTATTCTACATAATTGTCACTTAAGTTAAAAATGATGTAGATTTTTAGTACTCGTAATTTTTATGATACAGGGGTAAGGCAGGCAGCAAGCAGGCCGCACCTCTTAAGTTTTTCGGAATTCACTTGCGACATTATATTTGAAATTTACCATGAGCGGCGAAGAAAAACATCGTGCACAAGGGTGGAGCGAAAATATTTTTTTTCGATTTTCTAAATGGGTCATATACGAAAAGATGCTTTATAATATACTGAATAAAAAATATTACTAGCACTTTTAAATATTTTATTGTTTTGTACTGCCGCAAAGACATCGGAGTTTAGAAAAAATTAAATATTTATTGTTTTTTTTTGTATGGGGTATAATCAATAAAAAAGGCTTAGATTTGTCCAAATTGTGATTTTTATTATGATACTAACTGAAAAATATGAAACAAACTCCGTAAGTTATATTATTGTAGTGTCAGAAACTATTAATATCCCTCTCTAAGATGACGAATTTGCCGATATTTTACGCCAATTTGTACTCTTTTTTAGTATTGAAAACAGGCATTATTTTTCGTGATATCAGCCTTGTTTTGATGAAACCGTCTCTTCTTTCTGAACCGCATACCACAGCAGCCGCTTCACTTACAATTTTCACACACCTTTCAGTTGCTTGAGTATGACACTGAAAATATTGAATTTGCGGTAAAATCCTGTGATTGGTTGCATCCGGATTCTCATTGCATTCAGAAATAATTTCTGTTGATATATATTTCAATAAAGGCGGCTCAGATAAAGAAACAGTATTCCAGTCGATCAATTCCGTGTAAGATCTAGCCTGAAAGTTAAATTTCGGTAAAACAAATTGCCGAATGAGACCACACGATGTGGTTTCTTTTTTTCTTATTTCCAGTATCTTTTTCAAGGCTAAAATCTTAATAGATCTTGAGTTGTCTGCAAGCATCGATATTAAGATATTTTCTGGATGACCAAAATAACCATTTCTCTGAATAACAGGATCAATAATCTTTTTTAATGGATTACTCATATAACGAGAAAGTAAAATCGTTTGGTGCAAATGTTTGGCACCATAAATGCAAAGTGGTTGAGTTTTAATGGCAAACCACATAGGAGAATATACTTTTAAGATAAAGTTTGTAAGAATCTGCAGATTATCAGAAGGTGTTGCTGAGCTAAAATACAATCTTAAAATTCTGTTGGCAGTAGTAAGCCATCTCGAATGGATCATTTTACCGGGATTTCTTTTCAGCAAACTTTCCGAACAAGTGCCCGTATTAATGGCTTGGCAAATCTCGTACAGGTATAATTGATCAGTACTTAAATCTTTGGTGTTTGTAAGAGACGGTAAAATGCATTCTATGGGCTGAAACGGTGTTACTGGAAGTGATTCGCATTCTTTTAACGCCTTGCCTAAGGGCCCATTAAAGCTCCGAGGCCCGGTAGTAGAACCATCTAATTTTTCGAATAAGTGACGAAGAGGTAGTTCATTCGCATGTAATTGGCAAACACACCATTGTAATGGTTTATCGATTAACTTTTCCAAATGTCGTATACACTTTAACTAATAAATTGAAGGTAGTTATTGTATTACCCGCTTGAGTTGCGTTTGGAGCTCATTTGTATTAACGTCATAGTAATCAAATGCTAACTTAACGCAATGGGATAGGTAAAAAAATTAGGCGTAATATTTGATTGACTTGCGGCAGTACTAAAACTCAAAATTTTGAAAAAATATTTATACTCGTATAGAAGGTAATTGGCGGAGCACCTTTTCCGCACAGGTCCATTAGGTATATGTAAAAACAAAAAATCTCCATAGAGGCGCGCTCCACCCTAGGCACACACCTGCGAAGAAATTTAATGTTGGGTGTGAAGTTCCCAATCCGCACTGGGCAAGCGTGGGAAGCACGCTCTTTCTGAGAGGAGGCCTGTGCCCTGCAGTGGGACGAAGTTAGGCTCGGATGATGATGATGATGATAGTGATGAAAACGGTTAGTTGTCTTTTCAACCCTTTTAAGCATTTTGTTTGTAGTTTTATTGTTATTCCATCTAGAGCAAAAAACTTCCACAGCCGTACCATTCGCCACTAGATTGCTTTTCATAGACATTACCCTGGACAGTCGTGTATTATCTGGATTGCCGAAGAAAACGAAAAAGATTGCTAATAGAGAATTGACACTAGTTTGAATATTAAATTTACTTTCAAATAGGCGCATTGTCTGGAAGATACAGAGTTTGCTAGCAAAGCATTCAAAGATAATATCGGGTGATTAGGTTTCCATTCTATCATGCCACTCTACTATTATCCTAATGGCATGAACTCACTGAGTCATCTGTAAGCGCTCAAGGGCATTAGAGTAGCCAGGATAGATTGGTTTTTGTAATTATGAAATTGCGGTTACGTCACTGAGAATTTTTAAAAGCAAGGTCTTGTGTACAATAGCCTGTATTTATCAAAGCAAAGAGATTTATGTGAAACAGTAGTGGAGCCTTACCTATTTGTTTATTTTTCCGATGACCTAGATGTTAGAAGCCTGCAAAACAAAACACGAATATGTTCTGCTTATTTAATTAAAGTGTTTCTATCTTTGAACATCAAAACTGAATCGTATTATAGTGCTACCGTACCAATCGAAATCGATCGATTGACGTGGTAGAAACCCATTCTACTAGCAATCGATGATAGATCAAATTGCGTGGTAACCACAGAAATAATAATAAATAGGATAGAAATGCCTTAGTTCCTATTTTCTTCCGGAACTCGTGTCGCTGCTTCATCCCCTCCACTTACTGTGTTAATGCACACATGCAAAAGACCGGAACCGTACTACGCAATCACGCACACAATTACTAATATTTTTGCTTACAAACAATTATGAACCTTACACCTTAGAGATAGCGTTGAATAACACTCAACGTAAGTCATACCCACATTTACACAACGGCGCCATTTATTGGCCGCGTCGGCATTATGTCTGTACTAGTCGTAACCTGTTTTTTGTCCGTACCACGAACTTTTGTGCAAGACGGAAGGGTTATCAAAAATTACTTTACATTGCTGCGTATAATTCAAAACGATCTGCGTTTTTATGGGCAAGAGTAGCAATGGTATATGAAGTTTCGTGTTAATAACGTGTAAACCAATATTTCATAATGAAATATTTTCTCATGATGTATTTTGATATAAACCGCATTATTACGTTAAATTAATACATACCGATGAAATGTAATCCCCTTATTAGTGTAATTACACAGTGTGGACGAGTTTCCGCAATTGCTAATGCTGCAAAACACCATTTTAAAGCACTTGTTGTCATACCCACGTTTCAAATAGCACTGAGCCACAAGTCGCGCGCTTGTGACCTACGAGTCACAAGCGCGGCGCCAAGGTCACGCGTCTAAGGCACTTCTATCCTCTTTATTATTATTTCTGTGGTGGTAACACTCTCGTGTAATAAAAACTACCGATCGGGATAAACTAATGCATTCAACGACATCAATCGAAGGCATCAAATGACACACCTTGGTGTAGTACAAACTATCGATTGACGTGACCACACCACCATTGTAACATCGATCGAGGACGGATAGATTGGTGTAGCAAAATCATAACAGAGCTTCAATTGGCGAAAGAGTTATGATACTTTGTACTTACATCATCGTTAAGCCCTGTGCTATCAACATTGCCATCACTTAATAGCAGTACTTCGTTACAAATGTGGGCGTCACTTATCAAAGCCATGAATCTACTGCACTTGCAATCCGTCAATGAACTGTTTAAAAAATTTAGCGTCTGTTAGCACAGCAGCCCAAATTCTGCGTAGGCCTGACCTAAATTTTGCTTGCAACGAGTGTGAGATCCGTGTAACTAAGGTATCATGAATTACGAGATAGCTGTGCGAATGTCGTGTAGATCCTTATCTTGATGAATAGAAATAAATGTTGGAGCATTTTTGTGAACATCGTTTGTTTTTTTAAGATTAAGATAACATTCTTAATTTAAGCATTATCACGGCTTGTATCAATGGTAACGAAATATTGCATTAATTAAAAAACGTGGCTGCGTTTTAATTAGAGTAATTGATCATTATTTTTACGTGGACGATATCGGATATTAATTACTGCCATATCAAAGGATATAACTGTACCGTACAAATAACTTTGATCGTGTTATCCGTTGTTTTTCACCTGGAAAAGTATTTTGTGATACGTTTGTTCTTTAGTCATGTGAAAATAATTGCTAAAACATTTTGGTAAGCCCAAAAATATATCGACGTTTTTCAGACAGCAGAGGTATTTAGGTATGGTTGTCGTGATTAAATTGATTACGTAATGTTCCGTATGAAACGGCTAATCCAGTATTATACATGAGAAAATTTGCGAGTGTATGTGCGCGTGAGTGTTTATTGTTGTATCGCGCTAAAACAGTGAGATCTTGTACATACTAGGGGCGTTCAATAAAAAGTGAGAATGAGTATGTTATAAACAACTTTTACTAAATGTCATTTTATTTTTCGACATAGTCACCTTTTAGCATAATACACTTAGTATATCTTTTTTCTAAACTTAAAATTCCATTTTTAAAAAAGGGCTCATCTTGAGTACTTAAAAAATCTTGTACTGCAGCGACTACCGCGTCGTCGTCTTCAAATTTCTGGCCTCTCAGGTATTGTTTCAATCTCGGAAATAGGTAGAAATCACTGGGAGCGAGATCTGGTGAATACGGAGGATGCTTAAGGATATCGAACCCAGCATCACGAATTGCAACCATTGCAACGGCGGACTTGTGGGCCGGGGCATTGTATGTATGTATGTATGTATGTAAAACTCTTTATTGTACGTAAAACATGAAAATTAACAGTTAACAAGAGAAACAGATGTACAAAGGCGAACTTATCCCTTAAAGGGATCTCTTCCAGTTAACCTTTGAACGATTGACAGGACACCAGAGACAAGAGTAGGCATACAATGCAGAGTAAAAAGAGTCGAAATCAAAAGTAAACCCAAACCAATAAACTTAACATAATCAATACATAAACATACAAAGAATACACGCAGGTACACACTAATATAATATATCATGAATACAGAAGACTAATACATATCATATCAACATAAATAGACTAACTACATAAAAATTACATAAATACATTAATATTCCCATATACACTAAACAGAGAATACAATAGAGGTTGTCTCTATTTAAGAGCATTGTCCTGGTGGAACAGCACAACTTTCGAGAGTTTACCTCGCCGTTTTTCGCGGATCTCATTGCGCAATGTTGCTATTTGTTTGGCGTATAATGTGCCCGTAATAGTGGCTCCATGCTCGAGATACTCAATCATTAATACCCCTTTACCATCCCAAAAAACAGAGCTCATGACCTTACCAGCAGATGGGCTCACCTTGAATTTCTTCGGAGTTGGAGATGATGGCCTTTTCCATGTCATAGACTGCAGTTTCGTTTCAAGGTCGTAATGATGGAGCCATGTTTCGTCCATTGTTATAAATCGCGCCAAAAAAAGTTCCCGGTCTTGCTGCATCAGGTTCAAAGCTTCTTGACAAATCTCTAGTCTAGTTCGTTTTTGCGTGTCAGTAAGCATTCTTGGTACCCAACGCGCAGATACCTTTTTCATACCCAAGCGTTCATGTAAAATATTATGCACGCTCCCCGTTGAAATCTTTACATTTTCAGCAATAAAACGAACTGTGACACGACGATCCGCCAAAACTGAGTTTTCGACTTTTTTCACAATTTCTTCAGTTACTGCTGTAGTAGGGCGTCCGGAGCGGGGGTCGTCCATTGTCGATGTTCTTCCACGTCTAAATTCGGCGCACCAACGTGCGACTGTCGAATACGGAGGAGCATTAGACCCTAAAGTGTCCCGCAAATCCAAATTGACTTGGTCCGTAGAAAAATTTTTCAAATACAAGTATTTGATAACGGCGCGCAGTTCACTTTTCTCCATTTTCGCTAACGTACTCAATAGCATTGCAAAGAAATTACCGTATATTTTTTTTAAACAAAAGAAAGTTAGTTTTTTTTTCATAGCAATCAGCTAGATAGATTAGCTTTACCGGCCAGTTTTTAATTTCGTAATATTAAAAGAGTTTGCATCTCATTCTCACTTTATATTGAACGCCCCTCGTATAAATAATACATCATAAATTAGTTTTATCCTGATACTTCCACGAAATCAGGAACGTGCGCATGTAAAATAGAATTATCAACCGCTAAGCCTAGAGACATGAAATGTTGCACATAAATGAAGACCACGTTTTGATTTTCGAGAATTTAGTAACTCCCGAAAATTAAATTCAACTGCCATTAGACATTGAGATGTAAAATCTTACACGGATGTTCTTTATACAGAGTAAATCAAATCCATGCATCAAGATTGAGATAAATAAGGATGGGAATTCTCATGGGAATTTAGTAAAACTCGGAATTTCAATCCAAAACCAGACCCAAAGCTGGACGTGAGCAAAAACTAATATAAAATAATACTTAACGTGATAATTCGCACTGTAAACTTTCTGGAAAACAATTTCTCTGACGTAATTGGTATGTTCATATATAATATGAGGTCGAGTACAAAGGTGATGAAAGTTTAATGTGCCAGGGTCTTCGCGGCATCAATAAAACATAGGATGGTAAGTGGGAACCCTTGTTTGAAGTCCGTGTAGGCCACGCCTATTATTGTTTTTTTAGGACAAGTGTAACCTTAATCCTGTTTTCATTACTGACATCTTTATAGGGTTCCATAGCCTACAAGGAACTCTTGTAGTTTCGATGTGCCCGTTCGTCCGCGGCTAAGTCTAGAGAATGTTGGCGCTAGAACTTTGCATGGGTATATGTATGAGTCTTATGGCCAAAGCGATAAAAAAATGGTACCTACCTCTTTACTCGCATTTAAAGTGGGGATGGTGTTTTTCCTCGTCCAATCCCTTAGTATGGAGTATCGTCAAGTAGGTCTTTTAAAAACATTGTAGCTTTGCTGACATCCAAGAAACCGTTTGCAAAATACTGTGCTTTAATGTTTTTTTTTTATTCCTGCTGTTCTACGAGCTAAACTCCTGGCATCAAAAATCGGACAAAACGCAACCAAATTCAAAGCAAAACTATCAAAACTTAAGAAGCTTTACATGTTAACGAGTAATAGTCGATCTTAACATAAGAAGAATATTTGCCGCTTCATCATATCAGCCAAAATACGTTTACTGATGGACAAAGGCGTCCCCGAAAGACTTTCACAACGATCTGTCCTATGCTGCCAGTATCCAGTGCATGCATCCAGTGGTTCCAGCTTTACCAGATCGAATCGTCAGTCCATCTTGTTGGGACCTTTTCCGCTTGTTAAATAGTATGGTACCTTGAACTGTGCGTGGACCATACGCACTTGGCCAGTTTTCAATTGGCAAGTTTAGTATTTGTGGATCGATAACATCAATTTTAATGATATGTGTAGCCTTCGTGTCGTAGCGTAATTCGTATGATTCGAAAATCTCATTAATTCTTAATTGGTTTTTAACAAGTTGTACTTCAATCGTTAAATTTTTGTTAGGTAGAATAATAATGTTACCGAGGTGTGAAACAACATTTTACGGTTAACACTCACGTGCGAGCAACACGTGAATAATAATAATAATAATAATAATAATAATTGGCAACTGTGGAGGACTGTCCGCTAGCACATCCTCATGGTGTATTAGGGGATAGACCTCCATAGTTGCGCCCATCTCATTTATATTATATGGTACCAAAGGCCTCTTCATGTTGGCTTCGGCCCCATGAATGCCTTTCAAATGACCGGGTCCCCATGGGCCCGTGATCGGAAATCCGTACCAACATAATAATAATAATATAATAATAATGATTTATTTCACAAAAACACTTTTACATAAGGATAGTTGTCCATCAGACTCCAAACTAGGCTAAGCCTGTATCTTGGTAGTCTGCTAGTGCGGATAAACAAGTTTTACATTAGTGTTAAGTAAAATAAAGTAAGAAAATTAAATTACATGACTAATTGTTCTAAATTAACCTATTTATTAACATGCGGCATGTAATCATGTGGCTAAGTGTGTCTGAGTGTGAATGTGTGTATTTGTGTGTGTGTGTGTGTGTGTGTGTGTGTGTGTGTGTGTGTGTGTGTGTGCGTGTGTGTGTGTGTGTGTGTGTGTGTGTGTGTGTGTGTGTGTGTGTGTGTGTGATTTAGAGTCTGTGATGAAAATTCCACGGCAGCATTAGCAAGATTTACTTTGTACTCAGAAGACTGACAGTTTAGGTGATTAGACGCTCAGTTTTAGCTCAGTTTTTTTAATGACCTTCCTTTTTTCTATCTTCTGCTAAAGTAAGACATCTTTAATACAGCATTACCTCTTACTTTAGTTTTTTTTGGTTCCGTACATCAAAAGAAAAAAAGAACCTTTTGAAGGTTATTTCGCTGTCCACGTGTCTGTCTGTCTGTCTGTCTGTCTGTGTGTCAGTCTGTCTGACTGCGTGTCTATGCTCTTTTTTAGAAACGTGTGAAGGTATCAAATTGAAGTAAGTAGGAAGAAGAACACCATCAGTACCATCGCAGTCCTGTGCCATACTCGTGGCGTTTTGCTCTTGATTTAGACAGAATTGAATAGTCTCTGAAGAGCTTTTAAGACCAGTTTACCACCTGCTTTCAGAAGCTCGGGCGTAATTCCGTCATTTTCCGCTGCCTTATTGTTAATATGATGTTTAAAAGTCGCAATATATACTGACGAGCAAAAATAAAGGGTCGGTTACAAAAATGACGATTAATACAAAACCCGCTGTGATAGCTTCTTCGAGTAAAATGAGTTTAGTAAAGATTTTTATTCTCAATTAAACTTTTTCTTATTCAGAATAAAACTCTTTACTAAACTCATTTTACTCAAAGAAGCTATCACAGCGTGTTTTGTAGGTATCGTCATTTTTGTAACCGACCCTTTATTTTTGCTCGTCAGTATATAATCTCATACAGGCTAACGTCCGGGATATCCTCCGTATAGTGTCGGATGAACCTGTCTCTTGGATCTTTAGCCTGATTACTGACAAGCGTGTCATCGTGTATAACTGTCTATAATGCTTCTCACCCTCACTCAGAAGCTCTGACTTAGCTGACACGATTCTGCCATTACCAGCCTTCAACTTCGTCAACCTGGCTCTGCTCTATAGAAAAAAATTCTGCGAACACTTTAGTTAGAGCCTTTGTTTTACTCTATGGCCTCCTTAATAAAATTTGTATTTAAAACTAACTGAAATTTAAAGTTAATATCAAGAAAGAAAGAAAGAAAGAAGAATATTTACTCAGTCTGCAATCCCTTTAAATATCCTTAGAAGTAATACAACCTTGTCTTAAAGACCCCGATGTAATAGTTCTGTACTTTTGTGGAACATGAACAATGCACGACCGGATAATTCATGCACTCATGTAATTTTCTATAAGGACACGAATTATTAGGTCGTGCTTTATTGCCGTACATTCGGGGTTAAAGGAAATACTCGGTCGAACATTAATTCCACCCTAATCCTTGACACAACCAATTAGTTCTGTTATACCTAATTATTATTTTATTTTAATTTCTTAGCTTCATATTACACGTAAACTTAAGTGTCACGTTTGTGCAGGATAAAAAGAATGAAATACCACTTTAAATTTTGAACAAAATTATTAGCTGTAAAGTAAAATACAATTAATTCAACGGAATCCGCTTTAGCAAACTCGCATGTAAGAAGTTAAATAATATAAAGAAAGAAAGAAAGAAAAAAATATTTATTTGCCACAGTAAAAAAAACCATAATACACAAACAGGAAATAAAAACATAATAGTAAAAATTAAATTATTGTTTTACAAGTAAATATGTATAGGTAACGATTTCTGTCCTGCGGCAAAAGGAGCAGACTCAGCTAATGCTGCGCTTACGGGGAAGCTGCCAGCGCTGGTTTTCAGCCTGCCCCTGTTGACACATGCTGGAATAGCGTCTGTAGCGGGTTTGATGGCGGACAAAAAAAGAAAATTTAACAATACTTAGTAGGTAAAAAAAAAACAAATATAATACTTAATATTGAAATGAAACCAGAAACCGGAAGAAAAGAAGCCAAATTTCAGTTCCTATTCTTACTAAACAAATATCAATAAGGATAGTTTTACCAAAATATAATACTTAATAACTACAGTTTGTGTCAATATAACATTTAAAAGATTCCGATCTAAGTAGTTTTAAGTCGGTAAATAAACACGTTACTATCAAAAGATTTATGTGCGTTGATGATCTTATACTACTATTCTTATAGTACTATTAAATTAGACGAGAATCTGTCAGCGTTTGAAGGTTACTAAACTAAGATATTGATAGATATCGGTATATTCACTCTCATACCGATTTCTAGGATGATATCAATGGATGATATCTTATAGTTTTAGCCTTGGTGCATTCTAATTGGTCATTTGTGTTTAAAAATCGATTGAGTGATGTACTCTAGACAGAAATAAGAGCTACCTATTTTGCAACACTTACCCAATGAAACCTTTGAAATTTTAATGAACGTATACTTCAAACGTTGATTTTTAGTTTTTTTTATTGTCTCTTAAAATTATCTCAATTTTAAACCGTAAGGTTCTTAATGTAATTAAAAATATTTTTGAGGGGTGTCGATTTTCCATACAATATGAAATTATTTGAACTGAAACAATTACTTTGCTCACCCTCGATCTTACGATAGTTACGTTTATGTATGAAATGCGTGTTCATGCAGTTTCTCCACCTCCACAATGTACGAACACGCACAAATCACTTAAACCCAACTATCACCAACAAATCACTGTGTTAAAAATCATCTTGACAACCTCGTAATGATTTTAAAAGACCTACTGAACGATACACCACACTATAAGGTTAGACGAGAAAAAAAACACCCCCATTTCACATCTATGGGAGGTACCCTAAAAAAAATGTTTTTTCTACATTTTTTTTCACATTGTCCGGATAATTTCCATGCAAAATTATAACTTTCTGGCTTTAATAGTCGGACGGACGAACGGACGAACAGATAGACATAGCGAAACTATAAGGGTTCCATTTTTGGCATTTTGCCAAAGGCCAAAAAAAAAGGTTGGGTATTTTATTTTTCAAGTTTGAAGTGTAAGTCTTTTGCAAGTAGTGGATTTTTTTATAAAGCTCTTCCTATAGTAACCGAACTAAGGAAACTTCCTGTAAACATGGTTTTAAGGACCACTGCGCAACGCGTGGAGAAACTTCATTTTAAACTTTGGTAGTTTGCATAGCCTTATCACCTTTAGGGCACTACCTATTTTGACCTTAACACATCGTTTCCTACAGTTGTTCGTATGATAGTTTAATGCTTAGATGTCGGCGACGCATATGCCGCGTTCTCATGGGTTTTGCCAAATGCTGCATAATTTTATAGACATGTTAACGAACATGTGTGTTTGTGGTAGGTAGGTATAGTCGGGGTAAGAAAAGGTTCGTCACTTTTCGACTCTATGTCAACGAGTTAAGGTCGAAAAGTGACGAACCTTTTCTTACCCCGACTATACCTAAAAGATAGGGATCGAAATAACTTCGATGCGCATTGGCAATACCTAGTCTGAAATAGCGTATCTACAGTGTTAAAAAATTTAGTTTTTTATATACTTTAGATACTTATATGTAATTTAATATATCAATCAATCATTTATATAATATGATATTTGGTATTTAATATTTTATTGTTAGTTTAGTATTAATTGCTGTAATTTAATTATTTATTGACCTGAAATTAATGTATAATTGTATTTAAACAAATGTTGTATTCAATATATTTATATATCTCCGGATTGGGTTTTAGTTTGGAACGCAACCTGCGTCGATAACCTAGCCCCTTTACACCTTCAGGGTACAACAAAAAAAGCTGGCGCAGCGGCTGAAGCGGCCGAAAGTAGGAAAGTATTAAAATACCAGGGTCTCGGTTCAGCTTACAATTTTGTTGCTGCCGGTTTTGAGTCCCTGGGTCCTTGGGGCCCGACGCACACAACTTGATTAAAGAAGTGCAAATGCGTCTGGTCGGCACCACTGGAGACCAAAGGTCTGGCAGCTATCTCTCTCAACGAAATCTCACGCCATTCAACGAGGGAATGCTGCCAGCCTTTTTTTAGACTAACGCCCTGTTTCACCATCCATTGATCAAATTTATTTGACGGATAAATGTGATGCCGTCTCTGTTTGTTTTGTTCGAATAGACGGAGTCGGCATCACATTTATCCGTCAGTTAAAATTAATCAATGGGTGGTGAAACAGCCCCTTATTTTAGTAGTTTTTAAGTTAGATAATTAATTTATAGTTAAGTTTTATTCATTTTTATTTTTTTCTTAATATTTGTACTCTAAATTTCAATAAATTTAAAATTAAAAATCTGTACGGTCAAGTGCAAAAATAATTATCGATTTAATCCTCCCATCGTTACATACTTAAACCTTAATTCGACGACATAAGAGCTATGGAACATATTTATGAGTAAGTTGTGTGCACCCATATTTTTACACTTGACTGTACATTATTCAAAATGTTTTAAAAAAATATATGTATACCTTGTTGAGTTTCTTGCCGGATACTTCTTACTTCTTCTCAACAGAGTTTTTCTGAACCGGGGGCATGTAGATTCTTCGAAATTCATAACTGCTATCCTAAACTGAATAAGTAAAGATATTTTTACTTTGACTTTGACTTTGAAAGAGGTTTTAATATTCTGCTCCCGCATGCAATGCTTTATAAAACGTCATGATATACAATTTTACTGGGAATTCCAATTTTATTTTATTTTATTTTATTTTTTTGCGTTTTATTCACTGCCGAAGATCGTACGTCATTGGTAACATCCTGAGGCTTGAGATATCAGCTGCTTCCATTTCGCCCGGTTTTCTGCTTATTTTATGCTAAATGATATAAAAAAGTCAAAGGTAGTTTGGTTCCACCATCTAGCAGGTGATCAGGCACATCACGAGGTCTTTTTTCTTTGTTTGCCAGCATTAGATAGCTGTACTGTACTGTACTATAGAAGCAGAAAGTAAAGCTTGATACCACCTTAAAGTAGGTAATCTAAGTTTCTGAATGCTTGCAATATTTTGATAGTTACTTAGCAAATACCTACTGAATAACCTAATAGTACTTAATTACATAGTCAGACACCGAGCGGGCGTATGTGACGGCAAAGTTAACTACAGTCAGCAACACAAACTTATAGTGAGATAAACCGGGTTATCGGTTTTTTTGACGTTGCTTTTTAAATTGAGCTTTTTTTAGGGTTCCGTACCCAAAAGAGTGTCAATAGTTGGAACACATTGCTGAGACTTCATTGTTTGTCCGTTCGTCTGTCACAGGTCTCTCTGTCTCTTGATTCTTAAAGATCTTAACGCACAGATAGCGGAGGTGTGGCGGTGCGGTGGCGGTGACGGTTGTAATATTCTAACTTGTATGAACAGTAAAGTTGTGCGGTACCCTAGGTACCGCAAACTCGTTCGTACAAGTTAGAATATTACAACCATCACCGCCATCGCACTGCCACGCCTCCGCTGTCTGTATTGTGTATACATTACTGAGACGGCTATAACAACAAATAAAAAAAAGTTAAATATTAAAGGGGTTCTTCATACAAGAAACGAGGTTTTTTTTCAGCTTTGTTAACTAGATCTTTAGAAGTTTTTTTACTGAACTATTTAAAACATTGTACGAAGGCACGGAACCCTTAATAAACGACTTGGAAAAAACAGAATAAAATAAATATTTAAGGGGCTCCCATACGTGATTTTTGTGAGAACTTCAAAATTAAGAGGAGGTTAAGCATTTTGTTTAATTTGTTTGTATACCCTACCTCTAGTAAGTATAAGTTCCGTTTTCGCAGCTGACTAGTTTATTCACTGAACTACATGTATGTAATAATGCCAAGTGGGTTTGGTTGCAATTTTCTTAAGTAGGCAATCAACTTTGTTAGTAAGTACATTTTGATTATTTATCTTGAGGCCTTGCTCAAATCTAGGACAGGACTGTAGGGACATAATAGGGTCGGATTAGGCTCCTAGCAACCATTTTATTAATAAAACGTTTAAGGTCCTGATAAAATAAAATACATATTTTTTCTCTGTCTTATAGGATAAGCCAATATGAAAGTAGCAGAATGACAAACGAATGTTAAGTAAACAAAAGGGGTGCGAGTCGGGTAACCTCATCTTGTTCTCGAGTGTCCCTTAAGGGGTAAAGAGTATTAGGCGTTTGGGAAGGTGCACTGGTGCCCCTGGGGGCAACAATGGTTAACTCAAATTTTTTTAAATTATTAAGCCATCGTCAACTTTTTTGTGTTTGTCAATTTAATCACAATCTGTAAGTACACTATTGGCAACTGGTGATTTACATGCACAAAGTCGAATTTACCCCTTCAAGGGATCTCTAGCAGTCAACTTTTGAGTGGTTGAGAGGAGCATTTAGTACGCGCTGACTTATAACGTATTTTTTACGGTTGTAAAAGCCCTAAGTGGTTTATACTTATATTTTAACTTGATACCTACACATTTGATTCATTCATTCAGGTTCCTTTTTGTTACTACCTAGTGACAAAACCCTTTAAAAAGCTAATAATTTGGATGGTCCTTTGAACCGGATACTTATCAAAACAATTAAGAGAAAAGCCAGCTAAACAATAATTCGGCAGTACGAAACTATTCTAACTCCTTAACAACTGGTACAGAGTAATAATGCTAACAGAGGGTTGGCGCACCGCCTAACCCGTGTAACCGAGTCTGCCAATACGGCGTTATACGGATTACCATGTAATTGCACACTCTGTCTCAGATGAGTCTGGATGAATGCCAATAATCTTAATACGATTGATAATATTGGTAACACATATTTTATTGACTTTAACAGGTTTTTAGGTTTAACTGCTTGATTCCTTCAAGAAATGAATTGAAACAATTACTTTGAAAGAAAGAAAGAAAGAGAGAAAAACATTTATTTATAACAACAATAACACGTACACAGGCAAAAATAAGAGTACAAACATAGACATAGATAGTTATGTACATATTAGTGCTGTCACAAAAGGGTCCCGACTCAGCATGTCGCTAGTTAAAACCATGCAGCACTGGTCTTCCGCCTGGCCACAGTATATACAGTAAACTCACTGAAGGCCACACATTGCTCACCCGCGACCTTAAAAAAGCAAGTAAGGTTGCGGGTGAGCAAAGTAATTGTGTCAGTTCAATAATGTAGACCTCCGAAAAGTAACGCCTGATTCAATAAATCCTTCAAGAACTTTGCGGAGGTCTTTATTAGTGAACTAGAATCTTTTAGCTGTCGCCAGACTCAAGTGGCAGTGGGTGGGTATATCGCTCGTAAAACTGATGGACGATGGGGCCAAAAAGTTCTCGAATGAATAAATCATCATTTATTTATTATTATTATTAATAGCGTCCACAGACCGGAAGATGCGATGTAGGTAGGACATCCACAAGATAGAGCGATGACCTGATTTAAGGTTGCGGGAACGTCTTGAATGCGGATGGCACATGGCCGGTCTGTTTGACGAACTTGGGAGAGGCCTATGTTCATCAGTGGACGTCTTTCGGCTGAAATGATGATGATGATGAGAATTTTTTAAAATTGGTAATGCAGTATCAAATTTAAACGTAGTTTAGTAGATTACTTTATTTATCGAGCCTCGCTCATCGAAGCTCTCTATAATAAATTGTTCGCTCGAATTTTATATATCTATACTAAAATTTTATAAAGAGGAAAGATTTGATTGTTTGTTTGTTTGTTTGTTTGCATTGAATAGGCTCCGAAACTACTGGACCGATTTCAAAAATTCTTTTACCGTTAGAAAGCTACATTATCACTGAGTGACATAGGTTACTTTTTACCGCGGGAAAATACCTTTTCCTACGGGAAAATTAATTTATCGCGGGCGAAGCGGCGGACGGAAGGCTAGTCATTAGATAAAGTAGATCATTACCTATATAACATTTTCTATAATTTTCATTTGTTATAAAGGGTTCTCTATCGTTTTCCTAAATTTCCTTTGTCATAATGTTTTGTTTGCTAACTGCTAAAACTTTCTGAAACACGATTACCTACATGACAACCATAACATGTAGTTATTATGGTACCTTTAGAGCCTAGCTTATTCGCCAGCCTACGTTACGAAACCTTAATCTCTTGGATCTTAATTTACAGTATCTCGACGCTTGAGGCTGAACGAGATTAATGAAAACACCTGCGAGCAAAATTTGTCTTCTAAATTCTTGTAGACAGCTTTATTTTAAAATTAACTTTTACTCTCTTATGTGGAAGTTTCGAGCATTTATTGGCTTTTTTATAAACCGACTTCAAAACGGAGGAGTTTTTCAATTCGTCGGTTTCTTATTTTTTTATTTCATGTAGGTATTGGTGCTAAATAGATTCTTTTAATGAAGTGTTATTTTGTAAGATAATACAAAAAAATATGCTGGAAGATATGGTGTCTGAACCCAACATCGTGGGAGAAATTAAGTCAGCAAGACTCCGTCCGCAAGGATGCCAGCAGACAGGGCGATCAAGAGAGCGTACTCGGGATGGCCTGGTGGTCGGCGGCCGGTTGGCCGGCCTAAGTACCGCTGGAAAGACGAAGTGGAAATATATCTGCGCGCTCTGCACGCACAAAACTGGGACGAGATCGTAGAGAACAGGGCGCGTTGGCGCCAACTCGTACGAGGGGCGTTCAATATAAAGTGAGAATGAGATGCAAACTCTTTTGATATTACGAAATTAAATACTGGCTGGTAAAGCTAATCTATCTAGCTGATTGCTATGAAAAAAAAAACTAACTGTCTTTTGTTTAAAAAAATATACGGTAATTTCTTTGCAATGCTATTGAGTACGTTAGCGAAAATGGAGAAAATTGAACTGCGCGCCGTTATCAAATACTTGTATTTGTAAATTTTTTCTACGGACCAAGTCAATTTGGATTTGCGGGACACTTTAGGGTTTAATGCTCCTCCGTATTCGACAGTCGCACGTTGGTGCGCCAAATTTAGACGTGGAAGAACATCGACAATGGACGACCCCCGCTCCGGACGCCCTACTACAGCAGTAACTGAAGAAATTGTGAAAAAAGTCGAAAACTCAGTTTTGACGGATCGTCGTGTCACAGTTCGTTTTATTGCTGAAAATGTAAAGATTTCAACGGGGAGCGTGCATAATATTTTACATGAACGCTTGGGTATGAAAAAGGTATCTGCGCGTTGGGTACCATGAATGCTTACTGACACGCAAAAACAAACTAAACTAGAGATTTGTCAAGAAGCTTTGAACGTGATGCAGCAAGACCGGGAACTTTTTTTGGCGCGATTTATAACAACGGACGAAACATGGCTCCATCATTACGACCCTGAAACGAAACTGCAGTCTATGACATGGAAAAGGCCATCATCTCCAACTCCGAAGAAATTCAAGGTGAGCCCATCTGCCGGTAAGGTCATGGGCTTGTAACAGACTGATCCATATAATTGCCATATTTATTACTTTACTACTCTATTAAGCGCAGTTAGTAGGACATTTAATTTTCTCGTTTACATTTTCAATAAATATATAGATCATTTCAATTAAATACGGTTATATTTAACTAATTAAATTAAATATTAATAATTACAAACACGATAAAAATATGAGTCAATTTTAGTGACATCTTTGGTCGAGTGGCGACACTACGCTTTTTTCCTTCTAAAGCACTTATAGCATAACATTCAGATTGGTAAGTTGTTTCGCTGACTGATTATAGACGACTCTGTTGGCGACAATTTAGTGACATCTAGTGAGATTCGGATGAACTAGTATGCAAGAGTAGATAGTAAGTTTTATTGATTATAGGGTTTACTTCCACTACTCACCAATAGATGGCGCTGTTAATTAGTAAATGAAAATCTTTGATTTAGTATATAATATTTATTCTCTTTTTTGTGTTTTATAGGCAAAAACTACAACCACAATCACTAATAAGCTTCTACATTAATATTCTAGCACAAACTCAACTAAATTACTTGAAATATTGATGGAGGCGGTTCAATAACTGGTTTACACTGAATACTTCCATATTTTCTTGAATTTTTCACTAAAATCCGTCTTCAGTCTTGAATTTCTTCTGTTGCCGGCTGATATTGGTATTGTTAGTGACCCTGATGTAGTATTCATAGTATAGAGTCAAAATATTTCTGAAACAAAAGTATGTGTCAAATTAATTCTGAATTTTCCATTTTTTGTTTAAAATACTACCTAGATCAAAGTGTATTTGGTTAGATCTCATCATAATATTGGTTTAGATACAGAATAAGTTGGTTTGGTTTAGACTTTTAACTTCAAAAGGTCGAAATAAGCAGTCATTTAGTTTAGAGATTTTGGTGCGGGGAATTGAAAATTTTGAATCAACTAAAATAATTAAATTTTAATGTTTATAGTCAAAATCTATGTAGAATCCATTCCTCCTAGTCTAATTTAGTATATTTTTGGAATAAATAGCTTAAGATAATCCATAGAATTTAGTCAGTTACCAAAGTCAAAATTTAACAATAGTCAAATTTTGCCAAAGCTAATATTTTTTATGATTGAGCCTATTTTATTGAATATGTTATAAATCTGATCTACTTGCAGTCCAATCACTATAGTTTAATAAAGATTACCTCTCATAATTAATTTAATAAGCTGAAATTAGCGTTTGAAAATTTCCCATATAGGCCAAATTAATTATGTTAATTAATATAATTACCTTGGATTGAAATTGCAAAATTCTTATTGAATTCTTACCTGGGACTGCTGTGAACAATTATAGGAGTAAAATTATGTCGATCCATGGAGAATATTCTGAGTTCCAGTCATAGTGTAAAAATGGTCTATGACAGTATTTGCTTTTGCTTAATAATTTTCTTAGTATTATCTGAAATATAAAATGGTTATAATTTATTAATAACGACTTGCATTTTACATTAGAAATGTGTGCTTTATTGAAAAAATAACCTTTATTTTAGAAAATAATCATATAAAAACGATCTGAAAAGGACATAACCTTACCTTGCTTTGACATATCATTTTTGAAGTAATTAAAGCATTTCACATTAAAGTAATGCTTGTTCTAGTTAGATAACATCCTTAACTAGTCAAAATAACACATTAATTGTGATAAAATTGTATTTGATGTTAATTTGTCACTGAAATCCCGATGACATTTTATGTACGCATTGAGGTACGAATTGTTTGAGTGAAATGTTTTTAAGCTGTCACCTGTCACTATAGAGGTTCATTCAATTAAAAATATTTGTTTTTAATTTAGTAAAATTCACTATTTTTAAGATATAATAAATATTTCAAATTCAAATAATGTTAGTGAATGAGAGACCGAATGAGTGAATGAAAGTTTGGTTTGTAAATGTTCCCAGCCTGTGAAAACTACCCAATGACTTTGGTAAATAGTCCGACTTAGCCAATCGCATTTTTAGAGGGGGAGCTTCGACCAATAAGAGTAAATCTATCATTTTTTTTCTGTTTGTTAAGTGTGGCCACAGGTGTTTATACCCGATTTTTAGGGAGAATTTATATGTTTGCCTGACGGTTTTAATTTGATTAATGTTAAAAAAAACACTTAATAAATTTGCTTAAATAGTACAAACTGAGGAAATAATCAAGTACTTGTTTTAGTTTTGTACTAGTATAGCCATTATTTATGGTATTTCTTATAAATCATTATTGATACTATTGATGTTATCAATAATATTGATACTATGATACATTGATAGTAATGACGATGTCCTGAATGGTTTTTGGAGTCAACTGTCGAAGGGGAGGCTATCAATGGTTCTGCAACGCTGTTCTGTACTAATGTAATAAATCTGAAGACTTTTCATGATTGTATTGTTGAGCATTTTGGCCTTAGAGACTGCTGAAACAGAACGGAACATTGTTTTGTGTTGAAAAGTCCATTTGTCAAGTATTGCTATAATTAATGAATTTAAATATCTATCAGATAAACAATCAGAGTATGGGAATGTGGGTGTGTCCAATAGCTTTTGTGTCTTCGAATTAAGGTTTCGATATGAATCGATATTTATTTTTGCACTTGAGGGAACATTAAATAATACTAAAACATAATATAACAATAATTGGCGTGATATATTTCACAATAAAATCAGAATTCATAGTGAAAATGAGATAATTTTAAATAATAAACATTAATTAATATTTTTTCTATTATATAGGCTGTTTATTTTGCTATAAAACAGTAATATTGGACATAAGTAAATTCACAAGTAGGTACAATTATTTGTGTGGAAATTTTTAGATTGGGGGTATGAAGCTGGCCACACCGAGTGGGTTTATTCCATATATACTTTATTTTTGCGTTTTGTGAAATCCCGGATGTAATTGGAAAATACAGCCTGAAAAGGAGGGGATAGTCAGGGAAGGGTATAAAAGGGGATGCGCACGTCATTTGAAAAAAAAAAAAAAAGTTTTTGTTTATTCGGAGTCTTCGGAACCTGGAAGAAATGCTGCCCGACGGTTCCCAGGTATGTGCTTCAGATATAGCCTAAATCCCTGCTTGGTGACAAATCTATGCTTAATTTCTGTTGCATATACCTATTTTTTCGAGGTTGTATAGCTGAGGCTGTGGAGAGCTACCGGGGTTCTTTCCGGTTCTTGGTTATGCAATGGTTAATGGTGAGATGTTGTTTCCGGGACAGGATCTCATCGTTATTTCTCATAATTTTTGCATAATTAAATTTTACTAGAGGAATCTAGTAAATCATGGATTTGTCCGCCTACGGGTTGCTTTTGGGGAGATTGCACGCGATCAGGGAGGTTGATTGAAGCAGAACTACCAATTGTGTTCTGTTTTGGTCGAAATTCTGTTTGTGTGTATTTTCTTTGAGAGCTACTTTTGGGGAATTTTCTGTTTGTTTTTGATACAAATGGAAAATATGATGGCAGGCTTATCTGTGGTACTGTTTCAAACTCCGTAGTCAAATTCGTGACGGTTTGAAACTAGCCGCGAGTGTAGCTAGGTAGGTTCTAATTAGTTTCAGTTTGATTTTAGATTTCCGCGGATTATAAAATTGGTGCGAAATAGGGTAAAATATTTAGCTAGGAGTGTTATTTGTTTTAGTGATAATGGGCATTTTGTGAAGTGTTTGTGTTGTGATATAAGGTGGGATGTTATTTATCTATCTGGTAAATAACCAGGTAAGTACGCTTTATTTTATGCGTAGGAAGTATGCTGGATTTGAGAGAGGGCTCGGTTTTGTTACTTTGTTTGATAATGTAAAATCTTAAGAAAAATAGTACTATAAAATCGGGATCTCCTTTTAATCTGGATATACTATGTTTAGGATGTGTTAGGAAAACAGTAGGGTCCGTAGGAATGTTTAGGGTACCTGTGTGATTTATTTTATGTTAAACTGTGTTGTGTATAACTTGTGTATTGCATTGCGAATGTAAATTTTGTGTTTTTGCTGTTGTACGAATGGAGGAGTAAATTGTCGTGCAGTGATGATTTTCTGTAAATCTTGAGTCTAAAATCTAGACTTTGTTAAGTAGAGATCATTCTGTTCTGGCATTTACAGGTTCCATTCAGACAATAATCTGGTGTCATGTTTTATTATATAGAATTTTATATATTTTCTATAACATATCCATACATGCATCTCACACAAATACTCTTATTGATATACAAATTACATTGAATATGTAAATGTAGTTTCTGTAAAGTAATGTCTCTCGGCATTGGGTTACAGAAATGAGGTAATGCTGAACTGTTCCGATTTTACAAAATTAATTAATACAATCGGTCTATCTGGGTTTATAAGGTCCGACAAATGGTTGTAACCAAACTGTGTTTTATTATAGGGCTCCCCTGAGTCAAATGCCTGGCCAGCTATGAGTACAATTGCGTCATGTTCCATGTAAATAACTAAAGTTTACCTGGCGGATGTCGGATTGTATGAACTTGTTATTGGCTTATGAACGATAATCCATGTTTGATTGTTTGTCATGAGCTATTTCAGGTCAAGAAAATCAGTTAGTGGAGTTTGGTTGAGAATGAAAGATGGTATTTTTACACTTAAGCTGAGTTAGGCTGACCCGCCATCAGTAAAATTCTGTGTAAGATAACATTTTCATAATCTTGAGTCTGGTTTGGACTTGTTAAGGGAATTGTGCAGACTGCATTATATTGCTGTGTTCAATTGACCACAAAAGGCTACAGGCTGACCGAATGGCTTTTCGGGCCTGCAATGTGTGTATTTGTACAATTTTTTCTTGCTGGTCTAAGCTTGTCTTAACTCTGTCAACACTATCTGATGGACCCAGACTTTGGTACCTCCTTCGGGACTACCTTAGTATCGTATTCGCTCAATTTCTAAGCTCATTTTGTGATGCTATTAATATCAGAATTGGTGGTAACGCAAGGTGAGATAATTGTCCTCTTGTGTCTGAAACTATAATTATGACCATCTGATGGACTAATATACCTATGACTATTTACATTGTAAGATTGGGAAAGCTCATTGCAATGGTATTGGTTTATTTTTGAGTAAATGACTTCTATGTAATGTTATTTATCTCATGACAAATCCTTTGTCTGTCATAACCCTTACTGTTCCCTGTGAGAACCCAAATTCACAATGAAACATATACTTTTTGTGCTCGAGCGATTATAGCTTGAACCACATCCAATTTTACTATATAATGCTTTTTCATGTGTTGTGACTCTGTGTATCATGCACTGATGTCTTTACAATACACTCTACAAATCTATGTGGTGGTTTGATTTCATGTCATCTACTACAACTATATCTCAATTTCTCATTTCGAATAATCGAGTCGGTTGCGTTCCTCGATCCCAGTAATTATGATAACCGTTGAAGCTTACTTAGTAAGTGGAGGTATCTAATGAAGTGATTGGTTGGAGCGTTCGCCTTTTATTCGGATGGGGCCCTTTTATTCAGGGGTGGTATGTTTTCATTTCACCACTGTATTTATACTACTTGCTTGGAAATTAGGATGGTTGTGTTTCTATTTCAAAGTAATTATGTCAATTGTTGATTCTCACCTTGTGAGCGGAGATGGCTAATGAAACGATTGGGACACTCGTCCGATTAACAAGTAAGAGCAACACCTTACCATGTCTGTTTACAGCTTGGTAATACCACAAATCTATGTAACTCATTGGCTATGGTCTATCTAGACATTCCCAGTGATTACACAACTCAAAATCTGTGTATTTTACGCAGTGCATCAACATAATGAAACAAGCATTGGTTGGATTGGATGTATTTCCATCTAAACTACTTTTGTTGGAATTGGGTTCACTCATTCCTTAATACCCTAGTCCTCTTTTGACTTGATTATGCACTATGATGAGTGCCTAAATGTAAATTCAAGCCAGTATGGGCTAGGAGAGGTACGGTGTGCCGATGGGGCAAGGCGGTGCGGCACCCGGGGACCTGTGGTCCCCGGTTACATCCCTACCCTTCCCTTTCCTGTTTCCTACCTATTTTACACTATACATACTTACTCATTCATTTTCACACCATATTATATGTTTATATCTAATTTTAGAATGCTTAGGTTAAGTTCTTTTGTTTATACGAGCAGTATGCCTCCAATAGATCCCTGCTTTACCTTAAGACATACCACATCTTACGAAGTTTGGATTGCTAAATCAAAAAATTACACAACGTAGGAGTCCTGACTGTATTTAGTTTAACAACAATATTTTGACTAGAATTGGTCATTATATCGTTGTATACCTTTACCTAGGTATATACCTTAATGTATATATAATATTTTTATATATATATTTATGTTGGCTTTTAAAATGTAGGAACAAGTTTTTTACATTTTGATGCCTTGACTAGAGGATGAAATATTCAAATTTATTTTTTATAATAATAATAAAATGTAAGAGTTTGGATTGCCAAACTTTTACAGGCTCTGTTTTTTGGGATGGTAAAGGGGTATTAATGATTGAGTATCTCGAGCATGGAGCCACTATTACGGGCACTTTATACGCCAAACAAATAGCAACATTGCGCAATGAGATCCGCGAAAAACGGCGAGGTAAACTCTCGAAAGTTGTGCTGTTCCACCAGGACAATGCCCCAGCACACAAGTCCGCCGTTGCAATGGCTGCAATTCGTGATGCTGGGTTCGATATCCTTAAGCATCCTCCGTATTCACCAGATCTCGCTCCCAGTGATTTCTACCTATTTCCGAGATTGAAACAATACCTGAGAGGCCAGAAATTTGAAGACGACGACGCGGTAGTCGCTGCAGTACAAGATTTTTTAAGTACTCAAGATGAGACCTTTTTTAAAAATGGAATTTTAAGTTTAGAAAAAAGATATACTAAGTGTATTATGCGAAAAGGTGACTATGTCGAAAAATAAAATGACATTTAGTAAAAGTTGTTTATAACATACTCATTCTCACTTTTTATTGAACGCCCCTAGTATTGGAGGCCAAGATCCACTTCGGGTCGCTGAGCCAACGAAGTAAGTAATATTAGTTTCACAACCTACTAATTAAACAACCATCACCAACATCGCGCTCAACTGCCATATTTGACAAAAAAATCCATACAATTATTGAACTTGCTTATAAAAATGTCACGGTTAAGAAATGCGACCTGTAGATGAGAACCAAACAGCAGGAATAACGGTTAGAGAAGCAAAATAAGCATCGGTAAGCATTTTTGTCCAAGATAAAACGCTCGTTCTGTCAATGAGACTTGCATTAATTAAGAGATAAAAAAGATAACAAAGTAACCACTTTTGGGAGCCAAGAGTTCAATTGAATAGTTAAATACCGAAATTTAAAAAGAGTTATTAAAGAAAACAAAATACATACAGTCGAATGTAGAACCTGCTCTTTTTTTGAAGTCAGTTAAAAAACAAAGAACAATACCTAAGTCGTTAACGTTTCCTTATCAGCTGTTAACGATTTAAATAACTATACGTTATTATTGCAAAAGTACAGATTGATATAGCAATTTGGACGTCATTGCCTTCAAAATAATTGTAGTTATGTCGTTGAGTTCAAGATTATGGTGTGGCCTTGTTACGCGTCAGAAGATTGAGTTCGCACTCAGGGCCAAGGCGGGTTTAATAAAAAATATACATCTCAACTCTATATGAAATAGGTTAGTTACGTCGTAGGGAAAGTAAAGATGGTAAGAGTTACATGGGTTTCAAGTGGAACGCGTTAATGGTGCTATGAAGGTGCTATGATATGAAAACCAGCGCTGCGCATATGTCCATGCTACTGTGCAACTTTAAACAAGTTAGCTATGAAGTATCTTTTTTTTTTTTTTTTTTTAAAAGCGCCATCTCTTGTCCAGGTGAGCGGTTAGTTCCGAAGGAGTGTTAAAATCTCTCGATGAGGGTGTAACATAGATGTGCGCTTGTCACTGCATAAGGTGATGATTTAGCAGATTGAAATGTATGATGTATAGTAAAGATTCGTGTCTAATCTCTAGACCAGTGGTGGTGTAGGGGTATGGCACGCGGCACGGAATGCTGAGGACCTGGGTTCGATTCCCAGCATTGGTCTTTTTTCTGGGGTTTTTTCTGTGCATCTATATTTCAGTTTGTATTTAGTACGAAATATATGATTTCACGGGATGACCGTAAAAGTAATAAATAAAAAATGAAGTTGAAAAAATAAGTACAAAAAAAAAAAAATACTTCATAGCTAACTTGCAGCCTAATTAAACCAGTAGGTACGAAATATCATTCAAAGTTTCATAATATTATAATACACGGTCAGTACACAGAACAGGTGCTCTGCTTCCCATCGTAAAGGTCCTGGCATTTGTTTGGCCTCTACAAGTTCTACAACTGGGTCAATGTGAGTGGCGGCATTTAAAAAAAACTGGTCACTTTCATGTGCACCGATGAGCGAGTGATACTCTTTTATCGGGCAATTTGTAGCAAGTTGCATTGATATTTTACGACATAGTGGACTTGGATGTTTCTTTATCGTTCCTAAATTAGCACGCTGCTGCTTTTATGATCGTTTATTACAAGAAAATGTTAAATGTGTGTGTTGTGTGGAGCATGGCTCTAAATATCGAATGTATTAAAATATGGAATGGTTTCATTTCTCACGATTGCTTAAAATGGAATATACAGAACCCATTAGGTAACGTTAGTTTTATGACAATCTTAAAAGGTTTACCGTTTCAGAAAAAAACATTTCGATGTTTTAAACATTCGATATATTAACTTTCGGTATTTAGATACCTGCCCGGTAACTTGTGTGTGCTAACGTGTATGCTTGGTGCATTCGGGCGATGCATGGGTGGCGATCGTTCATTGGTCACCTGATGAAGCAAGCACTACAGACCACAAACACTCGAGACACCAAAGAGATTGCAGATGCATGCTTACTGTTTTAACCAATACCGACACGTCCCGGTTAAGTTCCTTCCTATCAAACCTCAACCTGACTGAGTTTCTTGTCATTTCAACTCAGTCAGGACTAAAATACCTAGTCTTTCCGAAACGATGTAACATTTTGATTGTTTTGACTCATTGCTTACGGAAATCTCCCTTACTATCCAAAGTCCGGGGTCAGCGCAATATAGGATCACCCTTTGGCATGCTAGGTTAAAACCCCTTGCTGAACTCCTCGTTTGCAGCTCGCCCTTTATCTGGTAAGCTGTATAAGCCATTAGAGGTTAATAGCAACACTCCGTCAAAAAAAAGATGCGTTTCTACCCCAGAGGGTTAATATTGAATTTACTATGTGATGTGCCAGTACTTTCTCCTGACTTCTTACTCTCCATACCGGAATATAATAGTGCAAGTAATGTTGCTGTGTTAGCGAGTAAGATGGTGGTAGCTATCCCGGCTAACCTTGCACAAAGGTACCACCCGCAATGATTACCTATTTACTGATACAAATAAAAATGAAAATTCTAATTTGAAGTCGTTTCTATTTCCCTTTATCAACTCATTCGCCTTGCAGTCATTTTACTACGTCCGGTTCAGAAGTGGCAAATTTCATATTTAAATTCAATGCGAAATAGCCGAGTCCTTGACAAAAATCGTTCTTGCAAATGCGACTTATGTTTTGGTGTTTTAAACATATAAACAACTACTTTTTAGGGTTCTATACCGCCAAAGGGCCCTATTACTGTGACTCTGCTATCTGTTAGTATGTCAGTCCGTCTGTCACAGGGCTCTATCTCTTGAACCGTAATAGCTAGACACTTAAATTTTTCATCATTATCGTTCATAGTTAAATTAAACATTAAAGCGGGGACATTAAGTAAACGCTACGAAAATAACCGATTTCTCTTTAGATACTACAATATGCAAAATTGTTCGCTTTCCAAAATTAACAGAATATTTTTATCCATTTTATTTAAGTTCGTGGTAAAACAAAAGCATGTAGTAAGTGAATCGACATTGACCTTTAATAATCTACATTATCTTATTATTGTCAAGGTGCAGGTTGTCATGTGGCAAACAGAAGACTGATAGTTATTTTCATTGTATTGTTTACTACCTTCGATCAACTATACTACTATTGTATTGTTGATCGAAGTTTACTACTTACACATTTTTAGTAGTACCTATGCGCTTGATTTTTCGACCCCTGTTGCGAAACTCCCTAACCCGTTGGAATTTTGCAAAATTTGTCCTTGTTTTTTCTTGAAGGGAATCTCTGTTCAAAATCAGAGCTTCGAACCAAGAGTTTGGAGTATCCGTTGATGTGCCAATTTTTTTTCTCTATGATGTGTATGTTTTGTGTCTTTGTAAAATTTTGTGTAAAGACATAATATTTTTTTTTAAATATTTACAAGCACTATAATAAATCAGTAATAGTACACTAACTACCGTTAATTCGTACAATAGATCTGACAATTTTATCCTCAAAGATGCTCGTAGTTTCATTGTCATTGTAGTCATATTCAAGGAAGGTGCCATCAATAGCATGAAAAATACTGGCCACAATCTAGCGTTCAATTGTTTTATATCTAACAAAACCGCTTTGGTCATGGTTTTTGTCTCTCACTCCGTTTTGTTTAACGTGCATATTTTCTACGGGCTTGTCGAATATTTCTATGGAAATAAATATCTGTAACACTTCCTTGTGAATAATTGATTCTAGGTTTCTTCGATCGAGGTCATTATGGGTACTTCTCACGCCACCCATAAAGGCGCTTATTAAGCCTGACTCACAAATCTATAAGAAATAAAGTTCATGATTCAATAAAAAATAGCGCTATATACGGACAAAGTATTTATAATTATCCACAATTTTAAAACAAAGGCTATTAAATATTCACACCAATCATTAGAATTCTTTTGTTTTTAAATAAAGCCTTCCAAAAAATGCATATTTACTGTTCTGTATTTTTTTTTCAATATGACAAAACAGCCGTAGTGTTTGTTAGTAAACAAATTGCTGTCAAAACTGATAAAGCCCGTTCTTATTGGATTAGACTACCACGTTAACGTTCCAAGCCTAACCTATTTCAAGAAACTTACGACAGTTCGAAAGTTTGATATTTCGAGCTCTAAACCAAAAGACCGTTCCGGAGCCCATTGTTAATATGGAGAAGTTTTGTTAGTTAACTTAACAGTAAGTCCCCTGATCGATCAAGGGTCTAATAGTTAGAATTGGACCTATACTACCACACATGCCAATTTGGCACACTCTCGAACGTGGATTGGGCCATAAATTACCAAGCATGGTCGTGCTTCTAATGGCTACTTTAAATTCAAACACAAGTTCGTGAATTATGCGTTTAGTTTGAGTTTTTAGATCCGTTGAGTGATTGGTTCGACGAAAATTGATTGCTGTTTTCAATGTTGCCTATTGTTCCTCGTTTTGAAGATTAAAGTTCACGACATTGAATCATCGATGTACTTACACGTGTATGATGTTTTCTGTACTTTAAGCATCTTGGTTTCTTGCCACATTCTTTTCAATACAGGTTTTTTCGAATTGGTGGTAGATTCTTCTACATTCATACGAGTAAATAGGTACTTTTATGGACTAAATTTGATAAAAAATGTTACTGCCTTGGCTTTAAGGTTTCTTGGTTACGTTGCTGCTTCTGTTTTTGCTTCTTGGAACCATTAATCACAAACTGCGAATCCAGTGACCTTCATGTACTTTACACACATTTTAGCTAGTTTTATCCTCCTCTCGAAAACAATTCTTACAGTTTGTCGTACTTTCGCAATGTATATTTTCCCTGAAAGTTTAAACTCATATCCAGTTTACAAATTTATTTGTAGTGACGTGAAGATGCTTTACTCAAGGACACGCGTACTAGGCTGGTTAACATATTATGAACCATACGGGTATAAATATGTGTTGCCTTGAACTACATTTTGGTAAAATTACACTGTCAGAGAGTAGGCGTCGTACTAATAGGCTATTGTTCTACTGTCCACATGTCGCGTTTTGGGTTGACCTTTTTTATTTACTTGCTTACTGCTTGCCCTAATTTTGATAGACTTAGGTACTTACTGGCTTAACTTTTATATTGAATGAATGAATAAAAGTTTTTATAGGCGAATTTCAACAGAATCTGTATAAAATTTCTACAGCAGTAATAATTTTCAAATGGGAAACCAAACCTCGTCAATCACAGCGCAAACCTTTGAAGTTCAAAGGAGCCGACCCGAATTGAATACGAGATAATATCTCAAGCAACGCTGTAACACTTTTAATTAGTGATACAAAATTAATTAATTAAATTTCTAATCTTGCTATGCGTTTTAAATTAATTTTCTGACGTGAATTTGATTCTGAAACGTCACAGAGGTAAAATTCCGATACTTAACTCGCTACGTCGAAAGTCTAACAAAAGGGGTATGAGAATTAGCGATTTTTCCGCTACAATTGATATTGAGAAATTTATCCCGAGTCATAACTACGTAAATGATTTTTACACTGTTCCTTTTATATTTATTTCGATGATGAACAAACAGTTTTGAATTGAATAGTGAATTTTGTAGATAATATTAAAAAATGAAATTCATCATCATCATCATTCCAGTCGAGCCTATATGTCCCACTGCAGGGCACAAACCGTAGCCGTAGTTCCCGCGGGATCCCAGTGAGGATTGGGACCTTCAAGTAGGTACACCATTGAATTTCATCACAAGTATGTGCTGGATTTTACACGATATTTTTCTTCGTCGTAAAAGGCTCATGGTAAATTTCAGATGTAATTTCGCACATTCATCATCATCATTTCAGCCGTAAGACGGCCACTGCTGGACATAGGCCTCCTCGGTTTCGCACATTAATTCCGATAAAATTCAGCGGCTTTAACTCACGACCCTCTGTTTGAGAGGCCATAGGTCAAACCACTAAGCTTCCTCGAGGAATTAAATTAATTACCCCTAATTCTCCAACCAAAGGTTTTTAATTAGCATTGTATTATGGCGCTTTCACAACTGAAAACAAACCATTAGCAAAAATATTCTGTTTTGCAAGAGGAATGAACTTTGGTTTTGGCGTTTGGTTACTTTTGTAGTATGAAATGTAAATTTATCCATTACTGGAAAACTCGTTTATACTTACTTAAACATAAATATATTTTGTATACGATAGTTTGGGCCCTGTGTAAATAATAATTGGGTACATATCAAACCTTTTTCAGGAGTTAGTTCGTAGTTTTACCTCCGTAATGGTCTATTTTCGATCTCTTTAGAGGTTGAATGGCGGGTAAAACGGTCATGTTAATACCGCGCGAGCGCTGATAGAATTCTAAGCACCAAAACCGGAACAGAAACCAAATATTCTATTTTTTGCAGCGTAAGTATTTTATTACTTAAAATATCTGAGTAATTTTTTTCCAGGATTTTTTAATAGTTTTCTTCCATCTATCTGGCAATAAAAATCTATCACAGAATTGGTTGATGATAAAAGGAAAGTTACTTATAAATAACTAGCTTTATGCGTGGCTTCACCCACCTTATTAATACCTTCACGAGAAACATTTACAGTCTTAGTATTGGCCTGAAAAAGGTTACGATTACATTTTGAAAGCACAAATGTTTGCTCAGACAACGCCATCTATTGATTGCAGATGAAGTTAAAGCGACATATTGAAAGCCGAGGTAGCCTAGCTACCTCAAAACTCTTGGGTAGCCCTCCATTCCTGTTTAAACTTAAAATATTCTCCCAGGGAAACGCATTACCGGGATATTAATTATCCTATGTCTCAATCTAGATTTTTGTCTATCTGTATGTATCTAGAGTTTCATCCATCACCGTTTTTCTTTATTATGTGTTTGACTAACAATCATACAAACATCTTCACAATCTTTCTCATGTATAATATTAGTGGGATCAGTAATGTCTCTGAATCTAATAACGTTATTGAAAGGTCTACGAGGCGAGATCTACAGTCTAGTGCTAAATATCGTAGGAGGATAATTACCTATGCTCAGCGTGGGCCTATTAATAATAACAGGAAAATTAATACAGTAATCAATCATCTAAAACAAAATAATCCCGGAATACCTACTACTAACATACAGAACTCAATCTAAAATGATGATTATTTTCGGAAATGTTATGACGAAACACTCTCGATGATATTCGAAACCACAATATTTTTTTAAAATACTTTTTCTAATGCGAATTACATCAAATATTTAAACCGCAGAGACTGAGACTTTGAGTGTGAACCAAATGGTCAAGATCTTGACACACCGCAGGACGCAGAAAATCTGTTAGGTAATAAAAATGGACCTACGTACAGACCAAAAATATCGCAATTAAGTCCCAATTTCAAATAACCGAATTCGTTGTTGTTCTGTTTCGGAAATTTATCAACTATCAATTAGCTAAACATAACACATCAGTGAACTAATTGAACCCATTAAACCCTGAACTGTGGACGGCGAAACAGCGTCAATATTAAATTTGTGGCCAAAGAAAGGGGTGAAAAATTCGACTCAAAAATTTTGATTGCAAACCCACAGACACATGGACAAGTAAAACTAAATACTAGCTAAGCTAGTAAAAACTGTTGTCATCGACACATCATTGAAAGAGAAATGGTTGGCAATTGATTTAAGATTATATTTGTTGTCAAGTTTTATAAATGCTAGACTTCCTCTCTATGCAAAGAGAAGTAATGAATCTTAAGCAAATTAACCTCCAGGAAAGGCGAACAAGTTCCTTACTTAGTTAAGGACGTATGAAAACTACGGAATACCTAAAGAGGCCTATTAAAACTTAACATTCATATGTGTATAAAGTAATCGTGAGGTCGTCCTTTGTCCTCCTTGCTTCACTTACGTTATAATTCTTTAATTTTTTTAATTGCAAAATTTCTCTGTAATTAGCAAGAAAAATTACAGCAATTATCGCAGTGACTCAGTGAGCAAGGATGTTCTTGTGAAATATTTGCGGTAAAACCACTGACTTGGAATTATTAGATCGTCTTTTTGGAATCATTAACATATTTAGAGACATATTGCACCACCTGTTTTAATTATTTTTTCTTTCTAATTTTAGGACGTCGCGCGCGCGCCACAGTGGCGCGTAACTAATTGTTCGTTATTTGGCAATTTTTTGTTATTAGTTTCGTTCACCTTTTAACATAGAAATTCTACACAAAATTATCCAAAAAGTCGTTGATCGTGCGACGGATTGTCTAAAAAAGATCGATCTGAAGCGACAAGGCTGCCTATCCTTATCCTGAGAGAATTTTGAGAAATAGTAGGTATTTTAATGAAATGTCGCTGTCTCGCCCGAACCCCTCCGTGTCAGTACAGCGAGAGCGGGACAACTGCACCTCAGACCGTTAATAGGCGCGTAAAATTGATCAAAACAGCATTTCGTAGTCCCCTGTTTTCTTCTCGAAAACTGGACCAATAAATTTATTTTCTTCATAAATTATTAGAGGACAGATTTAGCTATACCCCTATGTTTTCCTTTTTTTGTTTATAGCAGGGATTCTTTTCTGATGAGTGTCTGAAAATGACGTTGAAATTGGGCAATTTTTTCAGTTTTTGAAAGCTCATATTTCTTATGTTAATTGAAATATGGAAAAAAACGAAACATAGGGGCATAGCTGTGGTAGATAAGATTACACAGTAAAAAAATTTTGGCTCTAAAGCCATTATCCAGGGAGGAAACAGGGACGAAGGAATACGTTTGTATGGAGATATGGTGCGCATCGTACCCTCTTAATAAAAGTAACTCAACCATTTATTTTCTGAAATATGCCGAATTAATTTTGAGAGACCTGTAGTTGGGGTGGCTTGGCGTATGTTTGGTTATGTTCTTTATTCCTGTCTTTTGTTACACTATCCTTTATTCATAAAAAAACCTTATCAGACATGAAAACCATCTGCCACAGGCTTCGTCTTTCTTTTTATAATTCTGTTTTTTTTTTGGCCCATTAAAGTAACAGGTAAAGGGGAGACTGGGCTATTCCTATTTCGGTAATTATTGTAATGTTAGTGACATAATTTTTGTGTTTGTTTTCTGGAGTCTGAAAATTGTGTCGGTTTCACTTTGTTTTGTTGTTTTTTTAGGGCCCCGTACCTACCTAAAAAAGAAAAAAAAACAGAGTTTTTATAGGATAACTTTATTTCATTTAGTTTTGTTTCTTTTTGTTTTTTTTTGTTCGATTTTGTATCAGTTTGTTTCAATTTATAATAACCGGTTGGTCGCAAAGGAAGATCAGCGCCGTTCGTAAGACTGGCAGTTTGCTGATTTGGGGCCATTTCGTGATATGCGCATTTTTCATTTCATGCTTGTTTTATTTTTTCTTCCATGTTGTCACGTTTAAATATTTTCTTTCTTTCTTTCTAGGCTAAAGGATAGTTTTTGGCCCATACACCTTAAATAGGGACTGCTACAATTTTAATCTAAGACATTAACACTCGAGTTATGAACTATTGCATTAAACGCTTGCTGCTAAATCATTTTAATGTACTTCAAGTCTAGACCTAGCTCAGGATATATGCATTTCGTAAGCCCAGGTGGAGCTTGCGGACATGTGAAACCGAATATGTAGGTATTTAATTATAACGATCTAGAGCTAAGCCTGTTTTAGCGTCTGATTCTGATTTATATCGTTCGCAAGAAAATCACTTTTTAAATGAAATCAAAGCAAAACTAATATCATACCAATATCATAAACTTCGCCCCCGTTTTATTTTTTCTCAAATGCATACGAACCTTCTCCTGACAATAACGAACTCATAAAAGAAAGATTTATCCAATTATTCGGTGCAGTCGTTTGGAAGTTATGCGCGTACAAACATTTCGGTGATTCATTTTTATTTATATAATACTAGCTGTTGCCCGCGACTCCGTCTGCGAAAAATTCGTTTATCGCTATCCCGCGGGAACTATGCAATTTTTCGGAATAAAAACTATCCTATGTCCTTTCCCGGGACTCAAATTATCTGTGTACCAAATTTTATCCTAATCGGTTCAGCGGTTTAAGCGTGAAGAGGTAACAAACAAACGGACATTCACATTTATAATATTAGTAGGGATAGATATATACATTTATGTATATAGATATAGATAGATAGATAAGAATGTTTGTCAATTCGCTGCTTAAATACAAAAGTTACATAAATAAAAGAATTACCAAGACTTCGATTTTTGCAATAAAAACGTTTTAGTTTTTTTTATTTGTGTCCCTTTTGTGCTCGTTTTGAAGCAGCGATATATTATTTTATAAAAAAAACTCTTAAAGAGCTATTTAGGGGCAGGGGCTTTGTCCAGCAATGGACGTCTTATCGGCTGCTATGATGATGATAAAGAAAACGAAAAATGTCTTTAGAATAAGTTGAAAGCTCGTAGGCAATAAATAATCCATCAGAATCAGCCAACGCGTTCCGTTAATAGGCTTTTAAGTGTAAACCAAATATGTCCTACAATTCTAACATCTGCATATGCACTTAGGCCCAGGTGTTTGCAGGTTAAAAATACAGTTAGCGACAAAATGAGTGTTTTAAACCTTGTCACTTTACAGTCACATACGACACGCTAATACGTCATCTGCTACTTTTGACTGTCTGTATTCTAGTAAACATTTTTTTATGAAAGAGGACGGCAAACGAGCATATGGGTGATTTGATAGCAAACGGGCACCACCATCCATGGACACCCGCAATACCTAAACTACATTAACTCTAAGGTGCAAGCCCGGGTTCGAACCCACGATTCTCTGCTTGAGAGGCCATAGGTCAACTGGGCTACCACGGCAGTTAATCCGCAATATATGGACGCTTGCAACACCAGAAGTAGCCGGCCCTTTAGGACGATATATTGGCACCACATGATTTATCGTGAAAGCTTTCCTCAACGGGCACCGCATGACTCACATCGATCATGGAGTTGCATATAGATTTTGCAACAGAGCCGAGCCCAGACACATGCGTTAACCTATCTAGCTAACGGATCTAGATCGGCTATACTTTTGTGGCGAAAGGTCAGTCAAACCCGTCTGTGTGGTGTTGTGTAACTAATCCTGCTTGAAATAGAGTATACTTGTTAAGAAGAGTTGCAGTCACATGCGAATACAAACATGGGGCGTTGTTGTTTAGTGAGTGCCCAGTGGCATACGCAATATAGTTACTAAAGAAGGTATCAAAGACTTCTGCGCAGCATTTGAGTAGCAGATCATTTTCCACGTGCTTTATTTATTAGAGCTTTCACTGTTTCGCAGCTATCTGATTCATCTGTGATTTTAACGGAGCTTCTCAACTGTATTTCAATTTGCTAGTTATTATAACGAAACATTTGTTATTCAAACGGAATGCCGTCTATTCGTACATGGTTACGTTTTGTATTATATTTCTACAAAGTTCTTCTAACCACTCATGACCATATCTATATAATTATTGTAAGAGTATGTAAGTTTGTTTGTTTGTTATACCAATTTAATTAGTTAAGTACCTGGGCGACCGAGCTCCGCTCGGGCTGAAACTCGGCACCAAGCGTTTTCCCAGAGATAAGACCAAGCTAGATCAATTTTTCATCCCCGAAAACCCCCACATACCAAATTTCATCGAAATCGTTGGAGCCGTTTCCGTGATCCTAATTATATATATATATACAAGAATTGCTCGTTTAAAGGTATTAGATTAAATTAATTAAATATTTTGTACTGAACCATTTTTAATCGGCAAGTTAAACTGAAATTACGTTATTAGCATAATTTCCTTTGGATATCCCAAATATTACATCGTGATCTTCCTTGACGTTGCGTTAAGAATATCTGTACAAAATTTCATGTCTCCATATAATTTCACGATTAAGATTTTGGGATTTCACGTGTGTAGGTAAATTGAAAAAAAAGTACTAAATTTCACTCAAATCCGTCCAACTTTTTTAGCCTGAAAGCATAACCCACATACACATTATATGTACGTATAGGTACAAAGTTTTGTATTTATTATATTAGTAGAATTAGTAAGATACAATAATAAAATACAAATGAAAAGATAACCGTTGGTTCAAAGTTCAATGACCGCTCAGCGCACACCGTATAATGATGTAACGGAAGATGCGCAAGAGTCGATAAGGCAGTGACTTGTCGGTCAAGGTTGATCTGCTCATCTTTAATACAGCGTTTGTATGAATGAAACATCGATGTTATTATGTCAGCCATTTGTATAATCAAAAGGTATTAATACATACTTACAAGGGAGGAGACGGAATTTGTTAGGTATAAGTCGTTTTGCAACATATTTTAAAGCGGTTAAACTTTAATAAAGAATAGGTACTTTAAATAGTTTTAGCACCGGTACAATTAGCGGTAACAGTGCTACTGGTTGGCTGTAGGTATTCTCACTGGCTGATAACTGTATTAATACAATAAAGAGGTAAACTTTGTTTATGTTTAATATAAATATTGAACCAATTTTAAAAATTCTTTTAATAGTAGAAAGCTACATAACCCTTGGTTAACACACTATTTCTTGACCTCTGCAAAAAGCAAAGTTCTCGCGTGGCATCGCGAAGTTACGGGCAACACCTAGTGGCAGATATGTCGATAAATGTACCAATAGTTAGCCGAATATACGAACGCAGTTTCTCTCAATATTTTTTTTACCTCTACTAGTCAATTGGTACTTACCTGCAAAGCCACTTTTGGAATAGACTATTACATTTTCTTTAATGTTTTCTTTTGTTTTACTGCTGAAAGTCGGCTTTTGTTTGGGATGGTAAAATACTTTTCGAAAAGGAACATTTTGGTGGAGAATCACATTTGAATATATTATTTTAGATTTGAATATATCGCACTACACGTTAGTTTCATTTTACTCTTTAGGATACATGTCTGAGGTATTAGGAAAAATAGTAGCTACTGTTGGCGTGGGGAATAGAAAATTGACTAATTATCTCATCATCATCATCATATAATCACATTTCCACAGAGAATGAGCGCTTGGGCTCTAGTTTCCACGCGGGCCCAGTGCTGATTGGAAATTTCACACACGCCATTGAATTATTTCGCAGGTTTCTGCAATTTTCCGTCACCTTAATGCTTTATTATGACTGAATTATAATAATAATATAAAATTTCGTACTTACTTGAAATCTGACAAAAAACAACAGGTGCGAGCCTGGGCGCGAACCTACGATCCTCCGCTTGAGTGGCCACAAATGTGCCACGGCTTAACTATCATCAGCGAAAACTTATGCTACGATGCAAAGTTTAATAGTTGGAATGTAGCCACGTGTGCCATCAAAATGCAGTTGAACTTTCCCATAAAATTTCTTGCCGCCAAGCGTGCTGCAGCTTCAGTTTGGCGTAGAGAGTAAGGCAACGGCAGTCGTCTGGTGCCGCTCACTCAAAAACGGCTCAACAGATTTAGCAAATTAGATGACATTTGGCACACGGTAGTTCAGAATTGACTTCATCATCATCAGTTGAGCCGAAAGACGTCCTCTGCTGAACATAGGCCCCGTTTTCTCGTGGTCCCATTGATTTGTCCCATCAATGGGACCACGAGGAAGACTTATTTCTCGTAGTCCCATTCAGTTCACTTGGAGTTATCTTGAACCTCCTGTATAAAATGCACACTGTACAGAATGGGACCACGAGAAATAAGTCTCCCTCGTGGTCCCATCGACGGAACAAATCAATTTCACGTTATACATATATATATTTTGCAAACGCCTTATTTAGATGCAGCGGATTTCAGGATTGCATTATTTAAGCGTAAAAAAAAATTATAGGTGGATTTTCAACCGTTGCTTCCGTTGTGTTCCTGTATTTTAATTTAATTTCACATTCTAACACTTTGTGTTGTACTTCATATATTTACTTACTAGCTGATGCCCGCGGCTCGCCCCCGTTGTATTTTTTAAATTGCTTTCATAAGAACCTTCTCCTGACAATAACAAAAGCAACAAAAAAAAAGAATTATCCAATTTGGTGCAGTCGATCGGAAGTTATGCGCGTACAAACATTTCTTTGATTCATTTTTATATATATCGATATTTTCATTTTTCATTTTTATATAGATTTATCGTCTTCCACTTCACTCTGCATTAGACAAATTTGTACAAAGAGGTGCCTACCATATGTATGCGTACTTATTAATATACCTACAGGAAGTGATATTTTATCAATGGGACTACGAGAAATAAGTCTCCCTCGTGGTCCCATTGATGGGACAAATCAATGGGACCACGAGAAAACAGGGAACATAGGCCTGCCCCAAGCATCACTAAACAGACCAGTTGTCGCTCTATCTTGTTGGAGGCCTACCTACACCGCGTCTTCCGGTACGTGGACGCCAAATCTACATTTACTCATACTCTAACCTACATCGTTTTATGCTTAAATACTTTTTACTAGAAAAGCTACAAAGTTCCCTTGGTATACCAAGAAACGAATTTTGTGAAATAATCTGATAAAAACAAGGAAATTAAAATAAAACCTTGCTTTCTTCTGCGCCCCTTGTAATTACGTTGGTTCGTTTTGATTAAGGAAGTTAAAAGGCAGACAGATTGTTATTCCAAATTACAATGACATGGGCTTACCTAACATTTTGCAATTGTAGTATAACCCTGTAAGAGTTGGTTGTTTTGATAAGTTTCTATTTTTGGAGTCCCCCTAAAAGAAAAACCGGCCAAGTGCGAGTCGGAATAGCGCACGAAGGGTTGCGTACCATCATTATCTATAATTTATTTTTGTTTTATTTTAATTTATTTTTAAAGTGAATATACAACTAAATATTCTGTGAATATTTCAAGCGTCTACCTGTTGCCGTTATCAACATCGAGCAAAAACGAGCAAAAAAAACACGTTTATTGTATGGGAGCCCCCTTAAATATTTATTTAATTCTGCTTTTTAGTACTTATTGTTATAGCGGCAACCGAAATAGACCATCTGTGAAAATTTCAACTGTCTAGCTATCAGGGTTCATGAGATACAGCCTGGTGACAGACGGACAGACGAACGGACAGCGGAGCCTCAGTAATAGGGTCCCGTTTTTATCCTTTGGGTACGGAACCCTAAAAAACGGACGCCGTGCGGGATTTGTTCGTCATCCGCCTGTCAAGTTTTGACACTTGCGAGTATAGTCGACCAAGTAAGTGCTTTACTACTTTTTATGGCAGTTCCGACATCAGAAAAAAAACAATAAGGTTTATTGTCACATTGATTTGCAAATGGGAATAGCCTATGATGTTTTAAGCCGTACAAATGACATTGAATCTAAGGGTGGTAAAAGAATTTCTTGGTCGACTGTACATTAAAATACCCACCTACCCACCTATAATTTGTACTGTGTGTGTGTGTGTGTTTGTATTTGTACATATAATTCTTATTGCCTTAGAAGCACAATATTATAAACAAAGAAACAAAGTAAGAATAAGACTAAGAGTTTACAAACTAAGAATTGACCAAATCATTCAGCATCAGCATTCAGCATTCAGAATCAATCAGCATTGAATCTACTAACAAAAGGCGGAAAGATATAGTTTGCCCTCGAAATATGGGAAAAAAACATGCCTTCTCTTCCAGATTTTACGTATTCTTAGGACCATTTCTTTACAATAGATTAAACGCCAAGTGGGGCATATATCCTCTTACTTATAAAATAACTAAGAAAATTCTCCAAGATTAACTTCAAAAACTACCCTACGAAGATACAAAGAAACTATTGATTATTTCGAAATGAACATTTTTCATATTTTGTTATTTATAGTGTTTTGTAATTTAGCTAAGTTATTAAGAACTACTGTTTTTTGCAAGTGTTAATTTAAGATAGTTTATAAGTCCTTTTCGCCTGAAACACAGGAACATCCTAGTTCAGGCATAAGTGTTTCTTACCTTTTGTATGTTTAGACTATAGATTTTATATTGTAAAAGTATTTTTTTTTAATAAAGATTTATTTATTTATTTATTTTAAATCGATTGGGATTGCACTCATTTAATATCAGTAGGTATGTACGCTTAGTATAAGTTTTACTTCACCAAAATACTTCTCGATCGCGTTTACGTAAAAATTTCAATTCTATGGAAACAGGGACGCGCGTGCGCGGAGGCGCTGTCCATGTTTCCATAGTAATTGAAATTTTTACGTAAACGCGATCGAGAAGTATTTTGGTGAAGTAAAACTTATACTAAGCGTACAGCTATCAAATAAGGTAAACGCAAAATCTTCTTAATGGGTTTTTCATGGGACAGGCAACTATCCAATATTTTAGCTCACCATTTGAGGGCAAAACTGCGGATATGTACTAATAAAGGAATTCCCAAACTGTGTGTCGCGATGCCCGTAGGCGTCGTGGCGCTCTCCCCTGGGGCTTCGCGAGGCGGTACGCGGGCTATTATGAAATTTGAAATTCGAAGTACGTATGGTGCCGTCCCTTTCACCCTTATGTTTAATACGATAAGAATGAATAGAACGGCACCATAAGAAGCTCGAAAATCGAATTTCGTAGTTTAAGGCATAGTACGGTAACGTATCTAGAGGTACACCAGTTTATTTTCTTTAATGGCATCATAATACAAAAAAGCCGTGGTGCCTAGCGGTTTGACCTAGGGCCTCACAAGCAGAGGGTCGTGGGTTCGAATCCCGGCTCGCACCTCTGAGTTTTTCGGAATTTATGTGCGAAATTACATTTGAAATTTACCATGAGCTACAGTGAAGGAAAACATCGTGAGGAAACCTGGATACACCAGCGAAGAAATTCAGTGGTGTGTGTGAAGTTCCCAATCCGCACTGGGCCCGCGTGAGAACTACGACCCAAGCTCTCTCATTCTGAGAGGAGGCCTGTGCCCTGCAGTGGGTCGTATATAGGCTGGGATGATGGATGATGATGGGATGATGAGGAGTTTTACATTATGTAGTTTACAGAAGAAAACAGCAGAAGTCAAAGTACATCTTTCGCACCCTAAGCAGGGGAGGTTCACTCCGCTGTTTAGGTATGTTCGGCCGGCGCTCCGCCCGGGCGGAGTATGGCAGTAGGTTGTCAATTGGCCTTCAGCTCGCACGCTAGTCGCGTCGCGCGTAATTAAGAATCTTTTTTTTTGTGATTTTTGCAACAATCAATGACTTCTAAACGATCTTATAAATAACTTACTTACTTACTAAAGGTGGTTTACTGAATTAATACACACTGTTATCTTTCTTGATTTTTATACCTACCAAACATCGGCGAGTCGGAACCCTGTGCCCTTGGTTTCGGATTAGCGGTGCCCAACGGAATATGAACGCTCGGATTACACGATAAGTTTCAATTTCGCATGCAAGCAGTAAGAATAGACAAGTTTTTATACCTAAAGTTGACTTTTGTTCGAGAGTGATCCTTCTGTACGTTAGTACTATTACTTATTCTGTGCCCTAAGTAATGTATGCAACAACCGCCACCTTTCTGCACAGTCGTAGTCTATAAAGACAAATCTGCATAAAGTATGAAATAAATTAACATAATAACAATGTTTAGAGCTCGCGTGCCGACTTTTTGCTAATTATATATTGTAAAAATTCTGTGCCAAGGCAGCATAATATTCGTATGTCGTTGCATAACGCCTTACTAACCTTTGTGATTATATCGGAATAATCAGACTTGCGTTTCTAAAGGGTACGCAAAGGATTAACCCAGATGTCATTTTCGTCGGTCCTATTTTACACTGTGTTGTTGATGTAATTTTTTTGACATTTGGTACGGCTAGCGTTTATAATGTCGTGTAATTACGGGATCTTCTTGCACCTACGTCATCGACTACCACATGGGGGCCAGTTTATGTTCTGGTAACTACTATACTTAACTATAGTATCAGACTTCAGTCAAATTCTGGATGATTGAAATTAAAATGTTATATTATTTCGAGTTGATGCCCTGATGATCCGGGAGTGCGATATATAGATTGGATGATGATGCAAGTACAGTTAACAAAAACAAAGTTGATAAAAAATCGTGTGCGGAAAATTTTCAACAAAACTTTTGTTTGTGATTCTGTTCACCAGCTGTATTTAGTTTGCATCAACTTGTATGCATATTTAATTTTATTGTGCTTGTTGTTTTTGATCCTCGCTAGACATTTTCATTTTTTTAACGCTACCAACTGCTGCTGCTAACGCTGCCAATATACTAATTTACACAGTGGATATCAACTTTTTAACCTATAATTAAAAGAGTAGTACCGTTTTAAATCTTTACACGGAGATATTTCATTGATGTTGTCTTTAGATAAAAACAATTACCCGTCTTCGGCAGCCGGGTAAAAACATATCAAAAATCACGTATTAAGTAAATAATATTAAGATTAACGAAATAGCTACGAATTATCCATACTATATATCGTGTCTCATAAATAAGGAACGGAAAAATGTCTGTCATTTAAAAAATCTTAACCCTGTTTCTTAAAACTAGTACCTACTTGTTGTGGATTTTCTTATCATTTAACGATAAAGATCTTTTGGCATTTGGCACTATTTGAAACGGGTTTTTTCGACTCGTAAATATGGCCGTTTAAACCGTCTCTTCTGTGGACATGGAAAATGTTAAGGGTCTATAGCCAATATTTTTAGTCGAGTCTACATCGGCGTGTGGGACGCCTGGCCAACTTCCAGCCCATTTAAATAAATCTTAAGTTTGCTGACTCGGTGTTGCTAATTTTATGTCCACAGGGAAAAAACTTTTGTTTCCTACGCTGTGTATGAGCCATTAAAACGATAGACGTTTTTCATATCCTTGTTTACAAATAACTTTAAAGGGTTTCGAGTTATGGTGCAGGCTCATAGAGTTAAAATTTCTAAGAAAATTCAATTGAATCACTACGGTTTATTCAAGGGCGCTCTTTCCCACTTGAAACGTATTCCAATTAATGCATTCAAAAGGTTGAAAGGGCCGTTGACTTGCAAAAGCTTCTTATCTCTAAAGGCTGGATCGTATTTTTGAACCCGTATTGACAATGTGGCTTTGTGTCGCTTGAATTAGGGTCATGAATAAGGCTTATGAAAATGCAGATTTCTAGTAGACAAACTTTGACAATTTCAAACTTAGCTGGTCTAAACGAGATCTTCGCTTTTTAGTGCGTGGCTCAAAATATATAAATGGTTTAAAATCAATAACATTTCATATTTGTAAGACTATAATTTGATAAGCTGTCTGTAGTTTGTTAGGAATGAGGTTCACACATAATTAATTTATTAATACTGATGAATGAAATATTGCTTTCATCCTTTATCTAAAAGGTTATTAGTCGAATTCCACATTAGGATAGATCTTGTCACGGTTTTGTATATCGAAAGTTAATATATTGAATGTATTAAAATATCGAATGGGTTAATGGGTTGGGGTTGGGGTATACTGAAATAAAAAGTTATTTTTCTAGAACCGTAAATTTTACTTATAAGATTGTTATAAAAGTAACCTAACCTAACCTAATGGGGTTCTATACGATGCCATTTAAATTAGTCCTGGGAAGTTTACGTTTTTACAGAAAGAAAACTTTTCATTTTTAGAACCTATTCTATATTGTAATACATTAAATTATATCAACTTTCATATTTAGAACCGTGCCCTATAGATCCATTGCTTTAGTCTTTCATCATCATCATCATTTCAGCCGAAAGACGTCCACTGCTGAATAGCTTTAGACTTTGCTTGTCTCGAATAAAAAATGTAAATACGTATAAACGTCTTTGTCAAATTATTCTCGTGTTCAACGTCAGATTAACGTCTTTACTTACTAAATGAGAATAAGTAAAGACTAAAGCAATAGATCTATCCTAACGTAGGGGAGACCGGGGACAAAACTAACATTTTGCACTTTTACCTCATTATCTGGTTAAGCGTAATATTTTTGATGAAATTAATATAGCTATCTATAAATTTCGTTCATGCTCTTCAAATTGATGTCTTTATTTACCTAATTATTACTTATTTTGTGTGAAAAATAGGGACTTAAAAAAATTCGCCTGTTGTTACTTTCGACCCCGATACGTTGCCGAAAGTAACAGGATAAAGAAGTATTTTTAAATATGAGATGAAGTATTAAATTAATAAGTTATGTATCAGAAAACATTGAATGAGCAAAAAAAAATATATTGGCACTTTATAAGTATATGAAAATATTGAAAAAGTATTTTTTTATGAAAATATTCAAAAAAATAACATTTTGTTAGCATTTATTGGCAGTCTAGGAAATGCAATGTTTTTTTGGCGTGACAATTATTTTTTCTATTCAAACTAAGTATTTGGTAACAGTGTTTGTTTCGGACACACACAGTTTTCATCATCATGTCTGTCTATGTTACTTTTGTACCCTGCCACATTTTTGTCAAAAAATTAAAGCTAGCCTTGAAGTGGAACGTGATTGACACAAACGAACTCAAACACCGTGTAATCCATTTAATCAAGAATTAATATAAAAATCATTGTTTTAATAATATGAAAACGTGACATGAATGAAAGTCAAGAAAGTTATTTTTAGTTCGTGAAATCACGTTTTGTCCTCTAGCTCAAAGTAGCAGCGCGGAGCACCGACAGCGGCTGGATGCAAGTAAGAGGGGTGGAATCGACTGTTGTATGACTGTAGCGAAGAGGTGTTTCGACTATTGGATAAAACTACAGAGCCTTTGCTACTTTCGACCCGCTGTTACTTTTGTACCCGGTTTCCCCTAGTATTGGAGTTACATCCTTTTAGAGTTAAGTCTCGACGAATAAATTCGTCGTGAAAATTTTAAACTTTTGGTGTGTTCCTCTTTCTAAACAGAATAAACACAATTGGCTAAGTAAAGTTTTTTGAAGAGATGCTAATTATATATTTTTTCGACAGTGGTCGACTTCAACACCAAGAAATTGCAGCTGTTTTATTTTTATCTCCTTTTATTTATTGGAAATATTTTTTTAAGTGTTCGAGATGACATTTGTGAGATTTTATGGCTGACAAGCGGTTCGTACTCAGTACTAAGAAGAAATAGAAAATAAAACGAATTCAACTGTCGCTTCTGTCAATGTCAAATGAAATCTAACCGTTTGCGTTTCGTTTGCTTTGCGTTGTCCAAGAAGCAGTTCCAAAATAGTGATCGAAAGTATTCAATCGTGATCCAATTATTTTGCATAGGGCGGGGAAAAATGCGGTAAAATTGAAATTCCGGATTTTATGCGGAGGTCGATAAAAATAGTCAAAAAATCACACTGAGCACACCAAAACGCAAAGCAAACGAAACGCAAATGATTTGACATTGACAGCAGTGACAGTTCACTTCGGTTTTTTTTTCTGTTTCTACTAAGTTCTGAGCACGAACGGCTTGTCAGCCATAAAATCTCACAAATGTCAAACACTCATAAAAATATTTCCAGTAAACAATAGGAGATAAAAATAAAACAGCTGCAATTTCTCGATCTCCAGAACGCCGACTGTCGAAAAAAAATATAATATGTACCTCTTCAAAAAACTTTACTTAGCCAATTAGGTACTTAATCAAATTAATTATTGTCTGAGAAATTAAATGTTGTCAATTTTTATACCTTTTCCAGTTAAAGTAGGTAAATTAGTTTAATCGTACATAATAAATGCTAAGCCACAATTTTTCATTGTTTACTTAATTTAAGACAAATATTTAAACAAAAAAATTATAAAGAAGGGTGGTATACTCGACCCATACGGAAGAGCTGTTATAATATAATAAAATATTCTTGAAATTGAAACCTTTAATTTACCTACCGAATACGCCGAATAAAAAAGCTTTATAAATCAAGTGCCCGTGATTTAATTATCATCTTGGATTTGACAACTTAATGAAGAGAGGACCTTAAAAGAAATGAAGACTTTAATACTCCTGAATAGTTAAAAGGATTCTGTGTCGACGATAAGAGCTACCCACGACTACATAATAATATAATAATTATACAAATTGGCCTCAATTGCTTAGTTAAGTATAAATCAATAATTTTAAAGATATTATGGAAATTTACTAATATTATTTATTTGGCCCTGTCTTTAAATTCTTCTAGATAGTTCCGATATGACATAATTCTTTAATAAAAATGATACGTACGTGAGAACTACTTTGTCTTAGGTATTTTATGATGGTACATTTTGAGTTCATACGCTGTTGATCTAGGAGTACAGTCCTCCTCGCAGAGAATCAGTTTAAGTCAACCCTATCAGCAAAAACAAATATTGTTGTTTTAGCTGATGAAACTTTAAACCCTACCACTGAATGCCGGTGAAATCAGATGTGCAAGATTTGACCTTAACAGTATAGATTTATCATCTTGGCATTAATATTATATCGTACTACCAGGCACAGTCATGTCTCCTCTGAATGAGAGGGTTTGGGTTGTAGTTCCCACACAAGCCCCGTGGGGATTGAAAACTTCACACACACCATTTGAATTGCTTTAAAGGTGTGTGCAAGTTATATTCCTTTACCGTAATTATGAAAAAATAAGAAGTGCAAGCCCAAATGCGAACCCAGGAACCTCTGCTTTAGAATTTTACGTAAAACGTTATAAAAACGCTTGTATTAAAATTATCTGATAACTCAGGGTGCTATAATCAGTATACGTACGTACCTAATGTACCTAAGTAATCCCAAAACACGTTGGTACTATCTCAATCAATCGATGTGCTCACACTAACAATAAGCCGATCTACATCTTTCTTATGCTGTGCCATTGCAACATGTTTTTCTATGGTAAGGCCACGCAAAATGTTAACCGGTCGACAACTGGACAGATAGTTCGTTTACATCCGAACACTTGCGTAACTAGCAGATAATTGTTTTTATTTGCATAACTGCTGCGTCCCGTGGGAATTCATTACCGCGCAATTATAATTTTCCTTTTCTTAATTTTAATTGTTATTATTTTAATTTCATTTAATTTGTTTCTTTTGACTTGCTTGAATTTTTCACTTTTTTTTTAGTTTTATATTTTGTGATATGGGCCTGTAATAAATTATTTTTATTTATTTTTTATTTATTTTTTATTTATTTTTATTTTATTACTTTCCTGGGATAAATTCATGTTCCCAGATCAACAGCGTAGCAACTCAAAATACATCATTCAATTTCTGGAACCTTTTAATAAAAATTGCGTTTTATTTGAATTAATACGGTGTCGATCTGGAAGTGTGAAATGCAAATACTTGTAACTATCCGAACCGCAGGCGAGGGTTTATAGTTAAGTAGAAGGAAAAAGGCGTTATTATAAATGAGTTACACTTACACTTTGCTTTTCACCTCAATTGCGAGGAAATTAAACAGCAACATTAGAAATAAATGTAAGTTATGTATTACTATATTCGTATTTATTTATTGAAGTAAGTATATTTGACGACCAGATGGCCTAGTGGTTAGAGAACCTGACTACGAAGCTTGAGGTCCCGGGTTCGATTCCCGTGTCGGGGCAGATATTTGTATGAAAAATACGAATGTTTGTTCTCGGGTCTTGGGTGTTTAATATGTATTTAAGTATGTATCTATCTATATAAGTATGTTTATCCGTTGCTTAGTACCCATAACACAAGCTTTGCTAAGCTTACTTTGGGATTAGGTCAATTGGTGTGAATTGTCCCTTGATATTTATTTATTTATTTATATTTATAATGTTGCCCAGTACCCATAACACAAGCTTTGCTTACTTTGGGACTATAGCTGGTGTGAATAATCCTGTGTCATTAATTAATATTTGTTACCCCGGCGCCACACATAGCACAAATGTTTCAACACATATTTGAACACATATTTGATCACATGTGAAGCACCGGTATTTCTATCGAACAAATACCTAAGCAAATACCGGTGCTTCACATGTGATCAAATATGTGCTCAAATATGTGTTGAAACATTTGTGCTATGTGTGGCGCCGGCTTCAAAGTAATGATTTGTAACCTCTTTACGTATAGCATAAATGTCTATGGTCTAAGAAGAAGAAGACTAGACGTCGTTACATTTGATTTGACATGAATGATTTGTGTTGTTGTGTTATGATGACTGTAATAAATATAAATCTACGGTAATCCATCGCATATTATTTAACAATATTTTTCACTTTTCATGCTCTTAAAATATCATATTCTTTGCATATCAGGACTAAGTAAAGCTCTTTTTTGATCTCTAGGGATTAAACTATTTTTTTTTTAATTTACCTACTTTGTAAACCTCTAAACTGCCAATCACGGTGTTTGTGAATGGAGGATTATCGCCATTTTCAGTGACTGGGCATAGACAATTTTAAAGCCTTCCACAGACCGAAGCGCGCTGCGGACGCTCCGTGACATCGCGCGGATGGCGCGCGCTTCAGTCTGTGGAAGCCTTTAGGGCGTCGAAATAACCTCAAAATGACAACTGCAAAAATATATAAAAAAAAAGATTTTGTCTCGTGAAACATGATAAATGAGTGATCACGAAAATTAATCTATTTAATTATATTAAGGATGAATTAATTTTATTATGCATAGTCCAATTAGTTTTAAAATAGTTTTCAATTTTGAATCTGTTGGCTGAATATTCAAGCATTATAAAGCGTCACTTTACAAAAAAAATATATATAAAAGAAAAGAAAAAACCGCGGGACACAGTTTTTTTGCTAAGTATACGAATAGTATTTGAATTTTGAACAGATGTCCATTATTCGTATTGAGCGTTCGTTGTAAAAAGTAATATTGTAATTTTGTATAAAACGTCGTTTTTTTCCTCGCATTCAAAGTGAAAAGAAGAGTGTTTAACGTGAGACTAACCTACCATAATGACACGCGAACTATAGCCACCCTCGCTCTTGCTCTCGCTCGTATGGTTAAATATCTTGGCTTGTTTTAGTCCCTTGTTGAACAATCTACTATTATGTTACATTAAAACAGTTTTAAAGAAAAGCGTGTCTGTTGTTTTTATGTTTATCCATTCATTGTTAAAAGTATAATCAAAGCTTTTCTTTTTATAGTGTTAGGTACTTTACACTACTACTATATACATATTATGTACGTGCTATGATTATAAGCGAGATAGAAACTTTCTGTACCCTGTTGGCATTTGAAAACATACCCCTAACGAATCTTGTTTTAAACTTTTTTCATAATAATTGGAACTACTTATGTGCCCGTTTCGTTTATTTATTTTATACAATTCATTATATATAACTTAGTATAACATAGAAACTGAATATTTATTTACTGGTTTGTATTAACAAACCATATAACTAGGTATTAAAGTAGTAGAGTACACTTTTTGGCACTGTTGTAGTAATGTATAATAAATAATTAAATAAAATAAGTTGATTCTATGAGTGTGCTCCTAACACACACAACTACACTGCAAACTCCAGCCAGCACACAAATACACGCTTTATGTCATCTTTACTCCCGTTATGAAAGGCCTACACTCGCCCTTTTCTCCGACGTTACGTCAGCTTGGTAGACACTACAAACTACCTACAATCTGTTTGTCTTTTATGCGCTCCATTATCGATTCGTTTCAAATAACATCTACCTCTTTTAACATAAACATAGGTTTAAGACCCTTCATTAGTGAAACGTATATTTCTCTGCATCTCGTGAAGATAAAAATCATGTAGCTCAACTGAATCTTTAAACAGTTTGTGCTTCTAAACAAAAGTTGTCTGACTTTATTCATGACCTTACAATCACCAACTGTCACTCCTTGGGGGTGGTCTGCAAAATAAAATAAAAACTTGTGTGAAAATTAAGTTATCAACGACATAAAGAAGAATTAGAGAAGGGCTAAGAAGTTAATTCTGCTAACCCTGGTGTATTCCAATTGCTACCATCGCAAAGCGCCGTAGTGGGAGTTTCTTGTTGTCTGAAAAAAATAACGTGCGTATATTTATCAAGGTATCTATCTTATCTTACTAATATTATATACGTAAATGTTTGTATGGATGGATGTGTGGATGTTTGTTACTATTTAACGCTAAAACGGTTTGACGGATTCAGAAGAAATTTGACATAGAAAGTCTATACCTAACCTAGATTAACATAATAGGATACTTTTATCGCAGGATAGCGATAAATTAATTCTTTGCAGACGGAGTCGCAGAAAATAGCTAGTCTACATTATACAGAAACAAACCCTATTTTCCTTGGTCATAACAAAACTTGAGAATGACTTTACCGATTTCATTCGTCTTTTTGGTTAAGATTTTTTAATCTTTGTTGATGGTTTTCAAAGAAAAAAAATCCCGCGGGATAAATAATAAACGGAATATAAATTCAATTCAAAGTGACCTTATCTTCGTAACTGTAGGTGTTACAGAGATTTGATACTTGGCACATATCATCTTTTAGGAGCATTGAGTACAGGAGCTGTTCATAAATTTTATCTCTGCGCGGACGAAGTCGCGGGGAAAAGCTAGTCAAATATATGTATGAAATTACTTTAAAAGAGCTTATTGATGCATATTTGCCTAAAGATTTCCATGAAATTTGCTACGTAGAAGTTTCCGGGGGCGAGCAATCGATCTAACTTGTTCTTATTTCTGGTAAAACACGTAATTACAAGTTTTAGTCCCTCGGCTGGTATTTTAATTACAAAGAAAAACACTAATATGTATCCATGATTACAAACATGTTAAGGTTAAATTCATTAAAAACTTCCAAGAAAAAGACAGGAAGGAAGGTTTTAGCGAAGAAATATCTGGGTAGCAATTTATATCAACAAAATTATCACCATAAAGCCAGCCTTTTCCGTCCCAATATTGGGCATAAGTAAGCTTCTTCTTAGAATAAGAGAGCTTAGGATGTGGTTCTCAAATGAGCCCATTGTGGATTGGCAACTTCACACAGAACACTGTAGGTACATACTTATTTGCAGGTGTATGCAAGTTTCCTCAACATATATTTTCCCTGAAGGACAAAAATTATGTATGTACAGTCGGCCAAAAATATGGTCTACCACCCTATGGTTGAAGTTCATTTGCTCGTCATGATACAAGAAGGTCGATTTTCCCTTGTAATAATATGATGACAGTGACTAGTGACTTCACTCAGAAAAGTCAACCTTAGCGATTTAATAGATCTCACAGAAACTTTTGTCAAAACTGGTAGGTAGACCACTTTCTTGGCCGACCGTACATAAAAAAAATATTAGGGGACAATCTTACACAAATCGACCTAGTCCCAAACTAAGCAAAGCTTGTACTATGGGTACTAGACGACGATAAATATACTATATAGATAAATAAAATACTTAAATACATAGAAAACATCCATAACTCAGGAACAAATATTCGTGCTCATCACACAAATAAATGCCCTTACCGGGATTCGAACCCAGGACCTCTTGCTTCGTAGGCAGGGTCACTACCAACTAGGCTAAAGCGGTCGTTCTTTATTTTACATAAAAAAAACAAGAAATTGACAGTAAAATATCATGGATACGAACAAATTCCGATAAAAATCAGAGCTACCTTGAACCTTAAGAGTGAGGCTCCACTGACTGGTGCGTTTTATCGCGTTCCTGGTGATTTTTAAGACATTCCACATTGATGCGTTGCGTCGTCGCACGCGATGTTTCAACGCATCGACGGACAAGAGACGAAGCATGCCACTGCGTTGTCTCTTACAATACATTTTTGTCGTGCGTCGTCGCAGTGCAGGTGTGGCATACAATACGTCGATTCATTGCGATGATGCGACGCAACGCAACGCATCGCACCAGTGGAGCCTCACCCTTACGCTAACTACCACCGTAAAAATGACTGAAATTTACTGACCCAGATCCCAAGTTAGTCAAGGTCAAGGCTTCTTGTGCCCTGATCTTTCGTCCATACGCTCTCCATAGCTGCACGCAGAGGGGTGTAAGGGTTGTACACCATGATAATCCTAAGAGAAACCCGCAGATCCACCATCCATGCTGCGGAAAGAATATAGAAAAGTGAAAAAAACCGGCAAAATGCGAGTACCTAGTTCCGTACGAATTTTTAGGTATATCAAAAATATACGCTATAAACAGTGCTTCTGAGAAAAATGTACGCAGTGCGGGATCATTTTATATTGGTTAGTCCGGACCCCCCTTAATGTTTAATTTGATAACATTTTTATTATTTGCGTTGTAGCGGCCACAGTAATAATAATCGGTGAAAGTTTCAAGTAAAGTATGTAGTTAATGCCGTTATAAAGATCGATTTAAAAGTCTAGCAATTATGGTTCAAGAGATAGAGCCCTGTGACAGACGGACGGTTGGACAGACAGACAAACAGCGAAGTCTCAGTAATTGTGTCCCTTTGGCACCCTTTGGGTAAAGGATCCTAAAAAGATGAATATGCTCCACGAAATAGGCCATATATATGATGAAATTTGGGTAAATCATGTAGACACTATACATGTAGTAATACACATACACATGTAATGTGTATGTGATGTAACAAGATAGAGCGACGACCTGGTTAAAGTTGTGGGATCGCGTTGGGTGCGGATGGCACGGGACTGATCTGTTTGGCGAGCCTTAGGGAAGGCCTATATTCAGCAGTGGACATCTTTCGGCTGAAATGATGACGATGATGTAGATTTTATCCCGATATTACCATGGATTCGGGATTTATGCATGTATTAGGTAAAATCCCCAATTCTTGAGAATTTCCTTGAGTATTTTATAAAATCCAAGAATTTCAATTTAACTGCTAGACCATGGATTACGCGAGCGAAGCCGTGGGTAAAATCTAGTAATAAATCGCATTATAATTAGAAATAAGAAAACAGTTTTATCGTTAAAACAATGGAAAATGTCTAGGATAAAACGTACATTTTGTCGTACATAGGTAAACATACATAATTTAACAAATAAAATTAACTATTCTTATTTAGCTGTTTGCAACTCACACGATTTTGAACATAATATATTTAGTTATATCTTACTTAACTATAAAAAGCGAAACTCCTTTAACCACGACTTTATAAACGTTAAAAGTTTTCCAAATTATAGGTAACTTTGTTGAACCAATTGCATTGCAAGCGTGTTTGCCCACTTTATCCGCTAACTATGCACTTCTATTAAACTGGGTACCGATTTTTGAAATCGTATCGCTCGAAAATAAAATTCGAGAGTGATGAAAAATTAGGATTGTTGAAAAATAGTTTTTCATTTGTTTCTTTATTATTTTTTTCAAAATTATTTATTAAGTCTATTTTGGTAGATGATATTAGAGTTCAATAAAGGGCTCCTACATAGCTACATGTTTCAAATAATTATCTAAGCGCGTACAATAAAGCATTACTTAGATACTTTTTAGCATTAGATACTTTTTTTATTTGTGGTGAAGTGGTAAACTGTCATTAGACTAGTGTGACTGAGTGTGACTTTACCAGCGCTGTCAAAGTGTTAGATGTCAGATTGCGAGTCCAAATCAAACTCCGTAGTATAATCCACGCGTAAATTGTGAAGAATAATAGGTAATGCTATTCCACATAGAATAAAGTACAACTTGGACCGTGTACGACATAAATTTCAATGTCAAATAAAGGCTATTGCTTATTACATGTCAATGTAATAAATGTGTAGTAAAATTAAATAACTACACAAAAGGAGTTAAAAAGCATTTATCTCGAAATGCAAAAAAAATAGACAACCCAAGTTGTGTTGTAAAACGAGTAACACTGTTGTTACTCTAGTCTTAATTTAGTCTTGTCAACTAGACGCAAATTTTATTCGAACTGTAGTTTTGTAGGTTTCAAATGTTATTTTCGAGTGATGTTATTTTAAAAATCAGCCCCCAGGACGAAGAGAAAATAATAGATAAATTAGACTCAATTTCACCGTGGTAGCTCGTCTAAGCAAAGTTTTAATGAGGCCAATATATTCGTTGAACGTTTTTAGGGAGAGCATGAAATTGTTCCTACATGAGAATGGCAAATTTAACCCGATGTGTTCTAAGGTAAGAAGTAAGAAAAAATAAGAAGAAGAAAGAAAGAAGTAAGACTGGTTAAGAAGGTAAATAAACTAAGATTCGATTGCGTGTAGGTATGTATAGGGGGTAATTCTGGAACTATTGACCTGAAACTATCCTTTTAATTAAGGCAACTTTTTATTTATGAAAAGTAGAAAGTTCCCGTTGGACGTAAACAAAGCTCCGGACAGCAGTTAGTATTCAAGCAAAAGTATTGGCCAAATAATCCTAATATTGCTTCGTTCGAGATGTGAAAGTCACGAGGCACTCCTCACTGATAAAGGAACAGAAAATCAGGCTCACCATGAATAATTATGTTTTTGAGTTACCTTTTTTTATACAATGTAGGCTTACGTTTGACTACAATCACACCTGATGGAAAGCAAAGATGAAGTCTACGATGGAGCTTGCTTGCCTAGTAAATGCTCATTTACCTACCTGAGACTAGAAAAATTAAATTGAATATTTACAAAATAGTTTTCATAAAATACTGTCGCTCCTTCTGTAACTATATTTAGTTAAAGATTAAAATGTAGGTTTCAAATAACAACGCGCTATAATTGAACGAAAAACGTATCTGTTTAACATAAACGACAGATGATCAGCCTTAATGATTTCGGCATTTTGTAATGAAATAAATTTGATCTATTAAATTAGTACACGCTGATTGATCGTAGGCTAAAACTGATAAGAGTATTAAACGTGTTAACCTTTTTAAAGATTCAGAACTAAATTTGCCATAAATCGTGTTTAAGTGAACGAGTGACTACTTAAAAATGGGCGTGGAAGCCGTTTAAATAAATTTACTTAATAAAAATGGAATGTTTAAAGACCGATTCGATTTTTTATCGGTGCAGGATGTACTACAAGGCTAAATAGTTAATTAAGGAATTTATTTGAAGAATAAGAAAAAAAATATCACTACTTTGGAATAAAAATGCTTGATTTTATAATCAATACATACCTATTGTTAGTGGAGGCGCGAAACCCGTATACCTAATCAGGAAGGCGGCTACACACGCACATAGACTATTGTATACTACGTACAATCTGTGTATATAGACGTCATGTGATATCAGAAAGATCTTGGAGCTAAACTCCCACATAGTAAAAGAATGAGAATTATACTTTTTATGTAATTGACACTTTTTGACTTACTTATTAGTTACGAGTGAAAAAATGCGAAAGTTATAAATCGGAAATATTTAATTCATCGATCTTACGTTTTCTACTGTTACATGTGGGAGTCTACTTAGTGTTAATTAGTAATTGATTGATTGTGGTGTTACTTCCCGAAGTTCCATATCAATGAACTACTTGGTAGCGGACACGTAAGTTAAAATTACTGTGGTGTGATTAGTGTTTAGATTTTTAGTGCGTTGGATGACCAGGCAGAGCTCTGGTTGCTTCGTACAAGTTGAACAAAAGGGGGACACCGCAGCTTTCCTGCCAATGCCAGTGCAAGCGTTTTGTGTCTGACATGGACTGGCTCACTAAAGACCCGATATAATTATCGGGTGCACAGCAGAGATTAGTTGCTTCACGTTGAACAGAGAGCAGCACCGCGCAGCGTGCTTCCCTGCTAATGACAGTGCAAGTAGTCGATGTCTAATATGGACTTACTGACCAAAGACCTGACATATCTGGTGCCGTTGCTACTCGATACTCGCTGAACAAAGGGCGACACAGCAGCGTGCTTGCCTACGCCCAGTCCAACAAACGTTCGATGTCTAACATGAGCTGACTCACCAAAGACCCGACGTATCGGGTGCACAGCAGATCTCTGGCTGCTTCATACTCGCTGAACAAAGGGCGATACCGCAGCGTGCTTGCCTACGCCCAGTCCAACAAACGTTCGGTGTCTAACATGAGCTGACTCACCAAAGACCCGACATATCGGGTGCACAGCAGATCTCTGGCTGCTTCATACTCGCTGAACAAAGGGCGACACCGCAGCGTGCTTGTCTACGCCCAGTCCAAACGTTCAGTGTCTAACATGAGCTGACTCACCAAAGACCCGACATATCGGGTGCACAACAGATCTCTGGCTGCTTCATACACGCTGAACAGAGGGCGGCAGCGCGCAGCGTGCTTGCCCGCTGAAGCCAGCGCATGAGTTCGCCAACCAGCCACGTGTGAAATTAGTCGGGACACGTACATACGTACCTTCTGAAAATATCAACAAATATACTACAATGCAACATGGTTAAGTGGGATCTCAATAAACCGCGTGGCCAATTTAGATGGATCAGTATAGGTGACTCTGAAACTAAAAGGCAGTTAGATCTGTTCTGTTGTCTATTCAAAATCGAATTCCTGATCTGAATGTGACTATTTTTAATTATGTCCGCAGTTTTACTTGTCACTAAAATTTCTTGTTCCTTGGGACGGATCTTTTAACGTCATGCAGTTTCAGATTTACTCATACTTACGAACCCATATAAATACATGGGTCACCAGCTGTAGTATCATTGGTACCTTATGAGCAATAGTTTCTCCCTGGTTGTCAATATAATACTGCGCTGTGTAAATGTGGCTCAGTGATATATTAAGTTTCCTTCTAAATGGCAGCAGCTGAAGCTCTAATTCCGTTAATTTGTACACCACATCGGCCCGCAACTGTTCCAGAGGCTTTATACTCGTTAAATGCAACCTTTGAGTTCTTGACGCTAAAATTACAATGAAAGTCAATGTAGGTAAGTATCAGCCAGTATCAGGGTAATACACAGCTTAAGAAACAAAAGCTGTCTCTCCTGTGGACATACAATTAGTGACTCCGAGTCAGCAAACTTAAGATTTATTTAAATGGGCCGAAAGTTGGCCAGGCGTCCCACACGCCGATGTAGACTTGACTAAAAAATATTGACTACAGACCCCTAACTTTTGCTATGTCCACAGGAGATACGCGAACAAAAAAAAAATGCTTAATTTTAAACTGAGCATATGTAGACAAAACTCCGCAAAACCAATGAATAAACAGTATTGAAAGCAAGAGTTGATTGTCACAATCACTAAATAATAACATACACACGATTGCATTTCTACTCCTTTCGTTATTATATTAGTCTTCTGGTCATAGCACAGGCTGAGCCTAGTACCTATAATAACGTTGATATTTTTTCTTTAATAATGGAGAAAACTATAAACTAAATAAAAACTAAAATGTATTGAAATAAAATCTAGTAGGTAGCTTAAACTAAATTAAATACAGGGTTATTTGTAATTCACTGGCATCCTCTTAACCCTGAATTCCTATCACTCAAACAAATGTTTTTTGTTTTACGACTTTTTAAAATGAGGAACTTTTTTTTCCCATACAAATACACAGAGTATCGTAAAAATAAGAGGTAAACTCAAATATTCAAAATGTTATTACACCAGAAATATTAAGTTATGACAAAAGCCGTAAAACAAAAAACATTTGTTTAAGTGGTAGGAGTTTAGGGTTAAAAGGATGCTAGTGAATTACAAATGACCCTGTATAAAAATTAATTTAGAACTAAGCTTTACCTGAGGTTTCGCCAGCGTAAACCTAGAAGTTGAATTTAAATTCCGGGATTTCGCAAATATTCCCGTGGGAATTCTCAAAAATGCATAGTGGATATCATAACGTTACAAAAAACACCCGCGTCAAACTCCATCCCGATTCCGTGGCAATATCGGGATGAAAAGTAGTAGTAGATTCAAGATATCCAGCCAATCTGCATACCAAATTTCGTGCAAATCTGTCCCGCCCTTTTTACCGTGAAAGAGTAAACAAAGACACGCACATACTCAAAAACTGTTGCGTTTATAAAATTATTATAGGCTTAATTTGTATAATTAATGATTAATGAAATTGAGGAATTTTCAATACAATTTATAGACACGAAAAGGAACAATTTTATCTTAGGAATTTCGTGAAGCGTAGTGCCTTTTACGCTTTATCAAATATTGCTTTATATTTATTGTTGGATGCGGATGGCACGAGACTAAGACAATATACTAAGATTAAATAAAGAACAGTAATGGTGTCAAATTAATGAGCAGTTATGGTGTTCAAAATGATCTACACCCCTCTTATCACTTTGGCAGTAGAGTCGCACTTCTGCTGCCTGTAGGTACAGCCAAATCTAGTATTGCAATGCAAGAAACTGAATGAGTTTACCTAGCGTTTCCAGCCTCCCAGCGGTAGTTAAATCTGAAACCTGTGCGCCGACATTTTCTAGTTGATCCACGAGTGATGGCAAATCCTTTCCCACCACGGGCCCATTATATTCCAGCCTGAAAGTAAACTAGTAATACAAATCCACGGTGGCTCGTCGGTGGCTGTTTTCTTGGAGTCGTTTCAATATTGTTTTATACATTTTTATACTTACCTAATTTTATTTTATCATCATCATCATATCAGCCGAAAGACGTCCGCTGCTGAACAATGAACATAGGCCTCCCCCAAGGCTCGCCAAACAGACCGGCTTCGCACCATCCGCATCCGACGCGTTCCAGCAACCTTAATCAGGGTCGTTGCTCCATCTTGTTGGAGGCCTACCTACACTGCGCAGTTTATTTAAAAAAAAAAGAATATACAACCGAATTGAGAACCTCCTCCTTTTTTTGAAGTCGGTTAAATGAGTCAAGAAAATTAGAAATCAGAGACACTCTCTAGGGTAATCTGTTTGAAGTGCTCTAATATTTGGAATTAGATATAATAATAACAAACGTTTAACGTTTATCTACGGGATCGAATTAGGAATGAGATTCGTAGAAGTACACTAAGATTTGTAAAAGTGTACAAACGCGACGGATTCGCTGCGCGCTCGCGACTAAATCGTTACGCATTCGTGGCGAAATCGTTGCGCGCTTGCGGCGATTTTGCTGCACGCTCGCGGCGTACATGCTGCGCGCTCGCTTCGCTTTAAGGTCCATACTACACGGGCGGTTCTCCCGCCGCGGGAAACCGCTTATGAACCGCCACTAGACACAATTTTATATGGAAGTTGTACGGTGCAAACTACACTGCGCAGCTCCGTCGAGCGGTTACCCCGCGGCGGGAAACCGCCCGTGTAGTATGGGCCTAAGTACGTTCCCAAATCGCCAGTGGGATATGGTTCTTAGTCTTTATCGCCCCTTGCTTGAAAACATTACGTCTCAGTTTAAGTGTTAAACTCAGTTTTAGCGTTAAATTCCTTTGCATCAATGTGCACTGTATTATTTTATTTTAGATAAGCTAAAAGCATAAATACCGTTTACGTGAAAAACTTAAAAAAAAGTCCTTGCATGTATTACTTACAAATCTGATATGGAACTTATGCTATTTTTTTCTAATTTGGGACGTCATCTTGTATTAGGGATTTGTTAATTATCACATACAGAGGGGCTCTGTCTAAGTTTTTTTACATATATTTCATTAAATAATAAAATAAATAAATAAATATTAGGGGACAATCTTACACAAATCGACCTAGTCCCAAACTAAGCAAAGCTTGTACTATGGGTACTAGACGACGATAAACATACTTATATAGATAAATAAATACTTAAATACATAGAAAACATCCATAACTCAGGAACAAATATTCGTGCTCATCACACAAATAAATGCCCTTACCGGGATTTGAACCCAGGACCTCTTGCTTCGTAGGCAGGGTCACTACCAACTAGGCTAAAGCGGTCGTTAAATGAGTTAAGTGTAATATTTGAATTCATCTTACCTGTACTTAGACAAGTTGACATTAGACACCTGTAAGATTCTATTTAACAGCAGATTAAAATTCACCGATATTGTTTTCAAGAATCGAACATCGATTGACGACGAGAGGCCCGCGAAGTCAATTTGAAGTTTGTCCCATTCAAAATACGACGTTTCCTTGTTGACGTCCAAAACTTTATCCAATTGGAACACGACGTATGCTGGCCGATCCTTTTCACAGTCCCTAGAATTATTAAATTATTATATCGAAGGACCAATAAACTACATAAAAATAAATACCTACAGAGAAGTGAAGCGGTTCAAGATAGGAATTGATTGTTAAAAAGGCTTGTGCACATTTTGATACTGCTTTGACTAGTTTTCTTCAAACCCATAAGCATAAGTAGGTTTAGGTAGCAACTGAATCTTTGAACTTGATTTTTACCCACTTGTTATGTTGTTACTTGGGAATTGTACGTAGTTCTGATGGATGACAATACTATGGACAATATAATAATATGGTACCATCAAACAGATTTGATGATGGAGTCAGGATCTAGACACTGCAACTTAAAGACAAAAGCACGTAACCTAGCCGTGATTGGGCTTGTTAGAATTTTATTGTCTTGGGGTGCAATTTGACCAACAATGGTATTAATTCAGGGTATCATTTAGTCTTCACAGAAGAATCAGGCAGGCGTACTATTAAAGCGTGTTTTTAGTTTTTAAAATTATACATATACCACAGTATATAACAGATATCCGTTCCATAAAATAATAGTAAATTAACAGAGAGTTGTCGAACGTAGCAATATATGACGGAGTTGCACAAAACTTTTTTATACGATTTTAAATCAAGTTAATAACGATTCTGAGCTTTTTCTTTTCAAAAATAATCTTATTAAAAGGCGATTTGATGTTTAAAATAAATTGTCATAATAGCTACCTTAGTCTAATTAAGGAAACCGGCTTAAATTGTTTCCCATTTATTTCCTTTTCGTAGTATTTATTTGCACAAGGTATTAAGCCCTTTAAAATTTAACGACTTCTTGTGAATTTATTTGTTTGATATTCGGTAAAGGATCTAATTGTCCATAGTGAAAATAAACGGATCACTCACGTTATTTTCACTATGAGTGAGTCTCACGGTAGTTTCATGTTTAAAGATCTAATTGTCCAGAATAATTAACAATGGGAAACTGTAATTTAGATTTAACATAGACGTCTTATTATTTGTCTGGTGTTATGGACCGACATAAAGCTTTATAAAGTTATCATTCTTTGGGTTTGGGGGTTAAAGTCACTCGCGTCCGTAGGTTTACCCTCGAGTCCCTACACGTGACCCCTGGGTGGTGCCAAATGAGTGACATTTCTAGAGTGGTAGAGCCTTGCTGCTTTACAGCACGATTTGGGCTGGCTCGCCCGGTGTAATACCACCTTCACACAAAACGTCGGCGTGAAATGATTGTATTTATTACCGTTGTGTTTCGCCTGATAAGTGTGAACTCCGGAGCCCTTCCCTCCCCCTCTAATTTCAGTATGGCTGCGGTATTTAAAAAAACAACACTACCCCAAGGGGGTACCGCCACTTTTTGTGGAGGAGAATCCCCCCCTGACCGTTCCCGTTCAGGCTGCCCGTCGTTTTTTGGGGAGGGCAAAATCCCGCTTGGTACTGGTCGCAGGGGCAAAAAGAGACGGGCGTCATTGGTATCCCTTCGCACGCTTTGTGTGGATTTCTGCAACATAAGGGGAATTCACTCGAATCTAAATGCTGTCCATAACCATCTTGAGACAGAGAAGCCAGCCCTGTTATTTTTAACCGAGACGCAGATATCCCCCCCTTCTGACATCACTTACCTGCGCTACCCGGGGTACAACGTGGAGCACTCTTTTGTGCCGCGCGCTGGGGTCTGCGTCTATGTCAGGGAGGATATGTGCGTCCGTCGCCTCAGCAGCCTCGAAGTAGGGGACCTGTCCGTTATCTGGCTACGCGTAGACTGCGACGACCATCCTCGTATCTACGCCTGCCTCTACAGGTCCCATAGTGGAGATGCCGAAACTGATCGACTCATTGAGCACGTTCAATCGGTGACGGATTCCCTCCTTCAGCAGATCCCCTCCGCTGAAATAGTCATTTTGGGCGATTTCAATGCCCATCATGTCGATTGGCTGGGGTCACGCACAACTGACCATGTGGGGAGATCTGTGTATGACTTCGCTTTAGCCTACGGCCTGACCCAACTGGTTGCCTCGCCTACGAGGATACCGGACGTGGCCGCTCATGTTCCTTCCTTACTGGACCTCATGCTGACCTCTCACCCAGACACTTATCGCGTTTTTGTTGACGCACCACTAGGCTCATCTGATCACTGTCTAGTCCATAGTATCAAGCCTCTCACAAGACCGACGCGCTCTCAGTATGAAACTAGCCGCCGTGTCTGGCATTATAAATCAGCGGACTGGGACGGGATGCGAACCTTCTTTGCGTCCTACCCTTGGGCTCAGGTCTGCTTCTCGGCATCTGATCCGAACGCTACCGTTAGCGCCGACTCTGTCACCGATGTAATCCTTCAGGGAATGGAATTATATATTCCAAACTCGTTGGTCCGCATCGGTGGTAGATCCCAACCATGGTTTGGCCGTTCCTGTAAACTAGCCTCCCGTCAGAAGCAGGAATGTTACCGGACATGGGCTAAGGCGGTAGCGTCTCAGGATCCCAACACTTGCGCGTACAAAAAGAAGCTAAATGCTGCCTCTAGGTCGTTTAAGAGAAGCATTGCTAAAGCGAAGTCAACATTCATAGGCAGAATTGGCGAGAAGCTACTGCGTCTTCCGTCGGGTACTCGAGCGTTCTGGTCTCTCGCCAAAGCTGTCCTTGGAAATTTCTGCCAGCCGACCTTTCCACCTCTGAGCGCTAATGGTGGTTCCCTGGCCCACTCTGCGAAAGAGAAAGCCGATCTTCTGGGCTCTCTTTTTGCGTCTAACTCGACTTTGGATGACGGGGGTAATACACCGCCGACCATACCGCGGTGTGCTCACTTTATGCAGAGCATTCGGTTCTTGCAAAAAACTGTGCGCAAGGCCCTTTTTTCCCTAGACATCCATAAGTCGAGTGGACCAGATGGAATCTCACCAATTGTGCTTAAAATGTGTGCTCCCGAGTTGGCAGCGGTCCTTACGCGTCTTTTCCGGCTTTCCTACTCTACTGGCGTTGTCCCGTGTGGATGGAAGACAGCTCTCGTGCATCCGATCCCTAAAAAGGGCGATCGCTCAGACCCGTCCAACTACAGACCGATAGCTATCACCTCTTTGCTCTCCAAGGTAATGGAGTCGATTATTAACCGCCAGCTCTTAGGTTATCTGGAGGAGCATCAGCTGATTAGTGACCACCAATACGGTTTTCGTCGTGGTCGCTCAGCTGGTGATCTTTTGGCTTATCTAACACACCGTTGGGCTATGGCAATTGAGAGCAAAGGGGAAGCCTTGGCAGTTAGTTTGGACATAGCGAAAGCCTTTGATAGGGTTTGGCACGGAGCTCTGTTGTCTAAGCTTCCGGCGTACGGAATACCTGGAAAGTTGTGTTCTTGGGTTGCAAGTTTTCTTTCGGGTCGGAGCATCAAAGTTGTAGTCGACGGCTCATGTTCTGACTTAAAGCCTGTAAACTCTGGTGTCCCGCAAGGTTGCGTTTTATCCCCCACGTTATTTCTTCTGCATATCAATGATATGTTGCATGATACCAATATTCATTGCTATGCAGATGACAGTACTGGGGACACGTATTATACCGGTCGCGCTAATTTATCCAGGGAACACGTCATTGAAAGCCGGAATATACTTGAGTCTCAAATTGAGATCATGCTGAAGCATGTCGCAGATTGGGGTAGACTAAACTTAGTTCAGTTTAATCCCCAAAAGACTCAAGTATGCGCGTTCTCCACTAAAAAGGATCCCTTTGTTGTTTCGCCTTGTTTTGATGGTACTCCCCTTGATGCCAAATCGTCTATTGGGATCCTGGGTGTCGACATTTCGAGTGATGTTCAGTTTCGTGGTCATTTGGAAGGCAAAGCTAAGTTAGCTTCTAAAAAATTGGGGGTGCTTAATAGAGCGGGACGGTACTTCTCGCCAGCCCATCGCTTACAACTTTATAAGGCGCAGGTTAGGCCGCACATGGAGTACTGCTCTCATCTCTAGGCTGGGGCACCCAAGTACCAAATTCTTCCATTTGACCGCATCCAACGTAGAGCTGCTCGATTTGTCGGTAATCAGGCACTCTCTGGCCTACTCGATCCTTTGGCTTTGCGGAGGGATGTGGCGTCTCTCTGTATATTATACCGTATCTATCATGGGGAGTGTTCTGACGAACTGTTCGAATTGCTGCCTGCGGCTAAATTCCACTACCGCACTTCGAGGAACCGTTTGTCTTTCCATCCTCACCATCTTGATGATTGGCATTCTAGTACCGTGCGTTTTAAGCGAAACTTCTTTCCTCGCACGACAAACATCTGGAATCAGCTTTCTGCGGCAGCATTCCCGGAGCGTTACAACTTAGGGATCTTTAAAAAACGAGCCTACCAATTCCTAAAAGGGTCGGCAACGCACCTGTGATGCCCCCCGTGTTACGGGTGTCCATTGGCGACGGTGATCGCTTTCCATCAGGTGACCCGTCTGCTCGTTTGCCACCTCTTATATAAAAAAAAAAAAACCTACTGTAATAAACATACAAATATGAAAAACACAAAAGCCCCTTGAAATATAAATGAAAACTGACCTTATACCATATAAGTATGTCTAATAGTCTAGTGAAGAAAGGTAGGGTTGTGGTTCACTAACATGGAATCGCCAAGAAACGCCCGAAACAATCAATTCCATACGTATCCATTACCTGAGGACATCCTTGACTGATACGTCGATGGTAATATTTTCCAATTCCAAGAACAAAGCATCGAAAATTCCTTGTTTATTCGCCAGGAGAGGGGACGGCCGGTCTAGAAGAGCTGACAGTGTTTCGTACTGGGGACTATCCCAAAGAGCCCGACAGACAAACACCTGAAAAAAGACTATATCATCATCATTATTATCCAATTTATTTTATATTCGTACGTCCTACTGCGCAAGCTACACAGAAAAGACGTGGGACGGGGGCGCGTCGCAGTCGCGGCGCCCCTAGAATCAGTTTTTATACGAAAAGTATAGAAGCGTTGCGATCCAAAGCAAACAGAAGAGACGGGACGGAGACGCGGCCTGCGAACAAACGACGCAGACTGCGACGCGCCCCCGTCCCACGTCTCTTCCGTGTGGCTTGCGCCTAGCGGTTTGACCTATATCCTCACAAGCAGAGGGTCGTGGAGTCAAGCCCGAGATCGCGAAAAAAGAATGAGAAAAAAACTTGAAGTTATGAAATGTAGGTAAGAGGGCCATTCTACTTTTCGTTGACCAGTCATTTTTAGTAATGTGCTCTTCAAATATTTTTTTTACAAAAACGGTAAAGTGCTCGGTTTTATCATTAATGATTTAAATAGGCACATAATTAAGCTTATATTTAAAATTATCACTACGCATAAAGAGTAATCATTATTATCTATAAAGTAGGTAACGCAGTGAACATGCGTGTCCCCGCCATTTGTATGGAAATTGGTGTATTTTCTGCTGAGTTACCAATTTTTTCCACAAAATTTCTTTCAATTTAAAGTTTTTTTGCTTTAAAATATTAAATTTAGTTATTTCAGTTTTCATATAAGTTATTTACACCTGAAAAAAATCACCAGGTATGCCTTATATTTCACGAAAGATTAATGGTTACTTAAAAGTAGAATGGCCCAAGAACGTGTTACATAACTTTACGAGTACAAACCTATTCAATTTAATTTAATTCGTTACTCAATTTTAACTTGTGAGTCATCTATCACCTAACTTGCCTAATTCGAATGAATTAGTAAAAATTAAGGTTTATTAGTTTTAAGTTATTGACATTTTAATTTCATTTTGTTTTATTGAATGTGTATTATCTGAAATCTAATTTAATTTAATTATTATTTAAATTTATAACTATCGCTAATCATAGTATAAGATATTATGTTACCAACAAAATAAGAATTTAAAATGTTCTAAATAAAATTCATTCATTCATTACTAAATTTAAAACGAACGAATTGAACGCGAGACATCAAATTTTACACAAAAAGTACGATCCGAGGCAAGTTTAACTGATAAGCATTGGCGTTTGAATCTTTTGCCTTTGCCTAGCCTTTGCCCAAAGAATATGAATCTTACCTCAGCATGGCCCGCAATAACAAAAATGGCGGATATGACGCCCCATAAAACAAGGGATGCGAGGCACATCCAGACGGCAGACCTGTAAACATTCATTATTTGTTTATAGCTGTAAGTCATGCGTTTGACTTCATTTTGTTTGAGGAATTGCGGGAATGCCTACGTCTACCGTTGCGTAGATAGGTATAAGAAGCATAGATGAATTAACGAATAGAGTTAAAATTACAAAAATACCAAATTTTTTATATAAATAAAATAGTTACGTTTCGGTCGAAATAGATTTTTTCACTTTCGTGCAGCGGAAATTACAATAACAGCATAACATTAACAGCTTCCCATCTTTTTACTCATATACATATGAGTGAAATAATTGCCAAGTTCATTTATTTAAAAAGATCCCTGAATTTGGCGACCAGATGGCCTAGTGGTTAGAGAACCTGACTATGAAGCTTGAGGTCCCGGGTTCGATTCCCGTGTCGGGGCAGATATTTGTATGAAAAATACGAATGTTTGTTCTCGGGTCTTGGGTGTTTAATATGTATTTAAGTATGTATCTAAGATGTTTATCCGTTGCCTAGTACCCATAACACAAGCTTTGCTTAGCTTACTTTGGGACTAGGTCAATTGGTGTGAATTGTCCCGTGATATTTATTATTATTATTATTATTAATTTAGAGAAACCGTTAGTTAATAATCAAGCCTGGCTGATAAGTAGTCTAGACAGTATTTTTCTCCTTTTAGTTTGAAGTAACATCAAGTGCAAATGAGTTTTTAATACTCGTGGTAAACTGCGTAGCTAGCTAATTATGCATGTTATTATTATTATTATGTACTAGGATCATCATTATCTAACTACCTAGTCGAACGCTAAACTTAAAGTATAGTCGGGGTAAGAAAAGGTTCGTCACTTTTCGACCTTAACTCGTTGACATAGAGTCAAAAAGTGACGAACCTTTTCTTACCCCGACTATACCTATGTAATAATCATGGTTACGGAGATAGAGCCACTGCGAATCTGAATCCCGTTTATATATCCCGTGGAAATTTTCGAAAATTCCTTCTCAGTGCCCAATCTATGACCATCAAGCAATATGTTTGTCAAATTTCAAGTCTCTGATTCCAGTAGTGTAGGCTGTATTTACGTTGTCTGTTAGTTAGTCAGACGCGCTTTTATAGGCATAAGATGATATTATCCTATACTAGCTGTTGCCCGCGACCCCGTTTGCGAAGAATTCGTTTATTTGTATCTCGCGGGAACCGTGGCATTTTCCAGGATAAAAAGTATCCTATAATGTTTACCTAGCTAGGTTTTAAACCATCTGTGTTCCCATTTCAACGTAAAATAGTACAAACATCCACAAATCCATCCATCTTTGCAAAGTTTAACGTTCATTATAATATTAGCGAGAACTGGGATGGGATATGGATCATTTACTCGTATTTTCATGGCTTGGCTGAGTTTAGCACTGCTGAAAACTAATTATTTACTGCTTAGCTACATCGCCCTCACGCGTCAAATAAGGCGAAACATTTTAGTCCCGAGTGAAAGCCAGATTTTCACAAAAGAAAAAGGTGCTGATATTTTTTCATAAACATATTTTTTACATAACTAAATAACCTTTCGTTGAAAAATCTGACAATTAGACTTCATATAAACAGGTTTCATTTTTCCTGGAGCCTAAGAAACCTAAAACCTCGTGCCTAGTTACTTACAATAGCGTCCAATGCTAAGATAAAACAGCAAAAATGCAGCATACGAAAAACATAATTAGAAAAAATACTTACACTTGCAATGTTCGTTTGGCATGCTCTTTGCGTTTTCCACATCCACACGTCATGGCGAGGAGTATGAGTGTCATTACGAATCCCAAAGTTACAACGCAAGCTAAGGGCAGACAAGAACATTTTTGCTATGAACATTTTGTTAGGCGTTTGTGAGTAAAGCAGTCGAAGTTTGCTCCGGAGATGTTTAACATTATTATTGATCCTAAAATGCTGCTGTTTCAAACTTCTGAATACAAATTTGTTAATAGAGAAACGAGAACTTTACATGGAATGGCTAGAGTATACTTGGAAATCTTGCCGTGTTTCCCGCAATGAAGTCAATGTAGGTAATTCAACTCAAGGTAAACCTAGATTGAATTAACCTAGGAGGGTAGAGTGGCCACATCTGATGTGTTATTGAAGTATTTATCTAACAAGAACAAACGCATTTAAAGGTTATTAGGGTAAAAAAGCATGGGGCGCATTTAAAGGGGTTAGGGTAGGGTTACTAGGGTATATGTATGTTCTCGTAATTTGAATTAATTATGTTTTTATAGCCTACCTATAATATTATACGTATAATGTCCCAATGAAAATTATTATGAAAATTATGAAGTAATATTATATTTGATGAATAAATAAACTGAACTATCAACGAATATTGTCGCTTTAGAGCAACATACTACATTTAAAGCTCATCATAATTTCGGCCTATATTCCACTGAAGGGCACAGGTCTCTTCACAGACTGAGAGGGCTTTGGTTATAGTTCCCACTCACCACCATCACTCCACCACACTTAAGTTTTATTTTATCTTGGGTGTTTAATATGTATTTAAGTATGTATTGTAACGGAACCTCCCCCCCCCCTGTTTAAAAATCCCCCGCTACCTAAAGCTATATATCCTGTATCTATTGACGGCTGAAAACTGAATTAAACTGAATTGAATTGCTGAAATATTGAACTAAATTACCTATCTATCTTATTAAAACTATGTATCTAACTCTGAACCAAAATAAATAAAGAATTTAAATACTGAAATCTATACGGCGTAGAAACCTAAGATTATTTATATTGGTCGTGATACGTGATATGGCCATGTGATCGTCTAGTACCTAAGAGAACCCTTCGTTGTGTCCGTGCCTAAGTAACCCTGGAACTTTTAGTGAAGAATAAAGATTGGACTACCTATAAATATTTATTATATAGCGGCTAGTAACTTTATGCTAATTTTATTTAGAGGAAATGGTTGGTATTGAATTGCATAAGAGAAGACAGTTATAGAGTTTTATCTATGTATTAGAGTGGGTAAGTAAGTCTTAAGATAGATTATAGCCTAGAAGAGTAAATCAGAAGTGTTTGGAGTAGATATTAGACAGAAATATGGTATTCTAACTTAATAATATTCTATCTATAATGGTAATGAAGATATATGGTTGCCCATATTTTGATTCAGGTTATAGGTAACTTAAGTAGTATTGAAGAAGAGGTAAAGATAGTTAAATGGCAGAGGTAATTTCAGATTTATAAAGTCATTGGTCAATAGTCTGTGTCATGTACTTGTAGGCAAGGAATTTTATATTGCGGCTATGTTTGAGAGCCCACTCCCCGCTCTCAAAGGTGGTCTTCGACTCCAAACTGGGACTCAAACCTCCCCCGCATGTACTCTGATGGAGCATACTACTTTTTCCTTGCAGGTAATTAGAATATAACATTATAACATTGTATAATAGAAGAGGGCAATCAAAGGGAATGTCAGTTATAGCCAGAGGCTGTCCCTGGGTCAATCCTGTGATCATAATACTCCTGCATTAGCAAACCAACTTCAGTGGTAATTGTAAACTTCTCTGGTTTATCATAATGACTAATGAGTAGCTACCGGGTCCCTTGGTACCGGTAAACCACTAACTTGCTTCAGCCTTAGTTTTAGTCAGAGTGACTTCCATTGTCAGTTTATAAAATAAGCATTTGGTATAACTTTTACCATCAAATTTAGTTGATATAACTAGCCACTACAGGACCAAATAACCCAAGGTTGCTTTACCAGGGACGACCACCGACTTCAAAGGAGATTCTACTTTTCAACAATTAAATGTTCATAGTGAGTTTGTTGAGTTTTATTTTGACTCACTAAATCGCAGCTACTAGGGTTTACTAGATAGGACATATGGATGAAAGGGAAACCCTGAAATCTTTCATCCGTCGGAAAGTCTAGAGCGTCATAGTCAAAGTCAGTCAATGCCTCAGGCATTAGTAGTTATGTCATCAAATGTAGCCCTTTCCCACAACACAAAATAGCACAATGAAGAACTGCCATGTTTAGGTAGTAATATTAAATAAGTCAGGCGGCATAGCAATGCCCCCCAACATCAATTAGCATGATGAAGTACAGCAGATAATAATTGGTTAATGGTAATAATATTAAGTAAGTCAGATGGCATATCTCAGCCCTCCAACCCATTATAATATAATGCAGAACAGAAGATAGTTAATGGTAATATTATTAAGAGAGTCAGATGGCATATCACAGCCCTCCAACATATTATGGTTTAATGAAGAACAGAAGGTAGTTAATGGTAATAATACCTATCCCTGATAAACCTATCCTAGCAGCTAAACTATCCATCTATTCTACACGAAATTGGCAAGCTAGGAATCCGGATTCCACATTTACAACTACCGCGGGGCCCCTCTCCAACTGATAAGAGAGGGCCTATCCTAAACTAATGCCTACGTTGAGCGGGTTGACTCGAGACCTACTTCCTATACCCGTGTGCTTCTGGCATCCATCTGAGGGGATTGGGATAGATGAATACCAGAGTGTAATATATATATAAATAGATAAGCGGACTAGGTAGATGATGAGGTTGAAACACCGGTTATGGCGCTCCAAACCCTTCAACACCCAGGGAGAACTTGGGTCCGACTCTTGAGTTATAATACAGACCCCCACCCTTCTCCAAGGAGTGGTACCCTAGCCTTAAACGCCTCCGAGATGGGCTAAACTGTCAGTTGGCACCGTTAGGTGACCCATTTATCCCTTCTCAGAGGTCAGCTCTTACTTAGCTGAAGTCTAGATCAGTTCTCCAATATACTAATATAACACTCCCACACAGCAATCCCCCCCAGACCCCGCTAAACTCCAACTTAGCTACCAAATATCCATGTAATCTCCCAACAGTGAGTATACTATAACCATGTTTGGCGATAGATACCCAGAGCCAGGCAATCACACAGAAAAACCCCCCATTTAATTAACACAAGAAATAAATCAACACATAATAAAGGTAAAACACAGCAAAGCCACAATAAAAAAATGAGAAAGTAATAACCCAAGGAGAACCTTACCAGACCCGTAGTCAAAATGCGAAAAAGTCCCTTCTACTCTGCGCAGTCCCTTTTATACCCTTGCCTCGACGATACCCACCGAAACACACTTTATCACAGTATAATAATGATCAGTAGGGTGTCTCGGCAGCGACCTTAATTCTACCCACCTACGCGACCTCGGCACACAACCTCGCGATAGAGCGCCACTCTTCAGTTATGTTTTGATAATGTCACATAATTATCATCATCATAATTTTTAACACTTAATTAAGATTAGAAGTTGAGATTCGTAATAACGATATGATATATATATATATATATATATAAATGTTCCACTGAATCTATTGCACGCGCATAACTTTCGATCGACTGCACCAAGTTCGATTATCTCCACAAACCGTATTGTACTTTTGAACGGTTTTATTCAGTTTCATAGCTACGTATATTTGCCACCTATGAATTAGCTACGGAGAAGTATTTGCACCTCTTCGGCTGGGATGCGCGAGGTTTCATTGTTAAAAATTCACATTCTGCTAAATAACTTCATTAGATATGTTTTTACATGTCTCGATTCAAATTAAGGCCGACATTGAAACGAGCCACAATACCAATAAAAAGGTTACACTACCAATCTGTAGCATATCAATTACCTCCGTACGTAATAAATGTGCGGTCCCGTGCTGATCGAACGTACTATGCTAGCCGAGCTATGCTAAGATTTCGTGGCTCATAGGTACTTTTCGCGTTCCGGCCGTTTGTATGAAAATACTCTACTGATCATTCACTACACTGTGCCCTAGATCCATCGGCATGAAAACAACTTGAGAACCCCGTATCTCACGCGCAGTCTACCCGCTAGTCAGTATTGTTGGCACAGAATTCATTTCTAAATCCCCAGGGTCTTTATGTCGTTCGCATAAAGTGCAGTATTGCTTAACCCGACTCGCAGGTAATTTGGTCAGCCCGTGCATCGTGTTCTTATTTGAACATTTTAGCAATTAAAATATTTTAACATCATCATCATCATCTCAGCCGAGACCCACCCAATACTGAACATAGGCAAAAACTGAGTTCGTTTACATGAAACTGGCTGTACCAGCATGTAACAAAGGACTGTTGAATTCAGATCCGATTAATACATATAGGTGAATTTAAATAACCCAACGAATCCTAAGGTAATAGCTTGGGTCCTTACCAAGGTACATAAGAATACCAATTAAATATCCCAACGAATTATAAGGTAATAGCTTCGGTCCTTACCAAGGTACATATGAATACATTAATACATATAATTAATGTTTTTCCCTCTTAGACCATTTTACGGGCCTGAAAATATTATATAAACATATATTTGTGAATGAGACGGTTTTCAGAATCTGAACCGTCACATCGCCTCCCAATGTTTGCGCAAGTGAGGATCCGTTAAACTGGAGAAAACATTTAAACCAATATTCACAAATATATTGATCTAAACATCAACACCCAAAATTTATTAGCAGTTTCCCCAAGAGTGAGGCTTGTGACGTGGTGTGTACTTTAAACCCAAAGATAATGATCAGAGTAAGAAGGTCGTCTTATAACTTCTAACTTACTAATTATGGATATTTATCACATCTCCAGGTAGGTTCTAGATAGAGGAACTGGTTGTGAAGCAGTCAGCCCTAGTAGCATTACATCGGCCCTTCCACCCCAGTCTTGCCCCTGCCTGTCGACCAGAAATGGAACTGCCAATGTAACCCCTTCCAAAACCGGATTAGCTTTTCACTCAGCAAATCGTCCCTGTGGTCATAACATACCCATTAATCAAAAAGTCCAGCCAAAGACGTTCACTTAATACAAAAACCATTAGCCTTTCGGTGTGGGTGCAGTGTGCTCGAAGTAAGCATCGGCTTCCTAGCACTTGCTTTGAAGCCCTACATGTAGAGTAACGATTTCCTGGCACCAGCCTCAACGCTGATGTCGATTTCGACTTAACCTATCACCATTTGCGCAAGAAAATCATTTGGTGAGTGCTGTATCAAGGGTTGACTGCCAATAAACCATCCTTGTCATCCACAGAACTACTGAACTGTTATAGCCCTTCACACTAGTTTTTTTTTTTCACATTAAAACAAACTTGCACATTCACCTGCATCCTTCCTCATTCACTCCCTCAATCACTTCTTTCACCCACCTCATAACAGTCCAGTAGTTTCAACAGGAACCAAAGACGTTACTAATACCTTTTAATTAAAAGGAGAAAGTTAGGTAAATATCTTGAAGTTAAGAAAGAACAATCTCCCCACTTCCACAAACCAACTAACTACCGTCGTGGAACTAGAACGGCACATCGCGGTCAGTAAGCGCTTCAGTGCCAATACATTGTCAAAACTTAATACTAGGCCCTACAATTGCTTCCGTAAGTGAGAAAATCCCAACCAGGCGAAACCGATCAAATAATGATAAACGAGCTTATAACCTTATCCTCTTAATTTATTAGCACTTTCCCCAAAAGTGAAATTGTGATGTAGTGTGTATTTATACCGAAGGATAACGACCAAAGCACGAAGGACCATTTTCCCACCTTCGACTCATTAATAATGAATATCCATTGGGCCATGAGGTAGTTTCAGATAGAGGAACTGGTTGTGAAGCAGTCAGCTCTAGTAGCATTACATCGGCCCTTCCACCCCCAGTCTTGCTCCTGCCTGTCGACCAGAAATGGAACTGCCAATGCAACCTCTTCCAAAACCGGAGTTAGCTTAGCTGTCCTTTATAACCGGGTCGTGGAGCACCCTTTGGCACCCCACAACCCTCAATGGGGCAATAGACATCCAATAAAAATCAATCTAGCCGAAAAACAAACCCTCAATACAAAAGTCATTAGGCTTTCGGAGATTGTGTAGTGTGTTTGTCCCTAACGTTTCCATTGGGTGTAGAGTAATGACTCTCTGGCGCCAGCTTCAAGCTGATGTCGATTTCGACTTAACCTATCACCATTTGCGCAAGAAAATCATTTGAAGGGTGCTGTATTATGGGTTGAGTGCCAATAAACCATCCTTGTTATCCACAGAATTTCTGAATTGTTATAGCCCCTTATACTATAACAGTGGTTCTTATTCCTTTTAGCTGGCGACCCAAAATACAAATATATTTGAAGCTTCGTGACCATAAAGTTAAATATTATAAAAAACATATTTTCCTTATTCAAGTGAAAGTTATCTTTAAATTAGTTATTATAATATTCGCGACCCATCTCATATCGCCCGTGATTTAAATTTAGGTCGAGACTCAAGGTTAAGAAACGCTGTACCTACTAGAACGACAAGTCCTACTCTTTCCACTTTTTTTTTTTATTTTAGCAACTATCAAGTCACACATCTACCCTTGTCCTTCCTCAATCTCTGTTTCATTCATGCTATAACAATCCACCAATTCAGACAGGATACTCAGATGTGAGCAATAAATAAAATAAATTTAAAGTAAAAGGAATACTTAAACTCTCTCACTTCCGATAAACAATAACCTACTGTAATTTTGAAACGAGCTTCCCTATAATTATTTTTAATCCGATATATACCTACAATGTTTATTGCGTTTTACCCTATATTAATTTAGTATTACTCATAGACCAAATCCTAACCTTACTCATTCATTGTAAATAAAAGGAACGAGGTTTTTTTTTTTAAAACTAATTTTACCTAGGTATTAAAACTAGTTTTACTTTTGAGCTTCAGAAACGTAGATTCAAAATATTGAAAAGTTCCCAAAATTATAATTACCTACTTACTCAGATATAATAAGATACTTAGTACATTAAAAAGAAACTTAACATTAGGTAACTACTAAATTTTTGCTGTAAATTTAACTAATTAGTGACTCCTTCACTAAGCAAAAACACTATATCTTCAGATTCCAGCTACTATCCACTTAAAGCAACAACTTTTAGTACGTATAAAGTTACTAAAAATAGGGAACCATTTCAACTTGGTTGCTAACCGGCCTACCTAAAACCTTTTCAACCTTAAAACGCCTAAAGAACCCTTCCCGCAGACCTCTAAAATTTCGGGTAGATGAACAACCGTGATGAGACTACCCCGCCTTTTTACTAACCAAATGCACTTATGACAATTCAAGCTAACTTTAAGTATCTAAAATGATTGTCCTTACACCTAATGAGTGTCTTAAATCGTTAACCAAGTTGACGTTACTTATAACTACACGACACGAGTACCCATACCAACATCAACCAGTTGTGGAATCAATATAAAATCGAATCAAAAACCAAGCGAAACTAATCGAACCTAATTAATTACGCTAAATAAGAACCTTTCCATCGTGACGAAACCTGCAGAACTACCAAGGTCCTTTCATTACGATATCTCATGCTGGGAGGTAGCCTGTGTCACTCAAACTAACGTAACTAATCGAACCTAATGAAGTACGCTAAATAAGAACCTTTCCATCGTGAAGAAACCTGCACAACTACTAAAGTCATTTCATTACGACATCTCACGCTGGGAGGAAGCCTATGTCACTCAAAATAACGTAACTAATCGAACCTTATTAAGTACGCTAAATAAGAACCTTTCCATCGTGAAGAAACCTGCACAACTACTAAAGTCATTTAATTAAGATATCTCACGCTGGGAGGAAGCCTGTGTCACTCAAAATAACGTAACTAATCGAACCTTATTAAGTACGCTAAATAAGAACCTTTCCATCGTGAAGAACCCAGCACCACTACCAAAGTTATTTCATTACGACATCTCACGCTGGGAGGAAGCCTATGTCACTAAAATTAACGTAACCAATCGGACCTAATTAAGTACGCTAAATAAGAACCTATCCATCGTGAAGAACCCTGCACAACTACCAAAGTCCTTTCATTACGACGTCTCACGCTGGGAGGAAGCCTGTGTCACTCAAATTTTGCAAAGCCCGGAGTTTAGGAAAACATGGCTAGATATTGGACTTCGCGCCAAATCTACCTACATAAACCCTTTCGACGCCAACGACATATCACCTCCGCGGGTTCCACGCCAACGACCTATATAACAGTCATGGCGTGCAGAGCGATATCTACCTACATTAAACTGTTCTATTCTATCAATCTATATACGTGTGCCTTGTGTAAAATTTTACACTTGCAAGTACTATATGATAAATGCATAAATTATAAATGACTAGCCTTCTGTTCGCATCTTCGCCCGCGATAAATTATTTTTTCCCGTACAAAATGGTACCTCTCCCGCGGCAAAAGTACCCCATGTCACTCAGTGATAATGTCGCCCTCCAACGGCCAAATTAACTTTTGAAATCGGTCCAGCAGTTTTTAAGTTTATTCGTTACATACAAAAATACAAATCTCTCCTCTTTATAATATTCCTGAAGTTATAAACGGTATAAAATGCAGCCAAAAACCCAGAAACAGGAACAGACCACCACGGTAATCTAACGGCTATCAACACGGCTCCCTCTATTACATCAGACTACTCTGAACTTGGCCATAACAAAAAGCACTGAAGTTTCTATAAAACTAAAGATCAACTTTACATGATACTGGATATTTCATACTAAACCGAATAAATGAAGAACACTGTACCTACCCGAGAAACCTCTACAACTAAAACAATCCTCGATCAAATTAGCTCTAATATCAAGAATAATATAATAAGTTTAATTTATCAATAATAAATTCAAATTTATCTGACCACAACAAACGTATTTAGAAGCTCTCCATTGTTATATAAAAAGGTATTTAAACACCACATCTTAAAGCGATTACTGGTCTATCGAAATAAACTCCACCGCTGACATCCACATTCCCATAGTAATTTCAAATTGCTATCGCCATAGTGATACTTAATAGGTCCCTCGAAATCCCAACGCAAGACGGGTGATATCAACCGCATGTAGCTCCCTACCCTCATTGTGATAAAATTTACTGTTGGTTTCTACCTATTTTGTTTTTAAACTTATTGCTAATATTATTACCTAAGCATACAGAGTTAATGTTAATATTATAAAATGTTTAATTAGTTAATGTTATTTAAATAGTCCTCTGCATGCTACTGTGTCATCTAACTGCGTAAATTGTATTCCTGAACGCCAAGTGAATTTTATTCTTTTTATTGGGAACTAATGTCTTTAACCATAAGCCATCTATTCCGAACACAAAAGGATTGCGAAAATACGATACCGCAACTTTGAAGTGCAATCTTGCCATCTTCCCTCACACTTATTAAATCTCATACTCCCTATTAAAAATATCCCGTTATAAATAACATTATACCTAAGCTTATTGGTTACCACGTAAGTTATGTAACTAATCTCCGCTATAATTACTATCTTCATTAAGTGTGAACATCACAATACAATACAACACAAATATCCCTTATTGAACACCAAAAATAGCACAGTGACATAACAAAAATAAAACCGGCTAAGAGCGTGTCGGACACGCCCAGGACAGCATTCCGTAACGAGGTTACGACGTGACGGTTTATATCAACCAATTATTTTTCTAAGGGCCCTGCATCTTGTACGGAACCTCCCAAGTAGGTACACTTTATAGATCAGGTCGCTACCCACTTCCAAAACACCAACAATTCTCAAGCTAACCTAGCCGTTGTAGATACAGATTTTATTTCATCACCTAACACACCACATAACATCATTGCAAAAATACGCCTCCCAGTACTAAAAGTCTCTGCACCACGCCGCGAGCGGACGGACGGACAGACAGTGGACAGACGGACGGACAAACGGACGGCGGACAACGGACAGACGGTGGACAACGGACTGACAAACTGCTAAAGGCAACTTCTTCCAGACAACCTACCGCTTCGTATTTAGGTATTATGTGACCTCGTATTTCGATCTGTAGTAGTAATACCTAAGATCTAATAAAACCCAGCAACCGATAGTCTAACTACCTACATAAAACATTCTTTGATCTACGTAATCAGAATAATTGAATCACAAGAGTTTTAAGTAACGAAGACATTTAGTGGGAAGCCTAACATGGTTTGGCCTAACGAATCTATAATAACCAGACTTTTCTGCCTATCTACCAACATACATACATTGTGCGCGTTTGGCAGCCGCCGCAACGAGTGACTCCCTGAAGAAGGACCACTGACCAGCCCGAAACATGTCGAGTCAAATTCCGTCCAAGACGCGAGTGATCCGTTTATTTTCACTACATACATACATACCTACCTACATACTTATATAGCCACCCACCTACCTACCCATCTACCTACCCACCTACCTACCCATCTAACTACCCATCTACCTACCTAAACTATGCATCTGATTATTTCCCTCCATTATTAATTACAAAACTTTACTATACAATAAACCATTTTGCTACGTATTATATTTCTGTAAAGACGCCGTGGCGGTCTAATGATTCGACCGATTCTCCCAAGCATAGGCCTATGGGTGCAAATCCAGACTTGCACTCGGAATCGTTCGAACGTCACGCGCAAAATTACCCTTTAATCTACCCCGAGCCCATGGCAAAGGCAAACATCGTGAAAAAACCCGCACACACCCGCGAAGATACCCAACGACGCGCGTCAAGCTTCCTACCCGCACCCAGGCCGCACAAAAACTATGGCCCATCCTCACTCTCTCGGTAAAGAGGCCCGCGAGCCGCAACGGAACGAATACAGGCTGCGACGATAATGATGATTATTCGCGTCCTACCACCCACATTAATTGTAACCGAACTAACACTACCTACCTTAGTAGACAAATACTCGTCACGACAAAAAAAGGTATTTTTTCCTTTGAATATACGCCTCCCTATCTGTACAACCTTTTGTATTTGACTAAACTATACATACACAACGACAAAATAAAGTAGGTATTATAATTTTGAATGTACGCCTCCCTAACTGTACAACCTTTTTTATTTGTATTGTATACATACACACCCCGAATATTTCCAATATATTAAAATCTCGAAGTCACGGTATCTGTTATCTCTTTCTCGAAACAACCAATTCTTAAGAAATTCCCTCTAAGTAAATTTATCAGACCCGTGTACAGGCCACTGGTTACCCTTCATACCCTATAAATCACAGATTTATAACACTACTAATCTAATCATTTCCCAAGTCCCTCTACTTAATTCAAAAGTACGTCTAGCACACCGGCGATTAAAACTACTTAAACAACAAAATGAAAAATTACCTACAGAAAAACTATCCATTCTGTAGAATTATACTTCTTAATTATTAAGAGTTGTTAGTGCCAACATAAAATCCCTAAATCGTGTCACTTTACCACCCAAGTATTTTTTTTTATTTTTTTTTTTATTAACGAACGTAGACAAATTGAGACTGTCGCAATAGAAAAACTATACCTTCTAGGCTAAAAAAGATCACTATGACGCGTTATACTATTCTAAGCTAAGTAAAGTAATTTTAAATTAGTTAAAAGCTAAAAAAGAATATATATATTTTTTTTTTTTTTAGTGGGTCAATCTTAAGTAATTTTTTTATTTAGGAAGGTAATCGTAAGCATAATTGAAATCCATAGATTAGCTAGACTACGAAGAATACCCTTTACGCTAAAAGTTTAGTATAACATGGTGTTTTATACGCATAAATCGAGCTAACCGACTTCAATATCATAAAAACCGAATAACCTATTATAAATGGAATTAAATCTCAACATACACAATATTCGTATTAATAGTGAAAAAACGCTCAAATTTCACAATCGTACTCTGTTGTATGGACGCCAACCCTTTGCCTCACCTTTTCGTCTAAAGAATATTAAAAACCAAGCACCGTCACTATTGACTGGTTGGTTGGTTGCGCTGATCGTCAATTATCGTTCGACCGACATGGATTTTATTATTTCAAGTCAGTTTTAATATTAATAAGTCGTTTAGTCAACTTTAAGCTTAAAATGGTCGCCTACCTAACGGCTAAGGTACCCACATCAAAAGTGATAACTATCCAAAAGGTACAGTGCGTGAACGAAAGTAGTTGTACAACAAGTGGAAGAACCAAGTGCTACGTAATTAATCAAACAACCATGTTTAAACGAACTCGCAATAAACGAACTACCCAAGTGTGAACAAAAGGCGGATTACGCGAATAGAAGGTGGAAACAGTGACTGAGCGTAATTATTAATGGCATAACCTACAAGTGGACAAAAGAAGTGTAATAACCAAAGTGTTTCAAGTTCTAGTTTAAAGCAAACATGTAAAAAAAATGATTAAAACCCTATATTTTATTAATGTCCTTTTTTAATTTATCTACGTACCTATTTAATTACCGCAACCGATACTAAGTTATGACTAAACCAATCTTTATTTTCACTTATCCGTTTCACCGCAACACTGTGGCCCAAAAATTGTGCTATAAAGGACAATTGTTGGACCAAAACCTGCCTATCTATATACCAAGACAAATTCTAGAAAAAGTTCATAAATTATATCTATCTTATGGTGGAACGTTATAACTACAGTTGAGCTAACTATGAACTAACAAGTTATGAACCTATTTATCACTATACAAGTTAAACAGATCTATCTTGAAAATAATGATTAAGCTATGCTCGAATCCTGGACACGGCTACTCACTGTAACGGAACCTCCCCCCCCCCTGTTTAAAAATCCCCCGCTACCTAAAGCTATATATCCTGTATCTATTGACGGCTGAAAACTGAATTAAACTGAATTGAATTGCTGAAATATTGAACTAAATTACCTATCTATCTTATTAAAACTATGTATCTAACTCTGAACCAAAATAAATAAAGAATTTAAATACTGAAATCTATACGGCGTAGAAACCTAAGATTATTTATATTGGTCGTGATACGTGATATGGCCATGTGATCGTCTAGTACCTAAGAGAACCCTTCGTTGTGTCCGTGCCTAAGTAACCCTGGAACTTTTAGTGAAGAATAAAGATTGGACTACCTATAAATATTTATTATATAGCGGCTAGTAACTTTATGCTAATTTTATTTAGAGGAAATGGTTGGTATTGAATTGCATAAGAGAAGACAGTTATAGAGTTTTATCTATGTATTAGAGTGGGTAAGTAAGTCTTAAGATAGATTATAGCCTAGAAGAGTAAATCAGAAGTGTTTGGAGTAGATATTAGACAGAAATATGGTATTCTAACTTAATAATATTCTATCTATAATGGTAATGAAGATATATGGTTGCCCATATTTTGATTCAGGTTATAGGTAACTTAAGTAGTATTGAAGAAGAGGTAAAGATAGTTAAATGGCAGAGGTAATTTCAGATTTATAAAGTCATTGGTCAATAGTCTGTGTCATGTACTTGTAGGCAAGGAATTTTATATTGCGGCTATGTTTGAGAGCCCACTCCCCGCTCTCAAAGGTGGTCTTCGACTCCAAACTGGGACTCAAACCTCCCCCGCATGTACTCTGATGGAGCATACTACTTTTTCCTTGCAGGTAATTAGAATATAACATTATAACATTGTATAATAGAAGAGGGCAATCAAAGGGAATGTCAGTTATAGCCAGAGGCTGTCCCTGGGTCAATCCTGTGATCATAATACTCCTGCATTAGCAAACCAACTTCAGTGGTAATTGTAAACTTCTCTGGTTTATCATAATGACTAATGAGTAGCTACCGGGTCCCTTGGTACCGGTAAACCACTAACTTGCTTCAGCCTTAGTTTTAGTCAGAGTGACTTCCATTGTCAGTTTATAAAATAAGCATTTGGTATAACTTTTACCATCAAATTTAGTTGATATAACTAGCCACTACAGGACCAAATAACCCAAGGTTGCTTTACCAGGGACGACCACCGACTTCAAAGGAGATTCTACTTTTCAACAATTAAATGTTCATAGTGAGTTTGTTGAGTTTTATTTTGACTCACTAAATCGCAGCTACTAGGGTTTACTAGATAGGACATATGGATGAAAGGGAAACCCTGAAATCTTTCATCCGTCGGAAAGTCTAGAGCGTCATAGTCAAAGTCAGTCAATGCCTCAGGCATTAGTAGTTATGTCATCAAATGTAGCCCTTTCCCACAACACAAAATAGCACAATGAAGAACTGCCATGTTTAGGTAGTAATATTAAATAAGTCAGGCGGCATAGCAATGCCCCCCAACATCAATTAGCATGATGAAGAACAGCAGATAATAATTGGTTAATGGTAATAATATTAAGTAAGTCAGATGGCATATCTCAGCCCTCCAACCCATTATAATATAATGCAGAACAGAAGATAGTTAATGGTAATATTATTAAGAGAGTCAGATGGCATATCACAGCCCTCCAACATATTATGGTTTAATGAAGAACAGAAGGTAGTTAATGGTAATAATACCTATCCCTGATAAACCTATCCTAGCAGCTAAACTATCCATCTATTCTACACGAAATTGGCAAGCTAGGAATCCGGATTCCACATTTACAACTACCGCGGGGCCCCTCTCCAACTGATAAGAGAGGGCCTATCCTAAACTAATGCCTACGTTGAGCGGGTTGACTCGAGACCTACTTCCTATACCCGTGTGCTTCTGGCATCCATCTGAGGGGATTGGGATAGATGAATACCAGAGTGTAATATATATATAAATAGATAAGCGGACTAGGTAGATGATGAGGTTGAAACACCGGTTATGGCGCTCCAAACCCTTCAACACCCAGGGAGAACTTGGGTCCGACTCTTGAGTTATAATACAGACCCCCACCCTTCTCCAAGGAGTGGTACCCTAGCCTTAAACGCCTCCGAGATGGGCTAAACTGTCAGTTGGCACCGTTAGGTGACCCATTTATCCCTTCTCAGAGGTCAGCTCTTACTTAGCTGAAGTCTAGATCAGTTCTCCAATATACTAATATAACACTCCCACACAGCAATCCCCCCCAGACCCCGCTAAACTCCAACTTAGCTACCAAATATCCATGTAATCTCCCAACAGTGAGTATACTATAACCATGTTTGGCGATAGATACCCAGAGCCAGGCAATCACACAGAAAAACCCCCCATTTAATTAACACAAGAAATAAATCAACACATAATAAAGGTAAAACACAGCAAAGCCACAATAAAAAAATGAGAAAGTAATAACCCAAGGAGAACCTTACCAGACCCGTAGTCAAAATGCGAAAAAGTCCCTTCTACTCTGCGCAGTCCCTTTTATACCCTTGCCTCGACGATACCCACCGAAACACACTTTATCACAGTATAATAATGATCAGTAGGGTGTCTCGGCAGCGACCTTAATTCTACCCACCTACGCGACCTCGGCACACAACCTCGCGATAGAGCGCCACTCTTCAGTTATGTTTTGATAATGTCACATAATTATCATCATCATAATTTTTAACACTTAATTAAGATTAGAAGTTGAGATTCGTAATAACGATATGATATATATATATATATATATATAAATGTTCCACTGAATCTATTGCACGCGCATAACTTTCGATCGACTGCACCAAGTTCGATTATCTCCACAAACCGTATTGTACTTTTGAACGGTTTTATTCAGTTTCATAGCTACGTATATTTGCCACCTATGAATTAGCTACGGAGAAGTATTTGCACCTCTTCGGCTGGGATGCGCGAGGTTTCATTGTTAAAAATTCACATTCTGCTAAATAACTTCATTAGATATGTTTTTACATGTCTCGATTCAAATTAAGGCCGACATTGAAACGAGCCACAATACCAATAAAAAGGTTACACTACCAATCTGTAGCATATCAATTACCTCCGTACGTAATAAATGTGCGGTCCCGTGCTGATCGAACGTACTATGCTAGCCGAGCTATGCTAAGATTTCGTGGCTCATAGGTACTTTTCGCGTTCCGGCCGTTTGTATGAAAATACTCTACTGATCATTCACTACACTGTGCCCTAGATCCATCGGCATGAAAACAACTTGAGAACCCCGTATCTCACGCGCAGTCTACCCGCTAGTCAGTATTGTTGGCACAGAATTCATTTCTAAATCCCCAGGGTCTTTATGTCGTTCGCATAAAGTGCAGTATTGCTTAACCCGACTCGCAGGTAATTTGGTCAGCCCGTGCATCGTGTTCTTATTTGAACATTTTAGCAATTAAAATATTTTAACATCATCATCATCATCTCAGCCGAGACCCACCCAATACTGAACATAGGCAAAAACTGAGTTCGTTTACATGAAACTGGCTGTACCAGCATGTAACAAAGGACTGTTGAATTCAGATCCGATTAATACATATAGGTGAATTTAAATAACCCAACGAATCCTAAGGTAATAGCTTGGGTCCTTACCAAGGTACATAAGAATACCAATTAAATATCCCAACGAATTATAAGGTAATAGCTTCGGTCCTTACCAAGGTACATATGAATACATTAATACATATAATTAATGTTTTTCCCTCTTAGACCATTTTACGGGCCTGAAAATATTATATAAACATATATTTGTGAATGAGACGGTTTTCAGAATCTGAACCGTCACAGTATCTATCTATGTAAGTATGTTTATCCGTTGCTTAGTACCCATAACACAAGCTTTGGTTAGCTTACTTTGGGACTAGGTCAATTTGTGTGAATTGTCCCGTGATATTTATTTATTTATTTACCTAACAAAATCGTCCATCTCCAGAACTCGTATTTCTGAACCCTTGCGAGAACGGACTCGAACTGCCTCACGACGCTGTGCAAGCCTGCCGTTAGATGGCGCACTATGTCGCTAAGGACACGTGCGGCGCCTTGGACGGATTGACGCTTCGCTTCTATGTCGCGGAGAATCGCTGGAAGTTAGTGAGAAACAAAAATAATATTAATTTTTAGTCTTGTTATATAGAATTAATCAATCGCACGTAGATGGGGCCAAAAGGTTCTTAAATGGGGTCCACGAATCGGAAGATGCAGTGTAGATAGGCCTCTAACAAGATGGCCGACGACCGGGTTAAAGTTACGGGAAGACTTTGCATGCGGATAACGCAGGACCGGTCCGTTTGGCGAACCTTAGGGGAGGCCTATGATCAGGCAGTAATAATATGTCTAGAACGTAATTACAGACATCAAGAACACAAAAATTTGGTATATCATGTGAAATTGAGGGCTTCTTCCCAGAATCAAACCAAAACAAATGCATTATCAGAATAGTAAACATGGCTTCGGGTAAAATAAAAAAGTTATGTATATTTAGTAGGAGCTACACCAAAGCCTTATTTTAATACTAGCTTTTGCCCGCGACTTCGTCCGCGTAGAATCCCAATTTGTAGTAAAGCTTCTTCATCTCTTTCATTGTATCAAACAAAAATCCGGCAACGGCAACATCCATCATTATTATCATTTCATCATCATCAGTATCAGTTAGTGAATATTATAAATCCCGTTTATTTTCTATCCCGTGGGAATTTTGCATTTTCCCCGAGAAAAAGTAGCCTATGTCCTGAAAGGTGTAGTTATTACATCTTGAGGCGGTAAAGGACTTTCTTGGTCCGCTACACATTAATATCCAAAAGTGGTTACCTTCTCTGACTTGAGAAGTCTGTGTTGATATGGCGTGAGGCAGGGTTTGGAACTCCTGTCTCGCGGCTGATATTGCTCGAGTCAAATTCTCCACTCCTAAGCTACGGAGTTCCAATAACTGCTGCTCTCTAAGTATCTGAAAATACATGTAAAACGGTAATAACGTAATAACTTACTACTACCGATTGATTTTCTGTCTACTCTCACCACCTGAATAGCTGGCATTCTACTACAGATCGTTTCTCGCGGAACCTTTTGCTACACACGGTGAAACATTGGAATTAGCTTGCAGCGCCAGTATTACTTACCGGACGGACCTCTACAACTTGGGATCTTCAAAAACGAGCTTATTCTTTTCTCAAAGAGCCGGCAACGCATCCGTAACTCAACTTATACGTTAAGGGTATCTTTCCATCAAGCCACCAAACATATAAAAAAAATACTACTAGCTTCAGCACGGTGTTTTGCTTAGAAACTTATAACGTGTTTTGGTTCGGTTCACGCAAAGATGACCTCTTGGCCTATGACTCATCCTTCATACGGCAGATTATAACCAGCCGAGTCCCCGTCGCTTTTAGCCCTACAATTGAGACTTGGATTCACGGAGCACTAGGATTAACATGATCATATTTTTATACACACTAGATCAAATTTCAACTGCAGCTCCAACGAATGAGTATTGACGGTGTCACAGAGCGGAGCATCTTTGCTGGTACAATGTTTCTTAAGATTGTCCAGCTGCTTAGCCAAATCCTTGATGCGGTCTGATGCAGTGGATGCCAGTGCTCCTGCCCTGATGCTGACATCACGGAGAGACGCGATCTTAGAACCAAGATCTTCGCTTTCTGCAAAACAAGAAATAGCACAGTTAGAATTACACTTAAGCTATTTTGTGCATTAAAATCCCGACACGCGTTTACCTATAATGGCGTTTACCATTGATACCTAAACTCGTGATGCTATAAATACAGCAAATTAGAAATACGTGTTCTTTGTTACTACAAAAAGGTAAACAATCTTGGTATGTGTGTTTATGCATGGCCGTTTCATAAAAAACTGTTTCAAATAACCCACCCACATACCTTCACCTCATAAATCAACATTTTGCCACATTGATCCAACTATCGCCCAAACTATTATATTACTTTCTTCTTAGAAAACATCAAGCGCGTCTGTAGGCGACGCGAGGACGCGACGCATGTACAAAGTTTATTAAAAAGGTTCCATACCTACACAGTGTTACACACACTGTCTCCCAACACTGGCCACCAATAATTTAAAAAATAAGCAGCGCAGAAAGAAAATAAAAGAATATTTATGTGTCCTGTCATAGCCCTCGCGCTGCGTGTTAATTTTACGTTAGTAAAAAATATTTGTTTATTTTTTTCTATTTTATACCCCAAAAATTAGTCTACAGTCTACAACAACTGTTTCTTCTCCCAGCAATTGATGATTCAATATATCTACATTACTACTTATCTAGTTTCGATTTTACATGAAAAAAGCTAGTTACTACGTCATTATGGATTAGTTTCTAATGCTGCTGGCTGAGTTATTTTGTATCTGTTTAATTCTATTCAGTCTTCCTTCTTCTCAATCGAATAAGCTATTTAACGCTGAAGTGTAATAGGCTCTTACGTTTAACCATTGGTCAGTTTATTGTAAAAAAAGATATGATAGCGGCTCATCTGGTTATTGCACGAACATTATGCATAGGTACCTAGCACAGGCGTAAAGTTTTTCCGTATTGCAGAGTAGCACAGTACTTGTGGTTTTAGCTCATAGACATGGATCTGTACAAAGTAACGCCTGATTCAATTAACCACGTAGATCCTACTTATTACGAAGTTACCATGGATATCGTGAAATTCAAGAGTACATCAAAGCAAAACCTCCACCTACCCGTTATTATGTCAGCCAGTGAATCGAACACCAAGTCAATCCCGCTCTCAGATGCGATAGCCTGACGAACAGGGTCCCCCAGGAGAGAGCCCACGTCTGAAAATAATGAAGCCAATTAGAGGTAAAAACTCGTTGACATTTTATGCTTTGATTCTTGTTTTCCGTCGATATTGGGGAGAGTGAATTGCAGCGGTTATTTTTGAATAAATCAATGCCATTTTTATCTTTTTTTACATGGTTTTGTGTACGTACAATATGGACAAAGAGTCAGAACAACGTGTAGAGAATTAATTTTGCCTTGTACAGTCGAGGTCAACACTTTACACTTTAGTAGTTCCATTGTCACAATAATATGCCTTCTTTGAGTTATACCTATAAATATGAAGTCAGAGCGACAAGGTAGTAAAGTGTGAACATTAATCTTTGACCGCGACCGCACAATTCCAAAATTATCAAAATTTGCTAGCCACTTACGCATTTTACGCATCTTATTATTTAGTAATATTTAATAAAAAAACCGGCCAAGTGCGAGTCTGACTCGCGCACGAAGGGTTCCGTACAAATTATCTATAAAAATCACGTTTGGTGTATAGGAGCCCCTTAAATATTTTTTTTATTTTAATTTAATGATTTATTTTTAAAGTCAATATATAATTAAATATTATGTGAATATTTCAAGCGTCTACCTGTTGCCGTTATCAATATCGACCAAAAACGAGCAAAAAAATCACGTTTGTTGTATGGGAGCCACCATAAATATTTATTTTATTCTATTTTTAGTATTTGTTGTTATAGCGGCAACCGAAATAGGTACATCATCTGTGAAAATTTCAAGTCTCTAGCTATCACGGTTCCCGTGATACAGCCTGGTGACAGACGGACAGACGGACGGACAGACGGACGGAAGACGGACGGACAGAGGAGCCTCAGTAATAGGGTCCCGTTTTTACCCTTTGGGTACGGAACCCTAATAAATGAGAAGGTTTACAAAGATGTTTGGATGTTTGTTAGTCAACCACGCAATAGCAGTTGAATGAAATGAAATTTCACGTACAGTAGACAGAGAAAAAAACCGGCCAAGTGCGAGTCGGACTCGCTCACGAAGGGTTCCGTACCATTATATATAAAAGGCAAAAAAATCATGTCTGTTGTATGGGAGCCCCCTTAAATATTTATTTTATTCTATTTTTTAGTATTTGTTGTTATAACGGCAACCGAAATACATCATCTGTGAGAATTTCAACTGTCTAGCTATGACGGTTAATGAGATACAGCCTGGTGACAGACGGACGGACAGCGAAGTAATAGGGTCCCGTTTTCACCCTTTGGGTACGGAACCCTAAAAAAGAAAGCAGAAGAAGGGAGAAAGACTTGAATTTGACACAGGATATTCATATTCCAGTAATACGTTCCCCTGGAATAACATTTTAACTAGAATAGATGGCGTTGTCAATACGAACGTTGTATAATCGGGGTAAGAAAAGGTTCGTCACTTTTCGACTCTGTGTCAACGAGTTAAGGTCGAAAAGTGACGAACCTTTTCTTACCCCGACTATACTTTAAAAATGTTACTGTAATTTATTTCAGGCCGAACTCAGATTGTAAATGATTCTAGTGAAGGTATTTCTGACGCTGGCGAAGCAGCGGGTTAAAGCTAGTTGTTTTTTAATAAAAGAGATAAAAGAAATTCAACAAATCTTCTTAATTTATTATTAAACAATATAAATCTAAACAGTTCGCGGGATGAGTGCCAAATTTAATGTAGCGGAATCAGCAAACAAGAAGTTGATCTTTTTGACTATCTATCGACTAATTTGCAAAATTAAATCTGTCGGATTTGTACCATCAAAAAAGACTTATTATTTTACTTACGTTACGCTACGTTCATAACCTTGGTTCTCCTTTAAAATATACTACTACTACCATAAACGGCAAAAAAATCTGCTGAATTTGAAATATAAGTACTTAAAGTGATAGAAAATCAAAGGCCTAAGGTAATGTTGTCAATATAATTCGAGCAATTATTTTGTAGTAATTTACAGATTTTGGTGGTATTTTTCAGTGACATGATTTCTAAAATCGGTTACCTGATCGAATTGAAATAAACCAAAAATTTTGTCAATTAAACGTTCCTCTGTGGGTATTTTTTGATGTGGGCGAGCACATTTCAATTTTATTTGCTGATTTCTAAGTTATTTTAATCAGTCAGAAGCAAAACATTGTGTTCCAAATTCTCCTAGCTACATGGCTATAATCTGTGGCTATAATAGTTTCAACTGCTTTAACCGTATAGCCTGCGACATACGTCGTGCACCGTCAACTTTTTATCACCGCATTACCACAATTTCACCTTGGCAACTAGGTCTACAATTGCGTGCAAGTGAAATGTTATGTCCATTAGTTTGTCCCGGTAACTTTACGTTTGCCCTTCGCATTAAGCGACCTGTGCAAAACCTTCGGCGGGAATTTTTAAGGTTCCTTACCTCAAAAAGCTATTACTAAGCCTACATGTGTCTGTCTTATCTGTCCTACATTTAAGGGACCAACCTGTCAGCGTAAAAAAGTAATAAAGCAAGTAATTTCAATTTTAAGGTAAACTTTTTTTGCTGACTTTATGTTTGTTGATGACTTTATTTACATAGTCATTATAAACTACATGTACACATCCATACTTGTGTCAATTCGAACCGTTCACTATTGGATCCCATAAAATTTGTACGCATAATAAAATTATTCATCATTTAGCATGATAAAATTAATCCTTTCCAAATTATTTCAAAACCAACCTTGCCGAGGTTCTTGCCAGATTCTTCACAACTCAGTTTTTCCAAAACAGTGATAGATTCTTCACCTTCCATAAGTGCTTGTTTATAGCCTTTGTCTAGCCTAGCCTTGACTTGACTTGGTTGCATTGTGAAGAATAGTAAGTATAGCATTTATTTCACATTATCCATTTTAGAAACTTCGAAGTTGTGCAATTCATTATCATTAATTATTATTTTGATTTCACAAATTCACTCTTTTAGATAAGAGCAAATTAAATAAAAGATTGCAATAAAAATTGGTCAAACGTGTGCAGTGGTACGGAACACTTGGTAACGCGAGGCCGACTCGCACTTGGACGGGTTTTTCCCGGTATGCTCGTTAGGGCAACTCAAACATCTGATAAGCTTGGGCATTCGAAAGTTTACTATTTTTTTCCAGTTCTAAATGTCACTTGACAAGTTTCAGCAGAAGGGTGGAATTTGCAAAGATACTCGTTCGAACACGTTCGGCTGTTCCTTTTTGTCTGCTCCTAACAGTTTTACGCTGTAAACTTCTTAACACAATAAATAATAAAACTTTGTCTGTGTTTATGTGTGTAGGGAGTATATTTTTGGAACTACAGAACCGTTTTAAAAACCTTTACTAATAGAAAGCTACACTCCGCCAAATGAACATAGGTAAGCTATTATTTTTATCCCGTCAAGGTGAAAATATTACGGCTATCTAGTCTCAAAATTTTCTTAAAACTTTTTACGTAGGTATAGTTTGATTGTGTATGATATTTGAAATAATAATAGGTGTACATATTAGGTATATATTGTAATATATATAGTAGGTTTATATTAGGTTTTTACGGAGGTACTTAAAATTACGATTTGTTGAAGAGTTCTTTGAAAAACACATTTTCATCATTTCACTGTATTATAATTAAGCAGATACTCAAAATTAACAACTTTGTCTTGAACTTTGTGCGCAACCATCATCAGTATGGAATTGAATTTAGATAAGTAAGTTATTTTTAAACTCTGGGTCACTGAATTATTTACACAGTTAAATTATTTTATATTATAAGACGTCTGTCACGTCAAATGATTCATATTAAAAAAAATATGTAAGAATTACCTACAATTTTTAGGTAGTAGAAACAAGATAATTAAGTAAGAAGCAAATAACTTATGTAATTAAATACAAAAAATATCTTTACGAATAACTTTTAAACCGACATAAGTTTATGGAAATACAAAAAAGAACGACGATGGGCCTCGAAAACCCAGAGTCACTCAGAGGGCGATGGAGAGGGTTATGCTCAGAGTTTTTCTGCGGCATCTCACATGTCATGTCATGTAGGGCTCCACCAACAAGATGGAGTGACGATCTGATTAAGGTTGCGGAAAATCGTTAGATGCAGGTAACGCATGACCAGTCTGTGTGGTGAACCTTGCGGGAGGCCTATGTTCAGCAGTGGACGCTTTCGGCTGAAATGAAGTCACGTTTGTTGTATGGGAGCTCCCCTAAATATTTATATTATTCTGTTTTTTAGTGTTTGTTGTTATAGCGGCAACCGAAATGCATCATCTGTGAGAATTTCAACTGTCTAGCTATCACGGTTCATGAGATACTGCTGACGGACAGCGGAGCCTCAGTAATTAGGGTCCCGTTTTTACCCTTTGGGTACGGAACCCTAAAAAGAACTACAATTCTTACACCAATATTAATAAATTGTACTCAAACACAGGAGCGCACTAAATACAATATTACATTGGCATTTCATTTGTATTAATAAACCTTACTCAAGATAAAGATATCCAATTTCAATTCAATCGAGACTGGATTGAACGAACGCTGGTCTAGATATTGCTCTTAGTGTATTAATAAACCAATATTAAACAAAAGCTGGCCGATATGATAGGCTTGTCTTAATAGTATTTATCTATAAGTGTCTTCCCAATGTCGAATTTATATTTCAAGACATCTAGCGCTTGGAGAATAATTTAATAACCGTCATCACCATCAGTCAAAGGACTTAAAGAATGTCAATGATCATTCCAGTGGCGCCCGCATTCTTTGGACTCCTGCTACTTTAACCAGGTTAATAAGCTTTTACTACCTTGTAGGAGTCTACCAACGCTGTGGCTTAAGAAGGCATTGGCCCCAACTGCTATCGGTTCTTCAAGCAATGTGCCCCGCCCAATTAAGTTAGGCAATTCTTCGGGTTACATGACTTAATGTAGTTCTTCTGCCGATCCTCATTTCTGGTTAGTCTCTTACATAACTTCCGAGCACAACCCTCTTCACTAATCCATTTTATTCCCTATTAGTTTAAGAATAGCAGAATCAAAGTGAAACCTTCTACTCTACGTGACTTTGCATACTTACTCCTCAAATCTTCCTTGTAAGCCTGCACAACGATGTCCATCGGCGGCACCAGGCTGTGGTGCAACTCACGCGCAGCGGCAGATAGCCACGTAGCTATATCGGCGCATGCACAGCTTAGCATGTTTTGGCTGTTCGCAGCCGCGATGGTGGCTTGTTCGTTACTTATGGCCATGCCTGATATGAGTAAACTGAAAACAATTTACATGTTAGATTAATTTAGGAGTAAATTTCCTTAATAATTCTAAAATGCAGTGAAATTTGCTTAAAGCCCAAAAATCGCTCATTCTACTACGGTACCTCCGCCTCCCCCAATATGTGGTGGGGGGTATACGCTCTGAAAGAGTAAACACTGCCTAAATGCCTAACTTGATTATTGGAAATGAAAACTCTGGCTTTTATTCAGATTTCATTATACAAACAACATTTCCGTGGCACGGCCTAACCAAGAATGGCTGCCAGCCACGACAGCCTGCTGTCCGCTGTTCGTTTCATGATTCGCACTCTAGAAGCCGGAAATTCAAATATTCGTAACAACAATATGGCCTCGGTGGCCAGTGTCTACATTACACAAAATGATGCGATGCCACAGATTACATAAATATTAGTTATTACATAACAGAAGCGACATTCGCATTCGACAGCTGGTATATTCACCTACTAGCCGGGTCACCACCAACGGTGCAGCGGTGTCAGTAGCGGTCACAGACTCTCCTTCGACTTTTTGACTGATAAATGCTAGAGAGAATCACCACATACATGTCGATGCGCTCAATACGCGTGTGTTCTGTGCAATCTTATGCTTCAAGGCAATTAGCCAATTACAATTTTACGACAACTTCATCAAGTCACTAATAATAGTTATATGAATATGAAATCTATAAAAATATATGAAATCAGATTTATACGCTATTGTACGCCTCAAATCAGTAATGTGTGTCAACTTGTCATAGTAAGGGGAGTCCATTAATTACATGAGGTATTCAGGGGGGGGGAGGGAGTCAAGCCAAATCTCATAAAATCTTACTTGGGGGAGAGGGGAGTCTGAGTAAGTATCATTAAATTTTTTCGGGCAAAGAATAGTGCCAAAATGCGAGAACATTAGGATAAATTTAAATGTTTGGAAAATCTATATTGTGCACGTCTCTGAATAATCTGAAATACTACTCTTAGTCTTAATAAAAGTAATAAAACAAATTGTGTTTATACCCAATATAATTTTTTTTAATAATCTCACGTGAACTTAGGGGGAGTTTGAGGGAATCTCACGATATCTAACCAGGAGAGGGGTGTAAAAAAATACTCAAAAACGCCTCACGTAATTAATGGACGCTCCCTATCTAGTCACCTGAAATGCTACCAAGGTCTGGTACTTGAAGCTCAAGCCAGTATTTTTGCACAAACTTAATAAATCACTAGCAGAGTTGTTAAACGAACAAGCGCAGATTGGCGGGCAATAAACTTGCTACAAAGAATGTTGAAAAACGAATCGAGAAATCTCGAATTTTAATTAGAGTTTGTGCTTAAAACAACCCAGGCAGAAGAAAATTATTTTTCTTCGGTAGGTTTTCACTACAGGGTAGGAACATTAACGGAGAAGAAAGTAATAAGTTTTTCTTTGCATCTACCTGTTACCCTCGTAAATACTTATTCTTTTTTAACAGACTGTGCTACAGACCGGGCCGAGAGAACCCAATTTATGATTTTGGAAATTATTTCTACAAATTTAAAGTTCTTAATGAACTAAAACAATTACTTTGCTCACCCGAAGCACGGGTGAGCAAAGTAATTGTTTTAGTTCATTAATATGGACCTCCGCAAAGTAACGCCTGATTCAATAAATTATTTAAAGTTCTTATTTCACTGAAAACCTTGTAAACTGCACATAGTACAAGAGGCAGTTATTCTTACGATGGATTGGTACTTTATAAATTTACGCGAGAACTTACGAGGTTAAAATTACAAATTAAAACAAATACCGCCATAATCTGAAATAGACTACAATATAGAAGTATAAAATAATTCATATTTACTCATAAATTCTTATAATTAAGAAACGTATGGGATAATTCAACCTTAGATTATTTATATACTAGATAGTGTCAGTAGCAAACATTGCGATACAAAACGTCCAAAAACCCATTTGACAGCTTCATCTTACGATCGCGTTACGTCATTCAGACTGAAGGGGAGCAAATGTCATATAAGCCAACAATTGGCTTATATTTTTCGGGACGTTTTCATGCCGCCTGTGCTCTATCTAGTGTATAAATAGGTAATCTAAGAATTCAACTTTGAAAATGTGAATTTATTACTCTTTCTGATTTCCGTCTCTGAGACAAGAAAAATAATGTTTAATTTCACTTCAACAACCTTCGGGTCGCTTGTCTCACCTCCGTGTTTATTTGTACTCGGTGGTATTAATTCATTTTCCCCTTCGAAAATATTCACAAGATTTCATTTATCGGGTGCTTGTTTACAGCTGAATCTTACTTGTTTTGCTAAGATTTTTTTTAACGTCGACTATGTAAATCAGTGTTTTATATTCCAGATCTACGTTTTGATTTAACAAATTGACTTTAAATGGGTTACAAGCTGTTTCAATAAAGGTAATAGGTACTGTAAATCTTTGATCAAATTGGGGCAACTTTGATAGTATTAAATAAAAATAAAATAAATAAATAAATAAATAAAAATAGTTTATTAAAAGAAAACCTTAATAACATACACAGAATATCCCCTAGTAACGTGGTGGCCTGATTCAGTATTACAACAACAAATTTCATTTTTGATTTCAGTATTACAAATCTCTATAAAGTCGACATTGTCCATGTGAGGTAAATGGTTGACATGCAGACAAAAAGTAGTTCGATGAAGACATCGACGAGGAATAGCAAAAGCTAACAAAGTTGGTCGGCAAACTACTTTTCAAAGTCGCCCCGCAGTTTAAAGTTACCCCGGTTTACGGTAATTAAATAAGATATCGGCAAAGAGCAAATAGAACGTACGTATTCACGAAACGGTTCTACGGCCATTGGTCCGTCGTGAACAGATGAAAAACATTGCGGCACGCATCCTTCCCCAAGGATCGATGGATACAACATTTATTTAAGACGGTTAGATATCCGTCGATAGTGTTTACTTTCTACGTAACTTGATTAATGTCTATGTCTATTTGTAATTAGTAATAGTTATTCAAAATGCATTAATTCACACAACAGAAACATGATGATGCTTTTTTTAAACAACATCAAGTCATGGGTGGACATGTTCTGGAAAATATACCTATTCAAAGCGAGTTACAATTAATAGGAATCGTCTAAAATATACGAGTAGGTATTATAATAATCAGAAGTCGAAATGATCTAATGATCATGTCAATTGGAATTATACCGTAATCACATGGCAAACAGGCGAAGTAAAACGATAATGTTGTTAAGAAGTAAATTAAATTCTGGTGTCATCCCAAGTGCTCGTTAAAGTTGAAGAGCAAATTGGTAACTGTGCTCCGGCACTTCATTTAAGTTTTCTTTACTTAATGTTTATGCGAAGAGAGCAACGCGGCAAAAGATATTAGAAACGTTATTTAAATTCAAAAGAAGTTATCTTTTGGAAATCTGTAAAGAGGTAATCTTGTATTCTTGTTAATTAGGGTGTATTATCTGGAATTACTCAAGCGATTCTAAGAAATCTTTCTCAAATAATAACCTCCTTTTTTGATGTTGGTTAAAAAGTGAAAATTATAGTTATAAAAAATAACAATATAAATATTAGGGGACAATCTTACACAAATCGACCTAGTCCCAAACTAAGCAAAGCTTGTACTATGGGCATTAGACGACGATAAACATACTTATATAGATAAATAAATACTTAAATACATAGAAAACATCCATAACTCAGGAACAAATATTCGTGCTCATCACACAAATAAATGCCCTTACCGGGATTTGAACCCAGGACCTCTTGCTTCGTAGGCAGGGTAGTGACCCTAGCTTTAGCCTAGTTGGTAGTGACCAACTAGGCTAAAGTGGTCGATCGTTATTTTAGAAGGTTCACGCAGAACGCAAGCAAAGTTACTGACAAAAGATAATTTATTTAAATTTATTAATTTTCTTATTAATATGAATCTTTTCTTTAATTTTGAGCACTATTTTCATAACTGCGTCACAGATAACATAATTCGCACGCAGGACATCCAATACTCGTGATTGACAAGTGCTATATTTACTTACCAGTCGGCTCACCGCTGCCGATTACACAGTACATTTTCACACCGTACATAAGTATGTACAAGTAGTAACGTCATTATAATAAGAGTACATTGTACTTGTTAAGCCCTGAAGTACGCTAAGCTAGCTCTACAGAAAGCTTTTACTCGTTATACAATAAATTATAACTTACCAACATACAAGTGCCACGAACAAAGTCACAACAACCAACACTCTGTCATTGTAATCTGATTCATCTGCATCAGGGAACAGAGCTCCAGTCTCCATTTCATCGTCGCAGCCAGATTTTGAAAATAGCGACAGTAAACAAACTATTAGCATATACGCAGGTATAATCAAAGCTATACATGCGAATGCTACGACGATCACTAAGAATGTTGATTCCACTTTGATAGACTGAAAAAAAAGCAAATAGTTCAACATATTTGACAACCGGAGAGCTCGGTGACCCTAGAGTTTCCGGGTTTGAATTCCGGCAGGGGCAAGTGCTTTTATGCTGAATACAAGTTTCTGTACCCGAGTCATTTATATTATTATGCATTTAATTTAACGAAAAAACATACTTAAAATTTTATTCCGAAAATAACACTTACTCTCAGATATTAATGTAAAATTACTATGGCGGTTTGACATTACTATCTGAGTGTAAGCGTTATTCTCAGAATTAAAGTTTGGTAAAATCCAGCCTTGGTATGTTTAGTTTATTCGTTGGATAGTGCATTGTACTATGATATTTATTTTATCTTCTTATTTATTTGTTCATTAACTCGTTGAAAATGGGCAGTCATTTTTATAAACACAAATACATAGCGCTAAAACAAAGCAAGCTTAGAACCAATTTAATTTAAATAACGAGCAACAAATAGGAACACCCTGTATCGTTGACAATGATATCGATATCAGCCGGTAAGATATAAAATGATGGTATTTAATTAATCTCCAATTAGTTTCGGCAAATAATTAATATACCTTTTGAAAATATTGTTCCGTTAGATGTTTACACGATAATTTGAATCACGTCTAAACAAAAAACAAATTATGATAGCAGTTACTCGTATACATTAAGTATAAGTCATTTTGCAATATAAACACGTGCACGGGCGTTATGTCACGAAATAGGTAAGAGTACAAGAAGGATTCGCTAAATACAAATGCTGTATGCCCTCGTCTGGCTTAGAATATTTTTTTACAATTTGAATAGGTACTACATTCTTAGCTTGTCTGCACTGCCATTATAGGTTAGTAGAGTCAGGACTCGCCCGTATTTTTATTTTGTAACGTTCCAAAGTCTCCTATTCTTACAAGTATATCGTCACTGTTCCATTTTAAATGCTTCATGTGCTCCGTTGTCCTGACTCATCTGCAATCCTACATTGTTACTTTCTTATCTCGTCTGCATTCTTTGATCATATAAAAAATAATGTGAGCGAGTCTCTACACTGTATACTTAGCCATAAAAGAGTGGCAGACAACGCACAGCCTAAACTACTGGACCTAGAGGCTTAAAATTTATTACAAGTAGGTGCATTCCATGAGTATCATAGAGGATCCAATTTTTATTCTTCCACGGGAACAAGCCAGCTAGATAAAGCTAGAGAACCAAATAGGAACGTGGACGAGTTAAGAAGTTTTAAACATGAAACTATGAGTTAAGAAGTTGTCGACACAGTAATATGGACAAGTTAGGAAGATGACAAATAGGAATGCGGATGAAGTAAACCTGTGCCCTTCGTCTTTGATGGGATGTAAATTACGAATATTTTAACTAGATATAATGATTTAAAGTAAACCAGTACTTACCAGCAGCTGCAATTGTGTACTTATACTTAATCATACTTCAATCGTAAATACTAAAGTAGGTATCACACAAAAAATAAATTACTTAAAAAGACATCGCCTAAATAATAAGCTGTGTCAGATTATAAAATACTCCAGGAAAAGATACTTTGTAATTACGAAATGACCAATATGTCTTGCCGGAAAGAAAAATGTGCACTTCCGAAAATAAGTGAGGGGAATCTCGGTATAATCATGCTTTTACTACGCCCCCAGGGCAAATGTAATTTAGAAATATATATAAAATTACTCGTTGCTTCAAAATATTACTTTTTTGCCTCAATGTGACTTGTAATATTATAGATTTAAACAGAGAAAACGATAAAAACATTAGACAACAACACAGCCGCCTTGAACTTCAATTGAATAAAATTTTTAGTTATATAATTTTGTATAAGCCACACTAATATACAAACAAGTAAACGTAATGTTTGTGTTGTTGAGGGTTGGAATTGCTCGCGTCCGTAGGTTTACCCTCGAGGCCTTACACGTGACCCCTGGGTGGTGCTAAACGAGCGATACAAACTCCGGTGGTAGGCTTCGGCCGTGGCTGGTCACCACCCTAAAGGTCGAGCCAAGCCGCCAAGTGACTCTCGTCGTGTTCCGGCCTGTTGCCTATAGAAGCCATTCTGGAGGAAGGGTCTGAGCAGTTGTGCAGCGCGCACGTACCGGTTATAGTATAAATCTTTCCAGGTGAATTTTTCGCTCCGAGCCTTAAATTTTAACCTTAATACTATGACGATACCGTTTGTTTTGAAAGATAAGGGCTCGAAGCGAAAAATTCACATGGGAAGATTTATACTATACAGTGCCCCGTATTTGTTGTACCGTTTGCACTGCTTGGAGATTCGGGCAACACCGCGCACAACTGCCTCCTTCCTGTTTATTCCCCTAAATTCAAGTCTACTTGCATTTACTAGACAAGCGTGCTCCATCGTAGGCCTCATCTTCGCTTTCCCTCAGGCGTTATTGTGGTCAAACGCAAGCCTATATTGTATAAAAAAAACTGTATACTTCTGTCGAACATTTTTAATAGACTTGAAAAAGTAGATGGCTGGAATCTTTTCAACGCCTAACTTTAACTTGTAACTTTTTACGTCAACATCATTCGATTTTAATCCACTTCCATGGGTTTGAAATTGACTTGAAATTTGATACATCTGTAAGGCGTTTATTCGAGCGTTTCAACAAACACCGTCAAAATTAGAATATATTGTGTGTAAAACATGAGTTTTACCGTTGTTATTAAAACATTGACGTTGATAGGTAAACTCTAACACTCTAAAAGCAGTTTCATGTCGTTATATCGACATGAACTACGTGTAAGTCTGACGTGCAGTGCATTAAAGACAAAGCCATTAACACCAAAGGTTTCGGCACTATCAAGTTGCCGGACGCTCTCCTTTTAAACTGTCAGTTGAACGACTGTATATAGCTGTGTGTGAGCTAATACACACAAGGAGTGTGCGCTGGAAGGAAGATAGTGTGGCCGCATTTCACCAATTGATTCAAATGGAGAAAATCTCTAAAAATCGCAATACTTAAAAGGTATTAAAAATTTGAAAGTGTGTGTGTGTGCGTGCGTTCATACGTTCGTGCGTGGGTGTGTGTGTTTTTAAGATGGGTTTGGGTGAAGCTTTTTCTTTCGATATACAATGCATACAATGCATGCATAGGATGTAAGCATTAGAATCCTGATATTTTTGTGATATAAGTTTAGAAACACAAAGCATGAAAGCATGAGAAATCCCATGATAATATTGTAACATTTCGGAATTTCAACTCAACTGTCAATCCTAATAGTTCTCCCGAGAGAAGCCACGGGTAAAGGATATGATATACAATGGATATGATCTTGAATGCCAAGTTTTTTGTCCAATATTTTTTTGTTAACTCTTACTTCTTTACTTCTATGAAGGAAATCGACGGAGTTTGTGTTTTAAGTACTAAATTAAAAAAAATGTATAAAAATATTCTTTAAGTATAGGTTTTGTTGTTAGGAATCATAGCAATGCTATGGTATTCTAATTCTATGATCACTGTCACTACAATAATAAACAACTAATTATGATTCAAATTCAAATTATTTATATATACCATCGATTTCGTTTATAGGTAAGAGGAGAGTGGGTACAAATAAAAATGACAAGCCTTTAGATGCGACTTTTCTCGCATTAACAGTTAGAACTGGAATTTGAATTGAATTTGTGCGGAAATTCCCAAAACTGATAATCGTGGTCTTAATTAGGTTAGGTACCTACTAAAAAGACATCCGTGCAAATCATGTCTCTGAGCTTAGCAGTATAGGTTTTGGGATTTTATGCCGATCCCATGGGAATATCGAAATAAAATGTAATCTAGGTATATGCTAGTCCAAACGTTTAGCCAACTACATACATAATAGATCTCTGATCATAATAGATCATAGATGAGCTCTGGTTGAGTTCGAAACGCGTCAGTGTAGCTTGGTGGTGGTGATGGTTGGGTTTATGTGATTTGTGTGTGTTCGTACAGTGTGGAGGTGGAGGAACTGCATGAACGCACATTTCTTGCATAAACGTAACTATTGTAAGGTCGCGGGTGAGCAAAGTAATTGTTTTAGTTCATTACATACATAAACATACTAAATTTCACATCTAAACATACTGTGTAACACACGCAACCACACATCGCATTTATAATATTAGTAGGTATAAATAGTGTTATTCAGTTTTATTATCTTGCACAATATTGGAAATTAGGCTAATATAGACGTACTCTAAAAGTCTTAATTTGAGACAATATCAATCTTAATCAAGTTTGAAGCTTCATCTTCATTTTTAATCAAATAAGCAAATTGGAGGAGATAAGCAAACAAACTGACCATTTATTTAAGGCGACGAGCACCGACGAGTAACTAAGTGCGATTTGCTCCCTGATATTGGGCTATCAGGATCCAAATCTGAGGGATTTATTTTGTGCTAAATCTAAGCGAGATTGGTTTGCGTTATCTTAATTCGATAATTGTGAAGTGATAATATGTAGCAAGGACCTAATTCAAGTTTATGATACAGCTGAAGGGCAAAATATAACACAATTTAGCAAGCCTCTATTACCATCACAAAAAGATGTCATTTATTTCATTCCAATATAATAATAAAATGCAAAGCTACATAATTTGCTTAGGAGCTTTTCAAAACCATCAAGTCTGAGCAATACTTTCACAAAAGTCACATCAATATCAATTTATTTTAATGTGAAAAATTGTACCTGCAAGAATGAGTAAGGAAATGAAAACTTTCCCCACACAACATCCTTAACGAGACCTAAAATAAAAATATAATTGTTTTCACAGTTCATGCATGTAGTTTGCATACCTACAAAATTTTAAAAACAACGCAAGCAAAGATTTATTAAATATTCAAGCGACTCGTGAAATTGATATGGCCTTGTGGCGTTTTAAAAATGCTGCTTGAATATTTAGGGAAATAATATATCATCGGATTAAGTTACTTACCCACTGGAAATTCAAACGGGTAGATTAAAGCAAAGAAGTGTGACATAAACCCGAAAGGATGGAACCCCTCTTCCGGCTTAAGTGTCGGTATCAAATAGGTCTCCGTCTGAGGTGGCCCGCCGAATCTTATTTTACTCCTGTCCTTCGCTTCGAACCAATCTTCTGTGTAACTCGCCCTAATATTGTTTTCGGTTACCACAACTTCCACTGACATGTTAAAAGATTCCGTCGGATCGTTGAATATTTCCCTTGTTATAGGTATCATTTGAATAGTAGTTGATGGTATCACCGTACTAGAGGGTTTCGCTATTTTCCTTATTAGCAACGAATCAGATTTCTGAACGGGTCCATTGACAGTTTTACTGGCCCTCAAATTTTTGTATTTGTCCAACCAAGACTTTATCACTATCGAGTTATTTGCGACGGCGGCATCCCTTTTCCTCAATCCTTCGCTCCATATACTTCCAATTTGCCTATTCTTTTGGAATCGCGAATCATGATCAGCGTCTTGCATATCTAGCGGGGGTTGTATAGATATTCGCTGATTATCTCTGAAATTTGTTTCCATGCAGCTATCCCAAACTAAGGCCAGAGGCTTGATATTAGCGTCGACCGCCTTCATTTCTTTCTCCGAAGCATTTCTATCAAAGGCTGATAAATTGACATTTCCTTCGTGCTCATCGTCATATTTTTTATCCGTTACCTTTTTGTTTTGGAGCGGGTAAATTGTGGGAATTGCTTGGTAACTCTCTGACTGTGGCTGTACGCCCGGTGCGCTAGCGCCAACGACATTTAAATTGTTTCCGGCGGAGGCCGCGGGCGTTGCTTCCGATGTCGTCCGGATCTGTCGGATTTGCAAGGCAAAAATGGCGTCTGTAGAGCCTTCTGGTAACTTGTTTACCTCGAGCGCTGGATTCAACGTGGTTACGCTTATTTGCGCGGTCTTAACCCGATTGAGAAGAAATATAAGAATTAACGCTATTGCTGCCATTTCTGGTGGAATTTATAACATCATATTTATTTGTAGCGTGTCGAGTGGAGTGTTCCGTAGGGCCGCGGGACAGTGGACTGAGGATTTGTAGCACTTAGCAGTCTGCCTGCCGACGTTGCACAATCGTATCGAGCTGGCTCCACGGGGCCTTACTGGATTATGTAAAGAGTACTTAGCGAACAGAGCCCCGTGTTCGTCGCGATGCGCTACACCTTCTGTTGATTTAGTGAAAAAACAGCTTATTCGTTTTGTAAAAAAAATACCATCAACAGCACAACACTAATAGAAGTCAAGCAATATCTATAATACACACTAATAAGTGTGTCAGTTAGTATACCTACCTAATGAACGGTGTGTTTACGGAAATGTAAAAACTACAATTACTTAGTGTGTTGAGATCTTGACTACAATAATCGGAATATGATTTTAAAGTTTGGCCTGGAACATATCGCTTCGAAGCGATAACGCCGCCTATTATTGCTTACCTTATATAATTATTTCATGTACTGGTTTTTCTGTATTGTTTTCTTTGTGGTGTATAATAAATAGTCATTGTATTATATGATTTATTCATTTATGTATTTATTTTCGTAATTGTTACTTGCCTACGCGAGCAGCTTCGCCCCAGTCACTGTCACGTGGGAACTTCCCAAAATTCATCGTCATTCCTCATCACAAAGGGAACCTCTCTGCTCAAAATTTCAGATTTCTTGGTCCAAGGTTTGGGACTGGGTGTTGTTGAGTCAATGCGATAGAATTTTTCTTTTAATTTAATAATTAAGAAAATATTTTTGTACTGCAGATAAGTTCTTAAGTACGAGGGCAGGTCCAAAAGTTTCCGGCCTAACAAAAAAAAAAGTACATACACCGTGAAATTTTAGTGGTTGTTTTCCCGAAACGAGGTGATTTAGTTTCGATTGTACAATTGATTTATAATTACTATTTTGACTAGAGTCAAAAATCCAATTGTGAAACACGAAAGTCGAAAATGACCGCAAACTAATAGTAACGCTTCGTTGGTACCTAACCTATCGTACGATCGTACGCTACTTGTACCAACGAAGCGTTACTATTGGTTTGCGGTCATTTTCGACTTTCGTTTTTCACAATTGGATTTTTGACTGTAGTCAAAATAGTAATTATAAATCGATTGTACAATCGATACTAAATCACCTCGTTTCGGGAAAACAACCACTAAAATTTCACGGTGTATATTCACAAAACTTCTTTTATTTTTCGATATAGTCCATCTATTTCAATGCACTTTTCAGATTGAATTGAAATAGAGGAAGACTATATCGAGAAATAAAAGACGTTTTGTAAATATATGTACTTCTTTTCTTTGTTAGGCCGGAAACTTTTGGACCTGCCCTCGTACATACATACCGTATTTACATACATACCCATTCCGCATAGTAACGTCAGATTCAACCAATTATCATTAATTTTATTTTATTATGATATATTTTGATTACTACCGGCCACTAAACATTTATCATGTTTTTTCAAATAGCGGAGTTCATCGCTACTCTATGTTCGTGGTGTCTATTGAATTTACTAACTAACACGAGGCATGTGGCTTATTTTTTATTTCCAACTATTGGTTTTGTAGAATATCATTCGTAATATATATCTTAGAACAATTTAAACTTAGTAAGTACCAGCCTAAATAAATATTTGAAGGGTCCATGGAAAGAACATGTCTAGTCACTTTAGTGACATTTTGAGTTATCGCGTTTTTAAAGTTTGGAACCATGTAATTAATCAACAAATATATTTATGCACTCGTCTATACATCTATTGTATGTCAATATTACTTATCTTTAGATAAATAAATAGAATATTAGTTAAAAGTGACGAATTGTTATTATTAATACCAAAAAACCGAACCAGACCCCTATTGAACACGGAAGAAACATGCGTTGTCACTTAACTACAGGAAATAAACATGCAAAGTCCAAAGCATAAAAGTATATTTTATTGGAATCTGGTAACTTTGAATATTAATTAGGTATATCTTGATTACATATTCCGTGGTTCTAAATACCATGGAGTCGCTATTGTCTTTATTAAAATTAATAATATATATCTAAATGTAAGTCAAGTAAGGTAAGTAAGCTTAGTAACGTAAGTAAGTAACGAAAAAAGTTAGTTAAAATTAGCTAATAACTCCATTACTTTATATTCCTACCTGTATGAAATAATGCAGACTCCGATCCGAAGTCACATAAGTTGAGCTCCGAATTAATACCTACCATTCATTCGTTCTCATTTTGTAATGTGATATACTAAAATAAAAGTTTATCTAATGTATTGTTTTGCTTTGTGACATAACATATTTTTTCCATGTAGGTACCTAAGACACAACGCACGTTATTTCCATGTATAGGTTTTTCTAAAAGTAAAAAAAAGTCATGTTAATATAATAATACAGTTGCAACAGTAGATGTAAGTTATAGTTTATTACTTGCTTTACATTTTGGCATTAAAATCTCATTTTCAAAAAAATATGACTTCTTTCCGTAGACCCTTCATTTAGGCTGGTACATGTTTAAAAAAAAGTATCCATATTTTTGTGAATTTCTTCCATTTTAATATAATATGGCATGTTCCATTGATAATAACATAATTAAAATATTAAACAATTAATTTGAGTTTGTTGGATCCAAGATTTGAAAATGAGTCGTCATTTTAAAGGTCATTAAAGCCCATGACACGTTAAATTCGCCGTTAAATATTTAAGTATTCCAGGGTTTGAACACGGACTCTTAACTTCCTAGTCAGAGATCACTGTAATAGGATCAAATGTTGCTAAACCCTGTGACAGCTGTCGTACACATAGATGACACGAATACCACGAATAACGAATACCACGGATTTGTATACACAAATTTATAGTATTTGGTTGGATATTGTATTACATAAGCAGAGGGTTCTATATTGGGGTGCATAAGTATTGAAAGTTAATGTTGTAATGTTTGTCATAATGATCATGTGCCATAACTCTTCTTTCTCTGCATCTATTAATTGTTCTGGATTATTATAGAATTAACCTAACCTAACCTATAGAATTATACAGGGACAACTTCAAAATTCTTGAAAAATTTACGGTTTCTGCGAAAAAAGAATTATGGTAGATGATCATTATGGTAAAAATTCATTATGACTTATTATGGATTGCGAATGGCCCCATAAGTAGACTATCCAGAGGCAATATTGACTAACGTGGTTCCTTGAAATTCAAATCGCATTCATTTATTTTCTGTTAAACGATTTAACATGAGAGAAGAAATAAATAATGAATACGATTGCGGGTGCGATAGACAATAATAGCAGGTATCTACTAATGCTGCAATAAAAATGGTGGAAACGATAACCTCGTCTAAAAAAGGTCTAAACTATTTTCCTGGAAACGTGTAGATACGGTTGATGGAACGCCAAAAGACGTAAAAAAGTACCTGGCAATAATTCAACTAGGTAAAAGGGAAATCCTTGATATTCCGCTCATACGACTGGAGTAAGGGTGCGCTTACATCAGAGCGCAGCGGACCCGTGCTGGTTCGACTGATCGCATTAGTTGAAATCCCATCCCAGCCTGCCACGTGCCACTGCAGGGCACAGGCCTCAGAATAAGAGGGCTTAGGTCGTTGTTCCCATGCGGGCTCAGTGCAGATGGGGAACTTCACACACATCATTGAATTTCTTCTCAGGTGTGTGCACGTTCCCTCACGATGTTTTCCTTCACCGTAAAGCTCATGGTAATTTCAAATATAATTTTCGCACATAAATTCCGAAAAACTCGAACTCACGTCCCTCTGCTTGAGAGGCAATAGGTCAAACCACTAGGCCACCACGGTTTTGAATGTCATAACTGGAGGTAAATTCAGGAACGGCCCAACACGGTTTGCGAGCGGTAATTCAATCGTTTGGGAGAGGATAAGAATGGGCTGAGCTTGCGATGAGCTTTATTTTCCTGTTAATTCGCTTTGTAAATAATTAAATGAATAAATAAGGCTCATCCCAATCTCAGCCCAAACCTCTCGCAAACCAGTGATTTTTGGCATTCCTGAATAGAAGTTCATCCCTATCCTCATGCAAACGATTGAATTACCGCTCGCAAACCATGTTGGGCCGTTCCTGAGTTTAGCCCCAGTAATTAGTCAAATTTGGACGTCTCAGTTCCACTTAGTACGGGGTGTGTTTTTATTATGAATGGATAAAAAACTGTGTCAAAGTTTGTTTTTAATCCACGGCAGTAGGTACCTAAGTATAGGTAGTTATTGAATGAAATTAACAGTGATGAGGTGAAATGTATTAAATTATTGTTTCACTGCTCTTCAGGATATTGAGCACTTCCTACGCTACTGTCCACTCAACAAGTACGACGGATCCAGCAGACTTGTTCACCAGCAGATTTTTTCTAAAACGGCTCTTATCTGGTCACATTTTTTAAGAAATGTCAGTAGATTTTGATGGGGCTTACGGTTAAGTATACTCGTATAGGAGGTCCTGTCGACCATATAATTGGAAACTGTTACAGAATCTTCTGCCATTTCTTACAAAATGTGACCAGATAAACGAGGCGTTTGAAACGCTTGAATAAACGCCCAAATAATTTTTTATTTCCTCATGACATAAAATATTACGCATATTTCCTGTATTGTTTCTAGCTGTAAGACCGTATCATCTGCACTCACAAGGCTTCTTGTAAAGAGAAGCGCTGCAATAAGCCGTTAAGTAGATTATACATTAAATGTAACGGACATTGGGTTTAAAGAATTCCTATGAATCAGAAGGAGCTATGTCAAGAAGTAATAAAACCGGCAGTGTTTTTTGGTGAAACTTGGTTGTTGGTTAAATATAAACATCTTTTTTCCATCCCACGTAGTAGAACAAAATACTGTAAGACATGTTTATCAACCGTGCATGTACAATTTATAACATTAATAAGAAACTTATGGATATAGACATATTCAACTGTAACTGTAAAGAATGTTTTTAAGACAAATAATTAATAAATAGTGAATACTATGCTAGGTACTTTGCTTCGTTTGAGATGTTAATTTTGAATTACTTTTGAAATGGATTTTGTGATGGCACCCGTAAACGAATTGTAAAGAGGCACAAAATGGTTATACAAATTTTTAGGGTAAGATAGAATATAGCTGTATACATTTCTGTTTGTGTGATGTGATAATTAATTATTATGTTTTACACATGCATGGGAATTGCGGTAATGATACTACATATTTACGGTTAATGTATATGTGATAATGAGGCAAAATTACAATTATTGGATGTCTAATTTTACTTGTTATTCGTATATTATAGATTTCATTGACACGTCCTGGTGCTGATCTCTAGTTTGTTTATTGAAAAATATTTCAAATTATTGTTTATACCTACCTAACATAGTCTGATGTATACTATAAATGTGAGCTAACCCTGACAGAATATATCTGTAAGTATATAATTTGCATGCTACATAAAGCAGAATGTGAAGGATCAAAACTATATTATAAACGAACATCATTCATTGTAAACCCATATTCGGCAAATAAAGAATTTATTATTATTTATTATTATTAGTACACGGATAATTATGATTTGTTCTCATTGCTGCATTATGTAAGCATTTGTTTATTAATTCAATACACGTTGCAAACCACAGCCAATATGTTAAAAGAACACACAGAAAGCATTATCAATGTCCAACTATTGTAAACTGTAAATAAAGATAGAAATTATAATTAAAGAATATGCTTTTGGTACAACGATATGTTTTTCGTGGTCTATATTAATTTTAGAACATTAGTTAGCTATGTCAGAAATGTTTAAGGTTTCTAAATCTCACTTCTATTTCAGTTGCAAAGCCCTCGAAATACGTCTCCGAATCAAAATCGCACCCATGCAAAATACTGATCGGATTTCCGATGCATCCTCAAGTATGTACCTTCAAAGCTCGACTCGACTGCATAATTCATTTCACTTGCTAACGGACCGTATTTGGAATGTCTGCTTGCATTATGTAGAAGTTTGTTGGTTGTTTTGATGTAACATGTTTCCAATTGATATTGTTTAATCTGCACTCTGCAAATTTGATTGGCCAAAGAATAGATAGAAGGAGATCTCCGCAAACTGGTGGGAGCTTGATGCAGCAATACAGGACCGTGATGCATGGACACCCCTATCTCGAGCCTTATGGCCGTACCTACTGGGGGGGCACTGGATAATAACCATCATCATCATTTTAAGCGTAGTTGCACCGGGATAGATATTATATTATATGAGAAAAAAAAACGTCCTAAATTAAGTAAAACACTTTGCACTGTTAAAGTGTACAGTTTTTGAGATATAGCTTTTAGGTAAGTACTTAAAAAAATAATTTGCTCATAATATTCAGTAAAAATGATTTTAAAATATATAAGTATCTATTTTCGCTATAATTTGTAAGTATAGGTACATTGTACGTCATAAGTCATGCATGAATGCAGGTTTTACAAAATGTAAATTGTCTCTATTAAACCGAGCTACATACAAAAATAAACCGTCATTAGAATGACTTTGATGTCACGGTGCGCCATTTGAACCGAGGAGTTATTAACTCGCTCACTTAAGGACTTCACTTTGAGCTGTGAATAGAATATTTTAATTAAATCTCACCTCCGAATAGCACACGTTATACAAACCTTAAGTCCGGGTATGTGACAGCAATTTGAATACCGTAAACATCGCGCTTCAGGTCTCAACCATTCCTTTGCATTCCTCAAAATCTACATATCGCAAACGCCTCAACCGACCCTTAAAAATACACAGCAATATAGACCTAAAAAGCAAAGGTGGCAAAGGGGTAAAGACACATTTTCTTTGGACGTGGAAATGGGGGCGCGCTCCCGTTAAGCCATGTATGTGAGTTAAGTCAACATACTGCTTTTCTTTGGGGCGGAGGTTTTATGAGATTTTTTTAAAAGGTAAATTGACTGGTCGCAGGTGGCAAGGGAAACAGGTCAGCGGTACCCCGGCGTGTCATGTTCATGTGTCACCAGGGACGGACTCTGGTAATATGGTGTTAAATTCTAGTCGGCAATCTGTGACCGAAGTACATTTATTTAGCTTTATGGCCGAACCTTTTAGTGGCCGAATTGCGTCTAAATAGTTACATCATTGTTAAGGGATCGTATTTTGTGACGTCAATAAAAAACAAGTATCTTCTAATAATACAGAATGGTATCTCCCTATTGGTGTTGGTGCAACTAGGATACGATTTTATGCTGAAAATGTAGGCAGTGCGTTTTTGGCAAATCATTTTCAACACTTCAAGATAGATTTTTTCCGAACAGGAGAGGGCGGATTTTCCGGCATTGATAAGTGCTTGTAATAGCCTAAATTTAATAAAGTTATTTTGATTTTGACGTTGACTTCAATAATACTGTCGGCAATGTGGACTTACTATACAGCTTTAAAATGTTCTACATCACCAAATAGTTTGATATTTTTTGTTGGTGCCAAATGTAACACTTCAAACTTATACCATCCGTATTTCGTTGTATCATCACTATTAACATGAACAGCTAAATATTTCCGTTTAAATTATTTCTTAAACAAAGCCGATAAAATCCGTTATTGCTATCCTCCACCGTAATACTTATTATAACAATATCAGGGAAAATGTTAACCTGCAAAGCATTATTTAGGTTTAGCTTATCGGTATCATAAACATTTATGTAGAAACATGATGGGGACATTGTTGCGGTCTAACAAGGATTCTCTTTGTGAGACGCTGGGTTAGGCAAACACTTAGGAGGGCTACACATCGGGTACGGAGGCTATTTGTATTTAAATGTGACCAGATATGGTATCGGTGATGAATGGATAATGTGGTGTAAGTTTAGATTTCACGCGTTGCTGAGATTTTATAAAGTACTGTTATTGTTTCAAACTCTCGCAATTTTCACTCATAACTGCTGCCATTTACGAGACTTAATCGCATGATAAAATATTGTTATTAGAATTACGTTCATAGCAGCAACCTTGGCTACGAGTAAATTGAAATGTAAGATACTTTGGTTCAACTCTATGATAAATTTGAATTTGACCCTACTTCAACGAATACCTTAATTAAATCAAAATCTTACAATAAAATCAAAATAATTTGATTGGAACAGTCCCATTTCAGTCTAGTTAGGAACACCTGTTTAACTGAAAAAAGGTTGCCATCTATTGTTTGCGCATGAAGTTTACACGTCATTTTGAAAGTCGGGGTACTTCAACGTTTTTGGACAGCGCCCTCTATATTCTTGTTTAAAATAAAAATAATGCATTACTAATATTAGTCCAGGTTAATGCATTTCTAATATTATGTTAAGTATTCTATATCTCAGTCCAGATTTTTCTATATATGTACGCCAAGTTTAATCTGAATCCGCCTAGCCGTTAGTGAGTAATTGAACTGACAAATATCCAAACATCCAAAAAAATTCACAAACTTTACATGAGTATTGTTCATTATGGATTTCCATCAATTCGCTACTAAAGAAATACTGCGCTGGAATTGTAAATCAAAAATTGGCATAATGTATTCGTTTAAGTAGGTACATGTATACTTACTCCTACTTGTACCTACAAGTTTAGAACTATGCGATCTCCCCAACTATTAAATAAATTCCGAAGGTTTTCAATGGTAACTCAATTGTTAAACTTCATAATAATACTGTATCTAGTCTAGTTTAATCTCAATTTAAAAAGTATATACCTACCTAAGTGGTAATTTAACTGTGTTGGTTGATAGAAGAACCAAGTGAACTGCCAAGATGTTGCACTAATTCCGCAAGTCCGCCCCTGTGGCTACATATTTCTATTAATTACCAGCAACTAGGTCGCGCCTCACATCTTCGAAGCTCGCCGCGGTAATCTATCGGATGCTGAACTAAGACACCATAAAATGCTAATTAACGATTAAAGAGTTTTTCAGCTGTAAAAGAGTATATAAAAAATCTAATTCTCACGTTTTTAACCCCCGACACAAAAAGAGGGGGTGTTATAAGTTTGACCGCTATGTGTGTGCGCGTCGGTCTGTCTGTGTGTCAGGCTGTGGCATTATAACTTTTAAACGGCTGAACCGATTTGGATGTGACTTTTTTTTTCTTTGAAAGCAGGTTTTTTGGCAATGGTTGTTAGACATGTTTTATCAAAATTGGTCCAGCCGTTTATAAGTTATCAGCCCTTTTGCATGCTGCGGAAGGGATCTTAGATTTAATTGGGTTTAGGGGTTTTTAAATTTTTAAATTTATAGTTATTGGTTTTGCCCAGCAGTGGGACACTGTATAGGCTATTTAAAAAAAAAGTTATTGGTTAATTTAACAATCGTTTACGTTTGCCTGTCGTTTTATCCGACTGCTAAAGAAGGGTTATTATAAGTTTTTAGCTATTTAACTTGCAGTTTTTGTACATTTGTAAGTGGGTATGTAAGTTAAAATATTAAAAACAACGGATTATTTGTACACATTAGATACGTTATTTGAAGTTAAGGATCACCAACGCAGATGGAATTCTTTACAAACATCCTCGTTCATAATATAAGGTAAACGTCCCTGTACTCGACACTGACCCAATAAATGGCAACTTCAATCTTATGTCATAGTAAGAGAGGTGACAGATGGGTGTCATCTACCTACAGGGCGTTGAAGTGTCGGGCATTGGTACGTTTACCTTAGATACAGTTACATAATGGATGGATTTTAAATTTGTATCTGTTTGATCCTTAATATTTTTTCGAATGTTGTTATAAAAACGTATCCAATTTCCCAGAATCTATAATTTTTTCAGTGTTTTGGCTTATCAATATTCGTGGGAAAATCACATATAGTTAACTTTGACTTATTTAGCTAAATGTAGACCGCAGAGCCCACTTTAACAGTTCCAAATGCAACTACCATTAATTATCTGAAAGATGACCGAAGATTTAATATCAATTTCCATGAATATTTGCGGTCTGACCCAACTAAGTCGTCTAGTTCAATTTATGGGTAATTACTCGTCGTTAACGTTTCGCTGTATTGAACTATAATTCAATATTGGTTTAATGTACGAGTATATAAGTATATACATTTATAGTAAAATAAATACTTATCGTAATTCTAAACTTTTAAGATAATGTCATCAGCGTCGTATCTTTAAGAATCATCATCATCATCACACCCTTTATACGTCCCACTGTAGGGCACAGGCCTCCTCTCAGATTAAGAGGGCTTGGGCTGTAGTTACCACGCGAGCCCCGCGCGGATTGGGAACTTCACACACACCATAGAATTTATTTTCAGCTGTGTGTAGGTTTCCTCACGATGTTTTCTTTCACCGTACAGCTCATTGTAAATTTCAAATGTAATTTCGCACATAAATTCCGAAAAACTCAAGAGGTGCGAGCCCGGGCTCGAACCCACGACCCTCTGCTTGAGACGCCATAGGTCAAACGGCTAGGCCACCATGGCTTTTTAAAAATCTTTAAGAATACTCGTACTATACGTTGCAAACGAACATACAGTGGATATAAACTATTTAAATGGTTTAATTTCAACATTGAAAGAAAAATTTACACAATTTAAAAATACTCGAAATCGAAATCTTGTAAAAAGTTTTAAAAACCGTATCCTAAGCGTACAAGCACTGATCATTTCATCTAAAAATATTATTATTGGAGACGGGAGTTGAACGGGTTCTATTTTACCTTGACTAAAGAATACCTAAAATATTCTAACAATCGCTTTCACATCAACCGCATCCGAACCGCACGTTCGTTTATCGGCTATAGAACAAAATAAACACGTGCGAAGAAATTCAATGGCGTGTGTGAAGTTCTCAACCCGCCATGGGCCCTCATGGGAACTACGGCCCAAGCCCTCTCATTCTAAGAGGAGGCCCGTGCCCTGCGATGGGACATTATATAAGCTGGGATGATGATAGAATGTTTAAAATTTTTTTTTTCAACGAACTTTACTAAAGTAACCCAAATCTTACACGACGAATGAAACTAGAAAAGAAGAATACTAATATAACTAATTACTGCTAGCCTATAATTAAGATAGGGTTGATCCTGATTACGTTTCCAGAATCAACCTGCATATTTGAGTTCCGTTTCTGTGTGAGAATGGATTGCCTACAAATTACGACAACACATACCATCGAAGTCTACTGATGTCGTCTGTCGCGAAGCTCGAGGATATTTTCAATTTAAAATGTAACATTTAATTTTTAGGGTTCCGTCCCAAATGGTGCCAACGGGACGTTATTACTGAGACTTCACTGTCCGTCCGTCCGTCCTTCAGTCACAGGGCTCCTTCTCCTGAACCGTAATAGGACACTTGAAAATTTCCCCGATTATTTATACTAAAAATAAAATAAAGTCAAAAACAAAAGGGAGTCGTCATACATACAAGCTCGTGTTTTTTTCGGCGCTTTTACTTCTTGTCCTTATTTCTTCAGTAAGTGTTGTGACTTTTTTGATACAGATTTTATGGCTCGTCACAACACAAAAAAATAATAATAAAAAAATAATATCGAAAATTGTGGACATTTTTTTATCATCAAAATCAATAGCGCTCTTGCCTCTGAGTAAGTAAACCCTAAATTACCTGATTCTGAAAATAAAGTTAGGAGGTTAAATTGAAAATTCCCTCGAAATGCTACCTTAAGTAGAGCTACAGAGAACTAAAAATATGCGGTTGGTGTGGATGCTACAAAAGATATTCAGTGCATTGAAAATTTATTGCACGGTCTGTGAGATCGTCACGCGTCAGCTTCGTCGCATTTTTTTTATTTTGTTTTTTTACCTGCATGGATTTTCTGAAAGATAAATGAGATGCCATTTTAAATGAAAAGTAGAGATGATTTACATTGTGGGTGGAACGATATTGTTTGTCTAGGTAAAAATAAATAACGGGACTTATCCCATTTTTCATAGGCTATACGTATTATTATGAAGCACGATTTTTGATGGTGCCTAAATTTATACGGAAACTTCAATGCACGAGTGCGACTCAAGCTATGTTTGTTTGGTAATTGAATAGAAAAATAATGAATTCATAAACAATTTTTAGGGTTCCTTACCCGAAGGGTGACAAACTGAACCCTATTAATGTCGCTACAATTTAGAAAACAAAATAAAATTAAAGATTATGGGGGGTCCCAACCAATTTTGATTAGAAAAATTATAAATTTTGATAAATTTTGATGATAAATTTTGATAAGAAACAGAAACGGCTCTTCTGACACTAGATTTTTCATAGATACGGCCGTTCATACCGTATTATTTTGATATAATTCCAACAAATCCGTATGGAACCCTCGATGTATGAGTCCGACTCGCACTTACCGGGTCTTTTAATTCAACTCCTCACCTGAATAAATTGTATTTTAAGGGGTTAATACATTAAATAAATAAAAACACGGGACAATTCACACCAATTGACCTAGTCCCAACGTAAGCTAAGCAAAGTTTGTGTTATGGGTACTAGGCAACGGATAAACAAACTTATAGAGATAGATAGATACTTAAATAAATACATATTAAACACCCAATACCCGAGAACAAACATTCGTATTTTTCAAAAAAATATCTGCTCCGACACGGGAATCGAACCCGGGACCTCAAACTTCGTAGTCAGGTTCACTAACAACTACGCCATCTGGTCGTCCAATCCGCACGATGTCGGGTCGACAATAAAAGTCAAAACCGCACCCCTATCATTTGGATAGCAGGGTATCCACTGAGCGAGCCGCCTCGCAAAGCGCATGAGGCATGATTTTGTTCTACACAAATCGAAAATGGGTACCTGGCTCAAGTGGAGACCCGGCTATTAACGTAGGCTGCATGCCTCGCCGCACAGTGGTTGCCTGCCAGCATACGCAACGAACAGACAAAACGCTCACCGCGCCGCCTTTCGCGCATAGTCGTGACCAGGCCTTAAGACCGACACAAGACGCCCTCGAGTCTTGGAGAAGTGTAATTAAACCCGTGGATGCGGTCCCTGGTTCTGTTTGACTTCTTAATTAGGTTTTCATACTTGTTGTTAGGTTAGACGTCAATACGGTGAACAAATCTGTAAACATGGTAGAGTTTGCTTCGCTAGGCATTTGTTTTCGTTTCTGTAGGCTTAGGCGTAGGTAGGAATCAAGTACATGAAACAAAAGGAGTAATTACTACATAATCAACTATGTGCGCTTTTAAGGATTCAGTAGTCCTACTAGAAATCCTTCTAGTTTAGCCCGTCAGTTGGTATGTCTGTACGTCGGAGGCTTAGTCCCAGTGACTGTTAGTGCTAGAAAGCTATAATTTTTGCATACAATCCATGAGGCTAAAGTGGTAAAATAAAATTAGGGAAAAACATTTTTTTAGAGAACCTACTTCTCCTAAACGTAAATTAAGGTCGATTTTTTTCTCATCCAAACCCATAGAGTGATACGTTCCAAACGTTCTTACGTTCAAAATTGCATTGGAAAGGAATTAGAATTATTTTTTTAAATATATTTTAATTGGTTTAATAGTTTACCATTAATTATTGTTAATTGCAATAAAAAATCCACGACGGATGTTTAAACTGCAAAATAATTAACCATATTATTTTTCCCCGAGGGTAGCGTCGTGTTGAGATAAAGTTGTAAATGGATTGCGAATTTCTGCGAACGGAACGTCCGCAAGCCAATTTCATTATTTTCACTCCACTTTTGCGGTTCACCTTTGAAACATTGCTAGTATTTCCTTTTGTTTTCCAGGAGATCAAATGAATGAGAGACGGAAACTATTGCTGTTGTGAACATTGCTTTCGCGTTAGTGACAAGTTTAGTCGATCCGGACGTTCTCGGACGTTCTCCAGATTTGTGCATACCGTCTTATTAACGCATCGATTTTTTTTGTACAATAAAACATAGATAAAAAGGTGAGACTGAATAAGACTGAATGCGCAAAATACATGTTTGGCGGCCATTCTCCATATCGTCACTACTTTGAAAAAAGCTCAAAAGCTCAAATCATTATTTATTTATTTATTTAGTTCATTACATTTCACAGCATAACAGATCAACCAAAGCACTGTGAAATTCAGATACAATTTTTACAAAGAATATATGATGATGATGATGATGATGATTGATTCCGACCGGTTTCGGCCATGGCGACCACTTCGACTCCTACTTAATTGGTGTTTTGGCGCTCATGCGCCCGAAGATGGCTGATGTAGCCTATCTTTGCAGCGAAACTCCGTGCACATTGCGGGCACGTAAGTACACCGTCTATGTAGTTGTATGGGATGGCAGCAGGTGGGAGGGCCTTGAGCTGGTCGCGTTTGTTGTCAAGGTCAACTTTACGTTGATCCTCAAAGTCCCGTACTTGGATGTTCACCACCCTGCGCCATTCTGGACGCTGTGCTGCCAAACGCTCCCATTGAGAGGGCTCTATGTTGCATCTCTTTATGTGTCGCTTTTGGACATCTTTGTACCGGAGGAGTTGCCCGCCATGCTTCCGCTTGCCCTCCTCCAGTTCAGAATAGAAAATACGTTTCGCCACTCTCTCCTCCGCCATACGTGATACGTGACCACACCACCGAAGCTGCCGACGCATTAAATATGCCTCAATGCCACCAACATTGGCTCGTCGCAGGACTTCGGTATTACGCACCCTGTCGGACCATCTAATCTTCATGATGGAGCGGAGGCATTTCAGGTGGAAACGATCCAGAGTGCGTATGTGACGACGGTACACGCACCACACCTCGGAGGAATATAGGAGGTTTGGCAGCACAATTGCCATGTAAACAGATACCTTGGTGGCTAACTTAAGGTCATGTGAATAGAAAACCTTGGAATACAGCTTGCCAAATGCTGCAGCTGCAGCACCGACCCTGCTGTTGACCTCAGCATCAAGGTCACACTTAGATGTTACAGTGTTCCCCAGGTAGCGAAATTTGTCCACCTGCTTCAGCACATCCTCACCAAGCATTATGGTCAGTGTCTCGTGACCGTGATCCTCCAGAGACATCACCTCTGTCTTCTTAACACTGATCTTCAGGCCGAACTTACCGCAGGCTTGGTGAAAAACGGACATCAGCTGTTGCAGGCCATCTGGGGATTCTGTCAAGAAACACAAATCATCAGCGTACATGATCTCAGAGATCAATGCATATGAGACTTTTGTGCGAGCCTTAAGTCTGGCCAGGTTGAAAAGACTGCCGTCTGTGCGGAAGCGGATGCGGACCCCTTGGGAAATAGTTTGTAAGACCTCTCTAACTACCACTGCAAAGTATAACGCGAACAGAGTAGGTGCTAATACGCAACCTTGCTTCACCCCGCAGGTAACGGGAAAGAAGTCAGTCTGTTCTCCATCTACCGTGACGCAGCACTGCATGTCGTCATGCAGGAGTCTGAGAAGCCTTACAAACTTTTCTGTGCATCCGAGCTTTCCCAGCACCACCCAAAGAGCCTCACGAGGCACGCTGTCGAAAGCTTTCTCCAGGTCTACAAAGCAGAGGTACAGCTGACGGCCCTGTTCTCTGCTCTTTTCCTGAAGTTGACGTACGGAGAAGATCGCTTCGCATGTGCCTCGGTCGGGTCGGAAGCCTAATTGGGTTTCAGGCAAGATCCTTTCGGATAAGTTCTTTAGGCGGTTTAAAAGAACCCTAGCAAAGACCTTTCCAGGAGCCGATAGGAGCGAAATACCACGGTAAGAGTTGCAGTCAGATCGGTCACCTTTGTTCTTATATAGAGCACTTATGCGCGATGCTTTAAAAATATTCGGAACACGCTCCTGCTCCCACATATGAACAAAAAGTTTCCACACCAACGAGTGCAACTCCTCCCCACCGTATTTGATCAGCTCTCCCGGTATAAGGTCAATACCAGCAACCCGCTTGTTTTGTTGCTGACTGATGGCAGTAACAACTTCGTCACGCAAGAGAGGCTCGTCCAGCTCAATGGCAAAGGGGAGTTGTGGCATTAGACTGATACCTTGCAGCTCCGCCCAGCGCTTAAGTACATCCTCCTTGTTAGTCAACAAGTTCCTGCCGTCTAGGGACCTTAAAGGAACCTTTGCATGGTAGGACGTACCAATCAGCTTACGCACCTCGCTGTAAAACTCCCCAAGCTGGTTTGTGTCCGTGAGCCATTGCATGTGACTAGCTTTGTCCCGCCACCACTTGTCTTTAATTTGTCGAGACAGCTTTCGCAATTCTTGGTCACGAGTTTTGACTATCGCAACGTCTCCTTTCCGCCTTCTATTCTGCCGCAGTAGGTCTCTGTGATTGTCGAGTGCTGCCCGCAGAACCTCATCATTTTCATCGAACCAATCTTCACTGCGACGGCATTTTTTACCCAATGCAATTGAAGCGGTTATCATGATATGAGACGACAAAGCTCCCCACGCAGCATCAACATCACCTTCCTCATCAGGCGGTAGTTTCTCAGATAAGGCGCTAGCATATTTCTCCCTCACCTCGGGATCTTTAAGCTTATCCACGTCTAAAGCCGCAAGCTTTTTAAAAGGAGATCTTCGCGGGTGATGGAGGCGGAGTCGTAGCTTAGTGACAATAAGCCGGTGATCAGACCAACAGTACGCACCACGCATAACACGGGTTACCTGCACTTGGCTAAAGTCTCTTTGCCTTACAATAGCATAGTCGATCAGATGCCAGTGCTTGGATCTTGGGTGCATCCATGTTGTCTTGTACTTGGCGGCAAGTCTAAACATGGTGTTCGTAATTGCCAATCCGTACTGAGCACAAAGACTGAGCAGCAACTGACCATTGCTGTTCATGTTGCCAACTCCATGTCCACCCAGAACTCCAGGCCAAGCCTCATAGTCCCGACCAACCCTGGCATTGAAGTCGCCCAGCAATAGTACCTGCTCACTGGCGTTTATGCTATTAAGGCAAAGAGACACTTCCTCGTAGAATTTATCCTTGATGTCATCAGATTTGTCTAGCGTTGGCGCGTAGACACTGATGACATTAAGGTAATTGTCTTTGTCCAGGTGAAGGCGCAGTGTGGTAACGCGGTCCGAGATATGTACCGGGTACTCCTCTAGACGCTTTACTAAGGGATTTTTGATGGCAAATCCCACACCTGAATGCCGAGTTTCGGAGGCAGCAGTACCTTTCCAGAAGAAAGTGTATCCACCGCCTTCTTCTACCAGCTCCCCTTCATCGGCAAGATGTGTTTCGCTGAGAGCAGCCACATCCACGTCGTAACGATGAAGTTCGCGAGCCACTACGGCAGTCTTACGTTCAGGGCAGGCGTTACCATCTCGATCGAGAAGCGTTCTCACGTTCCACGCACCAAATGTCATTAAAGGTGACCTATTATGTTTTTTATACTTGCGTCGACCACGATTTAATATGATGCGGTGGCAGCCGCGGTTACTACCACCTACCAGGTAGGGGCGAGCGTTTTTTTAGGGTACCTTTTCTAACCCCCTCCCCGGCTGAGCGGGGAAAGCAGTGCCTCCCTAAACAGGGCTGCTTTGTCGTCCCGGGTGCTGCCGACTCCGCACTGTCACCCCAAACGTGCAGCGCAGAGACGACCACGGCATGTACTCACACCCCCGGGACCGCCTGTGTGCAGGTATCAGACAAAGCCTAGCTTGCATCAAACTAGACCTCTCTACTTCTACCCAACGCCACAGGGTTTCTACATAAACGGAGTCCATTAACGGAAGCGGTCAAATGCGCAGGATATATTAGGGTGCGCAGACGTTTGCGCAGACGCGGGCGCACACACTCGTCCAACCCATTCCTTGGATCAGTGGAACGGAAACCGCTACGACTGAAGGAGTGGTCGGATGTTGAGTCTGGCCGACGGTGACTATACGCCCTCAACCGTCGCCCTAGGCCATCCTCCTTGCCTTGCTGATCCGCCGAGGCTGCCAAATTATATTGCATATCTACGTTGTATTGCCTTCCTCACCGAATCAGACTTTGTAGGATAAACGGGAGGGAACCGCATTTAGGGAAGGAATTGGATTTGATGGAATTGAATTGGATGAAAAGGGAAGGAGTAGAAGGGACGGGATACTAAAGCCACGGGTAAGAGGATTGTGGACTAGAGTAGCTCAGGGATGGCGGGATCGCATGCCCGTGTACTCAACTGCCTAATACCGGACCGATAGTAGGTCTGAATGCCCCCTGCCTGCGAAGAATATATACACATAAGAACAATACAGTTTAAAATTGAACAGAAGAAGGTCGTATATCCATCTTCTCGCAATATCTCATACATTCCTCACACAGTTGATCATAAATCGATGTACGGTCGCATGCTTTAATTTGGGACCCATTTCGAAAAAATATCCTTTGAATTCCTATACAATATGACAGGACTGTCAACCTTAAGTGGGTCCCAAATTGAAGCTCGTGACTGTACCCTAATGTGTCACTAAACTTTTGTATTGAACATTTTTACGCATTAATTAGACGCAGAGCACAAATAAATGGAGAACCGGCATATGCTAGTGGTCAATCGGTAGCCCTATAATAGGTAGTAGGTATTACCATAAGTAAAATTGTGGTTTTACTATCGCCTTAGTATTAGTTTTTAGGGAGTAAACTCTATTTTTGGAGCGTGGACTGTAGATTTTCGTGGGCCGATTCAAAAAACAAGACTCCTGTTCACTTAAGTTTATTAATTTGCACCAAACTAATAACTGTACAATAATGCCAGAAGGAAAAATGCAATTTTAGATAGACAAGCATGAATTCTATGTGATGCGACCACCATTAGGTAGCGTAAGTTGGAAAGTATTTCTGCCAACCTTAAAATTATGTTAACTTTGTGTTGCCAGCAACACTCTGGGATATTTGTGGCTAGAATTTCATTAGCCCACACAAAGCGGTTCGCTTTATCTTTCCTAATACGAACTGCTAAGGAATATGTTCTCTCCCACCATCTGTACTTCTACATGCTATAAAACCTAGGGGACTTCATGAGGCCAGAATAGGCTGTTACTGGACAAGTGAGACACACCTTTGGCCTCATCTGCACTTTTCATCAGATGCGATAGAGGTCAATCACGGGTTAGTTTTATGTAAAAAAAAACCCTTGACTAATTTAAAAAACTTTTTAAAGTAGAAATTTACACTATCGCTGATTGATGTAGATTACTTTTATCCCTGGAAAGTGCAAAGTTCCCATGGAACGCCTTTGGAACGTGTTTGGAACGCAGACGAAGTTACATTCCACGAAGTAATCTACGTCTACATCTACACTAATATTATAAAGAGGAAAGATTTGTACCTATTTTTGTATGTTTGTATGTTTGTAATGAATAGGCTCAAAAAGTACTGGGCCGATTTAAAAAATTCTTTCACCAATAGAATGCTACATTCTTCCAATTTGACATAGGCTACATTTCATTTTGAAAAAAATTAGGGATCCTTGGTAAAATTTGAACAATGTAACCGAAGGTGTAGAAAAATGAGTCTTAAAATGTCTTTCGTCGAATGCGCTGCCGAAACTATTAGCGATAGAACAAAATAATGTACAACAATATTGAAGAACATCATAATGTCTACAAAAAACTCCGCGGTAGCATATGTCCAACTATTGTAGTTATGTCACTACAACAACTTTTTTCATTTTAAACATTAATGAAAATGCTAACCAAATTCAAACCATGCTATTTATGTGTTTATATTAATCCTTATCCAAATAAATTACTTAATGGTAAAGACCATTTAACTACTTATAAAATAGTTTTTAAATTATTTAAATTGGACTTTCCATTCAAAAGATATTACGAATTAAAAAATTCAAACAGTAAACAAAACCGCCATAGCGCCGTGGCCGTTGTTTGCGATGCAGTCTGAAAAGCGCGCCGGGCATCGCGGCGGGCGGGGTGGAGGGGGCACTGAAATACAGGAGTGGGGCGTGCACGTCTGTAATAATTAATAAATAATAAATAATAATTTTTTAATAAATAAAAATATTTGTGAAAAAAAGTGTTTTATATCCAAATTTCCAAAAATAAATAATTGTCTACCCCGTGCGAAGCCGGGACGGGCTGCTAGTGTTTCATAAAATAATAACTGAATTCACTGCTCATTCAACTCTATTAAGCTTGACCAATTCGTTTAATGGACCTAATAAATCTGTAATATAATCTGGGTAACATTTTATTCTGTAGCTGATTATATTACAATAACCTAACTTAAAATAATTATTTTTAGGCCTACTACTACTACAATCTCTTCTTGAATGGAGACTAAAGATCGGCAAACGTAGCGTAGGACGTCCTCAGACTCGGTGGAGTGATGATCTTCGCAAGGCGGCCGGCAAGTGCTGGATGAGAGTGGCCGAGCGTCGTGTTCAGTAGCGTGCCATGGGAGAGGCCTATTATGCCTGGCTGATGATGATGATGATGATGACTGCTACTGTTAAAATAAATTGCAACTTAGCGACCACACATCACACCACGCGTGGTAGTGGTAGTGGGATTTTTAGTTGACGGACATATTATTAGTCGATTTTCGTAACATACGGATTCTGCACACTGCACCCCATCCTAACATGACCGTCAACTAAAAATCGCAATGACCACCCACCACGCGAGGTGTTATGTGTAGTCTCAGAATTGCAATTGGTTTTATTTCATGGACATTATTACCCTTAGATTTTTGATACACGCTGTTGAAACGCTTCAAAGCCTATTTCAAATCGTCCTTTTTTATTACAAGTAACAAATTTCAAGACAGTCTGATGATTAGGAAATGGGTAAAAATTCACTTGCAAGATTTGTTTAGTTATAAGTAAAAATAATAAAATAATGGTAAAAAGGATTATGAGGGTAAAATTTATAAAGGATCAGTTACTACCTAGACTACGACATAGTTACTAGCATGCGCGCAATTCCCGCTTCTCTCTAGCAACGACTCAGTAATAGTAGATAGTACACCAAGGGGATAAAGCACTGCATTATGTCACGGGCGCGATATTGAATCCTGAGCGTATCGAGGGACTCCAGATTTAACTCCCGAGCGTAGCGAGGGGGTTTTTTAGTTGATTCCCGAGCGAAGGGAGGGAATTAAGATGGAGTCCTGAGAGCAGTGAAGGATTTAAGCGCGCCCAAGGCAAAATCAGTTTTATCCCCGAGGAGTATACTCTACTTTTCTCACCTTTTGCGAGACAATAAAAACCAAGGCTACTAGAAAAATACTCGAAATAGACCCAGAAGCACTGATTCTGACACTGACTTTGCGCCTTTCGCAGTTTTCCATTTGTCGAAATCTTTGTAAGCTTTTAAGTATTTTTCCTTCGACTTCTCTGGGAGTACATTATTAACAATTTCTAAGGCCGGCTTGCGCAGACCTGGGTTAGCTACTTAACTCCGAGCGAGTTAACTGCTAACCCAGGGTTAACAAGTGTCAAAATGTATGGAACTGTCATTCTTAACCCAGGGTTACCGATTTAATTTTTTTACCCTGAACTGTGCAAGTGGTCCTAAGGCGTCTAATTTAATGGAATCAGGAGTCAAATCACTTTCGTCACTCGATATTTTCCTAATGTTTTATCTTCTTTTGCAGTTTTGATACTTAAAATTGCAGCGTATTGAAATACTCGCGGCTTTTGTTTTAAGTATTGATTTTTTTTCGTTCGGCTTGCCGTGGCGTGGCCAGCTCGATTTTCGAATAAGTTCGATTTTCAAATAAATGAGGCGCGGCGCGCGCCGCCGTCCACCTCCTCGCCGTCGGCCACCAGCAGCTGCAACAGCCGCGCGCCGCGCGATTTTGACGAAATTAGACTTTAAATGCATAACAATAAGAACTAAGAGAAGTGAGAATCACATTACTGCCCGGCGGGTTATAATGAAATTCAGTACAACATTACACCCCGGCAAAAGACAAGGGCTATAATGATTTACTTTGAGTAAGGTTTGCATGGTTTGGTTGTCGAGCAGGTGGTGTGAAAAGCAACAAACGAGATAGATAACAGTACCTCTACCATGAGTTTACACTAGTTTACAGTGACCGTACTCGCTAGCGACGGCGTAAATGATTTGTATGGAGAATTGTACTTCCGTAAGTGACCGCTAGAGGCGCTGTACAATTCTCCATACAAATAATTTACGCCGTCGCTAGCGAGTACGGTCACGTAAACTAGTGTAAACTCATGGTAGAGGTACAGTGCGCGTTTTGGGAAAGCCAGTCATCCATTACGCCAAATCAAGTCGAAACTTAAGGAAAGTAGGAAAGTAATGAGCTCGAACTCTTTTACATTGAGATTAAAAGGATCCAAGTTGAAATGATTTATGGATTAAAATGTTTTAAACCTGTTATTAGAAAATTTATGTTTTTTTTGCGTCTGACAAATGTCAAAGTAATAAAAATAAAGAATAGATCGGGTTTAGCGCCTTTTATATGTAAAAAACTCTATTGTCAAGTCTAGTGACATTTTTTTTATATATAAGAGGGGGCAAACGAGCAAACGGGTCACCTGATGGAGAGCGATCACCGTCGCCCATGGACACCCGCAACACAAGGGGAATCACAGGTACGTTGCCAACCCTTTTAGAAATTGGTAGGCTCGTTTTTTAAAGATCCCTAAGTTGTAACGCTCCGCGAATGTTCGTCGTGCGAGGAATGAAGTTTCGCTTAAAACGCACGGTACTAGACTGCCAATCATCAAGATGGTGAGGATGGAAAGACAAACGGTTCCTCGAAGTGCGGTAGTGGAATTTAGCCGCAGGCAAGAAACATGAAACTTTGAATGGTTTTTCTTTATGCAACATAAATGGATACCATCGTGTTATTCTTTACCTCATTAAAAATTTAGAAAAATTCTTAAATTTTTGTCGTAGGTTCGAGCCCGGGCTCACACCTCTGATTTTCTTGGATTTATGAGCAAAATTGCATTTGAAATTTACCATGAGCTTTACGGTGAAGGATCACTTCACGAGGAAGCCTGCACACACCTGAGAAGAAATTTTACGGCGTGTGTGAAGTTCCTCATCCGCACTGGGCCCGCGTGGGAACTACGACCCAAGCTCTCTCATTCTGAGGACTGTGCCACGCAGTGGCACGTATATAGGCTGGGATGGTGATGATGATGATGATGGAAAGACCTCTAGCTGTCCAGCTTAATTAAGAAGCGAAAGCCACGTTGCAAGATCTTGCTTACAGACCGTGACCCAATAATTGCTGTCTAAGCGCGAGTTAAGGGTTTAAATTTGTTAACTCATTACGGCCCCCTCTGGTCCCATTATAAGCGAACAGCTTTTATGTCATTTCCAGAACATTGTTACTTAGCGGTAGGCAAGCATCGCCTAACGACCCGCCAGATTCTAACGAGCACCATATTTTATTCGTACCTGTTCCAAGGAAGTCGTTAATATTTTTTTCTCAAACATCCAAGGAAATGTGGTCCTTATAGTCGTGACAATAGAACACGAAGTATGCCATTGTATAGCAGTTGAGGAAGATTCGTTCTAATTTCAAATTAGACGACAATAATGGAATTTCATACAAACATTGCTGGCCAAGGCCAGCAAAGAGATTGTCTTTTGTTATAGTGGGTCGTATTTTCTTTTATTGACTATCAATGACATACTGCCAATTAAGAAAAAATTAGTTTGTGAATTTACTTTTTAATATCTTACTTGGCTAGATTTAATAAAATAAATAAGGATTGGTGTTTATTGTTAACAATTTATTAAAATAACCAATTACTAAGGTCGTAATTTTTTAATAAATATAAATCATCTCAAGATTTTGCGTTAAAAACATTAACTGGAACAGCTTACAAATAAATTGCTGGAAAAAAAAATATTTTGGCGGGAATCAAAAAAAAAAAAAATTTGAATTAAATATGAATATATAAGTTGAACATTCGTATCATTTCCTTGGATTTATTTGAGAAAAGCACTATACAAGCCTTGGCCACGAACAGGGATTGCCGGCCTCGTATCTCTAGATGGCCTCGTTAACACTCGGCCATCTATTACTACTCGGCCGGCAATCCCCTATTTCGCGGCCGCTGCAGTAATGTACTATTACTCAATGCTAATGTGGAAAACGTACCTGGGCCATTCTACTTTTAAGTAACCATTAATCTTTTGTGAAATATAAGGCATCCCTGGTAATTTTTTTTAAGTATAAATAACTTATATCAAAACTGAAATAATTAAATTTAATATTTAAACAACTTAAGTATGAAGTATCTTTTTCTATTTATTTTTTTTCAACTTCATTTTTTTATTACTTTTACGGTCATCCCGTGAAACCATATATTTCAAACTGAATACAAACTGAAATATAGATGCACATAACATAGATAGAGGGCATAACATAGATGCGCGCTTTATCACTGCATAATGTGATTATAACAGACTGAAGTGTACGATGTATGGGAAAAATTCGTCGCTAACTTCTAGACCAGTGACGGTGTAGGGGTAAGCACGCAGCACGGAACGCTGAGGACCTGGGTTCGATTCCCAGTATTGGTCTTTTTTCTGGGGTTTTTTCTGTGCATCTATATTTCAGTTTGTATTTAGTTTTTAATATTTAAAAGCAAAAAAACTTTAAATTTAAAGAAATGTTGTAAAAAAAATTGGTAACTCAGCGGAGAATACACCAATTTCCATACAAATGGCGGGGACATGCATGTCCACTGCGTTGCCTACTTTATAGATAATAAAGATTACTTTTATAAATAGTGATAATATTAAATGTAAGCTTAATTATGTCCCTATTTAAATTTTTAATGATAAAACCGAGCACTTTACAGTTTTTGTAAAAAAAATATTTGAAGAGCACTGTACAAAAAATGACTGGTCAACGAAAAGTAGAATGACCCACCTATTTCAAATGTTATTTACGATGTCGTAAATTTTCTTTCAAAACAGTAGATATTCGGATTGTTTTGGCGATACACGGTATTAAAATATTAGTCGGGTCTTCTTGTAATCTAGAACGTCAATGTTTAAATAACATCGTAGGTTAATAAACTCGTATTTGTGTTAGTCAAAGTAATTCATAACTTGCGAGGGGCGTTCAATAAATTCTCTGTACGAGAATGAAAATAAAAGAATACGATAAGTGTGTTTTATTTTTCGCTACACTGCCTTCTTATGTTTACCTATACTAGATGTTGCCTGCGCCTCCGTCTGCGGAGAATAGGGGTAGGTATACAAAAAAAGCCTACGACTTATTCTCAGACCTACCGAATACAGAGAAAACAGTTTCATAAAAATCGGTCAAGCGGTTTCGGAGGAGTTTGATAACAAACACCGTGACACGAGATTTTTATATATTAGAAAGAAGAAGACAAGCTGTTGCCCGTGACTCCGTCAGCGAAGAATAGGGGTGTAAAAATAGCCTACGACTTATTCTCAGGCCTACCAAATATAGAGAAAAAAAAATATAAAAATCGGTCAAGCCGTTTCGGAGGAGTTCGATATCAAACACGTACACGAGATTTTTATATTTATTTATATATTTATTTATTTATTTATTTATTTATTTATGGAGAACCAACAGCTTGTTTATACATCTTAAAAATTAAATTAAATACAGAAAGCCAATTACAGTTTTATATATTAGAAGAGAAGATTTATGTAATCGGTCAATTAATTTTGTAAGCCCTCGTTAATATAATTATTCTCTATGTGTGAAGTCAAAATGCTCTGCACTGTGCTGCGCTTTATCATCAGAAAATCGATTGCTTCTAAGATGTTTTTCGAGGTTAGGGAACAAACAAAAAACACTGGGGTCAAGTCTGGACTACCGGTTTCGAACCCGCCTTGAAAATGCAAACACTAGGGCGTTGTCGTGCAGAAGCAGAACTTTACTCCCCTAGTGAGTTTTCCTCTCCTCTTCTCTGTCATTGCTTCCCTTAAGAATGTTTATTCGATAAAAAACAATCAAAAAAGTAATGCCTGAATCAATCAACTAGTTTAATAGTTTAATTCCTGAAAATATACCGACTGCAGCGCCATCTGCCGGGCTGATTTGTGAATCTAAACCATCCAGGGCGCCACCCAAACGCATACAAAAAAAACATTCAAATCGGTCCAGCCGTAAAGGAGGAGTTCAGTAACAAACACACGTATAGTGGAATTATATATATAAAGATATATATAATAATCAGAATCTCAGAAACGGCTGCAACGATTTCGATGAAATTTGGTATGTGGGGGTTTTCGGGGATGAAAAATTGATCTAGCTTGGTGTTATTTCTGGGAAAACGCTTGGTACCGAGTTTCAGCCCGAGCGGAGCTCGGTCGCCCAGGTACTTAATATAAAACGAGACATGTCAATAAACCACAATTTTAATTTATTCCTAACTTTATACCAAACCTTGTAACAAAATTCAAGATTTTGGCTGCCCTTACATTTTCATTCAATCCCGTAATCAATGGTTGGAGTGAAAACCGCCAAAATTGCTTCACGGAACTACACTTATGACTCTTCATTTATTTATTGTCCCGGCGACATTTTGAGATATGGCTGGTATAACTCAAAGTGAACGGATACGGGATTTCCGCAAAATGTTAACACTTTATTATATTGGAATCGAATACTGGCACTTATAAAAAAAAACTAAAAATAAACTGTGAACTCCGTTTATCGTCGAATGGCGTTTAGTTTTGGTCCTAAAAAAACCGGCCAAGTGCGAGTCGGACTCGCGCACCGAGGGTTCCGTACAAATTTATATGAATCTATGAACATCCAGTCTTAGCAGACCCCTAAGCTGCTCCTAAGCAAAATGTGCGCAGTGTGGGATCATTGATTGTTGTATTGATCATTGTAGATTGGGTATTGATATAGACACAGATAAAAAAATTTATGCTTTTCGCAATTTTTCCTTTATCTGTGCTATAAGACCTTGCTTTGTGCCAAATTTCAAGATTCTGAGTTCACGGGAAGTACCCTGTAAGTTTTGATTCCCTTGCGAGTGTCGACAATTTGCGGAAAATTGCGGCATAAAAGGCTATATCTTTTGATTGCGTTAAAAATTTATGCTTTTCGCAATTTTTCCTTTATCTGTGCTATAATACGTTGCTTCGTACCAAATTTCAAGATTCTGAGTTCACGGGAAGTACCCTGTAGGTTTTGATTCCCTTGCGAGTTTCGAAAATTTGCGGAAATTTGCGGCATAAACGGCTGTATCTTTTGATTGCGTTGGCTTAGAAGTTTGATTTTTTTACAGCTTCAAGGGACCGTAGACTTGAGTATTCGATATAAATTTCAGCTTGATACCTCCACGCGTTCCTGAGAAAAAGGGTCTTGACAGACAGACGGACGGACGGACGGACAACAAAGTGATCCTATAAGGGTTCCGCTTTTTCCTCTCGAGGTGCGGAACCCTAAAAACAGTTGAATGACAGGTAGTTGGACGTTAGACTTGTTTTGTCTACTTTTCATTGCATTGTCTTTCCGCGTTGTTAGGCTAACTAGTGAAAAAAGGTGGCCATCCATGGTCTTCCTCGTCAGTTGTATTGTACTTCAGCAAATGGTGATTTCCGACAGCAACCGTAGGTACGCCTACAGTATTTGAAGAGTTCCTTCGATTTACTCTGTGATTTTTGGATTCACTTATCAGATCCTGGCTTGGAGACAATGCATGGGACCACTTCTAGAGTAGTCATACTCTCGCGGATAAACAAAGAAATTTTGAAAATCGACCCACAAAGTCGAAAGTCAAAGTCAAAATTGTTTCATTTACAATAAGTATCAATACAAGTATACATGCAAATATAATTGTTAATTGATATTTCATCATCATCATCGTTTCAGCCGAAAGACAACAACAACATCGGCTTCTAATTTGGTTTTTGTTGCGAACTATTCGCTGGCGTTCGTGTCGTCACAGTGTGTATGTTTTGTGTTTAGTTCTTAAATGGGTCCCACTGAAAAACAGCGTTGTGGCTTGCCACAACATTATGCTGAGTGGGGCCCAATTTATACTATTCGATATATATTTTTTTTTTGTAAATTTCCTGTCAAATGTATTTTTTTTTCTGTGTTTGTATCGAATATGTGTAAATAAACATCTCTCTCTCTCTCTCTCTCTCTCAACATAGGCCTCTCCCAAGGCTCGCCAAACTGATCGGTCCCGTGCCATCCGCATCCAACGCGATCCCGCAACCTTAACCAGGTCGTCGCTCCATCTTACGTCTTCCGGTCCGTGGACGCTACTCGAGAACCCTTTAGATTTATTTACTAATTACAAAAACATTACAGACATGTCAAAAATTTCACAGTTGACGGTGAAATTGGTTAACATAAAAAAACATAAACAAGTACATAGAAGTCATTACAATCTCCTCCATGTTTTGAAGTCGTTTAAAGAGGATACTTTGCTCAGGATTATCCATACATTTTTGCTCGCACGTTACTAAACGCTGAAGTGACTTAATGAAATAGGCTTGTTAAGCTTATTAGACCTAGCAGTAGGTACAGGATAAAGGAAGATTAGAACCCACACAATCAATTGATTTACTGTTAATTTAATCACTCGATGAGAAGTAAACTAGCTAAATGTCTACAGCATTTTTTTTTATTTGGGTATAATACCTTGGGCCGTATTCTGAGAGGAGTTCTGTGCCCTGCAGTGGGACGGGTATAGGCTGGGATGATGATGATGATGATAAGACCTAATGAAAAGGTGTGCTTTGCTCACACCTTCATTTGTTAAATTTTAGAGGGTCGAAAAGAGAAAGGTGAATTTAGATCTAAATATAATAAACAAACTATTATAAATTAACTTGTTCAGTGAGTATTCACTTCTTAACGGATTTTATATTTTTTTGTGGGGTGAAAATGCGCATAATAATATAATGATACTAGCTGTTGCCCACGACTCCGTCTGCCAAGAATCGGGTTAGGTATTCAAAAAGTAGCCTACGTCCTATTCTCAGACCTACTGAAAATAGAAAAAAAAAATCATAAAAATCGGTCAACAAACACAAACACCGTGACACGGGATTTCAACGATTCTTTTCTTTTATTTCGTTCCTTCCTTCAATATTAGATGATTGTAGCTTAAAAAATAAAAACTTTTTAACAAAAAAATTAAACCGCCGAAAAAACTGAAAAGTAAAAAATAATACCTTTTTCTTGACCTTAATCTAGGTACCAGTTTGAAGTCGGTGCCTCAGCACGAGCCAGGAGGAGTGATAGAAGCCAATCAGGTAGACGATTATAGGCGCACTCCTCCTGGCTAGTACTGAGGCACCGACTTCAAACTGGTACCTAGATTAAGGTCAAACAAAAAGGTATTATTTTTTACTTTTCAGTTTTTTCGGCGGTTTAATTTTTTTGTTAAAAACTTGTGTACTTTTTTCCCATCTCCAATAAAAAAGAATTATGAAAATCAGACTACTCTGTAAAAAGTTAGTTAATCATCCCTTGTTTGGAATATTATTTCCAAATTTAAATGGGACCACCCTTGGAATATACGCTTTCCAATAAAAAAAGAATCATCAAAATCCAACTACTCTGTAATTAGTTATGCGTGGTCATATAGTACAATCAGTGACTGAACAATCAATCATCCCCTGTTTTCCTACCCTTAGGGTAGGTATATCATTTCGAAATTTAAATGGGACCACCCTCGGGGTATACGCTTTCCAATAAAAAAAGAATCATCGAAATCGGACTACACTGTAAAAAGTTATGCGTGATCATACATAAAAAAAAATATACACGTCGACTTGAGAACCTCCTCCTTTTGTTTTCGTCGGTTGAAAAAGAGGTTTCAATTTTTATTCACGTGTTAGAAATTACCTCAACATTAATATTTTAAAAAAAAAACACCATCAAGCAGACTTTTTTAACAGTGTTCTGGCGAAACTTATTTTATTAGCTTCGCAAGCGAATATTAGACCAGTCAACTAGTAAAACGTTCCGACTTTCACCAACTTCTCATTTAACCTGACGTATGAACTGCAAACCATTCGTATTCAGACTTCGAGGCAGAATTACCAACCTGAACATTGGCTCCTCTCGCCCAAACTCGGTAGTTTCTGAAATGTCCATTATACCGATGACAAGTTGTGTTATATCAAAGCTAAATCAAGTTACAACTCCGGTACCCCAGACGTTTTGACGGCGTTGACGGTAACAACATAATTGGGATAATACCTACGCGAAACGCGTTAACGTTATGTAATATATGTCAGGTTTTAAGTATTTCACATTGCGTAGGTGTTACGTAGGTGTTGCGTAGGTGCTAATGATGGGCATTTTTTATTGTATTATTAATATTATTATTGGAGTTAAAATCTACGAAAATGTGGCCAGATTTTTTTGTTAAGATTGATTTATTTAAGTTAAGGCCTATGTTCAGCAGCGGACGTCGTTCGGCTGAAATGATGATTATGGTGATTCTATTTACCTTTTAAATACATATTATAAAACAGTTGTGAGTGATTGCCTAACGCGTACAGAAGGCGAAATATTAAGTAGGTATCCCGCAAGGTGAAATTACCCTGGACACAGGAATCACATCACAGGAAATAATGGCTTCCATGCTGCCAAAGGGCTGTAGTTAGCACAAAAACGATCGTCGTTGAGATCATTGGGAAGCCTATGGCCAACAGTGGACGTCCGTTCGTCCGTCCCTTCCGAGTAAAATCCTGGTTAAATTGATTTTCACCATTGTTTATTCATGGTAAAACACAACACTCACTTACATGATTGTTTAAAGACATTGGAGGGGTATTTAATTCAAAATAAGATGATCTCTACAATTCTTCCAGTGTTTATTCTTTCCCAAAAAGTTTTAGGTAATAGTCTGAAACTAATCACAAAAGTACCTTTCAATTCGATCTGTATTTATCGCCACGAACCCCGCGTTCAATTCTAGCCTCTAAAAGACTCAGGTCATTTATATCAATTGCTGAGTATCCTTATCGAGTGGTCCATTGTTTTCTACAGCTTTTACATACCCCACTAGGAAAAATGTTCTCCAAGCTTTACCTCAGCTTAAGGAAGTACTAATTGATTACCTACACACTTAAGATCTTTCGCTATAGGTAACTCAATGGCAAACTCCAAAGTACAATAAAACAGGGTTTGGTCAATTCCATGGAGACATAGTTAAGTTGTTCCAACAAGTTGTAGCTTGCGGCCGAGTTAGGAGTTGCTCGTCGACTAAAACGCACTGTCGGTTTCTAATTTGAGTGCATTTGGCTACTCTCTTGAAGTAGTGGGTTAGTTAAGTAGCAATTAGTTAATTTCAATATTGGTATAGGAAGTTTTTTTTTATTATGAGTGGAGTGGGAGGCAAACGAGCAAGCGGGTCATCTGATGGAAAATATACCACCGCCCATAAATATCAACAACTCAAAGAGAGTAATCAATATCTGTTGCCGGCCTTTAAAGTAAGTATAAACCCTTTTCTTGAAAGCCCCGATGTCATAGTTGTCTGGAAACACTGCTGCCGGAAGCTGGTTCCAGTTTCACCGTACGTGGCGGGAAGTGCCGAAGAAAACGTACAGTGGTAGACTGGTAGACTTTTAATACTAGTACTTCAATTGACGTATTTGCTGATATATTTGCAAGTGAATCCGAAATATTATCTGAATATTTATAAGATCGATATGGAATATTTCAGAAAAACCAAAAGCCGTGATGGCCTAGCGGTTTGACCTATGGCCTCTTAAGCAGAGGGTCGTGGGTTCAAATCCCGGCTCGTACCTCTGAGTTTTTCTAAATTTATGTGCGAAATTACATTTGAAATTTACCATGAGCTTTACGGTGAAAGAAAACATCGTGAGGAAATCTGCATATACAAGAAATCAATGGTGTGTGTGAATTTACCAATCCGCAATGGGCTCGCGTGGGAACTACGGCCCAAGCACTCTCATTCTGATAGGAGGCCTATGCAGTGGGACGTATATTATGTAACTATATGGTTTTGTCCAAGTTTAATATTTCACGGTTAATTACATTTAGGTAGTAGTAAAAGTCGTGACAGCCAAGTGTTCATGTGTGTGGTGTGTGAATCCAAAAATCATTGTTTACAGAGTGCATGGTAAGCACTTCATAAAGTGCAATATTAAGGTAATTGAAGACATATCTAACTACATACGCAAATTGCATTTTGATTTCTTGACACAAGATGATTCGTTTTCCCTTTACGCTTTCAAAACCAGACATCTTATATCTTTAACACCCGTCACTTATCTCCATATATTTGAGAACGCGTCATCGTGTGCTGGAAAATATAACGTCAAATATTTTGCTGTACCCGCTCCCGATAATGATGGGTTTCCGTTTAGAAGCTGTACGATGCATAAGCGAGAAAACGTCTCATTTTTATACTGAACGATACCGATTTGCGAGCATATAGAACATGATCATAGAATAGAAGAGTGTGTAGTGTAGTATAACTTACAAAAATAAAGAAGATATCACTATTGACAACCGTTGAAAGACATGTACAAAGGCGTACTTATCCCTTTAAGGGATCTCTACCGGTCAGCCTTTGAGTGGATGACAGGCGCATTTAGCAAGGGACCGACATAGAGTAGGTTAAAAAATAAGAAGTGTTTCCAATATATTAAAGAGATGGTAGCAAGTAACACATGGAATATTTAGTAAGATTTTTATACAAGGAGTCTTCGAATTTTTCCGGAATATTCCTTCAGGGTTGGGTTAGTTCGTCTGAACTCTATGTTAGGTTTTAATGTTTTGTTAATTATGGTTGACTAATGTTGTCATATATATTGATAGATGTTCCAAGTTGTAACTAAATTTTCAACTGAAAATTCCGATAAAAAAACCTTTACATGAGTTGTTATTAGTATGAATTTACCTGTATTCTTTATATTATACGTACCGTATATGTGTATTATTAATGTACTTTTTGTTTGAACAAATTTTAGATTTCGGTTCTCTTTACTCTTTATTGCGTGCTCTTCTTTCTGATATCCTGTAAATTGCTCAAAGGATAACTAGAAGAGATTTCTTTACGGGTTAAAGTCGCTTTTGTATATCTGTTTATCTTGTTAACTGTTACTTCTATGTTTTTATGTACAATAAAGAGTTTTATATACATATTCAGTCACACTAATCGTATAACCTGCTGAAATATTCCGAAATAATTTGAAGACACTCTGTATATTAAAGCTGATGTAATATAATAAAATAACCACCGTCCATGGATACATACAGTACCATTGAGACTACTGATGTGTTGCTGCCCTTGCAATAATGGTACACTCACCTTTCAAATCAACTTTATTGGAGCAAGTCGGGATAACTAGCTGCCAGTCAGTATGCGACTGAAACGTATTTACGGTGCGTTTTTGATTTAGTTTTTGTGGATTTGTAAATGATTTTTGCGCCTTAAATTAAAACAAATATAAACAAGTACCTACATAGCAGACTCTGCTATTACTGAGGTCATGTAATTTTAGGAAATTATTTATTATTATTATTTATAGATATAGATACATACTTAAAATACATATTAAACACCCAAGACCCGTGAACAAACATTCGTATTTTTCATACAAATATCTGCCCCGACACGGGAATCGCACCCGGGACCTCAACCTTCATAGTCAGGTTCTCTAACCACTAGGCCATCTGGTCGATAACTAAAATGAGGGATGTATTTAAGTACTGACTAATAGACTGCCTATAAAAATAATTGGTTTTACGTCAACCACTGAATACATAAAGATTATTAAGTTTTAACCTCTACCACTATTTCTGTTGCTCGCATATTTTTACTTCCTGTATATTTATTTATAGATATCTCAATAGTCACAAACGATAAGGAAACAAAAGTTGTATCTTCTGTAGATAAAAGTTAAATATCTCAGTCATACAAAATTCTATTAAAAGAGTATTGTGACTTACTGACTAACAATATAACGTACAGCCAAACCGTAAACCACTGGAAACTGAGAGAGTTGATATCTAGACTCAATCCGCGCTGGGCCGGCGTGGGAACTGCAGCCCAAGCCCCGCATTCTGATGCTAAGGCTACACACATCGCGATAACGCGAATATTCGCATAATCGCGATGTATGTAGCCGAATATTCGCGAATACTTTGGCACTTCGCCCGAAGCCGCAGACCCTTCGCCCCGCTGTCGGTAAATTTGCGCACATCAAAGGCTGCCAAACTAAAGTAAACTCTGCGGCATTGCTCTCTATAGCAGTGTGGCCATGCACATTCGCCGTAGCCCGAAGACGAAGTTTTATCGCAATAATTCTATCGCGATGTGTGTAGCCCTAGTATGAGAGGAGCCCTGCGTAGTGGGACTTTTATTATTATAGGCTGAGATGATGACGATAATGATGATAACGCATCATTATCATCAAATACTTTAAACTCTCTAATTTAAACAAGTTAGCTATGAAGTATCTTTTTGTATTTATTTTTTCATCTTCATTTTTTTATTACTTTTACGGTCATCCCATGAAATCACTGCATAAGGTGATGATTTAGCAGACTGAAATGTATGATGTATAGAAAAAATTCGTGTCTAATCTCTAGACCAGTGGTGGTGTAGGGGTATGGCACACGGCACGGAATGCTGAAGACCTGGGTTCGATTCCCAGCATTGGTCTTTTTTCTGGGGTTTTTTCTGTGCATCTATATTTCAGTTTGTATTTAGTACGAAATATCTCTAATTTAATATAGTTACGGACATAGTCACTTATTCCTTACCTATCTAGAAATAATTAAAAAAATCTCAGTACAAAATATACTTTTATGACCCTAAAAAATATGGTCTAGAAAATATCTGTTTTTTAAATTCTTTCTAGTTATGGAATTACATATATTTAATTAGTGACTCTATCTCCGTAACTACATTAAATTAGAGAGTTTAAAATATTAGAGACTTTAAATTTGGCATGCAAGTTGGTAGAATTTATACTTAGTTAAAAATTGTTTTCCGTATATACCAAAGTTCTCACGGGATTATTTTGCTACAATTGACTAGATGATTTTAATGATTTCCTATTTAGCTGATAAACACATTTCTTTAAGATAGCAAACATGCAAGAAGATTTTTCTAAAAATTCGCACGACTTGGCAAGACTGAGGAGAAAGAAAATATGTCGGTATATAGATAAAGATTTAAATTGAAAATACTGGCTGTTGGTTGCAGCTCAACTTAAATTTAATCATATCCATCCACAGAAAAAACGAAAACGTAAATCTGTTTATTACACATTTTGAACAACGTTTAATACAAACCACACTAAGAAACCAGCCTTTATTTACTAGACGTCATTGTAGAACCGGCTTTTTAATTAAAATTAAAATGGTATTTATTAGTTTAGAGTTAAAAGTATCTATAAAAATGTGACCTCCCTCAATGTTCCAAAGTTTAATTTTGATTTTTAGAGAGTTTAAAAAAATTAAACCACTATTGGAGATTCACCTGTGCAAACATGTATTCCCCTAAGTATCACAAGAAGGCATCAGCGTTGTAAAGTCTTAAATAATAGGCATTAGAGTTTACGCAACCATCCCCAAATTATGCCTCAAACCTGACTTTAGTTTAAGTACTGTACCTATTTTATGCCATAGATCAATAGAGTCAGTCGAAAATTAATGCAATACGTACAATGAAATTAATTCTAAATTTAGATACCCATAACTTTGTACAAGATCAAAGAGCAACACCACAGTGTTAATTACTATGACTGCCGATAAGCAAATTGCTTGCAATATTCTTACTTAAAACAACTGAATAACAATAACAAATAGGGCTGTCAATTCCTTGTCAGAGAATTTTCACAGCATAATAGTGAAAGTTCTTGTCAGCATGACGAAAACTCGGCTAGGGCGGAACTGTTCGAAGTTCCAACCAAGACAAATGATTGCTCGGTCGGAAAAACGTTCGTATGTGACGATTGGATCCTTAAGGCATAGTATAGAGAGCGTTTTTTCACATTTAATCGGTCGACATTTGAAGGTGGAAAATTTAGCTATCTTATTATTAATTTACTAGCTGTTGCTCGCGGCTCCGTCTGCGAATAATAGGGGTCTAAAAATTAGCCTACGACGTATTCTCAGACCTACTGAATACGGAGAAAAAGTTGCATAGAAATCGGGCAAGCCGTTTCGGAGTAGTTCGATAACAAACACCGTGACACAACATTTTTAGGGTTCCGTAGTCAACTAGGAACCCTTATAGTTTCGCCATGTCTGTCCGTCTGTCTGTCTGTTTGTCTGTCTGTCCGCGGCTAAGCTCAGAGATCGTTAGTACTAGAAAGCTGTAATTTGGCATGAATATACATATCAGTCACGCCAACAAAGTGGTAAAATAAAAAAATAATTTTTTTTAGGGTACCTCCCTACCTCCTCCTACCTCCCTAGGGTTTTTAGGGTAGACGTAAAGGGGGGTGATTTTTTTTTCTCGACTAATCCTATAGTGTGGGGTATCGTTGGAAAGGTCTTTTAAAACCATTGCGGGGTTGCTAACATGATTTTTCTATTCAGTGATCTGTTTGCGAAATATTCAACTTTAATTCAGAATGGTAGTAAATATATCAAATTTACTAGGAAAATTATAGCGGCTAAGATTGCTTGGAAATTATTTGTAGTTTAAGAGTAAATAGTAGCCTAAGGTATAAAACATACATAAACTTGGATGATTCCGTACACATACGAAATCCTTAGAAAAATATTACTTGATTTTTTTGTAATGGCTACGGGACCCTACCTTGTGCGTGTCCAACACGCTCTTGGCCGGTTTTTATATATTAGAATCTAAGTCATTGTCATCGATATTTTTGAAGGATTGACGAAATATACGTTTTTTCTCGCATATAACTAAACGAGCATAAGTTTGATTTTTTAACAGCTTCAAGGGATTGTAGACCCAAGTATATAGTTTTCATTTCAACGCGATACCTTCATCCGTTCTCGAGATAAAGGGTCTTGACAAACAGACGGAGGGACGGACAACAAACTGATCCTATCAGGGTTCTGCTTTTTTCCTTTTGAAGTACGGAACCCTAAAAAAACTACTTTAGTAAATTCCTTACCGTTTATTTGCTTAAACATTTCCACCCGTTTATCTTAACTTACATTACTCTTTAGGCGCTCATAAAGTTGGATTAGGCTTCTTGTAAGCCCTAACTGCGCCCATTATATTACGTTCTCTTCCTCGATTCTACTAACAAAAGGACGGGATAGGAAACGGTTTCAACTAATTTATTATGACACTGTGGTGGCCACGAAATGAAATGGAATGTTGTACGTATATCAAGAAATAAATTAGGAGCTAAAATTTTTCGTGCTAGATTGTTGCAACCAAAGAGGTAAAATTGAATAAAGGAGAATGAAAAACAAAAAGAAACTAACCTCAAAAGATAAACAAAAATAATATATTTGGCTGTGCGCTACATTACCTAGGTAGGTCTGTTTTTTTTTTCAAAACATTATTTGAAGTTGATTAATAAAAAGCAACCAAGTTCCGAAGGCTTTTCATTGACGTTTCAATCGTGCGATACGATTCTCGACCTTGTTGCTAAGCTATTTGTTGCTAGCCAAACTATTACATAAATACAAGTTTTAATTTTGTAATAAACGTGTGATGTTAATAATAGTCATGGCAATGTACCTAACTTTTTTGACGAATAAATTAAGTATATTCGGCACTTCGCATTCCAGTTTTTATCATAATAAAATGTTGCTGTAATAAAATAACCATTTAAACAAGTTTTTTTATTTATATGCCAACTAAATTGCAGAGACCATCACGCATTAAATAATTATTCGAAATTTATCACAATGTTTTTTTAAACTAATTATCAGTAACATTTTTTTGAGTTTTTTGAAACAGTCTTATTCATAGACATGTGATGGCCCATCAACAATTTCTTCGATGGGTACAGCGAGGAAGAACTTTTCTATGTTCTTCACAGCCAAATCTACAGCATAATCCACTATCGGCTTGCCAAATTCCTCGGCTACCTGTCTCCAATTCTCGTTCAGAAACCGTACAACTGTGTCACCTAATGGAAAACAAATAGAACAATTAGTTTACGATAGAAAGGCAGGGATTGAAATTATGTTTTTTGCTAACTAGCTTTTTCATTTTTAATACAAAATTATTGCTGGCAATACTTTTTGTTTACAACTTATGCCATGTCGTTTAAACTACGTAAAGTAATTATACTAAATTTCAAATCAATCGGACGATTAGAAGCGAGGGAAATGCGGCTTACAAGATTTAAACTAAATAAAGAAACAAACTTGCAAAAAAAGTATTAAGGAACCCTTTGAATCATGATACAACGTTCACAGTAAATGTTGTAGCCAATTTAGTGATTTTATTGTGACGTAATCAATTGTGAAAAGGTTCCAGGGTCAGTCACGATTAACATTGACTGTCTATTTTTTGCTGGGAATGCACACTCGAGCCACTCAATCTGTTAAAGCACTTGAAAATCATCATCATCATCATTTCAACCGTAGGACTTCCACTGCTGGACATAGGCCTCCCTCATTGACGCCCAATCATTACGGTTGGAAGCGACTTGCATCCACCATGAACCTGCGGCCTTCAAAAACTTCACTTAAAAATAAATCTCTTGAATTACTTAAACATTTTTGATGAGGTTGCACTCTTTGGGATTGTTTTAGATAAATAGCCCCCACTTGAAGAGTACATTGGACGAACATGTCCAGTCATCTAAACAACTCACTCTCAAACAAACACTCGAACAATTACTATGGTAACCAATTCTTTAAAAGTGAAAAAAAAAACATATACACAAACAAACATGTACATATTAATTATTTTCAGATATCCATATTTAATCCAATGGTAAGTTAAGTATAGTACTTTGCGAGCTCTACATTCTGAGATTAAATTATTCAAAAAAAAGTGACTAGACGTGTACTTTCCGTGTAGACTTCAGTTGGTGGATAAGGTAATAATATATTTATAATATGATTGATTTACTTACTTAGTTCTTTACTGTCTTTAAAAATATTAGTCAGCTGAATAGTGACTTTATCGCCATAATCGAAAGTGTAATTATAATTCTTTACGCCATAATGTGTTCCTTTATCGTCGACGACGTATTTGGTGTTTAAAATAACCTTCATCCTGAGGTTAGCTGAAAATAAGCACAACATACAGTTAATGTAAGAAAAAGTTCAAATTATTCATATACAACAATTGTGTACGCTCTACTTTTTAATTTTATAAAATTTAAGTTGATTTCTGGTATTTTTTTCGTTTACTTTCATTATGAGGCCAACTTCTTGGCAAATTTCAACCACTCTTTGCCAACGTTAGGCACCCAAAAGGTTTCGATTAGGACTTACTGACTTAAAACTTACTGATTTTCCTCGCAATTTTCCAAATAACATTTTTAGGGTTCCATACCTACCTCAAAAGGAAAAAAAAACGGAACCCTTATAGTATCACTTTGTTTTTCGTCCGTCCGTCGGTCTGGCTGTCTGTGTGTAGATCTCGGGAACGCGTGGAGGTATCGAGTTGAAATTAAAACTATATTAGGTATACTCAGGTCCCTTGAAGCTGTAAAAATCAAACTTCTAAGTTAACGTAAAAAAACCGGCCAAGTGCGAGTCGGACTCATGCACCGAGGGTTCCGTACAAATTTATATGTATGTATGAATATCCAGTCTTAGCAGACCCCTGCTCCTAAGCAAAATGTGCGCAGTGTAGGATCATTGTAGATTGGTTATTAATATAGACAGACAGACAAAAAATTATACTTTTCGCAATTTTTCCTTTATCTGTGCTATAAGAACTTGCTTCGTAACAAATTTCAAGATTCTGAGTTCACGGGAAGTACCCTGTAGGTTTTGATTCCCTTGCGAGTGTCGATAATTTGCGGCATAAATGGCTTTATCTTTTGTTTGCGTTGGCTTAGAAGTTTTATTTTTTCACAGCTCCAAAAGGGCAGTAGACCTGAGTATTTTTGATATAAATTTCAGCTTGATACCTCCACGCGTTCCTGAGAAAAAGGGTCTTGATAGACGGACGGACGGACAACAAAGTGATCCTATAAGGGTTCCGCTTTTTCCTTTCGAGGTGCGGAACCCTAAAAAAAGAGCTTCTGATATTTGGTACGTTTAAAGCGCGAGAGAAGCGGCTCTGTATTATTTTAGCTTGGGGGGAAATGTTTTTGTGAGTCAGTCCGGATTCTCAGTGGACACTATCAAGTGAAAAAAAATATAGGGTATTTTTCGTTGACCTAGAACTACGGGCACGTAAAATGCCGTCTTATATGTACTAAAAGTACAGGGAAGAATCCGAAAACTATAAATACATTTGTAATTTTTAAGCGAGGGTAAAAGTAGGTAGAGCTTTGCTAATACTGGATTATAAAGATACGGCTGCGGATACGGCGGCTGTTTACGTTTTTTCTGTATTCTGGTATGATAATATGTAGTTATTTTATTATGAATACCTATAAACATTCATAGGATTTTACCTTCAATCGCGTAGTCTCAAAGCATTTAGTATTAATTTCAACCTGATCTACGCGTTTCAGGAAAACGGTCTTGACAAGGACACAGACGGACAACGAAGGGGGAAATGTAATGTTTTTTTTCCTTTTCAGGTACTGAACTCAAAAAATGACGATAAACGAACAGACAAATAAAGTAACGTGTTTCGTATCAGGCTAAGATTTTATTCATATTAAAATGCTCCAGCTACGTCCATAAATGTGCTAAATGTTGGTATAGCATATGAAATTAAGATAACGAAAACATGCCTTTTCGAAAAATTATATTCTTGGAGTTCTCCCTTCCCATTTATCCTAAATAAACTACAATATTAAACGAGCGTGTGTCAAATGAATTTCTTACTTAATTTTATCTTAGCGTCCCCCTCTCCGTTGATGGGGAATACGAGGATTCTTCCAATCGCATCGTAGCCTCCTTTTAGGGTGACGTTGCAGTGGGATTCCATCTCAAATGTGTGCTTTTTCAAGTTGGATCTGGTGGCAAAAAGGAATCCATCATCATTGTAATATCATATCTAAAGTAAGCGGGGGATTTACACATTTACTACCAGTAAATATTGAAAAACACAGTTGGAATATTTTAAAAATTCAATTCCTTTATTTTTGACGTGACAACGTTTAATAAATCGATGAACACCGGCTGCACGCACGAAAAAGGAAGACGCAATGTAACGTACATGTACGTACATGCCCCGTACAAGAGAGAGCAGTGAACGCCAGGATGTACAATGCAGGGTGCGGGGGTAGGGGGTTGGGGGGGGGTGCAGGGGAGGGGAGGGTGCGGGGGGGGTGCGAGGGTATTACAAGAGGATGAAAATTTCATTGATTTTGCCGTAGGATGCACCGTTTTCAAGATATTTGACAAAACATCGGTTCTCATCCGATCATCGAGGTTAAGCAACGTCGGGCGCGGTCAGTACTTGGATGGGTGACTGCCTGGTTTCATTTTTGTTTTTTGAATGTTTTGTTATGACGTTGTCACGTTAAACTACCCTCCGTAAACCGACTTTACAGACAACCGGTTTTTTTCAGACAAACAAAATGTTCAGCCTAATTTGCCGCCCTAGGCTTAGCCTACCAAGCCTGCTGGTAAATCCGCCGCAGTCTTAAGTTGACATGCATCTAACGCTTTCAGATTGTCAATCTCGATCAATCACTTTTAACGTGACAACGTCTAATAAATCGATGAACGCCGGCTGCATACACGAAAAAGGATGACGCAATGTAACGTACATGTAACGTAACGTAACATAACGTTACATGTACCTACAGAGCAGTGAAGGCCAGTTGCAATATTACATAATACAATCTTAGTACTAGCGCTCGGGTAATTTTCAATACGGGGGGTGCGGGGTGCGGGGTGCAGGGGGGGTGTTTGGGGGGGTTTAAATGTTTTGTTATGACGTTGTCACGACTATCGTCCGTAAACCGACTTTACAGATAACCGGGTTTTTTAGGTAGGAATAGAGTCCCCAGTACTGTAATACACCGGGCCTATTGTTTATCCAGTATCCTATATCCAGTAGTTCAAAGGAAATTGTATTACATTGCATTTCGCACAAACAAAAGAGAGTAAACTCAAAATAATATACCATTTTAATTTAGACCTTTCAGAAATAGAATGATGTCTAAATTAAAATGATACATTTATAATTTTGAGTTGATGCTCTTTTGATCTAGGAGTACGATTTATAGGGCATTTTTAGAAAAAGTGTACCCTGTACTTTTTTTAAAAACCTAACAAATTTTGGGTTATTTCTACTCAGAATCACAAGCACTATCGATTTAAGCAATAAAAAAGTGTCCCTCTCTTAATTGTCAGTTTTGTGACGCAGTTAACCATGCATGTTGTATGGACCGTCACAAAACTGACTAACAAATTTTGTATGGAAAAATTAAGGATAATTAAGGAAAACGGGTACATTTTTTTCTGAAAACTCCCTATAGTTTAACATAAAAAGCTGGCAATACTTACGTAGCACTGTCAATTATGCATTTTCGAAACCCAGTCACTTTGCCGTTGTAGAATGAAACTTTAAGACCAGGCAGTGGTAATCGCAGTTCATCGATCACAAAGGGATCCATGGCGGGTACACCTAGTTCAGGTAAACCTTTCACGAAATGCGGGATCGCATCTTGAGATGATTTTTTTATGCATTCTGAATCGTCTTCTTTGCATATCTTAATGAAATCAGCTAGAACAATAATATGAATTTAAAAGAACGTTATACATAATTATCACATCGAAAGTATTTAAAGGTTTCCGATAATTCAGGAATTTTTAAACTATGATTAAAGTTAAGTTATTGTTTTCGTTATTATGTAAATTTCGCATGCCTTGTTTGGTAGATTTTAGTGAGACTTAATGTACTTTATTCATGTAATCTTATTGTACCTGAAATCAAGTGAAATAACTTAATTTGAATTTGAATTTGAATTTTGAATTTGATAATATTTCTCAATGGTTGCAACAAATCTACTTAACGTGTTTGCTGATTAAGAGGGTTTATACCTGCTGAGCTGGCAACGTTGCATTTTTTTTAGTTTTTCACGATTATTCCATAAAAATTGAATGAAAATCAAAAATGTTTTGTATACAAATTGTTCTAATATATAAGTTAATGTGTCAACTGCAATAATAATTCGTGATAAGACTTTTATTTTCTTTAAAATCCTATAGGTAATAACTTGTTCGTTTTTCTTCTATTCGATGCTCTAAGAACTTTCTTAACGACCGCTTTAGCCTAGTTGGTAGTGACCCTGCCTACGAATTAAGAGGCCCTGGGTTCGAATCCCGGTAAGGGCATTTATTTGTGTGATGAGCACGAATATTTGTTCCTGAGTTATGGATGTTTTCTATGTATTTAAGTATTTATTTATCTATATAAGTATGTTTATCGTCGTCTAGTATCCATAGTAAAAGCTTTGCTTAGTTTGGGACTAGGTCGATTTGTGTAAGATTGTCCCCTAATATTTATTTATTATCTAATTATTTATATTGATAGTTTTTTATGTGACAAATTAACTCTGTTTAATATTTTATATGTATACAAATACTAAGGAGACCGTAAGCTAATGTCATAATCATGTAAAATCTAGGCCCTGATCTAGATCGCGGTTCTTATTTCACGGTTCATAACACCTAAGTACATCATCTCCTAAACTTTTAGGGCGGAATATATGAGCACCAGATGTTTTTGCGGCAAGATGAGGACATTGTATTTAGATCTTTCGAGACTTATAACAATCGTGCAAATAATAGGATATTTGGTTTTCATTTTTTTATTTTTCAATATTTCACGACTCATTTGTGAGCATTAAAAAAATATTTTTACAGCATTTTAGAACTGGTGTTATAAAAGTTTTCTGTCATAACTAAAAAGTCCCTTTGGTATGTAATGTAAAAGTAAAATGTAGTTAAGGAAATAAAAAAAAAAGTTGTTATCAAAAACTTTTTTCTGACAGGCTAATAAACTCTTTTCCTTGTTTTTTGCAATCAATTTCACATACAATTAACGAAAAACAAATGCTATGCTATTGTTGGATTTAATATTTATTTAACTAGACAAGTAATTATATTTATTTACGTAAAATACACAAAAATAATTTTGAAACGAATACAATTATATAAAAATATAAAAAAAATCATGGGCTACTTACGTGTTATTCTAGCATAGCTGTTTTGTGTGAGCAATACTGAGCAGATTAAAACAATGTTGACCCATAGTGTAGCCATAGTAATTCTCGAATACTCTTAGATTTTCCGTTCAGGACGCGCCCGCAAATAATTACACGATCGTGTAGCTATTGAGCATAACAAGTGACTAACGATTTTTATATGTAAACAGCCATTTTTAATAAAACGCCCCGAGCTCAGATCCGATGACGACTTTTGCTTTATTCTTATAGTAAAGATGAGTGCACACATTAGGTCAAGAACCTGCCCATGCCAAAATAAACTTCAACCTTTTGCCCACATGATTGTACTTGTTTAGCGACCTGACGGAGGAAATGTCCCTGTTATATCTTAATATCACAAAAGTATTTCTTTGCATCTTTGTTTCCTCTTTATGTACCACGCCTCAACAATTCTTGACGCGGAAAAGGGCTACTGTTAAACCCAAACCGTGGTGTGAGTAGGCCTCCAACACAATGGAGCGACGACCTGGTTAAAGTTGTGGGAACGCTTTGGATGCGGATGGCGCAGGACCGATGTGTTTAGCTAACCTTGGGATGTTTAGAAGTGGACGTATTTCGGCTGAAATAATGAAGATGATAATGTTTTCTATTAAAAAAAAGGTCTAGGTAGACTTTTTACGTAAATCACTACGTAATTCATTGTCAAATTAATATATAAACTTACTGAACTAACGGATATGAATAAAAACTTACTGCGCTACTTGCTCGCTTGCTTGCAAACGAACATAAAGAAAAATAAACTAAGACAATCCTTCATGGTGCGCTAACATTGACCAAAACCAAGACACGTGAACCTGTATAATGTATTCGAGTTAACGGGTCCAATTAAGGTTGTCCGTCAAGCGGCGCTGAATCCGCAGTCAAGATCTGCTTAGACTTCAGAATAACATAGTTGATCGTATATTGTGTGTGTGTGCTTTATCATAAGCTAGTTAAATCCATCTGACACATAATTCAGTACGTTTGTAGGAGTAAGGAAAGTAATTAAAAATTAAATGACAACAAGTAGCTAATAGCTTTATGGACAAAAAAACATTAACAGCCGATCATGTCGCACTAGTTCTACAGCTCTAAATAAACTGTCCCAAAATAAAAAAGAACTCGTATTTACAGAATAGAAACTAATCATAAGCTTAGATAAAAAAACTATTATTTTTTACCTACGAATGCATTGACGTAAATATCCTGACGTGTGTACACATGTTTACATAATTTGCATAACTTGATTCCGCTTCGTAGTTTTCCAGTGCATTATGTTTAAATTTTCAGGTTTTATAAAGTATTATTAAATCAATTTTTATGCACATACAGGATTATTTTAGAGAAATAAATAACCCGGAAGGATATTTTTGACCTTGTTATCAATCATTCGTACCTATTTAATGCCAAGGTAAACAATTTGAATATTTTATATTTAAAATAATTACAACATTTGAATTTTTTTACAAGTAAGTTCGTTTTTAGGGGAGCCCAAATTATAGTTTAAACATTTGGGCAAAGTTTGCCTCCAGGTTTTGCCTTTTAACTAAGGTAGCAAAAAATGATGTTCACATTAAAAAGTGGAACGCCTTTATACCGAGTTGTATTCAGTCTTGCTTTAAATGGAGACAAAATGGCAAAACGGAACCCTTATAGTTTCGTCATGTCTGTCTGTCCGTCCGTCCGTCTGTCTGTCTGCCTGTCCGCGGCTTAGCGCAGTGGCTATTAGTGCTAGAAAGCTGTAATTTTTCATGGATATATGTATATAGAAATTACCCCGACGAAGTCATAAAATACAAAGAAAAAAAAATTTTTTTTAGGTTACCTCCCACAGACGGAAAGCGGGGGTGATTTTTTTTCTCGTCTAATTTTATAGCGTGTGGTACATTGGATAGGTCTATTAAAATCATTACGGGGTTGTGAACACGATTTTACGATTAATTTGCGAAATATTCAACTCTAAAAGTGATTCTTTTTGTCAAAATCGAGCGTCCCTCCCCCCCTCCTCTAAAAGCTAAATTGTTGGTATAAAAATTATGAAAAAAATCAGAATGGAAGGAAATATCTCAAATTAACAAGGAAAACTATAACAGCTAAGTTTGCTTGAAAATTATTAGTAGTTTAAGGGGCTGTTTCACCACTTTTCTTAAAGTTCGGATTAGCTTAATCATAACATTATTTGACAGATGGAATTAAAATTTCTGTTTCACCAGTCTCGATTAGCGCTAAGTGACGGACAAACTGTTTCTTAATTTGAGCAGCAGATCAGGTGGCATTTAGCATTTTTATCCGTCACATAACTTTTTAATTAGTGAGTTAATTTTTTTGTGGTCATGGTTGGAGAGCCCTTCAGCCGGTTTCAGAAAAATAAATCAAAGTATTTTTTATTTTTTAAAGAAAGAAGTCATGCTAAATTGCAAACGAGGATTCAAATATCAAGATTTGAATAAAAAAATATAGGTACGCTTTTAGTATGTAAAAATAAATCCAAAATTTTGTAATATTTTTTAATTACAGACTTTTTTTCAGTGGCACAATCGTTTGTTCTACGTGAACTTGTACATCGCCATTACAAAAAAAAGTTAATCTGTCAAATGGTTTGGCGCCACTTTTCGATTCGTTTTACGTGATTTTATTTTTATTTGTTATTGTTAACAAAGTATCGTAAATAAATACCGTTTTTGGATTAATTATAATGTTACACATTTGTTTATGCAAAAAAATAGATGTATTTAAAAATTACACACTTTACGATTTCTTTTGCTTTAACAATGAGCGACTCTTTGAACGAAAGTGTGCGAACAGCAACGCGTGATCGTGAAATGTGACGTTGCCATTCCCCCTCTATGTTAAGCCGACGATTAGTTAAGTGGTACTTAGTTTGCACAGGACCGGAGTGGTGAAACTGAAAAAAAACTAGCCGACAGATTTGTCCAGTACTTAGTTTATTCATTGGTTACGTGACCAGTAGTTTGACAGTAAGGTGGTGAAACACCCCCTAGAGTAAATAGCAGCCCGACCTATAAAATATTGCTTGTTTAATACGGACAGTATAATAATAGTAAAATCAATAAGATTTGCAAGCATTTCTTCATAACAGCTGCGTAACCCTATCCTGGGCGTGTCCAACACGCTCTTGACCGGTTTTACAAACATAATATTTACTGTTTTGATGATAAACCCATAGATAGTGATTGTGTTAGACATAAAATAAGTTTTGTTCATAATTCTATTTTTGCCCGACTGCGAAGAAGGAAGTCTAATATGTAATGTCTATTCCTATGTCCTCACGTAACCTACTCAACGGCTGAACCGATTTTGATAAATGATACGTCATTGGATTCGTCCTAATGACGCGAGTAACGATGGGTACATGAAATTCTAGAAAAATCGAAATGGCGGATTAAAGCGCCAAATTGTGAGTGTTTCAAAGAGGGGATGAAAATTTCATCGATTTTGCCGTAGGATGCACCGTTTTAAGCAACGACGGGCGCGGTCAGTACTTGGATGGGTGACCGCCTGGTTTTTGAATGTTTTGTTATGACGTTGTCACGTTAAACTATAGTCCGTAAACCGACTTTACAGACAACCGGTTTTTTCGATACAAGCTTTTCTTGTTGATTCTACTTTTTGCCCCTGGTTACTAGAGTACTCGTCAAGACGAATGAAACGAGCCCAAACGCGATGCGGTCGTGTTTTATTACACAGTTCTTAAGGCCACCTTCCAGTTCCATTAACAGATCAGCTCCATATCACAATGATATTGCATTGTCATCCGATTTACATACGCATACACGACCAGATGACACGATTAGACGACCAGATGGCCTAGTGGTTAGAGAACCTGACTACGAAGCTTGAGGTTCCGGGTTCGATTCCCGTGCAGATATTTGTATGAAAAATACGAATGTTTGTTCTCGGGTCTTGGGTGTTTAATATGTATTTAAGTATGTATCTATCTATATAAGTATGTTTATCCGTTGCTTAGTACCCATAACAAAAGCTTTGCTAAGCTTACTTTGGGAGTAGGTCAATTGGTGTGAATTGTCCCATGATATTTATTTTTTATTATACAAATTTCAGCTCAATCGGAAACCGGTAACTGGGTCAAATTTAACTTGTAATATTTGACCCGTACATGTCAGTTAATTGTAATAAAAAAAACCGGCCAAGAGCGTGTCGGACACGCCCAAGGTAGGGTTCCGTAGCCATTACGAAAAAATCAAGTAATATTTTTCCAAGGATTTCGTATGTGTACGGAATCATCCAAGTTTAGGTATGTTTTATACCTTAGGCTACTATTTACTCTTAAAGGTTATTTTTAAATTGCCTCGCCGTATTCCCACTCACTATCCCCAAACTTTCCATATAAGTTTTTGTGGTTCAAAGTTTGCCAAACATACTTTCTTCCGACGAGCATGTCGTGATTATAATGTTAAATTCTCTAATCTTAGTCGCTAAATCACTATTAGTCGAGAAAAAAAATCACCCCCCCCCCTTACGTTTATAGGAGGTACCCTAAAAAAAAATTATTTTTTATTTGACCACTTTGTTGGCGTGACTGATATGTATGTATATTTATGCCAAATTACAGCTTTCTAGTACTAACGATCTCTGAGCTTAGCCGCGGACGGACAGACAGACGGACAGACATGGCGAAACTATAAGGGTTCCTAGTTGACTACGGAACATATTATTGATAATGGTGTTTATGTTAATATGATGACGTTTGGACACCTAAAACTTGCTATAGCGTGTTTTTAATTTGGACTTGACTTGATATTTGATGGAACCGGATTGATATGTCTTTAATTATACGATGTTACTAAATATAATATAATCAATATCATTTAAACACGATTTGTCCATAAAAAGTAACTTTACGAGTTTATATAACCCAGAACCTTGCTGATGAATAAAAAAAAACAGTGCTTTTAGGCACCATCTGGTCTATTTTGTACATAGAGAACAATATTTAAAACGTTTTATTGGAACGTTACGGACAAGTCATATAAATCACGCAAAGTCATTGTGAATTTATTTTTAGTCTTATACTATTAACGACTATACACGTTGATTTTTAATTGGTGATCAGGAGTTGAAAAATATTGATGTGATTTGAATTGCCCTGCGATATTTTTTTTATTTTTTATTGATCCTTAGCCAAAATGGTATTTAAGTCTTGGTTTCATTTAAAAAAAGACTTTATTGTTAAAACTTCCTCCGTCCAGCGAATGCATGGTCATCCTATATTTGTTGAAGTTATAGTTTCGTCAAGTGTCACCGCTTCGGCAGGGAATTTGACAGGTGTCGCGTCAAATTTTGTTTAAGAAACTGACTTGTCAAAGAGGTTTTAAGCTCATAGACTAAATAATGTGTAGGGTGACAATGTTTTTAATTAAATAGTGACTTCCTAAATAGTTATTATTAAAAAAAAAAATACGTTTTGTTTAATGTAACTGCCACTTAAACGTGGTCGCCATCGAATTATCTATAAAAATTGCGGTTTACGTATTAAAAAAAAACTACTTACTAGGTCTCGTTCGAACCAATTTTCGGTGGAAGTTTACATGGTAATGTACATCTTATATTTTTTTTAGTTTTATCATTCTCTTATTTTAGAAGTTACAGGGGAGGGGGGACACACATTTTACCACTTTGGAAGTGTATCTCACGCAAACTATTCAGTTTAGAAAAAAATGATATTAGAAACCTCAATAAAATTTGTTTTTTTTTTTCTAATTTTGTGTGAAAATCTTAATGCGGTTCACAGAATACATCGCTTGTTGAAAACAAAAGTGGCACTATACCAAAACTACTACTTTTCAGTATGGCCATTTAAAGTTGACAATTTACTTCTGTAATGCATAAGTCATCAAAAGTTTTATACATCATGTTTTTTACTATTTCGTGCAATAGAAAGACTATTAAATAGCTTAAATTTTAAGCTTCTAGTTTGAAATATTTTTCAAAATAATAAAAATGTTGAAGTCTAATAAAAAGGTTTTTAAAAAAAAGTTCGGTATAGTGTCACTTTTGTTTTAATATTATTGCTTATATTTGGGACACTATTCAAAATATGACGGTTTATAAATCAGTTATAACCTATATTTTCTTAAATTGTTATTTAAAGAACGACACTAAACGGAACATGTCACTTTCAAATTTAACATTTTAGAAAATTTTAATAGAAGAACTTGATTTGAACCGTCACTAAGCATAAAGTGACCCTTTTTCATTTACCACAGCGACAGTCCCACGCGGTGTCTGGTTTCAAACTGACATAGTGACGTTTTTAAACTTACGGTACCAACGCTTGAGCATTAAGTTTAAAGTGACACTCCGCCATCTCTTGGCGGCTAAGGTAACTACGAACGTAGGAGTCTTTGCATTTTGTGCGTTGCATTTTGAAATTAAAAGTGGCTTTAAAACTAAAAAATGGCGTTTTTTGTTTAGTGACACTTTTGTTTTCAACAAGCGACATCTACTTACCAAGTTTCAACAGCATAGTTCTTATAGTTTCGGAAAAAAGTGGCTGTGACATACGGACGGACAGACAGACAGACATACATGACGAATCCGTAAGGGTTCCGTTTTTTGCCATTTGGCTACGGAACTCAAAAACAATAGCTTGCTTAAAAATACTTGTAAATACTCACCTTGACGAAAAGGTCAAAAGCAAACATTGACTAACAAAATTCAATTGGAAATGACAGTATTTTTTCACAGTATGTTGATGATATTAAAATTCATACATTTTCAATAAAAACAACCTCGTAAGCTGAACAACATAGGTTAAAATTTGAAACAGGAAAATATTGAACCTTTTTGTTTTAAAAGTGACGTAAAAATAAATTCCAAATGTACCTAAGTAAGTTTTGCAAAATGGCAGAGTTGGAATTTAGATGTATCATAATCATAAGTAATCTTTATAAACGTTACATTATTTACTTAATTTATTGAATCAGGCGTTACTTTGCGGAGGTCCATATTAATGAACTAAAACAATTACTTTGCTCACCCGCGACCTTACAATAGTTACGTTTATGCAAGAAATGTGCGTTCATGCAGTTCCTCCACCTCCACACTGTACGAACACACACAAATCACATAAACCCAACCATCACCACCACCAAGCTACACTGACGCGTTTCGAACTCAACCAGAGCTCATCTTCAGAGTTACCACAACCGTATGCTATGCTACCAAATGTTAAACTAACAAACCAAAACAAATGTTTTAACTTGTCACTGTAACTTCTCAAGTACCCACTTTATTTTTCTTATTCTCAAACTACCCCACAAAAATTAACTTTTATTGACATATTTAAAACTACCTTGAATTTTTTGTTTATTTATTTATAAGGCATATTTAATTAATACTAACTGTTCAAATTCGACCCAAGCCGCAGTAAAGGAGAAGATACTAAATTTACCTGTTCATTAATAATAGACCCCATAGTGTTGTACCTAATTATTTCCATTTGCGGCAAGGGGTTGCGTCTGGATGCTCTGGAATGCATGGAAATAATTAGGTACAACACTATGGGGTCTATTATTAATGAACAGGTAAATTTAGTATCTTCTCCTTTACTGCGGCTTGGGTCGAATTTGAACAGTTAGTATTAATTAAATATGCCTTATAAATAAATAAACAAAAAATTCAAGGTAGTTTTAAATATGTCAATAAAAGTTAATTTTTGTGGGGTAGTTTGAGAATAAGAAAAATAAAGTGGGTACTTGAGAAGTTACAGTGACAAGTTAAAACATTTGTTTTGGTTTGTTAGTTTAACATTTGGTAGCATAGCATACGGTTGTGGTAACTCTGAAGATGAGCTCTGGTTGAGTTCGAAACGCGTCAGTGTAGCTTGGTGGTGGTGATGGTTGGGTTTATGTGATTTGTGTGTGTTCGTACAGTGTGGAGGTGGAGGAACTGCATGAACGCACATTTCTTGCATAAACGTAACTATTGTAAGGTCGCGGGTGAGCAAAGTAATTGTTTTAGTTCATTATTTACTTAATTACAGCTTAAGATTATAAGTAAAACAAATGATTGACTGGAAAATATTTACTACTTGTACCAGTATGTAATTGAGAATGTTATTTTACATATTTTAAAATTAAGCTTATTGCTTTACAATACAATTACTTAGCTTTATAAATAACTTAGAAAAATAAACTTATCTACAGTCGGTAGAAAGTGCTTTTGTTTAAAAAATATTTTACTTATTGATTCATTTTTATTAAGTTTCCTTTTTTCAAACTTAATGATGAATTGTGTATTTTACCTGACAAATGCTTTACTGGCGTCACTTTGTGCACAGTTTGCACAGCAATCGCATTTAATTTGGAAAACCGGTAGACTCCTATAGGTAAACAATAACTAGATATTTAAATAAAACTTTAAATTTGAAATATGTAGAAATGAAACACGATTTCTTATTCGATCGTACTGGCAAGATTCACAATAGTCAAATGATTTGCAAAAAGTCAAAATCCAGAATTCGTGCCATTAAGAGTATCCAGAAATAACACATAGATACCTGTTCTTAATCTAGATTATTTTTATTCCATGTCGTTTTATCCTTATTAGTTTTTTTAATCTCTTGAAAACACGTTTCAATTCAAAAGTTTTTAATTCAATAAAATATTGCTGGTGGGTACTGAATACTGAATTTATCATAATTGTTACAAACAACTGTTATCTAAAATGAAAAAAAATACTAGTAATTTAATGTTTAAATTAAGACATATCTTGGTACAGTCAACATCATAAATAAGTGATCATTTATGTACCTTCTCACTTTAACGTCATGTTTGAAATGTCATACAAAATTGTCAAACGATTGAAAACGACAAGGTACAGAAATGACCACTTATTTATGCTGTTGACCCTACTTACGTGTCTTCAAGTCAACCTACCTACGTCTGATTTTATGTTCTGATACTGACCCTATTATTGAAATTGGCCTTCTTAATTTAAGTACAAAGTATGTGGAAACTTGGGACATAATATATTACGATTACAGATTTTTGTAAAACCGACATCATTTTTGTAAACTTCTAAGATTATGTCCCCAGTACCCACCCACCCTCTATGCCTAGAAGACGATTAGTTCTATCAAATACAGGTCATTTTTTTTTGGCAAACAAAATATCGGAGAACTACCTTATAACAGAGTTGTTTTAAAAATAATTGTTCTTTTCTTTCAATACTTAGGAATGGGTACGTATAGTAATTCGTCGTAGGGTACTGCTTGGAAGAACTTTCTAGCCGTAGTTACCGTTACGTTCATAGCATAGTCTACTACTGGCTTCCCGAATTCTTCTGTGACAGTTCTCCAGTTTTCGTTCAGGAATTGAAGCACTGTATTACCTGGAAATTAAAGACAAAGTATTGTTATTTAAAGGAAGTTAGGAATATATACCATCATCATCATCATTACAGCCGAAAAACGTCCACTGCTGAACATAGGCCTCCCCCAAGGCTCGCCAAACAGATCGGTCCCGTGCCATCCGCACCGTACTCAAGTTGCAGTGGGCAGGGCACATCGCTCGTGCAACTGATGGCCGATGGGGTAAACAGGTTCTCAAGTGGTGTCCAAGGATCGGAAGACGCAGTGTAGGTAGGCCTCCAACAAGATGGAGTGACGTCCTGGTTAAGGTTGCGGGATCGCGTTGGAAAGATATACCAGGATGAGTAATGAAATGAAATGAGGTCTCCAGAGGTTGTATTGTCTAACGCGCGGGCGTTTGCCAACAAATACACCATCTCTTTCTATCACCATCTTTTAGACAATAAGCGTACTAGCGTAGCGTAGCGTCGTTGCACAATGTCAGTGTTGTATGTCGGTGTGATAGGTGCTGGTACAAAATCAAGATCAAGATCAAGATCTACAGTTCATTCCACTCATGCCCACGGCCGCTGCAATATCGCTGAAACGTTGAGATTATTATGACAATTAAAAATTCGTGATCAAATCCCGATCCTGATATTAAGTAGTTATGAGTACAAATCGCGAAGGTTAAAAGAATATACTCGAAAAGGTCCAAAACGTGTGCTCATACATATGTGTATGTATGTACCAGTTTCCGGTTCAATGTTTAAACGCCTGGTTTGAAAAGTACCACGTTCAACCATGGACTTAATACCTAACCCGGACTGAGTACTAACTTTTATTAGTCAATCAAAAGTGACCCATATTACCAAGCAATACAGTTTAATAATGACAACTAGAGACAGCGGTCCGAGAGAGAAACCCAAACTAGTGCCTTGTGTCCCACTCGCACCATTTGCCAGTGGAAAAAAAGATAATGAAATAGTAGTAAAAATTAGTACTGAAAATAATAACCTTCTTTATAATAAATAGCTATATTTAGATACAAAATATTACCTTTTACCTAATTTGTAAATCATTAAGATTGCAACTAATATTTACTGATTAAAACACGGTAATGCATTAAATATTGTGATGATCAAGTGGTGATTGTAAATTTTAACTGGTATCACCGACGTTGACAAATTAGGGTGCCTATGATTTAGGCCGGTGTGAGTATGTCTACTAATGCAATTTCGTAGATAAGACTGAAAAGCAGGTTGGGGTATAGGAAAAGGGGCCCGATTTAAGGACTTAAAAAAATTTGGATCAGAATTTTTTTTTCGGGTTTTTCGTAATTTTTTTTTTAAAAAAACTTTAAAGAATACATTAAAATAAGCATCTTTTATATATATAAAGATGATCTACGACTGAAATTATTTGTCTTTTTAGGGTTCCGTACCCAAAGTGTAAAAACGGAAACCCTATTACTGAGGCTCCGCTGTCCGTCCGTCTGTCCGTCTGTCACCAGGCTGTATCTCGGGAACCGTGATAGCTAGAGAGTTGAAATTTTCACAGATGATGTATTTCGGTTGCCGCTATAACAACATGTACTAAAAAATGGAATAAAAGAAATATTTAAGGGGGCTCCCATACAACAAACATGAAATTTTTTTGCTCGTTTTTGCTCGATATTGATAACGGCAACAGGTAGACACTTGAAATATTCACAGAATCTATCTATCTAATCTATCTATCTAATACCTTTAAACGAGCAATTCTTGTATATATATATATATATAATCAGGATCTCGGAAACGGCTCCAACGATTTCGATGAAATTTGGTATGTGGGGGTAAAAAAGATAAAAGTTTTTTTTTACACCTTAGGTTACACTACTGAAGTTTTAGCAAGGATTCCGGATTCCTATTATTTTTAATAAGTGCACAAAATTTAATATGTGATTCAGTGTTGTTAAAATAACAAATTTCAGTATTTTTCGTTATAATATTAATCACTTTTTTTTGTTTTTCATAGTAACTCGACCAATTATTGGATGAATTACTATGAACAATCCAAATTTCAAAATTTAAAAAAAATCTTGAACAGATAATCATGATCTGACTCACGTGTCAAAATTTGTGCACTGATTAAAAATTACCCTGTATTACTCAGAAATAATGTAACATTCTATTCGTGAAAGAATTTTTGAAATCGGTCTAGTAGTTTTGGAGTTCATTCGTTACAAACATACAAAAATACAAATCAATCCCCTGTATAACATTAATAAAAGTAAAACAATAATAAAAATAAAATAATTGTAATATAAATATAAGATCAGTGTAGGCTTACATTATTTCTTTCTAATTCTGAATTGACTCTTTTATACTTTTTTAAGAAAAATCTTGATAATTATCCACAGGTGTACTTGGTCACCCTAATTAGAACGAGATGCAAGGCACTAGTTTGGTTTCTCTGTCGGCCTCACTTTTATGTCGCAGTACTCAGTCCGGGTTAGGTATTAAGTCTATGCGTTCAACTCGTTAAATCAGTGTTAATACGCACCGGAACAATTGCTCTGTATTTATATCTAGGCGTCTTTCTTACAATAATATTGTAAGAAAAATTAATTTTGTAAGAAAAAATATTGTAATTTTAGGTATAGGTCCAGTTCGGGGACTCGAGCAAGCATAAATGTTAGGTTGGTTAGGCACATAGCTAAAGTTATAGCGTACAGTGGTGCTATATAGATGCCTACCTACCTGTATCACATGGAATGTAAAAAACGAGCATTAAATCAGTTAGCAACGAACCATACTCGTGTTATCATTCAGCTCCTTCTAACCTTAAACCTAACAATAAAATATCACGTTTTAATATTTTTGCTTCTTGGTTCATACCTACCTACCTATTACATAAAGTTATATATTTCAAACTAAATACAAACTGAAATATAGATGCACAGAAATAACCCCAGAAAAAAGACCAATGCTGGGAATCGAACCCAGGTCCTCAGCGTTCCGTGCTGCGTGCTTACCCCTACACCATCACTGGTCTAGAAGTTAGCGACGAATCTTTCCCATACATCGTACACTTCAGTCTGTTATAATCACATTAGGCAGTGATAAAGCGCATCTATGTTAATGCCCTCTACCGAGAGACTTCAACACTCCTTCGGAGCTACCCGCTCACCTGGACCAAGAGATGGCGCTACTAGGCCAACCTTTACAAGTTAAGTATGAAGTATCTTTTTCTATTTATTTTTTTATTTTCTTCAACTTCATTTTTTATTACTTTTACGGTCATCCCGTGAAACCATATATTTCAAACTAAATACAAACTGAAATATAGATGCACAGAAAAAACCCCAGAAAAAAGACCAATGCTGGGAATCGAACCCAGGTCCTCAGCGTTCCGTGCTGCGTGCTTACCCCTACACCATCACTGGTCTAGAAGTTAGCGACGAATCTTTCCCATACATCGTACACTTCAGTCTGTTATAATCACATTAGGCAGTGATAAAGCGCATCTATGTTAATGCCCTCTACCGAGAGACTTCAACACTCCTTCGGAGCTACCTGCTCACCTGGACCAAGAGATGGCGCTACTAGGCCAACTTTTACAAGTTAAGTATGAAGTATCTTTTTCTATTTATTTTTTTATTTTCTTCAACTTCATTTTTTATTACTAATACGGTCATCCCGTGAAACCATATATTTCAAACTAAATACAAACTGAAGTTGAAGAAAATAAAAAAATAAATAGAAAAAGATACTTCATACTTAACTTGTAAAGTTATATGTTTACAAAGCCACTAGACCTAAATTTAGTTACGTTGTTTATCACACTCAAGAACATTTACACTCATTGCGTATTTATTTTACACTACAATGCACATTAAGGGGCTGTTTCACCACCCATTGATTAATTTTAACTGACGGATAAATATGACGCCGTTTCCGTCTATTCGAACAAAACAAACAGAGACGGCATCACATTTATCCGTCAAATAAATTTGATCAATGGATGGTGAAACAGGGAGTAAGTCTATTTTTTTAACTTCAACGTGTTGATTTGAGCTTTGTTAGTGAATTAGATTGTCGAGTGGCGGAAAAAGATGACTCTATTAATAATTAATTTTACAATATTCAAAACAATTTCTCCGGGACGAAGGGCAGATTAGCCCGAAACATGTCGGGTTAAACTCGTTAAAGACGTGACTAAGGCTGCGTTTCCACCAGGGATGTGCGAGGATGCGTTGCGAGGGATGTGTGTGTCATGAACCAATAGAGACACTTCATTCACTTAGCACCTTTTAAATGAAGTGTTTCTAATGGTTCATGACACACTCCATATCCCTCGCAACGCATCCTCGCACATCTCTGGTGGAAACGCAGCCTAATCCGTATGTTTTCACTATGAGTGAGCCTCGCGGTAGTTTCATGTTCAAAATCAAAAGAATTGGTAAAAAAAGCCGTAGTAGTCTATAGTGGTTTGATCCTCTGGTAACTACCAGACTAACACACCCACGTGACCCACGTTCATAGCCAGCCTCACAAGCAAAGGTTCATGGGTTCGGTCCCGGGCTTACACTTATAGGTTTTACGAAGCTCTGTGCGAAATAACATGTGATGATTTTGCGAATTAATTTACTTAATTTGCATCTGTGAAGTTTAGAATCCGCATAATACCCCGTTGAAATTACAGGGCATGCTTTCTCTCTCTCTCTCTCTCTCTCTCTCTCTCTCTCTTTTCAAATAAGAAAACCAGTGAACACCACCACCACCGGTGTGTGTCGAGCAGTGGGCTGTACATAGATTGAAAATGTGTGTACTCACTCAATTCAGGGTTTCCTTTGAAGAGGTTGGTGATGTTGTAGTAAATTCTATCGCCGTAGTCAAAGGTGTATCTGTAGCTCTTGATGCCAAAGTGGTCGCGACCCTCAGCGTCTTTGTAATATTTGGTTTTGATGTCCATTTTGATCACAGAATTCACTGGAAGTTAATAGAGAAGGATTGGTTGAATTGTTTGCAAAAGGAGACGTTCAAATTAAAAACGCTTTGGGATTCAATATTTCAATATCAAATGTACCCAACGACCCTACAATAAACATGCGTGATCGCACATAGCTCTACACAAAAAAAATAATCTTCCTTTCTGGTTTACTGGATGATAGATTTAATTATGTAGATAATTCTGACGAAACAATAATACGACGAATCGGGAATCCGACGAAACAGGAATATGACGAAGCAGGAACAATTGGTTTTTTATTCATAATCTTTTCTTAACTCATTCGTAGAGTCTGTCTGGAAAGTGTCTGGTAAAGTATTTTTATTTTTGGACGATACAAAATAACAGAGGTGATAGTAATTATAGCTAATACAATGTGAGATAAATAAATATCATGGTACAATTTACACCATTTGACCTAGTTCCAAACTAAACCATGCTAATATTGGGTATCAGCCAACGGCTAATCATCCTTATTTAGATAAATTCAGTATAAAATCTATGACTCAGGTTTTTATAATATAAGGAGCAGCCCCTACCGGGATTAACTAGAAGCTAGGACTATAGCTTTATAATCATGGTTACTTAGAACTAAGCTGGTAATAGTCTAAGTAATTGTATTACCGATTCTTATCTTAGCGTCACCATCCCCGTTGATAGGAAATAGCAACAATCTGCCGACCGCCGTGTATTTGCCTTTGATGGTCAGGTTGCATCGCGCCTGTAATACGAATATATTCTTCTCCAGGTAAGCCCTGAAATTGGTAAACACATTTTGAACACAATTAGATTTATCAAATGTATTTTGAAGAGTGCGCGCAGGAATTACGTGAACTTATTTCTTCTCCCTTTCATAATCTCGTACGACTTAGCGTGCACTTATATTGGACTTTTTTATTTCCACTCTTATATTGGTAATTATGGGCATTCGCATATAGCGCTTTGCTTCATTTCTTATAATGCAAACTGCTAAAGAATTAGGTCCGTTGTTTGTTTTTCCAGGTAAGTACAATTTAGGAATTTTTCAACGTCTAACGTGGATGGGCTGTGAATCAGTGAGCTACATTTCCGGGATAAAAGTTGTCTGTATCAATTTCGAATAACGAGTGTTCTTAAAACGAGTGTTTATTTTCACTATGAGTGAGTCTCACGGTAGTTTCATGTTTAAATTAGTGTAGCAAGTGTATTGGTGCAGTTAGTAGTTCTAGAGATTACCCCTTACATACAAGAAAGTTTATCTCTTTATTAAATTAGTAGATATAGGAGATCATTCTGTGTTTGTACATGTAAATAACGTAAAATATTGTATGTTGAATATGATATAGCAAATACAAACGCCTGCACCTTGAAAAACAATACCTAATTGTAGAAGTTTAATAAATCGTAAAGCAAAATTGCAATTGCGTCACTACAGTAGCCTTAAATGCGGCGTGAGCTGTACAAGCTTGGCTTTTTCTTACTTATCTAATAACTTTTCGAATTAAAACTGCCTTTAAAATACAAGTTCTCATATTTTCTACAGGATCCCTTAATCAGATCTTAGCAAAGTTTAAATGGGACCATTATTTTAACCGTTAAATTTTGAACCGTTATTTTATCTAAATTTCAAACTACTTTATTTTTTGAAGTTAGTTAAAATTAGAAACTGAAATAGATTACAAAGTATGAAGTAATAATTGTATCGGGATTCTTTACCGATTACAAAAAAAAAATAATGTCAAGCATATTAGGTTGAAAATTTTCATTGTTTTTTTTTTGACATCCAGATGTTAAGGAAGGTAAACCCACCATTACGTACAAAAAATTTAATATGATTTTTACTCGCTTCCAAGGGCTCCGATAGAGTTGAAATTTAATACCCAATAGAGGGTAACTTTGGCCTATGTAAAAATCAAATGTAAAAAGTCGAATAGAAAATAAAAAAGACGTGGACAATGGCCAAAGTAACTCTTCAGGGTCAACGTAACCTTACGGCACTCAATCAATCAACAATTTTTTCTCATAAAACTTCTCACGTGTTTCCATTTAGAGCCCTCTATTGCTGTTCATTCATGCAATATCATAGTATCCTGTCTAATGTTCCAAAGCTACAATTATAAACCCATCAAGACCGGTGGAGGACTTCTTGCAAGGCTGCGGTGTACATTGAACCTTCACGCTTAAAAGTTCCCACAGACGTTGGAACAACCTAAAGGTTTCATTGATGTTTTGCGCAACGACTGTGAGAATGCACTGTAATTGCTAAGAGGCAATTTTGTACCAACAGCGTGTCCTAAATGTCGGATCCCTCCACCAGCTACAATCCGATGTATGTTGGGGTCACATATAAATTGGCTTGGAGTATAATTTAGTCCTTAAATTATTGCAACATGATATTTAGAATGACTTGACCTTGAAATCTTAGATGAGTAAAAGTCTCGCCCGATGCAACCGTTAGGATGCGTTGCGATAGTTGCTAAGTTTGTTTATTACAAGAAAACAATAGGGTCAAGGTTATATTATGATGACATTTACAACTGGTCGCTTACTTGGTTTATGTTTGAATAAATGTTTCCACGAATCTCTCTTCTGTGTTGTGACAAGTTAAATAAAACCGAGGATGTTTTAAATTTTATGGCTGAATTTTATAAAATGCGTATTTCATTGTTTTGAGCATTAAATGCAGTTCAAATTCGAAGTACTTATACTTTTGAAAGTAGGTAGTTTTTTTCGGGATATCTTTAAACGTTAGAAATACTTATATTTTATATTTCGAGCATAGATAGCAGCAAGCGAAGAACGGTTTTCTAAAGCGTGTTAATCTTGTCAATTGGATCACGCCCGTGTAAGTAACAAAATTTTGATGGCTAAAGTTTCATTACAAAAAAATATATAACAACTGCAACGATAAACCGAAAATTATAGAGCTTATTATTTATATCAGGGAGAATCTTCTGACATACCACCTTTTTTTAGACTTAGTACTCTTAGTGCTTTGTTCAGAAATTCCATGATACTCAAAAGTCCTAACCCGGGTTCGAGCTCACGGTTCTCTACTTCAGAGGCCATAGTTCAAACCACTAGGCTAACTCGAGTGATGTCCTTGAAATCTGGACTTTTACATGTGTTATAAGTTCATATTCCAATTACTTTAAAAGAAAACAAACAGAAAACTCACTCAACATTCAGCACTTGACACTTGCGGAGCCCCGTTGCTTTTCCCTGTAAAAAGGTGACTTTTACACCCGGCAGTTGGATGGGTAGTTCCTCAATCACGAAGGGATCCAACGGAGGTACTCCAAGGTCGGGTAGACCCTTTGAAAACTCAGGGATGGAATCCTGTGTGGCTTTAATAAGGCACGCTGGCTCTGTGCTGTTGCATGGGACTACAAAATCCGCTGAAAAAATAAAAACAAATAGTTATCCTACGAACATAAATGCGAAAGTTTTTCAGCGTGAACGTGTGTGTGTATGTTGCTCCTTCATGCTAAAACAACAATAGATTTGGAGAAACTTTGGTATTTAGGAAGCTGAACTTCTGGAATATCATACATATTGGCTACTTTTTATCCCGATAAGATTCCAATTGGATATATAACACTACTAAAAAAAATTACGTAAATGCAAATTTCAATTTTTCGGCAAACGCAGTCAATTTAAGTATTGCTCGAATAACACAACGACACAATCTCCCTCTGGTGGTAGGTATCTTAAAAATTGTCTTGAAAGTCGATGTCGCATTCAAAAGTTTGATCGATTTTTGATCGATCTCAATCATTAAGGTCATTTTTGAAAAAAATACAAATAGGTACGTCGTTTTTTTTTGAAGTGAAGAATTAAAAATCTAGAAATCTTAACGCTAAGTCTAGAGCCATGTATGTCATGACATTTTGCATGGGTGTTCTTTATAAAACCGAAATGAAGATCATGGTATAAATTTTGGGAATCCTCACGAGAATTTTGTGAAGCTCCGAATAACTTCACAGTAGAGTAGGTTCCGGGATGACGATTTTAACAGAGGTAGACTGAATAAGTGATGGTGGGACGACTTAGAGCCCATTGTTTGATCAATAGTTAAACAAACTAATAATTAAAATATATGGCAAAACATAACAATATAGTTAACGCATTTCAAAGGCAATTTGACTATTAGTTTGTTTAACTATTGATCAAACAACGGGCCGTAAGACGCATATTAAATAGCAGGAGAATGTTCTGGACAGAGACGTATGACGGAAAGAAAGGGACGCCTTTTATTTGCTTAGCAGTAAAATGAATGGGCTGAAAGAAAAAATATAACAATCATTATAATTGTCTAGCCTGGAATTCAAACAGAAGTATTTCCAAATACTGCAAGTAAATTATGGTGCAGCCACGTCATAAATACGCTATATACTACCCACGATTGTTTGAACGGTATAGTATACGGACAAGTGGATTGTGATTGAGGTATAATGACAGTACGGCTAGGCAATTAAGACAGTTTTTCCCGTACCTTTTCGAATAAGTAACTAGTTTGTAACAAATCAAAGACAATGAGCCCGGCACGCACCTCTGATTTTTTCGAAATTTATGTGCGAATTTACATTTCAAGTTTACCATGAACTTTACAGTAAAGGCAAAACCTGCGAAAAAAATAATGGTGTGGGCGAAGTTCCCAATCCACACTAGGCCCATGTAGGAACTACGGCCCCTATGAAGAACTTGTGCCCTGCAGTGGGAAGGCTGGGATGATATTTATGAAATCAAAGCGAAACTAGCAAGTACTCGTAGGACTTTAAGTTTGGATCTATGAAGAAATTATTGTTATTTAGTTACTAAACTTCCTAGACATGAATTTGTTAATTTTGCGGCCTTTTCTGATAATTGGGAATGTCTAAAAAAAATTAACAGTGGTTTTTATATTTTTTTTTGTATAGAAAAGTCAATTATAAGAAACTAATTTCAATATTTTGTCATTTAGTTCACTACTTTTTTCAAAATTAATTATTGAAACTATTTTGGTTGATGACGTCAGATTATAATTGAGGGCTCCCACACTGCCAAATTTCTAAATCTATCTAAATGCGTACGATAAGGCGACCCCTTTTAATTATTTTTTGCGTAGTGGTACACTGTAACTAGTGTCACTTTACTGGCGCTGTCAATGTGTTAGATGTCAGACAGCGGGTCCAAATCAAACTCCGTAGTATAATCCACGCGTAAATTGTGAGTCATTATAACCACACATAATAAAGTACGACTTGGACCGGTCACGCAATTTACACCAATGTCAAATGAAGGTCATTGCTTATTTATTATGTAATAAATTCATTACATAATATTAAAATTAAATAACTACAGAAAACGAGTTTAAAAGCGTTTATCTCGAAATGGTTTTCGAATTACTATACATTGCAAAAAAATAGACATCCCCAATTCAGTTACTTACTCCGTCTATACAAAATCTACATAAAATATATGACGGCGCGCTGCCAAAATAATGCTAGCTAGACCTAAATTTATTAACACGATTTGATTATGTGTTTCACTTGGCACTTTGTTTTGATTGTTAAACGTCAATGATTGATGCAGTTAATTGTAGTAATAGTAAGGCGGTAGTATTGAAACGAACGTTGACAGTAATAAAATTATAGAAGGTAGTGTAAAAGAAAAGAGCGGGTAACCCCGAATAGGGTAGCAGGTGGCCGCCAACTGACAGTTGGTCATTCTTTTTGACAACCTCGCTCGGTGGTGCACGCGTGCTAACCTATTGGCTCTTTAATCCGGCTATATTTCATTAATCACTTGTGATTTTAATTTAAAGTGTTTTTGAATTAAATCGGTAGTGTTCGTATGTGACGTAAGTGCTTTTATTTCTGTTCTTCAATCATCTGTACGCCCCAATGGAAGGTGCAGGTAAAGACTGTCCCGCCGAGCCTCCTGATGCTTCGATTTATATATCGTCATCATTCATTCAACGTCAACTGCTGAACATAGGCCTCCCCCAAGGCTTGCCAAATAGATCGGTCCTGTGCCATCCGCATCCAACGCGTTCCCGCAATCTTAACCAGGTCGTCGCCCCATCTTGTTGGAGGCCTACCTACAATGCTACAACAAATATATCGCGTTGCAATATTCCGTGTCATACTGCTTTACCTAAGTACACGCAATATTAAAGGGGAATGTACCCACTGAGTTTCTTCATCATCATCATCCCAGCCTATATACGTCCCACTGCAGGGCACATGCCTCCTCTCAAAATGTAAGGGCTTGGGCCGTAGTTCCCACGCGTCCCCAGTGCGAATTGGGAACTTTACACTTGTACACACCACAACCAGGCCATAGGTCAAACTGCTGGGCTACCACGATTTCCACTGAGTTTACTTTAATATAATTATCAGTATACTGTCAAAGAAACTGAATCTGGAAACTTTTTCTCTGCACATGTCATGTCATGTTGGAATTTCGTACATCTGCCAAAGAAATGGCCGTAAAATTAATTATGACAAGGTCCACCTTGGTACACGAATCAGTTTCCTCGATTCATACAATTTAAATAAATAAATATTAAATAAATATTAGGGACAATCTTACACAAATCGACCTAGTCTCAAACTAAGCAAAGCTTGTACTATGGGTACTAGACGACGATAAACATACTTATATAGATAAATAAATACTTAAATACATAGAAAACATCCATAACTCAGGAACAAATATTCGTGCTCATCACACAAATAAATGCCCTTACCGGGATTCGAACCCAGGACCTCTTGCTTCGTAGGCAGGGTCACTACCAACTAGGCTAAAGCGGTCGTTAAATTTAGTTAGGACGGAGACGTGGAAAGAAAGCAAAATTAAGAGCAGGCAATCAATATTTGTGTGATATCCCCGCACCTCGCTTTGGATGCTCTTCCATGGAAGCAGTGCGGAGCGGAAACGTGTTAAATGCTAAATCGACTAATCGTTTTAGTCGAAATCCACGTCACATTGTCACATTATGGGAGCTAGTTATCATCTGCCTTCTTCTTCTTCTGAAAGTGCCACTCCATTACTGGAGGTTGGCTGTTAGCTCCGAAAACTTATCCCTGTCTTGAGCCATCCGGAATAGTTGCTCTGCACTTCTGATTCCGGTCCACTCCCTAATGTTCCGCAGCCATGTATTCTTCCGCCTTCCAGAGCGCTGTTTTCCCGGTATTTTGCCCATCAATATTAGTTGAAGCAGCTGATATCTGTCATGGCGCAACACGTGCCCCATATATTCGATTTTGCGCTTTTTGACGGTGTGCAATAATTTTCGGGTCATACCAGCACGCTGAAGCACCTTGTCGTTGCTGACTTTCTGGGTCCAGCTTATACGAAGCATGCGACGATAGCACCACATCTCAAACATCTGCCTAGATAAATATTTCTCTACTGGGTACTTGGTTCATGGGGTCCTAGCGCTTTGAGGTATCATAAGGAAATTACAAAGAAGCTTGTCGAAGTCACAGGGGACCGAAGAGCTGACAGCTTCCTCGGACAACGAATTAGCTTAACTATTCAAAGAGGAAACGCCGCCAGTATCTTTTGAACCATGCCTTAGGGACTCATTTTCGTAACATCTTATAGTATTTTTTATCTAGACGCAATATAAATTAGGTACTTACTTCAATTAATGATATTATGATTTCAATCGATCTCATTTAGAACATCTCCGATCGGCTTCGCTTTTATGGAAACACACCCTTTCTCCGGGTTAAATAAACGTTGCGCATTTAAAGTCTAATGCAACAATACAAAACTAATACGGAGCTTAATAAAGGTGGGGGCTTTTTTGAAATTTAACAGGTTTATAAAAATTCGTATGAAACATTTCATTGCGCCGAAAACCATCAACGACAAAATTATATGATCAAATTGAGTGCCTTGAAGGAACAATTTCCATTCAGTCGTTGTGTATGCTTAACTATCAATTACTTAACATTGTGCCATTTTTTTGATGAATTGAAACAATTACTTTGCTCACCCGCGACCTAAGGTCCTAAGGTCGCGGGTGAGCAAAGTAATTGTTTCAGTTCATTAATATGGACCTCCGCAAAGTAACGCCTCATCCAATAAATCAAATTTTTTGACTCTACTCATATGCGACCACAAACCCATGGCAGCGCAGACGTCACCAGAATCACCGAGCGGTAAACCAGTACCGAGTTGATGATTTTTGACTGGCTAGTTCAGTAAATAGTTCCGAACTACGCTTTGTTATGGACCTTTTGACAATCCAAGACCATCCCCTTGGCCCTTATTACCAGCGAACTTCTCCCAGTCGTGGTATCGATATTGAGAAATTGTACCTTTGTGTCAATTTTACGGCGGTACCAGACATGTTTTTGAAATAAATTGAGATGGATTTTTCCCTAAATGTGAGCGAAAAGGTCGGAGTGAACATTTCAGAGAATTTTCCGCACATTTCCGTAAATGGTTTTGCGCCTACCGCCTACCTGGATTTTAGATATAGATTGTTTCTGTGAAAGTAAACGCTGTATGTCGAACCTTTTGCCTTCGTTTGTAGTATTAAAATTCAGGAGATTAATCCACGAACGCACAAAAGAAAACGAAGATTATTTAAAGTTTTCTATGAGAGGCTATTTGGCGCTAGTATCGTCAGGTCCGTTTGTCAACTTTGACATTTGTTGTATGGGTGTAACGTCAAATAGACCTTACGATACTAACGTCATCTAGCGATATTCCACCAGTCAGAAAACCCTCATTTGCATGGAGTTAGGCAGCTTTATGTGGAATGACACTATATTTTTGATTTTAGCCACAAATAGTATTTGTCATGACTTCAGTTACAGTGTAACTTTAATTAGATTCAACCACATGCATTTCTATTACGTTTTAGGTCTCAAACACGAAAATAATTTAAAGAATTAATTTCCATACAGCAACAAAATTATTAAAAAAAATATTAAATTACTAATAATGTATGGAGACCTTTCAACGGGCAGATAGGCAGAGAGCCAATTGAGTAGTCTTAGTAAATACAAGCTGCCTAGAGTAATAGAGTGCAAAGTACCTCAGTTAAACGTGACCTACACCTTGATAGTCGGCCTAGTAATGAAATATAAACTTAATAACAAAATAGTAATTAAAGAAAAATAATAATTATTTGACCTTAACAAAACCTTCCCTTTAACAGACCGTCGATTACAATCGCGCAATCGACGGAAACGACGATCAGCAGCACGTAACTGCGTTACCGTTTGTTACATCCACACACATACATACCTACACACAATGATAAAAACGTCGAGGTTGGGGCGTGTTGGCAAAACCACCAACCGTACATTTTTGACAAGTGGCAGCACTAGGCCTACCATTCTTCCTAAACCAGATTTCAACATTAAAGAGCTTTGGGCATGTTTGTGGCAGCTAGCACGAATAGTTTGCAGACTATATTGCGTAGAAATATAGTCGCATTACCATAGCTCATTATTAAGCCGTGTCGTGTGAGACGAAGTCTCAACAGCATTCTGAAGGAAATTGCTTGCAGATTTGATTGTCCAATCTTAAAGCATTGGAACGAGTAACGACCGCTTTAGCCTAGTTGGTAGTGACCCTGCCTACGAAGCAAGAGGTCCTGGGTTCGAATCCGGTAAGGGCATTTGGTGTGATGAGCACGAATATTTATTCCTGAGTTATGGATGTTTTCTATATATTTAAGTATTTATTTATCTATATAAGTATGTTTATCGTCGTCTAGTACCCATAGTACAAGCTTTGCTTAGTTTGGTACTAGGTCGATTAATGTAAGATTGTCCCCTAATATTTATTTATTTATTTAAATCTAAAAGTTGGTTCATCTACCAATATTTAAGGTTAATAAAAACCAGTAGGTATAACTAATTTTAATTTTTAGTTTCTAATAATAACACTGTACCACTGTTTAAAAAATTAAGTTTATATTATATTTTAGTATCGGTTTAAAATTGCTGACAGCAAGGCTTTTTTAACCTATGGACCTCTTGTTTCTAGTTACTTAGATTGCTTCATCTTTTACGTGTTTACGAATAAATTAAATGTTGTAAATTTTTTACCGTTATTTGAATTCCGTATTGTATCAACAGTATTTATTGTGACTAAAACGTGCTGCATTGTATATTAAATAAAATAAATAAATAATCTTTGTTTTTGATCTCACATCTTGCAGCGTCAAAAGTGAATATATAGGTACACAGCATCGGGGCATGGCATTATTGCATTCGCTGCCCACTGTCAAACCTAAAAGTTCTTCAAGTGCTTCAAACGCATATGTGTGTTCAAATAGCTTTAAAGCGGCACAGGAAGAAAGTCACGATAACGCAATATATGCGATGCCAGCACCTAATGCGTTAAAACTATGTAGTTAACCTTCTTCAAATCTAGGATAAAAGGGCGTTTACAAGGCAATTCTTCATTTGTGCCTTCTCCCATTACCTCCTGGGGCCCTCCCCGTTTTTAGGGGCCAGGCAGGACGCTCTGTCCTGGGTTGTCTGTGTGTCCCAGCTCGTCTGTCTGTATCTCAAATTTACTATTTCTCAAATTTGATAGCATAGGTTTATAAGCTAAGGTATGTATGTAAACTCTTTATTGTACAAAAATAAGGAAAAAAAGAAAAACATTATTGACAACCGTTGAAATGCATGTACAAAGGCGAACTTATCCCTTTAAGTGATCTCTACCAGTCAACCTTTGAATGGATGAAAGGAGCATTTAGTAAGGGACCGACAAAGAAAAGGCTACAATACAACTTTTAGTAAATACAATACATAAACTCATAATATAAATAAACCTATTAAAAATATACTACCATATACAACATATATATGCATAAAACGGTTTACTAATTTTTCGGCGAAAAACTTTTCGCAAAATGATTCATTTGGCAAATGTTTCATTTCCCAGATGTTTATTTTTTCTGAAACTGTAAACTTTTCAGGATTGTTATAAAACAAACCTAACCTAACCTAACCTACAGGATAGTCCTGAAATATATCCTGAATAGTTTACAGTTTCAGAAAAAAATAAAAATGAAACATTTGCCAAATGAATCAGTTTGCGAATAATAATTCGCCGAAAAGGCAGTACACGGCATAAAACATACAATAAATAACCAGTGTTCTCAATATATTAAAGAGATGGCGTGAGCCACATCTTGTTCAAAGCTTCTCTGAACGACACCACGGAGGGAGAGTGCCTAATGGAGGTGGGTAATCGATTCCACAGTCTAGCAGATAATTTTGTATCGTAGATAGATGACATGACAGTGAACATTTTGGGTGGATACTATTCGTTTTCATGAGCCGTAGCAATTTGTTAATTAGCACGATTTTATTAATTTAACTTGTTGATAAATAACAATGATGCTATGAAAATCTGAAACTACGTTTTAACCTAGCTGAAATCCAATGTTAATGAAGTGTAAAAAGCAAACAAATAACCCAGTTAATTGATATTAACGATAAGGGCGATACTTAAATCTGCGTGTTTAGTTAGTATTTTTACATCTGAACTTTAATTGGTATTTTATGCAAATTTTAATGAAAAACGAAACGTCGGCAACAAGGCATGCATTGTTTTGATTAAAATTGAAATGCGATCTCAATGAGTAACAAACCTTACTTCAACTCAGATTTCATGTTTGATGCATTATGCTGTGGAGGAAGAGACATTGCTTTGGTATTTTGTAGATGTAAGTTTCCTCAACTGTATTCTTGACATGCAATATTTTCCGGGGTGTACTATATTAAGGTATCTGAACTTAAAAGAAATCCTCTTTGTGTATTTATTACGTTATAAACTTCTATAGTATTTCAAGTTTACTTATTACAAAAAAAATAGGTTTTTACAAGCTTCTTATCAGACATTTTTGATCCACTACCATTGGTCAGATAGTTTTAGTGGAATTTATTTGATTGCTAACCTAACAAACAGTCTGAGCCAAAATAGGCACCTTTCTGTAACCGCTACTTTTTGTGCCACAAAAGAATTCGATAATCTAAGTTAGTAAAGCACCAAACATACAATATACACTAAATTTATCCTAAAATTATTAATAATTAAATTAAGCTTGTTGGCTCAAAAATCCCTCCCCGCGACGAACTGGAAACAAATGTCCCCATTACGCTCGCAGCATTGCCTCTCTGGATGGCTATGGAGATCTGCTGAACAAGCCACGATCCTGAACGAGCATCACAACCACGATCTCTTAAACGGCGACCCAAGTCACCAAAAAGCTCCCGCGCTTCGAAGCCCCACGGCCCAGCCGTCTCAACCGCGACGGGAACGAAGTCATAAGTCGCCTCCAACTCGGAATACTTCGAGTGCTTAAGCAGCGCAGCAGACTCAGCCGCCGAGCCCGCCGACCTCGAGGATTGTCTAATGTGAGATGCGGCAAAGGTACTAACACACGTCGCATCCCACAAAAGACAACGACCCTTACGCCAAGGGACTAACGTAAGCCCGTCAGGCCTCTTTCCGTCTGACCGGCATAATCCAGGTGGCTCCAAAACACACGGGACACTAGCCGACACCATGGCTCGACGAACAATCTCATTAATTGAGTGGTGCCTCGGAAACCTGCCAGCACTCCTCTGACAGCTTAGACCATGATGACCATTTTCCTCCACCATCGCCCCACAGATACACCGGTGCGACTCACACACCTTAGCGCCCAACCTTAATGCAGCTGCAATTCTCAAAGAATCATTGGTCAGATTGACTTGAAAATTGGTATGTTTAAGGCTTGTTTACACTTTGTGAAGTAGCAAGTGCAGGTTAGAAGTGATAAGGTTAACATGTTTTTACGATGGTAAGTGTTAAGTGTTAAGAAATCGTTAACATTTTCTTAGTTGTGCTTTGTGCAGGTGTAAAGTGTCGAACAAAATGGAAGACGAACAACGATTACGAAATATTTTAAAAAGTATAGTCGCGGTAATCGCTTCAGAAAACGAGAATGAGGTGTTAGTTGAAATCAAGAAACCTAAAACCTAAAAGAAGAAGAAGGCAAAGAAAATGGATCAGCATAAGAATTCAGTATGAAGCTAGTGATAAACTTTTACAAGAACTAATTAATGAGGATCCTACCGAATTTCGTAATGCAATGCGAATGACTGAAGATAAATTTAATGACGTATTGACTATTGTTGGGCCCAGTCCACCTCATGTTTATACCGTTCGCATCCGTCCATACTATGCTCTTAACAAGCAGATACAGTTTACACAGTGTTTAGTTAGGACAAGACTGCGACTGCGGGGAGTACGCGGGTGTACGGGGCAAAAACGCAAAAATAGACACTCGCACTTGCTACTTAAGCGTGACCGTTTCCACGTTGTTATTACTAGTCACTTTACACCTGCACTTGTCACCTGCACTTGCCACTTAACATAGTGTAAACAGCTTAGGCATTTTTCAAGAGAGAGAGAGAGAGAGAACGTACTAGTACTACATAGTTAAATTTGTGTAAAGGCCTCTCGTCTTGACCTCCGAAACTCCCGGTCTGGCGCAATGTCAGGCCAATTCCTTGCATAGGCGAGTAGCTAAGGATATATAGTGATAATAATAGTACTTTTTCGTTAAATTGGACTTCAAAGCTTGAAAATTTTGAGTGTTTTCTTATATTTCACGTCTCATGTCTTTTTTTATTATTTCCGAAACCGAAAATATTACTTACAAGGTTTTGTGAAAAAAATGTAAAACAAAGTGTGACAGATCATTGAAAATTAGTTAAAATAGACTTGTAATATTTGTTTAAGTACATTGTTACTTTATTACAAGTGAAGGTAAGTTTATAAGGGTGTTAAAATACAAAAACCACGTGTACAATTATATTTCTGTAGGTATTTGTTTGTTGTTAATACCATCATTCCTCATAAGTTCCATCATCAGATCTTCGTTATGGCAAAAAACTTGGACCAAAGGAACTTAAAATCTCTCGAATAAAAATTTATTAAAAATGACTGAGTTTGAAAAGAAGCTCAATTTGAGAAAAACTTTTTTTTTGAAGCAGTTCCAAGGAATCACACTGACTTCCATTCTTTGAGTATGCACATGTGATATCTATTCATATTTGGAAATGGAAGTTCAGAGTATAAATAAAATACGTTTTATGGACTCTCAACTCTTAAGTTTAGTCAGAGAGACAGGCGATGCATTTGGCCTAGCGACCAGCCTTGAACTCATGTTGTAATCCGCTCAAAACGGCACGATCTTGGCTAGAATCATTTTAAAGAATATAAAGCATATTTTGTGTTGCAAGGATTTAAAAATGTCGACTGTTATTACGTTCCGTTTAAATCAATGAGAGATCTATATTTTTGTGGTATACTTTAGCGTAGTTATATTCATATTCATTTATGAGTGTGATTTTGTTCAGAGTCTAATACTTTGGGCCGTTTGAAAGACGTTTGATCAAAAATGGCTTTGTACTTAGTAATTTTATGTAATTCTAGCTGTGTCCCGCGACTTCGTTTGCGAAGTATTCGTTTATCGATATACAATGAACTGAAACAATTACTTTGCTCACCAGCTACCTTAAAAGAAGTGAAGGTCGCGGGTGAGCAAAGTAATTGTTTCAGTTAATTGATATGGACCTCCGCAAAGTAACGCATGATTCAATAAATTATCGATATACCGCAAGAAATAGGCACCGGGATAAAAAGGCTATTATGTACCTACCTACTTACTACCTATGCACCAAATTCCATCCAAACCTGTTGAACCGTTTTTGCGTGATAAAGTAACAAACATCTAAACTTTCTCGATCATTATAATTAAGAAGAACGTGGATACCAATCTAAGTAAATTTGCAAAAAGTAAACACGTTTACTCATAAATATTAATATAATGCAAGTCAGTTTCAGATTTAAGGAATTTTAAAACTGTTCTATGAATGGCAATTGACAAAAACATATGAGTTACTAGCTTTTGCCCGCGACTCCGTCCGAATGGAATTAGTAATTTGGGCAGCTTATTTTTTTTATCAAATTTGCTTTTTCATCCATTATGGCTCTCCACTCCTCGATATAAAAAAATTACCCGCCCCCGCAAACCCCCCCCCCCGCAAACCCCCCTCACCCCCCTCCCAACCCCACCCCACACCAAACCCCCCGCACACCCGCGTTCACATTCACCACCGTACTCCCAAGTCAAGCGTGCCTATAGAAGTTTTACTTCAAAAACCCCTGATTTTGAAACATTCTTCCGCTCCGCTCCGCTCCTATTGGTGTTTGCGTGATGTTATATAGCCTTCCTCGATAAATGGGCTATCTAACACTGAAAGAATTTTTCAAATCGGAGCAGTAGTTCCTGAGATTAGCGCGTTCAAACAACTAACAAACAAACTCTTCAGCTTATTAATTCTTCTAAAAACTGTTCGATAATTTTTTTAAATAGACGTATCTTTCTTATTTGTGAACCGATTGAAATGAAACAAACACTAAATGTTAATCCAAGAAAATACCAACATATCAGTGAAAACCGCAAACTTCTAGGTTAAGCCGTTTCTGAGATTAGCGCGCACAAACGCACAGACAAACAGACAAACAGATAAACAGACAAACAGACAATAATTCTAAAAATCATTGTTTCGGGTTCTATTGCGCTAATAAATAGCCCTAGTGACAGTTTTTCTCAAATATCTTCAATGTACAGACACCGACTTGTTACAGATTTATTATATGTATAGATCTTTGAATGTGAAATGACACTAAGACGTTTTCCTCGTACGTCGTCTGTTACACTGTTTTATTTTTGAATGCAAACAAAAGTTACGTTTACCTTACTTCACAAAGGGACCTTGAATTTGATTTTAACTGGAGCCACAAGTAATCATTAGTCTGAATCGCAAGAAGAATAGTTCGACCTTCTTTTTATGGAAACTGCTATCATGAGAATCACGAGACATTTTTAGAAATAATAAGGTTAACCTTACTCTAAGTAAGTGTTAGAAGGTGAAACTTTCAGTTACGAGCAGATATGAAATAAAGTTTTCACCTCACTAGCTCGGAAAGCCCTTTTTGTTTGTTTGACATCTATTGAGAAAATCGCTTTTTATCCACTTGTGAAGAAAGAGTTTTGACATTTGAAGGCAGCTTAAGTGATTTTTGACAGCTAACAAAACGCAAAACGTTAAAAGTGCTGAATTGTGAACATCACAATTAATGAATTGCATCGAGTAAAAAACACTAAATACAGTCTTACAACTTTATTTTAATTCATAAATATCAGCATTCAACATTAACCTTCATTCTTGTTGTAAAAACGGATAAAATGTTCTGACAGTCCAAGTAAGTCGATGTGCGAACAAAACGCATACGAAATAATAAAAAAAACTTAAGTCAATCAAAACTTTTCAATTAATTAAGCCGTCAACGTTAAATATTCGCATGTTTTTCTAGTTATTTTGTTATTAAAAATGAGTGATTCTAGTGAAGAAGACGTATTAACACCTGTGGAATTACGGGAAACCGTGCAAAATGCGGAATTGAGCTTGCGGAATGTCGGTATTGAAGTAGTTCCATAAAGACTGGATATGCTTAGGCTATTTTGCATTATTTTTGATTTTACCAATATTTCTATACTTCAAAATTAAAGTATTGACAAAGAGGTAAATAAATAATAATTCATAGTACAAACCCTTTTTCTTATTTTCCTCGCTGTAGTGAGGTGAAAAGTTTTGTGTTATACACGGGTGAAAAGTTATTTTACGTCTCGTGTGTTGAAACACTCGCTATCGAAAGGATTCTATTTTTGAACCACTCGCTTCGCTCGTGGTCAATCATAGACTCATTTCGATAGCTCGTGTTTCAAATGAACACTCGCAGGTAAAATACAACTTTCCCCCCTTGTATAACAAATAACTATTTCATGAAAATTTAAAAGTGGACTTTATATAAGCGAGATTAGGATTTTGAAAGCTAAAATCTTATATAAGTAATTTGATATCTAATTAGCCATTCTGGAGGAAGGGTTGGAGCAATTGTGCAGCGCACGCGTACCGGTATCAGTGCCCCGTATTTGTTACGCTGTTGCGATTCGGTTTGCACTGCTTGGGGGCGCGCGCAACACCTCGCTCAACTGCCTTCTTTCTGCTTATTCCCCTAAATCAAGCCTAGGGTGAACATTTACTAGACAAGCGTGCTCTATCGTAGGCCTCATCTTCGCTTTCCATCAGGCGTGACTGTGGAAAAACGCAAGCCTATATTATGTATAAAAAAAATCCTCGCAGATGGAGTCGCTGGGTATAGCTTGCGTATCTATAAATCTGTTTAAACCTAAAAATATATCTCAGCTCAACATTAAATACTCAGAGAGAAAAATTTTGATCAAGACATGAAAACATACCTACCTTCTTCTAAATCAGTACATGTATGGGTCAGTCATGAAACGTAAACAAATTAAAACGTGACATGATTTTGAGTGGCTATTTGATTGTTTTCACAAAAAGCATCGTATCTAAATTTGTATAGGCCAAACCAAATCGACTACCGGTTTTTTTTTGTATTGGCGTATGCAAAAATCAAGTGAAACAATACAAGGAAAATCCTCTCATCATCATTTCAGCCGAAAGACGTCCACAGCTGAACATAGGCCTCCCACAAGGTTCGCCAAACAGATCGTCGCCAGGAAAATCCGACATAATTTAACCTATCACGTTTTGCGGGTGGTAGAATCATGTGTAAGGTCCACCCGGACCGCAACCCATCTTTCTACGAGTAGCCAATTTTGTCACTAAGCGGTAGTGCTTGCGTTCCTGTGTTGTAGCGTGGAGAAAACGGTGGCCTGTGATTGCTGGCATACTAGACTGACTTTGAATTTTCAGCCCTTGTTGTTGCAATATCTATGGGCCATCATCATCATCCCAGCCAAAGAGATATAGGTATAATGAGCCCACGCGGGCTCAGTGTGGATTGGGAACTTCACACATACCATTAAAATGTCTTTGCAGGTGTGTACAGGTTTCCTTGCGATGTTTTCCTTCACCGTAAAGCTCATGGCGCATGATACATTTCAAACGTAATTTCGCACATAAATTCTGAAAACCTCAGAGGTAACTGCAAGCCCTGGCTCAAAACTACGACCCTGTGCTTGAGAGGCTATTGGTAAAACCACTAGGCTAACATAGCACACGTCAATTTATATGGGTCTTTTGCCATAAAAAAAAAGTTTAACATGCTTCGGTTGTTATCAGGAATCGTTTTAAACTTTACGCTTTATCGGCTAGTTACTTAGTCAAGTACATAGTTATTAGGTAAATCGCCGTAAACTCGACTCTAAGTGTAAATTTTTCATAATAAAAGCCGCAGAGGTTTCCATGATGAGTACAATGATCATTTACTAAGACAAGGTTGTAGTGCGAGCTTACTTATAAAGTTGGTAACTACAATTTGAGTCTATCTAAAGTCATTTATCTCTTTTGATGACACCTTAATTATGTCATTTTAATTAAAATACGTCATTGCAAAGTGAGGATGACTTGAAGGTTATATTTACGTGTAGGTAATGCAACAATAAAAAAATATAATTGTAGTTTATCGAGATAATCCATTGTTAAGTGTCGCCTAATTGTCTGCCATGAGAAGCCTACTAATAATATTGTAAATCCGAAAGTTTTTGCGTGTGTACAGTCGCCATCATAAAATCGAAGCAGTCAATATTGTCAAAAATATCTGAACACGCACGAACGCGATTGACAATACCAGGTCTTCTTTTTATTCCGATATTTCCACGGGATAGAGACGTACGCATGTAAAATTCCAAAATCTCAACCGCTAAATCTAGCGTTACGAAATTTGGCACGGGCGTTCATAGAGGTATACAAAGTGGAAGCGTGCTGGGCCCATAACCTGATGGATTAAGAGCAAAATAAACCAGGATTGAAATAGGAATTTAATTTGTAAAGATGCGACGTATAATATTACAACATTGACAAGTAATAACCAACGAAGTAGGAGAGGTGAAGACAGTGTCGCCATCTAACAACAACTGATAGACATCAAATGACATCTTAAACTGTTTGGTTTATACAATTTACTCTAACAGTATAACGTAAATAAAGACCACGATCTAATTGTCGGCAAGTTAGTTAAACCTCAGAATTTCCAGAGAACTGGAATTTCAGACCTATTTATTCACACGAGCGAATTCACGGGTAAATGCTATTTGAATAACACGACTTTACATGTAATATGCACTTTACGTGCATTGGATGCAGTACCTCTACCATGAGTTTACACTAGTTTACGTGACCGTACTCGCTAGCGACGGCGTAAATTATTTGTATGGAGAATTGTACAGCGCCTCTAGCGGTCACTTACGGAAGTACAATTCTCTATACAAATCATTTACGCCGTCGCTAGCGAGTACGGTCATTGTGAACTAGTGTAAACTCATGGTAGTGGTACAGATGGCGCAGGGCCGATCTGTGTGGCGAGCCTTGGGGGAGGCCTATGTGCAGCAACGGACGTCTTTCGGCTGACATGATGACGTGTTATAAAATTTATATTATTTCAAAGAAAGACAAAACGTTAATACTTCCCTTTGTGCGTAACAAACTGTAACTACTGCCGGCTGTAAAAAAATTTACTGCATATTTAGAGAGTTTTAAAACTTCTCGAGGGTATTGGAGATATGAAGATAAAATGTGCAGTAAGCCAGCACGTTATAAATAAAGATAAGGGTGGTTCGCTATCAATCCCCCGATAACGTTGATGAGGGCCAGCATTAAGAGAACAGTTTTATCCTTCTTTCGCTGCTTCCAAACGTCTTTTAATCCCCTTACTGACTGTATTAGTAATTAGGCAAGGCGGGCAATACATTAGCGATTGTATGTAAGTACTATGCGATCCAATGAACATAAGGATCTGATTTGTTGACAGATTCACTCAGTGCCCGTGTTAAATGTTGCCAGGTTAAGTTTCTAACTTTAAATTAATGAAACTGATTGACACGAGGCTTTTAGTTAATTTAAATATGTGAGGTTGTAGTAAGCAATAATTGAAGTAAAAAACATGGAGACGAATTAAGATATTTTTTTTAAACTTTGTTAAAAATTTAATTCAGAAACAGACTAAAAATTTATCGTATATTTACTGCAGAGGATTACACATTAGACGAATTGAGAACTTTTTTTTAGAACTTCGTTAAAAATTAAATTTTTACGTGAATTCAATTTAACGTGCAAGGTTTTTCGTCTACTCCAGATAATAACGACTCCATGATGACTAAATTGTGCAACATCAAAACCTAAAAATGTTTTTTAACGAAAATATAGTGTCGTAGTTTTACTTCTTATAGTAGCTTTTGTGCCCGCGAATAAAGCAAATATCCCGCAAAGCAACATCCAAGCATCGATCACCATCATCATCGGTATCAGTTAGTAAATATATTATTATCATCATCATCATCATTTCAGCCGAAAGACGTCCACTTCTGAGCACAGGCCTTCCCCAAGGATCGCCAAACAGATCGCGTTCCCGCAACCTTAACCAGGTCGTCGCTCCATCTTGTTGGAGGCCTATTTACACTGCGTCTTTCGGTCCGTGGACGCACTCGAGAACCTATAGGCCCCATCGGCCATAAGTTCTACGAGCGATGTGCCCTGCCCGCCCACTGCTGCAATAAATATTAAATCTAATTTTTTTGCTATCCCGTGGGAATTTTGAAAAATACTGAATTTTTTTTACCTGTTGTAATTACCTACTTGCAAGCTAAAGACGAAGAATTTAGTAATCAAACCTACTCCACCACTCTGTACACCCAACTCTGAATCGAACGTATAAATCCCGTTTAATTCTTATCCCGCGGTAATTTCAACAAAACCGTCCTTGTTCCGTGTCTACATGGTAAAAGCAACCTCTGTGCAAAATTCCAGCTTTCTAGGGCCAAGGGCTTGGGCTGGACTTTGATGAGTCAGTCAATCAGTCAGGACTCTTCTTTTCATATGTTAGATTTCAATCAGCATTGTGACTTATGAGTATGAGTGATGGATGTTGAAAGTATAGTAAACAAGGGCACGTGGAGTAAAGTATACGAAATACTCGTATTTCACATAGTGAAATTATAGGTAACTGATCATTCACGCGTCTAATAGAAGTTAGTCGGGAGCGAGTTTTTTACTTCGAATACGTCCTTATGTGCCAGGTATTCGGAATAAGCAGATTTTAGTTTATAGTTCCTTCACCACATGGTATACTTTAAAATGTATGTACGGGGTGCGATCAAAGTAAAACCCGGTGTGTTTGTCGACCCGAACGACATTAATGCACGACCTGATAATTCGAATCCTAAAAGGATAACAGCACCCGTGTTATGCACTTTTCTCAAACATCCAAGGAAATGTGGTCCTTATAGTCGTGACAATAGAACACGAAGTATGTCATTGTATAGCAGTTGAGGAAGATTCGTTCCAATTTCAAATTAGACGACAATAATGGAATTTCATACAAACATTGCTGGCCAAGGCCAGCAAAGAGATTGTCTTTTGTTTTAGTGGGTCTTATTTTCTTTTATTGACTATCAATGACATACTGCCAATTAAGAAAAACTTAGTTTGTGAATTTACTTTTTAATATTTTACTTGGCTAGATTTAATCAGGTATTCAATAAAATAAATAAGGATTGGCGTTTATTGTTAACAATTTATTATTAATAAGGTCGTAATTTTTGAACAAATATAAATCATCTCAAGATTTTGCGTCAAAAACATTAACTGGAACAGCTTACAAATAAATTGCTGGAAAATAAATATTTTGGCAGGAACCAAAAAAAAACAATTTGAATTAAATATGAATATATAAGTTGAACATTCGTATCATTTCCTTGGATTTATTTGAGAAAAGCACTATACAAGCCTTGGCCACGAACAGGGATTGCCGGCCTCGTATCTCTAGATGGCCTCGTTAACACCCGGCCATCTAACTACTCGGCCGGCAATCCCCTATTTCGCGGCCGCTGCAGTAATGTACTATTGCGTTCGCACTTTCGGGCTTGACCCATGACCTTGTCTTTCCCTTTTGCTAGTCGTCGTTCAAAACACTAGACATAGACATATTTGTTTTATGTTTATACTTTTGTAAATCATACTGCTGCTTATATTCCTGGGTCAATAACCGTACTAATTACCAAATAATTTATTGAATCAGGCGTTACTTTGCAGTGGTCCATATCAATAAACTGAGTGAGCAAAGTAATTGTTTCAGTTCGTTGGTACTAATTAACCACTAATATTGGTGGTCTAGACTAGAAACGAATAATAGCTACATTTCATTACCAATCTATTAAATCAAAGCTACTTTAGGTCCATAGTAACCGGTTAGCAGTATTCGCACCATTGATGCGGTGTTGCAATGCACTCATTTGTCATTCCTTATTACAAAATCAGAATCCTTATAAGGTGTATATTGATTTGCCATTAATTCACTCAGTTAGGCAATAGAGGCTAGCGTTCAAATGCAAACAATTGAAATGTTTTTGTTTCTTAGCTAATTTACTCGCTTGATTATTATAAACTGTCTAGATGCTAGCTTTTGGTATGGAAATGATCAGGAGATAATGCATAAAATAATAATTAAAATAATGTGCAAAATACAACAAGCTATATACCTATTATTTATTTTGGATGTTAGTTTGAGTAAGAAGATATCAAGCAATAAATATTCCTAAAGATAGTCTTATTATAGGTAATAGTTCCGGTAATTCATGATTCAGGTACCGCCTCACTGAAAATACAGTTTTCCTTTTCAGGCTCAGGACCGTAATTAAAAACAAACAAACTCACGCGCTAATTTAGCAGAGCAATCGCCAACGAAGGACGCCGCTACCGCAAGGCAAGTGAAAACCAAAACATACTTCTTACACATTGCGAATACGCACACACTTTCCGGTCGGGATTATTAAAAAAAATATCGGAAATAAATATAAACAATGCGGCGTCCGATTCGAGGACCGCAGACGCACTGAATGGTGACCCTCGTGGCTACGCGCGGTTACTTCTTATGTAAATTGAAACGAGTTCTTTCTCATTTTTGGTTGCACAAATTCGGTTAGCTCTTTGCCAATGTTGAGCCTGGTTTTCACGCAAGGCTGGTCGCTAATCCGTTTTATAAATTTTGTTCGCAGTTCGTATCGCGTGAAGATAGCCGTTTTTACGATCGGCTCGTGAAAATGAGATAAATAATAGCCTGGTTTCAGGAATTTGAACAGTCGTAAAACATTTTAATGCATTTTGCTCCGAGCCCCTAGTCGAAAGCTGAAACAAGTGCGACAGTGATGCTGTTAAAAGGCTTAATAACGTGTAAATATTTTTATGGAAATGATTTTTCTTGGCCTGTATAATGAATAACAAGTAAAAAGGAACGTAAAAAATACATGATTCCATTAAAGAGGATTCATAGGTATATTAGGAAATGTATCTCTTTGGGATCAAAAAAAAACTTTTTCCAAAATATATAGTAAATCATATTGATATTGAGTAGTTACTTTTTGTGACAAGTATTTAGAAAATTATTTTCGCACCAAGCAAAATATTTTAAACCTTTTTAAATTTAAAAATAAACTCATCATTCATCATCATTTCAGCCGCAAGACGTCCACTGCTGGACATAAGCCTCCCCCATTGATACCCAATCATTACGGTTGGAAGCGGCTTGCATTCACCTTGAACCTGCGGTCTTTACCAAATGGAAAAAAATAAACTACTATCAATTAAAAAACATCACGAACAAATCCTTTTCAGCATCTATAGATAATAATATAGAAATATATAGATATGAGATACCTAGCAAAAGTTTAAAACAAGGCTTAGTACATTTAATATTTAACCCTTTTAGTGCTGGCTGAAAAATAGTTTAAAAGTCGTTATACACTGTAAATCTACGTAAACCCATCCAACAAACCCGTCGACGGCCATGTCGAGTACGTATGTTACTATGCCATGGGTTTTGTTAGTACCTATTTATAAATTACCTTTAAAATTATTTCATAGACATTATAAAGCCGTACTTAACTTTTTTTAAAGTCCTCTAACACATCCTCTACCGTCATGGATAATTTTTATCTCAAAACAATCAAGTAGAAGCCGATAATAGTACCTAAATAAAATTCTAATTTGGATAATTTCATAAATCCTAAGTATCACAGCTTGTCCAAATAACCGGATATTCAATTTATTACTTTCTAAATATCACATTTATATATTTTCAATAAGTGAAAATTGTTGAATTTACACGTTTTTATCGACTTCATCGCGTAAAAAATATCCAACTGACACACCGCACTCCTAGATCAAGAGTCAACTAACTCAAAATAATCCACCATTTTAATTTAGACCCTCCTGAAAGTAGATGAAGTCTAAATTAGAATGGGGTATTATTTAGAGTTATTTGACTCTTAATTTAGGGGTGCAATACGTTGTTTACTGAAGTCACAGTAGTGACAAACTATTTTTCTCAATTAAGAGTATGATAACAAAAAGCTTAATTAGCTTTTTTTCGAAATAGGGATCTACCGATCAAAAGACCAAAAGACGATGAGATGAAAAAAAGGTTGGCTAAGTAGTTAAATTACAGCCTTAATCAGACTAACATTTGATGTACTGATCTTGACCTTCTTACGACAGCAAAAAAAATAGTGAAGACTGGCTGCATGTTTTTAAACCTTTGCCTTTTACCTGGCGAAAAAAAACAACAATCTTCATTTGACAAATGCTAAAATTGTAATTATTGAATACAGGATGTTGCAAAATTACAGTTAAGTTACCATTATTTGTAAATTAAAATACTTAAAAATGATATAAATTTTCTCTTAGGTTAACGGACTGTATTGCAAACGGGTGATTAATAAATCGGTCAAGCATACGCGTTCCTGATTGGTGATCCGTGACCGATTCTTTGCATGCATTCATTGGGTGGTCGGCCAGATCGGCCGTATGCGTGTTGGTGGTGTACCACGCAAAAAAATAACAACTGTTTACATTGCAAGAGTATAAAAGTATCAATCAGCGTGGGACCATTCCTGCAGCGTCGTCCTGTATCCAAGCTGCAGTACCGTTAGTGGACATCTACCTGTCGCGGTTGGACAAGAAGACGACGACGGAGAAGGTCTTCAAGCATGTCCGCGAGGCAGCACGGGGTCGGTTACAGGGATCCCAGCTCCAGCTGTTCATCTACCCGCTCGAGTCAACTTCAGATCATTTAGGCTCCAAGTGCCTGCCAAGCACCAGCAAGTGTTCCTGCGCTCCGACTTTTGGCCGGAGGGTGTGGTGTTCCGTCGTTTTAGGGAAGCGACGAAGACGTTTTTCAAAAATCCCTAAATAGTTATTTAAGTATTGTTTGTATTTTTTTTTAATTTTACAGCGCATTGGTGTATACTGTAATGCTGTAATTTTTTATTGATGATTAAATAAATAAATAAATAAATAATTCTTGGTCTTTGGGTTGATTTTTGATAAGTTAAAAGTTCTCGAATGGAGACCACGGACAGGCAAGCGCGGCGTGGAATGTACACAACAAGATGGACGGTTGATTTGGTAAAGGCCGCAGGTTCACGGTGAATGCAAGCCGCTTCCAACGGTAATGATAATGGTTTATTATCAACGAGGGAGGCCTAAGTCCAGCAGTGGACGTCCTACGGTTGAAATGATGACGATGGTGCTTTGCCCATACGGGAATGGCATCTCAAGGGCCAGGCCCCCTAAAAATAATCCTAGATGAGCCACTGTACATGTATGTCAGTTAATCGATTTTATAAAATGCCTTCTATGTGACAACTGTCACTAGTTGATTGATTTTCAGGGATATGGGAAGAACACCAAAGATGGAAGCTTTAAGTACCTAGGTAGTCTGAGAGGGAAGAGATTGTAAGTATGTTTATTATTTTTGTTAAAATGATTGGTTGTTCAATTTCAGGATCTAGTGGTCAATCTTATACCTACTTACATGATTAATAGTACTATCATGTTTACAATTTTCAAGCACCTAGACAGCTCTGATGTTTATGTCGGCGACACTACACCCCCTTTTAAAAAAAATTGGATTGCGACTAGAGGAATACAAAATACAACGCCTACTGAATACTCAAACGATTTGGGATTTTTCAATAAAAAGTGTACCATTAACTTTTTTTAAATATGTAAATTCCGTGGTTTTCATATTTGGAATCAAGAGCACTATTGATTTTGATGATTGAAAAAAAAATATCCCTTATAATTGGGACATTTTCTTTCCTAAAATTTTTGGTCTCAATTTTGTAAACAGTCACAAAACTATCTGAAAAAAATAAGGACACTTTTTTCTTTATGTTGATTTTAAATAAGAAAACCCCAAAATTTTCTCATTTAAAAAAAATAAAAGATGCATTTTTATTCAAAAATATAATATATTATTTTATACATAATATCTTACTTCAAACCCACTTTTCGTTGACAATTATTCCGATAATATCTAAACTAAACACGAATTTTCGAAATCCGTCTTCACTCACTCAGTAGGCAAATACCCTTAAATTAATATGTACCTAAACTACGATTTTTAATTTCGTGGAATTCTGACAATTGCCAGATTTTGACGTTCCAGAGGCAACAAACCTTTTTTCATTTTAAATCTATTTATTATTTTAGAAACATAATAAAATAGGCACATTACTAATTATAAATATAGTGAAGGAGAGCTTTTACTATAAGAAGTTATTAGTCTATATTATTATTTCATAGGTTTTTAAGAGATTCGTGTATTCATGGTTCGTGTGAGACAGTTCATAATGATATTAATCCTCTTTAAAAAACATAACACATAGCAAAAAACAAAAACATTTCAAGGAAATAATAATATCAATCAACGAAAACGACAAAAACAATACGGAAACAGGAGAGCGAGCACATTCGAACATTCAAGACAGAAGCCGAATGACTTTAATAATTGTTTTGACAGAAGAATGATATTTGATGCTTTTAATTATTTAAGTATGTACCTTGTCTATGAAATTTTAAATTACAAACCTCTTGAGACGACGATTGAAACTTAATACATAACTATTAATTATAATTTAAGTCCGAAAGTTTGCAATATATGTCAATCATCGCAATGATACCCGAGACAATTTATTTTTTACTCATAAAAGGGTTAAATATTTTATTACGTCTAAAAAAATATTCTAAGTACGTATTAATTAATGATTTATTACATTATGTCCATTTTTAATGTGTATACTAAGGAATTTGTGCTCTGTATTCCTAGTTTTTGTTTTTTTTTTTGTGGAAATGTCAGAATTCCACGAAATTAAAAATCGCAGTTTATTGTATGTTGTAAATCACTCAAAAAAAATACATTTATATAATTTTTTAATCAGACGCAAGTTTAACATGACACTAACTAAGCACTCAATATGGTGTTACGATTATTTACCTTGCTGCTCGGAATCAGATACGACCTTGACCGATTGTGCAAATGAAAGTTTCACCGTGTGATGACGCGGCTCGTATGATCAGCGCACGCGCTGGTAGGGTCACCATTGATAATCAAAACTGGTATTTTATGACGCTGTCAACAGACACACTTACGAAGAAATTGAATGGTGTGTGTGAAGTTCCCAATCCGCAGGGCCCGCGTTGGTACTACGGCCTAAGCAATCTCGTTCTGAGAGGAGGTCCATGCTCAGCATTGAGACGTATGTAGGCTATATGATAATGATTTTTTCGGAATCGGTTTGTTTTGTGTAAGTGAAAAAACATATGATGATAATCTTGATTGAAATTCGTTAGTGCGTGGAAGTATACATAACGCGATTAGGTAAAGTAGACTTGATAGAAATTAACACCAAAGCCTACGCCTACGTACTCTACAAATTATTTATGAATGTTGCATTACTTATGAATATGTATGTTGTCGTGTTAGCCTTGTGCATTGACCTATGGCTTCTCAACCCGGGATCGAACCTCTGTGTTTTTCGGAATTTATAGGTATGTGAAATTATTATTTTTAATTTGAAATACTTTTATTAAAATATTAAAATCACTATAAGTATCCATACAATATTTGAAGATTACCCCGGGATCTACTATTCATAATATCCTGACTTTGGTGACCACTGTCACAGTTTTAATTTCCCACTGGAAATTAAAACTAATACCTGGGCGACCGAGCTCCGCTCGGGCTGAAACTCGGTAGGTACCATGCGTTTTCCCAGAGATAAGACCAAGCTAGATCAATTTTTCATCCCCGAAAACCCCCACATACCAAATTTCATCGAAATCGTTGGAGCCGTTTCCGAGATCCTGATTATATTATATACAAGAATCGCTCGTTTAAAGATATTAGATGCTATAAAAAAATGCTCTTCCTTAAAAAAATTCAAAATTTGTTTATAGATGACGGAGCGCTTTAGTAACGAACATAAAAGAAAACTTACGATAGCATTGATAACCTCCTCCTTTTTTTCAAGTCAGTTAAAAAGGTACCTACGTATACCTATTACATTATTTTTTACTATCATCACAAATCCTAACTTACCGGAAATCAACAATATAGATTACTTAGCCGGGTAAACCCGGTCGATATTCCATGTGAGAATTATTTATACAATAACTAAACTGCCTACCAACATTATTATGGAGAGTGTTGGTATACCCAATTTCCATACAAAAGTACCCATGATTTTTTTGACGTGTGTTTCGACACTGATAAAAAAACCTGTTTAAATTAGTTAAATAAAGTACCTTAGTATTTTACATTGAATCATCAACATTTTGAATTTGGTGTTGTCATTTGGAATTTGTCAAATCATCTCGTTGAATTACGAAGAACAACCAAACCTTTAAATGGAAATAATTCAATAAAAAAAAATAATATGAATACATTTTCTTTTATCGATGCCTAATCTCATGTCTGAATTTGGAAGGTGACTAAATAAGTCAAGTGCGAGTCGGACTCGTACATAAAGAGTTCCGTACCTCCGTACAATATTTTAAAAATAGTTCAGTAAACAACAAGATAGATAGATATGCTACATTAATACATAATCGGTAAAAAAAAAAAATCTGGTTAATGCTATTATAATAATCAAGCTAAAAACGCTGAAAAAAGCAAGTTTCTTGTATTTATCTTTAACTTATTTTAAGTATTTTTGTCATGTATGGGCCACGGTAATAATCGGTGAAAATTTTAAGTGTATATTTATAACGGTTCAAGAGATAGGGCCGTGTGACAGACGGACAGACAACGGAGTCTCAGTAATAGGGTCCCGGTGGCACCATTTGGTTATGGAACCCTCAAAATCACTTGTCTTCGTATTGGCTGTAGGCTCTCCTGAAGTATCTCCATACTTGGCCACCCTTAAAAACAGATTATAGGCATCTTTTCAATAAATTGGCTCCATTGTCGCTTGTCTAATATCAGGCAAGATTGCGATCAAGGTCACACAGTCTTACTTTAAGTAAACTATGAATTGAACTGCTTTTTGGGTCAAGTACATGATATTTTTACTAAAATGTATATTTTTTCTTCTTATGCTCATAAAGTTCGTATTTATGATAGATGTAGTCTGCATAAAATTACTTTTTATGGTCTAGTGTATAAAGTAAAACCTTCATCTAAAACCAAGGCAATCTGGCGCCAACAGCCACGAACAATAATTTATACAATGAAGTTTTTTTTTTTTTTTATTACCTATAATCCGTATTTTATATTGTTAAATAAATAAAACTACCCTTACTTATTATACTATCACTAATCCATTCTTTCCTCGGTTAAATCAATTTATACCCATGGCTCGGGTGGATATAAATATCTCGGATAAAATGGCAGCTTTTATGCATTCGTTGTACAGTCCACTATTCTGTACCACTTGGATCTAAAATTTAGAGAGCAAAGTAATCTACTAATCGGTCCTCAGGATTAAAAAAAAATACTAACAACTAAATAAAAAGCGGACAAATGCGAGTCGAACCCGCGTGGAGAGAACTCCATACTAACATGCGGTAAAAAATCAATACTTAGGTATGAACAATTGTAAGTTTTGGTAAACTATTACTCGTTAGACTGCAAAGCCTAAAAAACTGTTTAGGTAATAGTTACCCATTTAACTTCGACATTAAGACTAATAGAAGTTACCGTTAAATAGTCATGATTTTTTTCACATAACCAAATAAGCAAAGGGAGTTACTTAACACTGAAAAAAATTTAAATGAATCTACGAATCGAAAAATTGTTTCACGAACCTTTATTATTTTTAAAGGACCTAACCAATGTTATTCGGCATTTTGGGATACTTTAAAAAAAAAAGAATGTTTATTCACAAACTTAAAATAAAACAAAAACAATGAAAAAAGACAAATACAATTTTGTGAAAAGGTGAGGACTCAGCAAAGTTGCTGGTTTTCAGTCCTCACCCAATACGAGGAAAGTGGTAGTGTGGCTGTCAAATAAAACAATGTCACACTACCCAAATAGATACATATACTTAAACTAAAGCTATAAATCCAAAAATAGCAGCAGCTTCACTTTCATAAAATAGTTTTTTTTTCCTTTTAACTGGCGTTTTATATTACAAAATTAACAAAACTAGACAAATCCAGTACATTATTGTAGAAATGCATGAAATATAAGAGCTTGATAATGAACGTCTCGGGTAAAATGGCTCGTTTTATGCTCCCGTTGTACAATCTACCATTGAAGGATGAGAGAAAAATAACTCAAATTTACAATAAATTGGTCTTCAGAAGGTTTGTCCAGCAACATGCTGTTTTCTGTTGTTCAACAATCCATTTTTTGCATTTAAATCTAAAACTGTCGATTGATATACATTTCTGAATGGGTGGGAACTTAAAATGTATATTACCCTAATTTATTGAATCAGGCGTTACTTTGCGGAGGTCCATATTAATTAATTAATTGTTTGCAAAGTAATTGTTTTAGTTCATATTACCCTACACACCTATTTTATGTTTAGGAGAGGTTGGAAAGTTCTTACCCAAACAAAACTCAGTCAAATTACAGTTTTCTCGTGCCGAAAATTCATTAAGTAGCGCACAGCCTATTACGCGTCCCACTGTTGGGCAAATACTTCAATTTTTCTTTACATCCTTCTCAAAATCCTTCGCAAAATCTTGCCAATGTAGATCGAATCATCCCGCAATCTCCGTTTTGGACTGCCCAGCTTCAGTCCCCATCGCTTGGAACCCAATCGATGGCGACTTTCATCCAGCGATCTAGATGATTTTGACAGACATAACACCCAGCTAATAAGATAAAATAAGCGGATAAACGGAGATGGCGAAACAATAAGGGTTCCTTCTTCAACATTTTGACTACGGAATCCTAAAATCGGTAGAATTATTACTAGACCCCGTTATCAAGCGGGCAGTTTGGTAGTCACCTGACATTAGTGATGTGCAATGTCAATAAAAAATGTCAATGCCATTCTGCTAGGAGGCCTGTGTCCTGCAGTGGTACAGTCGAAATCATAAATATGTAAGTCATCGCGTCAAAATATGTAAAAATCTAATGGTTAATGAATAATGACATAGAGTTGTATTATAGATATTTTTGACACCTTGTTAACGTATATATTTTTGCACGTGACCGTATGAATATAGGGTGAGATGATGGTGATGATGAATGCCAATTAAAAACTTTTTTTTGAAATCGAGTTTTTTAAATAAATTTTGGAGTTCTCATAAATAGCTACAACATCAAGACCTTGATATTTTTTATTACACATCCATCACTAATGTCATGTAGCGTAGCCACCAAACTGCCTGCTTCTTATTACAAATGTAGTGCAAAATTATTTTCCTTCGTACTTTATCGGAAAAGTACGTATTTATCGTGCTCTCTCAATTAGCTTCTGTACCCATCTTACAGCCGTGTAGCCATCTTACATTTTTAACTTTGACATTTGACACTAAACAATAAACTTCCATATTAATGGATATGAAAACGTCACTTATTTAATACATTCATTGATTGACAGTTCGGGTGCCATCGTATTCCGATTGAGATCTTAGTTTTCCCGATGAAAAATTATTTTGCACTACATCTGTACGCTGTTTCCACACTAAAACTCCGTTGTAATTCCAGCTAAAACAATTGCATTACAATCCGATTAGCCTCTTTTTACAGCCACCCGGAATAAACAAAGTGAGGCATGAACGCTTAAATTTATGAATATGGGCGGAAATGTCGCGTTTGTCCTGTCTGTTCTATTTACGCTCAAAAAATAATGGCAAAAAATACGTGTTTTTATTGACACTACTGCGCTACGCTTTGCCTTGTTCTTTGGGTCCGAAATAATTCGTAACAATAATAAATAATTCGGATATCGCTCGTAAAACATGTCTCATGTCAAAAGTAACAAGAGTACAATAAAATTAACTATGATTTTTCTTACTTTGTGGCCCGGATTCTGCGTCTTTTAAGCCAAGTATTTAGTTTTTTCTACTCCTGTAGTATAATCTTTCAATTATATGGTCAAAAACTATGCAATAATAACTAACGTTATAAGTCTGTTCCAAGTTCTATACTCTATAATGCAAATTCAGTAACATAATAACCCATAGTAATTTCATTATGTTACGGGACCGAGTAATATAATAACATTAAAAAAAAGAATATTGAAATCAATTTTGATAATCGAGTTTCTTTAAATATGCGTGTGCCACGTGATTGGTTGCTTAAAAATGAGTAAGAACAGGTAGGACCAATCACAATCAAGGTTTATTTTTTCAAGCGAAATTTCGTAATTGAGAACACGCTGTACGCTTAGTATAAGTTTTACTTCACCAAAATACTTCTCGATCGCGTTTACGTAAAAAAATCAATTACTAGGGAAACATGGACAGCGCCTCCGCGGCCGCGCGTCCATGTTTCCATAGAATTGAAATTTTTACGTAAACGCGATCGAGAAGTATTTTGGTGAAGAATAACTTATACTAAGCATACAGATCAAGCTCTATGATACGAGTACGGGCGCAAATTAAAAAAAAAATAAAGCGGGAAATTAATATAAAGTCATTATACATTAATTAAAATATGTTTGCATTAACAATTATTAAATAATGAATACTTAAATAACGGGCAATAAATGAATTTTAAAGTCATTATTAAATATGAATATTTTAACATCATTCAATTTGGCTGTATGACCTAAAGTTCCCGGGTCCATTTAAGGTAGTGAAAAAAAGTTTCAAAATAGCGGGAATTTGTTTTGCTTTGCACGGAGTTCTTTCAATTCAAGTTGAAAGAAATAATAGTATTTTATGCAACTGTTGTATAAGTGAGGTCTTAAAAGGCGAGTGACGTGAGTTGCGATACGAGCGAATGCGAGTATCGCAATGGAAGACGGCACGAGCCGTTAAGACCAAATTATACACCGTTGCATACAATATTTTTCCTACGACTCGACTCTACTGTACTGTACTGTACCCTACTGTAGGGTACAGTCGGGTACAGTAGGGTAAAATGGGATACAGTCGGGAACAGTAGGGTAAAATAGGGTACAGTCGGGTACAGTCGGGTACAGTAGGGTACAGTCGGGTGAAATAGGGTACAGTAGGGTACAGTAGGGTAAAATAGGGTACAGTAGGGTACAGTAGGGTAAAATAGGGTACAGTCGGGTACAGTCGGGTACAGTAGGGTAAAATAGGGTACAGTAGGGTACAGTCGGGTACAGTAGGGTAAAATAGGGTACAGTCGGGTACAGTCGTGTACAGTAGGGTAAAATAAGGTACAGTAGGGTACAGTCGGGTACATTAGGGTAAAATAGGGTACAAAAGAGTACAGTCAGGTACAGTAGGGTAAAATAAGGTACAGTAGGGTATTTTACCCTACTGTACCCTACTGAACCCTATTTTACCCTACTGTACCCTATTTTACCCTACTGTACCCGACTATACCCTATTTTACCCTACTGTACCCGACTGTACCCAACTGTACCCTATTTTACCCTGTTGTACCCGACTGTACCCTACTGTACCCTATTTTACCCTACTGTACCCGACTGTGCCCTACTGTACCCGACTGTACCCTATTTTACCCTACTGTACCCGACTGTACCCTACTGTACCCTATTTTACCCAAATGTACCCGACTGTACCCTATTTTACCCTACTGTACCCGATTGCACCCGACTGTACCCTATTTTACCCTACTGTACCCGACTGTACCCTATTTTACCCTACTGTACCCAACTGTACTCTACTGTACCCTATTTTACCCTACTGTACTCGACTGTACTCTACTGTACCCTAGTTTACCCTACTGTATCCGACTGTACCCTACTGTACCCTATTTTACCCTACTGTACCCGACTGTACCCTACTGTACCCTATTTTAGCCTACTGTACCCGACTGTACCCGACTGTACCCTATTTTACCCTACTGTACCCAACTGTACCCTATTTTACCCTACTGTACCCGACTGTACCCTTTTTTACCCTACTGTACCCAACTGTACCCTATTATACTCTACAGTACCCGACTGTACCCTATTTTACCCTACTGTACCCGACTGTACCCTATTTTACCCTACTGTACCCGACTGTAGGTACCCGACTGTACCCGACTGTACCCTACTGTACCCTATTTTACCCTACTGTACCCGACTGTACCCTACTTTACTCAACTCAGCAGGTCTAAACTGGGCTTTAGTGTTGAGTGTACCCTACATTTAATATTATGTGGCAGCTAGGTGTATCGTAATAACGACATTACGACACAAGTGCTGTTATGGCGAATAGATTAAGTATAGACTTTCTGAAGCCATATTATCTATGTTCTTATATATTTGTTCGCGACCATGTAAAAACCAGATAAAAGAACAGGAGTAGGAAAAAAATAATATGCCTCTGTCCATCAAAGAAAAATTTTGTTTCAATGTCTCGAAAACGAAATATCAGAGGTGGTAATGGTAATTAAGACGACCAGATGGCCTAGTAGGTAGAGAACCTGACTACGAAGCTTGAGGTCCCGGGTTCGATTCCCGCGTCGGGGCAGATATTTGTATGAATAATACGAATGTTTGTTCTCGGGTCTTGGGTGTTTAATATGTATTTAAGTATGTATCTATCTATATAAGTATGTTTATCCGTTGCCCTGTACCCATAACACAAGCTTTACTTAGCTTACTTTGGGACTAGGTCATTTGGTGTGAATTGTCCCGTGATATTTATTTATTTATTTATTTAATGGTAGATTTACATTTAATTTTGATGCCATCATTATGATAGCGCAAGGATGTAAATATCTTAGCTGATTTCTCGGAAATAAAGACCGCATGATGTGTTTCTGATATTTTATCTTTGATGCCGTCTCTGTTTACTTGAACATATGAAATAACAAGATGGCGTTATAGATCTGTCAGATAAAATCATAGGAACTTATCAGAGAGTTGATGAATCAGGCATCGTAAGTACCTAAATAGGTGAACTAACTCCTCATTCAATGAATTGCAGTTGTCTGCTAAAGCCGGGTTTGTATTTATCGGAGTGTGTATAGTAGATTTATAATCGTCTGACATAACGTGTTGAGTTGTGTCCTCTCTCTCGTGATAAATATATGATGCCGCTATGTTATAACACGACACGTCAGACAAATGTGTGCCTTGTTTAAGCTGTTTTATGGGATTGGAGTAGTTTGCCATGATGGGACCTTTACCATGTTCATGGGCGGATGTCAGGAAATTGGAATTTTGATTCCGTTATTAAGTGTACTTACATAAAAACGGAACTTATTGGAAGCAATTAAACTTGGGAATCATGAAAGACCTTCCCTTAGTCCCCTTTCCATGTTGTTGACTGCTTCATTTCTTAGACTTTAAATGTCTCGTCCACTTATAAACCCTGGAATTTGTACTCAATTAATAGGTAAAAGTGAAAATCACTTTTGAAATAATTAGAGCACAAGTTTCGCTATCATTCTTTGGTATACCCTTATATGATTAATAAGGCCCGTACCGAAAAGTTTTTTTACAAATGTGTATCTAAATAAAATATCTGCCGATAAGCAATGCTCCTATCTGCTACCATGTCTAAATTCCTGACACTTTCAGCTGTTAATTGACATAAATATTTGTTAGAAAAATCTTATAATATCAGGAGAGAACCTATTTTGCGAACTTGCATGAAAATCCTGATCCAACATTTGCGAAAAATACTAAAAAAAGAGCCATGTCACAGTTCGAAATATAGAAAAGAGAACAGAATCGAAAACAAAGCTCGGACAGGACGTCTGAAGGGACCTTCTAATAAAATTTAACAAAATATCAACCAAAACCACTGCTAAATTTAATGGCGGGTTTCAAGAAAAATATTGCAGCTTTAGCCGCCAAAGTAATAAAATAAACCATAGTTCTATAATATTTATTTATTGTAAATAGGTACTATGTAATACATAATCGAATTAAAATATATCAAAAAATATTTAGATATCATTAAATTATCTCAAATACAAAATATAAGTTATTCCTAGAAACAATGATTTTCTACCAAGTTTCTTGCGGCGCATTCTTCTTGGCAACAATGGCTTTTTTTCCGAAAGTGCCCTCTTTCTCTCTCTCTCTGCTCTTTCTCTCTTTGAAATATAAACTTTTGGGGTCTCTATCGTTTGGCCAAATTTCTAATGCTATAATATAATATAGTTTTCCATAATTTTCATTTGTAATAAGGTAAGTTATTTTTGAAATACTTACTTAGTATTTTTTTTAGGATTATTATTAGACTAACCTACATAACCTACTGTATTCTATAAGGTGATGTTTCAAAAATTCTGAAAACGGCACGCGTCCATATATTTCACGGCTCAAGTTGGTATGACAATTGAAATTATGACAAATAAAATTATGGGAAACAAAGGGTACCTAAACTTTGTTTTAATTTTTATAAATACCAATTCATAATTTACATTACTCAAGTAATTTCTTCACTAAATATTACAAGCTAGTTGGTCTGTTCTTCAAGGTTTAACCCGTAATCGAAATCAGTGTACGTCACTTACATTCACCACTTGAGCCTATTTATCCTATAGATCGGTAACGCTCTAGTTGGCACGTCTTAGCAATTAATTGTTCACGGGTTGTAAGTTGTAAGATATGGTGATCAGCTCATTTCCGATGTTGCCTATTGTACTCGTAGGTCTAAATAATCAAAACAATTGAACGTGCGAAATTAAGAGCCTATGGAGAGCTCCGAAAGCTTATTCATGAAATCGCATCATTCACATCATCATCATTCATCGAATCATTCGAAAGTGCTAAAACCGGCCAAGAGCGTGGCGGACACGCCTAGGATTGGGTTCTGTAGCTGTTACGAAAAAAACCTTGCATACCTACCTATAGGTAGTGCGTACCGTAAGGTACGTTGGGGTAATACCGGACAGATTTTAGACTAGTTGAGAGAGCCTGGTAAAAACTTTTTTTCCTCGGTATCAGTACGCGTCAGATTGTTGAAATATGGCGTAAATAGTTAATAAATAACTGTCGTTTAGGCTCAAATATCGGTTATATTATAAAATCAAAGGTTAATATGTTATACCTTGTGTTGTTTGACGACCAGATGGCCTAGTGGTTAGAGAACCTGACTACGAAGCTTGAGGTCCCGGGTTCGATTCCCGTGTCGGGGCAGATATTTGTATGAAAAATACGAATGTTTGTTCTCGGGTCTTGGGTGTTTAATATGTATTTAAGTATGTATCTATCTATATAAGTATGTTTATCCGTTGCCTAGTACCCATAACACAAGCTTTACTTAGCTTACTTTGGGACTAGGTCAATTGGTGTGAATTGTCCCGTGATATTTATTATTATTATTATTATTATTATTATACCTGTGGAAAGATAGCAAAAACTATTTCTAAAGTGTGACGATTAATTGGTCATCAAGGGGTAACACCGGATGTAGATGTAGAGGCGCTTTTAATGCTTAGAGAATAAGGTCTCTAAGGGGAATATATCCGATGTTATCCCTTCTGAAACATATGTAAATTGAAGTCACCAATAACTACAAACTTAATTATACCCGTGAGATACTTTTTTTTTAGTATTTTGGTATCCGATCTTGCCCCTCATACAAAAATTTGGCATATCTGTGACTCTCAAACTTTTCTATGTCACTAGCAAAGCAAAAGGATTTTTTTTCAAAAGATCCTAATTCGTGTTAAGTACCCAAATTTTTTTCCATTACTTTTGCCAAAAAACGTGAATTAATGCGAATGATGTTGACGTCCCTTTCCCTGCCCTATTGAGTTAAACATTAGTCCTGAAATGATTAAAAAGTTAGGTATATGCGGTTGTCCATTTTTGACATTTGTTTTTAATGTGGCTTGTCAAATCAACATCTGTCAACTCTGGGTTCTTGTTGGGAAAATGGCATCATTTTTTACTTACAACTTTTTTTTATTTTCAACGGTTTATTAATACGAAAAATTGAGTTATAAGCAGGTAACGAAAAAGAAAAATTCGGTTATCTTCAAATTTCGCCTCCTTTTTGACTAGTACCTACATAAAATAGAGATATAAAATGTTGTCAGTTATTAATACATAGCTGTAACTAATCAAAAACTATATCTTTATCTAAAATTGCAATCATTTACCGATTTAAAAACAATAGGTTAGAATTATGACCCCGATGCCACCCTGTATTATGCTCATAATAATAATCACATTTTAAAACACAGAGAACATTTTATAATCATGAAAATTGAAAGTTTGACAATCACTGCTGTACTTTAAATGGGTAGAGATCGGATAGACCTCTTCCGATGTTTGACCGCGAGGGACAAGATCGGATATCGGCCTACAGCGATCATAGGTATGTTTGAGTTGGATTTATTTAACTACCATCTTGTGAAACTAATTAGTCTGACAATATAATCACAAAAAGCACCAGTTTCATCAAAATACACAAAATAAATTACAGGGGTAAGAACGGATAGACAAAAAATTCACGAAAATGACCTTGCTATGTTTAACAGCGTGAAGCACACGTCCGACATCACGGAGAGGTTGGCGGAGACTTGCGGCCGAGACCGAATAAAATGGCGTCTTGCGCATTGTTGCCAACATTAAGTAATATAGCCAATTTTGGCGGAAATTTGATTGCTACGTTCTTTCCCCACATTCGTTATTACCCCAACGTACCTTAATCGAATTCTGAAAACGAATTGAAATGTGTTGTTATTTGAACGTCAACTTTGTTTATGATTGCTACCTACTAATTTATTTTCCCATAATTTTACTATCAATTATAATTTTCTAAAGATTTTGTATTTTGTACGAATTTTTCCAAGTAGGTAGGTATATTTTATTTTATAAGTTAGGTTGCTATAAATATGTATAGTCTTAAACTACTAATAATTCTGAAGAAAACTTAGCCGTAATAGTTTTCCTTGGTAATTTAATATATTTACTCCCATCATGATATTTTCAATTTTTTTTTGATAGTAATCTTTGCTTAATTTGAAAAAAAAAAATAGCTTAAGAGGGGGAAGGCTCTTGTTTAACAAAAATGTTCACTTTAAAGTTGAATATTTCGAAAACGAATCTCTGTATGGAAAAGTCGTAATCATAATTATTTTAAAGTCTATTGGGAGGTACCCTAAATATTTTTTTTCTATATTTTATCCTGCCATTTTATCGGGATAATTGCTGCATATATCCATGCAAAATTACAGGTTTCTAGCACTAAGTATCCTAATTTCTAAGCTCAGCCGCGGATGGATGGACGGACAGACAGACATGTCGAAACTATAGCGGTTCCGTTTTTGCCATTTTGGCTCCGGAATTCTAAAAATCTGTGTTATGCTAAAAAAAATATCACACTTGAATTAAATTTTCGCCGAATTCAAAAAGTATCGTAATTATTTTAAATCTCGACACATTCAGAATTTTCTAATGTTATTTTCAGGTGTGATTTCGAAAAACACATGAATAATTTGTTCGTTTGTGTGGATATGTTTTTAGAGCCAATTATAAACATTGTTCATAACCGCCATCTAGCGGAGACAAGCTGCAACCGGTTGCCTACTAGTTTTCTGATCGATCCGTCAGTAGAGAAGTCGCATAATAATACCAGCATGGGACACGTAGGTTAAGTACCACCAACGACCGTGAGGAGGCGCTGCGGTATCAGTGCTATGTATACCCCAGTCTATTTCAACCATACTTTTAATGAACTTTTAAAAGGGATGTTTTGCCGCCAAAAAAAAGTAGGGTTTCTCAAGCCAACGTGCATTTTTTATTTTATTTAAATAACTATGCACAAAGCCGTTCGTTACTAACGCTTCTAAGTTGGTCCCGATTAAATCAGGAAAATAAACTATACCTAGATGATTCTCTCTTGTCTCTAATGTCCTGTCAATCGTTCTAAGGTTAACTGGAAGAGATCCCTTTAAGGGATAAGTTCGCCTTTGTACATCTGTATCTCTTGTTAACTAGTTATTTTCATGTTTTATGTACAATAAAGAGTTTTACATAGATACATACATACATGATTGTATTTTTAGGCTAGTCGATTTTATTTTTGTTAAAGAGTTACCAAAGATGAATAAAATTACAACTGTACCATGTAGTCACATGGACAGCTAAAGAAAAAGAGAGTAATTATTCTTCAGCTTCCTGGCACACAGTTGTATTGTTTTAATTATATGGCTCTTTTGTTCAACCCCACACAGGGATATAAAGACCTCTCGTTGGTTTGCAAGTGCATATGAACATAGTAAGTATTCTGAAAATGAGATTGAAAATGAGCGTACAATAATACATTCAAACATCACGTAAAACCACAGATTACATAATAGTTACTAGTACCTATGAAATTGCTATCAAGAGACATTAACAAGTTTTCTCTTATCTACATGTTAAGCCGAGATACGACCCAAGGAGATGTTAAATTGTTTTTATGACATTCTAGTAGTATAGTTTGTTTGTTTTATGCACATTTAATGTTTCTATCCTATACTTACTATGAAACGAGCTATTCTTTGATATAAATTACACCATCTTTTCTTCTGTTCCTTTCTTCTTTCTGCTGTAAAATTTGACTGAGAAAGATCGCCCTAAAGCGATAAAACCCCCTCAATAAATTAACATCATAATTATTCTATCGAACTCATAAGTAAGTCCAAAGCTATTGAATCCAACCAACCAAAATCAACCGCATCACATGTATCAATAAATGGCAGTGCCACGGTCGTAGGTACAGTTTGATACATCTAATTGATTACACCAACAAAGTTTCAACCAGTTTACTTTGCAGTAGCACCTCAATTAGATAATTAATAGATAAGGAAGTCGCAATTTAATTACAGAGGAATCAGCGATCTAGAGAGCATTAGAAGGAATTAACTTGAATTTGTGTTTACATTATGAACTGTCACCCTGGTTTAGCCGAGTTTGTATGCTCTGCAGTAACAATGTGCGAGTGATTTACGACCTACTATGTTATTAGGATAAGTAGCATCATAACATGATTTAGAATTTTTATCACTACGAGCACGAAGAGGTAAGGATCTTGGCTGATTATTTATGAATTTTGTATGATCAATATCTTCGCTGGTTATAAAAGGATTTATGTTGGATATAGGTGACAATTTACTCACATGCAGTTTTTACCTTTTAATGCTTATAAATATTTTATTATCATAAATTAAATTATCACCTATATCCAACATAAATATATGTCCCAAACACACACAATTTAAGAAGAAACCTGTTCCCAGCATTAGGACGACAATATATAAGCAACGTTTGCGGATATTATCAATTAAATACCGGCATTTAAAATAGTCGACTCGTCCTGAAATAAAAATTAATGTTTATTACGCTTCTGGCATTCATGCTACGAAACTATCACATTGTAAATCCAATTTAACGACCGCTTTAGCCTAGTTTGGTAGTGACCCTGCCTACGAAGCAAGAGGTCCTGGGTTCAAATCCCGGTAAGGGCATTTATTTGTGTGATGAGCACGAATATTTTGTTCCTGAGTTATGGATGTTTTCTATGTATTTAAGTATTTATTTATCTATATAAGTATGTTTATCGTCGTCTAGTACCCATAGTACAAGCTTTGCTTAGTTTGGGACTAGGTCGATTTGTGTAAGATTGTCGCCTAATATTTTTTTTTATTTATTTACATTTGTAAAATATTAAACTACTTTTCGTCATAAGTTTCATTTCTAATTCACATATTCACACTTTATTTTGACGGTAATTTTTAGGGTTCCGTAGTCAACTAGGAACCCTTATAGTTTCGCCATGTCTGTCCGTCTGTCTGTCTGTCTGTCTGTCTGTCTGTCTGTCCGCGGCTAAGCTCAGAGACTGTTAGTACTAGAAAGCTGTAATTTGGCATCAATATATATATTAGTCACGCCGACAAAGTGACTGAATAAAAAAAAAATTTTTTTTAGGGTACCTCCCATAGACGTAAAGTGGGGGTGATTTTTTTTTCTCTGCTAACCCTATAGTGTGGGGTATCGTGCGATAGGTCTTTTAAAATCATTGCGGGGTTGCTAACATGATTTTTCTATTCAGTGATTTGTTTGCGAAATATTCAACTTTAAAGTGAAAATTTTCATTACAATCGGCCGTCCCCCCCCTTTAAAATCTAAACTGTTGGGTGGAAAAATTTGAAAAAATTCAGAAGGGTAGTAATTGTAGTTTAAGAGTAAATAGTAGCCTAAGGTATAAAACATACCTAAACTTGGATGATTCCGTACACATACGAAATCCTTAGAAAAATATTACCTGATTTTTTCGTAATGACTACGGAACCCTACCTTGGGCGTGTCCGACACGCTCTTGGCCGGTTTTTTTATTGACTGTATTAATAATACTGTCAACCAACCAGTAAGCAATAACGGGAACCAAATCTTAAGTCAATGTGACCAATAGAAGCGGATGAATTCGGTGAGAAAACTTCATCATTCCAACCTATATTATGTCCCACTGCAGGGTACAGGTCTCCCCTTAGAAGTGGGTACTGCACACACACCATTGAATTTCATCACATGTGAGTGCTGGCTTCAGCTAACAATGTTTTACTTCACCTTAAATTAATGATTTTGAGTTTGATTAATGGGCTCAGTAAAACTATGGTTGGGTGCTCAGTGGATGGCACTTTTGTGAACAACATTAGTTATGCGGACGACATGGTGCTGTTGAGCCCATCAGTCAAGGGACTTAACAAGTTACTTGGTGTCTGTGAGCAATACGCGGAGACTCACGGGCTGATGTACAACACTTCCAAGAGTGTGTTGCTGGTGTTTAAGGCAGGTACCAAGTGCTATCCATGTATACCGCCAGTTACACTATACGGTACACCTCTGAGTATTGTAAGGGAGTTTAAATATCTAGGCCATTGGGTCACGGAACGACTGAGTGACGATAGGGACATTGAGAGGGAGCGTAGGGCGTTGTCAGTCAGGAGTAACATGCTGATCCGTAGGTTTGCAAGGTGTACTAACAATGTAAAGATAACTCTTTTTAAGGCGTTTTGTCAGTCATTCTACACCTGCAGCCTATGGATCAACTACACTCAAAAAGCTTACAGCGCCCTACGAGTCCAATATAACAATGGTTTTCGGATGCTGCTGGGGCTGCCGCGTCATTGCAGTGCATCGGGGATGTTTTGCGAGTCCCACACGGATGGCTTTCATGCCATAATGCGCAAACGCGTTGCGTCCCTGGTGAGGCGCATACGCGGCAGCCCGAACAGTCTTCTCCGAACAGTAGCAGATCGCCTGAATGGGCCGTTCCAGCTCCACTGGGATAAACTGCACATGGCCAAGTTGTAGATTTAATATTATTAATTTGTTTTTGACCTAATTTATTTTGATTTAATTTTATATGTTTAGATTTAATTCAATTTAATTTTTTTTTTTTTTTTTGATGTGATATGATTTAGCTTAATTTCGATTTGTTTGGATTTTATTTAATTTATTTTGATTTAATGCAATTTGTATAAAATTTTTACGTTTGTTGTTGTACTATTAAAATTGTATCACCTATTATTGTAACTAACAAAATATGGACCTAGTCTGAAATAAATTGGATATTATTATTATTATTATTATTAAAGCTCATGTTAAATATCAAAATGTAATTTCGCACATAAATTTCGAAAAATCCGAGATGCGAGCCCGGGTTCGAACCCACGAGACTCTGTTTGAGAGGCCATAGGTCAAACCACTGGGCTACCAAAGCTTACTAAAAATACAGGAACTAACTAACAAGATAAGTTTAACTAAAGCTTATAAAAAGCTGACCGCATGTATATGATAAAGAAACGACGGCTTGGCTAAACTAGGGTTTTGTAATAAGTAATATTACAAACCTACTTAGTATGCTATCATCATCAGCATTAAGCTAAGGTCGATCTTTGTCGTGAGCCGATTTGTTATGTCCACAACAACAAGCTAGGAAAGAAACCATGTCCCTGTTCGTTCAGTAACGTTCGTTGATTTTCTTGGTATTTCTTGAGTTTTTAATACATCGTAGAACTTTGTTATAGGCATTAGAAAATATTAGCTAATTCTGATTCAGAATTTAATTATTCATTAGATTATTTAGGCCTCCAAAAAGATGTAGCGACGACCTAGTTAAGGTTGCGGGAGCGCTTTTGATGCAATGGCGCAATACCGGCCTGTTTGGCGAACCTTGGGTGCCTATTTTCAGCAGTGGATGTCTTTCGACTGGAATAATTCGGAATTTATGTGGCACACAATGGGTTGAATTTGAAAAGCATTTTTTAATTGTAGTTCAAATGATTTATTATGGGACAGGTATAATTTTTCACTCGTGACTTACATACACAACCTTGTCAAGTTGACAGATAGCTTTTACAAAATTTATTTTCAGAAAAACATTGCGCAAAAATATGTAAAAAAAGCTATGTCGTATAACAAACATGACATTGAAAAATGAATTCTACGGGATTATTAATTAAAACTCTACAGCTTGTAACGCTTGGGACTACACCGATTATTTACTGTTTGCTCATAAACATAGTTAATAAACAGGTAGAACAAGTAGGTACAATCAATTCTTTACGACATTATTACTGTAATAATACCTCATCTGACATAATACTAGACATAAAGAATTACGATTTCAAAAAAAAGTAATTTACGTCACAAAATGCGTCAATGTACAATATACTTTAAAAGCGTCATACAATGAAAATTTAGATTTAACGCTATGTCATAAAGTTACAAAGTCACATAAATGCTAAGGTATGTCAAGTATATTATTATGATATTAGTAAAATCTGAAACTTGTACCATAATCATAATCGTACGCTATGCGTGGCGGGTTAAATTAGACACTGATTGCATTATCCACAAACTGGTCGCTCAGTGAATGTGAAACTAGAAAATGTGTCGTAAAGGTAAATGGCTCACGTGCACACGTATGCTAACATTTGTGAGGGGTGTGCGTCGCTAATGAAAGCCCGGCAACCTGTAATTTTCAGTGTTAGTTTATAAAACCGAGTAACAAAGGACTGAAACTACAGTTACTGAGTGTAGTTTAACAAAGATGTCTGAACTGTTGTGTCTGTTGTGTCTGCTTGCGTCGGCCACCGGCTTGGGGTTGCGTAAGTGTTCATTAAATTAAAACGTGCACACTTGTTTCATTTATCTCCTCTTTTATTACGTTCTGGATGAGTTTTAGCGGCAATTAACAATCTTGGTGAGGAGTGAGAGTCGTTGAGATGATGCGTGAACTCAAATTTGATATTATTAGGTGCTTAAGAAAATACTCTGTAGGCCGTAGGGAGAACAGGTAGAGATGTTTATAAGTAAGCCAGAATCTTAAAATTAATTATTAAAAATGCGAAAATTTGTGGGCATGTTTTTTATTTTTGCTGCTTAAGGGATTTGGGTAAAATATGGAATGCCAATAGCTTATGGGTATTTATAAGCTAGCATAACACTTAACTTTTATCTTTTTAGAGAGGGTTCTTTAAAAAGTTAATAAAGTTATCTATTATATATATAAAAAAAAACAAACTTTAACGAATTACTAAATCTATACGAGCGAAGTCGCGGCCAGAAGCTGTATAAAACACAAAACGAAAATACAGTCTACCAGATCAATGTCCCATTTTGACATCAAATTAAATTTACCCATTTCACTAAATACAGACTTAATCATGTTTCAAAATTACAGCTGAGTACATCACCGCATGTTCACGGAACGACCCCAATTTGAACGAATGCGCACTAAAGTCGGCGAGGGAGTCTCTCCATCAATTCTCCATGGGCGATCCCAGTCGGGGCCTAGAGCCGTTGGACCCCCTTTATGTGCCAATAATGACGGTCTACCTACCCAATGAGAATGGGCTCAAAGTTAAATTCAAGGAGAATTCGTTTAGTGGGCTGTCGTCGCTGCGGTTGGATGATTTAAAGTGAGTATTGGTTCTTTGCACAAAAAAGCCGTGATAGCTTAGTGGTTTGACCTACGGCCATCCCAGCCTATATTAGGTCCCATTGCAGGACACAGAACTTATCTCAGATTGATTGGGCTTGGGTCATAGTTCCCACGTGGTCTTAGTGCGGATTGGGAACTTCACACACACCATTAAATTTCTTCGCAGGTGTGTGCTTGATATTTGGGCATTTTTATTTTTCCTTGTAACCAATTAAGAAATTGTTAATAGGGAGTTAAAATTAGTCCGTTTAGTTACGCAATTTTTCAAGCCTATATAACAATAGAAAAAACTTAACAAACTGGACAATTCTTCGCTTCTTGTAATAATTGTTAAACTTTTCCGATTTGTTACGTTTTTTTTGTAAGTACATGAATTTAGAAAAACTCAAAGGTGCTGAGAGGTGTTAGAAGATGCCAAATAGTCTAAGATCCAAACGGAGGGGGCGCAGATATACCATTAGACTAAAAAAACGGATATATGTAAGAAAAAAATACTGGCGAAAGTCATTATTAAAGAAATCTCCCACCCCTCCACCCATGTCATTGAGTATTTACCCCTGCTATCTACAGCTAATCAAAATGTGAGACATGGTTATAGTACGAATTTTTTGAGGTGTCCCGATCTCGTTAGCAGCCCAAATTTCGAACAAAGCCATTGTATTCTATTATGTCTTCAAGTGCACAATACTTAGTTTAAAATGAACAGAAGTAAGATAAGATCTTGTCACGATATTTCGAAGCTAGTATACAAAAAGAGATTAAAAAAGGCATTACTGGATGGACTTGGTCACAAGTAATGAAATGATGCATAACTTGTGATCGAGTCTGTCCAGTAATAAAGTTGTGTGCCTACTGACTGCTGTTTGATATTTCTGATTGTGGGTTGAAGGGTATGAATGTGTCAAAGACAATATTTTATTTTTAATTTACTAGTTTTAATATCTATAGCAACCATTATTGTTTATGTCAATTCTTTCTGTACATCTTATCCAAATATAGTTCTCAAATACAAATATTATAATTTTAATTCAATACATCTCCATTTAACAATTTATAAATATAAACATGGTGCCGAAACCGTACATTACGAACCAATAGTGTATTTTACATATTTCAATGTGTCGTGAAGTGATTCCATTTCTGTCATCTTCAAAATTTTCGTCCGTTAGCTCAGCCATTTTCACTTTCCTTTGGATTTGAAAGTGACAGTTCATCATAAGTCTATCTTCAACTTCTTTTAGCGATTCTGAATCGGATTATTATAGTGCCCAATCCGAAGTGGAATATAATACTGCGTATTCAGATATCAAAATGTCTGAAGCCGATCGTAAAAGATGGATCGTGGCTAGAGGCCAGTGCAAGGCTTCTATAACACGTCTTGAGAATTATTTGAACGCAATTATTGACAAAAAATTTACAATTGAAGACCTAGATGCACGTAAACAAAACCTAAAGGAAACGTACGCAAAATATCAGGAACTTTCGTTAAGCCTACAGCTTCTAAGCGACGAAACCGACCACGAAGAAGGAGAAATTGAAGATAGATACCTTCAATTGATTGCCTTGATCGAGTTGAAGAAAAAACCGCATGCTCAAGAACCCGGACTCAGCATTCCAATAGCTCACCAAGCTCATCTACCGCTACTGGATGTACCTGTTTTCGATGGCAAGTGTATCTCTAGCTACAAGCCCTTCTACGAAATGTTTACCGCGGTGGTCCATAACAATGTAGGGCTAAGTAACATTCAAAAACTGTGCTACTTGAAAAAGTTCTTAAAGGGAGAGCCGTTGCAACTCATTGACAGTTTGCCAATAGTCGGTGAATCATACACCTCCGCTGTTGATTTACTTCAGAAAAGATATAATAATCCACCATTATTAGTCAATAGTCATGTTACAAGCCTATTGGATTTGCCAGCAATACAACGAGGCACCGCCTCAGAGTTAAGAAATTTTGTAGCCAGTGTAAGGCAGCACATTACATCGCTTAAAAATTATAAACAACCTGTTGATGAGTGAAACTCATTGCTGACGTGCATTCTGTTACGAAAAGTAGATTCATTCACAGCAAGGTTGTTCCATTCTGATCGGGTGTCTACAGCTTTTGTGACTAATGATGAATTCTTAAGCTTTCTAGAGAAACGCGCTGCAGCTCTGGAAGCTAGTCCTATGAGTGACAAGTTTGAAAACGGTATTAAGTTCACTACAAACGTAAGTCTTTCATACAATGATTACAGCAAAAATGAGTGTCCAATGTGCTCAAAGGAGCATAAATTATATAAATGCCCTCAATTTATTGCCTTAAGCATAGAAAAAAGGGATATGTTCATAACTAAAAACAACATGTGTAAAGTCTGTTTAAACTCTCATGCGCAGCCGTGTAGGTACAAATTTAAGTGTTTCATTTGTGATTCCAGCGCTCATAACACAATGATACACGTGAGGAATAAGCTCGAGCTGACTGAACCTTCAACACCTGGAGCAAAGGGAGGTGAACGTGAAAGTCAGGTAAAAAATTACCATACCATGCAAAATACAAGTGAGTGCGTATTACTGCCAACTGCGAAAGTAGCAGTAACCGATGTAAACAACAAAAAAATCGTTGTACGAGCGCTCTTGGACTGTAGAAGTCAAACGTCCTTTTGCACTAAATCTTTAGCGAATCGATTAGGATTGCCACAATTTGAATTACCTAAAAATATAGGCATGTTGGGCGATAATTCCAAAAATAGTACAAATAAAGGAATTAATGTGTCTCTACAATCTCTGATTCAGGATGAGTTTAAGTTAACAACTACCTGTTCTATAATAGATAAAATCACATCCAAATTACCACAAAAACGAATTGATTTAACTAGTTTTATTATTCCAAAACACGTTGCACTGGCTGATAATGACTTTCACATTCCTGGGGAAATATCACTACTCCTCGCTAGTGATGTATTTTTCAAAATTATACAGGACGGAAAGATAGAAAGTGGACCTGCGGATCCCATATTGCTAAATACTAAGCTTGGATACATTATTTCGTTTACCGGTTGCACAACTATTAACACTGTTACAATGCACACGGTGTTATCTTCTGATCTTGATCCTGATCAATGCGTAAACCAATTCCGGGAAGCTGAAAAAGTTCCCGATTTATTTAATGATTCTTTTACGGAACATAAATACAGCGAAAAAGTATTAAAGGAATCTGTTTTAAAAAATAATAAATCTGAGGTCATGATTCCACTAAAAACCAACTTACAGGATATTTATCCCTCTAATTCATACGCTATTTCTTTACAAAGATTATATAATATAGAAAAAATATTCAGCAAATATCCAGTTTACCATGATTTAGATGAAAAAATCATTCATGCGTGCCTAGAACTAGATCACGTAGTAATAATTGATCCGAAAACCTGTGATACAAAGAATCAACCATTATATATTTTGCCACTTCATGCAGTATTTCGTCCCGATAGGCTAACGAACAAGCTTAAAGTCGTCTTTGACGGCAGTTTGAAAACTAAAAATGGGTATAGTATTAATGATTTAATGTGCAAAGGTCCTGTAGTTCAAAGGTCTCCTTTTGAGATATTACTTTTATTCCGAACGTACAAGTACATTATTCAATGCGATATTCGTCACATGTACAGAATTATTTCGGTTAATCCCGATCATAGATGTCTGCGAATTACTTTATGGCGTGAAGATAGATTAATGAAGATTTTGCAGTTACAAACCGTGACATATGGTCTTACTAGTTCATCATTTCCCACCACTACAAATATCTGCCTTATTGATTTAGAACAACGATACAAAAAAGAGTATCCACTGGCCAGTACAGCTATTATAAACATTTATCTTGTTGATGATATTCAGGCAGCGAACAATACGTTTCAAGGAGTTATTCAGTTAAATAATGAGCTTAATTTCATTATGAAACTTCCAAAATTTAAACTGCATAAATGGGTTTCAAATTGTTCAGAATTACTCAAGGATATCCCTCAAAAAAGTTTAGGATTCAATTGCAAATTAAATCGGGATAAATTGGCGGTAAATATTTTAGGATTATCATATGGTGCACGAGATAATGTATTCCAGTTGAGTGATCGTGGAATAACCACCCTTAATCAACTTAACACAAAACGGAATGTTTTAAGTTACATTAGCAGATTATTTCCTATGAGTTTCGCAGGTCCTGTCACTATGAATGCAAAAATTACGCTACAGAAGATTTGGAAACATAATTTGGATTGGGATAAACCTTTACCTAAAGCATTAGTTGAAATCTGGAAAGTATTTTATACAAATTTAATAAACATGCCAGTTATAAAATTACCACGATATGTGATGCGTCTGTTTCAGGCTACGGCTGCTGTATTTGCATACAAGTTAAAGTTGAGGGCTGTTATCACGTTCACCTACTTTGTTCCAAATCTAGATGGGCTGGAATTGATATACTATGGGAGCATGGACCTGATTGTTTACTCGAATGTTCGGACTGTAATATTTATTTATATGGGGTTGAATTACATTTTCCGATTTGTAATACTTATATGCAGAATTTGTGTCATATAGTAATAGATAAGCCCATTTGTTCCATTTTTGAAAATTATTCCTGTCTATTATACGGGTCATGTCTAACATGTTACGTTTTATAAATAAGGGCAACGGAAATGTTACTGCACAGGGAGTAATTACTTTGAAGGAGTTTAAGACAGCTTTTAATTCTATAGTAAAGGGTATCTAATCTGATTTTTCAGAAGAATTAAAATTGATTAAAAAAGAAACAATGTCTTAAAATCTTGCTTAAAATCTCTTCATCCATTCATTGATTCCATAAGTATTCTTCGGGTGGAAGGAAGATTTAAATAACGCTTATATAATCTTTTCTAAAAATAATCCAATTTTTTTACCAATACACTGTCATATCCATCCATCATCAAACAAGAACATCTTGATTTGATGCATGGTGGTTTAAAAATGGTTTTAAGTATTTTACAACAAATGTGACATTATAAATGCTGTCAGAGAGGTCAGAAGTGTGATACATAAATGTATTATTTGGACCTAAATAAGTAGATTCATATGGTTTACGTACCTACGTTATGTTTTTCAATAAAGGAGTAGTTATAATTAAGTTAATGCAAATAGGGTTTTTTTACTTTTGGGCCCCGGAATATGTCAAAGACAATATTTTATTTTTAATTTACTAGTTTTAATATCTATAGCAACCATTATTGTTTATGTCAATTCTTTCTGTACATCTTATCCAAATATAGTTCTCAAATACAAATATTATAATTTTAATTCAATACATCTCCATTTAACAATTTATAAATATAAACAGGTATGAATGGTAGTATTTCCAAGTAAGTATTCATAGAAAAGGCATAACTACTGTATGAGAAGTGTATGTTTGTGTCATTGTGTATAATGCATTGTTTTATTGGTATTGCCGATGTCGGTGCGTGTGGCGCAGCGCACAGCGTAATTCCACCCTCATAATTAAGAATAGTAATCAATAACAAAGGGCCGCGGCGCGCTGTGCCTACGCAGCCGGCACCGGGTTTGAATTTTTCATAAAACCGGACAAGTGAGTGTCGGAACCTTATTAATTTAAGTAGTGAGAGTTATAAACTTTCTGCCAACAAACTGCTATGCAGTTTGGCAGATGTATTTTAACATAAGTATTTCTGTACTTCTTTTGTTTGTTTTTGTGTAAATAAATTAAAAAAAAATATATAAGATAAAATAGCTCACTGAAATAACGACTTTATTATTTACAGTAGAGAGTTCATTTTCAATGCAACTTTGTTGGCAGATAATATTTTTCAACATTGAATGCGTCGTAGACATGCTTCCAAGACATCCAAAACAAACAAACAAACAAAGTTTCAATTAAATTAACTCTCTACTGTAAATAATAAAGTCGTTATTTCAATGAGCTATTTTATCTTATAATTTAAACTGAGTATTGTGCACTTGAAGACATAATAGAATACAATGGCTTTGTTCGAAAGGTGGGTTTTTAACGAGATCGGGACACGTCAAAAAATTCGTACTATAGCTTACAAATTTAATGTTCAAGGCGACTCGTAATTTGCAACGCATCATAAATAAACGCAACGCGCGCGATGTAGCAACGCATACAACTTGCCTCATTAATAGGTAGGCACTTCTAATTTACGGAATTATGTCATGAACAACGTGACAATTAATAGTAATAGCGCGTTACAGAAGGTTTGCTTCATTTGGGTCCGAAGAAATGCGACTAAAAAGAAAATTCAGTCGTGAAATTTTGTTTTTTTTACTGGGCGCTTGTTCACATGGGTTCTTTATGTATGTGTCTTATCTGTTCCAATTGCTAGTTCCTTGTTTCGGTCTAACTAAATTTTAAGTGTTGTATTGTTAGTGTTATTGCTTTTTAGTTACATAGCCAAGTTTTTGAAGTGAAACTTCTAATGCAACTTCCAACAAGGTCGCGTTAGGCCGGGGCCGCACTGGTAAGGCGACCGGCAACGCGACGCGACGGCGACTAAATCAAACATAGTTGATTTAGTCGCCGTCACCGCTGCGGCCGCTGCGGCCGCTCACATAACTCGAACTATGTTTGATTTAGTCGCCATCGCGTCGCGGCGCCGGTCGCTTTACCAGTGCGGCCCCGGCCTTAAACGTTTTACGCTCCATGGAGGGGGTATGAAAGCATTAGTATATGTACTGCCGAAGCACGTAATCTCGCATTGTATATATACTAACGGATGTTAAAAACTTCGGCAGTGCGATGCAGAACTCATACTGTCTGTGCAAATTTGTATGAGACTTGATAAAAGCGCCATCTAGTGAGTAATATAAACACATAGAGGCATAAGTAAATTTAGTTATTTAAGTTATTGCAATAAGGTTCATATTGATGTATAAGTGCCTTTTTCATTTCCACATTACGAAGTTTCACTTCTTCCGCGCGGAGGAGCTGCACGCACGATTTGTTTTGAATGATAAAGATGATTTCTGTGTAAAGTTTAAACATGATAAGAAAAATTAACTTAACTTTATAACTTTACTGTTCACTCCAAACTATCAATGTCACATACCTACACTTATTTGTACTAAGAATTAAGCATATTTGGAAAAGTTGTTCTAGATTAAGTTTTGTTGATATTTTGTAATAACCGATATTTTTACAGTTTAAAGTATAACTATATCAAAGTATATGTACATTTGTTAGGTGCGTGCATTTCTTCAAGTAAAGTTTAAGAGGTGCGGGCTCGGGCTCGCTTGCTGGGTAAGTGAAGTTCCCAATCCGCACTGGGCCGGCGTGGGAACTACGGCCGAAACCTTTTCATTCTGAGGGCCTGTGCCCTGCACTGGGACGTATATAGACTGAAATGATGACTACTAAACATTTGGGTTGTAATTAAATCTTTAAAAGAGGGATGAAAATAATTAAAAGGTTTATAGTAGAATATACCTCACAAACACGGAAGGAAGTAATTCCATTAACGTTTTGCAGCCACCGCTATGATTACCATAACGGGTAAAGACTGCAAAATCACTGCAAATATAACATTTAATTTTAAATGATTCACTGATGATTGCATCAGACATTTTCTAAGGGATGTGAACCATAAATACTTTTTATGAGCTCCCGATATTTTGAGGCATCTACCAGCGTCATGATCACAGGTGGTAATATCGGACGCTTATTAAAGTAATCAATTATTGTCCATATATTACATAGAAAAAAAAATATATAAAATGAAAAGTGCACCAACTCCAAAAAACAACGAAAATAAACTTTCTACTGATCTGATTGAAGTTGGTGCCTCAGCAGGAGTAGACCAAGTCATCTACCTTGCCTATATAATACCTACTATATGTATTAGGCGTCTATCACTCCTGGCTGGATCGTACTGAGACACCGAGCATTAATTTTATCAAAAAATATCTGCTTAAATAAAATATATCCTTTCATTTATTTGACCATTGAATGTTTTAACACTTCATAAGACAAGTGTTTGAGTTTAGTTTTAGTACGATGGCTGATAAAATTAGAAATCACTGAGACCTCATTATCTTAACGCACTGGGAATCAAGATTCTGTCACACGGTATAGGATGAAGATAGAAAGAGATAACGAATGCGATCGAGAGCACCCGCACGCAGTTGTACGAGTATTTAGTTGTGACGGCAACAAAATACACTGGAAAACCGTCCGAGCGGACGTCGAACTCGGATACTAAGAATTCCGTAACACCCTGCAGATGCCAATTATAAAAAATACGTAATTTTTTTGAGGACCCCTTCAACTTTAACCTTATCGGTTACTATTACAGTTCAAAAGGTACAGCCCAGTAACAATTGGACAAACAGACAGCGAGGCAACAATGTGTCTCGTTTATACACACATTTTTGGGCACGGAAAACTAAAAATATCACAAAATGCAGCGTCTCACACGTGCATCTCTAGATTCCTGTCATAACTAGTCTAATCTATTTATTTCTTAATAACCCGTTGACTAAAAACGTGACCTTTTTAAGTAAATGAAACTAAGCAATTATTCCAATTAAATTTTCCAGTTAATAACTGAGCTACTGACGCTACTATAATGAACTATGTGCCTAACGACGTCACGACTCACGGACAATTAGCTCTGGCTCTTTTAATTACGAATATTATGAAAACGCCTTAACGTAAAGGTCGTTTAAATAATTAAGCACAAAGCCTTGATTCATTCAACGTTGGCCTAAAGGGTTAATGGAATGAAAAACGACTCAAAACGGCGATACGTTTCTAAGGCTATTGACAATGAACACAGGGAGTAACGAAGTCACGATTTATAAACTGCTTCAAATTTCATGAGGTGTTTTTTCAAAAGTAATAAATAATACAAAATTGTAGTTGTTTTTATTTGTAATTAAGTTAGTAACGTCAAAAGAAACAGTATGAATTAGGCATTGGGGTCTTTGGGTTCAAGTTTTGGGTTTGGCACAGCTTAGCCGTCTGTATTGGCAACACATTTATTTGACGTATCTTTATTGTTGTGCGATTACTTACCGTCCGGTGACCGTTGCTTGTTTTCTTCCTTTTTAAACAAATAAGTAAATACTTATTTTTTCAATCCAAAAATTCTCTTTGTAAATAGACAGGAATATATTTATTCATAAAACTATTATACATTATGAGCTATAAATTTACGAAATACAATATGATTTAAAAAATGTCGAAACCCTGAATTTCTCCTACCCGGGGCATCGTGCCAAGCATGCTTGCGGCATTCCCTCGCTGTACGGCTATGCTCAGCCTCTGAGCGAAAAAAGACCCGGCCCTGAGGTCGCCAGAGACGCTAACCAGTTTATCCGACACCTCGCGAACAAATTTTTTGGTGTCGGATGACCATGGTCCTAAAGTTTCTGATGCAAGTGCCGCAAATATATAATCATTTGTTAAAAACGAATATTTGCGGCACTTGATTGTTTGGGCATGGTCGGCAGCAGTCCCTGGCTTACTGGCAGAACCTCTGACGTAGGACGGAGCCAGCGTGTCTGAGCAAGTGACATCCCACGCCAAAGGTTTGCCCAAACTACAAGGCACTAAAGTGCAACCATCGGGTCTCTTTCCGTCCGAGGCAGACATGCCTGAGGGCTCAAGAGTCGCCGGTATGGCAACAGTGCTGAGTGCCCGGCGGATAAGGTCATTAAGTGATGTATGCCTGTAAATGCGACCAGCACTCAGTTGACAATGTAGGCCGTGTCGGCCTAAAGCATCAACTGTAATACCACACCGGCAGCAAGTATGAGGTTCACATGTTTTTATTCCAAGCCGCAAACATACGGCAATCCTTAGTGAGGCAAATATTTGTAAATTAGACGTTTTGTTACAGATTCGATCTCAATAAAAAGTTGATTACTGCTGATGCTTTAGTGAATTTAGATGTGCAGGGAACATACGATCTTAGTGGGAAATTATTTATTATCCCAATTAAATCTTCAGGGGATTCCACGATTAAATTGAGTAAGTTAAATTTAGAATTTATTTCACGACCTAATTTAAATAAAAGTTTGTGCATTTTAAAAAGCTAAGTTGAGGTACAGGGTTATTTGTAATTCATTAGCATCCTTTTAACCCTAAACTCCTACCACTTAAAAAAATGTTTTTTGTTTTACGGCTTTTGTCATAACTTAATATTTTTGGTGTAATAACGTTTTGAAAATTTGAGACTACCTCTTATTTTTACGATACTCTATGTATTTGTATGGAAAAAAGTGCTTAATTTTAAAAAGTCGTAATACAAAAAACATTTGTTTGAGTGATAGGAATTCAGGGTTAAGAGGATGTCAGTGAATTACAAATAGGTAACCCTGTATAAATCAAATTGAATAAAAAAATCAAATAAAATTGGCAGATGCAATGAGAAGTGCGGTTCAATTAATTTTTTCATGCATTTCGAGGTAAAGTTAGTTTGTTTTTTTTTTACTATCAGAAAAACTAACATTATGATGTATGTAGGATGGGTACAAGAATTTGATTAAATTCTTTAAACATTTCTTATATTTTATACAGGTTTTGTTTCCAAAAATTAAGGGTTTGAAGTTCTGAATAATTGAATGATTTACGTTGTTTCAGAAAACACAAATCTTCATATTCGATTTTGGTACGAGCACGTCAAATGTGATGACGATGAAATTCACTGGAAAATTGTTAAACATGATATCAAATACGAAGTGGAGAAAGCAACGTTTCGCCTCGAAAACTTATTGAATGACAAGGTCATTGGTAAGAAAACACTATATTTTTGATTTATTAAAAAATAATATAGTACACACACCAGTAAATAACGTGTTCCAATGAAAGCAGATCTCTAGGTTAAAATACACAGAAAAAATGGCGACTCATAAATTAAAAATAATGAAAGTAAAGTTCACCAAAAATCTGCAATCACTAAATGAATCACGTTAATGGAGCCCAAATAACTTTGTGGCTTCATGTGAAAAATTGGCGAAAAATCGGATTTTTGTACAAAAAGGCCCCACGATTTATGATTCATAGTCGCTACGGGCACATTTGAAAACCGATAACAGTAAAATTGGTAAATTTATGAACAAAGTGGGTATACGGATGGACAAATAGGCATGTTTGTTACATTCGAATTTAGTTAATTGGCTATAAATATTGAACAACAGTGCTTAAAACAAAACGTCGGCTTCCTGTTTTGTAAACAGAACATTATTCACAGGTCTGATAGGGTTATAGTTATTGCTAATCAAAGGCTTTGTAGAATAATATTCTAAAGCTATCCGTTTATTTTAGGATCCTTTATTATTTAACCCAAGCAATCGTGTACTGGATTTTAAATGAAGGAATCTACATTCAAACACTGTTTGTGATCATAATGTATTATTACTTTTACTTTGTACAAATTGTTTTCAGTCTTGCTTCGGAACTACTAATGTTTATCATCAATCTTCCATCAAACCGTCATGGTTTTTTTTCCTTTTCGGAAATTAACATCTTTAATTCAACATTAACTCCTGTATCGTTATTTTAAAGGGTTACATTAACTTTACAGGTGACCAAGTAAACAGATTTCTGAACGAAATGTGGCGGGAGATAGTTACCGACGTGGGTCCGGTCATCTCTCAGTCCCTGAGCACAGCAGTTGTGGAAAATCTTACAAAACTTTTGGATCAAGTCTCCTATGATAAACTAATGCCGGAATAAGATTTAAGTGCTCCATTATGTCGGTCTGTTTGTTAATAAAATGAATAGCTTTCATAATAGTAACCGAATGGTCTTGAATATTAAAGTTTCGGTGATGGAGGCAACTCCTTTGAGCGTACTAGTTGGTAATCTTAATTTCATATCATTTGATTGGTTTACACAACTGTCGTAGGGGATAAATATTGTTTGACAGAGTCAGGGACCGACTCTTTTGACGTTGTGTGTATAATAATATCTTTAGCATTTGTTAATTTTTTAAATTAAATCATTTAAACTAACTATGATTTTTAATTAACATTTTTTTAGAAGCAAATTATCTCAATTATGCATGTATGGCGTATTTTTGAACTACGTCAATAGGCACACAATTTTATTTCACAAACTTTCCCAATCAGTCATCAGATTTTTTATTCAGAGAAAACTTTTAAGTGGATTGGCAGTAAAGATTAAGAAAGTATTTTTCCTCATATGAACCGAGAGAATTTAAATTATTTCCGTACACGGAAGTTGTACCGATTCGGAAAGAAATTGTTTGCAACAATTTTTCTTGCTTCACGAATTCTGCGAGCAGAATGAGTAAATTTTTATGTCTTCTTAGGGCGGTGCGCATAATTATATTATTATATTGGTAGCCAAAAGTAATGTTTGTACGTAATTATTTTGTTATTTTCGTCAGTTCAATTAAGCGAATGTTATATCTACAAGTAAAGCATTAAAGGTAAATAAGAAGAGTATAATTTTATTATATTATGTTCTAAAGCTTAACTATACTCTTAAACAATAACAAACTTGTGATAAATAAATTATTAGTTAGGTAGGTACTTACGTTTTTAAATATTGCTCTGTCCATTAAGACAATTCTGCCAGTATCGAGAGTAAGATCTGCGGTTCTTCAGTAATAAAAAAATATGTAAATTTTGTCTGTAACTGGTAAAAATAAATGTCAAAGTGATAAATCTAAGGCTTACTTAATGAAGCCTTAGTGACTGATAAAAAATAAACAAAATTCAAAATTGACATTCCACTCCAGAAAATAAGATGACGCTCGGCTTGCAAAATGCAAATTTTACTTTTTAAACTTAAAACAGGAAGAACGCAAGCCATAACGGAAGATACAAGATGGCAGGCCAAATGTAATTTGGACGAGATAAAGGTGGAACAATGTGCCCGCCTTCGGATACGATTACGAAGCATGGGACATAATGCTGTTTGTGTCCCCTGAGACAGAATCTTAGGAATCAACGCTTTAAAAGAGCGATTATACTTAATGGAGATAAGTTCGTTTGTTCCATGTGGTGGTTTTCATTTGTTTATTATCTTCTTTGGAGGTATTTGAAAATATTAAACCTAGTATCCGGTGTCACTAGTTTTACATATGTTGTCACGTAAATTAAGTGGTAGTTAGGTAAGTTAGATACGTGGACAAATAAAAAGATTAGATAAGGAATAGTAATTTATTTAAATATAAAAAATTCTAAAGTAATTACATTAGCCATTCGATTTAAGTTTAAGGTTTATTAATTTAAGACCTGTTAATTTTAAGGATTATTAATTTTAAGTTTTACTAGCTCTTAAGTTTCACTAATTTTAAGATTCATTAACTTTAAGATTTATTTTTACTAGATTTAAGTTTTACTATTCTTAAGGTTCGTTAAGTTTAAGTTATAGATTAGCTCAGGGAGGGTTCGATTGCCTCTAGGCAGGGCCGTGACGAGATGCCTGGTAAGTGTGAGAGTGGCCGTTCCCTTTCTGGTACCGTACGCCCCTCGGCGGTGCGGAGCTCGACTCGGAGGGCCTTGGTGGTGAAGCGGCTGTGCGTGTTGGTGGCGAGCCTCGGTACCGGTGGTGTTGGGTATTGGAAGCGGTGATCTTTTCACCCGGTAGGTAGGGTGTTTCGCCACGGGGACGATCTTCACCCGGTAGGGTGTTCCTGGAACGCGTCCAATCGTCCTCATTAGCACAAGCTCAAACCTAGCCCTGGACTGCAGATGGTCACTCGCGTACAAGGGGGTAGGTAATTACATTAAAAGCAATTATGAAATGAAGGATGATGCAGTCCAGGTACAAAATAAGCAAGCAGTAAAGTGAGAACCCAAGGCTAAGCTTATCAATATTTTATAGTAATAAAAATAATTTAATAATTAAGATAATGTGCACAAGCGAATCCGAAGGTAAGCGATAGTGTTTGCGTTAACATTAGATTCTCGATGGAATTATTTCACAATGATTCGTTTGATTTTTATCAGCACTATTTAAGTAAAAGCCTTTTCTCACAAACGTTATTTTTAGATAATAATTACAGTTATTTGTATTAAATTTACGTTTAAGAATACCAAATGTATATTCAAGCTTATTAAATTTCAATTTACACGAATTAAAACCAAAAGTACACTTTATGACATTAAATAAAGGTTCATTGCATCAATTAATAAATAACTAGGCACATATTTGTACATAAGCAAAGGCTTGTACAAAAGAATAATGTAAGTCACAGGCAAAATCGACTGGCGTAGAACCTTTTGTTATAATTAAGTGTTATAACCATTTTTATAACTAATAAGAATGACACAGATTTAACATTCCTTATTTAATTAGGTAATAGTGATTAAAAGTAATGTGTGATTAGCCAAAAATACATATGCGATATGCATGTACAATCGAGAATGTTCTAAGCGCACAAAGGAAGGTCAAAAGCAAGGTGATTGCGAAAGGTACGTCTACCATTTCTACAAAATATCGAGGATTTGTAGGCTTAGAAACATTAAACTACGTAACTAATAATGAAAGGTGCAACACTTACCCAAAATTGGGACGAAAGAGCACTCACTTTTAAATAACTTAAATATTTAGAGTAAAAGATTTTAATTATGTCGCGGCGTCGTCTGAGCGATCGCTCCGCGCTGAGGTAAATCTGTGGTCAAGAGCGACACAGGCTTCGCGTGCAAAGGGCCTCGGCTGAATGGCGGCAGCAGCCGGCGCACGGGCATTCGGCGCATACTCGATGAACAAGCGCCGGCGACCGGTTCCGCGACCTATAGTAAAACATTACCTGCGCGTACGCTCCGTATGTTTGTTTGTACAATTATTTACTAGATTTTTAGTTATCTTTTATACTTTTCTTCAACTAGTTTGGCTGTATTTATTTAAGTTAAGTATTTTAGCAAATAAGTGTTAGTTGTAAGTTTTAATTTTAAGTAGATATTAAGTTATTTGTAAACAGTTTTACTTTTTTTCAACAGGTTTTCTAGTTCTAGATTCCAATATTTATCTAAATACTTCGTAGCTATTTATAACTATTAATTCTAGGATAAAGAATTAACGTTATACGTTACAATGTGAATTAAGAGCTTAATGTAAATTACTTACGCATACATTTTTACTAAATAAGCAGACGCAAATGAAAACAGAATAATAGTAAAGTTCAAAAGAGAACTAACAGATCTTATAAAAATTAATGTTAATCCATATACTATTTTTGCTTAAATAAACGAAAAATACGTCTAGTCAAATGACAAAAATATGAGATAAATTACTGATCCTTTTATTGCTTAAGATAATTATACAAAAGGGCTTTTATTTAACAGTTTATTAATTAACTAGCTAACGCCTTCACTGCTGAGAACGCATAAGCTACTGAAAGCATAATTACTGATTACCATGTCCACTTATTCTATCTTATTCGCATGTCTTACTCCTGCGACGCTATTTTATTTTACTGAAGAAGAAATACAATGAATATTTTTAAAACATCTGACTCTGTACTTTACAATACAAAGTAAAGCCGGTTTTCTCCAAAATCCATATCTCAAGCTCTATTTTATGTCCTTCATGTGCTTTTTGAAATTGCTACAACAAGACATCGAATTAAATGAACGAACGAATGAAAGCAGTATACCTATTTAGTCATCAGGAAACAATGTAATTTTTGGCAAAGCAAGCAGTTATGTGGCTGTAGATTCTGATAATTCTAATATTAGGACATTTTCATACAACAGAATGCGTAGTGACTACAAGCATTATAATAATATTCATCATCATCATCATCATCAGCCGGATGACGTCCACTGTTGAACAAAGGACTCCCTCTTAGAACACAACAATCAACGACAACTCCCCTCTTGTATCCACCGGTTGCCCACAACTCTCCCACCCGGTGGGAAACCTGTCAATGCCTCGTCTTCTGGGAATTTAGAGTAAGGTTAATTCTATTATATTCTGATAAACTTTTTAAAAAACTATCCGATAAACAAAAAAGTAATAATAAAAAATAATTACAATGCTTCAAAATTAAAACTTTATTATACAAGTAAGCCGCAAAAGGCCCTTCTGTAATGTATCTTTGGAGAACCAGAATCTTGCATCGACAATATACTTGGTCGAAGTTTTCACAGAGACAACCTGAGTAAACCGCAACTCATACAGTCGACTAATTTGATTCATAGGCCACCACAATGCTTTTTTTATTTATTTATTTAAGTTTTTATTTATTTATACACAAAAAGTCATGCATAGCTCATGATAAATAATAAGCTTATTATTTACTAAGATATATGATTTATTTACTAAGGTTCTGTGGTGGCACAGAATTCAAAATATTTGACTGTGGCATACTTTTAAGTGTAGTCTATTATTTTTAAATGTCATCTTACGCTCTTTACACGCAACAATTCCATCGCATTTTACACTTAAAAGCTTCTAGTTTCTCGAGTTTGCTGAAAGCCGGTAAAGCCAGTATGAATTGAGCCTTCTGTGAGCGCACAATAGGCTGAAAAGGCAACATTAATACCAGATTTTAGTCTTAAGAAAGGAAATGACTTGAGTTAGGATAATGCCTTTGGGTAGTTCATTCATCGTCATAATAAATTTCTTTTAAACTCCTCTTTGTCTACTGGATGCGCTTTAAAGTCCTGAGTGATGCAATTTTTTCTATTCCGTACCCATGGTACAATCGGGGCCAACCTACTAAGGCCCCGCCGTCAGTTTACCCGTCGGTCACTTTAAATCGTAACAGCTGACTTTTTGACACTTGTTTGCAGAAATAGTATCCCAAAGTCTAAAAAATCATCCTCAAGTCGCCGCCCCCGCAGAATAAAGCCGCAAGTGAAAAATGACAATTTTACAGGAATAAATAAAAACCGAAATTGATCCACAACTTTTTAATAATAAGCAGTAGAAGTTATGTTTTAGTGGCATTCAAAAGCTATTTTTTTCCCCACTTATTTAAATAGCTGTATTGGATTAAGCATTCATCATTTAAAAGTTATTGACGAAAAAACGATTTACAAAACTATTTGCGTATTCTATTATTTGTAAAATTACTTTACGGTTTTGTTCGTCTATTTTTTTCCTTTTTTAGTTTTGTAATGAACAGTAACTTTTATATTCTTTGTATTTTTTGCAATACAGTTGTAATGGCAACACATTATTACTGTTTTATTCTGGTCCATTTATAATAATACTGAACAAGTAACAGATGATTAATGTTTTTTTCAGTATTTTACAGGATCTTTTTATATTTGTAACATCATTTTACAAAATACCAAAAGAAGAACGAGTTAAAATGATAAAGTAATAAATTTTTCTTAGTAAGAAAAACGTAATTTTAATAGTTTTTAAGAAGCAATTGTTCAACCTCAACCGCCGCCTTAAGTGTGAATGATACGACGGTTGCTCTTCGAATGACAATTTATTTAATTTTGACGCACTATATATACTGCCACGGAAAAATCTTAACAGCGTGATTCAGCTGGCCCGATTGTCCGCACAGCGCCATCTAACGCACAATAGAATAAGTAACAAAACAATATAACTGCTAGACATTCCGCCCACCATGGACAATATGTCCATAACTAGTTAACATACACTTTGTTACAAACTTAATCCATCACAAAACTTTATATTACATATACTTTCAAAATTAGAACCAAAATTCAAACGTCAATAACAAATTATTCTGTTTCTTAAACACATTTAAAGGAATATACAAAACCATAACATAAAATAACAACTTCAGATCGTAAACCTAACAATACAATTCATTTTTGTATCAATCCCCTGGTCTGTAACTTAAAAATGCCGCCCACCGTGGTAAAACATTAAACCAACATTACAATAAACTATCTAGTTAATAAACACAACAAAATTCATTAAAAATGTACAGTAGATACTCTACATTTGAAAGATTTCCACAATTTTAGATCACAATAACATTATATTTATTAATTAATTAATTAATTGGAAGAACACAAAGTTTACAAGTAGGTCTTTTAATCACAGAATTGTTTACCTTTAATGTAACTACTCGCGTAATTCCGTCTTTACCAGGATGTTTTGCTATCACTCTGCCTAGTAACCATCGACTTGGAGGTAAATCGTCTTCCTTTACTAAGACAATTTCGTCAAGTTTTGGTTCCGGAGCTTGCCCAGACCACTTATATCTCTGTAAAAATTTATTGAGATATTCTTGAGACCATTTACGCCAAAAGTCCTGAATCATTCTTTGGGTTAACTGCCATCTTCTTAAGGAACCACTATTTCGGTTCATATATTCATGTTCCGGTACTGTCACTAGTGGTTCTCCCACTAAAAAATGTCCTGGGGTTAAAACATTAAGATTATTAGGATCCGTATCCATACGAGACAATGGTCTTGAATTCAGACATGCTTCTATCTGAGCCAACACCGTAGACATTTCTTCAAAAGTTAAAGTTGTAGAACCAATAACCCTCCTCAAGTGATGCTTCACTGATTTCACTCCTGCCTCCCAGAGTCCGCCAAAATTTGGAGCATGGGGAGGAATAAAATGCCAAGTTGTGTGGTTATTCGCTAAACTATCCGCAATTTCCTGTAAAATAGTAGATTTTTCCGAACCAAATAATACCTCTAACTCCCTTGATGCGCCGACAAAATTAGTCCCGTTGTCCGACCATATTTCTTGGCAATGTCCTCTTCGTGCAACCATTCTTTTAAATGCCTGCAAAAATCCCTTTGATGTTAGATCACTGACTACTTCTATGTGTATTGCACGAGTAGACATACACACGAACAAGCAAATATATCCTTTATATGATTTATGTCCACGTCCACTAGCTGTCCTTAATGATATTGGACCAGCATAATCCACTCCACAGAATTTAAACGCTCGTGTTGGTGTAACCCTTGCTGATGGAAGTTGACCCATCAACTGCGGTTGTGTATTCGCATTATACCTCACACAAGTAACACATTTTCTAATGTGTCCACGTATCAATTCTTTGACTCCGAAAATCCAATATCTTGAATTGATGTAGTTTTGCATCAATTGATTTGAACCATGGCACGTTTTAAGGTGTGCATCTGCAATTATTAGGTTAGTCAAAGCGGATATTTTAGGAACTAAAACTGGATGCTTTCTATTAAATCCCAACTGAGAGTTTTCCAATCGACCGCCAACCCTCATTAGTCCATTTTCATCAAGAAAGGGATTCAATGTTTTCAAAATTGATTTCTTAGATATTGGTGTCCCACTTAACAAACTTTTATAATCCTGATCAAAATGTTCCATTTGACACAATCTTATACAAATGTCTAAAGATTCCTTCATCTCTTGACCCATTAAATAATTACTGCGTCTTCTCTCTTCTTCCGGCTTTCTAATGTTTGTTAAAAACCGTTTGCAATAAGCCATTACTCTCACTAATTTAGTCATTGACGAAAATCTGTCCCATATTTTTATATCCGTTGTAATATGATGCACTTTAACTTTTTCTAATTTGGTAACAAGTTCTTTTGGTTTGTCATATTTAATTATTTTTTGCTGTAGATAGTCCGGTCCGTGAAACCATATCTCAGTTTTTTGCAATTCACATGGCTTCACCCCCCTCGAAGCGCAATCTGCAGGATTGTGCTTAGAAGATACATGAGACCACTGGTTTGACTCCAAAGTAGTTAAAATTTCCGAAACCCGATTCGCTACAAATGTTTGCCATTTGCTTGGGTGGTTGTTTAACCAAGCTAGAACAACAGTAGAATCCGTCCATGCATGTATATTATTTTTTGTAATATTCATTACTTGTGACACTTCTACTAACAATCTTGTCAGCATTACTGCACCGCAAAGTTCTAGTCTAGGTATTGAAATTTGTTTGATTGGAGCTACCCTTGTCTTTGCAGTCACTAGACCAACAGTAATATTGTCATCTTTGTCTACTACCCGAACATAGACAACTGCTGCATACGCTATTTTGGAAGCATCACAGAATCCATGCAATTCGATTTTAGAATTCTCATTATCCATGCCCAACCATCTAGGAACGTGTATTTTTGTCAACTGACTCAGTTCTTCACGGTAAGTACTCCATTCTTCCAATAACTTACAAGATACTTCTTCGTCCCATCCCAAGCCTGATAGCCAAAGTTTTTGTATCATCACCTTAGCTAAGATTATACTAGGCGCTACCCATCCCAATGGATCATATAGTCTAGAAATATCCGATATTATACTTCTTTTTGTTGCAATTTTCTTCATTGGAGGAAGTTGCACCGAATACTGAAAGTCATCTGAATTTCGGTTCCAGGTAAGGCCTAATATTTTAATTATTTCATCATGTTTTATTTTAAGTCCATCTCCGATTTCCTTCCCATCACTTTCTAACTTCATTGCTTGAATCAATTGATTGCTATTACTCGTCCATTTTTGTAGTTCAAACCCAGCTTTTCCTAGTAGTTCATTCACTTCTTTATAGATCTTTAGTCCCTCCTCTTCTGTCTTGCATCCCGTCATTAGATCATCCATGTAGAAATCCTTTAATACTCTTTCAGATGCCATAGGATAATCCTTTTCATAATCAATAGCAACCTGTTGAAGAGCTTTGACTGCTAAATAGGGAGCACAAGCGGTTCCAAAAGTAACCCTTAACAACTTGTACTCTTTCAAAACTTGATTTGAATTTTCTCTCCATAAAATCCTTTGGAAATCAGCATCTTCTTCTGCGACCTTAACTTGCCTATACATTTTTACAATATCCGACACCAAGCAGATAGGATATGTTCTCCACTTCATCACCAAATGTCTCAAATCTGGTTGTAGCTTCGGTCCAATCATTAAGTCCTCATTGAGTGAAGTCCCATTCTTTCCTTTGCAAGAAGCATCGAATACAACGCGAACCTTGGTGGTTTCTCGATCCATTTTTACCACCGGATGATGAGGTAAGCGCACTGCCTTTTCGTTTTTATCATTTTCAGGAACTTCTACCATATGACCAAGATGAAGATACTCATCCACTACGTCCTTATATTTCGAGTGTAAGTCTTTATCTCTGTTTAATCTGTTTTCTAATGAATAAAATCTTTTCGCAGCTATTTCTTTCGACTGTCCATATTTGCAACTTGGATCTTCTTCTTTGAAGGGAAGTTTTACTACGTACCTACCCTCAAGATCACGTTTTGTGGTAGCAGCAAAAATGGCTTCACAGCGTTCTTCCTCCTCTGATAACAATCTCTTTTGAGACGACGTGTCAGCTTCTATCTCCCAAAATTTCTTGAGAATATTGTCTTCATTGAATTGGGAATGTAAAACCGTTATTCCCGAAAACGTTGTGTTAGATGAGTCTACTATCCCAGACAATATCCATCCCAGTGTTGTTGATTGAGCTAGCAGTGTTCCCTGATTATTCTTCTTGACGCCATCCTGAATTACCTAACTATACACCTCAGCACCTAGTAAAACGTCGATTTTATTAGGCGTGTGGTAATTCGGATCAGCCAATTGTATTCCCGTTATGTTTAATCCATTTAGATCCATGACCTTATTCGCTGGAAGAAATGCTGTAACAGTTTTTAACACGTAAGCTTTCACAGATATATTTATGTTTGGATGTGCCAACGATTATAAGTGTAGTGTGACCATAGCTTTAGATACAAGATTATTGTCCCCACCAAGACCTGAAATATTCCCTTTGATTGACTCCCTTTTTAGCCCTAAATATTGTGCAGTAGCCTCCGTTATAAAAGAAGCCTGTGACCCTTGGTCCAATAATGCTCGAATTGCCACATATACTCCGTTTTTGGATTTAGCATTAACAATCGCAGTTGCCAACAAAACTTGCCCAGTACCTCTTGCAAAACAATTCGTAACCTGCGGAGGTTCTTCTGCTTCGACTGTACCTATGTTGCTAATCTTAGCGCAAGATGTATTTGCTGGTGTAGCGTCTGTAGGGTGCAACAAGGTATGGTGACGGCGCTTGCAGATCCTACATGAAGTCGCGTTCTGACAAAACTTAGCAGAATGATTATTGCCTAAGCAGTTGAAGCATAACCCCTTCTCCTGAACGAAATTACGACGAGCATTAACATCAAAGTTAGCGTATTGTTTACAAAATGTAATTTTGTGTAATTCAGAGCAACAGGGGCATTGAGTGTTTTGGATGGTGTGTAAAACACGAGGTTTAGCCGGAGTAAAATGTTGAATCCCGCTTGTTGGTTTTTTCGTCTCGACAAACTCTAAAGCTCTGAATCGGTTGGTAATAAAATCTTTGAATTCCTGGAACGATGGTAATTTATTGGATTCTGTACCTCCAGTTGCACTCAATTCCCACTGCTTGCGAGTCTCTTGGTCTAATTTCAGAGTGAGCAAATGGATGACAATAGCATCCCATGTACTCACATCAATACCGATATTAGCTAAGGCACTCAAGCAGTCTGAGCTGGTATCGATGAGCTCTTTCAAGAATGTTGAAGATTCTACAGCAGCATTTCTTTGACTTAAAAAGCGTTTTAAAATCATGTTACATATATATCTTTTATTGTCGTAACGCTGCTTTAGAAGCTCCCAGCATTTTGAATAGTTAGCATTAGAAATCGGTATCTGACGAAGTAATAATTCCGCTTCGCCAGTCAGATATCCCTTTAAATAATGTAATTTTTCAACATCTTTAATCGAAGCATTGTTATGGACCAGAGATTCAAATAAATCCTTAAACGTTACCCACTCCGAATAATTACCCGAAAAGATTGGAATTACAATCTTCGGTAGTTTAATACAAACTTGTTTTGAGACCGTGTCTTCCGAACGTTGGCCTTTTGAATCTTTAGACATAATTTCACCAATAAACAATTGTGCAGCTGTCATTAACTCCTCTTTATACTCCATGTAAATTTCGCTGGTGACATCATAAACCTCTTTTTGTGCGTAAATGCTTGAGTCGTACTCTTCCGAATATTGTTCCAAAAGACGATCGTGACCCTCACAGAACTTTTTCCATAGTTCTTCCAATCGTTGGAGTCTAATCTCAACGTATGGTTTGGTGATCCGATCTTTTGGTGATTTCTTATAATTTTTAAAATCTTTTGTTATTTGGTTACATTTTTCCATTTGAATTTTGATAATTACTTCCATTTTGACCGAAAATTAAAGTACAATTTTTTCGAAATTTTTCAAAGTCCCGAAATGCAAATTTTTCTAAGTCCCAAAATTATTCTTGAAATTTTACAAGTGTTTTAACCTTTAGACTCTGACGAAAATCGGGCGTAGGTTCCCCGTCCAAACCACTTTTCTTGCTAAATTTTACAAGTCTAGTTCTAGCTAATTTTCTAAGTTTATTCACTGACTACAATAAGGTCCACTTTTGCTTGAATTTTTACACTAACTGTACTGAATTTAGAATTTTGACTCTTCTGTCCGAAACACTAAGGGTAATAGTTAAATGGCTGGTCACTTACAGTCTTATTCCTGTTTGGCACACTATACCTCGCGACACTGCGCGCGCACTCCGCTCTCTCCCTTCCTCCTTCCTCGTCCCGGAAGGCAGTGGACGCCGCTACCTCGGGCCCCTACGTCGCCGTGTCCCGTGGCTCCATCTGCAAGTCCGGCTTCTTCAGCCCGGACTGCCGCTTGATGGCTCCGAGTAGCGCCGCGATCCACTTGGTCACTAGAGATCCGACTTCTGAAGGACCATGTTCAACCTCAACCGCCGCCTTAAGTGTGAATGATACGACGGTTGCTCTTCGAATGACAATTTATTTAATTTTGACGCACTATACTGCCACGGAAAAATCTTAACAGCGTGATTCAGCTGGCCCGATTGTCCGCACAGCGCCATCTAACGCACAATAGAATAAGTAACAAAACAATATTACTGCTAGACAGCAATAAAACGTAATATTTCATTAAAACTAGCCACTAGGATAAGTAGCCATCATAAAACTTAAAAATACTCCCAAGAATTTTATCATAAACAAGTATTTGCGATTGGTTTCCTTAATCTCCCTAAGGTTAGTTAGTCTTGTGTATTTATTTGTAATCAAGAACTTTAAAATAACAAAAATAGTCAATCACTACATAGTATAAAACAAAGTCGCTTCCCGCTGTCTGTCTGTCCCTATATATGCTTTAGATCTTTAAAACTACGCAACGGATTTTGATGCGGTTTGTTCCTGAATCTCACTTTACATTTTTTATCTGGTAAGGCGTACTATTGCATACCCCATGTAATGCAAAAAGAGAAACCATTCTACCGAAAATATTAAAAACATCTGAACTAACTGAAGGAGTTTTCATGTTCACATTAATTAGTTCACCCAACAATGACAGTGCGCTCTTTCAGGACTAAGCAGGTATTCAGATACGTCTAGTGAAAAACCGGCCATCAATTTTATTCTACGAGTGATGTGCCCTGCCCAATGCCACTTAAGTCTGGCGATTCTTCGAGTTATGTCGGTGACTTTAGTTTTTGCGCGGATTTCATAATTTTTAATGCGACCCCGCATACAAACTCCAAATATAGCCCTCTCCATCCCCCTCTGAGTGACTTTGAGCTTCCTTATGAGGCCCATTGTTAGCGGCCGCGTCTCAGTGCCATGAGTCATCACTGGCAACACACACAAGTCCAAAGACTTTTGACTTGAGACACTGCGGTATATTGGATGACAAGATATTGCGAAGCTTTCCGAACGCTGCCCAGCCGAGTCTATTTCGTCGATCGAAAGATCGAAAGGTCGATCGAATCGAATCGTCGATCGAAGTTGAACCTACCTAATTGGATTATATGTCCCAGGTAGATATAGTCGTCAACAACTTCGAGCAAAGTGTCTCCTATTACGACGGGAGCTGATACAACTTGGGCGTTCGACATAACCTTCATCTTGTCCATGTTCAGTTTAAGTCCAGCTATCTCGGAGACTCTTCCGAGGTCAGCGAGCATCGCACTAAGGTCCTCCATGAAGGTTCAGCCATAAGCACCACGTCGTCGGCAAATCAAAAGTGAGTGATGTATATTCGCCATTTACATTAATGCCGCGCTCTTCCCAGTCCAGAGACGCATCCTCTAGTGCAGCGGTGAACAGTTTCGGAGAAATAACATCTCCTTGACTGACTCCCCGCTGCAATAGAATAGGCTTCGACATCTTGTCCTGAATTCAGACGGAGATTGAGGAGTCTACTTGGCACCGTTGGAGAGACTGCAGTACAGCCCAAGTCTGGATCGAATTGAAGGCTTTCTCGTAGTCTACAAATGCCAGGCAAAGGGGGCGGTTATACTCTTCGGTTTTCTGTATAACCTGCCGTTACGCATGTATGTGGTCTAACAGTGCTAAATCCCTTTCGAAATCCGGCTTGTTCGGGAGGCTGGAAGTCGTCTAACTTGCGCGCGAGACAATTCGTGACGGATGAATCTCGAAAACAGCTTATAAACATGGCTCAGAAGTGAAATGGGACTATAATAATTCTTCAATAGGGTATTATCGCCTTTTTTGAAGAACATCACCAATTCATGAATGGTGGAATCGAATACTTTCTGAAGGGCTTTGAGGACTGGTTTTCCTCTCGCCTTCAGAAGTTCGGCCGTTATTCCGTCATCACCAGGGGCTTTGCCATTCCTGAGTTGCTTGAGAGCCACACTAATCTCGTACAAGCTGACGTCCGGGATATTTTCGATGTAGTGTCGGGTTAAACTAGCTCTCGGGTCTAGAGCTAGATCCATGTCGGGTTTTCTCGTGGATGTGTATTGTCCATAGAACTTTTCGACTTCTAACAATAGCTCCGGTTTAGAGCTCACGATCCCACCTTCATCGGTCTTTAACTCTGCCAGTTGGCTTTGCCCAATATACAGATTCTTTGCAAAAACTTTAGAGCCTCTGTTGCGCTATATCGCCACTTCAATACTATTAGTATTAACATGGCGTATATCGCGCCTCAGAGACTCCGAGATCTGTCTATTAACCCGCCGGTATTGGCAAGCGTCACCAGATGTCTGTAGGATCATCTTACGTCGATCTTCCATGAGCTTTATAGTAGAGGCTGTAATGGTTATGATATTTGTAAGTATTTTTTTAAATGTTGACAGAAACTAAACACAGTTTGCATTATCTATGATACATGACTCGAAAAAATTGACATTTTGAGTTGGCGGGTGGCACTACTTTATTATATTTAAGTGTTTAGAGACCGACAAATTTTATTTTTGGATTTTTTTTCCTCGCAATGTGATGAAAATCATTGTGTGTATCACGGGCAGTAAGTAAAGAATTGGTAATGTAACACAAACAGACTGAGTTAGCAGCGCCGAAAGCGGAATGAAGGGTCACTTGCGTCCGCGACGTGGTTCGCTCTATGGTAGGAAGAGACAACGACATCACTTGCTTCGTAAAAAAATGACCTATTCGGTTTGGCAACGGCTTTTACACTAAATATTTAGGTAAAACAGAAAAAATAATTTATTGAATCAGGCGTTACTTTGCGGAGGTCCATATTAATGAACTAAAACAATTACTTTGCTCACCCGCGCTTTGGTCGCGGGTGAGCAAAGTAATTGTTTTAGTTCATTAAAACAGAAAAGTAAAGGATGTTATCGTATTAAACTATCTAGATTTTTTTTTCAAATGGATGTTACGGAATTGTAATATTAAAATCTGCACCAGAAGAAAACTGCAAAAGGGTTTGCAATTAATTTTCTATTTCTGTTGCACCTTATAACTACAGTTTGATACTTTACACAAAACATTGTTTCAATTCTGGTACGCAATAACATATTGCTGATTTTTCTAGTTTTGTCTGTGACAAAGAATAATGTCTTTATTTTTTGTATCTTCGTAAGTACTTAATAAAAAAATATGGAAAAAATTGAGGTGATGTATTTTAACGCGTAGATGTCAAAACTGAATGAACAATAAAAAGCAGGTAACTGCACTTTGCGGCTTTATTCTGCGGGGGCGGCGAAGTGCTAAAATTTCTGTCCTTAAAAAATTTTGTATAAAAAGCTTTAAAATATAAAGACAGTGTTAAGATTATTCTGTGTTCATCCATCTTGTCTAATTGGGATTATTATAGGTGCCGTACGGGCGCCAACACCGAATTTAAGGGCCATCTAAATTTTGTTACCCTCCGGATGAAGATTTCCTTTAGTTATATTTGCGCAGTGATCTGAAACTGTCTTGTTTACGTTTCTTTTCGATGATTTCTTAAGTCGCTCAAGAGTACACAACTGTGCCAAAAAATCTATCTAATATATAAAAATCTCGTATCACGGTGTTTGTTATCGAACTCCTCCGAAACGGCTTGACCGATTTTCATTAAACTTTTTTCTTCATATTCTTTAGGTCGTAGAATAGGTCGTAGGCTGATTTTCTTCGCAGACGGAGTCGCGGGCAACGGTTAGTCTAATATATCAAAAACTCATGTCACGGTGTTTGTTATCGAACTCCTACGAAACGGCTTGACCGATTTTTATGAAAGTTTTTTCTCTATATTCGGTAGGTCTGAGAATAGGTCGTATGCTATTTTTTGTATACCTACCCCTGTTTTTAACAGACGGAGTCGCGGACAACAGCTAGTAGTATATGTGCGCATCCCAATGCTGGGCTGAGTCCTCTTCTAAGAAGGGTTTCGATTATAGCTTCAACGTGGGGCCAGTTTGGATTGGCACACAGACCTCATTGACCCTTACCTACCTTTACCGAACAACTCACAGCAAATTTCAAATATGATTTCGTACATAAAACTCCGGAAAACTCACAAACGCGAGCCCGGGTCTTAACCCACGATTCTCTGTTTGGAAGGTCCATAGGTCAAACTACTAGGTTAACCGTGGCCTTTTTTCCATATATTATTCAGGTTTATTACGTGTTTAGAAAAAATATTTAAGGTAGGTATACTCGTAAATAGTCCAGGGTAAAAATTAAGATCTCGGTATACTTTAAATCGTGTAGTAAAAAAATCCAAAGGTATGCGATAGATAGATAGATAGATAGATAGATAGATAGATAGATAGATAGATAGATAAAGACGTTTATATGGTACTGCAAGCACACACAATCAAGATTAACAAAATACAGATATCAATGATCTTCTAAGCTATGATGGTCTTTCTTAGCAATGGTAGTTTATAAAAACCAGTCAAGTGCGAGCCGGACTCGCGCACGTAGGGTCCCGTACCATTATTTATAAAAACGGCAAACAAATTATGTCTGTTGTATGGGAGCCCCCTTAAATATTTATTTTATTCTGTTTTTTAGTATTTGTTGTTATAGCGGCAGCAGAAATACATCATCTGTGAAAACTTCAACTGTCTAACTATCACGGTTCATGAGATACAGCCTGGTGACAGACGGACAGACGGACGGACAGTGGAGTCTTAGTAATAGAGTCCCGTTTTACCCTTTGGGGATGGAACCCTAAAAAGTGACATGTAAATGAGCTCTTTGCATCCTACTGGATAAAATACAGTATAATACAATTGAGTCATTATTGAGCACCATCTAGTAAACGGGACAGAAAACAGGAACATGGCGTAATAATTAGGCACTAATAGTGACCACAAACCTTTGTTTCCGCGCAATATGACGACATTCGTGCCGAGTAGGTACCAGCGCGGCCTAGCTTGCTCTGCAACGCAACGTGTATAGGTACTTCTTTTTTATAGCATTAGAAAGAAGGTAAGCAATCTTGACGTGTCTTATTATTGAAAAACGTTTTTGTAAAATAAATCACAGTAAATACGTAATTAGCAAAGATATACGGTAATTTACATTCATTAGAATTCATAAGTAATAGTTAATATTTTTTTAAAGTGTTTTTCAATAAAAAGACTCGTCATGATTGTTTATCCTATTTCTAATCCTAAAAAAAAAAACGAAGTATAGGTAGATCAGATGCCGTGTCTAGACGTCTTAGTTACTCCACTTTTGGTAGTTATTGCGCGATGGTACTTAGATAGTAAGAAATCAGTGTGTGTGAGAGTAGATATATAGTTTTCTTAATTACTTTAATCTCCGAGTTGGTTAACATTCAACTGTCGTTTTAAAAACGCAGCATATCCCTCGCTGTTACAGTAAGCTACTATTACCTTTAAGCTCTGAAGTATATCTTTTCCCGGTTCCGGGTCCTTGATGAACGCATGTCTGACGTGAAGGTGTAATTGGGCACCATGAAATGAACACTTGAAGATATTTCTTTTCTCTATCTCATATTCCCAGTATATGTACCACTGGAGGGCACAAGCTACTCAGAATAAGAGAGCTTGAGCCGTAGTTACGCGGGCCCAGTGTGGATTGGGAACTTGACACACACCATTTATTTTTTTCGCATGTGTTTAGGTTTTTTTACGATTTTTTCTTATTGTAAATTTCCATTGTAATTTCGCTCAGAAATTTCGAAAAACTTCGTATTCTTCTCTTCTCTACTTTATCTTTTTGATGAAAATGATGATGATATTTTACAAAAACTTAAAACTCATAGCAATTGTCCAAAGTAGCTAAAAATTAAAACAGAAGGGTTTACCAAAGCAACAGCGCAGAAATCTGGCAGAGACCAATCAGTCACGGATATAATTGGCTCGTTCCGTTACTAAATAAGTATTGAATTTGAGCCTGCGCATCGTCGTGTTCACGTCAATTACTTATTCAATATTGACAGGCTTTATTGTAAAGGAAATTGAACGCCGCCTCTTAATTTCCTGTTTAGTACGCAAATGGCATCTGTGATATCAAAAATTCGATAGGGACTAGGATTTATCAAAACAAGCTCTGCCCCTTGACGCTGCGTTGACAATTATCCGTTAACTATATCGTCAAAAGAATCTGGTTTTATTTCTTAAAATTCATAGTTTTTTCTGGCACATTATTTTATTACGTCTCCATAATTGGAATGCAAAGGATGCTAGTGTATCTATACTTATTCTAATAAATCTTCCTTTCTGTCTCACTTGCAATTTTAAACCTACGGATACCGGCAGAATGATTGATGTGTTGGAGAATGGGATCCGGGAATTGTACCTGTTGTTTTTGTTTCATTGTAAAATTTTTGCTATAAATTATTATCGGTCGGGATATACGCGTTTAGTTACCTACTTAAATAATATTAACTAAAATCAAAATCAAAACGTTTATTTTGTAAAAATATCATCATCATGTCAGCCTAATTTCATTTCCATCATTATTTATTATAATATTGCATAGGTATTAGTCGGTTATCCAAAATATGAAATTGCCAAATTTAATTTTACTAGCTGAGCACCAATTAGACTCTTACGCGCAAAATCTCACAAGGGATAGAATTGCAGCTAAGAAAACGATTGTCCGCCAGATTTTTGAACGAAAAAAAATGCAGTAGCTAAAAAGCTCAGTGCGTCGGGTTAAATATCCCCGACCCGTGCTTTAAGACTAGACGCAAACCGCCGGCAGGCACAAAAACAATTTACTGTTCTAAGCCCTGTTTTATACCGGCAGGACTAAAGGATACGCTTCTTGTACTTTTAAAAGTCTATTTCCATCACAAAGTCGAACCTGAGGGTAGCAAAGAAAGAACTAATAGCTTCCATTGTGGATTCAAATTGTCCTATGCAAGGAAATACATTAGCACCGCGTAAAAGGTTTCTTTCGTTACAATATTGTCAAATTATACGTACAGACACACATGTTGGGTTTCAAGGTTAGTTTCAATACAATATATATAAGCTAGTCGAAGTTGCACCAAATTTACTATAATGATAATTTAGGTCAAACCAGCCGTCAAATGCCCAGTTAAGTATATTTCTGCTCGCCGAATAGGTATTTACACTTCTTATCCTTTGATAATTTAACACATACTGTAGTTTTTTTTACGTAAATTAAATTTACCCTTTTTCACAGCTACTAGCTTTTGATGTAATTAGTGACAGCATTATCTTTATTTTACCTATTTACAACAACCACATCGTACTTAAGTTCGTGTTCGATACTATTTGAAAAACTTAATGGAAATAAACTCTCTCTGACATACGATCCTTTATGAATTCCATACGAAAAATACTCATCATAATACTCACGCAAATATTCTTAAAATATCACGACAAGAACATGAACACGTGAAAATATTGCTAAGCACAATATTAAATTCTGTTCTTACGAAAAGATAGAAAATTTCGCCGTGCGCGGGCGGTATTCTATTTGGGTTTTTTGCTGTCCGCTATCAAATAGAGAATAAAATTTTCGACGTGGACCCAGGCTTAAATCCGACATATGCATTTTAACTGCAAGCGAGGGCTTAGAGGGTAGGGAGGCTGGGATAAAAACCCGGCGCATGAGGCGAAAACGATTTTATCACAGAGTAAAGCGGTCGCTGCCTATTATGGTTACCCAATGCACAATTTTAATTAAGGATAATCGAGACACCGCGTGTTTTAAAGAGGAAACGTGATAATCTTGCATTTATTGAGATGAGATGTATTCGGGGCACTTTATGGTGAAATGTTTTCCTGATTATTTTATAAATGCGAAATAAAGTAGAGTCTAACGTATAATTTTAACACGCATTAAGCCTTGAAAGTGAAAAATAGTTTGTAATATTATTTATTTTATTAGCAGTTACGTCTGCTCACCGAACCTAAGATTTAAAAGCGAAAAAGTTTCCACCGGCGCACCCGGAAACTTTTTCGCTTTTAAATCTTAAATAGTTTGTACTTGGTGAATTACTTAAGAGACTTTATAAGCCATAAAATGTGTAAATTTACATTAATTTTTTGCAAAAGTATTATGATAAACAATCTTACTGCGTATATTTCTTCATTTTTACTTGGAAAGAAGACTTTTTCAGGCATTTAGAGTTTAAAGAGAATTACAGGATAAAATAGCAGCTTCTCTTTTTTCTTGGACTTTTATTGGATGCGGGTCTCTATGGTTTCATATAATTTATCAAGTCATAATGTATCATTCTTCATAATCAATAAGTCATACTGAAAAAAACAAAAAAAATACGGAAAAATACTGTTTCAGAACTTTCTAAAATAAATCACTGTATGACTAACTTTGATTATGAAGAATGATACATTATGACTTATTAAATTATGGGAAACCAAGGGGTCCCATTGAATACTTTTTTTTCGGATGTTTAGCGGAAACTTAAATATCAATATTGCATTGCACGTTTCCTCTAAAATAATATAAATTGCAAACAAAGTATTTTATATCAAGTTCAAGTACAGTTTTCTTTCAAGTTAATTTGTAGTCCAATTAACCTCAAAAGCCAAAATCGATAGTAGCAACATGTAAATAAGCCTTCTATTTTAGATGCAAAGAAGTGTTACTAGAAAATGGACCTATCAACTCACGCTGAGATACGATTTCCCACTAAGCTTCTTCGTCTTCCCTCTCTCCGATACCCGTGTAAATCTCTACTGAGACAGAAATTGTGAAATATGTAAATGAATCGCCATATTATAATTCTCTATGAATTAATTAGTACATACCGTCGGGTGACAAGCAAAAGTCACTAAGTACCAAATACCTACTTAAAACAAAGCTCGTATCTCAGTATGAAATTACTAACTAGATACGACTTTTTGAAGAGCAGTGACAGAAATTTTCGGCTGTGCTAGGCAAAAACAAAGCAACTGACATATTTTTCAAAATCTTTTTTTAGTCTATTTGATGTTTTGGAGTAACGCGCACATTTTTGTATTAATGAAAAGTTTTTATTTACTTTATTTCGAAAGATATTTTTTCCTAAAACAGTGTAACTGATACACTGTTTTCAACATAACAACCCAAAAACAAAGTAAAAACCAGTTCCAATCTAAAAACAAAGCAAATGACTGCCGCTTACTCTGTTTATTGTTTGTAAATGATAGTTACTTTGTTTTAAATTAGCAATTTGGGTAATTTTGTGACGGTTTGACAACAATTTTTATTCATCTACCGAAATTATCGCTTCTATTAATACTGCTTATTGTCATTGAAGAAAGACGCCAATGTGTGTGCAATATAAAAACTATTAAAAAGCAAAAATTAGAAAATGAACAACTCCCGAGGCAGGATGCTTGTGAGTTTAGTTAGTAGGTAAGATGTGTTATTTTTTATTTCTGTAGTTAACTAAGAAAGTGTTCGCTTTAAAATACCAATATAAATATAGTTAATTCAATCATATTTCAATTTTTATTTTAGATAATCGTACCTAATTAACGTTCAGTGGTATAAGATTTTAATGAACTAAAACAATTACTTTGCTCACCCGCGACCTTACAATAGTTACGTTTATGCAAGAAATGTGCGTTCATGCAGTTCCTCCACCTCCACACTGTACGAACACACACAAATCACATAAACCCAACCATCACCACCACCAAGCTACACTGACGCGTTTCGAACTCAACCAGAGCTCATCTTCAGAGTTACCACAACCGTATGCTATGCTACCAAATGTTAAACTAACAAACCATAACAAATGTTTTAACTTGTCACTGTAACTTCTCAAGTACCCACTTTATTTTTCTTATTCTCAAACTACCCCACAAAAATTAACTTTTATTGACATATTTAAAACTACCTTGAATTTTTTGTTTATTTATTTATAAGGCATATTTAATTAATACTAACTGTTCAAATTCGACCCAAGCCGCAGTAAAGGAGAAGATACTAAATTTACCTGTTCATTAATAATAGACCCCATAGTGTTGTACCTAATTATTTCCATGCATTCCAGAGCATCCAGACGCAACCCCTTGCCGCAATAATGTAACACTTCATAAGAATCTGAATCTAACAATGAATGATTTGATTCCAACAAATGTTTTGCAAAATTCGATCTATCTGGATGCTCATTCCTATATGCCGAAACATGCTCTTTAAATCTAGTATTAAAACTTCGGCCTGTCTGTCCTACGTATATCCCATTGCAGTCATTACAAGTAAGCTTGTATACCCCCGATCTAGTTCCCTTATCTACCTGTTCTTTGTGGTTACATAGCCTAGAGTACAAAGAGTTGTTAGTCTTAAAGCCAACATTAATATTGTTTGATTTTAAAATGCCATAAATCTTATCAGACAAACCCCCGACGTAAGAGATGCTAGATCTATATTTGTTAGTAGACTGAGAAGGTAACGCAGCGTAAAGCATGCTATTTACTAACCGTGCCTGCTTCTTTTGAACTAAACTATCTACCATTGATTTTGTATAACCATTTGAGATCGCTATCTGATAAATAGTACTCAACTCTAAATCAAAATGTTCCTTAGAAAGAAACACAGTCAACAATCTATTAATATAACAATGGAAAGCAGCCAGTTATAAGTATACAAAATCAATGGTAGATAGTTTAGTTCAAAAGAAGCAGGCAGGAATTCTAAGTTTAGAAAAAAGATATACTAAGTGTATTATGCTAAAAGGTGACTATGTCGAAAAATAAAATGACATTTAGTAAAAGTTGTTTATAACATACTCATTCTCAATTTTTATTGAACGCCCCTAGTACTTATTAATATCTACCACAAAGCAAGTTACATTATGTCACTCCAAGTTTTTGTTATGTCTATAAGAGAGATTCAATATCGAAAGATACCTATGTAATCGAGAGACGCCGCAAGTAAATAGATGCTCTTAGCTGGCGTATTGGCAATTAGGTGTGAGCGTCTCAGTAAATGAAGATAGAAGCTGTCTTGAAACGCTTGCACTTGTAAAATACGAGCGGTTACAACGATGCACGGAGACAAGTTGAGGTGAGGCGTAGTTAGATGCAATAATTTAAAGTAAAATGTTAGATGTCAAACACATAGTTTGCGGGTCACTTAGTGTTCTTATTAAATATATACCTAGTAGCCTACTCGATAGAATCTACTGACAGAAAGTGAAAAATATTTCAGTAGAACGTTCACCAATGACGCAGTAGAGGATCGCCTGATGGCAAATCATCACCGTTCTCCATAGACATCTACAAGACGGATTGCAATGTCTCACCGATCAAAGATGTTTAAGTAATAAGGCGGCAAACGATTTCATTGGTTATTTCAACTTGCCAGAACACACTTGCGTCAGCACTACAGCAAGTAAAGATGTTGGTGAAAATCCGGAGGAACCTTGCACAAAGTCTTAGAACCCCCAAATAAAATAATAAAAACAATAAAACAACGGGCTTAAATTCCACAGATTATTGGAATAATGGAACGACTCTACTGAACAGTTAAACCTGCTGAACTATTGTTACCACTAGCAAATCCTTGCCAAAGAAGGGGGGGACATGATCATTAATTAAGAAGACTGCAGATGTTCCCAAGAAACTTGCAATTAGTCGCGGGAGGGAAAAGAAAAGCGTTGAGGGAAATATAACCTTTTTTATTACTATTGCTTTCAAGCAATATAGGTGGGGAACGACGGTAACGGGGTATTCTCCTTTTAATACTTTTTATGTCCGTTGCCGTAAATCTTCTAAAGGATTTCATAAATTTTACCCAGATAAATACATTTGGAGCTACAATACAAAGCTATTGGAATAGTCATAGTTTTTACTCAGTTTTTTTTCCATCACCATCATCACCCATGTCTCACTGCTGGGTAGTAGTTCCCACACGGGTTAAGTATGGATTAGTAATCCCACACCATCATCGAATTGGTGCGAAGGTTTTTTTAAAGTTTCCTCACTAATATGTTTTCAGCTCTGACTGAACAGTTCATGAAAAAATTCAAATGTAATTTTTCACATAAATTTTGAAAAACTCAGACTTTATTATTTTATACTTTTAACCCTAACCACTTGCTTCAAAAATAAAGCTTAGATTTTACTAGGGGCGTTCAATAAAAAGTGAGAATGAGTATGTTATAAACAACTTTTACTAAATGTAATTTTATTTTTCGACATAGTCACCTTTTAGCATAATACCCTTAGTATATCTTTTTTCTAATCTTAAAATTCCATTTTTAAAAACGGTCTCATCTTGAGTACTTAAAAAATCTTGTACTGCAGCGACTACCGCGTCTTCGTCTTCAAATTTCTGGCCTCTCAGGTATTGTTTCAATCTCGGAAATAGGTATAAATCACTGGGAGCGAGATCTGGTGAATACGGAGGATGCTTAAGGATATCGAACCCAGCATCACGAATTGCAGCCATTGCAACGGCGGACTTGTGTGCCGGGGCATTGTCCTGGTGGAACAGCACAACTTTCGCGAGTTTACCTCGCCGTTTTTCGCGGATCTCATTGCGCAATGTTGCTATTTGTTTGGCGTATAATGTGCCCGTAATAGTGGCTCCATGCTCGAGATACTCAATCATTAATACCCCTTTACCATCCCAAAAAACAGAGCCCATGACCTTACCGGCAGATGGGCTCACCTTGAATTTCTTCGGAGTTGGAGAAGATGGCCTTTTCCATGTCATAGACTGCAGTTTCGTTTCTGGGTCGTAATGATGGAGCCATGTTTCGTCCATTGTTATAAATCGCGCCAAAAAAAGTTCCCGGTCTTGCTGCATCAGGTTCAAAGCTTCTTGACAAATCTCTAGTCTAGTTTGTTTTTGCGTGTCAGTAAGCATTCTTGGTACCCAACGCGCAGATACCTTTTTCATACCCAAGCGTTCATGTAAAATATTATGCACGCTCCCCGTTGAAAACTTTACATTTTCAGCAATAAAACGAACCTTGACACGACAATCCGCCAAAACTGAGTTTTCGACTTTTTTCACAATTTCTTCAGTTACTGCTGTAGTAGGGCGTCCGGAGCGGGGGTCGTCCATTGTCGATGTTCTTCCACGTCTAAATTCGGCGCACCAACGTGCGACTGTCGAATACGGAGGAGCATTAGACCCTAAAGTGTCCCGCAAATCCAAATTGACTTGGTCCGTAGAAAAATTTTTCAAACACAAGTATTTGATAACGGCGCGCAGTTCAATTTTCGCCATTTTCGCTAACGTACTCAATAGCATTGCAAAGAAATTACCGTATATTTTTTTAAACAAAAGACAGTTAGTTTTTTTTTTCATAGCAATCAGCTAGATAGATTAGCTTTACCGGCCAGTATTTAATTTCGTAATATTAAAAGAGTTTGCATCTCATTCTCACTTTATATTGAACGCCCCTCGTAAAAGGATCTTAGGTTGAGGAGTTAAGAGAATTCGGTTTAGGATGGAAAAAACTTATTATTAAAACAAAACTGTTGCTATAAAATGTACAATAATAATACCCTACGTTTAAATCAACATGGTAAAAGCATACCCGATAGTATTTTAATGGACAATTTATTATTGATCATATTATAAATTGTCATTTTTGTTGACTGTGCGGTGAATGTGGTGATTATATTAATTAATCATGAGATGAGCTGGGTATAATCAACGTTTTCGTAGCTATACCAGCATAATATTAATTACGTCTCTATTTGTAGATTAGCCATAAAATGGAGGCTACAAGTCTATGAGTATTTTAAAGTGAGTATTAGAATATTAATGCCTTTGTACGTACGTTTGATTCTCTAGACTACCTACCATACAGATGGTAGCAGCAATAGAGGAAGGCGATGAAAGACTTGAAAGGATGAGATAAAATTAACAGCCTCTCCCTAGTGGAGACGAGGTACTAGAGATAGAAAACTATGGAAGATAGATATGGAAGACATCTGGTAGAATAGATCATGAAGCACACTGGGCAGGTCTCCTAGTACAAGTCAAGAGGAATACTGAAATGACACATTTTGTAAAAAAAATACTATACTTTAGACAAAAGTATTTTTGAATTTTTGAACTGATTGATTGATTGACACCTGTTTCTCTTGTTCTGTAAATTTCGTGTAGGTATTTTATATACAAGATACATATGTATGTGTGTTGTTTATATATAACTATTACGAGACAATTTAAACCAATTGACCTAGCCTCAAACCAAGCAAAAAAAAGCAAAATATATACAAAAATTCAAAACAAAAATGGGATTTGCTTCCGTTGTGTATATTTCCATATAGATACAACGTGGGGCTCTTCAAGGCTAGAGTACATATTATGCTGTTACTGAACCAGTAATATACAGTGACAGTTAGATAGGGGTCAGTTTTATGTTTAAAATAAAACCCTAATTATCTTTTTTTTTTTTAGACAGGAATATATTTATTCATAAAACTAAAAACTATTATACATTATGAGCTATAAATTTACGAAATACAATATGATTTAAAAAATGTCGAAACCTAACCTAATTATCTTAGACATATTTCCTACGGGGTGTAAACCGCGATTAACTTTAACAAGCTTCCGATATTTCGACGCATTTACTACTGACATGATCACGGGTTGACTGTTTTTGTTTTTGGGTCAATTGCGGGTGGGTGGACGTTAATGTACCTATTGTTGTACTCGTATAAACTAAGCTCTGCCAACTTTCATTCTTGCGTGTCGACTGCTCGTACTCTCGTTATCATTGGACCTGTTATTATTTATCATCCGATCCAATCATCAAACACTTTCCATATCACTCTTGAACCTTAAAATGTGTTTTGAGCGAGATTCACATAAATTCAACGGATTCCATATATTTGAGAATCTAAAATCATTGAGATGACTGAAATTTTTGTGTTGCTGAATTTTAATTACTTCTCTCATCTCTCGGTCTAATTAACGGTATCTCGCTACTCCGCGCGTTTCTGGGGCTAAATTCAGGAACGGCCCAACACGGTTTGCGAGCGGTAATTCAATCGTTTGGGAGAGGATAGGAATGGGTTGAGCTTAGGATGAGCCTTATTTTCCTGTTAATTCGCTTTGTAAATAAATGAATAAACAAATAAATAAGGCTCATCCCAAACTCAGCCCAAACCTCTCGTAAACCAGCGATTTTTGTCGTTTCTGAATAGCACCTTCTAACCTATTTTTATTTTTTTTCTTTTGGTGTGGAAAATGCACCTTATGCATCGGCTCCGTTCGGGGAAACGGAGGTATGTGGTGTGGGGCTCTCCCCAAGGGGCCTACCCACTAAAAACCACACGGATTCCCTCGTTGCCATTGTGAACGCCGCGGGAGCACAAGGAGTCACCGCAACGCCCACTGGCCGTCCCGGGATGGGGCTCCTCTGTCGACACCGTGCACTCCCCGGCCTCCCCCGCTGGTAAAGGATTGTTTAAAGAGGTTTACTCCTCGTGGCTTCCGCAGATGCCCACGTTCCCGGCAAGCCTGGGTTACGTGCCCTCACGTTAGCATCCGTGCCCTCATGTCCTGCTCTGGAAGCAGAGCGGTACCGAGGGCACGGTCGCTTCCGCCCACTAGGCTCCCCCTCGCCTTTCCCTGTCCGCCGTGGCAGAGCAGTTACTTAGTTCGGGTTCGCCTCCGTTAAAGGCGTCCGCCCAAGGGCGAGACGCCGTCCCCTCTGCGGGCCCACGAATGGGCCCGCTGGTTCGGATCCCCTGCAACTAGTTGCGGGTTCACCTCACCACCACTACCCCCCCAGTATGTCAGTCAATTGCCACAGGTCATGGACCCATCCGCTACTCTTCTCCCCCTTAACCACCAGGGTTAACAGGGGGAACCGTAACGGTCGTGCAGCCCAGGTCGTGTATTCCCGTACCGACCCAGGCACATGTGGAGATTGCTGACCCCCACCCCCCCAGTCGGATATTAGCCAACGGTTAACTAAATCCCTGAAGGAATTAATTAACCGTTGTTGCCCAGGGTGCACCGTCCCAGGCGTTACCCTTCCCCACCCCATGAGGCCTACGCCTCGGATAGAAGGGAGTGGTAACGCCCGGGCACTCGAGGAGATTTCCGACATCGCACCCCGAGCACCTTGTAACCTAACCTAACCCAACCCAAACGATTGAATTACCGCTACCAAACCCGTGAAGGCCCGTTCCTGAATTTATTCAAATAAAAAAATTAAAAAAATTGGTAAAAGCCCCTGCCAAAGCCCCTGATCATTGGTTCTTGTTCATGGATAAGGTACGGACCTCCTCATATTAACGCCTGAATTAATTATACACCGTGAAATTTTAGTGGTTGTTTTCCCGAAACGAGGTGATTTAGTATCGATTGTACAATCGATTTATAATTACTATTTTGACTAGAGTCAAAAATCCAATTTTGAAAAACGAAAGTCGAAAATGACCGCAAACCAATAGTAACGCTTCGTTGGTACCTAACCTATCGTACGATAGTTCGCTACTTGTACCAACGAAGCGTTACTATTGGTTTGCGGTCATTTTCGACTTTCGTTTTCCACAATTGGATTTTTGACTCTATTCAAAATAGTAATTATAAATCGATTGTACAATCGAAACTAAATCACCTCGTTTCGGGAAAACAACCACTAAAATTTCACGGTGTATAGCTGAATATTTTCTACCGCATTGTAAGTATATAGGTATTCGAGAAATCGCAAATACCTAACGTATCTTGGGCCCTCTTTATCATTAAGTATCGTAGTTTTATTCTCATGGGTGCTTTTACAGTTCGCCGTAAACGGCAAGACCGTGACTTTTAGCAAAGACAATGGACCACTCTACGTAAATCGCCGTAAAACTAAATGGTTAAATAAAAACGGCATCATAACATAATACAAATTTTGCTCTCCCATAGAGCAATGTGCGTTCTTTATCTATATTTGTGTATAGGCAAACTTGATGTTATATTTGTTTTTGTAGGGATACCTCTAGGTAGGGAATAATTTCTGGGACTAAAAAACCAATTAAAAAAATTCTTTCACTAATGGAAACCTAGGCTATCACACTTTTTATTTGGGAAAAGCGTTAAGTTCCCGCCGGACTCAGAGAAAGTTGCGGGCAAAATCTTTTATCAATATTTTCGTGGCTCATCTTTAGCGCACTAGTTTCCGGGGTGACGTCATAAAACGAAACAACAATAGCCCCAAGTTTTATTTTATCGTTTCGTCGACTTGAATAAACAAGTTGTTTATAAAATATCAGCACGCCACGTCCACGAGTCGGGGCTATGGGAAACCAACAAACAAAGCAACTTTTCAAGAACAAAGACACGACCTGGGCGTATATGAAGAATGTAAAATATAAGTTTGCGGCATACCCGCAGCTTAAGTTAATCTAAGTGAAACAAACTTAAAGTCTACAATCAAATAAATGTTGGACGGTTACAAAACACACGGCAGTTGTAGATTGTAGGGAGCGAGCGACATAGCAGAAATATGTTATACGACGATACTTTTGAAAATTTTTGCTCACCTTGTACTGTCGAGTTCAGGAATTGGAATAAGGATTTATTGAAATACAAGATTTTCAACTGACTGTACTTTTTGTTAACTGTACTTGCATTGTCATCCCACCGAATAAAAATAAATTATGTAGGTATACCATCAAATTATTGCGACCAATGAAAGTGGGTTAAATTCGATTTTCAATACGGTAAGTTAAATACTTTTATTATATTCGATTCCCAAGATTTGTCCTATGTAGTTAGGTACTTATACTAACACAGTAAGCTAAATAAAAGGCTGAAGTGTCAATAAGTAATCACATCTCGCAGATACAAAATGAAACTTATTTAAAATCGACAAAACACTGCGAACCTACGAGAAAAAATTATAAATTGTATTCAGAACCGAGATATATATATATAGATATTTCGCTTTTTTCTTATTTTCGGCCACTTCTGACGCTTCGCCAGCTTTCCTTGTATTTCTTTGACGGTGTGTCGTGTCAACGTAAGTTCCGTCCCAGACTAAAACCCGATTCATCCTCCAAGGATAGTCAAAAACTTACCAACTCCAGCCCTCTTGCCATCGACTCGCGTAATGCCGCATGGTCGCATCATTGGTCTAAAATTGCCAGCACATTCCTGGGCCCAATTGCATAACAAAGTACAACCAATATTACAAGCGGAACTTTCGCTTCAGTTATATTAACTAGAAAGGGAGTTCCGCTTGTAATATAAGTTGTACTTTGTTATGCAATTGGGCCGGTAACAGAAATCAACGTATGATATCAAAGAACGCACCGTGATGAGAAAAATGGCCTGCGCTCTTCTGGCACTAAATACCATGGTATCGTGTTTGGTCAACACTGGACCTTGGGGTCAACGGTGCGGTAAACACAGCGCAACGCCCGGCCTTAGCTGAACTGGTATACTTAAGGTTTCAGGTTCAAAAGAGGTTCCGGTATTAAACGGAAGAATAGACATGCATCGGATTCCATAGTTCCTACAGCCATAATCCTTGTGCGGTCTGGGCGTGAGGTGGAACTGAAAATTTCAGAATAGATCAGTTTGATTATTATGTCTTCCCAGCACCGTTGGAAATTTGAATAAGAAATATTATAATACATACATATGTATAATAATTTATTTATGCACTTCAAAACAAAAAAGATGTAATTTTTTAGTAATGTTTTTATAAATACATATAAGTATGCCATTATTAGTACACTATGCATGATCTGCATATGTACCATATAATATAAAATATATATTAAAGTCGAAAACATAATCATACTTTATTACTGACAAAAAATGCTTCACGTGATATTTTAGTTCCGTTGGTTTTTGATAAAATGCATAAGCATAAATACATTTTAAATTTGCTTCAAAACTTATATTCAGTTGAGTCATAATCATACTCTGATCTCCATTTTATGTCCATTTATTTACGCATTTTGAAGTTAAGTACCTTTTGCCGTAGCCAGTTTTAAATACATAATAGCTTTATGACTACTATTATGTTAATAATGTTCAGTGAGTTTAAACGCTCAGTAACTATTTATCTTTCCATAGTCATGGACGACAAAATTAACAAAATATTTTTAGTTATTATTTACTACATTGTGCTATTTATAAATTTACTTAACACGAAAAGGGTTAATATTTTATCTTAAATATAAATATACTACTCTAGAGGCCATATTATATTGTCTAATGCGCGGGAGCTTGCTATCGCAATCACCATCTCTTTCTGTTACATTCTTATACCGTTCGACAAAAAGAAATAGTGAAATAGATAGCAACCACCCGCTCGTTAGACAATATGGCCTCTGGTTATATAGCAAAAAAGGTTTATCTACTTGGACTAAAATTAAATGATGTAGTGTAAGCGTTTTAAAAAATAAATAAATATCAATACTCCAGCTGGCATGTGCTGCGGCACCGACTTTAAACAGATCATTGAAAGTTATATTCGTGTTTATATATATATATATATTTCATTTTTTAGTATGGTTTTCAATTGTGCTCTTCCTCATTAGTTCCGCTTTACCAAATGATGATTTTTCCAGAACAAATGCATGTGCTACAGATGTGCAAATCACTCCATAAGTATCCATACAGTATTTAACGAGTTTCTCGATTTTCTGAGCATACACACAACAGATCCTGACTTTAGTGACAATGTACTGTGACATAATTGGAAGTATTCCCTGTTAAACAAAAAAAAACAAATCGGATTATAAATGACGGTATTCTAAAAAAACAAATAACCGAATTGATTGATAACCCTCCTCCTTTGAAAAGGTTTAAAAGAAGTCAATTAAAAATTAAAAAATAATTTTGAAAATCGGTCCACAATTGGAGAGATATCGATGAACATACATAGAAAAAAAAAGTAAAAACAATAATAATACATACATACAGTCGAACATAGTACCTCCTCCTTTTTTTGAAGTCGGTAAAAAATAAAAAGTGCCTCATAAAACGTGATGATTTTTGTTACAGGCTCATTACATATCGACTGAACATCCGAATTTGGCGTACGTAAATCCGAAATACATATCAAATGCCTCATTCACAACGACGCGCTATGGAAGACGAGACCCGATATATTACTTAAACCTACACGGAACAACTCTTATAGACATTGATAACAATGTAACTGTAAGTTTTTATTTTTTATCTGGAGTGGAATCACAAACGGCCGCTTGTTATCCCAGCCTATATACGTCCCACTGCAGGGCACAGGCCTCCTCTCAGAATGAGAGGGCTTGGTCCATAGTTCCCACGCGGGCCCAGTGCGGATTGGGAAATTCACATATTTACACTCTCGGAGTAAGTAGCTTAATTTGTGTACTGTATTTTTGGGGGTAGTTGCAATAGAACGATCTCTCTCCAGGCAGATGTTATGTCTGGGGACCGAAGTCAATAACCATAAGTATCTGAAATGATAGTTAAACTATTGTTTAAGGTAAACGTATATGTCTATCACAACCCAAGGCACGGTCCCACTATCATGGAGTTCCATAAAAAGTGGTGTGATTTTGTTTACAAAGATGACATTTTCGGTGCAATCCTGAGAAGTCACCTCCCGGAATCATGCCCGACACCTAAGGTATTTAAATATAATAGGAAACTGATATTGAAATGTACGGTTAACTCACGCACACACCGCAGCGGGGGCGTGTGTGATACGCAGGCGGAGAGGGTAGTAATGCCAATGTTATAATGCTTCGTTACGTTACTGATTGTAATGTAATACAAGTAATAGAATTGTTCCCTAATCTTGAGGTTTTTGAACATTGATTTTTTTTTCAGGGCGTCTACAGATTAGCAAATTTGACCACTGCAAATATTGCTTTACCTTTCATTGACAGTCTGCCTTTCACCAAAGCGCGGATTTTTATATCCGCTACGTTCCGCAATGAAAAACTGTGTGAAGGGAGCATCGATGCGGAAGTGAAACTAATGCGAGCAAAGGGGTAAAATATTTTGCTGATTAACCCCCTAAAGAAAGTTCTTAGCGTTTGTTAATTTTTTAAAGTTTTAAACTATAGTTTCATCATTAATACATGATTCTGCCAATGTCGAGGTTTTCTTTTAGCCGTTGTTCGGTATTTAGCGTAATTTAACCCCTTACCCTTCCTCCCCCTGTTGCATATTAGAGTTTTTGCCCAGGGTGTACCAGCCCAAACGCTACTCTTCCCCTGAAGACATTTTGCCAGAAGACCCCATAACATTCGAGCAAATAATGACAATATCCTACTCGCATCCTTCTGTTAACTTGATATTCGTTTGTATTGTATGTATGTATGTATGTAAAACTCTTTATTGTACGTAAAACATGAAAATTAACAGTTAACAACCAGTTAACAGTTGTATTAACCGGTCACTTAAATTTTTGCCCTTCAAAGACAGACCAAACAGGCGTGTTTCTTTAAACATGAAACTACCGTGAGACTCACTCATACTGAAAATAAACGGATCACTGAAGTCTTAAAACGAGTACGGAATTTGCGCTCTGTATTTCCTAGTTTTTGTTTTATCCCGTTTAAATTTTCGGGAAATATTTTTTGCCTCGTAATACTAAGAAATGTCAGTATTACACGAAATTAAAAATCGTAGATTAAAATACTCCGTCCTCAACTGACATCGTCGTTTCCAATTTTACCCAGGTTAAAATTACATAAATAAAATACGGCAATGGATGAGCCAGCTCGTTTTATTTAATCAATTTAACGAGCTGAATGTATAATATGGGGTCATTATATTACAAAAATAGTTGACTTTGTGTGACCGTAAAAGTGCAGTGGTTATTATAAAACAACCGGTCAAGTGCGAGTCGGACTCGCGCACGAAGGGTTCCGTAGGGTTTTTTATCTATAAAAATGGCAAAAAATAATCACGTTTTTTGTATGGGAGCCCTCCTTAAATATTTGTTTTATTTTAATTTAATTCTTTATTTTGAAAGTGAATATGTATAACTAAATATTCTGTGAATATTTCAAGCGCTTGCCTGTTGCCGTTATCAATATCAAGCAAAACGAGCAAAAAAAACATGTTCATTGTATTGGAGCCCCATTAAATATTTATTTTATTCTTTTTTTTAGTATTGGTTGTTATAGCGGCAACAGAAATACTTACATCATCTGTGAAAATTTCACCTGCCTAGCTATCACGGTTCATGAGATACAGGCTGGTGACAGACGAACAGACAGACAGACAGACAGACCAACGGACGGACAGCGGGGTCTTAGTAATAGGGTCCCGTTTTACCCCTTGGATACAGAACCCTAAAAATGATTTGTCGGCCGATATCATTCTAGAATGTCATTTTAAGGGTACATGTTAAGAACATGATTGTTTGAGTCACCTTTTTTTTGAAAAATGAGATTTAAATCATTAAATTTAGAGCTCGCAAAGTACTATTATAAAACATACCATTATATTAAATACTAGCTTTTGCCCGCGACTCCGTCCGCGTGGAATTAGTAATTTGGGCAGCTTATTTTTTTATCCAATTTGCTTTTTCATCAATTATGGCTCTCCTTAGATCCTTCCGGAAGAAGTGAAACTTCATAATAAACCAACCCGCTCCCAATCCGCCCCAACCCGCTCCCAACCCGCTCTCAACTCACCCCCCACCCGCCCCCAACCCGCTCTCAACCCGCCCCCAACCCGCTCCCAACCCGCTCCCAACGAACCCCCAACCCGCTCCTAACCCGCCCCAACCCACTCCCAACCCGCCCCCAACTCGCTCTCAACCCGCCCCCAACCCGCTCCTAACCCGCCCCCAACCCGCTCCCAACTCGCCCCCAACCCGCTTCCAACCCGCTCCTAACCCGCCCCAACCCACTCTCAACCCGCCCCCAACCCGCTACCAACCCGCCCCAAACCCGCTCCCTACTCGCCCACCCACCCGCTCCCAACCCGCCCCCAACCCGCTCTCAAGCCGCCCCCAACCCGCTCTCAACCCGCCCCCCCAACCACTCCCAACCCGCCCTATCTAACTGGGCTATCTAACACTGAAAGAATTTTCCAAATCGGAGCAGTAGTTCCCGAGATATAGACGTTTTATTCCCAAAACCCCCGATTTGGAAACATTCTTCCGCTCCGCTCCGCTCCTATTGGTGTTAGCGTGATGATATATAGCCTTCCTCGATAAATGTGCTATCTAACACTGAAAGAATTATTCAAATCGGAGCAGTAGTTCCTGAGATTAGCGCGTTCAAACAAAAAACCTGTTCGATAAATTCTTAAAATAGACGTATCTTTCTTATTTGTGAACCGATTCAAATGAAACAAACACTAAATGTTAATCCAAGAAAATACCAACACGTTTCTGAGATTAGCGCGCACAAACGCACAGACAAGCAGACAAACAGACAAACAGACAATAATTCTAAAAATCATTGTTTTGGGTTCTATTGCGCTAATAAATAGCCCTAGTGACAATTTTTCTCAAATATCTTCAATGTACAGACACCGACTTGTTACAGATTTATTATATGTATAGATGGATATCTGAAATAATATAATATTTTTTGACTTTTAAACAAAATTGTTACCATACTTAATAGGCATTGATCGTGATAACCTTATGAATTCATACATTCACGGTTTTTTTATTTATTTTGGTAGAGCTATATCCATAGAAAATCATTAGTTATTCGTTGTGTGACATCACGTGGTGTGGCCTGACTTGACATTGTTGACGAACTGAAACTTTGCTCACCCGTGACCTTAATATGGTAGCTACGTCTAAACAAGAAATAATAATAATAAATAATAAATGTTTATTTTACAAAAACAGATTTTTTACATACTTTGAATTATTCTATCAGACTCCAAACTAGGCTGAGCCTGTATCTTGGAAGTCCGCGAGTGCGATTTACGAATGTCGTGTAGTTAAAAAGATAGGTAGATTTGTTTTACATCGATAACAAAATACAAAGATAGTGATAATAAATTATAAGTAACATGCAGAATTAATAAGTGTGTGTGTGTGTGTGTGTGTGTGTGTGTGTGTGTGTGTGTGTGTGTGTGTGTGTGTGTGTGTGTGTGTGTGTGTGTGGTGTGTGTTCAGTACCGAAGTTTCACGCCCACGTTAAAGTTTCAGTTATCTATAAGGAAGGAGTACCAACTAGTTGTTCAGTTTCGTCGTATGACAGTGTTAGCAAGCAATCGTTCACCACACGCTTAGCTTTCCGAAGTGATAACTGTTTAATAACCAGATTCTTGCAGACGTTGTTATAGGTAGGTGTGCGGGTGAGAGTACGCTGGAGACTTCCTAGCCAGTTTTGATTTAAAAGGTGGCAAGGGTGCTTTGTAAACACGCTTCTTTAAAATTTCATCATACCCTGCAGAATTAATCAAGGCGCTGTGGGTCCGTGTGGCTGCCTTGATTATAAAAAGCTGCCTCACTCTCAGCAACCTACATTCAGAGAAAAGTGTGTATGTATCTATCATATTATGGTCGCGGCAGAGCATAGCAAAGTACTTAATTGTTTCAGTTCAATGACATGGACGTCCGCAAAGTAACGCCTAATTCAATAAATTATTTGACATTGTTGCCCTTCGGCTTTGCCGTATTCAGGTAAAAAGATAATAGAAAAATAAAAACATTCGTTCGTGACATTAGGTACCAGAGTCACAACAAAATGAAATAAAAAAATAAAGGGACAAGTTGTCACAAAATTGTCCCAACTCAGAATAATGGTTTTCCGTAAACGTAACAAATCCAAACCCAAAAACCCTGAGTACAGAAATATTTTCATTTATTTGATTTAGTGTATAAATACTTAAAAAGATTCGATGTTTCAACTTGCAGTCGCATTCAGGGAGACATCCACTACTGCACACGACAAATGTTGGAAACTCGTACACTTACTAATGGCCGCCAAGACTCAGTACTTCCTCATGGACTATTTTATCTAATACAGTGTAAATGTCATTTAGTTTGAAAAAAATGCCGCAAACTTTTGCAGCGAATGCTAGACTCTGATTGACTTACCCGAGGGCATGCATTACTCTATAATATAGGTAAGCAGATCTAGACTTGGCTGTTGAAATCTCGAGATTTCTCATGCGTAAACCCTGATCCTGTAGGCCTCCAACAAAATGGAGCGACGACCTGGTGAAGGTTGCCGGAACGCATTGGATGCGGATGGCACAGGACCGATCTGTTTGGCGACCCTTGGAGAGGCCTATGTTCAGCAGTGGACGTCTTTCGGCTGAAATAATGACGATGATGATGAAAGTGGGGATATTGAGGTAAAAAGTATCATTTGTGTTAAGCCAAATTGAAAAGAAAATTAAAAAGCGTTTATTTCAAAAGTTTATTTACAAAAAAAATTACAACTAAGGGTCCTGCGCTAGGATACCCTGTGTTACAGGACCTTCATTAATTAATTATGTGGTTGCTTATTGTAGTGGGACATTATGTTCCGAGGATGACTAATAAACACACACCCACAGACACAATCTTTCGCATTAGGAATATTGGTGAATTTGTAAGAACTTCCGCATAATTTAGAATACATTTTACTCATAATACTTGCTTCATATACAACAATCTGCTCGCCTCATGTGACCCTCATCAATTAGTGATGCTCGACAAAACATGAATGTAATGATTTTTGAAAGGGTTTTAATGAAAGGTTAATATACAAAACGTTATCTCCCAATGAAGGACGGGAAAGCATGAAATTCCAAAGGAAAACGAACGACACTGAACACATGTTGTCATACAAATTCGTATCCTTTTGTTATTCCGCTTGCACGTAGAACGTGAACAGAAGGTTTGCACCTTTTTATTCATCAGTGTCCATATCGCAATATTTTGATGGATGCGCGTGCGATAAAAAGTACGATGCTGTTGTTGAAATAAAAACAGACACAAATCAGTCTTCATCTTATTTTGAAAGTATCTATAATTCTATTCTATTACTTATTTATTCTAGAAAAGAAGTAAACTTTCTAAGTTTCTGCGTTTGTTTGCGTGTTTATTTTTAAGTAGGGGTTAATTCTGAAACTGCTGAACGGATTTTAAAAATCATTTCATAGACAGAAAGCTACTTAGTCTATCCAAGATTAACATTGGCTATTTTTTCTAGAGAAATTGCATGTTCCACTGGAACGCAGACGAAGATGCCTTCAACAGCTGGTACCTACTATTTATATATAATAATAATAATAATAATGTGTTGTTGATTTGTAACTCTGAATAATAATTGGTAAGCAGTAATTGTTATCAAATCGCCTTCTAATTTGACTTAGCCAATAATTAAAAACAAAGCTACTAGTTTAATTTAGATACTTTTAACAATCTTAATTATTGTAAGAAAGCTCAAAGTCACTCAAAGGGTGATGGAGAGGGCTATGCTTGGAGTTTCTCTGCGGGATCGCATTGGAAATGATGAAATCCGCGCAAGAACTAAAGTCATGGACATAGCTTGAAGAATCGCTAGACTTAAGTGGCAGTGGGCAGTGGGCAGGGCACATCGCCCGTAGAACTGACGGCCGATGGGGCCGAAAGGTTCTAGAGTGGCGTCCGTGGTCCGGAAGACGCAGTGTAGGTAGGCCACGAACAAGATGGAGCGACGACCTGGTTAAGGTGGCGGGAACGCATTGGATGTGGATAGCGCAGGGCCGATCTGTTTGGCGAGCCTTGGGGTAGGCCTATGTTCAGCAGTGGACGTCTTTCGGCTGAAATGATAATTTTTAACAATCTACTCGTTTAAAATCTATCTAAACCTATCTTATCTTAACTAATATTATGAATGTTAAAGTAACTGTCTCTATCTTTATCTTCTACCTTTTTACGCTCAAACCGCTGAACTGATTTAGATGAAATTTGGTAAAGATATAGTTTGAGACCCTGGGAAAGACATAACATAGTTTTTATCACGAAAAATTGCATAGTCCCTGCGGGATAGCGATAAACGAATACTTAGTAGACAGAGTCACAGGACACAGCTATATTTTATAGATATGCATAAATAATTGATAAAGTTTTTAAGCCCACGCCGAGGCGATAGCGAAATAATTAGCGTAAATTTGATCCATAGCTATTTTGTTATTTATAACTAATACTGTAGTAATGCAATTAATGTGGAGGATGTTTAAAGGCCTTAATATCATAATTACTATCTCTTTATAACTCCAACTTTACTTTTATTCTACAAGAAAGCTCTTCAAGGCTCACAAAAACTCTTGACACAAAAAGTCGCTAAGTGAGTGTAATAAAGTACCAAGAATGATAACAAGCAAAAACTTTTTATTCTAGCACTAGACCCGTTTCACTTTAAACAAAAAAGTTTTAATTAGGAGCCAGCCTCATTTGCATCCACTCGCGGTTAACAGGATGAATTTCCTGGTTGTTTTTAACGCGTAACTCACTGTGACAGAGTTCGACTTAATCGCAATGGAATGTTTGTTTAAGGTCTCATTTTTTAATTCTTTAAAGTTGATGCAAGTAGCTTACATATTAAGAACTCTGTCTACTGTTAAATTTTCTACGCTTAATTTTTTTTGTTTGTTTGTCTGCTTGTAAATGTCAAATCATGCGAGTCAATGAGACACCGTTAGTGGGCATTTATATTTTTCGTTGTACCCAAATTTTAGAAATTGTTAACAGGGAGTCAAAATTAGTCCGTTTGGTTACGCACTTTTTCAAGTCTTTACAATAAAAAAAACGTAACAAACCGGACAATTCTTTACTTCTTATTGTAAAGGCTTGAAAAAGTGCGTAACCAAACGGACTAATTTAACTCCCTGTTAACAATTTCTTAATTTTGGGTATAAACGAAAAATAGAAATGCCTTAGTGGCCGAATTAACTTGAAAAATTTTTTTGACTATCACATATTCTTCTTTTAAAAAAATAACAAGTAATAGGTACTTTTTCTATCCCTAAAATAAATGTAATTTTGAAAATACAATTAATTATACGTAGGTATAGTAAAAATTTTAAAACTTAAGGCCGCGCCGAACTTCTTTCGCTAATCGATTTTAGGTATTCTATGCACTCGTGTATGTGTCCGTGAGAGCGGCTAGAATCACAGCCGTGCGTAACCGCAAGCGACATAAGTTCCCTGCCCGATGGCCGAAGGAGAACTAACGCAACTAACTGTACGGACACAAAGGGGAAGCACGACAGCTCAAGATAGGTTGGTCAAACCGCGCGTGTATTTTGGTATTTTCAAAGTCTTTATTACTAAAACAAATACATATTTTAAAAATGTAGCATTGACTAGGCTCTAGAAAACATCTAGTTTTATTAACATACAAAAAGTCATGACCTGCCGTGCAGTTTTTACGCCGTAATAAGGATTTTTTCTAGAGACGACTTTGGTTTTTTTTCTATCGAGCAAACTACAAGTAAACGTGTTTCGAAAATCACTGATCATTAAAATGAATCCTCAAATATCTTACACATGAATTTCAGAACTAAAGCTTTCCTGGTAATGATACAGCAAGGAATTAAATGAATGCAATAAATGTGCCAAAAGCTCGGTGCGGCCTTAATCTTATCTTTTTCATTAATTTACTTTTTATTATTCACAAATTCATATCACAGACCACAAACTTGGAAGATGGATGCAGAATAAACTTTTACGCAAAACTAAGTTGGTTTTCTAGAGATAACCACTACAACTTACGTACTTATTCAAATAAACCTAAACAGGGTAATCCTAAATTGTAAAGGGCATGGCTGTCTGAATGACCGTAACGAGCTGAAATTCAGGCGTTGGACTCTAAATTCACGTAACACGCGGGTCCAGTAATGACGTAAATAATTTCATGAATAGAAATTTCATGAATGTAACTAAATAGACCACCACCAGAATTTCTAGAAAGACACTTAGAGAAAATTAAAGTTGAGCTGTTGGGAACCATGTCACAATAAAAGGTCATGTTGCATTTCTGATAGAACATTGCCATGTTATTATCACATTTACTGGCCTGCCAAGAGCAACTATCCTAAAGTTGTTAGTGGGTAAAAAACAAAAGTTGTTTCTTCTGTGGACATAAGATTCCATCCCAGCCTATATACGTCCCACTGCAGGGCATAGACCTCCTCTCAGAATGAGAGGACTTGGCCGTAGTTCCCTCGCGGGCCCAGTGCGGATTCGGAACTTCACACACACACCATTAAATTTCTTCGCATGTGTATACAGGCTTCCTCACGATGTTTTACTTCACCGTAAAGCTCACGGTAAACTACAAATGTAATTTCGCACATAAATTCCGAAAAACTCAGAGGTGCGAACTGGGATTTGAATCCACGGCCCTCTGCTTGAGAGTCCATAGGTTAAAATACTAGGCCACCACAGCTATACATAAAATTTGTGAGTCCAAATCAGTAAACTTAAGATTTATTTAAATAGACCGAAAGTTGGTCAGGCGTCCCAACACTATTATACCCAGACCAGACTATAGATTCTTTTCTTGGGCCTTATCCACACGAGAGATGCAAACAAACAAAATTGTATGACCCTATTCCGGAAATATGCTTAGTTCCCGCGACATCAGACAAATTAATTCTTTGAAGACGAAGTCGCTGGTAACAGGTGGTATTTTGATACGTTAGTAGGTATATCGTATTTAAATTTTTCTCAACTTAATTTAAATTTTAATACGTAATCACAATTTTAACGTTAACGCCGAAGCCAAAAATATCTACCCTAGAACAACGTTGTGCCTATAAGTTACAGAACATCTTAATGGAAACGCCCGTTGTAACTCAATAAGAGATGGAATTGCCACTTCCGTCAATATCAATTTTGTCAATGCAATTAAGACTTATCTGTGCTGGACTTTCATTAATTATATTTCGCTTTGTATCTCCTTGCCGCGTCCTTTTACTAAAAGCCTTGCTCAAATTGTAGCATTATTAGGTGGTATAACGTGGATACGACGTTTCCATAGGTAGGTACAGGTTGATTCACAAGATCTGGCACGAATAGATTGAACGAAATTAATGTCACTTAGACATTTTTGTAGGAAAACTAAATTTCTTACATAAAAAAAACAGTGAATGAAATTATTAAAATAAAGTGCAATTAAGATTATAAATAAAATAAAATTAAACCCTAATGTAGGCCTGACATCCATCATCTCGCAGAATCTCAGGCACTCACTTCTTACAGCCGTCCTTCGCCACGCAAACAGGTCGCACTCTGGTGCTGATGCCAAGAGCGCATTCAACTGTGCAAGAGCACGAACCAGCGGAGAGTTCAGGCGTGACACGGTGCGGCTCGCGGACAATGCCAACAGATCACGTCGCCGCGGTCTGAGGGCTATCCTGGTAACATCCGGTACACGAAATCGCACAAGTCGGCTCACTAGCCCGACTCACAACCCGATTCACCACGCAGAGCTCGACACGCAAACGTTAATAAACTGAAGTTACGTCTCGCTTCCAACGAATTGTAAGCTAAGGTCCCAAGGAGAAACTTCGTTGGATAGAGGAACGGGTAGTATCCGTACATTTTGTTGTATAAAAACCTTAAAAATTAATTAAATTATAACTGATGCATGTCATTTTCATATTTGAGGGAAGTAGGTAGGTATATTCAAATAGGTAACACGTAGATACTTTCATTTGCTCATTCGACCCATTCGTGCCAGCTCTTGTGAATCGACCTGTAATTACAGATTTCCAAACACTACCAAAAAACTGCATTTTTAGGGTTCCGTACATCTGATTGACAAAATGGAAGCCGTGTAAGATCACTGGCGTGTTTATCTTTCTGTCACGGAAAATTTGCTCCGAATGTACCGATTAAGTTGCAATTTGGCATACTTATACAAATAATACATTTATCTTGTCAAAACCAGAACATGTTACGTAAATAAATAAATTTTGAATTTGGAGGTAATTTTTGAGGGGCAAATCTGAAAATAAAATAACAAACCTTTGCAAACCGTACCGTGTGGAATTGAATGACATTCCAAGGGCAGTTAACAAAGAAGGTATACTCTTTGATCTAAGCACAGCATTTTACATTGTATTCATGCCCAATTTCGCTGTAATAAATGCTTAATTAACCTCTTCTATCTTAGTTTATGCAGCTTTAATTGCAACATTTATTCGATGAACGCTCAACCGGGATCGTAAAGCCTCCACGGAACCGCGTTATGAATGGAGGTACTTGCAATAAAACTATTCTCCTCGGTTAATAATGAGCCATCGGTCTACAATAGAATCGTCGGCGGGTAATTGAAGTATGGAATCGGCCCTCAGAATGCTGACGGTGGGGATTTCGCGCTCTCCTGCATTTTTAGTTATATCCGCTTTTTGCTCATACTCTTTTCCCTTATCTCTACATATATGCAAAAATTTAACGTCACTTTAAATAACAGTCGCTCCGGGGCCATTTTCATTAGTGCCGAAATTTGTGGTTCTCAAATGCCATTTATGAAATTTATAATAAACAATTTTCTTAATATAAGATTGTCGGAAGTAATCATACTTGGTCTATTTTTTGCGAACCACTTAGTTTTTCATAATTTCATTTCTTGTCATAATTTCACTTGCCGTACCAACATTTGCTACAAAATATATGGAACCATGCGGATTTCAGAATTTTTTTGAAATGTCGTCTTATACAATATTGTAGGCTAGGTTAGATTAGTTTGAGAACAGTTCTGAAGAAAATATTGTTTTATGTTATGTTTTTATGTTAGAGAGGCCAGACAAACGAACTAGTGGGTCACCTGATGTTAAATGATCACCACTGTCCATAGACACCCGCAGCACTTTACGCGATGCCAGTGCGAAATATTATATATATTTCAGAAATAAATAACTTTATGATAAATCAAAATTGTGGAAAACGATACATTATGTGATTATGACAATATGAAATTCGAGCGAACGATAGAGAACCATTTTTTTATAAAAAATATATGTGTAATGTGCAGTCAAAGAAACTTAATCATATTGAATCTTTAAGGGATTTATCACACTGGATGCATTCTGCGGTCGCGGTCAGGTCAAATTGAACGCAGCCCGCATTATGTATCAATAACATTGGCGGCCTCTATATATTTTGTATAGATATGCGATCTGACCGTGCGGTCCGCGTGGTCAGAACGCACGCACGCGCAATATACAATGTATATAGACCGACAATGTTGTTCATACATAATGCGGGCTGCGTTCAATTTGTCCTGACCACGACCGCAGAACGCATTCATTGTGACAAATCCTTAAAACTGTGAAACCTTTTTGCTGCGATGACATGTTGACATTCGATATATCTGCCAAATAAATCATGTGAAATTGATTGTGCAAAGGTTCCAGTCCAGTACGGGATTCAGTTTCCCTGGCTGTATTTAGTCATAAAGAAAACGGACACACGATAAAATAATCTTACCATCGTTTCGTTATTTGAATTTTGAGCCATGAATAATTATAAGAATAAATCAAATACTTAGGTCCCACAAATACCCATTGTTAAAAGAATTTCTATCTTAGTTATTATCGTTCGCCGAGTTTCAATAACTTAAACTACAAATTCTTATGCATGCGGAATGCACCTCTACATTCAACCATAAAATATATTTCCTTTTCGTTTTCTACGACCTGCACGTGTCGGGTAGAATAATCATTTTATTTTTACCCTCTGTCGTTTGTCAGTGAGATTGTCCTGCCACGAACATTTCTTAGAAATTAATGCTCATTACCCGACTGCCGAAGGAGCGTTATGTTTTTCGAGGGTAAGTAATTATGTATGCACGCATGTATGTCTGTATATATGTATTGTATGTGTGTATGTTTGTATGTGTCATTCTGTGGCGCGCGATGCAGTCAAAACGGCTCTATGGATTTTAAACGGTGAGGCGTCATTAGACTCGTAACGTCGTTAGAACGGGAATTAAGCAGAAAACGTGGATTTCAAAACTTCCTATCTCATAATAATGTAACGGAAATAAATCAATTTTAAACATTAGGCCCACTTTTGGCTTTAAATTAGAAAATTTCAATATCGGTTTATAGAATTTATTTCTCATAAGAATATTTTACATTTCACTTACATGAGAAATTTAAATAGTTTAACAAATAATAATTATATGGTGAGCGTATGTATGCATAATTGCATTTACAAAGAAAAGGTAAAAACTAACTTTTTCTAAATAGAACTAGTTAGAAACATAGATTCAATTAAAAACTTACTTATTTAAAATACAATACAGAAACATAATATGTATTTAGTATTTTTATTTGTTCGGTGGGTAGACTTTAGGTCGACAGGTAGGTAGATACAGTTCGCAAACGAATGCAGCACACGGCAAATGCATGTTTACGCGCAAGCTACCTTGTTGCAATTGATAACGGAGTACTCGGATTAAGGTTGACTGGATGTGCTTTAGTGTGCGTTGCGCGCCTCAGAGCCTACTTGGTCAGTTACGTAAAATCTAAGCATTTTTTTTAAATGTCGCATTGTTTTAGCGTCTCTTATGCTTAAAGGAAGCTTATTATATAAGTTTGCACCTTCATATAGGACCGTTTTTCTTCCATAACTAGTACGTGGAGGACGGAGTACTAAGTTATTGCAATTTCTTAATTTTATTTTTTGTATGAAAAACTAACGAATTTAATATTTAAACAAGCTTCACAAAAATAGTTGTTTTAATTTATCAACCAGTCTCATACGTAGGTACCTATATGTTTTCATCTAGTAACCCTCCTCCAGTGTTGACTATCCTCACCTGCAGGCTTGGTTGTATTTTCGTCACCTGTTCGTGTTTTCTACTAACACACATGCATTGCTTTCAACGTGGTTGTATTAGCGAGTGTTTAGTATGGAGTTAGGCCATTGATTGTGTTCAGCAGAGTATCCTTGTCAGCACCGTAAGCGGAATTACTTCGTTGGTTAAAGCATTAAGTGCCTTTGAGATCCAGAAGCGCACTCGAGGAACATCACGGCACTGCTGACCATAATCATAATGGACGTTTATTATGGTTAGGTTAGGTTAGACCAGCGGCGCTCGATTGAATACTTTAAACTCGTTCGCTTTACGGCCTCTCTATTTGACTCGCCGGTTTAGACCGGGCTTTAAAATAACATAGTGTTTAGTGGTCACGCCTCACCCTTCAGCGATAGTTTGTTCAGTATTAAGATAATATTCTTGAGCAACTTGACTTTGACTGCTTAAAAAATGTCTAAGATCAACCAGTAGACATATTTCATCACTATATTCTATGAATGTTAGTACTAAAATGTTACTAGGAACAAAGGAACCGCAGTAGTAAAGGGAATAATGAAACATACTATCCCATAGCACAACGAGAGGAGGACAAAAAGGGGTTAAAGTAATCCAGTGGTGGCTTCCTTTACATAAGAGAGACAGTTTATGTTAACAAAACGACGGTTTTTGGCATACGAAATAGGCGTTCTCTGCTATTAAACAACTAAATTGTTTTTATTAAGTGCCACTGTTTTACGTTTACGGGTCATAAAGTACACATTTTTTTGCTCTCGTCTCTCCTGTGGACATGGTAAAAGTTAACGGTCTGTAGCCAATATTTTTTAGTCAAGTCTACATCGGCGTGTGGGACGCCTGGCCAACTTTCAGCCTATTTAAATAAATTTTAAGTTAGCTGACTCGGAGTCGCTAATTAGGTACACACAGGTCCACAGGAAAGACCACTTTTGTTTCTTACGCTGTGTTACATCTAAATTTGTAAAAAGGGTCACAGTAAGAGTCAGTTTAATTTCTTAAATAAACTAATTGCATTGCGAGCATCCGTTTTTTGTATAGTTGTTTTTGCCCTATAGGCTAATGTGACAAGTTGTACGAAGCCTGATTCAAAAATAAATTTAAAAAAAACTAAACTAATTAATTACTGTATTAACAAGCTAACTAAGGTGATGTTAAGACACTTCAAGCAACCCAATTCGAATTAAACCCTCATTCAAATTATCTGGCCCTTAAACTTTCAAAACAGGAAATAAAACTTCAAACAAGAACAAAAGAGACTTAACGAATTTTAATCAATTAATCAATTATTGTCGTAATAAATCGCGTAACAAATTATTACACCAAACGATCCATCACTTGGGGCGACACTTTTTAAATACCGACGTTGAATCTGTTCATAACGCGACATTTTATATTTTCGTGTCAGTGTTTAATAACGCGGAGTAGGTTTTTGTTTAAATATGAAATCCAGCGGACTATCAATCTTGCTATGTTATTAGTATTTTAACAGCTTTAAACTTGACCTTTTTTTCGGTTTAACGTTTAATTTAATGGGCGTACGGTAGGTATTTTTCCACTGACACGTTTACATTAAGATACACAAGTCTTCATTTATTTTTACAACGAAAAAGATTGTGAAATCGTTTTAAATTAGACGACCAGATGGCCTAGTGGTTAGAGAACCTGACTATGAAGCTTGAGGTCCCGGGTTCGGTTCCCGTGTCGGGGCGGATATTTGTATGAAAAGTGCGAATGTTTGTTCTCGTGTCTTGGGTGTTTAATATGTATTTAAGTATGTGTCTATCTATATGGGTGTGTTTATCCGTTGCCTAGTACCCATAACACAAGCTTTCCTAGCTTACTTTGGGACTAGGTCAATTGGTGTGAATTGTCCCGTGATATTTATTTATTTATTTAAATTATTGTACAAAATACAAAATACAAAAATACAAATACGTTTATTGCCAGAACATAGTAAATACAATAGGTCTTAGTGGTACAGGATGTTCTTATGTACTACCTAGGCCCAAACTTACCCTATCTATGTACCAAATTATAACAATTAAATTTTATAAGTTTATTTTTATTATTCTCGACTTTCGATTGAAATGAAAATCCAAGTAATAAAGTTTAAAATTATCTAATTTATACTCAACCAAAGTTAAATTGCAAAATATCCGAAACAATAACAAGTTTTGGATTGTCAAAATTAGTTCGAGTTTGGTCAGCCATGTTTCAATTGCAGAAGCCCGCGCAAAATGGAGTCAACGGACAAAATGGCGTCGCGTTGGTAAGCGAGCGGTATCAATCGGCTTACCTCGTTGGATAGTAATTAAAACTGGCTTAAGCCGATATCTGAAATAAATTGAAAGGCTCTATTAAAACTTGGTCGTCGACATGAAGTCAAAATCTGTTGTCATTATTACGCAGCACAATAAGTCTTACTAACTTTCCACGAAAAAAACAGAACGAACGTATTGGGACAAAGAATTACGAAAATAATTTACTTACGGTCTTTTCGGATCTCATAATCACAAATAAGTGTAAACATAAAAATAAAAAAATGAAAAACATTTATTTATTCGTGACATGTTTTTTTTAAGGAAAAAAACGCAAAACAGATACGATTTGTCATGAAATGATCCCAAGTCAGCATGATCTCGGTCTCGCAGCCGAAAATTGGAACCATTTTACGAGTACTCACAAAAATCAACTTAATAGCAAGATTGAACCCGACAAAATGGATGGTTAAAAGTAGTATAATGCAACGAAATGTAACTTACATCCAAGTGTAGATTTGCTGTGATTTGTCATATGGACTATGTAATAGATGCAATTACTAATAAACTAAGCAAACGATTTTGTTAATAAGTGTATTTTAATTATACAGGGTGTATACTGTAACACGAACAATAAATTAAATTATACATCTCTTAACTAATTAGTAATTACGTCCAAGTGATTTCAATATTTTTAAATAAAATTAATCGGGCCAGCAATGTACTGCAGACCGTCATCATATCTAGTCGAAGTACTTGACGTTGAAACATGCGCAGTTGTTGTTAATTAAATCATCAGTTCTTTCAAAATTACGCAATAGGTTCCTCATCAAGTAAAATGAAGTGATTAAAGCACTAAAATACCTTTATTCTGTTTATTTAACGTTACCAACAAAAAAGTGCGTTATGATACTTAATATCACTGACAATAGTAAAATTATGCCAATATTACCAGGTAACTTCTTCTCTAGATAACTTGTACTTTTACAACGCAAATGCCCGTGGACCGTATGCTGGCTGAACAACCGTGGTCACAATCAGAATCACATCCGATGATACCATATTCGTACTCCCGGTTGACAAAACGAATATTATCAATCGGAGGATCCTCAAATCTCGGCTTACATTTGCTCTTGTTTCGTCATAATTCAAGTGCACCATAATTTAATTTTGTTGATGCCATTGTGAAGTATTTTGATTTGTTTACCGACTTGACTTACATTGTTAATGTAACATGTAGTAATAGAGTAACCAACTCATTCTTAATGAAAAGTAAAGGTCGCATTTGCAATGTATGGTTATGGTCCGTGGAGGTCTGAGATAATAATATTGAACTTTTTAGAGTTCAACAACGTAAGGTTAATAAAAAGTTTAAATAGGCGCGGATTGTAGAGATCTTTATGTTTATGAGTAAATGCTAATAAAAAAATAACATTGCCCCAGTACCAAGGAATTAATGCCCAATACCAAGACATAACGACTGATAACTGACAATTTCGCAATGATGAAATTAATTGATTATGCATTGTAACTTTAAGTTACTATTTTTCTTAGATTACAAAACGCCTTCCTACCTTTTTGAAAAAATCTCATGGTTGAAAAGTTTGCGCAGACTTAAGGCTATTGTGCCGCGGCACCGGACGGCGGCGTTTCGAGGGAGTTTTAGGTTTGCGGCGTCTAAGTGCTGGAATGACATCCCCCCTCCCATACTAGGTGTGACTAGCAGGTACACCTTTGGGCGAAAGCTTAAAGGATATTTGTTGTCATTGCAAAAACCTTAATTTCCTCTCCTTTCCAGCACCATTTCACAAAACTTCTTTGATTTTTATTGTCTCGGTTATTTCATTTTTCGTTTTAGTCCGCTCAGGGTTGTATACTTGGCAAGTGAGATATACTAATTATTATATTCAAGAAATTTTGTTATTATTATTGGCTTTTACAATTTTCAAATTATTTATTTACGCATGTAGTCTTATGTATGTATGTAGCTATTAGTGTGCAGTTTATTTATTTATCGATCTAAACAGCGATCTGGGTGTCACCAACGGTACTGGCTGAAAATCAGCGCTGGGGTGCTTTAAACGCCTCAGCATTATGCTGAGCCAGTGTCCAATTTGCAACCGCAATGACACATTCTATCTTTAACTTTAGTGTTGCCTTTTGTTTTATAAAATATTGATGATGTGTCTTGTGATGTTGTAAATAAATGTATTTTCTTTCTTTCTTTCTTTCTTTCTTTCTTTAGATTAAGCATTTTGGCGCATTTGGTAACTTCGGATATGCCAAGGAATTATTGTTTCACTTATACCTAAGGAAAAATTAAAGAACAATTCCATGCCTTTGACCGTGAGAACTAGCCGCGATCAAATAGATTTCGATAACTCTCCTATTGCCTTAGAATGTTTATTTTCCCATCAGTCTTTAAAAGTAAATCAGATTTTCCATCCTAAAATCACAACACTCACTAAAGTGAATAAGGGAGGTTCATAGACTGCGGCAAAAAGCCCGGACGACCCGACGTTGACCGATGATGTGGACATTACCGAGACGGCCATTAGACCAGTGAAATACTGTAGTTGTGCAATATTAATGGTACGAAACAAGTGGCTAGTGATTGGAGGAATTATGGAAAAAGTTTGGTTCTGTTATTCTCCAACTAGGTTGATTTATTTATCAATTAAACCACCAATAGTTAAATAGACGTACTATCTAAGAAAATTATAACGTTTGATGACGGAACAGCTTAATGGTCGTGATTCTAATTTCAAAGCCTAAGCTGCATAGCTTACCTACCTAAAAGTAAGATGTCTAAGTCAGTGAAGAAGCTATCGTACAACCATTAATTACTTAAAACTATTCGTCATTCCCTAATCCTAAACTTTCAGTTCCCATCTGTGTCTACATGTCATGGCAATCTATACTAATATAGCTTTTGCCCGCGACTTCGTCCGCGTAGAATTAGTAATTTGGGTAGCTTATTTTTTATCCAATCTGCTTTTTCATCAATCTACTATTTAATCAATAATCTAAAAAATCTTACTATTTCATTTCGGAGATCAAAACATTTTATATGCTTTCTCACAACTCATACTATTTCCGTACCATATTTTAACTAAATCGGTTCAGCGGTTTAAGCGTGTAGAAGTAAAAATAATAATAATTTAAACGTTTAAAGCTTGACTTTCGTGGGTAGCGTCGCGCGCGGCTGACGCTCAGCGACAGTCGCCCGTCCTCGCGTCAGTAATAATTACTACTAATATGGCGCCATTCGCCATTCGTGTTAGATAGCCCATATATCGAGGAAGGCTATAGGCTATATTATTATATCATCACGCTAACACCAATAGGAGCGGAGCACCAATAAAGAATGTTTCAAAACTGGGGGTTTTTGAAGTAAAACTTCTATAGGCACGCTTGACTTGGGAGTATGGTGGTGAATGTGAACGCGGGGGAGGGTACGGGGGATGGAGTTGTGGGGGGGGGTAACTATTCCACGCGGACGAAGTCGCTGGCAGAAGCTAGTTTTAAATAAAATAAAGGCACGTTGCACCGATAGTCTTGGGCATGGAAGTCACCAACATTATGTCGTCCATCGATATGGTATGCCCGATGTTAAAAGTCAAATCACTTTGTTTTTCATAATTTAATTTGTCATAGCATAAACCATACTAACGTTTAACATAAAATATCGAATCGTGCTATTTTCAGGATTATTAAATGTCATCTTATAGAATGCAGTAAGTTAGATCAGGTTAGTTTAATAAAAATTCTGAAGAAAACACCGCTGCAGAAATAAATCACATCATGATAAATGAAACTTACGGAAATTATGAATGTATCATACATTGCGGCATAAGTAATTCGAGCAAACGATAGAGAATCGTTAAAAGTTTATAATATTTAAACATGTGAGTTGGACTAATGTCATCGTAAAAATAATTTTGAACTTAGAAGAGATGCCATTGCCAGCAAATTGTGTCATTTCATGTCTGACAGTCACAACTAAGTGACACTTGATATTTAAATATCATATCACGGCACCAATTCATTATGTTATGTACCTATTAATGTCATGTCGTCTGTTTTTGAAGTTACAAACGCGCTAAAGATAAATTTTCATGAATATTTAAAAGCGTTATACGTCTCAAGCAGACATCGCAGGTGCCTCTAAATCCTAATGTAACGTTAGTCACACGCCGTATCAAATATACATTTATTTGTATTCATATTACCAACATTTACATACAAGGTTGATGCGGTGTTCGCAAGTCGTCACTTAGTCGCTTTTCCGTTCGCAAACTCCACTCGCTGTTGCTGAAGTAATGGAACCAGTAGGCTACATTTACAAATACGATCTAGGTCACGACTTTTGGACATGGAGTTTTCAAATAATTAGCACAACCGATCAAGTATTTTAACAAAATCAACAAGTCTCAGACTTCTGAGGGGGGCGAAGTGTTTACGTAAAGCACACACTTTTATGACGCCCACTAATCTATACATATAATAAATCTGTAACAAGTCGGTGTCTGTACATTGAAGATATTTGAGAAAAACTGTGACTAGGGCTATTTATTAGCGCAATAGAACCCAAAACAATGATTTTTAGAATTATTGTCTGTTTGTCTGTGTGTCTCAGAAACGGCTTAACCTAGAAGGATGCGGTTTTCACTGATATGTTGGTATTTTCTTGGATTAACATTTAGTGTTTGTTTCATTTGACTCGGTTCACAAATAAGAAAGATACGTCTATTTTAAGAATTTATCGAACATGGATAGTACATAGAAAAAAAATCAAACATAGAATGAGCTGACAACAATATAGTAAACTATACTAAGTAGGGTTCATCTTAAGGTGGACATGTACACAGGTTTGTTTGTTTGTTTGAACGCACTAATCTCAGGAACTAATGCTCCGATTTGAAAAATTCTTTCAGTGTTAGATAGCCCATTTATCGAGGAAGGCTATAGGTTATATATCATCACGCTAACACCAATAGGATCGGACCGGAGCGGAAGAATGTTTCAAAATCGGGGGTTTTTGAAGTAAAACTTCTATAGGCACGCTTGACTTGGGAGTACGGTAGTGAATGTGAACGCGGGTGTACGGGGGGAGGGGTTTTCGGGGGGTAAATTTTTTTTATATCGAGGAACTAAGATGATTATGAAAAAGCAAATTGGATAAAAAAAATAAGCTGCCCAAATCACTAATTCCACGCGGACGGAGTCGCGGGCAAAAGCTAGTGTAAAATATTGTTACGTATAAACATTCATACCAAAAAAAACGTCACAAAAATGCGAAACATGAAGTTTCTCCTGACCAATGAACCTACTTACTAAGTCAAGAGGGAAAGTGCACCTGCTCCTGATATTGCTTTGCAGTCGTCACCTGCAGACGCCAGACTGAGAGATTATATTACCAGCTCAAAGGTCCACAGGTTTTTAGGGGTAGTAGAACTGTATTCAAGATCCTTCCCGATCGCTACCTCCATCTCACTTACTATTCCTGCTACCAAGCAGCACTGCGCGCGCTACTGTGTTCCGATGTGGAGAGTAACTAAGGCAGCCGATGAAATTCAGCAATTTACATGAGCCAGTGTTCATGATGTAGTCTAGAGCCCTCCAGACTCTAGACTGTCAGCACATCGTCAATTTTCTGGTGTTGCGAATGTGGTGCTCACTACCTCACCCATACCCATTGCTACGTCTACTCTACATAAATAAAGGTCTGAAGACGCATTTCTTTTGTAACAATTATTAACAGAGCTGTCTTACGCTTAACTGAGCAAACAGAGCGACAGGACTTATAGGAAAGAGAGTATTTGTAATCCAGACAGACTTTGCAGATGATCTTACTGTCTTCTGTACAAAAACATTGAGTTGTTATACTTGTTTTTGTTGACAAAGCTCTAACGATTTTGATGAAAATACAGGGAATGGAGCTTCTAACAACATTGATTAAAATTAGATTTTGTGTCCAGAAAAAATCGTGATTGTACTCAAAGACCGCATTAGTTTAACAAAAAAAAAAACTCGGGCACCGAGGTTCTTTTAATAATATAAGTAAAAACAAAGCAGGAAGTCATCTGAACGAGAAATCATATTTCCGTCCGAACCGAAATTCGTCTAATCAAGAAACCAACGAAAAGCAACGAATCTTTTTACGTACTCTGAGAACCAAGCTTGCAGGGATTTAACAATTTATCAACTTATAATTAAAACGGAACTCCCATTTTACAATGCTAAATTTAAGGCTTTTTATTTTACTGGATTCGGATGAATATTGGATTGTATCTTCAGGAAATTTACCAACGAAAGTTTTTGAGTTATTTCTGGTTTACTGTAGTTTAACTGGTAGTACGGTCTGCTGTACAGAAAAGGTACGGTGTCTCTGCAGCTGACTATACAAATTAAATCAGAAATGAGGAGACCCGCAGGAGAATCAAAGTTACTAACATAGCTCGGAGAGTTTCCAGACTTAAACGGCAGTGAGCATGACACATTTCTAGTAGAAACAACGGCCGGTAGACCAGGTTCTAGAGATGGACCGACGATCTGGTAAAGCTGCAGAAGCCACTGTATGTTTGGCAACCTAGGACCAATCGTTGTAAGTATTGAAGTTGAAAGTAAGTATGCAAAGTTTTTTCAGAACATAAAGATCAGAACACCATAAACTACAGGTTTTCAATGTAGGCGAGAACGCCTCTTGCGGGCGTTCGAGGCTTGCAAGTGGGTACTGACAATAGTACTATAAGTACAAGAAAAGAGGGAGCTGTTAAAGGGGTTGGTGGACAACGTAATATCCAGAACCTGTGCCCTTAAAGTTCAAAGATAACTTCCAATTTATTTTTGAGCCCTAAAAATGTCAATCTACGACTTATCCTATCCAACCACTACACAACAAGTGCCCTTAAACTGTTCTGTCCACAGAGCGGGTTCATTGGAGACACCAAATGCCCAAGTAAATCCACCCTGCTACGGAAATCCTACTGCTATTTGCCTACATTGTACGACCCAGCTATAAATAGGCTGTAAGGGCGTGTTTGCACTATCCAAGTGAATCAAAGAGGTACAGCGACGTTGACGGATAGTGTTTGCGGACACACAAGAGGGTGCTCTAGCGGTATCGTGTAAACAAGGTGTTATTTATTTGCTAAGTTTCTCTGCCGGATTTCTTCATAGCCCTATGCGAGTGTTTGTTGAATATTTTCTGAAAGAAAGTTCTTTGAGAATAATAATTCCCACAGTCAGATGTACTTAAGCAATGAATAAGTTGTATGTAAGTGGAGGAGGAAACTTCTAGGTTGTGCTTACTTAGTTTGTTGTTTTTTTTTCTCGTTCGATATGTAATGAGATCACGTCGTCAGTGTTCACTCGTAGAAATAATAAACTATTTGGACAGTAATCGTAAACACAGATGTAAGATAAGATAATACGAGGGCGAAAGTTAACTGGAAGAGATCCCGGTAAGGAACAATTAGGATTAACAGAGATAGCGTCCATTTCCTAATGACAAATGCTAAATAAAGAGAATATAATTACTTACCTACTACGTGTCATTAATAGCTTGGAGAAGTACTCAGGGGTTCCCGATCTTCTCTTCTTCTATCTTCTCAATCAATATTGTATTGAGTGGTGGAGCACTGGCACTGTTTTTGTGCGGAGCAAACGTAAAATATAGGTTCATTAACTGGTTCAAGTTTTCCAGTGAATGAACTATGTCACTTACAGCTAGTTCATTTACTAGTTTCCAAGATCTAGTGAATGAACAATAACCTTATTTTTGTATTTTAATTGTTTTAGAACATGGAATCGACCAAATAAGTATATTGAATGTAGCTGTGTTAATATAACTTCGCTTTTGTATTTTTATAGTATAAAAAAACATCATTTTCAAAGTTGTTCATTCACTGGTGATTTTCCATTTTTCCCCTTAAATAGTGATATATCTTCAAATGGTGCAGTAATACTGTTGAATAATGATGATATTAGCCAACTAGAGTAGTTGGTTGTGCTAAACAGAAAGTAATATATATTTCAAATATATGAAATATATGGTTTCACGGGATGACCGTAAAAGTAATAAAAAAAAAAAAAAAAAAAAAAAATGATGTTGAAGAAAATAAAAAAATAAATAGAAAAAGATACTTCATACTTAACTTGTAGAAAGTAATATGTTAAATAAACTGTGCCCAACTGCCTAAAATTAATTTTCAAAGTCGAAAATTTCCTTAAGTGTTCATTCACTGGTACACTTACCCTATGATTGGCCCGCGCCGCCCGCGCCGCGTCGCGTCCGCTATCTTTCCGCGCGATACCTACCGGGACCGCGATCGAAGCGTAGATCATTTTTAGGGTTCCGTACCCAAAGGATAAAAACGTGACCCTATTACTGATACTTCGCTGTCCGTCCGTCTGTCTGTCTGGCTGGTTGTCTAACTGTCCGTCTGCCACCAGGCTGCATCTCATGAACCGTGATTGCTAGACAGTTGAAATTTTCACAGATGATGTATTTTAGTGGCCGCTATAACACACAAATACTAAAAAGTAGAATAAAATAAATATTTAATGGGGCTCCCATGCAACAAACGTGATCTTTTTGCTCGTTTTTGCTCGATATTGATAACGGCAACAGGTAGACGCTTGAAATATTCACAGAATATTTAGTTATATGTTCACTTTACAAATAAATAGTTAAATTAAAATAAAACAAATATTTTACGTGATTTTTTGCAGTTTTTATAGATAATGGTACGGAACCCTTCGTGCGCGAGTCTGACTCGCATTGGGCCGGTTATATATTATAATCGAGACGAGAAGCAAGTACGAAAGATAATCTGTATTAAGTACTTGTGCGTAAATAAAGCACTTTTGGTGTTAAACTAGTTTTATTTGATTATCCCCAAAAACTGCATATTATTATATTATATTGAGAGGCAAACACTTACAATAACTAGATTTACTTACAATACTTAGGCGACATACACATACTTATAAAACAAGCAAACAAAATTTACTTTGCCCCTGAACCTATACAAAACGAGGAAATCTAATACATTGTTTACACAACTGGCACAGTTTTGTGAAAGGTTCCAACAAATTCGCACTTTGAAAGTCATTTGAATACTCGATCCCGTCTCCAGAGAGCTAAATAAAGGATGCCAGGGGAATAAGGGGACGGTCAAGGAATGAAAATTGTGCAAGTAATCGATTTTGTTTTAATGGAATGCGAAGGGCGATAGCTGGCTTGTGGGCATCTATTTTTTTACAAGTTTTTGTTTCACTTGCTATGTACGTTATTAAACTTGTGTTAGATCTTTCCGGTTCAAGTCTTGCGAGAAAAATTTCACCTACTTTTAGTGATCATTATTGACTTGGAATGTGGTAAGGATGGAAATGCAAGTAAATGCGTACAATAAGCATAATAAGGATGGTATATATATATTTTTTAACCGACTTCAAAAAAAGGAGGAGGTTCTCAATTCGGTTGTATGTTCTTTTTTTTTAACGTGTGTTACCTCAGAAATCCGTCATTTATGAACTGATTTGGAAAATTTTTTCGTTGTTTGAAAGCACATGCTTCAAGGTTGGTCCCGTTGTTACCAGAATCCAGTTCTGATGATGGGATCCATGAGGAATTGAAGAAACTCCTCAAAAATTCAAGATAAATGTATAGCGATTTTAGTATTTTCGGTGACAAATCGAGCATTTTAATTCAGAATGTATCATGGAACTCTGTAATAAAACGACACAACCCCGTCGAGCATTAAAAATATAATTTTCAACATAAACTTATTTCGAAGTCAAACTGATGATTTTATCCTACGCATCTATTTTATACAGAAACAACTAAAAAGCAAAAAATATTTTTTTTTAAATATAAAATAAAACCTCCTTCAAAAAACATCCAAAAAACTATTTAATAATAATTGAACCATACCGACCACAATAAGCATGAAAATATCTTTTCACGACACTGCTCGAAAATGTGGCCATAGATAACCTAAATCCAGTACTCAAAACTGCCTATATATGTACATTTAACAGCTGACTCATTTATGGCGCACAAACACGACAACAAAGTTACACTAATCGAAAACAGGACGTATCAGTATACGTATTTCATTGTACGATACGACTTTTTGAAAGATAATTTCTTAATTTCATTCCTGGCGTGCTGAAACGACATTATTGGACCAATCAACAGTAATCGTCTGCTGCATGCGATGGACGGATGGATGAATGGATGGACGGACGGACGGACGGACGGACGGACGGACGGACGGACGGACGGACGGACGGACGGATGGACGGACGGACGGACGGACGGACAGACGGACTGGATGGACGGGATGGACGGGATGGACGGGATGGACAGAATGGACGGATGGACAGATGGACGGGATGGTCAGGATGGACGGATGGACGGATGGACGGGATGGACGGGATGGACGGAATGGACGGATGGACGGGATGGATGGACGGATGGACGGATGGACGGAATGGACGGGATGGACGGGTTGGACGGGATAGACGGGTTGGACGGGATGGACGGGATGGACGGGATGGACGGGATGGACGGGTTGGACGGGATGGACAGCATGGACGGGATGGACGGGACGGATGGACGGATGGACGGGATGGACGGGATGGACGGGATGGATGGACGGATGGACGGATGGACGGAATGGACGGGATGGACGGGTTGGACGGGATAGACGGGTTGGACGGGATGGACGGGATGGACGGGATGGACGGGATGGACGGGTTGGACGGGATGGACAGGATGGACGGGATGGACGGGACGGATGGACGGGATGGACGGAATGGACGGGATGGCCGGGTTGGACGGGATAGACGGGTTGGACGGGATGGACGGGATGGACGGGATGGACGGGATGGACAGCATGGACGGGATGGACGGGACGGATGGACGGATGGACGGGATGGACGGAATGGACGGATGGACGGGATGGATGGACGGATGGACGGATGGACGGATGGACGGAATGGACGGGATGGACGGGTTGGACGGGATAGACGGGTTGGACGGGATGAACGGGATGGACGGGATGGACGGGATGGACGGGTTGGACGGGATGGACAGGATGGACGGGATGGACGGGACGGATGGACGGGATGGACGGAATGGACGGGATGGCCGGAATGGACGGGATGGACGGGATGGACGGGTTGGACGGGATGGACAGAATGGACGGATGGGCAGATGGACGGGATGGACAGGATGGACGGATGGACGGATGGACGGGATGGACGGGATGGACGGAATGGACGGATGGACGGGATGGATGGACGGAATGGACGGGATGGATGGGATGGACAGAATGGACGGATGGGCAGATGGACGTGATGGACAGGATGGATGGGATGGACGGGATGGACGGGACGGATGGATGGATGGACGGGATGGACGGGATGGACGGGATGGATGGATGGACGGGATAGACGGGATAGATGGACGGATGGACGGATGGTCGGATGGACGGGATGGACGGGATGGACAGGATGGACGGGATGGACGGGATGGATGGATGGATGATTATGATGATGATGATGATAATGATTTCCTCGCATTAGTCGTGAAAAGCACAATGTTTAGTCTCGGCCAAAAGTGCAATAGATGGACTCGTACTTTCGAGGGCCTCCGCTACGCGTCGGCCCTCAAACAAACTCGTCCATCTATTGCTTACTTTCCAGCCTCTACAACAATGTACTATTCTTCTAATCTGTTCGAAGTCGGTGCATCAGTACAAGCCAGCAGGAGTGTAGAAGCCCTATAGATAGTAGGTATGTACCGGTAAGTTAGATTACTAGGTCCACTCCTGCTGCTGGCTCGAGCTGAGGCACCGACTTCGAACAGATTAGAAGAAAGATATTTTCATGCTTATTGTGGTCGGTTTGGTTCAATTATTATTTCATAGTTTTTTGGATGTTTTTGAAGGAGGTTTTATTTTTTATTAAATTTTTTTTTATATATTCACCATAAATTGTATGTTTATACATGAAGATCTTAGTTTAACATGCAATCAGTAGTGTCTCAGTACAATTTTACCCATTGGGTGTAGCAATTAATTTAAAATATAGTCAACATTAATATTATATTAGTTATTACAATCATCATTTTAACATTTTTAATTTTTTTTTGTATAATTATAAAATTTATTTAAATTATAATGGACACATCACCACTAAATACGTCTTCAATGAAACCAGACATCCAGACCAGAACTCACCGTCCAGGTCGCTGCCTTTTTATCGATAGAGCGAGGAATTAGCAGTAAAGTTACCTAACGGTAAACAATCACCGCCACCAATAACAACCACCAACTTAAGAGAGTCGCTAGTCCGTTATCGCTCATTAAGGGAACAATATAATTTTCCTTGAAAGCCCCGATGTCATATGTCGTTTTTCATAAGTAATATGTGTATAATAATACTTACAATAAATTTAAAATAAAAATAAAAACAGCTTCCGGTGATGCTTTTAATAAGAGAATAATAAACTCTCACAAAAAACCCTGGCAGCTAGTGATTTGATTATGACCACCCAAGCAGAGAGTTATGGGTTAGAGCCTGGGCTTGCACCTTTGAGCTTCTCGGAATTTAGGTGCATTTAAAATACCATGAGCATTACGGTGAAGGAAAACATCCTAAAGAAACCTACACACATTCTGAGAGCAGGTCTGTGTGCCGTGCACTGGGGCGTATGTATGTATAGGTATAAGACGTATAAAAGTTATTGGTGTTGAATTTATTTTTGATGAATTTTGGAAGACGCAGTGTAGCGCTAGGCCTCTAACAAGATGGTATGACGACCTGGTTAAGGTTGCGAGAACGTGTTGGATGCGGATGGCGCAAGACCGTTCTGTTTAGCAAACTTTGGGGGAGGCCTATACTCAGCAGTGGACGTCTTTCGGACAGAGTCATGATGATGATGATGATAGTGAATGTCAGATGAGTCTCCACATGGAATTACGTCAACATCTTACGAACATTCTCGCACAACACGACGTCCTGAACGGAATGAGACAGCTTCTCTATAAATTTTATTAACTTCACTTATAAATCAATAAAGTGCAACATTTTCAACGTTCCATAAAGGTAAAAGTGATAAAGCAATACTAGCGACCGCGGTGGCTGGGAAATTGCCTCAATAACCTATATTGAAAGCCAATAACTTTGTAACTGGCGTTGTGGCGACAACTTTCAAAGCTAAAATGTGATAAGAATTCAAATACGTGTAAACACATAATATTTCTGTAATTCAGACTGGAAGTTTGCCGATTTGGTGCCTCAATACTGACTTGAATCAAAACTTCGAAATCGGAGACTTCATGTGCATATTGATAAAGTCAGACTTGTATTGAAATATCAAATTTCGCCCATTTCGTTTTCGTAGAATTTTATCGTTTACCGTCATCTCGTACTGATAGGAATTCTCATAGCTTATTTAAGAGCTTTTATCACCCTTGAAGTTTGGAGGAAAATAAGAAATCAGTATGCCTGTTGATAAGCGATCAACGTCACCGTGACAACTAGAAACCCCAAAAGAGTCGCTAGACCTTCCAAGCTTTTATCCTACTCAGTTGCTTATTTGAATTTACTGTCATTTTTATTAACAATGTATTATCACTTTGACTCTTGAGTGTTTGAAGAATTGGCGTTGTCTATTTTTTTCTAATGAATAAATCGAAAACCATTTCGAGTTAAATGCTTTTTAAATCATTTTCTGTAATTATTTCATTTTAATATAATGTAATGCATTTATTACTTATCAAATTGCAGTGACCTTTATTTGACACTGAAGTAGATGTCGTAGACGGTCCAAGTTGTACTTTAATCGGTGTAAGTAGAATAGCATTATTTATAATTCTTCATAATTTACGCGTCGATTAAACTACGGAGTTTGATTTGGGCCCGCTGTCTAACATCTAGCAGTTCGACAGCTTCAGTAAAGTGACACTAGTTATAGTATACTACTACACAAAAAATAATTAAAGAGGATGCCTTATCGTACGCATTCAGACAGATAGATCATAGATCACACAGGATAATTGAGGGCTCCCACACAGCCAAATTTCTAAACATTTGGTTTTGTGGGAGCCCTCAATTATCGTCATTATACAAAATAATTATAATAATTAATTTTGAAAAAAGTAGTGAACCAAATGAAGCAGTATTGATATTAGTTTATTTTAATTGACTTTTCTATACAAAAAATATAGATAAAAACCATTAGTTATATTTTTAGACATTCCCAATTCCGCTTTCATTATATACTATGCTAAATTTAATAAGTTATCAAAAACTTGAAGTGAATAGTTGAAACCGCAAAACTAACGTTTTCCCGTCCGAAGCTTAGAGTATCAAGCCAACCGGACAGGGCACGCCTATACTACTTACTGCAAAAAGTTTAAGACCAATATGGCTATACCCGTAATTCGTGTCAGTGTTTTGTCATACGTTAGTACTATTATAATATTCTGTGGTTTTGTGCTCGTGAAGCTCATGTTAGTGTTTGAAAATTTTGTTGGTTCTGTGCTCTAGAATCATATTAGTACTACTTAGATGTTGCCCACGACTCTATCTGCGAAGAAATCGTTTCTCGCTATTCCACGGGAACTATGCAATTTTCGGGATAAAAGGTATCATATCAGATTATAAACTATATGTATGCCCAATTTCATCAGACTCCATCAAACTGTTTTGCGTGAAAGAGTAACAAACATCCATGGAAACTTTTGCATTTATAATATTAGTAAGATGACATTAGGTATGCGTAGTGAGTACGCTGATTTTTGCCGTCCGTTGAAAGTCATAATCATCATCCATCACCCAGAAGAGATTCATTCTTGAACAAAGGTCTCCTCTTTAGAACTCAATAATGAATGATTACTTGTGACCTACATTGCCAATAGCCGCTAATGTAAATAATGTAATGTTCTTGTAAACCGTAGTATTTAATCCACGGGACAGGCCGTGTCTGTCTAGTGTGGGGTTCAGCATAAATGTAACTGTGTTTTATACTTATTTTTGGAAATAAGTACGAATTATTTGTAGGGACGTCCATCAGTTGCCCGCAGCTCTTGCTCTTCAGGTCACGTGTGGGACGTCTGCCAACGCAGTCTTTCCGTCGAAAATAACAGATTTAAATTAGTGCTCATTGCGTCTCCGTTTGGTTTAATGCTCTTAGAACTAGATAACAACGAGCGTGACCGAAACGACCGCAGCGCTTCTAGCGATGCGTTGTGGGAACTAATTTTGGAATCACAAAACTGTCCTTTTGATGTGTGGAACTGCGGTTACAGTATGGGTTGCATGGGGATGCAAAAGCAGTCTCTTGCATCCTAATCCTCAATTAATGTGAGTTACTTCCTGATTGGGACGTTTAAAGTTCATCCTAGTATTCATTATCATCATGCCAGCCTACATGCGTCCCACTGCAGGGCATAGGTCTCCTCTCAGAACGAGAACGCTTTGGACCTAGTTCCCACGCAGGCCCAGTGCGAATCGGGAACTTCACTCACATTGATTTTTTTCTCAGATTTGTTTAAGTTTCCTCACAATGTTTTCCTTCACCGTAAAGTTCACGGTAAATTTCAAATGTAATTTCCCACATAATTTCCGAAAATCTCAGAGGTGCAACCGCAGGCTCGACCCTACGACCCTCTGATCGAAAGGTCATAGGTCATAGGGCACCACCGCTCCATGTAAGTATTGTTCGTGTCCTTCCTTGGGAATTTAACGACCGCTTTAGCCTAGTTGGTAGTGACCCTGCCTACGAAGCAAGAGGTCCTGGGTTCAAATCCCAGTAAGGGCATTTATTTGTGTGATAAGCACGAATATTTGTTCCTGAGTTATGGATGTTTTCTATATATTTAAGTATTTATTTATCTATATAAGTATGTTTATCGTCGTCTAGTACCCATAGTACAAGCTTTGCTTAGTTTGGGACTAGGTCGATTTGTGTAAGATTGTCCCCTAATATTTATTTTATTATTAAATGTACGCTATCCCGGTTTCAAATAGGTTAGTTACATCTCCAACAATATGGAGCACCGACCTGGTTAAGGTTGCGGGAACGCGTTGGATGCGGATGGCGCAAGGCCGAGCTTTGGGAAAAGCTTTGTCCAGCACCCGACCCGGATTAAAGAGCTTTGTACTGATTTAATTGACAATCCTAGTATAATATGTTACCAATTAATAGGACAAACACAACACTGGTAATCCGATCAAAATATCGCTGTAGACAGTTATTTAAATAGACGTTTCGTAGAAACACCTCGGTGCTTCCAAATACCTCGTTTATTAAACAACTTATTTCCCACTTCATATTGTAAACTTGTGATTCTAATTTTACGCTTAAACGGCTCGACGGATATTTTCCGATGAGCACTATAATAAAGAGTAGTTTTTACATAACGTTTCATACAAAATATTTCGTTTCATAAATTCACGGTGGTAGTATCGGATAAATAATTATTTTGATTTAATGCAATTTGTATAAAATTTTACTTTTTGTTATTATACTAACATACGTTTTCTTAAGTATCACATTGTAACTAACAAAATATGGACTTTGTCTGAAATAAATTTGTTATTATTATTATTAAATAAGGAACACAGTCACAGTTAATTAGGCTTTACAAGCTAACGAATAAAAGTCAATTAAAAATAAATTCCACTATAATAGCGAAAGTTAATAAGTAGCATGTGTGTTCGTGCGTGTATTTACCCTAAAACGGTTAGACGGATGCGAATGATATTTGGTATGTACAGTCAAGGAATTTAATTCCCTACCCATTTCGTAAAAATGTCGTTAAACTTTCGCAAAGCATTAAGGTCGAAATGTCAAATGCAACACGTCAAAGCATAGCTCTTATGGTGGCTTAAAGGCCTATGTTCAACAGTGGACGTCGTGGATGAAGATGAGTAGCTATATTATAATAATGAAAAAATATTACAGTGGTGGTTGTTCGGTGTTCACAGACAGTATTGAATATTATTATTATTATTTTCGAATGTTTTTTTTTTTCTCAGCTCTAGGCTGGTATTAATTACATTTACGGGTTATCCACCAAGTAAATGTAGCAAGCAAGAGTTGTGAATATTTAAGTGGACTGCGGAGGGCTATTTTAAGGGTCCAGTTGCATGAACTTTCTGACTATTCTGCAAGTGTTCAGTATTGCGGCTTTTTGTAAGATTGTGTATATGTATGATTTTATGCCTAATAATTTTATGCTATGGTGTAGGTGCTTTGGGATGACGCCTGTTGTGGATAGGACTATTGGAACTACGTACACTTTCTCCTGTCTCCATATTCTAGCAACTTCGTCTTTTAGGTCTGCATATTTTGTTATTTTTTCCGTGATGGTCTTCTGCAAATTGTGTGTGTTAGGGATTGAAATGTCTATTAGGTAAGTAGTTTTGTTTATTTTATCTAATAATGTGATGTCAGGTCTATTATAGTGGATAGTGCGATCTGTGAGTATGGCGCGGTCGTAGTATAATTTGTGTGTTGTGTTCTCAAGTACTATCTGTGGTGTGTATTTGTAGTACGGGGTGTGTGTGTCTTGTATAAGTTTATGTTTGTGTGCCAGGTTTTGATGGATGATGTTTGTGATTTGATTGTGTCTGTGTGTGTAGTCTGTCTGTGTTAGCGTTGTGCATGCTCCGGTTATGTGTTGTATGGTTTCCGATTGGGTGTGACATCTGCGGCATTTATCGTTTGTGAGTGTTGGGTCTTTTGTTATATATTTTCGGTAGTTTTTAGTATTTACGATTTGGTCCTGGATTGCAATAATGAAACCTTCGGTTTCTGGATTATTATTATTATGTTGGTACGGATTTCCGATCACGGGCCCATGGGGACCCGGTCATTTGAAAGGCATACATGGGGCCGAAGCCAACATGAAGAGGCCTTTGGTACCATATAATATAAATGAGATGGGCGCAACTATGGGGGTCTATCCCCTAATACACCATGAGGATGTGCTAGCGGACAGTCCCCCACAGTTGCCAAACTATTGCCAGGTAGGAAGCGACATGGAATTGGCTATGGGGTTGGGATGTTGTGGACAGGATTACCGGGCTATGGAGTGAGATAACGGACACCTACCATTTCAATATCTCATAAACTGAACTTTTGGTAGGCGGTGACTCGCCATTCACTAAATGGGCCCCTCAAACTATTGCCCACTCGGGGCAACGAGGCGGCAACATTGGTGTGAACGGCTAAGGATGGAGAGGTGTTCCTGGACTTTAAACTTCAGAATGCCAACTCGCCACTTACGGAAACACATCCATCCTTCGAGCATTAGCTCTTGCGCTCCACTCTAGGCGACCAACAAAGGCAAACTAGAGGCGGGGTGGGTGTGTAACTGTGTGTGAGTGTGTGTATAAGCGCATGTGTGTATGTGTACCCCTGGAGGTCTCGGGTTCGTGGTGTCGCTACGCACCAACAGCTCGCCACAAGCCGCCCTGCGATGTTATTATTATTATTATTATTTAAAATAATACACTAGCAGCTCATAGAGCTGATGCGTGCATATCACTACACTTGTGTTTTAAATCTCTTTATATAAATGTCCAGTCTATTTTTAAAACAGTTTACTGTAGGCGCACTTATCACATGTTCGGGTAGTTCATTCCACAAGCACACAGCACGGTTGGGTAAGAAGTGTTTTCTAGGGTTGCTTACAGTTAGTTGCTTGGTCAGTTTCATAGAATGTCCTCTCAAACGTGTGTTCCCACTCATCTATACATATAATAAATCTGTAACAAGTCGGTGTCTGTACATTGAAGATATTTGAGAAAAACTGTCACTAGGGCTATTTATTAGAGCAATAGAACCCAAAACAATGATTTTTAGAATTATTGTCTGTTTGTCTGTTTGTCTGTGCGTTTGTGCGCGCTAATCTCAGAAACGGTTTAACCTAGAAGGATGCGGTTTTCACTGATATGTTGGTATTTTCTTGGATTAACATTTAGTGTTTGTTTCATTTGAATCGGTTCACAAATAAGAATGATACGTCTATTTTAAGAATTTATCGAACAGGTTCTTTTGTTTGAACACGCTAATCTCAGGAACTACTGCTCCGATCTGAAAAATTCTTTCAGTGTTAGATAGCACATTTATCGAGGAAGGCTATAGGCTATATAATCATCACGCTAACACCAATAGTAGCGGAGCGGAGCGGAAGAATGTTTCAAAATCGGGGGTTTTGAAGTAAAACTTCTATAGGCACGCTTGACTTGGGAGTACGGTGGTGAATTTGAACGCGGGTGTGCGGGGGGGGGGGTTTGGTGGGGGGTTGGGCTCGGAGGGGGGTACGGGGGGGGTATTTTTTTATATCGGGGAACTAAGGAGAGCCGTAACTTATGAAAAAGCAAATTGGATAAAAAAATAAGCTGCCCAAATTACTAATTCTACGCGGATGGAGTCGCGGGCAAAAGCTAGTCTTAAATATATCCTTGATGTTATGGACATTGTAACGCCCGTGCAGAATTTTGTATGTCACAATGAGATCTCCTCGTTTCCTACGTTCTTCCAATGTTGACAGATTGAGCTCCGAAAGACGCTCCTCATAGGGCTTGTCTTTAAGTGAGAAAACCTTTTTTGTTGCTCTTCGCTGAACCTTCTCCAGCATAATGATGTCCTTCTTAAAGTATGGGTTCCAGATTTGAAAAGCGTACTCCAACAAAGGTCGAATATAATATAAGTTTTAGCAGCATAATTAGTACCTACATAACTAGGTAATCCCTGGCCGCTTTATTCATTAGTTTTATTACCTGAAGAAACACGTGCATCCTGTGACCATCATGTTACTTGCTCAAAACAAAACTTGCTTGCGATTGCTAACTGCCTGGGGTATACATCTCAGGTTTTGTGAGTTCCGTACACTCCCTTACGGACTGTTTTATTCACTACATTTCAACTCGTTCCGTTCGCTCGAGTTTAACGGGTTGATTGAATAAACTCCAAGCAATGTTTGTAAATTTATTGCGAAACCTAAACCGTTCGCTATCGCGTAAAGCTTGCTTCGAATTCATCGGTAAGATTTAATATCTAATAGAGTAGTTCATCATCATCCCAGCCTATATACGTCCCACTGCAGGGCACAGGCCTCCTCTCAGAATGTGAGGGTTTGAGCCGAAATTCCCATGCGGGCCCAATGTGGATTGGAAACTTCACACACACCACTAAATTTCTTCTCAGGTGTGTGCAGGTTTCGTCACGTTTTCCTTCACTATAAAGCTCATGGTAAATTTCAAATATAATTTCGCACATAAATTCCGAAAAACTCACGAGGTGCGAACCCACGACCCTCGGCTTGAGATACCATAGAGTAGTTGATACTAATAAATAAAAAACCAATAATTCACCTACAATACAAAGTCAGTTTAACTTTCAATTTACTGTAAAAATTTTTTTAAGTGCCGTTAAAATAAAAATAAACAGTGAGTCAATTGAAAGAAACAAGTGAGGTCACAGTTCAGAATTACCATACAAAATCAGTGTAGTTGTCCAGTCTCAGCACAGTACATGTTTATTTTGTTCACTTTGCGACCTACATATATCGCCGCGAGCAACAATGTTTAGTAAATATGAGTTTAAACATAATAATAAGAGTGCGATACGCATCAAGGAAAGGAACAATCGACTATTTTATCTATTGTTAGGGTTCCGTACCCAAAGGGTAAAAACGGGACCCTATTACTGAGACTTCGCTGTCCGTCCGTCCGCCTGTCCGTCTGTCACCAGGCTGTATCTCATGAACCGTGATAGCTAGACAGTTAAGTTTTCACAGATGTCGGTTACCGCTACAACAACAAATACTAAAAAACAGAATAAAATAAATATTTAGGGGGCTCCCATACAACAAACGTATTTTTTTGCTCGTTTTTGCTTGATATTGATAACGGCAACAGGTAGACGCTTAAAATATTCACAGAATATTAACTTACATTATCACTTTAAAAATAAATAATTAAATTAAAATAAAACAAATATTTAAGGGGGCTCCCATACAAGAAACGTGATTTTTGCCGTTTTCATAGATAATGGTGAACCCTTCGTGCGCGAGTCCGACTCGCACTTGGCCGGTTTTTTTCTGAACTCCAGAGACTACAACTGCTTAATTACTGCTATACGGTGCTAGCGTTTCAACCGCTACTTTGAACAACGACCAAATGTACCGAAACATTTTGTCGACCTCAATTAAAAATGCATGAACAACTTTTACTAGGATTTTTCCATTGAATGTATTTAAAGACTGGCTGAAATGTTTCGGATTCGTTTCGTAATACCTGATTGATAGAATTTTAAGTTTATTGTTCTTATTAAGCAGATAAGAGTTCTTAAAAAGTATAAATATTCTAGAATTTCTGTTTTCAACACTTCAAAAACTCGGCACGTTGAAATATAATATCACAGACTTAGTAGTTTCTTGCTAGTAATATTGACAGCGCCTGCAGTATTTTATAGTTGGCCATAGAAACTTTACGTCTCATATTAAAAATTAAACTTTTATAAGGAATCATGTGGCGTCGGATGACTTGGTGGAAACTTTTAAGATTATTAAGGAAAATTCATCCCGGTGAAATTAGGAGGAACTCGAAAGTATATAGCCAGACATATCGGATACATCATATTTTATACTACCACGACACTGATTAATGATGTCGTTAATATTCCGGTCAATCGCACACCGCGCTTCGCTTCATCCTTTATAATGCGGACTGCTAAGGAATGGGATTAGCTTCCGTCGTGTGTTTTTTTTATGTTCATTAATTCATATTCACTATCTGTTCAGCCGAAAGACGTCCGTCCACTGCTGAACATAGGCCTCCCGCAAAGCTTGCCAAACAGATCGGTCCCGTGCCATTCGCATCCAACGCGCTCCCGGAACATTTACCAGGTCGCCGCTCCATCTTGTTGGAGGCCTACCTACACTGCGTCTTTCGTTCCGAGGACGCCACTCGAGAACCTTTTAGCCTCATCGGCCATCAGTTCTGTTCTACGAGCGATGTGCCCTGCCCACTGTCACTTGAGTCAGGGGCATTTTTTTCAAATTGTTATATTATTTTCCGTAGGCCTATTCAAGGTCAAAGTGAACAGGCCGTTATTGAATCAGTGAGCTACATCCTCGGCCTCATTTGCACGTACCATCCGGTGAGTCATCAATCGCTGCTCAGCTTTATAGAAAAAAATCATTTTTTTTTTTCAATTGCTGAATAAGGTGTAATGGATTTAACCTTGCGATTTTCCGTTGCCATTTTTCGTATTTTTTTAGTTTTAACTGTTTTGTACAATCTGGGCTGGGCCCCACTAGCTCCACGTGATGTCCCAATTTTTATTTTTATTTATTTTTAATGGACAAAGATTGAGTTGATTTTGATTTGGACTGATTAATTTTTCTGTTCGTTATATTTAGTTTAGTACCTAGTAATTATTATAAACTCAAAAAATATATTATACTGGACAATTTTAGTTGTCTTTGTTTTGTTACATGGTACGTTTTTAGGGTTCCGTAGTCAACTAGGAACCCTTATAGTTTCGCCATGTCTGTCCGTCTGTCTGTCTGTCTGTCTGTCCGCGGCTAAGCTCAGAGACTGTTAGTACTAGAAAGCTGTAATTTGGCATCAATATATATATCAGTCACGCCGACAAAGTGATTGAATAAAAAAAAGTAAAAAAATTTTTTTTAGGGTACCTCCCATAGACGTAAAGTGGGGGTGATTTTTTTTTTCTCGGCTAAACCTATAGTGTGGGGTATCGTTGGATAGGTCTTTTAAAATCATTGCGGGCTTGCTAACATGATAATTCTATTCAGTGATCTGTTTGCGAAATATTCAACTTTAAAGTGAAAATTTTCATTAAAATCGGCCGTCCCCCCCCCTCTAAAATCTAAACTGTTGGGTGGAAAAATCTGAAAAAATTCAGAAGGGTAGTAAATATATCAAATTTACTAGGAAAATTATAGCGGCTAAGATTGCTTAGAAATTATTTGTAGTTTAAGAGTAAATAGTAGCCTAAGGTATAAAACATACCTAAACTTGGATGATTTCGTACACATACGAAATCCTTAGGAAAATATTACTTGATTTTTTCGTAATGGCTACGGAACCCTACCTTGGGCGTGTCCGACACGCTCTTGGTCGGTTTTTATTTATGGTTCCAAAGGAAAACTAGCACCAGCCGCAAAGCCCACATCATGCTGAGTTGAGACCATTTCGTGATAATTTGTTTCTGTTTCTGTCTTGTTTTATAACAGTTATCTCCAAAATTGTGTCGGTTTCACTTTGATTTATTGTGTTTTTTATGTATGATAATTGATGGTTCCAAAGGAAGATCAGTGCCGTTCGCTAGACCGGCAGTTTGCTGATTTGAGACCAGTCCATTTTGTGACATGCGCATTTTTTTATTTCATTCTAGCTTTATTTTATTCTTATTTTTAATGTTGCCATAAATAAATGTTTTCTTTCTTTCAAAATGGTTTTCATTTCAATTCTTTTAATGCACTTCGTGAAAACATATTTTATCGCAATCAAGTCATGTCGTTTGTTAATTTCCCGCATGGCCAGCCCCGTCAATTCACGGACCGCGTGCCAAATGGGCGAGGACACTTAATTACTAACAAATTTATAAATATCCTCAAACTAGCTCTTTCATCTATTATTGTCGTGTCGAGTCAATATCCATATTTTAACTAAAATACTACCAATTGTGATAATTTGTAGACATTATTTAATTATTTTTTTTTGTAATTTAATTTATTTCATTTTTTAATTTTTTTTTACTGTGATAAATGTTGCAATCCAATAAATTTCTTTGATATGGCAGTAGCTTAACAAATATTTGCGTTAAGAGGTAATTACACATACCTTCACATTCATGAACTTTTTCGTTTTGAATATCTGCAAATAAAATACTCAATGGGCGGGATACTCAATGGACCAATTTAGTTGAAGGGCTATCGAAAGGTGCGATAGGCTTCAATTTCATCAACGGGACAGGAGACAGGTAACAATAAAAATCTGATCTAGATTTCATAGCTACAAAAAGGTGGTAGTCCGGAAAACTCTTCCGCTGTAGCAGTTTAGCCAATGTGTAGATTTTAATGTAAGTAATGTTATTATATTTTATCGCCGAAATATTGTTGTTGCATCCGTACATAGGAAAATTTTGTTTTGGGATCAAAACAATATCTTGATTACATTTCGCTATATATATTTCGGTATTTTAGAATTTTTGCTACTCAATCACACAATAATAGTTGATTTAAAAAGAAGAAGAAGAAGCTTGTCGTATAGATAGGCAAAATTACTTGTTAAGACAGTCATACACGATACTTAATATCGTGAAATAATGCGTTCCCGTGGAGTAATATTACAACTTTAAACAAGAATAAAGGGTGCTCTGTCCGAGAACATTGAAATACCGTGGCGTTTAAGATGGCACTTGCAATCAATGGATGACGTTGCCCGAGCGAACTTTGTGCTTTAAAAATGCTACTGTAACCTTTTTCCAGCCCATACACTAAGGCGCAAGCCACACAGAAGAGAAGTGGGATGGGGACGCATCACAGTCGCGGCACCCTTGAATCAGTTTTCGTACTAAATGTATAGAAAGCGTCGCGCGCGATCCAAAGCAGAGAGAAGAGACGGGGCGGAAACGCGGCCTGCGAACAAATGACGCGGACTGCGAAGCGCTCCTGTCCCACCCACGTCTCTTCTGTATGGCTTGCGCCTAAGATTGTAAAGGTTTGGGTATAAAAATAGCCTACAATTATATTCTCAGACCTACCAAATGTAGACAACAAAATTAATAAAAATCGGTGAAGCCGTTTCGGAGGAGTTTGATAACAAACACTGTGTGTGACACGAGATTTTTAAACATTAATAGATATAAGTTTGTGAAGATGTTTGCAATTTTTATAACTTCTGAACTGGTTTCTAGATGAAATATGGTATGGAGACAGTTTGATTCCCAGGGAAAGACATGGGATAGTTTTATCCTAGCAAATTGCATAGTTCCAACGGGATAGCGATAAACGAATTCTTCGCAGACGGTATCCCGGGCAACTCACTTCGGTAACATTAATTCGATACAATCGTTTGGTGTAAATAAATAACAGCTTGTATTAAATTTCCTCCAAAAAAATTGCAATAATAACAATTTCCTGAAAAGTACTAGATAAAATACCGTCGAACAATCAATTAAAATTTTTACCTATTTGACAATAAATCACTACATAGTATAAAACAAAGTCGTTTCCCGTCTGTCTGTCCCTATGTAGGCTTAGATCTTTAAAACTACGCAACGGATTTTGATGCGGTTTTTTTAATAGATAGAGTGATTCAAGAGGAAGGTTCATATGTATAGTACATGCATTATTGGACCCGTGCGAAGCCGGGGCGGGTCGCTGTAGATAATAAATCATTCTGAGAGGAGGCCTGTGCCTTGGAGTGGGACGTATAAAGGCGGATGATGACAAAATACGCTAACAAAACACAGAAAAGAAATTAACACGGTCAGAATTAATTGGTTATGATTAAGTAAGCAAGTATTAAACAACTTTAACGAATCACAAGGCAACAAGCAAGGCAAGGGGGTCTGGCTTGGGACTAACTAATCTTAACCAATCAAGAAGCAGCGATTGCAGTAAGGCATAATTGACAAATTTAATGAAGACCGAAATTGAATTACGAAGTTCGTTTTTCGAAACTCTTTTCAGTCTCAGTCCAAAACTTCAATGTAATGTTTCGATACAGTAGCCAGTACCATAGCAATAGGCTATTAATTTAGTATGTTTATTAACCTTTTGTGATTTTGTTTCCGAAATTACAATTCCCGGATTAAAGTACACAAAAAAAAACATTTATTTCTCGTTTTCCTGAAATTCATTGACTGAAATTATATTTTTAAACATGTTAGAGACGTTTAAAATTATTATTGTTGATGTTTTATGACAAATGCTTCAACTGAGCTTACTGTTTCGATCTTATTACCTATAACATTAATACCATTAGCCTTAAAACAATTATTAAACATGAAAGTACTTCGTGAAGGAATCCACTAGCACGGAACAAGTTAATGAAGTTTCTTTATGCTAAGTGTAATTAAATAACCTCTTACCAACTTTATTTAAAAACAAAAGCATATCGCCACACTCCAAACAAATTTATCACAACCCTGTGATGAAACAATTAAACCGAGGAAAACTATATACAGCCAATCAACACGAAGTAATTAAAATAAACTCGTCATGGCCCCGACCGAATGGCCGCAGCGTTCATTTCACAATAGTTATTTTTATTATTTTATCCACAAAGCGATTGGACTATCACGATTTGTTTTTCAATTTCAGTACCGTGCCGGTAGTACAAATAAAATATGGGAATGGTAACAGTTTTAAATGTCATGAGGTCAATTAGCATAATATAGACCGCGATAACAGACTAAAATTTTAGATCTTTGAGAAGGTATTTCATGGATTTCTTTAAGATGATTACTTGACGACCGGATAGCCTAGATGTTAGAGAACCTAACTACGAAGCTTGAGGTCCCGGGTTCGATTCCCGGTCGGGCCAGACATTTGTGTGAATAATACGAATGTTTGTGCTCGAGTCCTGGGTGTTTAATATGTATTTAAGTATGTATCTATCTATATAAGTATGTTTATCCGTTGTCTAGTACCCATAGTACAAGCTTTGCTTAGTTTAGGACTAGGTCAATTGGTGTGAATTGTAGGTACCGTGATATTTTTTTTACTTATGGTTCTTCCCAGCTTATATACGTCCCACTGCAGGGCACGTGCCATCTCTCAGAATGAGAGAGCTTGGACCCTAATACCCACGCGAGCCCAGTGCGGATTAGGAAATTACACACCATCATCACACACATCATCATATCCTGGGTATCGATTCCGATTACAACTACCTCGGCGCTTAGCTTCATTCTGTTACGCGAAACGATTTCTTAATGACGCTTGTATACGTAGTTGGTTTGGGCTTTCAAAACCAAGCCAAACCAAGTGCGTTAGACAATAAGGCTGCTGGTGATATACGCATTTTTTATTTTATTCTTGTTTTATTTTTTCTATCATGCTGTTATGAAGAAATGTTTCTTTCTTTCTTTACAATTGAAACCTTTACCTTTCGCAAGTGTGTACAGGTATCCTCACGATGTATTCCTTCACCGTAAAGGGTGGTAATTTACGGTATGATATTTTTGAATCAGTTACCATGCTCTTATTATTTCTAAGCAACCTTTTTAGTATCACTATCACTAATTTTTTTTTAACTACGAACCTACTGTAGCTACCGCCATTCAAGTTACACCACGAAAACCCAACGGCCAATTTATTTGTTTCAACTATCATTTAATTGCCTTTTAATCAGTTTGTGGGTTAATTGGATTCTCTTAATTAATTATCCACTTAATTATCATCATCAAAAAACCACGGGCCCCAATGCCCTGTTCAAAATTGTACCGGAAAGTACCTACACACACCGGAAGTAACATTATGATAGGACAAAATACGAAAATATATTTGACACAACTCTATTCGTAAAACCGTTAGAGCATATCAGATATTTTTCCTATAGTTATATTATTGCTGGTACTGGTCATTGTATTGAGAACACATAAAACGATAAACACTGCATCAAATGCACAAAAGCGCTAAATCGATTTCAATATTTAACACAGATTTTCGCGCAGCTCCTTCGCAACTCTAACGTTTCTAAAGCATTCTATAGAACCAAACAATTGTGCCGAATAGATCGAAACTCTTAGCGCAAACATCATATGGTTTCCTGCCAGCCAGCTGCTGTCATTGTCAATGAACGAGCACACAGAGAAAAGAACAAACAAATGAACACTAACTTTGTTCAATCTACTTCAACAATCCCAAGGCAACGCTCACTGATTCAAAAGCATCTATCATACAGACTATAAAATCCATCTCCTACGCTGCCATAATTAGAGAGAGAAAACAAATCGTCGACTAATTTTGTCTGAAACAAAGAGTCAATTAAAATGGGAATTTCCTAGACTTTGTAGAATCGCTAAGCTAAGCGGTATGTCACTGACTTAATCTCAATTATTAAAGAGGGTTTTATGCAACTTTCACTTAGATGCTTTAGCTCCTATTCATCGTAGTTAAATAGTTTGAGTAAAGATTAACTTGTCGTTGAAAACTTCTCGGCTTTTGTGGGTACATTAAATAACCACTGCTCATTACAATGAATATGTATTTTGGTAAAATGTTTCAGCGATAGTAAGTGTAGTTTGATTAGCGATCGTGACTTTCAGCCGCAGTAGATATTGATATCATCCATTAGATACTATAGAGAGTATTTTTTTCTATACCGTAATAAGTCATCGTTCTTAAAATAATTAATACTCAAACTAACCTCTTGGAACTGATGTTAACACCATTCGTAAAGGTCCAATAGAACAAAAGACAATTTAAGTAAAAATAACATCTTTATTCGCGTAATACTTCAACAATTCTGTGAAAACGAGTCTACATATTTGAAAAGTTACGGTGACGTTTTTAAAAACCCTCTACCGTAACATTGAAAAATCTTCTCAAAAACTCTACATTTTTATAGTTATGGTGGCATAATATTGAATAACTTCTATAAAAACAGCGTAACAATCAAAATCCTTCAAACTCGCTGTATATTTCAAGAGTTATGGTGGTGCTATTTTGAAGATTTTTTTCTAAAAACGTCTCTAAGCATTTAAAAATTACAATGACGTAATAATGAAGTACCTTTATAAAACATTTCTATATATTTTAGGAAATACCCTCTAATAATGACGAGTAACTCCCCAAAAATTGCAAAAGACTATATCAGCTCAGTAATTGGAGTCAGGGCTGTCGCTCCGGGCCGACAAATACCGCCGAATCAATCATACCTGTCACTTGGGATAATTGGCAGTTGAGTTCGATTTACCACCCGATTTCGCGAAACAACGAAGCCTTTGACAATAATTAATAACCGATAAATCGTTTTGGGTTTTTGTTTACATTTTTATCATAATGGTTCTAGATTAAAACGGACCAAGTACGTATCGCGCACGGAGGGTTCCGTACAAATTTGTAGATATGTCAAAATGTACGTAGTGTGCCATCATTTTATATTGGTATGTCGGGACCCCCTTACAAAATTACATATGTATAATTTTCAGACGTTTTCGTATACTTATAGTAAAAGACAGTATTACTTGCCAAGTTCAAATATAGGTTTTTTATGCAGGTTTCCTCACAATGTTTTCATTAAAGTTCATGGTAAATTTCAAATGCACATTAATATGGACCTCCGCAAAGTAACGCCTGATTCAATAAATTATTCAAAGTGATGTGTGTGTGTGTGTGTGTGTGTTTGTTACTCCTTTACGCTAAAATTGGACGGATAAGTACAGATAAAATTTGGTAAGTATATAGAAAGCTAACACATGGGCTACTTTTCACCCGTTATTCACATGGAGTTATGGATGTCCTGTTATCCTTAATACAACGGAGATAAAGACTAGATTTAAGTTTTTGGAATTTCCTAGAGAGTTTAGCGAAATCCCGATATTTTAATTCAAATGTCAAATGTAATGGCAAATGAAGCGTGGCTTTTAAAATAATTTCACTTATTTATTATATTTGGTAATAACATATTCATGCTCATTAAGTTTCCCATTGCTGCAGGCGTAAAAAGCATGCCACGCGTCATTTACTTTAATTGTAACATTACAACCGAAATGTAATGTTTGTAGTGTAAGCCATTTAAAATGCACATTAAATTCGTATTAAAATTATGTTATTGTTACCGCTCACTGACTGACTAAAGTGGTTCCCATTTAGTCATCGTCATCGGACTTTAGGGGGCAAAATTTTATGGCAGGTTATTAGTTCCTACAGGGTAATTTTTTAATAAGTGCACAAATTTGAATATGTGATTCAGTGTCGTTAAAATAACAAATTTCATTATTTTTCGTTATAATCAGCCTATCGACACTTCATATAAAAAACACAATGTATGGAATTATGAACGTACTTTGTACCAACATTGAAAACTAAGACACTCTTGCCAAATAAAAGAGTTAGTTAATGTTCTGTCCTAATATACCAACCCCAACACCCTAATTTAGCCGCATTATACTTCACCTCATGTTGGCCAGCATGTGACGTACGCCATTGCCGCCATCAAGTCAAATCTGTCGCGTTGTGTTCTTATTTTCACTAAATTTATTAAAAAACTGCAATTAACTCCATAAACAGACATTATGGGTGGCAAATCTTTGCGAAAGTGTGAAATATGTGGTGTCCGGAGAGTGAGAAGGCTAAGTAAAGACATACTTTTGGCTAGATTTCCGCTTGACCCGAACAAGTAATTTTTAAGCTATTGCATAGTTTTGTATGTTTTTTTAGTTGTATAGGTAAATTTGAGTAAAAACAGCTTAAAACAGTGTTAATGATAGTCGCATTAACAGTAAATATTATGAGCCTATGTAATATTTAGCATTACCATATTTTCATATAACCATTACATAGTGCTGTGCTGAAGTTATCGATATTTTTTTATTTTATTTAAATTAATTAATTGTAATTACTTTCTGTTTCAGATTTCAACTGACTTCTGCCACGAGCTGGACATTTTATTATGGATCTGAGTTCTCAAGATTGTTGTTAATTAGTTGTTAATAAAGCTATACATACATATTTGTTGCAAATTGTGTGGTTATCGTAGCATATTCAACTTATTCATAAATCACTAGATTTTCAATAAAAATTTATTGATGTGTTATTTGTAATTATTTTCCTGGTAAAATGCAAAAAATATTACAAAGATCGATAAATATTAAGTAGTACCAAGTAGTACCTATTTAGGTAGGTATACCTAGGTACTACTTAATATTTATCGATATCGATGGCATAGTGCTACATCTCTAATGCCTTGACATTGACACTTTATGTTGGTATCTCTGACTGTCACTTTCAAGTTGGTAGAAACTACGTTCATAATTCAGTTTATGGCTTTGATGGAAGTGCCGTCTCTTTAAACGTAATGATTACTTGCTCAGTGGTTATAATATTAACCACTTGTTTTTTTTTGTTTTTTTATAGTAGGTAACTCGACCAATTATTGGATGAATTACTATGAACAACCCAAATTTCAAAATTTTCAAAAAAATCTTGAACAGATAATCGTGATCTATCAACCATATTGAATCACGTATCAAAATTTGTGCACTGATTAAAAAATTACCCTGTATATCGATAAACTCAATTATCGATGCTTTTCATATACTAGTGATTTCTCCAAGTTTTAATTCTAAAGATATTCTTGCTTGACCGATTCTTATGAAACTTTCTTATCTGTATTCGGTAGGTCTGAGAATAGGTCGAAGGCTACTTTTTATACCACCACTATTCTTCGCAGATGGAGTCGCGGGCAACAGCTAGTAATTTTATAATAACTTTAATTTTAATACTAGATGAAAAAACCCGCCTGTATAATTTCCGTTCCCATAGGAATTCTGGGAAAATATATATCCTATGTCACTCGCGGAACTGAGACGAATCTAATGACACCTCACACTTCAAAATCAATTGAGCCGTTTAGGCTGCAGGGCGTGCCAAATAATGATTCAATTCAAATTCAAATTCAAATTCAAAAATATTTAGTTCGAATATTAATAATGACACATTTAGGCACATCATCCATAGGTTTAGTAAAATAGGTATAGTCCATATTTAGACTAGTGTTAATAAAATAAAATAAAATAACATTACATTAAATTACATAAATTACACATAATAATGGGCGTGTATGAGACCTCATGCAGTGCCGCAACATTGGGGAATCCCACCTGCCAACTAAAACGTCCAGGATGGTGTTAGGGCTGCGGCGCAGGCGCGCCAGCAAGGAAGCGCAGCGCTTCCTTATGATGATACGTACATACATACATAAATAAATACGCTCGAAAAACAAAACCCTCCTTCGACAGTCGGGTGAAAAGCACAAAAATTAAGCAATACAAGAACTCAATTCTCTTCTTTATTGCAGGTGATACTGGACGGGTATTTTTTCTTTCATTTTCTTGTTTAATTTTGCATCTTTCACTAAAATTGACACGTCTGAACGCAAAGTGAAACAAAAATGCCGAATGGATTCATTAGTGAACCGATCCAACAATGTTGGATATTTTCATTCTGAATCATTCATTCCCACTCCGAATGAACGAAAAAAATGAACACATTCGACGCCATATTGAAAGAAACTATGGATGAATGTTCATTTCTAAGTCATTAAAGTTAAGCCGTGTCAACATGGCCTGAAAGAAAAATAAGCATTCACTCAAGTGAATATTCATTCAAGTGAACAGTCTGATATCAGCTTTTAACTATTTTATGGTGCAATGGTACCCATTACCCAGCTATCATTTAAAATGTACTATGTGTAAACTTTATCATATTTGTCTCCAAAATACCTATATACCTAAAAACCGGCTAAGTGCGAATTGGAAAGATGACAGTTCATTCAAAACATAAGACCAACGATAAGACTCTTCTTTTGTTATTATTCATCCAAATCTTCAACCATTCTCGAACGTTTTGCTTCTCGATACGTACGATGCATAAAGTTTCAAAGTAGATTACGGGATTGAAATGACGCAAAGTAGGCTCAAAGCCCGCCCGAATATAATATTAGATTTTATATTCAATAGGAGTTTCAGAAAGGCTCAGCCGTCGGCGAGGAAGGTGGATATTATTTTAAAAGTAAATAATAGCCGGGAAATAGGACGTAGAGAAATAGTCTCCATAAATTTACAATTGGGTTATTGGTAGCCTTGATAACAAAGGTTTGAGAAATTGGATATAGTTAATGCAATTCCATAACTTACTATTGAAACTATTATTAATTAAACTAGCTGTTGCCCGCGACTCCGTCTGCGAAGAACAGAGGCATAAAAAATAGCCTACAGCCTATATTCTCAGACCTACAAAATATAGAGAAAAAGTTTCATAAAAATCAGTGTAGCCGTTTCGGAGGAGTTCGATAACAAACACCGTGACACGAGATTTTATACATTAGAGAAGAAAGATAGTACTTAAACAAACGTATAACTACTTACAATCAATTTTAATTCTTGTTTTTTTGGGAATAATATTATTTAAAATCTCTTTGCTTTGTCTGGTTTAATTCTATCTATCGAACTAAAAAGTTAATGCAGCGAGCACTGGTACAAGTACAAGTAACTGTTCGGTACTTATACAAATCTCATCTCAGCCTATATAATATACGTGCCACTGCAGAGCACAGGCCTCCTCTCACAACGCGAGGCCTTAAATAAGTGTGTATCGATAATTGACTATTGTATTAAAAGTAACTAGACATTCTTTTAAAAGCTTTTTATTAACTTGCAATGTATGAATAAATGTATGTACGGGTCAAATCTTGGAAGTTGAATTTGACCCACTTCCAGTGGTCGGATCAACTTGAAATTTGGTATACTTATGTAAGTTGGATGACAATGTAAGTAACAGTCAGCGAAAAAGCTTGCATTGAAAATGAAATTTTTAACAAAAACTTATTTACTTCGAATTGCAGTCAACATTAAAAAAGTCAGTACCAAATCCTGTACTTTTAAAACAGGCATGTATCCGTAATCCTTTCACGAGTATACAATGACGCGTACCTAACCTCAAATTCAAAGCAACGTTTCCATTCCGCATGGCGTCGCAACCACTTGACACTCATTACTGCGAGGCTCAGTTTGGTGAAAGCCACACAAACACGCATGGCTTTACCCTACGTCCCAGTACAACATTGCTGAAGAGTCCACCAATGCCGTACAATGCTATTTTTAAAAAGACTTTTTATAAAATTGATATATTTTAAAGAAGTGAAAAAATTCATTAATTCGTCTGTGCTTTGGAAACACCACGGAAACACGATTAAACAGGCCCGATAGATTTTAATGCCAAAGTGAGCACTTACTTTGATTTTGAATCCAAAAATACTCCGTTATTTATTATGGCACAAATTACTAAGTCTGGTTTTCAAACAAAACGTAAAGAATATACCTATTGCTTCATTTTTCAAATATACATCGTAATTTTATTGTAAAAATTTAATTTGTGGTTTTTTGATGAGTAAAAGCTTGCGCCACGCCGAAGCCATATTGCTGGGCGGCATTGGTGGCCTCTTAAACAAGAGGGTTGTAAAAGGTACGCGAAAACTAGCCTTTTCATTTAAGCAGCGACAATGGTTCCCAAGCCTCAACTAAAACTATTTTGAGCAAAGACGAAACAAAATAAAAGGTATAACAAAATGGATTCAGAATATTTCGTCCGGTGTTTTAAGCAAGTGCAATTGAGCACCCTGCAAAGATTTTTCACCGGAGTTTTTCATTAAAGATGACTTCTTTGACACGTTACACATTGAACATTAGTTAAATGTAGGTACTAAACATTTGTGTTAAGCCAAACAATATGAGTTTGCAGTCTCACTCTTGAGTTTTTCGGAATTTATGCACAAAATTTCATTTGAAATTGACAATCAGCTTTTCGGTAATCGGAGTCATCGTGAGAAACGGTGTGTCTGAATTTAACACTCCACACTTGGCCCGCATGGAAACTACAGCCCCAGCTTTCTCATTCTGATATACTCGTATATTCTAAAGACGACGCCATCACTTGACGCCTTGACCTTGGTCTATAAGAATACACCAACTTTGTAGATTAGTTAGGCATGCAGCGGCGAAATAATTTACAAAGTGTGCGCTTTGCATAACTCTACGTACTTGAATATGCCATGAATCACAAACGTGTATAGTCAACAAAGTGGTCGTATATCAAACTGCATATTTCAGTGAAACTTTTAAAAACACACTGAGAATAAACGCCGAGAAGGAGACAGTATATCAAAGAGATTAAAATGTACGTTAAAAACTAAATTAAGTTTAATGGTAGGTACATGGGAAACAAGGTGAATAAGGGGCAAGATTAAACATGTAAGAGATTATAATAAAGAGAAACAAGATTTCCTATTCATAAAAAGTTACAAACTGTTATAAAATTTACCACGTTGTCTGTATGCGAAGGAAAAAAAATACGAAAATTAAGGTAACAGACAAAAAATTAACAAGCTCTTTATGGTTAAAAGGTTAAGTTAGTTAGAGAAAGTTAGTGAAGATTTTGGGATGTTTAGATATTTAGTTGTTTAATTGGTAAGACAGCCAGGTTGGGGCACATACCCGGGAGACGTGGGTTCGAATCCCGCCGGCGCACCCGAAAAATTTTTTCGCTTTTAAATAATCTTAGATTCGGTGAGCAGCCGTATTGCTAATAAAAATAAATAATATTTGAATAAAATAGATGTGGTACATCATTTCTTTCGCATTTCCAATTAAATTTAGAACGTAGGAGTCATAGCTTCTAATAGTTGTGATGGATGTTACCACACGCCACTGTTGGCGTATGTAAGCGATTAACATTTTCGGGGAAGTCGGTTGGGAGCGACGTGGTTCAATTGGTAGAACACCCAGGCTGGGGCGCATACCCGGGAGACGTGGGTTCGAATCCCGCCGGCGCACCCGAAAAACTTTTTCGCTTTTAAATAATCTTAGATTCGGTGGGCAGCCGTATTGCTAATAAAAATAAATAATATTTGAATTATTTTCTTAACTAATAATCCAATCCAGGTCAACCTCTCAACTTTAATCCAGGCAGAGTAGTCGTTACTTGCACTGGGCTGACAAGTTATCAAATAATTTATTGAACCAGACGTTACTTAGCAGAGGTTCATATCAATGAACTGAAACAATTACTTTGCTCACCCGCGATCTTAACAAAACAAAACGTGCGAAAATATTCATCGGCCAGCACACAATTTTTCTGCTTTTGATTGTAGTAAATTAATAAAATTCAGAACGCAATAGCTACGCGAAATCTACCTAAGTTGTATGTTGTTCGGTACGGAGTTGTACCTCTATTGCTTAATGAACAGTGCAGTGCAATGAGTGAGCAAGTACAAGCTTGCTCTCATTTGATACGCTTCCAAACAAGTTGGAATCATCCCCGGAGTGTAAATGTGATTTTCACGTCTGGTAGAATTAAATTTGAGGGCCAAATGAGAAGTTTGTGTCCATTACGGAGATAGAATAGGAATAAAATCGCTATATTCAACCATTTTTTGGTACGAGCCACGAATGTGTTGTAAGAATGGTATAGGGGGCCACAGCGTTGTTTTTCAATAGCATTGAAGGTCGAAATGGTCGAAAATTTATAAAAAATATATATAAAAGCTCGGCTGGCCTCACCTGGCTCGTTGGGTACCATTTTAGTCTTGATTTCACGGATATATAAGGCAATACTTACGGGGGCAATAGATATACTAGAGGGACGGGGGGGAGGGAGATAGATGATATCATATAAAGTGAACTTAAGTATTTGCCACCATCATATATTTTTGTCGTTATAAAATTATCTCACAAATACCTACCTAACCTATTTTACCATACCCACGTCTAGATTTTTAGATTAAAATTCGTTTGAAGTGCGTCAGACAGCCAAACACACAGACATATTATAAGTAGTTATCTACTAAATGAAACATGTTATGTCTTGCTGTATTTAGGTATCGTAGGTACTTAAATGAAAGTCAAAATATTATTAAGATGACACCCTACCTCCTTTTTCAGGGAGAGTTGTTTTTTCGGTATCTGGCAAATGTCAATGTCAAAGTGAAAGATACAAACACCTGAGAAGAAATTCAATGATTTTACTATGTGCGAAGTTCCCTTTCCTATTTAACATAGTCATTTACCATAGTTAATTAGTCTTAGTATGTCGCTACTGGCACTATTTCATTGAGTGAGAGATGTAGGTATAGAACACGACTCGTGAGAGTTGTGTTCTGATTTTGCTGTGCTGTTTACACTTTTTCGTAAAATGTTGTATTGTAAATTAAGTGAGTTTTCTTTTTATACTTAATCCTTTTGTGGTCGTGTATTGTTAATGAAATTGTAATCTGTTTTTTTAGTTATAATGACTTTGGGTCAAGTTTTTCACGGCGCATTCTACTTGTAGAATAATTAAAAAGCCATTTTAAAGAGCCCTTAACTTATTTACTTACAGAAATAAACCTTTGATTTGATTTGTTCCCAATCCGCACTGAGCCCGCGTGAGAACTACGACCCAAGCACTCTCATTCTGCGAGGAGCCCTGTGCCCTACAGTAAGACTTATATAGGCTGAAATGATGATGAATTTAAGATACAAATAAACGAATAGCAACTTACAGAAGCTTAACAAGTATTTATAAAGGGATTAGATGATAAGATAATCGAATGCGATTGAGTGAGACGTGATAATTTTGTATGCAAAGGAGAGGAACCGTTTAACTCGTAAGCCGCAAATATACAATCTATTATGTATTCATTAACGGTGTTGTGGGTATCAGCTTAGAGTTTAATGATCACTTACAGATAGATATAATTTAAACTAAGAGCTCTCCTTTTCTTTTCTGTGACGATTTCTATACTTAGTTTTGATAAAAGTCTCTTGATTATGAGATTGTATTGTAAATTATTTACGTTATAAAACTATCTATCATAATTATTTTTGACCTCATGAGACGTTTCACAGATGCTGCATGTACCTAAGTTAAAAAATGCAACTTTCCTCAGAATATTTTGCAATAAAAATCACCGTAAAAACTGCGTCAAACAAAAAATGATGGAGGCGTTACTTTACCCAGGTTATTATCAATGTACTAACTTTTATCTTTCTACTCCATTACCACAAGTGCAAGATAGCTGCATCTATGCGAAAGTTATAGTCATGCAGAAACTCGCCTTAATCCATTCCCACTATTTCCCACATATTATTATATCCACATAGGTACACAGACTGAATTATCACAACCTCCACACAATAATTTAACGCGTTGAGTTAATTTTATAGTTGAGCTTATGTGTGATTTTTTGGATTTTTCGGGAAACTTTTATGGTTTTTTTGGGCAATTTTCTGCATGAAAAAAAAACACATAAGCGGCATGTCGCATAGACGGTATTGTTGATTGAGGTAAAAAAATACTATGCATAAATAAGAAAAAAAATATTTATAATTTTAATATGTACATCTAAAATTAATTAAGGCAATGTGACATGAAAACTATCTAAACCGCAAGCTTTTTGCGGAACGATTACGATTTTTTCGCAAAATGTTTTATAACCAGCTTATCCGTAAACAAGGACGTTGTAAAAATACCCTTGTTATAAAAACACACAATGTTTTATTTATTGACCTTCCATTATGTAATGAACTAAAACAATTACTTTGCTCACCCGCGACCTTAAAGGTCGCGGGTGAGCAAAGTAATTGTTTTAGTTCATTAATATGGACCTCCGCAAAGTAACGCCTGATTCAATAAATTATTCCATTATGTACTTAAAGCCTTGCCAAGTGAACACAATATTGACATTGTAATAAATCAAAATCAACCCTCTTTGAAATTATTGCGTGGGAAAACTCTTATTTATTTACGCTGTCTCACATCGTAAAGTTGAATGAGTGAAATAAACCAATTACCTTGCTACTTCGGTAGCATGCGTGCATGAAAGCTAGCTATGTCTTTATTATTAATCGATCAAGTTATTAAAAAACCGACCAAGGGCGTTTTGGACTGCTTGCAGTAAATACGACCGCTTTGGCTTAGTTGGTAGTGACCCTGCCTACGAAGCAAGAGGTCCTGGGTTCGAATCCCGGTAAAGGCATTTATTTGTGTGATGAGCACGAATATTTATTCCTGAGTCATGGATGTTTTCTATGTATTTAAGTATTTATTTATCTATATAAGTATGTTTATCGTCGTCTAGTACCCATAGTACAAGCTTTGCTTAGTTTGGGACTAGGTCGATTTGTGTAAGATTGTCCCCTAATATATATATATTTTTTTTTATAGTGTATCTACGACCAATATTCCATATTCAGTTTTGATTAAAACATAATAATAATTATAAATATCACATGAAAATTCACACCAATTTTATTGACCTAGTCCCAAAGTAAGCTATACTATTTAAAAAAACCGGTTGTCTGTAAATTCGGTTTACGGACGATAGTTTAACGTGGCAACGTCATAACAAAACATTCAAAAAACAAAAATGTAACCAGGCGGTCACTCATCCAAGTACTGACCGCGCCCGACGTTGCTTAACCTCAATGAAGTGGCGATCGGACGAGAACCGGTGTTTTGTCAAATATCTTGAAAACGGTGCATCCTGCGGCAAAATCAATGAAATTTTCATCCCCCCTTTGAAACTCCCACAATCCCTCCCCCCAACCCCCCCTCCTCAACCCCCCTCAAACAAGATGAAACTAAAGAGTTCCATTTTTTTGCTATTTTAGTGCGGAACAATCTTGTCGAACTTCAACTAACTCATTCAATATTCAATGCTCAACAAATAACACGCAGATTAAAAATAACAATTCACTGCAAACTCGGTATGAAGATAGCGAACGCCAAGTCACCAAGATGCAGTATGGCGGCCCGCCAAGGCAATAACATTTTCAACCCACATAACAACACTTGGCATCAAAAGCTTGACTACTATTCGCTAGATAACCGATTGTTATAGAACATTGTATGTTGCTATACCTCGTAAGTGATAGTGTATTCTCAATTGTTTTGTTTACTCTGAGCAATCGTAAATGTTTATGTTTTTTACTCAAGAGTTGCCGTATTTGCTGAAGTGCAAATGGCAACATTTAGTTATTTAAATCTTGGAAAACGCCACTTAAAAAGCCGTAGTAGACTACTGGTTTGAACATATGGCCTTTCAAGAAAAGGATCATGTGTTCAAGCCCGGGCTTGCACCTCTGTATTTTTTAAGTTTATGTACGAAAATACATTTGTAATTATTCAATGGCTTCGGTTCGGTTTCTGTAAAGGAAATCATCTTGAAGATAAACCTGCATACATCTGCGAACCAAATCCATGCTTTGTGTAAAGTGCCCGATCCGCATTGGACTCGCGTGAGAACTACAGCCTGCGCCCTCTCATTTTGAGACCTGTGCCCAGCCACTGCTCATTGCGTCTCACTAGACGTATGTACTAGGGGCGTTCAATAAAAAGTGAGAATGAGTATGTTATAAACAACTTTTACTAAATGTCATTTATATTTTTCGACATAGTCACCTTTTAGCACAATACACTTAGTATATCTTTTTTCTAAACTTAAAATTCCATTTTTAAAAAAGGTCTCATCTTGAGTACTTAAAAAATCTTGTACTGCAGCGACTACCACGTCGTCGTCTTCAAATTTCTGGCCTCTCAGGTATTGTTTCAATCTCTGAAATAGGTAGAAATCACTGGGAGCGAGATCTGGTGAATACGGAGGATGCTTAAGGATATCGAACCCAGCATCACAAATTACAGCCATTGCAACGGCGGACTTGTGTGCCGGGGCATTGTCCTGGTGGAACAGCACAACTTTCGAGAGTTTACCTCGCCGTTTTTCGCGGATCTCATTGCGCAATGTTGCTATTTGTTTGGCGTATAAAGTGCCCGTAATAGTGGCTCCATGCTCGAGATACTCAATCATTAATACCCCTTTACCATCCCAAAAAACAGAGCCCATGACCTTACCGGCAGATGGGCTCACCTTGAATTTCTTCGGAGGGTGAGATGATGGCCTTTTCCATGTCATAGACTGCAGTTTCGTTTCAGGGTCGTAATGATGGAGCCATGTTTTGTCCATTGTTATAAATCGCGCCAAAAAAAGTTCCCGGTCTTGCTGCATCAGGTTCAAAGCTTCTTGACAAAACTCTAGTCTAGTTTGTTTTTGCGTGTGAGTAAGCATTCTTGGTACCCAACGCGCAGATACCTTTTTCATACCCAAGCGTTCATGTAAAATATTACGCTCCCCGTTGAAATCTTTACATTTTCAGCAATAAAACGAACTGTGACACGACGATCCGCCAAACTGAGTTTTCGACTTTTTTCACAATTTCTTCAGTTACTGCTGTAGTAGGGCGTCCGGAGCGGGGGTCGTCCATTGTCGATGTTCTTCCACGTCTAAATTCGGCGCACCAACGTGCGACTGTCGAATACGGAGGATTAGACCCTAAAGTGTCCCGCAAATCCAAATTGACTTGGTCCGTAGAAAAATTTTTCAAATACAAGTATTTGATAACGGCGCGCAGTTCAATTTTTTCCATTTTCGCTAACGTACTCAATAGCATTGCAAAGAAATTACCGTATATTTTTTTAAACAAAAGACAGTTAGTTTTTTTTTCATAGCAATCAGCTAGATAGATTAGCTTTACCGGCCAGTTCGGCCAGTCGGTAATTTCGTAATATTAAAAGAGTTTGCATCTCATTCTCACTTTATATTGAACGCCCCTCGTATGAGGCTGAAGATGACTGAATGAACACCTAAATCTGAAAAAATATTTTTCTTAGTTTAGCTTTTTTTACCTTGAGTGGCGCGATTTAGATGGCAGGGAATGATATTAAATTTCACATTTCAAATGCGTCATGAAACGCCTGGAGCTAAACTAACCGTTACCCGCTGCGTCGTTCGCGTAAACCATTAGATCTAGCAGTCGAATTGAAATTCTGGGAGTCTACTAAATTCCCAAAAGAATTCCCAAAAATTAGATCATGTTTCATTTATGTACGTTGTATGATGAACATCTGCGCAAAATTTCATGTCTGTAGACTAACGGTTTGGATTACAGAATTTTATCCCGATTTTGTCGGGATTAAAAGTAGCTTACCTATGTTATGTGTTATCCCAAACATCTAGCTATCTAAATATCAAACATCGTCCACATCCGTGCAACCGTATTTCTGTGGAGGAAGTAACAAACATGCACGCAAACAAGCTTGCAAGCACGTACGCACGCGCGCACAGACGCATGCACACAAGTACGCACGCTGGGACGCACACTCGCACGCACGCACACTCGCACTTCCGCATGTATGCACATATTCACAAACTTTAGGATTTAAAATTAATATTTAGTAGGATTGCATTACACGAGGCGCGCGAGCTCCATAAAAAGATCATTTCCTAGCTTTAAAGCACGCACGAGCTACCTAATACACATCTAATAAGATAACTTGATTCTATGATAATCATCAAACACACACAAACATTATATTATATTATATTGTTAGCACGTACTAAGGTAGCAACTTATTTTTCTTTAATTATATCGCATTACTCTAACAAGCAAGTCGTGTTTCTATATATAAACTTGAACCTTACTACATGAATATAGTGTATTCCCAAAGAATATTTAACCACTAACAAGCTGTATGAAAATGTAGCTACGAGTATAATATTCGATACATAAAACTTAGTTTATATTTAAAATGTTTCTAATAGTCATGTTCAGAACATTAAATTTGCAAAAGAATAAAAGGCATTAAATATATCCTTTGCGCTTGCATTACAAATTATATGTGCGAGGAAATAGTTAAACAAGTAGGTACATACAGCTATAAGTAATTTGGTAAATAACGCGGCGTTTTTAGGGTTCCGTACCTCAAAAGGAAAAAACGGAACCCTTATAGGATCACTTTGTTGTCCGTCCGTCTGTCCGTGAAGACCCTTTTTCTCAGGAACGCGTAAAGGTACCTAGCTGAAATTTATATCCAATACTCAAATCTACTTACTGTCCCTTGGAGCTGTGAAAAAATCAAACTTCTAAGCCAACGCAATCAAAAGATACAGCCGTCTATGCTGCAAATTTGCGCAAATTTTCGAAACTCGCAAGGGAATCAAAATCTACAGGGTACTTCCCGTGAACTCAGAATCTTGAAATTTGGTACAAAGCAACGTATTATAGCACAGATAAAGGAAAAATTGCGAAAAGCATAAATTTTTAACGCAATCAAAAGATACAGCCGTTTATGCCGCAAATTTCCGCAAATTGTCGACACTCGCAAGGGAATCAAAACCTACAGGGTACTTCCCGTGAACTCAGAATCTTGAAATTTGGTACGAAGCAAGGTAAAATTAATTAATTAATTAATTAATTAAAATAGATAAAGGAAAAATTGCGAAAAGCATAAATTTTTTTGTCTGTCTGTCTATATCACTAACCAATCTACAATGATCCCACACTGCGCACATTTTGCTTGTGAGCAGGGGTCTGATAAGACTGGATGTTCATATATACATATAAATTTGTACGGAACCCTCGCACTTGGCCGCACTTGGACGGTTTTTTTACTAAGCTGAAACCGTATTGCCGGATTATACTAATGTAGGTAACTGCTTTGATGACAAAAAATGTATTTTGTAAACAATATAAATACTAATAAATATCTTCTTTTTACTTACTAATTGCGAGTAATAACGCTCTATTAACATTAACCGAGACTTATGAGTAAATCTTTCATTGTCAGACTAAGAAAAACAAACGCCATCAATTCCTTTAATGATATTTCATTTGCGTTCGTTATTTTGAACGTGACAAATCCAGGCACCATTATTTTTCATCTTTGTAGGCAAATCTTAAGAAATAGTATATTACTGCAGAGGCCGTGAAGTAAGGGATTGCTGGACGTGATTGGGGTAGACGGCCGAGTCGTAGGTCCCTGTTCCGACCGAGGATTGTATAGTGCTTTTCTCAAACAATGTGAGGAAATATTAAAATTAAAATAACTACTAGGTAATCAAGTAAATAATAGTTAATTTACCGCCTCTTTTATTTTTTAAACATGCCATTTGAACGAGCTATTAACCTCATGTTTAACCGCACATAAATATAGTAACATACATCTTTTTTTAATGTTGCATTTATGCACAACATTATTTTGAGGAACGAAAATGTTTATGAAATTTCTGAGATCAATTTATCACTTAATGTTAATATTAAACTTAGCGATATTGTCGCCTTCACTAATGTTTGGTAACACAAGGAATCAGAGTAATATCACAAATATGATAAATATGTAAACCACATTGGCAAAATTGTTAAACACTGCATCACAATCAAACAAAATATCAATAGCTCTCGAAGCCTCGAAGCCAAAAATAAGGATCGAGGAAAATGAGGTCGTGCAAGGTATCTTGATGGACGATTTGCTAAACTGCAATTCACAAAAACATTTGTTTTGTATTATTTTAATGCTAAGCGGTCTTTTAAAATTATTACTTGTAAAAATAACACTCAAAACTCATCCAAATTCCTCTTATCATTTTAAAGCAATTTCAATTCAAAACGTTTTCATCAAAATATGTTCAAGTGGTGCACCTATGCTAGGTATCACATCAGTATTAGCAACTGTCCTATCTTTTCTATGGATAGCACATTTTTTGTCTTTATGTCCAGTCGACTACAAAAAAATCGATACGGCCAAAATTACAAAAATATGTATACACGACCTTAATGTTAAGTCAATAAAGGTATATTTGGCGGTATCGATCTTTTTGTAGTCGACTGTCCAGTTTCTGATTTCTTGTGAGTAGTCTTTATTTGGGAAGCTATTGACACATTCCTCTTTTTGGTCCCGCACGTCTTACACACGCACACTTTATCATCACTACTGTCACTTTTTTTTGCAATAACTACACTATCTTTACTACGTTGTTTTTTATTATTTTTTACTACTTAATTTTTCCTTTTTCAGTTCAATGTTAGTAAGCAAATTGAAAAAGTTAGAATAATGGTTTTTCATACTTACTTTTTTTGCTAGGCCAAGAAGTAATTATAGGGAGCCATAAACAGGAAACTTCATATCTTCATTTCGTGATATTAATGCATACATTTCCGAGCACGTTTGAGAAAACATTGTAACAATATGAATGTATCCTGATCAAAAAAAACTTGAACACTTCTGAGACATGCGTAAAAAGACAACTTTCTTTAAACGAACATGTGTTAATATTTTATAAACGGTTGTCTAAGATTTTGTGGTGGCACGGAATGATTTTATTGTGAGTACGCCATAAACGCTCTTTTTTTAAGGAGCAAACTACCCGCAACAAATGTAAGGTATCACAAAATTAATCTCGTATATTACGTCCAGTTGTTAAACAACTTAAACGAACACTCTTGTAAAGATTTTACACTGAAAATGTACATTCAAAATTACATCACTCTTTGAATATCGACTAAATGTGCGTACACCTGCTGAAACATTTTGTTACCTCAAAAAATCACAAAGGGAAGATAAGTACCACCAGAAACCTAATTGAAAAATAAAAAAATAAATAATACCTACTGGTACATAATACAACTCTGATTATCTGTTAATTTTATGTGTTTTATGTACAATAAAGAATTTAAAACATATGAGATGTATGGCTTATAAAATAAATGAGATTATAAAAAAAATAAAAATAAAAGAATTTAATACATAATCTAATAAAAAAGAGACGACAGCAAAATTAGTAATGGGACAGGGGAGGGGGGCTGGTGCAAATTCTTTTTCACAACATAATCCCTGCTCCGTCTTCGCATTCGAAGGTCTTAATATTCTTGGTCTTATTGTTCTTATTTTTTTTTTTTAATAGGTCTTCTATTGCCTCTCACCCTCATGGAGACAGCTCGTATTACGTATTACTGAGATTTGTACTTTGACTTTTAACCAAATAATGATTTGTGAGTACGGTTTTCCCCATTTGGTGTTTAATACGACTCTGTTAAGACGGTACGATGGCTGAGAGACTTTTGAGAAATAGGTATTTTAATGAAATATCGCTGTCTCGCCCGAACCCCTGCATGTCAGTACAGCAAGAGCGGGACAAATGCAGCTCAGACCGTTAATAGGCGCGTAAAATTGATCAAAACAGCATTTCGTAATCCCCTGTTTTCTTCTCGAAAACTGGACCAATAAAATTATTTTTTTCAAAAATAATTAGAGGACAAATTTAGCTATGCCCCTATGTTTTCCTTTTTTTATTTATGTGAGGTATTCTTTTCTGATGAGTGTCTGAATATGACGTTGAAATTGGGCAATTTTTTCAGTTTTGGAAACCTCATATTTCTTATGTTAATTTAAATATGGAAAAAAACGAAACATAGGGGCATAGCTATGGTAGATACAGATTACACAGTAAAAAAAATTTGGCTCTAAATCCATTATCCAGAGAGGAAACAGGGGATTACGTTTGTATGGAGAAATGGTGCGCATCGTATCCTCTTAATCTTGTTCTATTACCGTGTTGCGATTGTTTTGCGATGACCTGACCTAGCTATAGTAATAATATTGATATGACGTCTTGTGTTGTTGTAAATAAATGAATTTCTTTCTTTCTAAATATTCTTGAAAGGATATATGTACTCAGTTGCACTTACCCAACCACACGCTAAAACGAACCAGAATAATTTTGTTATCACAAGCGTAACGATCCGTAACGGATCCGTATTATATATGACTAGCTATTACCCGCGACTTTGGTCCGTGCACAAATAAAATTTATGGTCAAGTCCCGATCTCTATCCCGCGGCATATTTTTAAAAAATCCCTTTTTGAAGTGAAACTTCTAATGAGACTTCCCACAAGCGTTGCGTTAAATACGCAACGCAACGCAAGTTAACGTTTACGAGATGTTTGCGAGAGGGGTGAGGTGAGGGGGGGGTTAGGGGTGTGGGGGGGGGGGGTGCGGAGGGGTGGGGGTAAGGGGGAGGGGGGCGGGGGTTTCAAAAGGGGGATGAAAATTTCATTGATTTTGCCGTAGGATGCACCGTTTTCAAGATATTTGACAAAAACACCGGTTCTCGTCCGATCACCGAAGTTAAGCAACGTCGGGCGCGGTCAGTACTTGGATGGGTGACCGCCTGGTTTTTTTATTTTTTATTATGAAATTTCACTTCTTCTGCGCGGAGGGACTCCACGCACTATTTTAATGCAACTCTATGATCAGAAAGGAATGGTTACGTAAATAGGGTCCCATTGAATTGAATATAAATCTAATGTATAAAAATCTCGTGTCACGGTGTTTGTTATCGAACTCCTCCGAAACCGCTTGACCGATTTTTATGAAACTTTTTGTCTGTATTCGGTAGGCCTGAGAATAAAAGGTCGTAGGCTATTCTTTGTATACCCACTCCTGTTCTTCGCAGATGGAGTCGCGGGCAACAGCTAGTCTAATATATAAAAATCTCGTGTCGTGGTGTTGGCTTGACCGATATTTGTGAAACTTTTTTCTCTATAGGTACTCAGTAGATCTGAGGATAGGTCGTAGGCTATTTTTCTTCGCAGATGGAGTCGCGGGCAACAGCTAGTAATAATATATATCTTGTGTTATTCAAAAATTCTATAATCAGTTTTTTTACTGCTTAATCACTACATACCAAATTTGAAGTCTAATAATTAGGTAGAGTTGCGGAGATAGGGCCATTTTGAAGCAAAAAATCCCTTTCTAATGTATGTACTTCTATATGTGCCAAATTTCATGTATTTAGCTTCAGTAATTTGGGTTCTGCGTTGATGTAATTAGTCAATCAATAAGTCAGTCAGGAGTTTTAAATTTTAAGTATGTAGAAGTGTGTAACGATATTTAAACACTTCTTTTTGTGCATGTCACACACGGCATACTAAGAATAACTCTTACCTAAATACTTACGTACGATAAGACGTATTCTTGGTAAATTTAATTTCCTTTCTGAAGCCTAAGCTTAAATGTAACTCAATTATTAACGCTGTAAACATTTCGCCCACGCTTTCGCGTATCTGAAAATTGAAATTTCTCATTTTACAGACCACGGGCAAAGTTGGTAGCGATGTGTCCTCTTCACACCATTACGTTAGTAATGGGCGATAAAATTAATGCAACTTTTTTAATAACTTTGATCAATAGCTTAATTATGGTAAGTACTTTAATGGAGCCGTGTCCGCTGTAACATGCATCTCAATTAAAAACTAAATGGCACGTTAGGTCGTATTTTTTTAAACCAAATGAATTAACGTTTGAAATGAGTTAACCTTTTTCTGGAGAGAAAAATGCGCTGTGGTAAAATTTCTATGGCGTAAGAATAAAATTTTATTTAATTTGAAATTCGGGATAGTTATTTGTTAATAGGTAGTCATAATTTTTGTCTTATACTAAAAAATGAGCTAAAATTTATGTATTACTACCTGTTACCCGCGATTTTTTTCTGCGAAGAAATTGTTCATCGCTAACCCACGGGAACTATGACATTTTCCAGGATAAAAACTACCCTATGTCCTTTCCAGGGTCTCAAAGTATCTCCATACCAAATTTCATCTTAATTGATTCAGCGGTCTAAGCGTGAAGAGATAACAGACAGACAAACAAACTTTCGCATTTATAATACTATACTATTAGAGAGAGAGAGAGAGAGAGAGAGAGAGAGAGATGTTTATTTACACATATTCGATACACAGGAAATACAGTTGACAGGAAAAGATACAAAAAAAATCATCGAATAGTATAAATTGGGCCCCACTCAGCATAATGTTGCGGCAAACCACAACGCTGTTTTTCAGTGGGACCCATTTAAAAACTAAACACAAAAAAAACAAACAACACATTGAGATGACACGAACGCCAGCGCAAAGTGAAGTTCGCAACAAAAACTAGATAGAACTACACACTACAACTACTAGACAACTAGATATTGTATATTATGAACTAGTATGGATAAAACGTGATACCTTTTGCCTCTAATGATCAAGAAACTTCCGTCTCGTACAACAAATCTGTTACCAAAACCGTTACAAATAAACTCGTATGAAAATATATTTCGTCACATTCATAGAAAAAGCGGAGGGGTTATGGGCCTCCCAGGATTATATCCAATAAGTAGGCGGATCACGTCGCAGACATTCACTGCGGTGGGTTCATCCCTCACATAATACATTACATCGTTATATCCCAACACATAAACAATGGCGATGTATACTGCCAGGACTGTCGGGTTTTTTGACAGGTAAATCTTGGGGGTCAATCTTTTTCTTTGATATTTTGGGGATTCATCACGTTAACCTCATGGAGATGGGTTATAGCAGCGTAAGAAACTAAAGTTGTCTTTCCTATGGACATAAAGTTAGCAAACTAAAGATTTGTTTAATAGGGCCGAATGTTGGCCAGGCGTCCCAAATGCCGATGAGACTTCACTAAAAATATTGGCTACTAGCTGTTACCCGCGACTCTGCAGAGAATACGTTTATCGCTCTCCCACGGGAACTAAGTATGCAATTTTCCGCGATAAAAACTATTGTTCATCACACTTGCTCGTCAATGGTATTATTCCATGCCTGTATGGATAATGGCCTAAATTGTTCTTAATGGAGTTAAGGATTTACGTACAGTTTTTCCTCCCAAGGGTGTTCTAACTTTAGTTTTAAAATTAGTAAACAAGTTAGTTGGTATGTCATTTCAGACTAAGGAGGTTTAAGTCAGCCAACGCTTTATTTATATGTTTAAAATTTAGCTATAACCCAATTTTATAACACAAAACTTATCTACGCTTCATGAAACTTCGTCATTTTTAGATTTTAAATTTGTATCAAATAGTTTTGCAATAATTTTAGTAAGTATTTTTTAACATTTTGGCAGAATCTGGCCGTATGGCCATTTGAATTCTAAACACAGTTTACAATTTATCTATGTAAGATGACCCGAAAAAATTGGCAATCTGTATTAGCGGGTAGACATTATTTATTCAATTTAAGTGTTTAGAGACAAAATAATTTTATTTTTGGATTTTTTTCCCTTGCAGTGTGATGAAAATCATTGTATGTATCACGGGCAGTAAGGGGATTACAAACTCGAGTCATTAAAAACCCTCCGCCTTCGGCGTCGGGCTTCTAGTAGTCTCTTGTTATTAATCCCCTACTTACGGCCCTTGATATACAAAGTACTATTGTGTCCTTTGCAGTGATTTTAACTATCTCCGTATTAAATTTCATCTAAATCAGTTCAGCGGTTTAAGCATGAAGAGGTAACAAGCACACAGATGGACAGAGTTATTTTTGCGTTAATAATATTTGACATAGTTATTTAGAAACAGATACTTGGCAATAAAATTAGGATATAAATTACATGACTAAGGGGCTGTTTCACCACCCATTGATAATTTTAACTGACTTATAAAATGTGATGCCGTCTCCGTCTATTCTAACAAAACAAACAGAGACGGCATCACATTTATCCGTCAAATAAATTTGATCAATGGATGGTAAAACAGGGGGTAAATCGCGGGAGCCTAGAGGTTTGACTTACATTATTACTTACATTTTTGCCTCTCAAGCAGAAGATCGTGTGTTCCAGCTTGGCCTCGCACCTCTAAGTTTTTCGTAATTTATTAGCGTAATTATATGTATATTTGAAACTTGTCAAAGACTTTTACGGTGAAGGCAAACATCCTGTGGAAACGTTGTGCACACCTGCGAAGAAGTTCATTGGTGAGTGTAAAGTTCACAATCCGCACTAAACTCGTGTGGGAACTACGGCTCAAGACTTCTAATTCTGAAAAGAGGCCTATTCCTTGATGTTGATGATAAATTACATAACAGTATTTTACTTAATAAGGCACCTCTGACATCATAACAATGCACACACTTTTCCTTCCACGCGGCGCCATTAATAATAATTTTCTATTTCTTTACTAAATATAAACGTATAAAGAACATAAAAATTGAGGTAAAGTGTGACAAATTATTATGTCCGCGACACAAAAAGCCAGGAGGGCAATTACGATGGCGAATTTGTCAAAATTAAGGACTTGTGCAAATAAATGGATCATTTTTAACCTACTTCATAATAGACCCCTGAATATCCCATTGTGTTTCGGGATAAAAGGTGACTCGGATAATGGCATTAAAATGTTTTAAATCCAATTGCGAACTTCTTTGTGTCGAACGCTTCTGAATTTATAATTGTGATGGAGATGACACCTAATTTGATAAATTGTGACGTGTAAGTACCTGAGGGCTGTGTGACGAGAGGAATGTTTGATTGGAAACTCTGTATCAAAGATAAAATATAAATTAGAAATTTTAAAAACCTTAACGCAATTTGGTCGCTCATAATATTATATGTTTTAAAGTAAAATATCCCTAAGACCCCTTCCGCAACTAACAAAAGAGCTGATAACTTTGAAACGGCTGAACCAATTTTAATGGCACATGTCTAAGAACCATCGCCGAGAATCCTGTTTTCAAATAAAGAAAACCGCATCTAAATCGGTTCACCCGTTTAAGAGCTATGATGCCGCAGACAGCAGACATACACACATAGCGGTCAAACTTATAACACCCCTCTTTTTGTGTCGGGGGTTAAAAATGAAAGGTATACGGAAAGAACATGTCTAGTCACCTTTTTCGAAAAATGAGATTTTAATCCCAAAAAGTAGACCTCGCAAAGTACTAAAACGCACCATTGGATTAAATATAAATATCTGAAAATAGAATACATACTTTTACTTTTAAAGAAATGGTTACCATAGTAATTGTTCGTGATGACTAACTTTCAAACGACTAGGTATAACTCAAAAAGATGCTCAGGTGAATAGACAGTCATGTTCTTTCCGTGTACCTTTCAAATATACTTACACTAGCTTTTGCCCGCGACTCCGTCCGCGTGGAATTATTTTTTTATCCAATTTGCTTTTTCATCAATTATGGCTCTCCTTAGTTCCTTGATATAAAAAAATTACCAATTAAATTATCGTTGAGTTTTGGGACACCTGCAGAAGCTTAAGCCCTTAGACGTATTTTGCCAGAGTCTTTTAAAATATAAAGACAAACAAAGGGTCAGTTAAAAGAAACTTAAAGAGGGTATTAAGGGTGTCAGTCTCTCTAAGCCATTTGAAGCTAAAACTGCCACCATAATTGCATTATATTTTAGAACATTATTGCTTTCCTCGTTAGCAATTTTCAGGTATCAGCAAATCCTAAATCTTAATGGAATTGCGAAAACTTTTAAGAAATTCTCCATGAGTTAAGCTCGTGGAGAAAAACGCTGAGTTAGTTTTGGCAAGTATTAAAGATTATTCTCACGATCGCTCGTAAACGCTCGTAAAGTATAAATAGCGAAAATGTTTTCGGTTTTCACGTTTGAAAAACATTTAATATTTTACTAAGATGCTTATTCAAAATTAGTTTTATAGGAACACGGTGATTGTTCGCACTATGGCAGCCATTTTACGATAATTCCCTGTGATATTAAGTAAACAACTGCAGGCAGTAGATTTTTTTATCAATTGCAGGAGCAGCTCTATATATAACAGTAAATATAGATCACGGGATAATTTACACCGATTGACCTAGCTTCAAACTAAGTAAAGCTAGACAACTGAAAAAGATACTCATATCCATACTACACTGACGAGCAAAAATAAAGGGTCGGTTACAGAAATGACGATAACTACAAAACCCGCTGTGATAGCTTCTTCGAGTATAATGAGTTTAGTAAAGAGTTTTATTCTTAACAAAAAAAAGTTTAATTGAAAATAAAACTCTTTACTAAACTCATTTTACCCAAAGAAGCTATCACAGCGGGTTTTGTAGTTATCGTCATTTTTGTAACCGAACTTTTATTTTTGCTCGTCAGTGTATAATATAATAAACGTGAATGTGTGTTTGTTTGTTTATCCTTCTTTCACGTCGAAACTGAGCGATGGATTGTCGTGATTTTTTTGCATGGACAAAGATGAAGGACTAGAGAGTGACGTTGGCTACTTTTTACCACGGAAAAATGTATCATTCCCACTGGAAAATATATTTGAATCTACTTCAGCAAGGCGAACCTGCCGGCAGCAGTTAGTAGTTAAATATAAACTCAAATATTCATCACAAATATTCATACAAACCCGAAACTTCTAGCTTTATATTGCAGACCACCAACCACTACGCTATCCGTCCGTAAATTTTCTCGAACTCTTATAGTAAAATAATTAAATTTTTCAATCTAATATATTTTTATCACGACCTTATATATTAACACTAATTCTGAGAGAAGGCCTGTGTCCAGCAGTGGGGCGTATATAAGCTGGGATGATGATATATTAAAGATACCTACCTATATTAAAATTGTTTCCAAAAATAAAATTTTATGGTAATAGTTTACCGTCGCTTTGTAAGTTTAACTATGTATGACTATGTACATATATGTATAGAGCTATTGTGGGTACATTAACATGCGAAGGCTGCCCCTGTCAACCGCTAATCTATTAAACTGCCAAGCCCGGAAACTTGAAAATTGAGGAGAGTATGTCCTTTATGATCTACGGATAAGTGCTTGTGGGCACATTCAAGATAATCCCCACTGTAAAAACAGAGTTTAAAGTTTATAATGCTTTGACGAGCGACGGGAAGAATAAGTTCCAAAATATAGAAATGGACGTTGCAACGCGTTGGAAGAATTGGTTAGCTGTTTATAAGTTTCTGGATAACCACTTTGTTTGGAAACTTACAAATCGGTTGTGACATACTTTTTTGTTAATCTCCTTCATTTTCAAATAAAATTAATACATACCTACATAATAGGTACTTAGATGCGGGCTCATATTAGAAAAATTATGAAATCCGCGCAAGAACTAAAGTCACCGACATAAGTAGCTCGAAGAATCGCCAGATTCAAGTGAGGCCGGGGCCGCACTGGTAAGGCGACCGGCGACGCGACGCGACGGCGACTAAATCAACTATGTTTGATTTAGTCGCCGTCGCGTCGCGTCGCCGGTCGCCTTACCAGTGCGGCCCCGGCCTCAAAGTGGGCAGGGCAAATCGCTCGTAGAACTGATGGCCGACCAAGACCTATGTTCACCAGTGGACGTCTTTCGACTGAAATGATGATGATGATGAATGATAAGATAAGATACTTATAAATCGCTAATTTATCGGTAGATTGTGATAGATGGCGCAACCCCATTGTAAACGATCAGTAAGGTTTTAGATGGATAACTATCTATCAAGAATAATAATAATAATAATAATAATTCTTTATTTCCATAAAAAGGTTCAGTTATCTTATACAAATATATGTGGAAACTAGATAAAATCATAAATAAAGTGGGCCACAGCTGCCAAACTAGGTGTAAAACCTGTATTTCAGTAGTCGGAGCTCTTCCATGAAAGCAATAAAAGTGCTGAAATCTAGCAACAACACAATTCTACAATACTTGTCAATAGAAATACAAGTATAATACAGAGAACATTAATTAATATACTAAACAGAACCAAAACCAAAAACAGCAGCTATTATGTGTATAAGTATGAGTAAGTATGTGTGTGTGTGTGTGTGTGTGTGTGTGTGTGTGTGTGTGTGTGTGTGTGTGTGTGTGTGTGTGTGTGTGTGTGTGTGTGTGTGTGTGTGTGTGTGTGTGTGTGTGTGTGTGTGTGTGTGTGTGTGAGTGTATGGCTATGAGTGCGTGAGTGTATGCATGTTCGAGTCGAGTACATGTCTGTTATATTTATCGTTACACTATCGAAGAATAATAAGAAGTTCCTCAGTTTCCTCATAAGTAAATTTTTGCAGCAATTTTTTTATTTCAGATTTACATTGGATCTTATTTAATGGATGCACTAATTCAGAAAGCTTAGCGTACTTTCTGGGATTCGAGTTCAGAAGTAGTCATCAAAATAGTTCTACATGGAACTGTACATTCTGCCATGGCCATTATGAAACTGATGACGATTGGTTTACATCTGAGATGATATTTTATTTTGTACGGTATGTTGCCCGCGACGCCGTCTGCAAAGAATTCGTATATCACTATCCCGTGGGAACTATGCAATTTCCCCGGATAAAACTAACTTAGGTCCTTCCTAGGATCTCAAGCTATCTCCGTACCGAATTCAATCTATGTTTGTTCAGCGGTTATTGATTCCCCATACTAACTTTAATTTTTCTTTTCATCTACTTAAAAAATTATATCCGGGATAAAACTATCCTATGTCCTTTCCCGGGACTAAAACTTTCTCTATTACAAATTTAATCTAAAGCGGTTTAAGCATGAAGAGATAACAGACAGACACACTTTCGGATATAAATTTTTAGGGTTCCGTAGTCAACTAGGAATCCTTATAGTTTCGCCATGTCTGTCCGTCTGTCTGTCTGTCCGCGGCTAAGCTCAGAGATCGTTAGTACTAGAAAGCTGTAATTTGGCATGAATATACATATCAGTCACGCCAACAAAGTGGTAAAATAAAAAATAAAAAAATATTTTTTTTTAGGTTACCTCCCATAGACGTAAAGGGGGTGATTTTTTTTTCTCGACTAATCCTATAGTGTGAGGTATCGTTGGATAGGTCTTTTAAAACCATTGCGGGGTTGGTAACATGATTTTTCTATTCAGTGATCTGTTTGCGAAATATTCAACTTTAAAGTGAAAATTTTCATTAAAATCGAGCGTCCCCCCCCTCTAAAATCTAAACTGTTAGGTGGAAAAATTTGATTAAATTCAGAATGGTAGTAAATATATCAAATTTACTAGGAAAATTATAGCGGCTAAGATTGCTTGGAAATTATGTGTAGTTTAAGAGTAAATAGTAGCCTAAGGTATAAAACATACCTAAACTTGGATGATTCCGTACACATACGAAATCCTTAGAAAAATATTACTTGATTTTTTTTGTAATGGCTATGGAACCCTACCTTGTGCGTGTCCGACACGCTCTTGGCCGGTTTTATTATTAATGTGAAGTTGGTAACCTAGTGGTTTCGCCTATGGCCCCTCAAGCAGCGCTTTGTGGGTTCGAGCCCGTGCATTTATTCGAAATTTATGTGCGAAATTAATTACATTTGAAATTTACTCGTATCATAAGGTTTAGGTAGGTACATCGAAGGAAAACATCGTGTTTGTGAAGTCTCAATGCGCAATGGGTTCCCGTAGGAATTACGGCCCAAGCTCTCTCATTCTGAGAGTAGACCTGTGCCCTGCAGTGGGACGTATAGGCTGGGATGATGATGATGACTATAATATGGAATGTGTGATCTGAGATATTCCTCAGAGTCGACTGTAAAATATAACGAAGAATATCGAAGTTTAGATTATTTGCTATCTCCAAAAGAGCAAAAGATTCTCAGCCTGATTTTTCCCGTCTTTTTAATGTAAATACTAACAGTAAACCCATTTAATCGGATAAGCGTGAGCTAAACATAAGTAACGGCGAGATCGGAGTAGATACAATACTGGATGAGTTCACGGCTTGAGTTCCACTTTGTCTCTGCGTTGGCGTTGTCTTTGGGCTTAGTGTTTAAATGGCTGAACCGCCTACCGCTCGCTTTTCTTAAACTGAACACTTTGCTCGATTTGCCTTTTAAATTTTAATAATCTTAAAAGGTTTTTAAACGTTCATCTAATTTACTTCAAAGATCATTATCATCATCATCATCATTCCAGCCTATATACGTCCCACTACAAGGCGCAGGCCTCCCCTCAGAATAAGAGGACTTGGGCCGTTACTTCGAAAAACCGCACCAATTTTTTTTGGTTGACATAGTTTTATAAGTGCTTTCTGTTACTAACAATTTATGGATCTGGGTAATCTGAAAATAAATTACTTTTATTTTTATTTTTATTTTTATTTTTATTTTTATTTTTATTTTTATTTTTATTTTTATTTTTATTTTTATTTTTATTTTTATTTTTATTTTTATTTTTATTTTTATTTTTATTTTTATTTTTATTTTTATTTTTATTTTTATTTTTATTTTTATTTTTATTTTTATTTTTATTTTTATTTTTATTTTTATTTTTATTTTTATTTTTATTTTTATTTTTATTTTTATTTTTTATTTATATAGAATAATAGACATAGTAATTATATATGGGTATGTATTACAATACCGAAGTACGAAAGACCTAATGTATTAAAACATCGAATGGGTCAAAAGACCGACATTTTTTCTGAAACCGTAAACTTCTCAGAATTTATTAAAACGGCATCATACAGATACAGAACCCATTAGGTTAGGTTAGGTTTGTTTTATTTTATTTTATTTTATTTTATTATATTTTATTTTATTCGGAAAACCAGCAGCTATTTTATTTTAAAAGTAGATACTATAAGTAAATATCAGAAAAGCCAATTACAGGTCTTCACAGATAATACTATTATATAAACAGAAACAGGCACAAGTTAATCAAAACAAAACAGTGACCTGTTGCAAAAAAAGAAAAAAAAACAAGAATTACAATTACACAAAAGAAAGAGAAAAACCATTTAGAATTTTAATAACCTAGTACAATCGGATTGGGGAGCATAGAAAACGGACGCTATTCGCTTCCTAACCGCAGTGGGTTTCAATAAAAATAAACCTAGGTCCTCATTCTGTTGACAAAATTCATTCGTCGACTTTGCAGCACGATAGAAATAAGAGTTCTGACGGTATCTAGTTTTAGCCCGAGGCAGCGATTAAGGCCGATAGTTATTCCTTAGGGGAGCTCTGGGGATGCGAAAGCTAATGTGTCTGGTCATTTCAGTACAGCCGACGTTTCCTGATAATACTTTGGTCAGGTAGACGATGTCGTTGACTTTTCTTCTCAAATGAAGGGGAAGAAAATGAAACTTAATACACCTATGATAACAACTTGGTTGCACAGACCTAGACTTGAACTGGAGGTGTGGAGGTATCTTAAAAATCTCTTTTGTATGGACTCAATGCGTTGCACGTATATGTCATAACAAGGATTCCACACCATGGACACATACTCGAGGATTGAACGCACATACGAGCAGTAAAGCACCTTAAATGTTTTGATTTGTTTAAAGTTCACGGTAGACCTCATAATAAAACCAAGAGTTCTCGAGGCTTTTTTAAAAATTTCGTCTATGTGACTATCAAACAATAATTTTGAATCCTGATACACTCCCAAACCTCTGGTTAGGTTTATATTAAGGATTGGTGTTGAATTTAAACTATAGTTAAATAATAACGGGTTGGGTTTGCGAGTGAAAGACATAGAATAACACTTGGATTCATTAAGATCCAATCTATTACTCCTACAATAGTCAGTAAATCTATTGAGATCATCCTGTAGGAGCAGGCAGTCTTTGACATTATTAACAGTCCGAAAAATTTTTGTATCATCAGCATATAAGAGAAAGTGGGAATGCTTGAAGATCGAGTGAATATCGTTCATGAAAATCACAAAAAGCAATGAGCCTAACAGCGACCCCTGGGGCACCCCAGAGGGAACAGCACACCAAGCAGAAATAAAACCATGGATAGCTACTGCCTGAGACCTGTCTTCTACATAAGAGGTAAACCACCTGAACAAATTTCCGTGTAGCCGGAGTTGGAAAGCTTTTGCAATAATATAACATGGTCTATTCTGTCAAAAGCCTTGCTAAAATCTGTAAATATAGCATCGACTTGACCGCCAGACTCCATATTCGAGGTGGTGTACCTATTCATTAAATAAAATAAGGTTAGAATCAGTGGATCTCTTCTTTAAAAAACCATGTTGTTCAGCAATGAAAAAGTCTTTAAGTGTCGCATAAACTTGACTGTGGACAACTTTCTCAAATACTTTGGCAAATATACATAATTTAGAGATAGGTCTGTAGCTTTCAATATCAGAACGATCACTACTCTTATGTATAGGGGTGATAAATGCTGACTTCCACATCTTAGGTACCGTACCATCATCCAATGACCGGCGAAAACTGATACAAAGGGGTTCTACAAGGTTCTTTGTACAATTTAAAATCAGAACAGGAGGCAAACCATCAGGTCCTGCTCCTTTATTAAGATCAACTGATTCCAAATGTTTCCTTATCTCTTCAGAATTAATTTCAATGTGACTAAGGCTGATATTATTCATACAGGGATCTTCAAACTCAACAGATACATTGCTCGTACTGGTATTAAGGAAAGTTGTATGAAAATATTTAGCAAACAGATCACATATAGAATCACCAGTGTCTGCTTGCAATGCGCCATAGTTCACGACAGCCGGAATACTTTGAGAACCCTTCTTAAGCGATTTAGTGTAAGTCCAGAAGTATTTAGGGTTATCCACTACTGCATTTTCGACTTTAATTGTGTATTCATTATAACAAAATTCTTCTAATTTTTTAGCTCTGTGTCTTAATAATAACACGATTATAACACGATTAACGAATTCTTCGCAAACGGAGCCGTACGCGACAGCTAGTTTGAGAACAAATTTAAATCTAAGACCATGAATTTATAAATCTGCTACTATGAAATTTCATATAATTTTGATTTAAACTGCTGTGCAAAATGTTATTTTTTCAGAAGCTTTTGCCATTTTAAAAATGCTCTCGATCTTCTCATGTTTGTACTAGCTGGTGCCCGCGACTTCGTCCGCGCAGTAAAGCTTCTTCATTTCTTTCATTGAATAAAACATAAATCCGGCAACGGCAACATCCAAAAATCCATCATCATTGGTATTACTTAGTGAATATAATAAATCCCGTTTTCTAGCCCGTGGGAATTTCAAAAAATCTATCCTTTTTTGTTGCTCGATATTGATAACGGCAACAGGAAGTACGACGCTTGAAATACTTATTCACAGAATATTTAGTTCAACTTACGCTTTAAAAATAAATTATTAAATTAAAATAAAACAAATACTTAAGGGGGGCTCCCATACATATAACGTGATTTTTTGCCGTTTTTATAGATAGGTAAGTAATGGCACGGAACCCTTCGTGCGCGCATCCGACTCGCACTTGGCCGGTTCCTTCAACATTTCGGCAAAAAAAATATCTAAATCTTTTACCTACATACCCCTCGCAAGCTGCGGTTTGCCGATGCCTGCTTTAGTATAGCATTTATAATTATGGTTTTGTATGACTCGTAAGTTTTATGTCTTACTATATTAGTACAAAACATGTTAGGTATGTGGAGTATTGTGAAAGAATTTTTAAAATCAAGCCTGAAGTTGAATTTACTTATTTCTATCCTACGGAAAAAACCAACAAAGTTTAGTTATTTTCTACCGGAATTTCGAAAAATAATTTCTTTAGTGATGTCAAGTCTCTAACACCAGTTCTTTAGGCTGTGCGTTGTCTGTCAGTCAGTCAGTTAGTCACGGTACTGTTTTATAAGTAGGTATGTTCGTGTAAAGAACCCTTCGATAGCTGCAGATCACTGGTCCTAGGTTTCTATTAGGATAGCCCCAGGGTCCGGGGCATTTTACTCTCTCAATATAAGGAAAGCCACTCACCTTAGTCTGCTCTCAGGCGCCTGCTGCTGATATTTACAGAGAGTCCACAATGTCACACACACAATAATGTTCAAATGTAGTATCCCGATGACCGAAACAATATCACCAAAAAACCAGTACTTTGGTTTTTAACCAAACAGTACACACCAAAAACACGTGTGATCCGTACGTTCGTTTACCTCGAACTCTCTTGACAGGTTCTTCTGCCGCCAACCGACCGTAGTAAATATTGTGACTTACCCTCATATTAAAAGATTACAATGCCCGAATACTAAAGATTAAACGACGATAACTTTTTCATTGTGAACCAGTTTTAATGTAACAAATCTTAGATGTTGCTCCAATTTAAGCTTCATCTATCTGCGAAAACCGCAAGATAATCTGTTTAGCAGTTTCGGAGATTAGCGTGTACATACAGACAGACAGAGTTCTACTTTTACTGTTTTATTATATTATACTATAGATAGATGAGTCACCAAACAAGCCATATGAATATGAATAATTGCACTTAGTAGTCCACTAACGTAGATATAATACCAAGTTGTGGCTCAGAATGGGCCATTACTTGCTCAAGTGTCATCCACGAGACATCTCTATCGATATTACACCTACCCACTCATTGGCAAGACAATACACAAGACGGTCATAAAAGTAGATGCCTATATCTTGTTATATCTTCTTTTATTGATTCATTGAGACGTTATGGCCCAGACTTATCGGTTTAATAATATTATGATGATGATTTAATTTTAATATTATAACCAAACTAAAGAAGTGTTTTGTTAAACGGTGTACTTATAAGGCAGGCAGGCAGGCAGGTACAGGCGCAAGGTTTGGGTGGGTTTAAACCTTTAATTCTTGTTCGTTACCAAGTACTTGCATTGTCTTATCATCCAACTTACTTACATAGGTATATCAAAGTATCCGGCCACTTAAGGTAGGTCGAATTCGATTTCTAGGATTTGACCTATACTTACACGACAACTTAAATAAAAGCTTAAAAAAAAGGCTCCAAAAAATACGTTTCTCTAAAAACAAGTCTTTCTACGTGACAAATGCGGGTTGAAAATCAAAGGGTCAATCTTTTATGAAAATTGCAGACAACGGGTTTTGTTAGGCGTTCAAGGAAATGTATGCTTCATGGTTATGGGAAATCTTTGTTATTCGTCGGTGTTGGTAAGTACCTATAATAATACCTAGGCTATTTTTACACCACTTTTCTTCGCCGACGGAGATGGATTTTTTTAATTATAGTTCACAAATATCTTCCCAGGCACTTGCAACGTCAAAAGCGTGAGATATTGAATCAAAAATTCCAATTAAATAATATTTAGTGGGGTGTTGAGTTAAACTGACCCAAATTTCTGCTTCCAAAATCAATAATTTACAGAAAACCCTCATCTAACCTGTATTTACGAAAAATATGTATGCTACTTATATCTCTTAATCACAGCAGAAAGGTGGAATTTAAAGTACCTAAACAATTCGCAAACTCTACTTTTACTGTTACTACAACTTACTCCTCCCATTAGTAGTCTTATGTTCATAAATAAAATATGTCATACGTTCCCAAGACGTCAAAAATATCTATACACCTTACTAATCATAAGGTTGAAATTTAAAGATATGTTTATGCCTTCGACTTTACATAAGACTGAAATTCATCAGGCATCAGCCTTAGTACCAGTTTGAATCGCAGAGTCGTAAATAAATGGACCCCAGCCAGTCTTTTAGGGCTTGATTCATTTGTGCCCGCAAAGAATTATGATCGCTGATTCTAAATTTATTACCACTCACTGCTATTTGTAATAGTTTTGATAATTTTATTCTGTCATTTTTCATTGTCACATGGCCTTAAATTATCTAAGCACATGGCTCTTGCTATCGTATTATCGAGGTGCAATCTATACATAGAAAACATTAACTTTACGGTATGTTTGACTTTTTGGTGAAGAAAACCATCGCGAGGAAACCTGCGGAGCATTTCAAATGTGTTTAAAGTTCCCAATCCGGACTGGGCCCGTGTGGGAACCAGAAGTAGAAAGTATAACAACTTTTGTGTAAACATATGGTCGACATGCTTTTACGAGAAGAAAAATAGTTATAGTACTGTACCTATTAAAGTGATAACCGTAAAAGTAATAAAAAAAATGAAGTTGAAAAAATAAAAATACAAAAAGATACTTCATAGCTAACTTGTTTAAAGATGCACAGTAGCGCCATCTCTTGTCCTGGTGAGCGGTTGGTTCCGAAGGAGTGTTAAAAATCTCTCGATAGAGGGTGTAACATAGATGTGCGCTTGTCACTGCATAAGGTGATGATTTAGCAGACTGAAATGTATGATGTATAGGAAAGATTCGTGTCTAATCTCTAGACCAGTGGTGGTGTAGGGGTACGGCACACGGCACGGAATGCTGAGGACCTGGGTTCGATTCCCAGCATTGGTCTTTTTTCTGGGGTTTTTCTGTGCATCTATATTTCAGTTTGTATTTAGTACGAAATATATGATTTCACGGGATGACCGTAAAAGTAATAAAAAAAATTAAGTTGAAAAAATAAAAATACAAAAGATACTTCATAGCTAACCTGTTTAAAGTGATAACATTAAAAATCTTAAGACTCACAAAAAAATAATGTTACTCTTTTATAATCGATTAGCTGTTGCCCGCGACTCCGTCTACGAAAAATTCGTTTATCGCTGTGAACTAGGAGCTATGCTATTTCACGGGAGAAAAACTATCTATAACATCCTTCCCAGGGTCTCAATGTATATCCATACCAAATTTCATCCAAATCGGTGGAGTGGTTTGAGCGTGAAGAGGTGACAAACAGACAGATAGACACACTTTCTTTCGCATTTATAATATTAAAGTCTGTATATGTGGGAAGGCAGCGCCGTCGTCGAATTTCAGCCCGATAAAATATTAATTAGCGAAAAACTATCAAGTTAGCAACGTACGTTTTGACTGCTATCAGATTGAAAACTTGACTACCGACAGTTGTAAAGAAAATGATGACAGCCTCAGGATAAATCCCGGCTGTAAGATCCCAAACATCAACACATTTACAGTCGCAGTGCGCTTAGGGCTGTAAAAATCCCTGGACTATCCATAAAATTTGTCATAAACTGAATATGTCATAGATATCCTAGTTTCGTTTTGCCGCTGCATTTTTATGTCCCAAACTGGTGTTGATCTCAGTTTTATTATACACGCGAAGATAGACTTGGGCTGATGCTCCTATTGGGACAGCCTTATTACGGGTTGGGATCTATATTAGTATTTATGTACTAGACAGAGTGGCGTAGGGTGAACAACACATCTGTAATTCTCTGGTATTGCGAGTCACCGCGAGTGGTGGAGCTTACCCCATGTCATCGAAAAGATATCTACATAATAATTATTTTATGCAATATAGCATAAGTTACTATAAAGTACTCGTAATATTTTTTGTGAATGGTTAATAATCTTGGCCTATAAATCCCACTGCTGGGCATAGGCCTCCTCTCAGAATGAGAGGGCTTGGACTGTAGTTTTCATGTGGCGGATTGTGAACTTAGCACACACCATTGATTTTCTTCGCAGGTATGTTCAGGTTTGCTCGCGATGTTTTCCTTCGCCGTAAAGCTAATTATAATTTAGTTGTATTCTTTGGTAAGTAGGTACTGTAATTAACTTTTTTTGCAATGTGTTTTGGCAGGTTATAATATAATAGATAAAAAAAATAGTCCTGTGTACTCACCTATTTCCCTAAATAGCCTAACAGATAATAATGTGATAATGTTTTATGATCCCTCATGTCTACCGACTTCCCGCTGAATAATTTCTAAGTCGTTGACACAGTAAGAGAGTAGGTATTATTAGTAAACATTACATTGCGTTATTAGTTTAATTAATCACGAATAATATATTGGCTTTGCGTTCCCGCAATGTAAAGCTACTCGCAACAGTTTTCTCGCATTCTGCCAATTAAACATTAGAGTGGCTTTCAACCAGAATCTTGAAAGGAAAGAACACCTGATGAAATCTTGAGGTATTCGATTTTTGCTGGTAGTTTGTAATGGGGAAGTTATTTAATAATAGAGACCGTATTTTAATACAAACAGTTTATTTCTCTCCATTGCCAGTTTAACATTTACGTAGACATAAATAATTTGATCACGATTATTCATAATATATAGAAGAAAAGTATAATTGTGCGATTCTGATTATATTAATACCATCAAACAGTCTTATTGTATATGTACAAGCTTAATGGAGACAGTCAACTCAGTTAAGTTTGAATTAGTTTTTAAATAATTCCAATTATTTTCTACGTGATAGTCTTCGTCTAATTAACCAAGATCGTCTAGGGTTTAAACATACAATCGTAAGTTATTTATATTTGAGTTAAATGTAAAACCAAAACATTACTACCGCCAAACAACTATTACAAAAAGTAAAAAATACAAAATGTATACCACATGAAACCTTATTCGATACTGATACTTTCATATTATATGTACAACGTTTCTCAATACAATAATTTACAGAAACCAGACCTGAATCTAATGGTCCACAAATTTAAAACTATAACAATTCTATCTATACATACTACGTAACTATTATCTTTTAACCAACACATTACTTTTTGGCTTTATTATACCTTTGGTATTTTGTCCCTCAGAGGTCGACTGTAAATGTACAACATTCACTGATCTGTCAAAAGTCACCCTCGGAAGTCATCGGGTTAACGTCACTTCAGTATCACTCGAGCTTCGGGAGCTCTCTTTTATAACATCAAGGTCCCTATTCGAGAGAGACGATGTACGGGAAAACTTATTCGTAGCACTATAATCACTTTTCTCATCAGACACCTCGCGGGAAATATTGTAGTCCCTATTGTCATCCGAATCATTATCGGTAACATCATTGACTTCAACTTCTAACATGTGTTCGTCTTTCACACCGAAAGTATTAAAGCTTTTATCATGACTTACACTTCTTATTCTATCAAGATTTTGTTCCAAAGTTTGCATGTCATCATCGACATCAGGCGAGTCGTCAAATTTCCACTTGATATTTGAATTGAAGTGATCTACACCAGGGTACACTCCTATACTATTGCTTCTGTGCCCGAAAACCGGACATTGTCGGAATTCTCACAATTCTGGATGCCGTCCATTGCATGACTTGTTAAAGTTACCTTCATCTAAGCTCAAGTTTGACCGTGATCTACCGCACTCAAGGCCGGGGGTTTGTCTAAAGAGGCACATATCCGAGTTTTTCAGTCTACACTGTCGTGAGCAAGATTCAATCTGAAACGCTGACCTATCAAACTGCCTGTAATCTGTAAGTCCACAAACATCGAAGTATCTTGGATCGTGCTTGCAGACGTTACTGGGACATCCTTTGAAGGAACCAGAGCATCGTAGGGGGTCTCTATGGCACGCCTTTTGGATAGCATGGAGTGACGTAGATGAAACTGTGCGTTCTAATATTTCGCCCCAATATTTTTCACCGATGCCTTCGAACTCCCCTTTCGAATGCCGGCCATCAGACGTAATTGGAGAGCTGCAACATCCCGTAGGCTTTTCATAACTGGCAAATGACTTTGATCTTCGGCAGCAGAACTGCGAACAAATTTATAATTAATATTTCAAATTTAATTATAGTGATGAGATGAGCTACAAAATAAAATGTTATTAAAAGGTAGTCTTTCTAAAATTACAGGTTTGGGTTTTCAAAAGTCGATTAAATGTGTAATGTTCTTTTTATACATTGATCCAAAATGATGTCTTTTTCCTCTTCTAGTACCTAACGCTTTTTGTAGTATGATAAAACTTTAAAGAAATTCTGTTTGGAAATTATCCTAAAAAATAGCAACTGGAATACTTACGTAATACTGGAGCATATCATGGCTTATTCGTCTGAATTGACTGTTTAATAGCCAATAAAGGAAAGGGTTCCAAAAACTATTGCTGAGAGCTAACCACGTCACAATGAAATCTAGCGTCGGTGGGACCTGTTAACAATAACATAGTGCTATCAATTTTTTCTTTAGTTTTGTTTGTTTGTTTGTTTATACTCTTTATTGTACAAAAAGGAAAACAAAAATTTACAGAAAAAAAATGATAATTACAAAGGCGGACTTATCCCTGAAGTTTTGGCCCTGTTTATATTATTCCAATAGAATATCATTGCGGGGCCGCGATGCTAATGAGTCACAAGAGGTGCGAGCTCCACAGTGTATAAATTGCACATAAAAATAAAATATAGATAGACAGAAAAATGTCCAAATGCGAATTTACACCTAATATAATAAAGGTTCTCTTCCAGCTAACCTAGTTAAAGGAAGAAAATTTACAAAAATAGGCATCATACATAGGGATGCCATGCTACCGGAATTATTTTATTGGGAATAATGTACCTACACAGGACTTTAATATGAAGGATTAATATGGATGCACTGATAGCATAAAAAATATTCTTGCCAAATAAGTAACAAGTTTTTTTGTAGATCAATTGGTTAGCGTAATGCATTAAACTCCTTTCATGTGATAGCATGACAGATATTATTTTTACCTGTATTGAAAAAGGTACGAGCTATCAGCGCCTTTGCGGAAATCAAAAATTAAAGTTACTAGTGGAAGAATTGAAATTAATAGTGATAATGAATTAAAAATCACCTTGCAACCTGTGCAAGCCGCGACAACCTCCTGTATGGTAGCAGGAGTGACCATGACAATGAAGCCCAGTGACATAGCCGCCATGGTCCGAGACGTGCTCACACTTTGAGGCCGAACTGGCGCTTGAATCTGAAAAACATAAACTAATATTAGAATAAAGTTAGGAATAATTTTTAATGGAAAAATAATGTGTTTTTGCAAATATTTCTTTCACGCCGTATCTATGAGGTGGTCAGTGGCAGTTGTCTTACAGATTTAAAGTAAGTTTAATTTTTAAATAAGCGCTCATATTTTCCAAAGTGAATCACCATCCGTAACAAAATTGGGCACTTCGAAGCAGAAAAGCGAGGAGGAAATGGAACAATAGAAAATCTTATTCGGTTTATTGATGCAATTTCCCTCATGAAAGAATATTTATTAGTGCCCAAGAATTCGTATATCTTTTTATCATAAATTCAATCTCACAAGATGACTTACAAAAAATATGTCGTAGGTTCTTGATGAATTCTGTCGCAAGCTTGAATTATTACAATATTCGTTGTAATATACCTACGGAGATGAACTTGTGACTTTTACTTAATTTTTTGAGGCAGTATTTATGTTGAACAGACGCTTGGCACTAGTTTGGTTAAAATAACACAATCTCAAGAAATAGTCAGTCACGCCTTGATAATATTACGTCAATATACTCATAAAATATAATCAGAGAAGTTTTTGTCCAGTCAGGCGAAAATAATAAAATGTAATTTGAGTAATAATAGGTGTCAGGTCAGCAACTGAAATGGAATGGAAAAGGTCTTGCTTTCTTCGAGATTTATATGTAATTTACTAACGGCCGTGTCGCGATGGGTCACCAGACGGGTTCATCGTTCATCCATATAGTAAGTAAATGTACCTACTAATATACCATTTATAATCCATAATTCATTTGCCATAACGTAGAAGATTCTGTACTCTACTTTGATAATTGTCTGTTTAACGAGATATTAACAATATTCTTCATTTACATGTCCTGACTCACTGACTAAGTCATAATCAGCCAGTCTTACTCCTTATAAGTAAAAAACTAAAATTTTGTACACAGTTTAACCTTACGGTGTAGGGTGCTAGAATGTAGACAGTGAATAAGACTGGATTTTCCCAAATCCTTACTGGACAGGTTTTCTGATAGGCTAACTTTTACTTTCCCAGGAACAAACTGCAGGAAAAAGGAAGTACCGTGTACAATCGAAGAAATTGAATCACGTACCAGGCCAGGGTGGAGCCTCTTCACAGTCAATTTCCTGATGATTACTTTGGCAGATTTAGGGAATGTCAACATGACACTTGCAACAAAAAGGTTGCTCCATCCTGATACGCGATTCAGTTTCTTCGTCTTTACATAATCAAGTCTTACCACAGTGACCACATCGTGGTTATCTAGAGCATTCTTCGTACAAGTTGGTGGAGCGCCGTTTGGTCTAATTGGGTCAGGAACACATTTACTCCTATTCTTACTGACGTGAAACCCTGATCCGTAACAGTACATGAGCGCCATAGTTGTAGGGAAATAGTAGGCGCAACAAGACAGGATCCTAAAAATAAAGTATAGGATATAAAAAACTGAATTATCTTATAATTACTAAACTAAACGGGACTTATCACGCAATAAATATTTATTTATATTTAAATTATCTTTATTGAATTAGAAGTGTATCTGGATAATTCAAGCTACATGTCTTTTACGAGTAATTGCTAGATGAGTCCATGAGGTCAATACATTTTAAAATTAAAGAAATAGAACAGTTTAATAAGTGCAGTTTACCTGAACGCTACTCTACTGTGAAAAACGTCACAAGCCATCAGTCCTGTCGAGTTGAAGTAATACCCTGAGCGAGGTAGCACCATACTAGCGAACAGTGAGACGGAAAGGATCCAAGTTATGCTTATAACTAACACGCAACCCTGCAAACAAATTAGTAAATTAAGTTGTGGTAAAATTCGTTTGCTTAAATAGTTTGATTGAACGGATGCCATAAAGACGCGTCATTGGAACACGACTGCAAATCTAGATGAGTAGACAATCTGTATAGAAGTTAGTTTCTTTTGAATGATCGTAACTGAACAAAATCTGATAACACCATGAACACATCCGATGTGCCATGAACACATTAGTATATTATTTCCTAGACCTAAGAGGGTGGGATGAATATAGTGCTTTTCTCAAAAATCTAAAAGGGAAACAACACAGAAAAATAAATAAAAATATAATTGTCATAAAGTATTAAAGCAATGCTTCGCTTTCAAATATTTAGTTAACAATTACGACATTTACGGATATTTTTGAGAAAAACATTTCATGGCAGCCACAAACACATAGGTACTGCGACTACAATATTCCAATAAACACATTTTTTAATTTTATTAGACAATCACCATCATTCATCATTCATTTATCTTATCACCTGATCATATTACACAACATAAATTATAATGAAGATTCTACGATTTCATTTGCGCCTTTGATTAGAGTAAGAAGTTTCAAACACTGAATTCAAATTAAGTATCCGTTTGTTTTCGAATTTCTTTACTGAAATTATAATCTAACTCCGTAAATTCCAAAAGTTTAGACGTATACAAAATGTGCTCACAAAGAAAACTTCCTGAGACCTTAGTCGTATTTGAATCCCGGTGCGGGTTCGTCTTCTAAATCTCGTAGGTAAAATTTTCAGAAACAAAAGGTGTTTATCAACCGAAGCCTTCTTGGAAAACTCCGCTATCACACAGTATGTGACTATTGCGCAACTATTCACGTATACTTTTTTTATATTTGAGAACTTATATTAATTTTGCGCCACAGAATACAATAAATTGAATGCTATACATATAGTAAGCAATAGAGAAAACGAGGTAAACAAAGAAAAAATACAATTGTCTTGTATTTTTTCTTTGTTTACTTTTGCTTGTCGCAATAGGCGGCTTTATCGATTCAGAGAGATTTCTTCCAGTCAATCTTTTAGCACAAAAAAGTAAGAAATATATTTTAGCAGCAGATGGTGTAATTAACAGCAAATGAGAAGAATGACAAAAAATACACAAAACTAAGTATACTCACCATACATTGACCACTAAAAATATAAATAGATAGATAACTACAAACTAATATATAAATAACCAAAATATAACACTCATGGACAAGATGACAGATAGTGCCATAGTAATTTCTAAAGGGAAAAACTCTAAGCTGAAGACACTGATTGTTACTTTATAGCTTAAAAATTAACTACTTTACAACTCTTAACACTTATCACCAGTAAGTATTCATATTCAATAGAAATGGCAATTGGGGATGTCTATTTTTTTGCAATGTATAGAAATTCGAAAACCATTTCGAGATAAATGCTTTTTAAATCGTTTTCTGTAGTTATTTAATTTTAATCTTATGTAATGAATTTATTGTATAACAAATAAGCAATGACCTTCATTTGACATTGGTGTAAATTGCGTGACCGGTTCAAGTCGTACTTTATTCTGTGTGGTTAGATAGAATTCTTCACAATTTACGCGGGGATTATACTACGGAGTTTGATTTGGACCCGCTGTCTGACATCTAGCACTTTGTCAGTGCCAGTAAAGTGACACAGTGTATTGACGACACTACGTAATTAAATGAAATACACGTTTAAAATGGTTACCAACTATAATAAAAGGGAATAAACAGGCAAATAGAACTTAGCACAACCCGTCTGACAGAGCAACTGACTTCTCCGTCTCTGTCAGGCGGGTCGTAGTGGATTTTAAAATAGGAACAAAAATAACGAACTACAAAAAAGAGGTTTTGCCAACCAGTCGCCAACACAGTGTATAGTGTACCACTACGCAAAAAATAATTAAAGGGGTTGCCTTATCGTACGCATTTAGATAGATTTAGAAATTTGGCATTGTGGGAGCCCTCAATTATAATTTGCCGTCATCAACTAAAATAGATTCAATATTTTTTTTTGAAAAAAGTAGAGAACTAAATGACAAAATATTGAAATTGGTTTCTTATAATTGACTTTTCTATACAAAAAAAAAATAAAAACCACTGGTAATTTTTTTTAGACATTCCCAATATTCATAGATATTTCAATTTAGTTTAACAGAGTACGAGTACGAGTTAGAGTTCCTTATTTCTTTTTTTTTTCATGTACTTGTTTTTCTGTATTGTATTATTTGTGGTGTATAAATTGTATTGTATTGTACGTATCAGATATTTCTCCCAGTATGAATTTCCAAATAGGTTTCCATTTAGTAAAACAATAGACTTATAAATCAGTAGGCTTCAAATTAATCGAGCCTGATTCTCAAGAAGTTGAACCAGTTTACATTGTTAAAATGGTCTTTCGCAGATTAAATCTGTTGATTCTCTAAAAATTCTGCTTAACATTGTACCTATTCAATTTGCTGAAAGTTTTAAATCGTGTTTCACAAACGCTTTGGAACTTCCTTACCTTTTTACTGGAATGCTTGTGATAGGTATTCGGGTGTAAAAGGAATAGATATCTGTCAATAGCCATACAGACTAATATAACCGCACTCTGCTGGCTTACTGCACCTCGCAACAAAGCCTGAAAATAACAAAAATATCATATTAAATGCATACATATCACGCCTGTATCTCCTATAGGGTTGTAGGGTTGGCAGACCACACAAAACGCTATATTTACAATATCAGATTATCTTTGTTAGAAAATCATTGATGTATGTTGCGGTACAGTTAGCCGCAGAGAAAAGGTACCCCCCAGTGACGGCGATAACCACACGGGGGGGGGTACCCTTTCTCTGCAGCTGACCGTACGAACAAGGTCATTACGAAATCAAAATTGAAAAGTAATGAACACAAAAAAAACAATTATGTGCACTCGTTTAACATGCTCGTTAATTTAAAGATAAGGTGAAACGCTTCTAAAACCTTACGCAAATGAGTGCATTTCATAGATACTTAATGGCATTGTGCCAAGAATGAGATGCTTAAAATGTATTTTTAAAACAGGGAGGGTTACTGGTCTAAAACAGGGAGATGCATTGTCACCCATGCTGTTTAACCTGGCGCTGGAGTATGTCATCAGGAAAGTGCAAGTACTAGACGATGGTGTGGAGCTTAACGGCCAGCATAAGATTTTTAAAGAAGTATTAAGTAAAATATTAATAGGCTTGCGAGTGGTAGGACCTTGTGTCAGGTCCTACGGCATCGCTACCACCATTTAGTCGCCGGTGTGGAGAGTAAGACAGCGATGAAATTACAGACATTTGAGATAGTCGGTCATAGCCAAATAAATAAATAAATAAATAGCACTCTAGCCTGGCAACGCATCTAACCCTCCGGTGTTGCAATGTCCATGGATTGGGTGGTGGTGCTTACTTACCATTAGAAGACCCAGAGCATGTTTTCATAAAAATAAATGTATTCTATATGGTTAGCACTTAATCCAAAGATTCATCAGATCGACGACGAATTATGCGTGTATTTTGACTACTATGACTGGTTTTGATTTAATTAAAATATCTGCAAAGCAGCCAAAGTACAATGAATCGGAATTGCGAGTCAGTGGGTCGACAGGAAGGCATAAGTTGCTAAGCTGAAGTTCGAGCCAGTTTGTGCTCGGTCACTGCGAACCATTACACGATAGCGCATTAAGCCGCAACCGCCAGAAGTTTAAGCAATTTTATTGTTTGCGGATCAACGCCTTGACTGCTCCCTAATAATTACTCTTCTCAAATTTCTATGCTTTCGCATCTTCAAAAGCCATAAAGATAATAGCCGAAATTTGTTTTAGTTACCAATTTCCATCGTCACCATTTGAATGCCGAATGCTGCTATCGATCCTTTAGTATCATAGCTTGTACTTTTACTGGTTGTTAATAAGCCTACGGCCAAAGTTCAATTCTATATTAAGTAGAAAAGCTAATAAAAAGAGTCACGGTACTGAATACTGTCCTTAGTATCCGATTACCGTTTAACTTTGCCTCTTCATTTGAGAACTTTTTTTTTCCTTTCCAAAGTAGCAACTTTACTCATTTTCTCTTCGACTCTTGTTTAAATAAACTTTTAGCAGGGACTGCGTAGCTCCACCTAGCTTTAACTGGATTAAGCAACTCTCTCAAAATTTGATGGAAAGTAAATTTTCTATTTTGACGCTTTTTCCTTTTTGTCAACGCTTCTCGGTTCAATTTACCAGATATTTGTTTCTAAATAGAATTCCACTGAATTAAATCAACGAGAAAACATAAAATAACGGCTGAAATTATTTTTCAAATTGAATATTTACCTGTATCTGACAGAATATTTCGCCGTAGGGCCAACACTTGTAAAGTGCTGGGAGTAGGGCCACGGGAGCTATCAAGATTCCAGTGAATAAGTCGTTAAGAGCCAGGGATGTCAGCAAATATCTTGGCTGGAAAAGTATACGACATTAAGCCCTCTTTTGTAGGTCTTAAGAATTGAATTGGATTCTTGAATAGTAAATTACCTGATTTTCGATATACTTGATGTACCTTCTATTACTAAGGACGCATATGAGGACTAGATTTGCGAATACAATGCCCATAGATAGCGCGAATATGAAAAATGCTTTGATAATGTCGATTGGAGCGGGAAAGGTAGTCGGCCAGCCTTTTCCGTTGAACCAACAGGAACTGTTGATAAGAGATGGCGCTACGAGCAATGCGCCTTTGGTCGAGTCGAACATAGTCGGCGCCTGCTCACAGCAGCGCACGATTCTCTTGAATAAGGCATTTAGATCACATGCGCAGCACTATTACCGATAGTTTCATCAAGCGCTCCTTCTGGTTTCCTTTCTTTATAAAATTTTACCTTTATTTGCCCATTTTATCGTTTTTCTTGTATAACTCTTAATTCTTTTTACTTCTATTTGCCATCGCTAGTGGATCTACTCTTTCTGTTGCTTATTATTTCGTATCTGAAACAAATAAAAAAAACATCAAGCTTTCCTGCATCCCTGCCTCATTCATTAGAAAATGGGAAGTCAATTTAAAATAAAGCATTGTTATCTTGGCAACGAATCGTAAAACATTCCCGTCACGTTGTTAAAGAAAAGGGAAGCTTGAAAAAATAAGCTGGAGTCCAGGATACTGAATCAATTTCACTGTCTCCCTTGCCAGGATCAGCGTAATAAATTGTCTCGTCCGTTGTAAACCTGAATTAAATATTTCGCATTTTTGTCGGAAACTGAAGCTTATTATTATTTATTGTTATATTAAGAAGGCTTAGTAAGCCAATTCGACGAAACGAAAAGAGAATACAGTACTCTGATTGATTATGAGAAAGTGAGGCAAATCATATCTGACATACGGGAGGATAACTATTATTTTCTTCCCTAGGGTAGATATGAATTAAAAAAAATAAAGGCATTGGCTGTCAATGGAACACATACGCATTCAGCCAAGCATTACGGCATATACATGGAATAATTAAGTATTGAGTTTTTTTTTCTTAATTAGTCATATTACAAATTTTATAATGCCAGTGAAATATTATTAAATTAAATTATTAATTTACATTAGTTTCTTATTTAGTGACTTAAACCAGAAATGTTAGAAAATGTTAAGAAAAGAACACGGTAAACGACAATGTTATTGTCCACACAGCCTATCTCTATAACTCCTTGGATCAAATTGGTTAGGTACTTACATATTTTATAAATAAATTTACTAAAATACCTACTTTATCTACTGTTTTCATTGATTATTATATTGAACATTCTAAATTTTGTTAAATTAGTTATTCCTTAACAATAAGCTCCATTAAAATATTTTACAACGATCATATTGACCAGTTTAGACATTTTTATTTATTTATACTTATATTTTCTTACTTTCCTTGTAGTCGAAATGAAAAGCAGAGTGTTTAACTCAGGAAAAACACCAATATCACCCTCGGAATATTGGCACCCTCGCTGTGCTCGGGTGCCAAGTAACCTCGTGTAATATTGGTTATTTTCCTCCCTTGTTGAACAATCTACTATTCTATTTCGGAAACTATTCTGGATGTTTAATTAGGTCATTATCAGAGAAAGAAAAGAGATACAGTGTTGTATGTTAGGCGAGGTAAAATATGCGATTTCGTAGAATGAACGGTTACCAAAGGCAATTTATTTAGAAGGACAGAACTGTAGGTAAACATTGACGGCCAACCAATTTACGCGTAAGTGTTTGACTACCACTACCAAGCCCGTAATGCTTGATAAATTCATTTTGAAGTCAGTAACTTGGGATTCAATTAGGAATAAAAATCAACACGTAAAATCTCGATTATTATGTAAATTCAAACGTAAATGTGCGTTGTTTCCTAACTACTTGTCCAGTAAAAGTCAGATAATAGGGTCCAGTTCTAAAAATACCTATGCACTTATCTTAGAGACAAAGCAACGAATAAGACGCAAGTGTAACATCCTCAATAGCTTCAAGAGATCTCCTTAGTTGGAACTCGGTAAGATTGGTGGCGAAGTCACTGTCAATTTCCGGAGGGAAATCGAAATCCGTGGCAACGGGAAAAATGATCTTATATTGTACTTAACTTGGTGGTATCCGTCGATTCATGTTATTACTGGCCAAGCGTTTTATGAGATAACATTATTAACCTGCGGGTTAAGCATTAAAAAAAACTTTTTAAAATTGTATTTAATTTAAAGTGACTGCTCTTGCTATGCACTCGAAATCGATTTATCAATTATCACAGTGTGTCATTTTTACCACGCTATAATTTTGTTTAATTTTAAAAGTTTACCTTAGCAGCTAAACAATTAAGGTATAAAAATTCAGTAACTTTTCATAAATATAAGGGGTTAGTATTCTATGTTTTATTGAGGGATAACTGTACAAAAGGTCACACTGGGAACTTAACATGGCAATGGCACTGACATGGGACATTTCGGCGTGAGACCTTTGTGAAGATCAGATAAAAGGCATCTCAACGTCTTTTCAATCATTTCAGACGCAAATTCTAGAAAACGTTTAGCCAAGATTTATAAAGACTTGAATATCAAGCGAGAAAGTAGACATAAAACTATTCTCATAATAAAACTATTCTACTAATATTTATTTTTTTGGCCACAAGAACCTTTAGATTAATGCTACTTAATTTTATTATTTTACGTTAATACTTTGTTCCTAACCCCTAAACGTGGACGAAGATTCGTTACAAAATATTACTTCATTTGGGGCCACCAGGCGCCACTGTGTCTGCAATAAATTTTGAAAATAATAAACCGATAACAAATTGGACGTAAGTATCAATTATTTATTTTTAACTGTCATTAAAACAAATATAGAATGACTTAATTCGTGACGTGATAAAAAAATCATGGTGCATAATGTATTTCAATAATAGCTATGTAAAAATTACATCAGAGCGGAAAACTGAAAACAGTCTTTTTTACTAACCAGGATGACACAGCATCCTTATATGACATTCTTTGTTACAGTGCCAAGAAGAGCCTTAATGAAAAACGGTTGAAAGACAAAGGGCACTTGAGGCCCAAAACGGGAAGACGTCACGTTTCATAACTTAATATTTCATATGATGAACCTATAGGTATTGTTACTTCATTTTATCACAACATTATACCGTATGATTGCTCTCAAGAGCACTAAGATCTCATAAAACCGAAGGAGTAGCTCTCCCGAGTGATATATATTTGTTGAGATTTTTTATGTGTCACTCGTCTCAGTTCAGTAATCTCGAGCAATAAAGTGATGTGAAGCGACGAAAAATCGTCTGAGGTTTCCCTTTTGTAACGCTTTGACTTTTCAGCTTGCTTTGAATAATAAAAAGTTTACAATTATCAGTGCAAAATGACTAACGAATTTACATTTTTTTTGACTAAACAAAGCGATCTAGTAAACTTGTACGTAAGTACTTACAATGAATTTAGCTGGGGGCTTTAATACAGTTCAACGCCTAATCTAATATTAGTTCAATCAACGCCCAATATATAAAAATCTCGTCTCGGTTACACTTAATAATATAATATGTAGTAGGTAATGAAAGAAAACTCCGAGCTGACGAAAACTTATCAACGCTCAGCCTTAATAATTTTACATCTTGGTAGCGCTGAAATTTTAAAGACGTTTATAATCAATTTATGATACCTTTGGAAATTTTTGTAACGGGATCGACGCCGCGGCCTCAAGCTAGTTTGAAAGATTTATACAACAATGTATAACAGTTTGCTGTAATTATTTAAATTGACGTGTTAACTCTGAAAATCACAACGAAAACAAAATACAATAAAATAAAAAAACCTTGCATTTCACGAACAAAAACCGCTAGCAAAATCAAGTCCACGACACCGCTCAAGAAACAAAAGTAAAATGTTTTCGCTGAGTTCAATTGTTTGCTTTCTCACAATCGTAAACCGTATTTCACCCACAAGAGTTTCATCAGTGATACCCAAACACGATCCTAAAATTTCCCTAAATAAATCAAGTTGGGGATCGTTTAAACTTTATTGGATTTTATTTCTTTTATTCGCGTTGTAATGACTAATGTGGGATAATACATCTCTAACTCTCATTTAAGACTTTGGGATAAAGTTAATTTTAATGATTATGTGGTAGTGTTTTGTAAAATATATTATATTTTGATGACGTTTTGCGTTACGGTCTGTAAATATATTACTATCCGCTTCAGAAACTGCGCGCAATAAATCAAATCAATAGCACAAAAAACGCTAACTACAATTTCCCCCAAAGTTAAAAAACCCACGCAACAAATCTCGTAAAGTTGCTGCCTCGGAACTACCCCCTACGAACACGAAAATGTTAAAAAAATAGGTCAAGATAATTATGATGTTCTTGAACGCGTGGATTGGGCGGGCTAGAGCCTTATTCTGGCACGATCCGAACCGCCCACTGCGAAAGTTATGGCGGCATGACTCACGATCCATTTAACCATTTCCTACACAATAGAGAAATCATCCTTTGGACCAACAATTCGATTATTGCTTCGGGTTTTTTTGATACGACTGCTTAATTGTAAAAAATTGAATGGAATGGAATGGTTAACTGCAATTTTTGTTGATATTTTTTTACTTTTGTAGCTTTCCCGGCGGCAATACTTAACTTTTGTAAAGATTTTAAATCTAAATCCCTACCCTACGTTTGACATGGTCATTGGTTTGTAAAGCAGGCCAAGAAATTCGTTTACCACCCAAAGGTTCAATGTCACTTGTATAGTTTAAAACGCTATAGGCTATTTCACTAACACATCAATACTACAATCAGCCTTATTGTATTAATTCTGGTGTAATTTAAAAAAAAAAATCTTTTAAACTTTTTATTGAATAGTCCTCAGAATTCCTCATTTTCGTCTTGTATACTCTATAGCTAGCTTTACCACATAATTATACTATAATCTCTGTCTGGAACCACCCACTTACTGAAAAAATCTTTTAGTAATTATCGACATTTTCCGTGATTAACGTATTTACCCTGAATAAGTGCAAAAATCCCGTGAAATGCTAACGAAGCAGACAACTACTTTCTAATATTCTTCATAATAACATACCGGTCTCTACTCATGCGATTGCTCGTCTCATATTAAGGACAAATTAGCCAAAAGAGGACGAAAAAATGTCTGTTATGTTATTTTGTTAGTGAGTCGAGACAAGACATATTTTCGATAATAATAAAGAAAATATTTAGCTGATTGCTTTTCTGAATACACGATATAAATACCAAAGCTCGTGCACAGTCATAAATGTGTGTTAAGTAATGAATTAACTTTGAACAGAAGTATATTTATTTAATATAATAAGCAAACAAAGCAAAAATACTCTTTCGTGATTTTAATGCAAACGCGTGCCAAAATCAAATTCTTTTGTTGTAAAATAAAATTAAACATCCTGGGGGATTTTTTTCATTAATAAAACAAACTCTGAAAGAGGTTTTAATGGAATTCCCCGACCTTTTAACGAATTGAAATTCAATTTAATTTTGACTTACTTCTGACTTCACCCTATTAAATGGGTCAGGAATGTGTGCCACTTGGCTAACATTCGAACTGTGACAGAAACAGAAACTGCCGCTAGCGTCTCTAGTGAGCTACTTCTGAGTAAATACTTCTTGTGTATTAGCATGATAGAGGTGCCCCGTAGTTATGAACGTTTAACTCCTAAGGCTGACACACCAACTTCCTATTACCAAGTTGTTTCTGGTTATGACGTCGTCCAAGCAACGTCAATGAATATTATTTTAATTTTATATTAACACATTAAGATGTTTAATACTAGTTTAGTCACCAAGGAGAGTAATCTATACTTACCCTCGAGTGATATTGAACTGCTTCGTATACACTTAACTTTTTTTTACAATACTATCATACTTAGTACTTATTGACGACCGCTTTAGCCTAGTTGGTAGTGACCCTGCCTACGAAGCAAGAGGTCCTGGGTTCGAATCTCGGTAAGGGCATTCATTTGTGTGATGAGCACGAATATTTGTTCCTGAGTCATGGATGTTTTCTATGTATTTAAGTATATTTTTATCTATATAAGTATGTTTATCGTCGTCTAGTACCCATAGTACAAGCTTTGCTTAGTTTGGGACTAGGTCGATTTGTGTAAGATTGTCCCCTAATATTTATTTATTATTTATTATTATTGATAAATATTTATTTTCCCTTTGAACGCAAATATCGAAGAAGAAAATTCTCGCAAATGTCCACCTCAAATGTGGCAGATTCAACCCAAAACAAAACTTAAATTGGACTGACGCCTTTGAATCAGCGCATTGTTAGTTTCAGTTATAGTTTTTTTTTAAACCAATTGAAATAGGACCGCGTCTAACGACTTCACAAATCCAATTTTTTATCTCTTTTTTTTGGATTTGATGTATGATGAGAACATGGTTCTAATACCCACTTTATTTGCCTCTGTGGTAGAAAACATTAAGTAATTTAGTGTTGTAATAGCTACTATTTATTACGAAATTTTAAGCTCATTTTAGAATGTAGGTACAACGCTACCCAATAACAACTAGGAAACATCTATTCCCATAATAGGACAATAAAAGGTAAAGTTTGAAAGTTAGTACCAACTGGGTCAGTTTATTTTCGGTTTCTACCATAGAAATAATCACACTTGGAACTTAGTTAGGTACCTGAGAATATAAAAGGTATTGATATAAATATGACTCAGTTTCTAGGAGTCTTATCAATTCTGTATCGACAGGACTAAATATTGATTAGAATACTAAAATGGGGATCCATTTGCTTTACATACAATTGAAAGTCACTCATAATGTAATGTGTGACATAATTTTTGTTATTCATAAATTTTTTCCCGTTTAAACCGAAAATTTTTCAGAAAAATTAAATTGATCATTCTGTAGAACTCTTTAGGTTAGGTTTGTTTTATAACAATTCTGTACAATTAATGGATTCAGAGTTCAACCTTCAACAATTATGCAACCCGATATGGACCCACTAAAATGTTGTGAGTTGTGTCGTAGTAATAAAGTGCTTGAAAAAAAAACAATATCAAAAAACTAGCTTCGAAAAACTAGCGCAGCGAAACGAACGTGATAACCTACCCTGCGATCTCCTAGTGACCACAGCCGCTGCAATCTGATCGAAACGTTGATGTAATTTCAGCAATATTATCATCGTGAAAAAGTTCGACTGCAAATGCTGCGTTGAAATGTTAATAGCGTTGAAATAGGTTCAAGATGGATGCAAGCCGCTTCCAACAGGAATGATTCGGTATCAATGAGGGAGACTCATCATGTCCAGCAGTGGACGTCCTACGGCTGAAATGATGATGATGATGTTGATAAAGAAAAATTATGAGTGCACTATTGAATCAAATCACTTTGACATTAAATAAATAAAATTGAGGTCGGAAAAGTGCAGCGATTTTCCTGCCATTTTATATCGTGTCGAATTTTATAAGTCTATTGATTTACCCTGTTTGCCTTAGAGGCCTTATTGTCTAACGCACTGGGAATCACAATTGTTTTCACTATTTCGTTCTGTCATACGGTGTAGGATGAAGCTAGAATTAAATGGTGAATACGATCGCGAGCGTCCGAATATTAGACAATACTGCCTCTGGTTGTTAGGCAATACAGTTACAGACTCAGGTTATTAGGTATATTACATATAAACAAGAAACAGCGAAACACTAACAACAAAAGAGAGAGAAACAGTAATGAGAAAGAGAGAGAGAGAGAGAGAGAGAGAGAGAGCGGTGGTTTATCTTATATAACTTAAAATTGTTAGCGTTCGCTATCTACATAGAGCCACAGAAATCATCGCGTCGAGACAAACCTAATACACACACAGGTTTAACGATGCTATTTAATTGTAAAATATTATTGTTTTAAATTTGAAAAAAAAATGTATTACCTATATCTTATAAATTGCAATTAGAAGTACTGTAACAAATCTGTTTGTTTGTGGTGGGGATACTTAGCGGAACGACAAAAGACTACACTATATCCCTGACAAACAAAAGCTACATTTTATCCCGGAAAAGCAATAATTAATACCTAATAAAGACACATATCCATACTTATAATGAAATTTCGGACGCACAAAGGAAAATAACGATTATTTTTTTCTGCTAAATACACAAAGCATTTTCAGGAATTTCAATCAGCACATCTTCTCGAACATTATTGCGAAATACTGCAAACAAACATCCGTACAGGAAAAAGGCCCAACTTTCCTGGAGCCCCTAAATCACATCGTAACATCTCCCTTTGTGTTTTTATGACTGTTATCCGGGAGCAGCTGATACTACGATATATTCGACCTATCGCATTTGAATCGTCGAGAAATTTGCAATGGCATGGCCACCTCGTCGTATATTCGGAGGTAGGGTAATATTTTGTGTGCGAATAAAAATCAAAGAGACATAAAAGAGTTTTTCCCCTTATGCGACACTAAAATACTTGGAATAACTATGCCGAAAACTTTTACTTAGGTAAAGTATTAATATTCTACTATAGCTATGCAAATTTTATAGTAATTATAGTAAACTTTCGGAAGGACGACAGGAAAGTAAGTACCAAATTTAATTATTTGGGTTACATTTGTGTTACATTATTATTCTAGAACCATCACTTTATAGAGTTTAATACAGTTCCTTTAGATGATTATACAAATAGGTATCCCATAAAAACATTTCATGTTAAATGTTGCCAAGACGAGACCATGTAGCTCGCACTGTCAAAAAGTAATCAGATCTCTTGTAGAGCCAAGTTTCTAACCCTACGTGCCCAGCTCTAAATCTATAAGCCCTAATTTTACACTAATTAATCTCGTAGGCGTGCAAACCGTGTACTAAACTGGCGAGTCGGCCGCACGAACCTTTTGCAATTCGGCATATTATGGGCTTGAACTTAAAAATCTATTCAATCTTTTAAACTCTTTCCGTGCGGCTGACTCGCCAGTCAGTCGCCACGGTTTGCAGGCCTACGAGATTAATTAGTGTAAAATTAGGGCTTATAGATTTAGAGCTGGGCACGTAGGGTTAGAAACATGGCTCTACAAGAGATCTTAATACTTTTTGACAGTGCGAGCTACATGGTCTCGTCTTGGCAACATTTAACATGAAATGTTTTTGTGGGATTTCATTTCTTTTTGGTAGAGGATGATTTACTAAAAATCCTGAAATACATATCTTATTATTTATAACAAGGATAACAAGGACCCTATATCAATTTTCAGACCTCTAGCATCAAAATTTGCGGAAGTTTCATACAAGCTTTCACCCCCTAGTTTAAGGGGTTGGGGGGGTAAAAGTTTCAAGTTTTAAGATGCTTTCGTTGTTTGTATACTATTACTAGCTTACATACCAAATTTCAGCTTTCTAGGACTTCAGGAAGTACCTTAAGAATTTTGATGATCAGTGATCAGTGACGAAATCGGGGGTTTTTAGACATTGATAAAATCTAAAGTATAATAGCTACGACATTCAAACTTTGTATGTTTCATGTTTGTACTAGTGTCATTATATCTTGAAATTTTAAATTATTTAACATCATCCAAAGCAAAGTTATAAGAGTTCAAAAAAACGACGAAACGTTTCGAGAAAAGGTAGGTACTTAGTGCCCTTGCGCTTCGCTTGGCTCGTCTTAGCGGGGGCACTCCCGTGCCCCCAGATTGAATTTTAGGGCATTGGAAACGAAATAACCTAAGTTACTAATAAAGGTTAAAAAAAACATTATTAATACATTATCTTTATTTATACCTACTTTATCTACTGTTTTCGTTGATTATTCAACAGTTTAATTCCACAAAACATACAAATTTACAGAGACATATTTAGAAGATAAAAAAAAACTTAAATTAACTTAATCTCATCCTAAAAACCTGTATTTACAAATGTCTCCCAGATCATTGCTAATGGGCAGGGTGCCCATAATGCTGGCTGCGTTTCCTCGTTGTATGGCGACGCCAATACGTTGACCGAGGAAAGAGCCAGCCTTATGGTCACCTGTGGATCGCACTAGTTTACTTTTTAAAAATTTAAAAAGTTTTTTAGGTATTTTAGTACATCTATAATATAAAAGTGAACGGCCAGAACGGGATAAAAAAACGAGACAGAGCGGGATGGCGCTCTACAACACCATTTTGACACGTTTCTCCCAAACAGCGCATTATTTCTCTGGAATTTTAAAGCAATTCGATTCTTTGACCTTGGGAATTGCGAAAAACTTTTTTTTATTTTTTTTATTTTTTATGTTAAAGAGGCCAGACAAACGAACTAGTGGGTCACCTGATGTTAAATGATCACCACTGTCCATAGACACCCGCAGCGCTTTACACGATGCCAGTGCGTTGTCGGCCCTGGGAAAAGGAGAGGGAATAGGGGAGGGGGAGAGGTATTGGGCCCCCGGCGCTCTCACTGACCGTACGAAACGCAGCAGGAGTACTGCTGCTTCACGCCGGTGTTCTGTGAGAGGGTGGTACTGCCCCGGACGAGCCGGCCCATTTGTGATGCAGCGGCTAGCTACAACATGGCTCTACCACTACCGAACTTGAGAAAATATGATATTGGGTGTGTAAATTTTGTATATTGAGCAAAATAAAATCACAAGTTTGAATTTCGTGCCAAAAGTGAGCGATCTATTATCTATGCCAGTGTTGCCATACATTGCATTGCAGTCTGTAAAGGTGACCACAGACCTACATATTAAGCACTGACCTACATATCAAGTGCTGTCGAGTTGTAACTGTACCTATTTGATAATCGCTATTTTTTTAAATAAGAAATGGTACCTACGAACGGGGTACTATTTAGTAGTCTAACGTACTCACGCACTCCTCTGCCAAATTGCGTACTATCAGAGGCTGACTAAAATCCCAGTACTAACTTCACAACATACCTATCGTTTAACTTTGCATGGCTGCATGGAATAAGTTTCCTTTTCCTACCTTTGCTCTGAAGGGGTAGAAAAAAAATGAGAATGGGCCCAAAAAGCTTATAATCTTGCTTATAATTATACAACACACTGGAGGGAGGTTGAACGCCGAACATCCGTTTGACACAAGAAATTTGACCTTTATTATGTCACGAATCTATTCCATCTCTTTCTTTAGTTAGGGTAAGAAAGAGATGGAACTCATTCGTAACACGTGAAAGAAAAAGATGGGATATATAAAAACGTAATAAAGGTAAACTTTTTGTTTCAAACGGATGTTCGGCGTTTAACCTACAGTGTCGTATATAAGCAAGCTCCTTGGTTGGGCCGCGTATCAAGATATTCGAAGGATTCAAAATTTACAGAAGCTAGAACTCAGCTTTTTTTTTAATTTTGCAAAATGAAGGGTTAATAGGTATAAATATTTATTGTGCCTATATGTGATTGATACCTAAAGCCTGACAAGGTTCCTATTTAGCCCTCGCTATGTTGCGGATTTTCAGTGGAACTAATTTATTTTAATGGCAATGATTTTTTTTTGACAACAGACGTTGGAAGTCATTGAATGTCACCGATGTAAACAAAACGAAAATAATTCGTCATATTTCAGAATAATAATCGATTTTGCAATCAAAATGCCCAAAAAAGTTCACTCCGATGCAAAAAAAAAAATTAATACGTTTAAATGGTTGCGGCAGAAAAAGGACGAAGGATTCAGCAGCATTCCAATAAACAATGTTTTGAAATTAGTTGTTGACATGACGGGTACTGAACTGGTTAGCTTGGTACTAAATATGTAAGTATTTTTTTACCTGTTTGTAGTACGTTTTAAATTTATTTACGGCGTATTGATAATAAGAAATAAATAAAGAGTAATACTTACTTTCATTTTTATTCTATTCGTATTTTTATTTAAATCACTGTGTAGTAGATAAGTAACGAATTATGTTACTCAACCACACTTAAACCACTGAGGCTGGACTCGACTAACGTTTCTATTCCGGGAATAACGCTTATTCTCGGATACTAATATCAAAATAATATGGCGTTTTGGACATCAGTATCCGAGAGTAAGCGTTATTCCCCAAATAAAAACGAGCCTGAATGGATTTACATTATGCCCCCACCTCACGCTCGGCGAGTGAAGGATAGCCTGAAAGTCGAGCTATACGTTAGTGAGATGCAAATATTTCCATCTTACTCTAACTTATAGCTCCGACCCTCAGGCTCGCCTTTACTCGCTTAGCGTATTAATATGGGCATGACAATTGCTATTCCCAGATATTGCAAAAAGTGTGTCCAGCCAGATCGCTACAGTTATTGTATACACCAGTGCAGGAGCGTTTAGCGAATAGTGCGCAAGGGGCGCATTCGCCAGATCTGGACAGACCTTTACAAATTTATATCCAACTTGCATAATACCTATACCTATTCTACGCGGGCGGAGCCGCGGGCGGTCGCTAGTTTATTTATAAAATATGTAAGTAACCAATTTGAACCAAGGAGTTAAGCTGTATATAGAGATAGGCTGTGTGGACAATAACATTGTCGTTTACCGTGTTTTTTTCTTAACATTTTTTAACTTTTCTGGTTTAAGTCACGAATAAGAAATTAATAATTCAATTAATTAATATTTCACTGGCATTATAAAATTTTTATTTGGCACACAAAAGCATATTTGAAATCAAGCGCACCGTCGAAAGTAGGTTACCATTGACTTCCTTTATTTATATATTAGCAATTCGAGAAGAGGTGAGAAATCAAAAGAAAGTCTATATCTAATTAAATTTTCACCTCACTTCCCCAAAAAATATATAGTCTTTTGTTTAAGTTCTTATTAATTACTGTCAGTATTTTCGAGATGTATGTACTTACAAACATTTTTTTAACGTGAAACTACAATGGGACTCGCTCATAGTGAAAAAATGTGGATAACTCACGTTTACCTATGTCTATGTAATCCGTAGCCCTTCCTCTTGGAGCACACGCTACGGCAACAGGGATCTTGACACCACCAATCAACTGACGTACTTTTTATGAACTATCAAAACACAATTCTCCCATAGAGTTTGAATGGCAATAGCAACTTTATGACGTCACTTCGCCAACTCAATCAACTAACTATACTATTTATTTATCTGGTTTTCAGGGCTAAAGCGTTTTTTTACTGGAGTCGTGTCTTCGAATTATTTTTTAATGGCGTCAACATCCCAATTTATTTGATTTTAATTTTTTCGAGCACTAGTCTTCGTCAACAGGAGTCTATGATAATAAACAGTTTGTCAATCAGATACAGGATATGCATAAGTATTTAAATACTAATTGTGTCGTCGTTATATCTTTCTAAATGGCGGACCAAAGATTGACGGAACAAAAAAACGAATTACCACTAATGGTCAAGTAAGCTTACAGAAGCCGCGGTGGCCTAGCGGTTTTACCTATGGCCTCTCAAGCAGAGAGTCGTGGGTTCGAATCCCGGCTCGCACCTCTGAGTTTTTCGGAATTTATGTGCGAAATTACATTTGAAATTTGCCATGAGATTTACGGTGAAGAAATTCAGTGGTGTGTGTGAAGTTCCCAATCCGCACTGGGCCCGCGTGGGAACTACGGTTCAAGCCCTCTCATTCTGATAGGAGGCCTGTGCAATGCAGTGGGACGTATATAGGCTAGGATGAAGCTTACAAAAATTACGCCAGCAAACGTATTATAATTGGTTACCATAATTTTCTACCTTTAGTCGCTTATTATCTCGGTAAGCTTGATTGAATGATTAAAGTTTTAATGAAGCTCTTAAAGCCCATTAAAAATTACTAACCGCGATAATTGCGCTAATGATAGTTATGTGATACTGTGATAGGTTTAATAATTTAATAAAGTATTAAGGAGTGATAAATTATTGTTACATGAACCTATCTATGGTGTCTCACTGTTCATAAAAGACATTAACTGAATGACGTTTAAAACTGAATGACGTTTGCTATCAGACAGTCTCAACGTACCTAAACCTTAAAAAAACCGGCCAAGTGCGAGTCGGACTCGCGCACCGAGGATTCCGTGTAAATTTATATGTATCTATGAACATCCAGTCTTAGCAGACCCCTGCTCCTAAGCAAAATGAGCGTATTGTGGGATCATTGTAGATTGGTTACTGATATAGACAGATAGAGAAAAAAAATTATGCTTTTCGTAATTATTCCTTTATTTGTGCTATAAGACCTAGCCTCGTACCAAATTTCAAGATTCTGAGTTCACGGGAAGTACCCTGTAGGTTTTGATTTCCTTGCGAGTAGTTGCGAGTTTGAAAATATGCGGCTTAAATTGCTGTTCCTTTTGATTGCGTTGACATAGAAGTTTGATTTTGTTACAGCTTAAAGGTATTTTAGACCTGAGTATTTGATATGAATTTCAATTCAATACCTCTACGCGTTCATGAGGAAAGGGGTAGTAACTTTAAATATATTAAAAAAAAATATTTTATATGATGTGACTAAAAATTTACGGTTTTCGTAATTTTTCCTTTATCTGTGCTGTGATACCTTGCTACGTACCAAATTTTAATATTCTGAGTTCACTAGAAGTACCCTGTAGGTTTTGATTCCCTTGCGAGTGTCGAAAATTTGCGGCGTAAATAGATTGGTTACTGATATAGACAGACAGACAAAAAATTATGCTTTTCGCAATTTTTCCTTTATCTGTGCTATAAGACCTTGCTTCGTACCAAATTTCAAGATTCTGAGTTCACAGGAAGTACCCTGTAGGTTTTGTTTCCCTTGCGAGTGACGAAAATTTGCGGCATAAATAGATTGGTTACTGATATAGTGATATAGACAGACAGACATAAAAATTTATGTTTTTCGCAATTTTTCCTTTATCTGTGCTATTAGACCTTGCTTCGTACCAAATTTCAAGATTCTGAGTTCACGGGAAGTACCCTGTAGGTTTTGATTCCCTTGCGAGTGTCGAAAATTTGAGTAATAAATAGATTTGTTACCGATATAGACAGACAGACAAAAAAAATATACTTTTCGCAATTTTTCCTTAATCTGTGCTATAAGACCTTACATCGTACCAAATTTCAAGATTCTGAGTTCACGGGAAGTACCCTGTAGGTTTTGATTCCCTTGCTAGTTTCGAAAATATGCGGAAATTTGCGGCATAAACGGCTGTATCTTTTGTTTGCGTTGGCTTAGAAGTTGGATTTTTTCACAGCTCCAAGAGACAGTAGACTTGAGTATTTGATATAAATTTCAGCTTGATACTTCCACGCGTTCCTGAGAAAAAGGGTCTTGACAGACAGACGGACGGACGGACGGACAACAAAGTGATCCTATAAGGGTTCCGTTTTTTCCTTTTGAGCTACGGAACCCTAAAAAGAAATGGCAATAAACTAGTAGTAACTTGTTGTAGATGTTGATGTAACTTAAGATTTTTTTTCATTAATGAACCCGTTAGGTATTATTCAGACTCACGTTGCATAAACCGTTTGCACCATTTTGTTCCTCTAAATAGGTTTAATGTTTTAATTATACATGTATACCTTGGCCCATAATGTAAGGTTCTTGTATGGGACATGTTACCTGAAATAAATTATTTGTTGTTGTTGTTTGTTGTTATGAGCATTACTAGGCAAGCGTGCTCCAACGTAGGCCTCATCTTCGCTTTCCATCAGGCGTGATTGTGGTCAAACACAAGTAGTCTAAACTGAATATAAAAAAAATTGTTATTACGCGATATTTTGTAGACCACGACCATTTTTAGGGTTCCGTGCCCAAATGGTAAAAACGGGAACCCTATTACTGAGGCTCCGCTGTCCGTACGTCTGTCTGTCCGTCTGTCTGTCTGTCTGTCTGTCTGTCCGTCTGTCACCAGGCTGTATCTCTGGAACCGTGATAGCGAGAGAGTTGAAATTTTTACAAATGATGTATTTCGGTTGCCGCTATAACAACAAATACTAAAAAATTGTTTAAAATAAATATTTAAGGGGGCTCCCATACAACAAACGTGATTTTTTGCTCGGTTTTGCTCGATATTGATAACGGCAACAGGTAGACGCTAGAAATATTCACAGAATATTTAATTATATATTGACTTTAAAAATAAATCATTAAATTAAAATAAAATAAAATATTTAAGGTGGGCTCCCATACAACAAACGTGATTTTTATAGATAATTGTACGGAACCCTTCGTGCGCGAGTCCGACTCGCACTTGGCCGGTTTTTTATTTTGAACATTCACACTTTCTAAAAATTTGTCACGTATTACGATTCAAGCGTACCAGGATCGCATAGCTGGAGTGCATTATCGCTCTCGCAAAAGCGACTGACGTCGATTGTATGAAGCACCCCATTAGTCAGCCATCTCCGTGCACTGTTCCTTTGTCGCCGTCGCTGACAAACGACGCTATAACGCCGCGGAAACGGTCACTGCTTTCGGACATTTACTTACGTAGTTCCATGGTAACTGCCACACAGTTAAGAAGCTACACGGACGTATTTGTAAAATGTTATATGCTGGCCTTGAAGTTGGACGCAGTATGGAATTCATTTCTTATGGAGTGTGGTCACATAAATAAAATAAATAAATAAATATCACGGGACAATTCACACCAATTGACCCAGTCCCAAAGTAAGCTAAGCAAAGCTTGTGTTATGGGTACTAGGCAACGGATAAACATACTTATATAGATAGATACATACTAGGGGCGTTCAATAAAAAGTGAGAATGAGTATGTTATAAACAACTTTTACTAAATGTCATTTTATTTTTCGACATAGTCACCTTTTAGCATAATACACTTAGTATATCTTTTTTCTAAACTTAAAATTCCATTTTTAAAAAAGGTCTCATCTTGAGTACTTAAAAAATCTTGTACTGCAGCGACTACCGCGTCGTCGTCTTCAAATTTCTGGCCTCTCAGGTATTGTTTCAATCTCGGAAATAGGTAGAAATCACTGGGAGCGAGATCTGGTGAATACGGAGGATGCTTAAGGATATCGAACCCAGCATCACGAATTGCAGCCATTGCAACGGCGGACTTGTGTGCCGGGGGCATTGTCCTGGTGGAACAGCACAACTTTCGAGAGTTTACCTCGCCGTTTTTCGCGGATCTCATTGCGCAATGTTGCTATTTGTTTGGCGTATAAAGTGCCCGTAATAGTGGCTCCATGCTTGAGATACTCAATCATTAATACCCCTTTACCATCCCAAAAAACAGAGCCCATGACCTTACCGGCAGATGGCCTCACTTTGAATTTCTTCGGAGTTGGAGATGATGGCCTTTTCCATGTCATAGACTGCAGATTCGTTTCAGGGTCGTAACGATGGAGCCATGTTTCGTCCATTGTTATAAATCGCGCCAAAAAAAGTTCCCGGTCTTGCTGCATCAGGTTCAAAGCTTCTTGACAAGTCTCTAGTCTAGTTTGTTTTTGCGTGTCAGTAAGCATTCTTGGTACCCAACGCGCAGATACCTTTTTCATACCCAAGCGTTCATGTAAAATATTATGCACGCTCCCCGTTGAAATCTTTACATTTTCAGGAATAAACCGAACTGTGACACAACGATCCGCCAAAACTGAGTTTTCGACTTTTTTCACAATTTCTTCAGTTACTGCTGTAGTAGGGCGTCCGGAGCGGGGGTCGTCCATTGTCGATGTTCTTCCACGTCTAAATTCGGCGCACCAACGTGCGACTGTCGAATACGGAGGAGCATTAGACCCTAAAGTGTCCCGCAAATCCAAATTGACTTGGTCCGTAGAAAAATTTTTCAAATACAAGTATTTGATAACGGCGCGCAGTTCAATTTTCTCCATTTTCGCTAACGTACTCAATAGCATTGCAAAGAAATTACTGTATATTTTTTTAAACAAAAGACAGTTAGTTTTTTTTTTCATAGCAATCAGCTAGATAGATTAGCTTTAACGGCCAGTATTTAATTTCGTAATATTAAAAGAGTTTGCATCTCATTCTCACTTTATATTGAACGCCCCTCGTACTTAAATACATATTAAACACCCAAGACCCGAGAACAAACATTCGTATTTTTCATACAAACATCTGCCCCGACACGGAATCGAACCCGGGACCTCAAGCTTCGTAGTCAGATTCTCTAACCACTAGGCCATCTGGTCGTCTAAACATGATGGAACTGATGGCTGATGGGACCAAAAGGTTCTTGGATGGCGTCCACCGGACGGGAAGACTCAGTGTAGGTAGGCCTCCATTAAGACGGAGCGACGACCTGGACTCTTATTGTCTAACGCGCCGACGCTTGCTTTCGCAATCACTATTTCTTTCTGTCAAACGATATAAGATGGTGACAGAAAGAGATGGTGAAAGCGAAGGCTTACACACCGTAGTATTTTCGATTAGATCCTTGTTTTAGAAAACCATTAAGGAAGTGGCAAGACCGGGTTCAAACCCACAAACCACTGCTGAAAGCTGCTGCTTTTTGCAAGGCTTTTTCTACGGCTTTTTTCGCAGCTTTTTCCACGGTTTAATGACAGGTATAATATACCGTAGGTTATACGCGAGATCGTCTCAATGTTTGTCGTAAACGATCTAAGAACAACAAGCCACCCTTCAAATTCCGCGTTATATGCCATCGTAATACTGTGTGTCGACATTATTATGCAAATGTTGTCATTGATTTTCCATCAGGTGTTGAAGCCGCTTCTCTGTCTCCTGATAGCTTCCCGACACTCGTTCCAATTCCAATTTCTACACAAATTGTGCATGGCCTGGTGCTTATATTGAAAATACTCCAGTCAATTGTTTGGGCTGATTGTTATCTTTTAACTTCCGACTGGCAAATTGACTACACGTCTGAGTAATGAAATTGAGAATAGACGTTTGTACTAAAAAAATGATCAAGTGGGTGTTGGGTTGTGATGTAACGAATTCGCATTCGCAAATATTCGCATGTTTTTTGACATCCGTATTAAGTCATCCTAAGTTTTGATCCACTATTATTCGTTTATTATTGAATCAGGCGTTTCTTAAGCGGAGGTCCATGATTAAAATAAAATGTATAAACTTGAGTCCATTAATTTTTTCAGTTCATTAATATGAACCTCCGCAAAGTAACGCCTGATTCAATAAATTGTTTAAAATCGGCATGCGTAGCCGTACAGGCACGTTTATATCATAAATTAACTAAACAGCATCGTTTAGCTGTTCAAAACATTTGGTTCAATCAACGTTTTGGTTTGTTAGTTTAACATTTGGTAGCATAGCATACGGTTGTGGTAACTCTGAAGATGAGCTCTGTTTGAGTTCGAAACGCGTCAGTGTAGCTTGGTGGTGGTGATGGTTGGGTTTATGTGATTTGTGTGTGTTCGTACAGTGTGGAGGTGGAGGAACTGCATGAACGCACATTTCTTGCATAAACGTAACTATTGTAAGGTCGCGGGTGAGCAAAGTAATTGTTTTAGTTCATTAATATGGACCTCCGCAAAGTAACGCCTGATTCAATAAATTATTTAAAATCGGCATGCGTAGCCGTACAGGCACGTTTATATCATAAATTAACTAAACAGCATCGTTTAGCTGTTCAAAACATTTGGTTCAATCAACGTTTTGGTTTGTTAGTTTAACATTTGGTAGCATAGCATACGGTTGTGGTAACTCTGAAGATGAGCTCTGGTTGAGTTCGAAACGCGTCAGTGTAGCTTGGTGGTGGTGATGGTTGGGTTTATGTAATTTGTGTGTGTTCGTACAGTGTGGAGGTGGAGGAACTGCATGAACTCACATTTCTTGCATAAACGTAACTATTGTAAGGTCGCGGGTGAGCAAAGTAATTGTTTTAGTTCACTAAATGGGAAGCACTTGAACAAATGGCGCTAAGGACACCTCGAATAGTTTTCTTTGATGCGCAATTACAACGGAAGAAGATCTAAACGCAACTAATTTACGAGGTAGTTGTAGATCGTTGTTTTAGTGACACTTTTAGGAAATGGCGAGAGAAAATCTTTTGTTAATAAAGTTTCAACATCTTATCATTTCGTGAAATTAATAATTAAAATGTAAGCTTTTAATTAAGTTTTCGCCCGTCACAATCTTGCTTTTGACAAAAAATATATACCAAAATTGATTTCGTAATACTATTAGTTATTACTATGTGTCGTAACGTAACATCTTTATTTTACTAGCCTCTATATTCCCATTTATTAGATCTAGCAGTTGCATTGAAATTCCCATGGGAATTCCCAAAACTTAATCGTGATCTTCATTTACTTTGCATGAGGAACACCTACATGTAGACTTACTTAGCGGTTGAGATCCAGATCCTGTGAGAGTACCTACTGAAATAATAAATGACCAACCTAATGTGTTAGTCAATCGTTCAAAGATCAACTCCAAAAGATCCCTTTAAGGGATAAGTTCGCCTTTGTACACCTGTTTCTCTTGTTATCTGTTAATTTAATTTATTATAATGTATAATAAAAAGTTATACATCCATACATATGATCCATGATAGATGCAGCTATCTAACTATAAAATTTCTATTTGGCGTACACGACGCGCTCGGGCCTAAAATACCACTTTCCTAAACTACCTCATTTTTTTAAATACTACATTACTTATTTATTACATTCCCATTATACCAGAAAACCAAAATAAGACATTCCACTAAAACATTTACTTCCTTGAACTGAGTAATCTTCGATTTCGTAATGTGTTACAACGAGAATCTGGTAAACTAAACGTCATGTGCTAAATAGGTAGTGTAGTATTTTGAAAAAAAAATGGTATTTTGGGAACTTGGTGTTTGCGTGGCGCGTGGTGACACGAGCGAAACGGGTGACAAACACACTCACAAACTTTTGCATTTATAGTATTAGTAGGATTACTATAAAGTTACAAGTTCATAACCTGTGCTTACACATTTAACTAATCAATGCTTATCTACCTCTTCATATCCTGACAAATTGAAAATAGGAATCATCCGTCCTATTCATAAAAAAGGCAGTTATATAGACACTAATAACTATAGACCTATAACTTTATTATCAACAATAGACAAAATAATTGAAAAATATCTAGGAGAAAAAATTAACAACTTTCTGGCAAGCAACGGCATAATACATGAAAGACAATTTGGTTTTCAAAGAGGTAAAAACACTTCACAACTATTAGCTAAATTTACAGATGAGGTAAATGCCCACCTAAATGATAGAAAACATGTCATAGTGACGTTCATAGACTTTAGTAAAGCATTTAATACCCTAAATCATGAAATACTTTATAAAAAGCTTCAGCAAAATGGTATACAGGGACCAACCATAGACTGGTTTAAAAATTATCATTATAATAGATATAACTCAGTAAGCATAGCCGGAGAAAAAAGCGAGCTGCTACAATCCACCTTTGGCACAGCGCAGGGTTCAATAATCGGTCCAACTGAATATCTGATATATGTAAATGACATGTGCAACATATTCCAGAATGCCTCTGTATACCAATTTGCTGATGATACATGCTTGATAACTGCTAACAGTAATGTAAAGATGGCAGAATGTCAAATGCAGAGTGAATTTAATACCTTGTGTAAATGGGCACATGACTTGGGTCTTTCTCTAAACTATAATAAGACTAAAGTGGTTCATATTCACTCACCATATATTAATAATAGCACTACCCCTAACCTTGTGGCCCATAGTCACGCATGTATGCATGACGGACAGACATACTGTAGTTGTGAGTCATTGGATGTTGCGGGTGTCCATGGGCGACGGTGATCGCTTTCCATCAGGTGACCCGTCTGCTCGTTTGCCACCTCTTATATAAAAAAAAAAAAAAAAAAATTGGAAGTTGTTAAACAACATACTTACCTAGGATTAAAAATTGATGATAAATTTAATTGGAAACCACATGTTGAACATGTATGTAAAAGATTAAGAGCAATTCTCAGCAACCTTACTATACTTAAACACAAAATGCCATATAACACACTCCGGCTGCTATACATGGCGCTTGCAGACTCTATTATCAGTTATGGCTTGTCTAGCTATGGCCGCACTTATAAAACTTACCTAGAACTGATTTATAATATTCAAATAAGGCTACTAAAAGCAATAGTCCCTCTGAAAATAAAGCACCAATATAAACATAACTACTCTAAATTGTTTCAGTATTGTAGAGTGATGGATGTGTATGATAAGATAAAGCTTGCTGTGCTACTAGAATACAAAGATATGATGGGGAGACTGGATAGATATAGGAGACCTTGCAGTCTGAGAAGCTTGCCCAATGAGCCCTACTTCAAAATACCAAAAACAAAAAATGTGTATGGCAAGCGAACATGGACTGTCTGTCTACCTGTCACGCTAAACAGCCTCCCCAGGCATGTCATAGATAAAGTATTAGAAAAACCTAAAAGTATTAAAAATTTAATTAAGAAAGCACTGAATATTGGCATAGCGTAAGTTACGAAAAATGTTAAATAGAATACCAGTAACATAATGTTATTGTGTATAAATCTAGATAAAACAGATGAGCATTATATTTATATCAGTATGTAATGATATGAATGACATGTATAAAATAACTATGTATGAGGGGTTTGGGTGGTTGATTAGATGTAGACAAACTTTAGTTTCCAAATTTGGCACATTCAAGGGTTCAAAACATTTTTATTAATCTATCATTGTAATACAAACTAGACTAACGTTTTTGAATACAGAAATGTAAATGTTTGGATAGTTTTTGATGGGAGAATTACAGTATTTAAGACATCATCATATGCTGTATTTACTTATTATAAGGCTACTTAAATCTAGGTAATAAATGTACAGTCTGGTTCGCCGGTATGTGTATCGCCGGCCTTTCATGGGTGTCTGTACATGGACCTTATGTTACCATAATAGGGTCTATGTATAGATATTTGTGGGATGTTGGCGGTGCGGATATTGGTGAGCTTGACAGTACGGTCAGCGTCATGAAGGAGTAGGCGCCTTGATACCTTGTCGCTTTCAGTCGTTATACATGATGGGATGACATGGTGGCGGGGTGCAGAGGTGGTCGCTTGTTTGTGGCGCTGACCGTACTAGTACTAGTAATAGTAATAGTTTTATTTTATTTCGTTTATTTCCTTAGTTATAATAATCTTAAATATTTAAAGATTGTAACTAAGTATAAGAAAATTGTTACAACATTAATTGCAATAAACAGTTTAAATTTTTTTTTTTTTTAATAGGAAACCTTTTAAAATACATTTTTCTACACTATTAAAAGTTTTACCTAAGTGCGAGCAGGATGGCTACATTTTACGAATATGGACTATTTAGATAATAACTTCATTATCCAGCTCAATCAACTAATGTTGGTTCGTTACTAATTTGATAATCATTAAAGCTATTGTCGTCTAATTATACGAAATACGCATGCCGTAATAACATAAAGCGTTTGTTGTACACTGCTACTACATACATTCATTGCGTTTGTACATACAGGCGCAATCATAATATAAGTGCGAATCAAATACAATACCAAAAAAAAATTCTGTGAGTTTTACCTTTTTTGTCTTCCAGCGCTTTCGGAAAGACCATGATTAGGTAACAAAAAGAATACAGCGCAAGAAACTTGGCACTAAGTATTTTTTTCTAAAAACAGATTAAAATTTCATCATTATACGTTACTTAATACATTTCATGCATTGTAATAAAGAAAACTCACTAATCAAGACAGCATTTTAGGGGCCAAAGGTCAAACCACTAGGCCACTACGGCATTTGAAGTAGTACTTACTTCCACCTAAATCATTAATATTCCAATGAGCAAAGCTATGTACATAATCGTTGTATTCATTAATCGCCTGTCACCAGCTCACGCCCGCTACACAAAGTTTTTCATAATCCTAAATATTCGGCCAAGTTTACGAGGAACAGGACAAATAAATAAAACCATCCGGAAACTTCACGTCTTCTTTTGAACTCGCATACGTATTTTTGTATTCAATGGCTGTCATTCGGCATAATACATAGAGAATGTACAGCGTGTTTTGCTTTCGCGGATAGGGATGAGTTGATAATGTTTGGAATAAAGACGTGGAAATAACGAGGCATACTTAATAAACATAGCGAAAATCGTAAGAAGAATTAAGTGATAGGTACAACCACAGAACTAATAATAAAATAAATAGAAATATTGTGTTTATTTTCTTCCGAACTCCGTAAGGTGCAATTTGTTATCCGTTCTCACCTAACTTTCATCTTACATAAGTATAATCAACCAATTTGATTCCTACGCCACTATCCTCCTGAGGCCCACGAAAATTCTGTTTCAATGAACTTTAAACTTTATGTCACCGTCCGTACGGGTCAAAGCATTATCAACTTTTCGATCACAATATGCAATAAACGTAAAGAGTTTATAAACTTTTTCGCTCCATGACATGAAAAGAAAAAGAAGTTCTGACAGACGAACAATGACAATTCAAGTTATTAATATACAAGCAATAGTACATTTCGATGCTAGTGCGGAAAGTATGGCATTACTTCACGAGTCCCGAGATATCTCCCGAGATATATAGGGACGAGTGAAGAATGACATTTCCGCGCGTGTATCGAACGACTTTTTTTAATACAGTTGCGAAAAAAAATACAACAGAATAATTTGAGACTTAATAATAATAATAATACAAAACATTTTTATCACCAACAACATCCATCCATCCAACCATCCATCAATCCATCCATCCATCCGTCCGTTCGTCCGTCCGTCCGTCCGTCCGTCCATACATCAACATCCATCAACATCCATCAACATCCATCAACATCCGTCAACATCCATCAACATCCATCAACATCAATCAACATCCGTCAACATCCGTCAACATCCGTCAACATCCGTCAACATCCGTCAACATCCATCCATCCGTCCGTCCGTCCGTCCATCCGTCCATCCATCCATCCATCCATCCATCCATCCATCCATCCATCCATCCATCCATCCATCCATCATACTTCAATGAATTGGAACAAGTACAAAATTAAAAAACTAGAAAAGTAAATCGTACTAGTTCGCAAAAACGAACTTTGCGCACGCAATACAGCCAATAAAAGGGCACTTTTTGAGCAACTGTATTGAAAACTCCTTTTCTATTTATTATCGTTGAAAAATATTCACAAATATTGAGATGTTATCATGACATACATCACGCCAATTATCACTGCCGTAGAAGATAAACAGATTGATTAATGGACATGGTTCTATAGTGGCCTAGAAATAAAATCGTTAACTGTACATATTTCATTTGTCATAATTCCTTAATGGCGGTTCAATTTTCAGGATTTGTTTTGTTTTCTAAGAGTTACGAACAACGCTATGTACAAATGACGAATTTCTAAAACTTTTACTAACTGTAACGGTATGAGCGTCCCGTTGGAATTGAAAGGACAAAATTTTGAGTCAGTTTACGGTACAAGCAGAAAGTTGAAGTACTTGTTGAGCGCAAAAGATTATTAGTAAATTTGTTCTCGGACAGAGATTGAAAAATAAAGTACAGATACTTGTACTTTCACTTAAAATTTATCTAAGCTGAAAAATGTATATGTTTTAAAATAAAAGCCTTAATCAAAAACGTAAAGTAACTATTTAATTTGGATTTTAAATAAAAATAAAGGAAAGTCTACTACTAACTAACTGAGAACTAAAATAAATGTATCTTAAAAATAAATTAAAGATAAATAAATGAGTGCAAAGCAGGTATCACAAACATTGTTTGTATAGCTAACAACACTGTCTTTGTCTACTATAATAATAGTATCATAACATAACTCTACACGATGTGTTCCCAGAAGCATGTACGATTGACAAGGCGTTCAATGCACAATGGAGTTCGAGTCAGCCACCCCAATTGTTAGACTGCGAATGACACTGTCAGTCGCACGGGGTGTCGATATGATGTTCCATAGTGATGAACTGATGAAAGAACATGTATCAATGGCAGTTACTACGGATACGTGGAGAATATAACTTGCCCATGTTTCGATTTTATGCACTTGTTAAGACGTGGCTGGAAGTTATGTAACACCAGTTCGTTGTTTGTGCTGTAATAGACTGAAGAAACAATATTTTGCTACGAAATTGAGTCAACATGATTTGTTTGATTTATCAGAAAGTTTCTCTCGTATAAAGATACAGAAAATACTCATGTAACTTGAATTTGAAATAAAAAGTAATCACTAATCAGGGCAGTCCGCCTGTGTACATCTGTCTCTCTCGTTAACTGGTAATTTCGTGTGTTTTTGTACAATAAAGAGTTTTACATTTACATCTTAGTATTATTTAAGTCGAAAACATCAATGTCTTATAGGAAATGCTTATCTATAGATATGCCCATGTGTGCAAGTAAATAATAAGTAAATAAATCATGGGACAATTGACTCCAATTGACCGAGTCCCAAACTAATCAAAGCTTATACTACGGGTAACTAGACAACCGATAAACATACTTATATAGATAAATACATACTTATATTCAGATTAAACATCCAAGACGCGACCACAAACATTCGTATTTAATATCTGCCCCGACAAGGAATCGAACCCGGGACCTAAAGCTTCGTAGTCAGGTTCTTTAGGCTACCCGGTCGTCAAAGTAAAAGAATATGATTCAGTTTACAATTATCTATTCATTTTCTACTTAGAAAGAATCACCTTTCCCTTGCGCCTTCGCAATATTCGCATGCGCCTGTTAGTGGTAATGCGCCGGTCCCTGGATAATAGTCTTATGAAACGAGCTTTGAGTTGGAGGCCTTATTGTCTAACACTAGCGATCAAAAGCACATTCACCTTCCCAAGTTATGTCATTTGGCAGAATATATTACTTAGATCACGTTAGATACTTAATACGCCACAGACATGAATTTACGTGACAGGCGGCGTGACGAGCTTTTTTAGGGTTCCGTACCCAAAAGGTAAAAACGGGACCCTATTACTGAGACTTCGCTGTCCGTCTATCTGTCTGTCTGTCCGTCTGTCACTAGGCTGTATCTCATGAACCATGATAGCTAGCAGTTGAAATTTTCACAGATGATGGTTGCAGCTATAATCAATAATCAATTTATTGTGAAGAACTTAGGTAGGTACAGTAACATAGGTAACTATAACAACAAATACTAAAAAACAGAATAAAATAAATATTTAAGGGGGCTCCCATACAACAAACATGATTTTTTGCTCGATATTTATAATGGCAACAGGTCGACGCTTAAAATATTCACAGAAAATTTAGTTATATATTCACTTTAAAAATGAATAATTAAATCAAAATAAAACAAATATTTAATGGGGGGCTCCGATACAACAAACGTGATTTTTTTGCCGTTTTTATAGATAATGGTACGGAACCCTTGTTGCGCGAGTTTGACTCGCACTTGGCCGGTTTTTTTCTATACATTGCGTGTAAGGCCTAATAACCGGTTTTCTGCGAGCGTCTCAGCCGCGCAATAAATTAAGAAAACGCTCGCCGGCCCGCTGAACGCGCGTAGTCATAGTCTGACCGTAAGCCTAGTCTAATCCCGCAGTAAGTTAAAGCCAACGGCCATATTTATTAGACACTTAGGGGCTGTTTCACCATTTTTCTTAAAGTTCGGATTAGCTTAATCATAACCTTATTTGACAGATGGAATTAAAATTTCTGTTTCACCAGTCTCGATTAGCGCTAAGTGACGGACAAACTGTTTCTTAATTTGACCATCAGATCAGGAGGCATTTAGCATTTTTATCCGTCACATAAAGTTAGTTTATTTTTTTGTGGCCATGGTTGGAGAGCCCTTCAGCCGGTTTCAGAAAAATAAATCAAAGTATTTTTTATTTTTTAAAGAAAGAGGTCATGCTAAATTGCATAAAATAATTTAAATATCAAGATTTGAATAAAAAAATGTAGTTACACTTTTAGTATGTAAAAATAAATCCAAAATTTCGTAATATTTTTTAATAACAAACTTTTTTTCAGTGGCTCAATCGTTTGTTCTACCTAACTTGTATGTCGCCATTAAAAAAAAGTTTATCTGTCAAATGGTTTGGCGCCACTTTTCGATTCGTTTTACGTGATTTTATTTTTCTTTGTTATTGTTAACAAAGTATCATAAATAAATACCGTTTTTGGATCACTTATAATGTTACATATTTGTTTATGCAAAAAAAAATAGATGTATTCAAAAATTATATAGTTAACCATTTCTTTTGATTTAATAATGAGTGACTCTTTGAACGAAAGTGTGCGAACAGGAACGCGTGGTCGTGAAAAGCGACGTTGCCATTCCGACTTTCTGTTAAGCCCACGATTAGTTAAGTGGTACTTAGTTTGCACAGGACCGGAATGGTGAAACTGAAAAAACACTAGCTGACAGATTTGTCCAGTACTTAGTTTATTCATTGGTTACGTAACCAGTAGTTTGACAATAAGGTGGTGAAACACCCCCTTAGTAGTGTATTGAACACAATACCACTGTTATGATCCTGGCAGTAAAATTGAAGAATGCGGTAGCGTATTCAATTGGCTCGGAAGATTTTTTTGCCTTTGATTGTCAGACAATCACCGTGGTAGACGCAAACAGGACATCATAGCTAATTCCTGATGTGATGAGATTCCCACTCATTCATAACAACACAAACAGGGCCCTTATTATCTAACGTACTTAAAATCATAATCATTTTCACCACTTTTTTCTCTCACAAGGTGTAGAACGAGAGTAGAACGGATGCCCGCGCTTTAGACAATACGGCGTCAGATTTTAACAGACACCATAATCAGAATCATTTATTCAAATTTCTCCTACGGAGGTAATATTGATTTCGTCTTAAATTACATTTTTGAGTTTCACTACTCGTAACGTGATACCCCGAGGCATACAAATATTGCCTCATTAACCTATCATCATTATTTTTTCTTTGTTTAATTTATACATATTTAAAACTTATTTATATTCTAAAAACTCCCTATACCATAGTATACCTTTACAGCCAAAAAATGCTAAAACTAAAAAATGTGAAAGTATAATAGAACAAGATGATCCCCGAGCTATCATTGAGGATCATAATTATTTTCTTTTTAAACAATGTGTTGCTGTTGACAGTATCTATAACATTTTCTGTGAAAAGATTCCACATTGTGTCACAAGTGAGTTTGTTAAACTTCTGTTGTAAAAATTATAGATATTGTTACATGCTACGGCATGTAGCTGTGCACAGCTGCAGGTTAACTCAAAACCGTATGCATGTGCACGTATCCAAGTCCCATTAGCTGAGATTGTTCATGTAACGGTATAGCATTATAACCAAAATCGTCTTACTTAGCCCCTCAATTCACAATCCCAAATTGAACAAGTAATCGAACACGAGTACACGAAACTACTCACAATAAGAAGATTGAGTAATGCGTATTCCTTGTTAGTAGTGACCTATAACTTAATACAATAAATCGTCCCCCTGTCCCGAGTACTTAATACAAGGGTCCTAATTGCAAATTCACAGCGGTATGTGTTGGCCCCTGAAATCACAAGGGTTTCATTAGACGGGACACGTTATAGTTGCGCTTGTTTCACATTTGCCTCTTGGTTGAGTCAAGACGCTACAAATATTGTGGTACTTGTAAACTATAGAATCTAATCATTGCAGAATATGTCAGCAGTTTTCGCAAGGTCTAGATTTGCCCTGACGCCTATTTGATTTATCTCCAGTTTTGACCATAATATACTTCGTACGTAACATGCAATTACGAAATAGAACTACTTCGTAGTAGAAAGTAAATTTTATTAAGAGGATACGATGCGCACCATTTCTCCATACAAACGTAATCCCCTGTTTCCTCTCTGGATAATGAATTTAGAGCCAAATTTTTTTTACTGTGTAATCTGTATCTACCATAGCTATGCCCCTATGTTTCGTTTTTTCCATATTTCAATTAACATAAGAAATATGAGCTTTCCAAAACTGAAAAAATTGCCCAATTTCAACGTCATATTCAGACACTCATCAGAAAAGAATACCTCACATAAACAAAAAAAGGAAAACATAGGGGCATAGCTAAATCTGTCCTCTAATTATTTTTGAAAAAAATAATTTTATTGGTCCAGTTTTCGAGAAGAAAACAGGGGATTACGAAATGCTGTTTTGATCAATTTTACGCGCCTATTAACGGTCTGAGCTGCATTTGTCCCGCTCTCGCTGTACTGACATGCAGGGGTTCGGGCGAGACAGCGACATTTCATTAAAATACCTATTTCTCAAAAGTCTCTCAGCCATCGTACCCTCTTAAGTACCTACTGACTAAACGTAGATTTAAAGATAGAGCATGTACATATTTTTAACTATCTGTTTCATTCATATTTGATACTAACAAGTCCGACGTAACACTTGCATAAGCATCACGTAGCGAAAACATCAACCCGCCAGCCCTTCTTAATTCAAAGAAATCGAATATTCATCATCTATGCTAACCGAAATCAACCGAGATTAATAATTCAAGCCTTATCACTGAGTTGTCTAAATATTCAGAACACTACGTAGGTACTGGCAAAATGAATGTCAGTATTGGATGAATACGAATACCAGAGTTTCGTATTCGTATTGACGTCAAAATCCTATTGAAATAATATTTGTATACGTAGACTCAGAAAGGTAAAACTTTACCATAATAACTTTAACTTTATGAATATGCTCATGCAGACATACCTGATTGAGTCTCTCAATAAGCTAATAGTACGTATCTAGGCGCGCCTCAACGCCTGAATACTAAATAATATCTACAAAATATGATATAAACACTATAACCATTTCTTGAAATGTATTCCGATGCTTCACAAGTGGGTTGGGGCGCTCCGAAATGGTTATAGGCTACTTTCGTCTAGGTTGTGCGGCGTTTTGTGAATAAATCGAGCCAAATGTAGCGGCTCAGTGTAAGAAGCGATGATATATTATAAGTAAATATAGTTATGAAGATCTACAATAGTAGGACTGTTTAATTTCATAACATATTTGCTACGAATGATGACGTGATGATTGATATTTTACTAATTTTACACTTTTAATAACGACCGCTTTAGCCTAGTTTATAGTGACCCTGCCTACGAAGCAAGAGGTCCTGGGTTCGAATCCCGGTAAGGGCATTTATTTGTGTGATGAGCACGAATATTTGTTCCTGAGTTATGGATGTTTTCCTATGTATTTAAGTATTTATTTATCTATATAAGTATGTTTATCGACGTCTAGTTAAGTACCCATAGTGTACTATGGGTACACAGCTTATGGGTAGACAGCTTTGCTTAGTTTGGGACTAGGTCGATTTGTGTAAGATTGTCCCCTAATATATATATAATATATAATAAGGCAATCAATGATATACCTAGTCATCGTTCTAATCAGGGTGACTTTTTCACGTGATGGAAGTAATACGTTTTCCTTGAAACTTTCATTTCAAATTAAATAAGATTTGTTTTTCGTGAAGAAAAGTAATCTGCTCTCGAGAGAATGAATAAGGAGAAATAAGGCCTATGTCTGTCATTTTACGCGTTCCGCGTATGTATTTTTATCCCCTTCACGTTTTATGATGTCTTTTAAATTGCATTATGCTTGATAGCACTTGACGTTGCTTTCAGGTGAGTACTCTTTCATTTGACTTTTATTTCTCTTCAAGATTATTCGAAGGTTTGATGAGTGTCGCCTCTTGTAAGTAGCTACGGATTATATTTGGTTTCAACAAACTGTAAATATTATAGGCAATTGCCGCAATATAAGTTCCTGTTATTTCGACTAGCAGTTATTGTTGTTATGTTATTACGTCGAAATATCAAAAGCTGGTTTATGGCAATCGCAGTTTAAATACTATAGAAAATATAGTACCTATGTCTAATCTGTTACGAATAAATAAGATGTAGCTTTCTAGAATTTAATTTATTCACAATATAGCGAACGATCCACAAAATGATTTATAACAAAAATATAATACAATGACTCTTTGTTGAACACCACATTATAAAAAAGTCCGAAATAAATTATTTGAATTTGAATTTGAATTTATAAACAATTCAGAAAAACATTGGGAATAAGTTTTTGTTAAATATTCCATTTTCAATGCAAGCTTTTTCGCTGACTGTAGGTATTTTTTGTTGACTATACTTGCATTATCATCCAAGCTACATAAGAATACCAAATTTCAAGTTGGAAGTGGGTCAAATTCAACTTCCAAGATTTGACCCGTACGTACATACATATTTACATACATTGCAACTATTGCAAGTTAATAAAAAGCTTTTAAAATTACGTAAAAAACGACAAATCTTAATTTAATCAGAGTTTCTAACCAATAAAGCAATATCAGATAAAGTTGAAGAGATTGGAATTATAAATTTCACATTTCTAGTGACCGGTCAACATTCTCGGCGATTTCGTCTAAATGCAAGGAATATTCCATTAGACTCCGTTGTTTTGAATTCCATAACAGAGCGAGCAATTTCTCGTACCGTCTGCGAACCTTTTTACTGCTGACTTTTGAAACAAAACGAATTAAATAGAATATTTCAAGAAGGAGTTTCTGGTTTTGGTTAGATATATTTTATAATACTTACTCTATTATGATTCCTTTGGATAAATTAATTGTAAAACGATAAGATAAATCAGAAATTAAGGAATTACGTCTACTAATTAGTTCACAAAACTATATTCAGATATAAAGATAAATTGAATAACATATTCAGATATAAATACAAATTGTATTATGCAATTATTCCAGGATATATTTAAGAGCCATATTCTTTTACAAATAACATTACGACTACGATTTGAATTTTTTTAAACCTTTTTTAAATTAAGTTAGTTTTTAACTTAGACCTTTAAGACCACACTTGTCAGGGCTCATCTTTTCTCGAAAAATATGTTTGAAAAACAGAAATAATTCTTTGGTTTCTAAATTAACAATGTGGATTCAAAGTTAGGATTGCTCCTACGAGGAAATGACTTATATTATAAGTTATAACTATGAAATAACTGTAACATAATATGCGAGTCCAGGCCAAAACCTTTTAGCAGTTTCAAAAATGACATTACCTTGAGATACTAAGTATGAAACGGAAGTCCCTAGACTATAATTAAACATTTCGCTACAATTCAACCAATTAGTGATAACAATCGACGTCTGAACTGAAACATGAACATAAATCACTCTTCAATTGTATTGTTTGTAGTATTAAATAGGAAATGCAAAAGCGGGGAACAGAAAAACATCTTTGTATTGATTGCGCGGTGAAACTGGACTAAGTGTTATTTCAGTTTTAACAATCTAGAGGGGGGAATGCGAAACATTCCATTTGAATGAAATTTAATTTTGCATTAGAGTGTCTTGGAATCCATCCCAACGCCCGCTGCTGTTGAGCGTCTGTTTTTTAGTTTCCTTCGTCTGTTTTATTTTTGGCGATGAATTTATTTCAAGATGTAAAAAAAATATACAATTCATAAATAAATAATAATAAATAAATCATGGGACAATTGACACCAATTGACCTAGTCCCAAACTAAACAAAGCTTGTACTATGAGTACTAGGCAACGGATAAACATACTTATATAGACAAATATATGCTTGATTACTTATTAAACATCCAAGACTCGAGCACAAACATTCGTATTTTTCACAAAAATATCTGCCCCGACCGGGAATCAAACCCAGGACCTCAAGCTTCGTATAGTATAAATCTTCCCAGGTGAATTTTTCGCTTCGAGCCCTTGTCTTTCAAAACAAACGGTATCGTCATAGTATTAAGGTTCAAATTTAACCTGGGAAGATTTATACTATAGTCAGGTTCTCTAACAACTAGGCTATCCGATCGTCGTGTAAGGGTAATTCCGCGGCTAGTAAATATTTTCCCCACACATGCTTTGTGCAACTCCGTTTGCCAATTTATTTATTTATTTCAATCAAATTTGATCCTTAAAACAATAATGACATTGTTTGAAATCACTTGTCAATAAATGACAGTAAATGCAAAAAAGCAGCTGTGTGGTTAGAGATATATCCAGGTTACTTTTCGTGTTCATAGATAAATAAACCTCCACATAAATAAGGGTTTCTTTACTATTGACCAATTTTTGTCGAAAATTTTGTTACTTTTTAAAACGCTGTCTCTAACTATATAGGTGTGTTTGTTTTTATATCTTTAGTACCTACCAGTATATTTTCAGATCGAGTTAAAAAGCTATTGATAGTAACACAGTCTAAATTTTGAACCCTTCGATGTTCATGTCTGATTTGAAACAGAATTTCGTTCTTTCTTAGAAACCGCTATGTTCCTGAAAAAGTTAATTAGTGGTGTCTTTGAATGACACATACGTATATGCTGAAGTTGCTTGCTACCGGAACTTATTTAGCGATTAATTCCCCCACCCCCTTCCCCCTCCTCGCTATTAGACAGCAAGATACGGAAACGGCAACCGTAGGCACGAATTTTACCGCTACGTATATTTTGCGAACATAGTAACGGAACACATTACCAGAGCTTTGTTTAGGGAAAGCTATAATTTGTTTTAGCTGTAATTCTTCTAACCAGAGCACATATACGAAGTATTTACGATCAGATTATCCAGATACAGAAATTTTCAAGGAGATATTATTCCGCGTGTGGATATAACCGAAAAATATGCAAAACAAAAGGAATTTAAAAGAATTCTAATGTCATTATCTATTTTTCGATGTATATATTGAGAGAAAGGGTTTAATAAAGTTAATAACAAAATAATGAAATAGTCCATTATTTACTTTTTTCGGATCTGTTTTGATCGAATGAAGTATGTTATATTTTTGCAATACTTATTATGTACATACATAAACCAAGAATTAGTTGATTTCAGGAATCCTAACCTTAAACACTATTCATGTTACATCGCCACTTTAATCTATTGAATTTGCAAAAAGAAATCAGGTAAGTATCTTTTTTTTGAGCGCGTGTTTTGGTACTGAATAGCCTCTTTATAGTAATTATCGACTAGCTCCGAAAACCAAAATTATTAGTAATACTTAAAGCTTTTTCTAGCGTTATTTTCAGCAATAAAATATTGCGTGTCTCAAGCTTTACCAAAAAAGTTGATAACAATAAGAGTTCTACTTAATTCGATTGGTTGGGGTGACTTAATCGGGGAAGTATGGAAGTGGGCACTCTCTCGCTCCATTTAGCAAAGGATACAAACTACTAATGGCTCTTATTTGGTTGGGGCGAATCACGAAGTCCTCGCCCGTTTTGCCCTTAAGTGGTGTACATATTTTACGTTCGTCCTGGAAAGGATTTGGGAAAAAGTGCTTACCTGGCATTGCATTACAATGGCGTGGATAAAATGTTAATGTCGTAAAGGTAAATTGCTGTGAGAGTTTCCAGTATAATCATAACAGTTACAATCTAATGGCGCGCGTTACTATTCCGTTCGCAAGCATGGGTTATTTTACGTCTGACAATACTATTGTGATATACATGTCTGGAGTAACGGATATTTTTGGCTTACCTTTATAATAAAAGTACTCTATGACTAGAGGCTACTTACGATTATAATTATATGAGATCTTTAGAAACTTTGGTGAAAGTGGAAAGTAACGTCAATTATTAATCACTTTTACGCACCTTTTACGTATTTTATTATCTTCATAGACACAACACACACAGAGTAAATGCAAAACAGTAAACCATCTTTTAACAAAGGCACATCGCGCGGCTTTTATCTGTTAATCTGTGCGTGCCTTGTTCGTACGCGCTACAAAACAATATCGGTATACCTACTCATAGTAGTAGATGACTAGTTAACATTAAACATGTTATCTTATAATCTAATAATAATAATAATAGGTGTCTCGACCAACACCTCAAGAGACTCTCGCTAGATGGCTGGATCAAGGGTCAGATACAGAATGCCCTCTCACACAGCGCCCCCCGCACACCCGCGTTCGTTCCAAGTCAAGCGTGCCTATAGAAGTTTTATTTCAAGTTTTTTTTTGTCAAATATCTTGAAAACGGTGCATCTTACGGCAAAATCAATGAAATTTTAATCCCCCTTTGAAGCCCCCGCACCCCTTTCCCCGCACCCTCACCCCCCTCTCAACCTACCCCCACCCCTTGGTGTTTTTGTCAAATATCTTGAAAACGTCATCCTACGGCAAAATCAATGAAATTTTAATCCCCCTTTGAAGCCCCCCCCTCAACCCCCCCCTCAACCCCCCCCCCCCTGTTAACACTGAAAGAATTTTTCAAGTCGGAGCAGTAGTTCCTGAGATTAGCGCCTATAGAAGTTTTACTTGAAAAACCCCCGATTTTGAAACATTCTTCCGCTCCGCTCCGCTCCTATTGGAGTTAGCGTGATGATATATATAGCCTATAGCCTTTCTCGATAAATGGGCGCTATCTAACACTGAAAGAATTTTTCAAATCGGAGCAGTAGTTCCTGAGATTAGCGCGTTCAAACAAACAAACAAACAAACTCTTCAGCTTTATAATATTAGTATAGATTGTAAAAGCCTAGCCTAAGAAAAAATATTATAAAGAGAATAATAATAAAAATAATATCACGGGACAATTCACACGAATTGACCTAGTCCCAAACAAAAGCATAGCTTGTACTATGGGTGCCTACTAGAGAACGGATAAACATGCTTATATAGATAAATACATATACATACATATTAAACATCCAAGACTCGAGCAAAAACAAAAAATTCGTATTTTTCATACAAATATCTGCCCCGACGCGGGATTCGAACCCGGAACCTCAAGCTTCGTAGTCAGGTTTTTCTAACCACTAGGCCATTTGGTCGTCAATCTGTGGTTAGGAAGTGGCATACAGTGTATAACTTAGGGATCTTTAAAAAACCGGTCAAGAGCGTGTCGGACACGCACAAGGTAGGGTTCCGTAGCCATTACATAAAAATCAAGTAATATTTTTCGAAGGATTTCGTATGTGTAAATACGGAATCATCCAAGTTTAGGTATGTTTTATACCTTAGGCTGCTATTTACTCTTAAACTACAAATAATTTCCAAGCCATCTTAGCCGCTATAATTTTCCTAGTAAATTTGATATAATTACTACCATACTGAATTTTTTCAAATTTTTCCACCCAACAGTTTAGATTTTAGAGGGGGGGGGACGCTCGATTTTAATGAAAATTTTCACTTTAAAGTTGAATATTTCGCAAACAGATCACTTAATAGAAAAATCATGTTAGCAACCCCGCAATGGTTTTAAAAGACCTATCCAACGATACCCCACACTATAGGATTAGTCGAGAAAAAAAAATCACCCCCCCCTTTACGTCTATGGGAGGTACCCTAAAAAAAATATTTTTTTATTTTTTATTTTACCACTTTGTTGGCGTGACTGATATGTATATTCATGCCAAATTACAGCTTTCTAGTACTAACGATCTCTGAGCTTAGCCGCGGACAGACAGACAGACAGACGGACAGACATGGCGAAACTATAAGGGTTCCTAGTTGACTACGGAACCCTAAAAACGAGCCTACCAATTCCTAAAAGGGTCGGCAACGCACCTGTGATGCCCCCCGTGTTACGGGTGTCCATGGGCGACGGTGATCGCTTTCCATCAGGTGACCCGTCTGCTCGTTTGCCAACTCTTACATATATAAAAAAAAAAAACGTAAGATTGTGAAACCTGTATTTCCGTAAGAAGAAGATGAATAGTTTAATAATTAAACATGTGGGCACACTTTAATTGCATCGAATGTTGAAGGTAGCTATAAAATAACTCAGAGTTTGACCCAGCATCTACGTTTCACTACATCGGTAAATCGCGAAAAATTACCCAGTTTATCGATTTCTTGTGGCCCGTACGTACAAGTTGTGCACACATATACGTACAAGCGCGCCACATACTATATATAAGCTTTGTTTGAAGATGGTTTACTGTTCTGTATTTACTTTTTAAAGCACCTCAATAATAATATCTATAAGTAACTTGGCAAGCACAATATTACGAATGTACTTAGTACTCTAAGTGCGATTGTCAAAGAGGCAAAATAGATGAATAATATAAAATCAATTTTATTGCTGTATAGCAGTGCAGTGGAGTGATCATTTTTGTAAGGTAACTCGGAAAATGCAAACACCAAAACCTTTGCCATAATTATCATCACTGACATCACGTAAAAACCGGCCATGTGCGAGTCGGACTCGCGCACAAAGGGTTCTGTACCATTACCTATAAAAACGGCAAAAAAATCACGTTTGTTGTATGGGAGCCCCCCTTTCAACCTCCTCTGAGTTCCTTGGAGGGAGGCGAAACACGTCAAAACATGTTGTGCATATACGTAAGTGACCCGTGCATCATAATTTATTTTATAAATATTTCTGTGGCTCACAGTAATTCCAATTCAAAGAGTGAGCCATGAAATAGTTTTCGTGTCATGGAGCCTTTTCCATCAGCTGTTTTGTGTGGTTAACTACCGGTTGGCATGGTCCAGCTTTTTGAACTACATCTACATTTAGTCTCGTTTCTTTCTTTACTTATTTGTTTTTATTAGGGCTTAAAACCCAATATTAGCAGTTATAATTACGAGTGAGGAGTGCCTAGATTATAATAATAACCTTGTCAACTCCGCTTAATATACACGAAAACGGGGGCATTATGAAAATGAAATTAACAGGGGAATGAATAATTTTACCTTTCAACGGTGTGCAAACCGAGAGAATTAGGTATGTTCATTAGGAGAGTATGTAGGGCTAAGTAAACTGTGAGGCTTAATTAAAAGCAGGTAAATCCATATACGGGCCTCGTAAGCGCTTTTGTGGGTAGTTGGGCGAAATGGCACCTTAAAGAACATTTGGATTTCACTCGGATCTGATTCAGTCGCTGTCGCCCACGTTTTCGCCCGCATGGGACCACTGTTTCCCCTTATCGTATGGGAATATCCTTTTTGCTTGAAAAGCTGTTGGTGAGTTAAATTTGGAAACTACACTTTTTTGGGGAGAAAGGTCTAGAGGCGACTACGAACCGGAAGGCGAGGCGTTGGCAAGCCTCCTACCAGGTGGATTGGCAACATCGCGAGAGGTGCAAGCAACCGGCGGATGCAAGTGGCGAGTTGTCGTTCATTCTAAACGTACCTTTGTTCAACAGTAGTGCCAACCGGTGTTAGATTCTTCGACATTCTCAAGTACTTGTTGTAGCCTAAAATTGAATTAAGGTATTTTGATAGTTTTGGCTTTGACTTTGAGTGGAAGTCTTCCGGCTGATGATGATGACTATTTTTTTCTAATAGTATAATTTTGAAAACCTTAGAAATATTATTATAATTATTATCTTTTTTTTTACAGAAATACAAAACGAGAATTAAAAGCGCGAAGTGTCCGTGTGGCTAAAAACACCATTATATTTATTTTCCCAACTCAGTCTGTACAGAAGTAACCTAATTGGTCAAAGAAAGATGATTATTGCAGAGGTGGTGGTTCAAAACGGATTAATTTTCATTGGTGAGTACCGTAATTTAACTATCTAATAACATAAAAATCTCGTGTCACGGTGTTTGTTATCGAACTCCTCCGAAACGGCTTTACCGATTTTTATGATTTTTTTTCTCTATATTTGGTAAGTCTGAGAATATGCTATAATTTATATGGCAAAACAACGTTTGCCGGGTCAGCTAGTAACTTATAAAAACCGGTCAAGAGCGTGTCGGACACGCCCAAGGTAGGGTTCCGTAGCCATTACTAAAAAATCAAGTAATATTTTTCTAAGGATTTCGTATGTGTACGGAATCATCCAAGTTTAGGTATGTTTTATACCTTAGGCTACTATTTACTCTTAAACTACAAATAATTTCCAAGCAATCTTAGCCGCTATAATTTTCCTAGTATATTTGATATATTTACTACCATTCTGAATTTTTTCAAATTTTTCCACCCAACAGTTTAGATTTTAGAGGGGGGGGGGTGGGACGGGCGATTTTAATGAAAATTTTCACTTTAAAGTTGAATATTTCGCAAACAGATCACTGAATAGAAAAATCATGTTAGCAACCCCGCATTGGTTTTAAAAGACCTATCCAACGATACCCCACAATATAGGGTTAGCCGAGAAAAAAAAATCACCCCCACTTTACGACTATGGGAGGTACCCTAAAAAATTTTTTTTTACTTTTTTTTATTCAATCACTTTGTCGGCGTGACTGATATATATATTCATGCCAAATTACAGCTTTCTAGTACTAACAGTCTCTGAGCTTAGCCGCGGACAGACAGACAGACAGACAGACGGACAGACGGACAGACGGACAGACATGGCGAAACTATAAGGGTTCCTAGTTGACTACGGAACCCTAAAAACACAAAAAACGCGTACGCCGTGTGGGCATTAATACCAGGTGAGGTGAGAATAAGTCACAAAGTCGATTCTGGAAGGTAATGCACCTATTTGTATTGCTCTTATTATTAAATCTGAATCCAATACAGTGAGTACTAATTACGTTGGTGTGAGTTTTCTAGACTGGCACCACATCTACAATTATCTGATGTTACGGATGGCTATGGCTGATGACTGGTGTCTGAGCTGGGACTCGATCGTTTGTCACCACGTATCATAAAAGTCCTCTCAATACAGGGCATGCAATGAGCTGTCATAGTCATACAGTCAGTGAATCTAATAGGTTCTGAAGTAATCTTAGAACTAATTCGAATAAAACTTCCCTCAATAAACTGCAGAATTAGGTATAACGGCCAACGTGAAACGAAATAAACATTAAATCATATCGAAATGAGGTCAAATCTCATGCTGATTGATTCCTTCGCCTCCGAATCACCCTAACGCTGCCAGCATCCAATATTAGCACAAAGGGTTGCCCATCGTTACGCCAAAAAACGTATTGTATGACAAAACATGACGAAATATACGTATAGTGTTGCCATAGGAATAAGAAATACATTATTCGTATGGACCCACATTGTACGACAAGATTTACATGTATCAATCGTCACCTAAAGCTAAATTTGTCACATACATGTACGTACATAGGTACTGTTGGGCTATTAATAATCGTGACATGACGTTCGGTCAGTCCATTTGAATCGGGGCCCAAACTAAAACTTTACATATACCATAATACGTAGTAATTTACATTGCAAGTTATTTTATTTACTTTTCTACTTTAAGTAGAAATTCACGAAGAAGTGAATACTATCGCTTTTATTCTCAAATGAGTACCTATTAACGAGAATGTTTGCGATAGAAAGAAGAAGCATATCTACAGGCATATGTTTTCTAAAATGTATTGGTCAAAGTAATGTTTCATGATCATGATGTATTCGCTTCAGAACTTAGCATGGGAAAGCATACTGTACCATTTAACTATGTAAATCAAAGCGTGCTGCCAAACGTCGACTAATGACGCAGAACGTTAGTTATCGTCGTTAGTAATAATCACCGCACCTGTTTGTCTTGGTCCCAATTACGAGACAGTTACATATATAGATAGTAGGTAGCTAAATCGAATAAAGAAATATAGTCTCCATAGATTTCGAAAACAGGTAAACTCTGTTTCAGTAGAATCTGACAATCTCATAGACACTTTTATGGCCAATTAACATGGACAGCGAATCATCCAGGTCCTTAGTGATGTGATGATATGATTAAAATCTATTTTTTATTGGTTTTCGATTATAATCATACCTTTAGGAATCTAGATAATCAGAGGTGTCCATGTCAGTTGGCTATAGATAGGTATCTAAGAGATCGTCATAATTCTATTGAATCTGTCGAAGAACTGTTCAAGAAGTGAAAAGCGTTAACTCAGCAAAGGTTCTTTACGCACATATTCTTCCTACTTTTGTCAGTCTTAATGGTATGGTCGAGTATGACGCTCATGTATTAGTTTGTCATGTAAAACGTTGCATTCCTTTTTGGCACTGCTTACAGTCTGTAATAGATTATGAGGGTCATGATGATATGACATAAAGCTTTACGAAATATTTACAGTAAAATAATTTAAAGCTAATTCATCTGCGTTTTTTAGTTTCTTGTGAATTATGTGGGAAGCTTTCTAAACCAAAATTAATCTCTTCAACATTAACGCAAAGAATGCATAAAATTGACCATGTGAGTTGTTGGTGGTATGCGTTTAAGCTTGGGTCTTTGTTTAGATTTGGCGTCAATTGTTTTGAGGCGATATTATTTTTCTGGATTTTTTTTTTATTTATTTATTTAAATAACAATTACACATTAAAACATTTTTCGCCAAACTGCATGACAGTTTGTTGGCGAAATGAAACACTCAAAACACTTCCATATAATACTGTGCAAAAACTATATAACTAACTACATAACCATAGATGGTAGAGCACGGTGAGGTCCTCTAACGAATTTCTCCCAATATGTACGATCAATAGTGCTTTTGTTTACCGTATGCAACCATAATCACGAGAAAAGTAAATTGAAGAGTTAACATATTCGTTGAGCCGCACAAAGTTCGTGGTTGGTACGACTGTTGTTCATTACCATTACACGTTCATATAAATGAAGCTAAAAACACTTTACGAAATTTCTTTGATTTTTTATTTCCTTTTTCAGCATCTGAAAGAATCGGAGTTGTGTTCAAATAATGAAAAACTATTTCTCGCAATTCGCTATGACTTCATTTGCGCAAAAGAGAAACTTTACGAGGAAAAAAAAATAAATCGTTTCCCGGTCTGACAATCGAACTGAGGCACTTGGGAATATGCCAACGGGAAACATGCACGGAAAACGGGGTTTTGATATATTATGTGGATTAATATGATAGCTATAAAAAATATATTTAATTCGTATAAAATAGTGAGCAAAAAATGTTTTATGACGTTATGGTGAAAGAAAAAAGAAAAAAATGTGTATTAGAGATTGATCTCCTCGACATTATATGGTATCACTTGATTACTTTATGTAACGAAAAACTTTGTAGGAATTAAAGTATCCAATAACACAAAAGCTCGTTGTCGTGACATCATCCCTCTGCCAGTTTTGGTTTGAATGTATGGAAAAATGTTAACTTCTTCGATTTTCCATTTATCAGGGCGGCATCAATTGGAAATCTAACTACCTTCTCAGAGAAATATAGTCGTAAGCATATTTTGTTGTTATTTAATTACTAACACATACGTATTTTTCCTTCAAATAAAACTGCTGACAACAACACATTTTCCATTGCTACAAGAGAAGTGTCTGTTCCGTAAGCCAAGTAAGCATAATATTAAGCTGGGTTCACACTATACCCACACCAACAGTAATGCAATGTATCCACAACGCATGGATACTATTGCGCCACATTTTTAATATTCCTTAATTTCGAATATATTATTGTGTATGGTGTACTGTCAACCTCAGAAGTTTCTGAACACTTTAGTACTTTGTCGCAATAACCAGTTATACTGTAAAGTTTGAAATATGCCACGTTAGTGAAAGTGACAAAGTGCTAAAGTGTTCAGCGACTTCTTAGGCCGACCGTACACCAACCTACAAAGCTCGACACCTCAACGCCCAGTAGATGACACCCATCTGTCACCTCTCTTACTATGACTTAAGATTGAAGGTGCCATGTATTGGGTCAGTGTCGAACACAGGGACATTTATCTTAGTAGAGTTTTAATAAACCTAGAATGCTGTTCACAGAACTATTAATTTGTCCCTCTTAACTGAAATTACAAATGCGAAAATATTTTTCTCATGTGCATTTTGTACTTTTCATCATCATCATCATCATCAGCCTATGTTCGTCCACTGCTACCGCTGCCGCTGCTGCTGCCGCTGCTGCTGCTGCTGCTGTGTACTTTTAATTCTAAGAAACTCATAATTCCCGCGTGATACACTCACATGCGTATAATACAGGGTGTCCCAAGACTCAACGATAACTTGGTACCGGACAAGAGCTCATGTTATACCAGTCCTGGACAAAATAACAGAAAAATCCATATCACTTTTAGTATTAGATATTTTCGAAAAAATTTTTGTTGGTCACCATAGATTGGACAGATTTGCGTCATTGTTCGCAATATTGTGGGCATAGCTCTAAAATTAACAAATTAATTATTTTCTTGATTGCGAGCGGAGTTTTTCAGCATTTAAATTTAGTTTTGATATAAAAAGGAATAGACTGGCCACGGAAAATTTGGAAAAAAATATGTATTGTTTAATTTCTTTAGCAAATCTACATTATAAGATTTTTTCTGTTATTTATTTACTAGGAAACAAAACTAAATTAATTAATTGATGACTCCAAGATTAATTAAATTGTAATTCATCTTGGAGTCATGTCCACATTATTGCGAACAATGACGCTTGAATGACATGGATTTTATTTCTTTCCTTTTTCAGAACTGTTATAATTTGGTCTATCGCCCGGTAATAGGTTAACGTTGAGTTTTGGGACATCCATAAACATACAACCAAAGATTGACTCAATGTCATAAACTGCAAAAAAACTATTCACCCCTTCAATGTCCAAGTCAAAGTATATTTGTTCAATTTTGGCTTCAATTTTCGGTTCAGACAAACCCTGTTGAGAATAAACCGGTAAGAAACTCAACAAGGTATATTTTTCAAACAGATCTACAATGTTTGTTAAATTTCATACATCTAAATAAAGTACTTAATACAACCAATTTTTTTAACACAGTAGATACGCTATTTGAGACAAGGGATCGCCAATGTGTTCCAAATGTTGTTCCAAACATCCTTGTCCATGATTATAATCATTAATTTTACAGTACAAACTTTACAATCTTGTGCTATTGTTTATTTTCAAGTTCTGCGGCAACGTCTCACTGGCTTTGCTTGCTAAGGCAATCGCGTGAGATTACCCGCCACAGGGATTTGCTCGCCGCACTAACCGACCCAGCAAATATTTCGATATCGTGTAGAGCCGAGAATTCCGAAAGGAATTTGCCATTTGAGTCCTTTTTAAACAATGCATATATAGGTTTTAAATTAATCCGGTATATTTAAACAAAATGTAAGTCATGGTAGCCTAGTTTGTCCTGTGGCCTTTCAAGCAGAAGGTCGTGGGATCGAGCACGAGTCGTACCTCTCAGTTTTTCGAAATTTGTATGGGGCATTGCATTTGAAATTTACCCTGAGCTTTACAGTGAGCTTTCATGAAGAAACTTGCACGTACCTGCTTAATAGAAATCAAGTTATTTATTTCAGGGAATTCGATTACGAACCTTCTTGACAAAATTAATCTGACAATTAAGGTTTCATTAGTTTAACATACCCATAAAAATCATACAGAAAGGATAAAAATGTAAAATAATTTGCAACTATAGAATTTTTTACAAGTGTGATTACTTTTGCCTTGTTTTGATTAATGGAAGTGGTAGTTATTCGTGCTTTTTTTTTAATTTACTGCTTATGTAAGTAATTCTATGACATATAGACGGTGGTGGTTATATCATATATGGTGCTTTAGCGTTTTTACCTTGGTGATAAAGTCTAAAATCGCTAAAGCTCCCATATATGATATCATGGCGCTTTAGCGATTTTACCTTTCCACCGTCGATGTAGTAGTGGGATAAGTATAGTCAACCAAGTAAGTGCTTTACCATTTTTTATGACAGTTCCTATATCAAAGTAAAAACAAAAACTGATTGTCACAATGACTTGTAAGTGAAAATAGCCTTTAATTTTTTAAGCCGTGCAACTAACTTTGAACCTTAGGGTGGTAAAGGAATTTCTTGGTTGGCTATACCTGCCTGCCTTAACGTTCTTGGACAGCGTCTTCTATTCTTGCTTAAAGTTAATACATTATCCCACGGGAACACATTACCGGGATATTATTCTATGTCTCAATTCAGATTGCTATCTAGCTGTACACCAAGCTATATCTAAATACATTCAAACATGTGCGTGTTTAACTAATACACATCCAAACAAATCTTTACAAACTAATATCAAATAAAGGGTAGGATACGATAGTATTAATACACATGTTCTGTTATTTTTCTATCCCACGTAGAAAAATTATTTGAAAAATAAAAGTTCGCTACATTCACGGAAGTTAAACAATTCTTAAGGAAAAAACGAAAATCTTAGTCGGAATAAGTCTTGAACAAAAGCCTTGAACTTTTTGCATTGTGGACAATAACAATCATATTATAAAAAGAAAATAAAAAATATCATGCCCATTTACCATCCACAAGTTAAAACCATCGAACGCTCCAAAAAAACACTCAGCCATAAAGCCAAAAGAAAAATAAAACATTTATTAAGAGCGCGTCATCGGAAATCTCAACAAAGAAAACGGATAAACCTAACGACACCTACGCAATTGCGAGATATTTGAGTTGCAATAAAAGAAGAGAAAATGGAGTTAACGTTTGAAGTTAACGAACGCGGGACAGCCTAGTCAGTGGTTGGTCTCGTAATAGTTGCTGGCTGTATTGTAGTGGACTTAGAAACAGTGAGGGCGCTTTCAACCTTGACGGATGCTGCATGACAAACTTGAAAACTTCTCAAAGTACGAAACTTGGCTAGAACGTGGACGCAAGATTTAGTTATATATGTAGAGTTAAGATTGGTATTGTGATGTCACCTTGCATTCTATGTATGGAATATTGTTCGCCCGAATTTCATATGTCATAATGTATCGTTTTCCATAATTTTCATTTCTCATAAAGTAATTTATTTCTGAAACAGTATTTTCTTCAGAGCCGTTATTAAAATAACGGAACGTAACCTCACTGCATTCTATAAGATGACATTTAAAAGATCCAGTAAACAGCACGGTTCTGTATATTTTATGGCAAAAGTTGATATGGCAAGTGAAATTATGACAAATGAACATATGGGAAACGAAGTGTCTCGTTTATGTGTAATCGTTATCTAAGCAAATGCAATGTAATCAGTTATTCATTTCTTAAACTCTTAATAAAGAAAGTGTTATAGGTTCTACTTCTGAAATCGTTCAAGAATTACTAAAAAAACTATTGAATATGTCCTTTAGATGCGCGAAAGATTTTAATGAACTGTAACCTTCTACCATAATACTCTGCAACCATATTACTGATTAATGCACTCTTCTGCGATCCTGGACCATTTTGTTCTGTATGTACCATGGTAGAACGATTCAAAGTTCCAGTAGGTACCCAATGATTTTTTGCAAACTCTCAAACACTCAATTATTATACGCTCACAAATCCCTTGAACCGGACAAAGAGCGAATTTCCCCGAATATTCCGCGGATCTTTTTCCTCGCTTATTCAATGACATTATTGAATTTTCTGCCGGCACGGCCAACGGTAAAGTTACAGGATTTAATGGTACGTAATACCTAATATCATTTCGATGAAAATTGTTGTGAAATAGCGCCCCACTGTGCAGTGGTTGGCTATGTGCGAGCGAGCGAAGCGTGTTTACGCATCCTCAGCTGTGATTTGTTGCTGGCCTTTTATTGTCTTTCTTCTTTTTAGGGTTCCGTGGAGCTACGTGGCAAGCTCATAATACCGTTGTCTTTGTCGTTTACGCGTGGTAACTCCGTTATAACTCCATCTCTGTTATTAAGTTCGTGCTTTGTTGGTCAAGTGTAAATACTTTTTATTGAATAACTTTTTAATTTGGTTTGTTAGAAGTTTCGTTGCAATAATAATAATACAAATAAGCAAGCCTCAACACACTTGAGCGGCTTTCTTACTCAGTCAGTCGTAGAATATAATGTACAGACAAGTTTTCGTACAACCAGAACCACAAATTAAAAAGAAAAGAGCGCGTGAGAAAAGCGCATAATATTTAGGCATGTCTTCATGCATGTATTCATGCAATTAGTGTACATGTATTGTACACAATCTTTGTCATACTTGTCATCATAGACGGACATCACATAAATAGTTATCGAGTAGTGCAAAAGATTCATCCAGGTTTAAATCGAGTGGTTGTGAGATCATGATCACGACACTGGTACCTGTTAAGTACCTACTATCTTCCAATCTAATATATAAAAATTAGGTGTCACGGTGTTTGTGATAGCACTGCACTCCTCCGAAACGGTTCGACTGATTTTTTTTATTATTATTTTTTTGTATATTTAACAGGTTTGTGAATAGGACGTAAAGTCCTCCATTCTCCAAAGTTTTCATCCTCCTACCTCCAGCCATTAATATAGGTATTTATCGATTTTTTTATAAGGCAGAACAACATTTGCCGGGTCAGCTATATATAAAACAGTAACGCCTGTAAGAAACGTCACGCAACATTTATCCCTCTCATCACATTCATTCACGGAGTCTTCGCTCCACAAACGTCGGCCTTCATGAAACATCTTAGTGATGCTATTGCTGACCACTAGGACAGATCCCAAAGTATTATAATAGGCTAGTTAAGATTAAATATCTTAATTTGGGGGACACGGCACAGATTCAGGTCGACAAAACATATCCTTGGCTTCAACGACGGTGCAGCTCTACCCAACGTAGAATCAATAATTTGTACCTTTTAACCTGTATCGTTTAATGTTATGTCGTTTATTTTTATGTTCAACTTGTATATTTTTAATTTATAAATATTTGATTCATTGGGACGTTCACCAACGAGATGTACGGACGATTTGGTAAATGCTGTAGGTTCAAAACCAGGTTCCAGCCGTAATGATGATGATTATTATCTTTATAATTTTATATAATATTTAATTACAAGCTATTAGTAATATAGTTTTAGCTCTTATATTCTGAGGTCAAAAGTAGAAAAAGCCGTCCTGCTCATTAATTCTGTTTTCATTAATTGCTTTAAATTAAATTTAAGAAGACTTCTCGTGGTTGTTAATAAAATTAAATTTATTAATAAAATTAATAAATAATATAAATGTTAATAAAATTAAATTTATTAACTTTCATAAAATCTAAAGTAAAATTATCTCAGTTTATTAATATTTCTTTTATGAAGTATTTTTAAAATTTATAAAGGTAAACTTTGCTGATCATAATCAAAAATAACATTGGAAACGCGTTCTAAAATCGATGGGCCAGAATGATAGATGATTATGATTTAATGTTTCGATGTTGCAAAGAACTCCGTGAGCTTTCGTTGATTGCTAGAAACACATGTTTAGATAATACTCGACTTCTACAGTTCCGGCGTTGCGTTTTGAACAAACACATTTTTAATTTTGATCAAAAACTTAAACTATGTCCATGTGTTTCGTAGTTATCGTGATTTTGTATATTTATGAAAGGCTAGCTGTTGTCCTTGAATTCGTCTTCGACGAACTCTTTCATCGCTGTCCCGCGGGAATTATGCGATTTTCCAGGATAAAAAGTTTGTTAATCGAGGTTAGGTTTAGACGACCAGATGGCCTAGTGGTTAGAGAACCTGACTATGAAGCTTGAGGTCCCGGGTTCGATTCCTGTGTCGGGGCAGATATTTGTATGAAAAATACGAATGTTTGTTCTCGGGTCTTGGGTGTTTAATATGTATTTAAGTACGTATCTATCTATATAAGTATGTTTATCCGTTGCCTAGTACCCATAACACAAGCTTTCCTAGCTTACTTTGGGACTAGGTCAATTGGTGTGAATTGTCCCGTGATTATTATTATTATTATGCCAAATTTCATTGAAACTCATTGTGCTTTTTCGTGTGACTGAGTATCAAACATCCAAACTTTCACATTAATATTGTTAGTAGTAAGTAGGATCATCATCATCATCATTTCAGCCGAAAGACGTCCACTGCTGAATATAGGCCATCGTCATGGTAAAACTCATGGTAAATTTCAAATGTAATTACGCACATAAATTCCGAAAAATTCAGAGGTGCGCGCCGGGAGTTGAACCCACGACCCCCTGCTTGAGAGGCCATAGGTCAAACCACTAGGCCACCACGGCTTTTCTCTCTCTCTCTCTCCATGTTAATTTTATTTTATTATTTATATTTAAATATAGCATACTCTTATCCTATCTTATCTTATTTTCAATTACATGACGGACGCCTGCGGCTTCGCACTCATGGAACAATCTTTCCGAGAATTTTGAAAAATCCATCACAAAGAGAACATAATTCTGTGCCATATTGGACTACTGGATAGCCCAGTGGGTAGAGATCCTGACAACAAAGCAAGAAGTCTTCGGTGCAAATATTGTGTATGAAAAATTCACAAGTTTACTATCGAGTCTTGAATGTTTAATATTTTTCATCACACTTGCTCGTCAATGGTGTTATTCCATGCCTGTATACTAAATGTCAAAGGCCGAATTTGTTCTCAAGGGAGTTATGGATTTACGTACAGTTTTTCTTCCCAAGGGAGTTCTAACTTTAATTTTAAAATTTGCAAATAAGTTAGTAGGTATGTAATTTCACCCCGGCGCCACACATATTACAAATGTTTGAACACAGTTATTTGATCACATGTGTAGCACCGGTATTTGCTTATTTGTTCAATAGGACATCCATACAATCAACCATAGATCAAATATGTGTTCAAATATGTGTTGAAACATTTGTAATATGTGTGGCGCCGGGGTTAGACTAAGGAGGTTTCAAGTCAGCCAACTTTTTATTTATATCTTTAAAACTTATCTATATAATATTACAATGCAAAACTTATTTACGCTTCATTAAACTTCGTTTTTTTATATTTTAAATTTATATCAAATAGTTTTACAATAATTTTAGTAAATATTTTTTAACATGTTGGCGGAATCTGGCTGTATGACCATTCGAATTCTAAACTAAACACAGTTTACATTATCTATGGTAGATGACTCGAAAAAAGTGACAATCTGTATTGGCGGGTAGCCATTATTTTATTCAATTTAAGTGTTTATAGACAAAATAATTTTTAATAATTTTATTTTTGAATTTTTTTCCTCGCAATGAAAATCATTGTGTGTATCACGAGCAGTAAAGGGATTACAAACTCGAGTCATTAAAAGCCCTCCGCCTTCGGCGTCGGGCTTCAATAGACTCTCGTTAGTAATCCCCTACTTACGGCCCTTGATGCACAATGTACTATTAGATTTAAGATAAATATATTCTGAAAATTGTTTTTTTTTTATTTCGGTTTTTGTTTTATTGTATTTCATAATATTTTTAATGTAAATAAAATATTAGATTTTCATAGATTATTTTTAAGATTATTATTGATCTACCTACATAGTTATGAGTTTTTGCTGCCTAGTTACTCATAGCTTGATATAGTTTGGGACTAGTCAATTGGTATCAATTGTTTTGTATTATTTAATATTATTTATTTATTTAAATTTCAGGACTCTAATCCCAAGCCTTAAATCTGAGCGTTGATGAATTAGTCAGGACTTTTCTTTTATATTTCTACTAAATGTTTTGTATTTTTTTACCGTTATCTCGCGGGAATTATCCAATTTTCTGGGATACAAACTATCCTATGTCCTTACTAGGGTCTCAAACTATCTCCATACCAAATTTCATCTTAATCGGTTCAGCGGTTTAAGCGTGAAGAGGTAACAGACAGACAAACACACATTCGCATTTATATTAACTCAATAAATCATCATTATTAAGTCCCGGGTGTAATATTATTAACTAACCTTATAAGTCTTATAACGTATGGAAGTATGGATATGGACAATACAATTTATAAACTATGGATTAAGGAGGAGTTTAAAATCTCCACGAATTGAGATAAAAATTCTATTCGAGTCAAATAAAAAGTTTTATTTCTACGGCAATTCAAACTTTGTCATCTTTCGCCTCATTACATTAAAACTCGTCTCGAGCTATTCAAAGCATACGGCACTTTCCTGCCACCTAGAATTTTATAACACTTAACACCCGAACTCTCGGCACAGAAATTAAAACATTTATATTCGAAATTGCAGTACGCAATCGCACTTGGTACGTTTTTATCTGCCTGTAATACATTCATTGAAGGGGCAGCAAACCCCGCAATTACATTGCTTTTTACAGTAACCGTGATGCCGAGCTTTAATTGAGAAATGTGTTTATTGTTTCCACGTCCGTACCGGTGTTGTTTTCCTGTTTAAGTACGTTTTAATTATTCGAATTAATGTCTACAAGGAGTTTCAAAAATTCATCCGGATTATTTAAGACGGTGATTGGGTTACTTACATTCTGTAATTGTTTGTCATGATTTTATTGTGTTTATATTTTTAATTAGCCTTCTTTTATATCAAACCGGTGGGCAAAGGCCTCTCGTTTCTTGCTCTACTCTTGCCTATCAAACGCGAGCTCCTGCCATCCCACGTGATAAATATCTAGATCATCCCTCCATCTCCGCTTCGGTCGGCCTCTATTACGATATTCTTCGCTAGGGATTTCGTGGCAACTTTGGCCCAACGTTCTGGGTTCATTCGATATGCACGTCCAGCCCAGTTCCACTTCAACTTGACAGCCTTTACGCCTACGTCAGCAGTAGACTCTTTGAGCGCAATTCAGTGTTTTAATTCAGTCTGTTCTTCGGACACCAAGAATGCCTCGCAACATTAGACGACCGGATAGCCTAGTTGTTAGACAACCTAACTACGAAGCTTGTGGTCCTGGGTTCGATTCCCGGTCGGGGCAGATATTTGTGTGAGATATACGAATGTTTGTGCTCGAGTTTTAGTTGTTTAACATGTATTTATGTATATAAGTATGTTTATCCGTTGTCTAGTACCTACCCATAGTACAAGCTTTGCTTGGTTTGGGACTAGGTCAATTGGTGTGAATTGTCCCGTGTCAATATTATTATTATACATGTATATTATTTATTTAACATTGCTCGTTGACAAACCTTGAGTTTGGACTTTTTAGCTCCTGTAAGTGACCGAGTTTGCGCGCTCTAATTTAGGATGGGTAGAATACATATTTCGACGAGTTTGCGCATTAGTGACATTGGAATTAATTGTGGTTGCTAAATGTTCGATATTAATTGATGTTCGAAGTGTACCGCATCAAAGGCGTGACCACATTTTGAAAATAAAATTGCGATTTAACCTTTACACACAAACGTGTTCAGTCAAACGTGTTCAACCATTTACTGAAATAGGTATTATGTGTATGGATAATTTAAATAACGAATTGCATAATGTTTCTTACGATAGTATAGGTTCATAATTTTGGAAGTCTCTATCAGTTTGCCTGTTAATATTATGTAATTATGGTATCGTAGCGCTCTTCAAATCACATAGACACAAAAATGACATAGGAACCGATTTCAACGCACTTTTATTGTTTGGTATCTGGATGAAGTCCAATGGATCTAAGTTTTGATTTGATTACACTTTATATAATAATTATGTAGTAAGTTCCAAAATTAACTTCAATCTTAACAAAAAAATTATAAGTTATTGGTTAGTATTATAGTGGGCTCAATTTTAAAGCTTCTATTTTAATATTACAATATTAACTAGAGTTAGCTGGAAGAGATCTCTTCCAGCTTTTTACTACTTTCTGTGCACCATTTTATACGTACAATAATGAGTTTGTTACGTAACAAAAATCTTTATCTTTGATTAAATATCTAATAAAACTCTTAAAATCTAAAATTTAGCAATAGAAATAAAATAAGGAAATTGTGGGAGAATAAGAAATATATTTTTGCATGCGAAACACCTAGGCTAAAAAAGTATCTAAAAAATCTCAGATATTGTGCCAAACAAATCCTAACTTCATCAATATAGTTGTTATAATACTCTAGAATCCATATAAATATCAAAGACCGAAAATAATCCAATCGTTCATCAGGCCTTATTAAGTAACAAGTATCACAACCACAGTCATACTTAGTAAAAGATTTTCTGTATATTTACATAAGTAAACATGTCCCATTTAAATGCATTGCATCGCTAGCCCTATTTGTATAAATAAGTACCTAAATTATAACTTTTAACGACACTTGAACACCTGAAATAATGTCGTATTCTATATGGCTCGATTAAAAATGTACGCACGATGCCTAATCCGAAAATTTACTCATTAAATTGGCTAAATTTAGACTGAATTTAGAGTCCTAAAAAGGAAATTGAGTGTTCGCGCCTAAGTGCGGTACCCGCCTAATCAAAGAAAATCTATTTCCATCTCTCAAAGGGTTGGTTTGTAATTAAGTCTCCGTAGCACCTCAGGTCTCGAGGGCTGGCCCTCTCCCAATACAGAACAAACAAATTTCTTTTCCCAAGAAAATAAAATATTCCAGAAATTAGAATACATTTACATTTCTATGAGGCATAATGTGTAATTTATTCAACCTTATCAACGTACGCGGAGCGTACTAAACTGAAGTGTGTGCATTTTACTTAATGAAACAACTTTAGACTTTTTTGGTTACTTTAACAACCTGGAAAAACGGTGCAGTTTGAATTAGAATGGAAAGTAAATTAGAGATTCTTTGCAAGAAAAGGCAGCGTTACAAAGCGTAAAATTACGGTAATGAATAAAAGAGTAATTTGAGCAGTAAATTAAAAGCTTTGCAGACAAAACGGCTTCACTGTAACTGGAGTGAAAAAATACTGGAAAAATCCTCCTGTCGATGTCGGGTTATTCCCGAGTTTGTTAACATTACGTTGACAATTATTCCGGGCCCGAGGGAAAATATTCGAGATGGAAGTTCCCCGGGAAAACTTTTATTTCGTTATCTCTCGAACGGAACAGGGACTGCCCATTTTTTTTTAATCTGCTGTCAATCTTATTTTTATTTAAAACGGATGCTTAATTGAGAAGCTTAGTAAAGAAGTCTCGGGGAAACATTAACCGCGTTGTGTAATAATTCCACTCACCCACACATCGGCTAACAATGTCAACAATTTCAATTCTCGGTTTCACTAAGTGCAAACACTAAAATTCAACAATGAACTTTAATTGAAAGTTTTATTAATGTAGTCCACAATATTAATTGAGCGTCGTCACTGTTAAGTTGAAGTAGATTTGGAAGTAATTTCCGAGGTGGCGAAGACTTGCGCAAATGCCGTGCAGATACGTCCTGCTCCCACCGTGCCTGAATGAGGACTGAAGCCTGAAACGCAGCTGAAATATTTGGCACTCCCCACGGACGACCGTTGGCGGGTGAGATAAAGTTCGCTATTTCTCGTACTAAGCTGATTACGGACCTTGTCTGAGATATCTACGTCTACAATATACCAGTTAACCGCTTATTGGCAGTTCGAACCGCCAGCAGCCTTTTGTGTTGTTAAGCTTTAATTTCTACTAACTTATGCACCTAAATATTTATGAGTAAGATAATGCAATAATGGCCAAACGAAGGGTTTTTTTTTGTAGCTGTGAGTCGCCTATATTTTCGGTCGCGTAATTTTGGTTTCATATAAACGTCCTATTTGTGTAAAACTCGTTTTGCGTCGCCGTGTGGTACAAACTAGACTTCTGTATAAAACCGAATGCAGCAGAAATTACGTGACCGAAATTACGCGGCTCCTTAGAGTTCACCTATTCCCATGACAGTATAAAAAGCTGCGAGTATGCATATCAGGTGCTTGACTTTGAAGAACTTTGACGGGTAAACACTCTTCTGAATGAAACTTTACTTAAATAAACCGTTATCATATTTATTTATTATCATTCAATTGGCGGTACGTTGTGGTTTAAATTTACTTTGGCTCTCACAAAGTTTGTAGTTCCAACATTCAGCACTGTTCGCTTCAATCCACCTCACGAAGATACTAATCAAAGCGTAGTTTATTTTGTTCAGTATCTGAATTCCAAAAAGCTACGAGTTTATTTATGTGCGAAATTACATTTTAAATTTACCATGAGCTTTACGGTGAATGAAAACATCGTGAGGAAACCTGTACACACCTGAGAAGAAATTCAATGGTGGTGTGTGAAGTTTGCAATCTGCATTGGCCCGCGTGGAAACTACGACACAAGCCTTCTCATTCTGAAAGGAAGCCTGTGCGATGCCGTGGGACGCATATATGCTATAGATAATTATAAAAAATTTAAAAGCTGACTACAAGCGCAAAATATTGAATCAATCGGACAGTCTAGTAGTTAATGGCTATAAGTATAATGCTAGAGCGTCCAGGTTCGAATCCTGATAGAAACAGGTGCCTGAATGAAGACTACTCTAATGTCGGTGCCCTAGTCATGAATAAAACATATCTGTTTACCCATGTACCTAAGTATTCGTCGCCTACCCATAACTTTAGTACAATGCCATCGTAATTATGTACAGACTTGAGAATTGTACATTTTAAACATGATGCTTCCACGCGTTCCAGAAAAACAAAGACTTTACTTAGTTACAAACAGACAAACGGATAACAAAGTGATACTATAAGGATTCCTTTTGAGTTATGGAACCCTTAAAATCGTCTCAGTAAACTTATAATCAGTGACTAAACAAGGCTCTGTCCTCTTTTTCAGACACTAAAGAACTCTAGAAGCACAAATAAAAGAAACCACTTGAACTTCATCCGCAAGGGCGTCACATTGTATGGCCCTCCTGAAAACAATACATCTATTGAAATTGCTCTCTTTGTTTCAAAGGTCGAGGTCAATGAAGACGTGTGAGAACCTAGCGGTGTAATACTATACTTTCGCCAATCGCAGAGCTAAATAAAATAGTTGACCAACGACATAACAAATCTCATGAAGACGACAGAATAAAAGAAGCTCGTTTTGTTTAATAACCAAATCAAAATTGTTAAAGTCTGGGTTCAGCGCAGATTGGTATTGTATTAATTTCTTAAGATCGTGTAACTAACCTAGTATGGATATTAATCCGAAATACATTTATTTGATTCATTGCATTAATTTATTAAGATGCATTTTCCTAAGGGTTCCCAAGTAATTAATAAATAACTCTTATGGTTTCCCACTGGAGAATTATTACGATGACTTAGGGATGTTGATTTACATAAAACGGTTATTAATTATACGTTTGGGGCAGGGATAATGATTAAAATTCATTATGCAATATGATGGTAGAATTATGTCAGATTTCTAAGATTTATATGGCTAAACATAGGGTAAGACGTTGCAGAATTGGGGATGTCTAATTTTTTGCAATGTATAGTAAATCGAAAACCATTTCGAGATAAATGCTTTTTAACTCGTTTTCTGTAGTTATTTAACTTTAATATTATGTAATGAATTTATTATATAACAAATAAGCAATGACCTTCATTTGACATTGGTGTAAATTGCGTGACCGGTTCAAGTCTTACTTTTTTCTGTGTGGTTAGAATTCTTCACAATTTACGCGTGGATTATACTACGGAGTTTGATTTGGACCCGCTGTCTGACATCTAGCACTTTGACAGTGCCAGTAAAGTGACACAGTGTATAGTGTACCACTACGCAAAAAATAATTAAAGGGGTTGCCTTATCGTACGCATTTAGATAGATTTAGAAATTTGGCATTGTGGGAGCCTTCAATTATAATCTAACGTCATCAACTAAAATAGTTTAAATAATTAATTGTGAAAAAAGTAGAGAACTAAATGACAAAATATTGAAATTAGTTTCTTATAATTGACTTTTCTATACAAAAAAAATATAAAAACCACTGGTAATTTTTTTTAGACATTCCCAATTCTGTCTAAGTTACAAGTGGTACCTTGTTAAACTGCATTTTTTGAAGAATTTAGGTAGCGAAATAATACGAATTACCCATGTCTCAAAACGAGTAACCCTTCCTCTCGGAGGAACACGCTCGGCTGCTGCCAAACGTGCACTACGCGCCACCGCTCTATTCACGCGGCTGCTCGACGAAACGTCAGTTTTAATTGTCACTGCCAAATGTAGGGTAGCACACAACACTAACAAAATCACCATGTAAAGGCACGTTTACGCTCACTGTTGTCGCAGTACGTCTATTCAACACTGTCTTCGAACTCGGGGGTACCGACCAACCACTATCCCACTCACTATTCCGGTTGAATGACGATGAAAACCTGGGTAGTTGTGCGCCGGTATCAGGTTCGTCGAGCAACCGCGCAAACAGAGCGGTGGCGCGTAGTGCACGTTTGGCAGCAGAGCAGCCGTAGCGTCTTCCTCCGAGAAGAAGGCCTACGGATTAGCCCAAAACGTTTCGGTTAAACTCGTTTTGAAACGTGAGTAATCCGTATTATTTCACTATGAGTGAGTCTCATGGTAGTTTCATTAAAATATATATATATTAAATTTCATGTTTAAAATAATTTAGATAGCGTTTCGAAGGGGTAGTATTTTTTATTGTGGCTTCTTTCATGCCAAAGCAAAGGCTTGCAAATAGTTAAAACAAATATTCTAGCAAAATCTGTATCGAAAACATTAGATATAACTAAACATATAAACATCAACCCCCACAATATTAGATCTAAGTTTTGGAACAATATAGTTTATTTTCTGTTGGAGATATAATACTAAAATCATGGACAACCCATGTCCATTTTGTTCTTTCATAATGAATGTCCGTGTTACTAAATTATTTTCCTCCACAAAATATTGTAGCCTCCATTAGCTAATTATGTTCTATTTATGTATTCAAGGAATATTATTTTCCGAATTCTACCAAGCCGTGAAATTAATGTTCTGCCAAAAATATGGACAGGTCCATTTTGAGTTCAAACTTTTACCATTAGTCACTGCAACGCAGAAATTCAGGTTATGAGTGGCTCAATGAAAGTTGGATTTTGTAATTTATTTTCTCTTCACTTGGTAGTGTTGCGAGCTTTGATTTGATTGATTCACGTTGTTATTATCAATTTAAGAAGTAAATTTTGGGTGCTGTTATTCTATTACAGTTTGTACCTTTATTGTTTTAAAATTAAAACCATCAAAAACAAAACTTTTTAACAAAAAATTAAACCACCGAAAAAACTGAAAAGCAAAAATAATACCTTTTTTGTTTGACCTTAATCTAGGTACCAGTTTGAAGTCGGTGCCTCAGCACTTAGCCAGGAGGAATGGACCTATAATCGTCTACCTGATTGGCTTCTATCACTCCTCCTGTCTCGTGCTGAGGCACCGACTTCAAACTGGTACCTAGATTAAGGTCAAACAAAAAAGGTATTATTTTTTGCTTTTCAGTTTTTTCGGCGGTTTAATTTTTTGTTAAAAAGTTTTTATTTTATTTTTTTTCCATCCTTGGGGTAATTTTTTTTCGAAATTTATAATACCAACTTCAAGGTATACCCTATCTATCCAATAAAAAAGAATTATGAAAATCAGACTACTCTGTAAAAAGTTAGTCAATCATCCCCTGTTTTCCTACCCTTAGGGTAAGAATATTATTTCCAAATTTAAATGGGACCACCCTTGGGGTATACGCTTTCCAATAAAAAAAGAATCATCAAAATCCGACTACTCTGTAATAAGTTATGCGTGGTCATATAGTACAATCTGTAACTGAACAATCAATCATCCCCTGTTTTTCTACTCTTAGGGTAGGAATATTGTTTCCAAATTAAATGGGACCACTCTCGGGGTATACGCTTTCCAATAAAAAAAGAATCATAAAAATCGAACTACTCTGTAAAAAGTTATGCGTGATCATACATAAAAAAAATATATATACACGTCGAATTGAGAACCTCCTCCTTTTGTTTTCGTCGGTTGAAAATCTATAATAATAAATAGATAGGTATGATATGTAGGAAACCACGATTTTTTGCAAGTGCTAAACTGTAGCTTTGGCAATTGGTCAGAGTACCTACATTAGAGCTACTTCTAATATAAATAGCGCTTTTCTATTTCTCTTGAATGTTAAAATTATTAAATTGAACATTAAACAACATTAAAGTACCTGGTGATTATTGCTTTATCATCCTCTTATAATGAGAAGGTTTGGACCGTAGTTCCCACGCGGGCCCAGTGTAAATTGAGAACTTCACACACACTGAATTTCGTCGCAAGTGCGTACAGATTTTCTCTCGATGTTTTCCTAGACCGTAAAAAGCTCATGGTAAATTTCAAATGTAATTTCTCACAAACTCGTTCATCCCGAAAAACTCGGAGGTGTGAAGCCCGGGTTCGAACCCACGACCGTCTGTTTGAGAGGCCATAGGCCCAACCACTAAGCTACAACGACTTATACATGTTTGGTCAAATATAACTAATAAATTTGAGTATTTATACTTAATGCGCATTAACTGCACTTGTACCACTGTGTCTGTGCCTCGGTCGACCTTACGGTAATTTGTCACTCTGGGAATGAGCATGGCTCTGAAATTGGGTCAATTCCCCAAAGGATTTGTAACTGAAAATCAGTCTATTCGTAGGCTCCGCTGCAAAACGGCAATAGGCCCCTGTTTGTGTCCTTCGCGTGTGGTAAGATTAGAAATCACGTATTTAATTTGTTCATACTAACTAATATAGACAAAACACAGATAAAAACTGTTGTAAAAGAAAATGTCTTGGTATCATGCCCACTGAATTTCAACATTGTTTTTTTAGTCTTTGACTTACCTATTTTTAACCCCCGACACAAAAAGGGGAGTGTTATAAGTTTGACCGCTGTGTGTGTCTGTCTGTGGCATCTTAGCTCTTAAACGAATTGGATGCGATTATTTTTATTTGTAATCAGGTTTCTTGGCGATTGTTCTTAGACGTGTTTCATCAAAATTGGTTCTGCTCTTTTGTTAGCTGCGGTAGGGACCTTAGTCGCATAATTAGCATTTACTTTATTTTCAAACATATGTGTGACCTAATTGCGTTGGGGGTTTTTATTTTTTTTATTTATAGTTATTCAAATGAAAACTCGATGATTACGAAATAATTAAATTTATTGGTAACTACACTTACACCGAATTAAGTGGGAATCTGAAGCGTTTCAACCGCCATATCCCGTGTGTTACGAGAATCAAGTAATAATTATTTTGACGACCAGATGGCCTAGTAGGTAGAGAACCTGACTACGAAGCTTGAGGTCCCGGGTACGATTCCCGCGTCGGGGCAGATATTTGTATGAATAATACGAATATTTGTTCTCGGGTCTTGGGTGTTTAATATGTATTTAAGTATGTATCTATCTATATAAGTATGTTTATCCGTTGCCTTGTACCCATAACACAAGCTATATATGCTTAGCTTACTTTGGGGCTAGGTCAATTGGTGTGAATTGTCCCGTGATATTTATTTATTTATTTATTTTTTAATTATGTCCGTCAACTAAAAATCCCAATGATCAACCACCATGCTTGGCGTAGTGTCTGGTCGCAGAATTGCAATTGGTTTTGGTCCCTCCGGTCGACTTTGACCACTTCCTAACTTGTCCACTTCCCAACTTGTCCACTTCCTAACTTGTCCACTTCCAAATTGTCCACTTCCCAACTTGTCCACTTCCTAACTTGTCCACTTCCAAAGTTGTCCACTTCCCAACTTGTCCGCTTCCTAACTTGTCCACTTCCAAAGTTGTCCACTTCCCAACTTCCATGGATATTATTCTTAGATTTTCGCAACTCACGGGATACGACGCTTGAAACGTTTCAAAGCCCCACCCAATTATAATACATATTGTGTTTATTCACACCTATTAAAAAACACATCCGGGTTAAGTTCGCATTGTAACATGTATCTCAATGGTTGTCGAAAGTTTTTTTTTCTTTATTTTTGTACAATCAATGGTTTACATACATACACATACACACATCAAGCACAAAAAACAGGAAAATTCTTTGACAAGTATGACACAAAGGGTGGCTAAACCAATGGGTTTTAAGCTTCTTTTAGCCGCCGTCTATCCCCAGAGCTCACCCAAATATATGGAAAGATATTATTCCAATGAACTGAAACAATTAATTTGCTCACCCGCGACCTCATCATTCACTCATTCATTTATTTCATTGTTCATTGATATGGACATCCGCAAAGTAACGCCTGATTCAATAAATTATAATATTCGTCTTTGTCCAAAACATAAAATTTAATTTCATGTTTCCGTTCCTTAGAACAGTTTTCAGTGCTAAATTCAATGACCTAGATATTTAATTTGCATCAAAGTGATGCACTTTAAACCAATAACCAAAATAAATTAAGTATAAAAATTGTGACCCTAAAGTGCCAAAACAACCCAAGTACAGTCAACCAATTTGATTCCTAGGCCACTATAGAACCATGTCAAAATGAATCAATTTGTTTATCTTCTACGACAGTGATTGTTGGGTGATGTGTGTCATGATGACAAACTCGATCTTTGCGAACGTGTGTCAACAATTTTGAATAGGAAAGGAGTTTGCTTGTGTATTAATAACTTGAATTGTCACTGGGCGTCTGTCAAAACTTCTTTTTCCTCTCATGTCATAGAGCGAAAATGTTTACAAACTCTTTACGGTTTATTGCAAATTTTACTTTGACTCGCACTGACGTTGTAATTGTCTAGTAGTTAATGCGACAAGGTTCTATAGTGGCCTAGGAATCAAATTGGTTGACTGTACCTATATAATATTATATTATATAATATTGGGCTGTATTTTTTTAATAAGAGCTTTCGAAATGCATAATCAATTTAATTGACAAAAGCTATTGTATTAAAACCAATCAATCAAATATCTGACTATACCGATTAAAATCAACAGTCTTGATGTAAAATCAGGGTTTTAATCAGTCCCTTGAATTCATTTTCATATTGATCTTTTCAAATAAGTACAAACAAAAGAAAGGCAAATTCAAAAGACCAACAGCATGAACTTTTAACTTTCAAGCTTACAGAATTCATAATCAGCGCTTTTTGTTGTCCAAAGTTATGCGGATTGGGCATTTTAAACTTGACGTATTTTCTTTAATTATTTAAATCTTAATAGGCGTGTTTTGAATATTTGTTTTGAGCTAAAATGACAAGGAATTTTTCTTTTCAAATTTTCCGGCGGAATTTTTCTCGCATACCTACTTATTATCCTGTTTATATCTAAGCTTTAACGGCGCCAATTTGTATTAATTAATTATCACAGATTAGATATTTGTTGTTAGAATAATTGTAGGTAGTTCCTTAAGGACTAGCAACACGCAAAGGAAGGAGATGGAAGAGGCTTTTACCCTGAAGGGACTTCTTTTCATGTTATCAATCGTAGTTATGTAAGAAATAAATCTGTAATAATAAAAAGTACTGTCTAGACACCGCTCGAAATCGGGAGGAATGGACAAAACAGGAGAGGCCTTTGCCCAGCAGTGGAAGTGGAACACTTCTCCTGGGTACCTAATTAAAAAATATATATAATTCTATATTTGATCTGTTCGGTACTTGCCTAGTGCCTACGTAAAGTTACGTGTAAAGTTTTTTAGTTATTGATATTTTGATGGCTGCTGCGGGTCTTCAAACATGGGCCGACAAGAGTGCTTTTAAAAGGCGATAGTACCCGTTTTTCTTACAAGGCTGGAAATGCACCAGCAGTCCCAATAGTGCAGGTGTTTACGAGCCGCGGTGATCACTTACTATCAGGTGCCCCACATGTACGTTTGTTGACTTTATTAACCCTTTGAACGCCCCATTTCGAGTACAAATGTGTCACCAACACGCCGAGTGTAGACGAAAAGTAACGCAAATTTAAATCGTAATTTCGCGTGTCAAAGTTTCTTTGACACTAAACGTCATGACCACTATAAGCGTCGGTGGCGTGGTAGGCACGGCAGTACACGAGCCCTTTAGGTGTTCTTGGCGTTCAAAGGGTTAAACTATCTTTGCTTTTCCAAAGTTAGTGACGGATCAAATAGTGACTTGGACTTTTTTGGTTTGATTTGGTTTATAAAAAAACCGTTTATAATTAAGTACTTACTATCCACTCACATAAGATGCATAGTCGTAATAAAGCTCCGTCAGTAGGTACTAAACAACTATTATTGAGCGTATCTTATCCTTTATGAAATAAACTATGCATAGTGCGTGTTGCAAATATTCATAATTACAATAGATAACAATCTGTTATCCTATGTAATTAGCTCAGTATACCTGCAATTAATGTCAATCCAATGTAGTATCTAGAACATATAATACTATATCAACATTCAGTTAACTAGCATCCTGATTCAATAGATATGACTCGTTATCTAAGCCTAATTACCGACAGCTGCCTTTAGTGGAAACAGTAGAAGAATAACAGTACGATTAGTACAAGTTTTACTTCACCAAAATACTTTTCGATGGCGTTTATGTAAAAAAATCAATTGCTAGGGAAACATGGACAGCGCCTCCGCGGCCGCGCGTCTATGTTTCCATAGAATTGAAATTTTTACGTAAACGCGATCGAGAAGTATTTTGGTGAAGTAAAACTTATACTAAGCATACTGTACCCGATCCCATGCCATTTTGTAATTTTGACGTTATAAGTATTCTATACGTGCCACTGCAGGGCACAGGCTTCGTCCCAGATTGAAAGGGCTTGGGCCGCAGTTTTCATGCGGATCCAGTGCGGATTAGGAACTTCACACACACCATTGAATTTATTCGCAGGTGTGTACAGATTTCCTGATTGAAATTTTTTAAATTTAATTTTGTAAATAAACTCTGAAAAACTCAGAAGTACGAGCCCCGTATTGAATTCACGACCCTCTGCTTGGGTGCCCAGATGAAACCACTAGGCTTCCACGGCTTTTTTGTGACAGAACCTTGAAAACATTCGAATAGGTTCTCTGCCTTTTCCCAACTAAATATATTTTTGTGACAGATCCTTGAAAATATTCGAATAGGTTCTCTGCCTTTTCCCAACTAAATATATTTTTCCCAGCTGATTCATTTATCAACTGTTTATTTTTTCTGCAACTGTAAACTTTTCAGGGTTGTTATAAAACAAACCTAACCTAACCTACAGGACAGTCCTGAAATATATTCTGAGTAGTTTACATTTTCAGAAAAAATAAACAGTTGGTAAATCAAACTGTGCAAGATTGCACACCTTTTTAGAAGTTTTTACAGATTTTTTATTGTCTTTGGTTTTTGGAAACATGTGTCTTGTCTTTGTTTATATTTTTGTTTTAACCCTAAAAACCAGTGCCTTTGATTTAATATAAACATTTTTTAATAGAAACAGTTCGCAAATGAATCAGTTGGGAAATATAGTTGCGACAAATCAGGGAACCTCTAGAAATACTTTATCGGCACTTTAACTGAGTTTCCAAACACTCTGCACAAGCTCACATTAGTAATCTGTTTTATTATTGCTGTGACCCGTGCTGGCCTTATTAATCAACGTCCGTCACACGGTTGGAATAAGGGTCTCTGCGCCTTAACGGGCCGTTCATCCATAAGAGATACCTATCTATACCTTACATTATAAATCATCATCATCATCATCCCAGCCTATATACGTCCCACTGCAGGGCACAGGCCCCACCTCAGATTGAGAGGGCTTGGGCCGCAGTTCCCACGCGGGCTTAATTCGGATTGGGAACTTCACAAACACAATTGAATTTCTTCGTAGGTGTGTGCAGGTTCACAAGATGTTTTTCCTTCACCGTTAGCTCATTGTAAATTTCGAATGTGATTTCGTACGTAAAATCCGAAAACTCAGAGGTGCGAGCCCGGGCTCGAACCCATGACCCTCTGCTTGAGAGGCCATAGTTCAAACTACTAGGCTACCACGGCTTTTACGGCACTATAATGTTATCTTACTAATGTAATAATCGCGAAAGTTTACATGGATTAATGTATAAATGTTTATTACTCTTCACTCCACGTCAAAACCATGTCACGTACTGTTAATACACGCTAAAACATATTGACGGAACCTGATGAAATTTGGCACGCAGTTTTTTTTTTACTTTAATACTTTCATGTACGTGAAGTAGCTCCATACGCCAATAACGTTATAGGTACGTTTAATTAAACGGACCTATAAAATTGTTGTTTTGTGTGTGAACGCTCATTCAACTACATGCGCCATCAAAATAACGGACCTGTAAAACGGATCGCTATGTGTATGCTCCCTTATTCTTGTGCGGCATTGCCGAGGAGATGAAGAAAGGTGGACTCACCTTTCTTCGCTCCCGATCTCGCTGACTGGCGACGGGTGAAACACTTGAAACCTTCGGATTTATGAGTAGTACAAGCGAATTATATTATGAAAACTATCACACATCTGACAGCGGATATTTATATTTATATGAAAGAATTAATGATAATAACGTGCGTAAGACCACGTGACATTAGGAGATTATGGTCAGCATTGCCCAGGCTTGCCCACCTCCTTGCACACGGCAGCCCTGCACAACCATGTTCCATAGATATTTTCTTTATTATTTTCGTACATTTCAAACTAAATACAAACTGAAATATAGATGCACAGAAAAAACCCCAGAAAAAAGACCAATGCTGGGAATCGAACCCAGGTCCTCAGCGTTCCGTGCTGCGTGCTTACCCCTACACCATCACTGGTCTAGAAGTTAGCGACGAATCTTTCCCATACATCGTACACTTCAGTCTGTTATAATCACATTAGGCAGTGTATTTTCGTACCTTTAAATTACTTTACTTAACTTTTTTATATTTATCTTTGGGTATTGGTTGTAAGGACAAAATGTACCATAATTTAAATATTTTGTGCAGGTTGGTTTGTGCTGTCGACATATCTATTAATTATTACTATTTTCCAATTGAATTTGAATATTTATTATAGGCATGCAAGTGCACTCATCAAAATAAAATACGAAGCTGAAACAATGCATGAAATCCTCGCCCATTTTAAAGTAAAATTTGAAAAATACAAACCATTCCTCGCAGATTTAATTTTGCAGCCATGATCCATTTTGCCTTTTTTGAAACATTCATGCAACAGACAAATTAATATGGCTAATGTTAAATTTGTTGTTAAAATATATTTCGGGTTAATTTTAAGACGTATAATTACTAGGACCACTAGTAAAACCTAACAATGAACGCTGGATTATTATTTGAAAACATTTAAAAATTCATGGTATGATTTTCAATTGAGTTAGTAAAGAATCGATCTCAACGTGGAGAATGAAAAAATAACGGCATGTATTTGAATAGGTATCGAAAAGTTTTTTTCTGCAATCGTATTTTTTTTATATTTTTGTTAAACAACCTAACCCAACCTAATGTGTTCGATATGATACCGTTTTAATAAATGCTGAGAAGTTACGGTTTGAGAAAAAAGTTTTCGATAATAAAAGCCATTCGATACTGTAATGCATTCGATATATTAACTTTACATATTCAGAACCGCGCCCGAAAATAAAAACGCAAGCCTTGTAATGAAACTACACATTTTATATTTTTCTGTTACAGAACAACTCTTAATCTTAAATAACGCCAAGCCCCTCAAGAAAAATGAAATATGCAATTCAGTTGCGCCCCAATGTCTCATTCATTTGCATTTCTATAAGGAAATTATGCAAACGAATCAATACAAGTCCCAAGAAATTATTACATGAATTTTCACGCTCCACGATTTTACACCGAACAATTTCTTGTTCACACGAACAACAATCAAAATTTGTTGACGAGACTCTTAAATTGATAACTCAAATAATGATTTATCCGGAGATCTTTGTAATACTCATGATTTAGATTGCAAGTCTGTAAATTAATGCATTTGTCCTTGTCTTACAATACCTATTTAAAAGTTATTGTTAAAATTGTGTTTATTTAAATAATTTATTAAGTTTTTTTCAAGGTACTTTACTAACGAATATGTATAAACAGATCCACGCAGACACGCCTTGTTTTTTAAATTAAATTAATGTTGAGGTTTCTTATGTTTTTGCAGCTTTTCATGTTTCTAAATAGGTTATATATAAGAAGCTTGCAAAGATTAATTTAATTGCTATTTTTGTGTTAACTGCTTAAAAGTAAATTAGGTAGATGTACATAGAAAGCTATTGTCGGGATGGATGGAACAAAACAAATTATGAACATCCTAAAAATCAGACAAATTTAAATAATTAAGTTGATGGACTTATTAATTTTAAATTAAATTAAATTGACGTTTATTTCAAGCTCGTGGCTCATAATTCATAATATGTTAGTTTCAAAAAAACTTAAAAACTATGTTAGTGATAGTGATAATATAATTTACAATACTTCACTGTTGTTACTGGGCCTGTGAAGTCCACAACAGTGCATAATGTACGGACAGTCAATCCTGTCCGCAATCATTGATAGGATGGTGTTGGGGATGTCGCGCACGCGCCGCACTAGCGACGCGGCTCGCAGACGCATTAATTGTCGCTTTAAAACAGGTTACGCGCGCGGCGGCGAACATCTGTGAGGCACTGCAATAGCGCGGCAGCCCCATCAACACCCGGAACGCATTATTATATTGAACTTGTAAGACCCTTTTGTAAATTTGCACCACAGGCTGCACTTGTAAAAAGTAGTACAAAACGCCCTAAATAGGGTTATTTTACTCTCGTTGGAACAATTAGATTTAATTAGATCTTATCGACAAGGCCCTACGTTCACGTTCAATGTCAGTATTGTCCTTGAGGTCGGCGGTGAGTATATGTCCTAAGTATTTTTATTTGAACACTCTTTCGAGGTCCACCGAGTTCAAACGAATGGGTGGTACCTACTTCAGATGGTAGAATAGCACCGTTCCCAAAAACCATATACTGACTTTTACTGACACTATATTATTATCTCATCCCGTGAGCTTGCGCATAGTTGTCAACTTCTCGCAAACCTGCAGCAGTCTTCTCATACCGCAGACTGACGCGCTCAGCAGCACCATAATATCGTCTGCATAGCTCAGGTTGTTTACGTTAGTGCCATCTACGTGACAGCCTATATGCAAACTGCTGAGCGCGACATCAGCTCATTTATGTACAGGTTGAACAGCGCTAGCGAGCTCAATCCCCCCTGCCTCACACCGCATACCATTACATATGAGTATGACTCGGATAGCGCACCTGCCCACCGAACATAGTTGATCTGGCTTCCAAACCAATATATCTATATCTATACATATAATAAATCTCTAACAAGTCGGTGTCTGTACATTGAAGATATTTGAGAAAAACTGTCACTAGGGCTATTTATTAGCACAATAGAACCCAAAACAATGATTTTTAGAATTATTGTCTGTTTGTCTGTTTGTCTGTGCGTTTGTGCGCGCTAATCTCAGAAACGGCTTAACCTAGAAGGATGCGGTTTTCACTGATATGTTGTTTTTTTCTTGGATTAACATTTAGTGTTTGTTTCATTTGAATCGGTTCACAAATAAGAAAGATACGTCTATTTTAAGAATTTATCGAACAGGTTTTTTTGTTTGAACGCGCTAATCTCAGGAAGTACTGCTCCGATATGAAAAATTATTTCAGTGTTAGATAGCCCTTTTATCGAGGAAGGCTATAGGCTATATATCATCACGCTAACACCAATAGGAGCGGAGCGGAGCGGAAGAATGTTTCAAAATCGGGGGTTTTTGAAGTAAAATCTATAGGCACGCTTGACTTGGGAGTACGGTGTTGAATGTGAAAGCGGGTGTGCGGGGGCGGGTAATTTTTTTTATATCGAGGAACTAAGGAGAGCCATAATTGATGAAAAAGCAAATTGGATAAAAAAAAATAAGCTGCCCAAATTACTAATTCCACGCGGACGGAGTCGCGGGCAAAAGCTATATCTGAATAAAATTATGAGTTCATGTGGTAAGTGTGTTGACTCAAGTTTTTTTCTATAGTAAATCGTAGCAAACCAGATCAAAATAAATGCCTTCGACAGGTCTAGGTAACAAGCATAGACCGGCCGGCGTGTTTCTGGTCACATAGTATGCAAGCGTGTGCTTAAGAGGGTATGATGGCTGATAGACTTTTGAGAAATAGGTATTTTAATGAATGTCGCTGTCTCGCCCGAACCCCTCCGTGTCACTACAGCGAGAGCGGGACAACTGCAGCTCAGACCGTTATTAGGCGCGTAAAATTGATCAAAACAGCATTTCGTAATCCCCTGTTTTCTTCTCGAAAACTGGACCAATAAAATTATTTTTTTCAAAAATAATTAGAGGACTGATTTAGCTATGCCTCTATGTTTTCCTTTTTTTGTTTATATCAGGGATTCTTTTCTGATGAGTGTCTGAAAATGACGTTAAAATTGGGCAATTTTTTCAGTTTTTGAAAGCTCATATTTCTTATGTTAATTGAAATATGGAAAAAAACGAAACATAGGGGCATAGCTGTGGTAGATACAGATTGCACAGTAAAAAAAAATTGGCTCTAAAGCTATTATCCAGGGAGGAAACAGGGGATTACGTTTGTATGGAGAAATGGTGCGCATCGTACCCTCTTAAGGCTCAGAATGGCACTTTCAGTCGAAAGTCCGGGTCTAAACCCGAACTGTTTATCGTGCAGCAAGAGTACTTTGTTAACTGAGCGTTACGCACACTGTCCAGCACTTTTGCAACAATAGTCGCAAGTGATATTGGTCTACAGTAAATGTATTATAATGAAGTATTATATTGTTCAGCATTAATGGAGCTAGGAACACTCATTTTTTTATCACACAATGTTAAAATATATCTATCTTTTGCGTTAATTAAAATGGTAAAGGTTAATGAAATACAGAAGTAGCCTTTTCCACATTTAATACGAGAAGCACCAGTGCAAAATAAATAACACTTAACTTTTAAATCATACCAAATTATAGGTAGATAGAGAGCTAAGTAATTTAAACATTAGCGATTTCGGCTATTGGTATCTTCGCTAAGAAATTCTTGATGTTTTTGAAGATTTTCTTTACAGAGGCATCCATTACAGGTTTACCGAACTCTTCGGAGATTTGCTTCCAGTTTTGATTCAAGAACATTAACATAGTGTCACCTGAAATCATTAAAACAATTGGATTTCTGTCCATTGTCCAACTGGGTTCATAGTAAGTATTAGCATTTTTTTTAAATACAATCTTGAAAAAAAAATGGATTTGAAGAAAGAAAGAAACATTCGTGTCATATGGATTTTTAAAAACCGGCCAAGTGCGAGTCGGACTCGTGCACGAAGGGCTCCGTAACCATTATCTATAAAAATGGCAGAAAATCAGGTTTTTTTGTATGGGAGCCCCCCTTAAATATATCGTTTATTTTAATTTAATTATTTATTTTCAAAGTAAATATATAACTAAATATTCTGTGAATATTTCAAGCGTCTACCTGTTTCCGTTATCAATATCGAGCAAAAACGAGCAAAAAAAATCACGTTTACTTTACATTTCCCAAACTGATTCATTTGGCAAATGTTTCATTTCCCAAATGTTTATTTTTTCTGAAACTGTAAACTATTCAGGATATATTTCAGGACTATTTTGTAGGTTAGGTTAGGTTAGGTTAGGGTTGTATTATAACAATCCTGAAAAGTTTACAGTTTCAGAAAAAATAAACATTTGGGAAATTAAACATTTGCCAAGTGAATCAGTTTGGGAAACGTAATTTGATAAACATTAGTAAACCGTTTATTTTTTCTGAAACTGTAAACTATTCAGGATATATTTCAGGACTATTTTGTAGGTTAGGTTAGGTTAGGTTAGTGTTGTATTATAACAATCCTGAAAAGTTTACAGTTTCAGAAAAAATGAACATTTGGGAAATGAAACATTTGCCAAGTGAATCAGTTTGGGAAACGTAATTTGCGAAACATTAGTAAACCGTAATTTGCGAAACTTTAGTAAACCCATATTGTTATCAGATCGATTTCCTTGCAATACAATTTAGGCCTATTCGAGGCCAGTGTGAATACGTTAAATAGTGAGCTCCATCTTCGTTCTTCAGCCTCATCTGCACATACCATCAGATGAAACGGAGGTGAACTGTCGTTTATCAGATTTAAGTGAGAAAATACAGAAAATTGTTTTAACTCACTCAGTTCCTTGTTTCCGTTGAATAGATTTGTTAAACCGAAATGAGCGTTGTCTTTGACATTGAATGTGAAAGAATATTTCTTAAAAATCACGTGATCGTTTCCATCTGCGTCCTTCTCCATTTCATAATTTATAACAAAATGGGCATGTAAATTCTCTGTAACAAAAATCTCATAATTAACATATTTAATTTCTGCAAAAGCTTACTATTAAGAAAAGCATAACTATACTTCATCAAAGATATGAAAGTTAACCCTAACATGTTTTATGTTTTTTCTAAGTGTTTACAAAAACAGTATCAAACCTATAGTATAGTATTTAACGCAACGCATTTAACGCAACGCTTGTTGGAAGTCGAATTAGAAGTTTCACTTCAAAAACCCAGAAAAAAGACCAGCGCTGGGAATTGAACCCAGGTCCTCAGCATTCCGTGCCGTGTGCGATTCCCCTACACCACCACTGGTCAGGACTCTAGACGTGAATTTTTCCTATACATCCATATCTCAATCTGTTATTATCACTTGCGTGATACAGCGCCATCTATGTAATACCCTCATCGAGAGATTTCAACACTCCTTCGGAACTACCCACGGAATGCTGAGGACCTGGGTTCGATTCCCAGCGTTGGTCTTTTTTCTGGGTTTTTTCTGTGCATCCATATTTCAATTTGTAATTAGTATGAAATATAAACTATAGGTACCTAATTGTCAAAACCATTTATAGTTTGTCTAAGTAAAGGTGTTGCGCTGCAGGTAAATTGTTTGGAATTGATTTTATCGATATGCAGGAATCCAGTTTTTGTTAGTATCTAGACAAAAATGAAAGTTGAGTACATATGACGTGTTTGTTGAACTAATTACCAGAGTGAAAATAAACGGATCACTCACGCCTTAAAACGAGTTTAACTCGACATGTTTAGGGCTAATCCGTAGCGCTTCCTCTCGGAGTCGCACGTCGAGAGGAAGGGCTACGGATTAGTCCGAAAAATATCGAGTTAAACTCGTTTTAAGACTTGAGTGATCCGTTTATTTTCACTAAGAGTGAGTCTCATGGTAGTTTCATGTTTAAAGTAATTACCAGAGTTACTTAATTGATAGCAAAAAGTTTAAAAACAATATTATCTAACTGCATGCTCTCTCAACGTTTTCTTAGTACTTTACTTATATGACAATTTGTTCTAATACAGAGTGGATGAGGACGGGTACTTCCCGAAAACAGGCGTAGTGTTACTTAAACTGAACAACTTTCTCCAAGGAACATAGGTCGAAAAACTATTTTTTTTTTCACCTTTCCATAGTAAGTCGGTCCGCTAACTTTTGTATGGGAGTATGAAAATTTTCTTTGGTTTTCGACCTATGATCCTTGGAGAAAGTTGTTCAGTTTAAGCAACACTCTCACCTATTTAAGTAAAGGATCATCGTTTGGTTCCACCCAGTCTAAGAAATGATAATAAGATTTATTTAAAGAATTTGTTTTAGAAAGAGCCCCTATTGCTTGTTACCAGGGTCCAGGCGTATGGTGACAAAATTTGGTTCAACATTCAATTATAAATTAAAATTTTAGACAAAGCCTATAAATATAAAAAGCCTATAAATCTATAAAATGGGGTTGAAGCGGAAGCAAATTTATAAAGTTCTTGCATTATTATTTTACAATTTGGTTAACAATTCAAACTTATCTTTTTTACTATCTTTTAGGCTAGGATTTGTTTATTACTTACTTAGTTTCAGATTCATTTGGCCATCTCCGGTAATGGGCAGAATCAGAATCCTACCACCGGCAATGTAGTGCCCCTTAATCGTTCCGTCCATGTGGAAGTCTATTTCCACCGTTTTCTTTTTGAGATCCCATCTGTATTCAATTTATAAATCTTTAATACGGTATAATCTTCTATACATATAATAATCTCGTGTCACGGTGTTTGTTATCAAACTCCTCCGAAACGGCTTGACCGACTTTTATGAAATAGGTCGTAGGCTATTTTTTATACCCCTATTATTTTCTTCGCAGACGGAGTCGCGGGCAACAGCTAGTCTAATGTATCAAAATCTCGTGTCAGGGTGTTTGTTATCGAACTCCTTCGAAACGGCTTGACCGATTTTTATTAAACTTTTTTTTTCTCTATTCGGTACGTCTCAGAATAGGTCGCAGGCTATTTTTCTTCGCAGACGGAGTCGCGGGCAATAGCTAGTTATAATATAAAATTTAGTGAGTGTATAGTACGGTAAGCTAATTTTTTTTGGGATGTCAGGATCTTGTGCAAGTTCCATTTTGATTTTACTTGAATAATAACTCTACTTCTAAACAGGTGCTATAGCATTTTGACAGTCCTGATCCAGTAAAAAAATTAAAAATACACATGTTATGGTATTCAAATGAATCGGTAAGCTCTTTTTTTTATTTAAATAGTTTTTGAACTTCGGATCCTCAGGACCTCAACAACAAAAGTATTGGCATTGCCATACAACGAAGAAACGCAGCCAGCCTTATGGGCACTCTGCCGAATATCAGCGATATGATTTGTATAGGTTATTAGGTTTGGATAAAGTTAGATTAAGTTTTTCTTTTCTTATCTTATTTACAAACTTTATCGTTCAATAAACTATTTTTGTATATTTTATGATAAGTACTTATTTTGAATATTTAAATGTGTTTTACTTACTTTACATTATCTATAATCGTTCCCTTCAAACCCTTCAATTTTCCATCCTTAAGACTGAACTGAAGCCCAGACAGGTCGAAGCTGAGGTCATCCAGATCCAATACGTCCATCACTTCAACACCATAGTCTGGCAATCCTGCCACGAAGGTAGGAAGAGCCGTTTGGAACGCCGGCGTCATGCATGCCGAGTCTTCTAGGTTGCATTTGCCAACGGGTAAAACTGTAAGCAAATAAGATTCTTTGGTTATGTGCCATAATGAGTTAATATTAAGGAATTTTGAGCTTTCTTAGAGATGCTAGCCAGAGTTGTCGTCCCGCTCCTGTAAAGAGGCTGGGATGGGAGCATTTTCATGACTCCTTGCACACCGAATGAAATGGAAAAATACATACAATCCTTAAACAACACAAAAGCTGTAGGTTTTCATGGCGTAGCAACTCGTGTAATAAAGTTGAGTGCCAATCAGGTAGCTCCTATTCTGGCGCATTTAATAAACGAGTCTTTCAGCCAAGGAAAATTTTAAGCAGTCCCTAGCTAGCTGTACAGTCAGCATCAAAAGTAGCTGGTCACTTTTGTACCTGGTCGCTCTACAGTTAGGTGCAAACGTCTTATGTACTTGATTGACAATTGTGTTATTACGACAAAGCACAAAGGTGACCAGCTACTTTTGATGCTGACCGTACCATTATTCAAAAAAGGAGTTAAGAAAGACATAAATAATCATCGTCCTATTACATTTATCTCAATTTTTTCCAAAATACATGAGAAAGCTATGCACCGTAGGATTTTAGGGTTTTGTGATAAGCATGATATTATAGCTAAAGAGCAATATGGATTTCCGAATGGAAAGTCGACAACGCTACCTTGTTACACTTTGATGAAATCCATAAGGAAAAAAAATTATAAGATAACACAGTTAACAAGTGTTTTCTTCGACATGAGTAAAGCCTTCGATTTTGTGAATCACAGTATATTAATAGCTAAATACGAAAAATATGGTATTAGAGGCAATGCGTTGGACTGGATTAAAAGCAAATACAATGAAGTTGCAAAATATCGATCTTCATATAGAATTAACGATTCAGGTGTACCTCAAGTTAGTGTACTTGGACCGTTACTATTTATTTTATACATAAATGATCTTCCGAAAGTAAGTCAAAATAAAACTATTTATTCGCAGATGACATCTCAATTTTAATCACTAAGGATAACAATGACAATAATTACACTAACGCTATAAATAAGACTATTGACTCTGTATGTAATTGGTTGGAAGACAACGGCTTATATGTAAACATTGAAAAAACTAATTAGGTATATGCAATTTTGTAATTATAGGAAACAGTTACTGAAATTAGATATTAAATGTAAAGGAGTAGACACTAAAGATGTTGATGTTACAAAATTTTTAGGTTAATACCTATAATTATAATTATCTACTATAATTAGTAGACCGACATTGCAATTGGAAATCTCATGTTGAAAATGTTTGTGCCAGATTAGAAAAATTTACATTTGCTTTAAGACGTTTAAAACGTATAGCTGGTGGAAAAGCTGCCTTGACAGCTTATCATGGTTATGTGAGCTCAGTATTACAGTATGGTCTGATCATCTGGGGTAACTCACCCGACCTTAAACGAGCATTTATATGTCAAAAAAAATGTATTCAAGCCGTAAGTGGAGTAGGACCGTTAGAACCATGTAGACCCTTGTACAAAGTGCTGAATATCCTAACCTTAGCAGGGCAATATGTATTAGAAGTTGGCTTATTTGTAATGTCAAACCCAAACTTTTATAATAAATTATTAGTGAATCCTAGACTCAGAACCAGAGATGTTGCAAAACTAGCCAAGCCAACACAAAAAAGCGCACTGTATAGCAAAAATTGTTACGCAATGTCAGTACAAATATATAATCAATCATATACCGTTAATAATTAGACAAGTCACGACATTAGCAAACTTTAGAAAAGAATTAATAAAATGGTTAAAAGACAGATGTTTCTACAGTGTAAAGGAGTTCTTGGAATACAGGGTAAAATTTTGAACGTGATACAAAATTAGTCTTTCTAGCTTAGCTAATGCTGGACAACATAATGCATTTACCCAGTTGTTAGAATTAGTAGTGTTAAATTTGAGGTGCCCATACATTTAGTTCATAATTTAACTACAACAAACTATGAAAATCCAAAATTTTATCAGACCAATTTCAACAATTGAGTAAATGCCAATGCATTTACTTTGTTATCCAGCATTAACTAAGCTAGAAACACTAATTTTGTATCACGTTCAAAATTTCACCCTGTATAATAATAAATAACTAGTAAATATATTTGCATTGCCTGATATTATGTGACTTATGAAAATGATTAGTCAAATGAATTTATATTGTTGTAATTCTATATTATTAATTCTTTGACATGGTTATGTGATTATATTTTCACATTTAGTTTTTGACGATAAATTTTTGCATGCTTGTAATAGCTAAGTGTGTGTACTATAATAAATTTTACTAACATCGATTTAATCCCACGCTTAATGCAAATAAATTCAATTTCATTTCATTTAATTTCATTTCATATTTCCTCCCATACTGATTTTACTTAAAATTTTTATACCAACAGTTTAGCTTTTAGAGGGGTGAGACGCTCAATTTTAACAAAAAATTGCACTTTAAAGTTAAATATTTCGCAAACGAATCACTATATCGAAAAATGATAGTCACAATCTTGAAATAATTTTAAAAGGCCTATCCAATAATACTCTACCTGCACTATAAGGCAAGACGAGAAAAAAATCACCTCCACTTTACGTAGGTACCCTAAAAATTTTTTTTCACATTTACAGGGCAGTTGCTACACAATGTCCATTCAAAATTACAGCTTTCTAGCCCTAATAGTCTCTGAGCTAAGCCGCGGGCGGATGAACTCACGGACGGACGGACAGACAGACATGGCGAAACTATAAGGATTCAGTTTTTACCATATTGGCTCCAGAACCCTAAGAAAACATAATTGAGTTGAACCCGTTTCCACCAGTGCTATGCTATGTGGGCTTAGGCTCAAAAAACTCCCTTTCCTGAAATGTGCACTTTTTCTAAGGGTACACTTGTTTAGAAGGATCACTTTCTCGGAAGGCGCACTGTCTCAAAAAGTGCACTTCCCAATTGGTATACTTTCTCAGATAGAGCACATTCTCAGAAGGTGAACTTCCCAAAAAGTGCACTTTCTCAAATGGAGCACTTTCTCAAATAGAGCACTTTCTTAAATGGTCCAAATAATAATCTAAGATTAAAATAGTATGTATATAAAAATATACTTGAAAGATTTGGAAAAGTACGTACTATATACCTATATTATAGACTATTCGATAAACGGTAAAAATGCACGAGCACGAAGGATTTATAAAATAAGCTTAATTATTTAGCTTAGGATCTTCATCTAAGGAAAACTTTATGGTGAATTGGTGGTGAAGATGACATTTTGAATTTTTCTGTCCGGCATCCGATTTTTTATGGTCCAGTGTGGCATGAAAAAAACGCATGATTGGTTTTTGCACTTGTCCGTCTTTTCTCGGAGGTGCGGCGCAGTTAAGCGTTAACCGAGGGGCGTTCAATATAAAGTGAGAATGAGATGCAAACTCTTTCAATATTAGGAAATTAAATACTGGCCGGTAAAACTAATCTATCTAGCTGATTGCTATGAAAAAAAAAAGTAACTGTCTTTTGTTTAAAAAAAAATACGGTAATTTCTTTGCAATGCTATTGAGTACGTTAGCGAAAATGGAGAAAATTTAACTGCGCGCCGTTATCAAATACTTGTGTTTGAAAAATTTTTCTACGGACCAAGTCAATTTAGATTTGCGGGACACTTAAGGGTCTAATGCTCCTCCGTATTCGACAGTCGCACGTTGGTGCGCCGAATTTAGACATGGAAGAACATCGACCATGGGCGACCCCCTCTCCGGACGCCCTACTACTGCAATAACTGAAGAAATTGTGAAAAAAGTTGAAAACTCAGTTTTGGCGGATCGTCGTGTCACGGTTCGTTTTATTGCTGAAAATGTAAAGATTTCAACGGGGAGCGTGCATAATATTTTACATGAACGCTTGGGTATGAAAAAGGTATCTGCGCGTTGGGTACCAAGAATGCTTACTGACACGCAAAAACAAACTAGAGTCGAGATTTGTCAAGAAGTTTTGGACCTGATACAGCAAGACCGGGAACTTTTTTTGGCGCGATTTATAACAATGGACGAAACATGGCTCCATCATTACGACCCTAAAACGAAACTGCAGTCTATGACATGGAAAAGGCCATCATCTCCAACTCCGAAGAAATTCAAGGTGGGCCCATCTGCCGGTAAGGTCATGGGCTCTGTTTTTTGGGATGGTAAAGGGGTATTAATGATTGAGTATCTCAAACATGGAGCCACTATTACGGGCACTTTACACGCCAAACAAATAGCAACATTGCGCAATGAGATCCGCGAAAATCGGCGAGGTAAACTCTCGAAAGTTGTGCTGTTCCACCAGGACATTGCCCCGGCACACAAGTCCATCGTTGCAATGGCTGCAATTCGTGATGCTGGGTTCAATATCCTTAAGCAACCTCTGTATTCACCAGATCTCGCTCCCAGTGATTTCTACCTATTTCCGAGATTGAAACAATACCCGACAGGCCAGAAATTTGAAGATGACGACGCGGTAGTCGCTGCAGTACAAGATTTTTTAAGTACTCAAGATGAGACCTTTTTTAAAAATGAAATTTTAAGTTTAGAAAAAAGGATATAATAAGTGTATTATGCTAAAAGGTGACTATGTCGAAAAATAAAATGACATTTAGTAAAAGTTGTTTATAACATACTCATTCTCACTTTTTATTGAACGCCCCTAGTAAAAGCTACACGCCACGCCCGCGCTCGTAGTGCACAAGCGCCTTTATTCTGACTGACATTCCTGATTATACCTGTTATTAGTTTTTTTCTAATCCGACTGCTTACAACTTAGCCACTGCATCAATCATATAACTATTGTTCGAGCAACATTACCATACTTTATTGCTACTAAAAGTCATCATGATCTCAAGGAGAACGACGTGCTATTAACTGCAACACGAAACGATTTTCCTTGATGGGAAGTAGTCTAATTAAAATAAACCAGATATCCGTAATAACACGCTTTTATGTTAATTCTAAAACCTACGTTTCGATTTGCTTACATTTAAAATAATGCCTAATCTATATATAGGCATTATTTAAATGCAAGCAAAACGAAAGTGATGCACGTTTGCTCACCGTGCCGTGCATGTCCAATCGAGGTATTAATATATCAATTATTGGCCATACTTACAATTGTCTGCACAATGACAAGGTGGTGTGTGCCTGTGTTGAACTGGAATCGGTTACCGAATATAAATATCTCGGAATATTAGCAGATGTCAATTTTGTAATAAACTTAGAATATTGTTAGGAAAGTTCTACCACCTTAAAAATACAGTCAACAAAAAAACATTGTTTGTAGTTTACCATGCGTTAGTGGAATCATTGATTGGGTACGGTCTCATTGGTTATGGGAGGACTTTTCCTTCCTATATAAGTAAGATTAAGTCATTACAATTAAGATTTTTAAAGCAGCTTGTGAGTAAAAGAGTTAGACTTAAACATAAAGATAATTATGATCAGCTATATGGGGTGTGTGGGGTCCTCCCTGTCCAAGAAAAGTTTAGGTATCTTGTGGCCGTTGACCAGTTCAATTGCAACGACCACAAGGTGACTCGACACCTTAATTCTAGGTCATTCAAAGTCAAAGTCAAAGTCAAAATTCTTTCTTCAATTTATTACCTTTAATTCTTTATTGAGACCTGATAAGAGGCCGCATTATGTTGAACCAAAAAGTTGTAATTACTATGGGGAAAGAACATTGGACTATTTGACTCCTCGAATTTTTAATACCATAAAGTTTCCGTATGATAATATAAGTAAAGCAGCATTTAAGATTAAGCTTAAAAATGCACTATTAAAGGCGTACGTATTTGTTTACGTACGGTAGCATACGGTTGTGGTAACTCTGAAGATGAGCTCTGGTTGAGTTCGAAACGCGTCAGTGTAGCTTGGTGGTGGTGATGGTTGGGTTTATGTGATTTGTGTGTGTTCGTACAGTGTGGAGGTGGAGGAACTGCATGAACGCACATTTCTTGCATAAACGTAACTATTGTAAGGTCGCGGGTGAGCAAAGTAATTGTTTTAGTTTCTTATAAACCTTGTTAAGTAGTAATGTGATTTGAGCGTGGCGCGCCAACAAACTGGTCACTCCAGTTTGGCGCATTTATTGAAATTTAAATTGTATTTGTTTTTTATATGAATAAATGATTTCTATTCTATTCTATTCAATTTCTACGTAAACATCCATCCATCCATCCTTATTCAAACTTACGTGTCCCTGACTCTTACAGGACCCATTTATTTAGCCGCTAGGTGCCATTTTCAGAACTAGATGGACCCGATGGACTCATACTATATATCATCATCATCATTGAACTGCAACAATTACTTTGCTCACCCGCGGGTTTACTGGGGGTTTGCGGGTGAGCAAAGTAATTGTTGTAAGCCAGTGGTTTGACTTATTGGCTCTCAAGCAGAGGGTCGTGGGTTTGAATCCGGGCTCGCACCGAAGTTTTTCGGAATTTATGTGCGGAATTATATATGTAATTTACCATTAGCTTTACGGTGAAGGAAAACATCATGAAGAAATCTGCACATATCTGAGAAGAAATTCACTAGTGTGTGTGAAGATCCCAATCCACACAGGGCCCGCGTGGGAACTACGGCCCTAGCCCTTTCATTCTGAACGGAGGCCTGTGCCCTGCAGTGAGACGTGTATAGGCTGGGATGATGATGACGATGAAAGTAATTGTTTCAATTCATTGATATGGAACATCATATTATCATATTATGTCGCTACATATATGGAATCATATTAGTAGCGACATCTCTTGTCCGGGTGAGCGGGTAGTTCCAAAGGAGTGTTGAAATCTCTCGATGAGGGTATTACATAGATGGCGCTGTATCACTGCAAGTGATGATTTAACAGATTGAAATATGGATGTATAGGAAAAAATCGTGTCTAGACTCCTGACCAGTGGTGGTGTAGGCGAATGGCACACGGTACGGAATGCTGAGGACCTGGTTTCGATTCCCAACGCTGGTCTTTTTTCTGGGTTTTTCCTGTGCATCCATATTTCAGTTTGCATTTAGTTTGAATTATATTCATTGATATGGACTTACGCAAAGTAACGCCTGATTCAATAAATCATCATCATTATCTCGACCTATATACATTCCAATGCAGGCCACAACTCTAATCTTAGAATAAGGAGATTTAGGCGTAGTTCCCACGCGGGCCCAGTACGGATTGTGATCTTCACAAACACCATTTAATTTATTTAATTTCTTCTACAGGTTTCCTCACGATATTTTTTTTTAAATCAATCAATCTTCATTATATTTACCATAAAGCTCATCGTAAATTTCTAATTTAATCCTAACTAATATTATAAATGCGAAAGTAACTCTGTCTGTCTGTCTCGCTTTGACGCTAAAACTACTGAACCGATTTAAATGAAATTTGGTATACAGATAGTCTAGAGCCTGAGAAAGGACATAGGCTATATATTATCATCACGCTAACACCAATAGGAGCGGAGCGGAGCGGAAGAATGTTTCAAAATCGGGGGTTTTTGAAGTAAAACTTCTATAGGCACGCTTGACTTGGTCGGGGAGGGTGGGCGGGTAATTTTTTTTATATCGAGGAACTGAGGAGAGCCATAATTGAAGAAAAAGCAAATTGGATAAAAAAATAATCTGCCCAAATTACTAATTCCACGCGGACGGAGTCGCGGGCAAAAGCTATATAATATAAATTAAACATTCCAAATAAAATACAGATCATTTCGGTGGGACCTGCCTGCCAATTGAAAAATTTAGGGTCAATTGCTCTCGGCTCGGACATGAGATTCAAAGTAGCTTTACGTTTGGCTAAGCTTGACGTTGAAAAGGTTAAAAAAGCCACTAGAGAATTATAAGAGTAGATTATTATAGCTAGACCGTTTAAATTTATCCTAGCCCGCGCGGTACAGGGGCTGGGGGGTATGATTAGAAAGGGGCCGAGAAAGGTGCGTTTCATAAAACCATTTCATAAAACTCGCGAGATTCTACTACAGCTCACAGAGCCAGCAGTCTATCCATTCTAATTCCATACTAATGTTATAAATCCGAAAGTGTATCTGTCTCCACGATAAAAACGCACTCCACAATAAAAACGACACAACGCCATCGAGTTTGGGCTCGTTTAATTCTTGTTGACGAGTACTTTAGTCCTAGATAGTAACCAGGAATTTATGATGGAGCTGAAAAATGGCTACAGGAACTCGGTAACCGTCATCATCATCATCATCATCATCATTATCGTCATCAGGTCATCGGTCCAACTTCTTGGGGGCCTGATTAGAATACACTGCCTAAACTATTCATGTATATAAAAGTTAAATAGACAAAAATAATTAAATTAAAACAATAATAATTAAATTGTGATATAAATTATGAAAATAATTAAATGTTGCCAAATACCAGATGTATGTGAAAGATAAATTAGAAAAATGATAAAAAATTTAAATTCTTTACAATATCCCGCCAAAACATAAATGTGAAAAATGTTAGCCAAGTTCAATACTAAAAATATGCTTGACTGTGGACTTCACCGACAAAATATTTGAGATCTAAATGGGTGCCAAGTTCTGCAGGTAATACTGAAATCTATTTGTATGAACAAATAACATCCTAAACAAAACAAGTATAACACTCTATTTCTTTGGTTTTTCTACTGCAACAGTGTCTTATATTTATAAATGTAAATTCTTAAATTTTACTAGCGAATAATTTACACAAAGTAGATAACTTATGTTAAATTGAAGCTTGATATTTGACTTGGCTAGTTTTCGCCAGCAAATCGAATGTAGAAGATAAGTTGATTAGCCAAATATAAGATGACCTTAACCTATTTCCTTAGTCGCTTCTACGACATCCACAGAAGAAATGGAGAGGTATAATTCTAAACCCGACACCACACAGGTTATAAAAATGGAGAGGTATAATTCTAAACCCGACACCACACAGGTTATAAAAATGGAGAGGTATAATTCTAAACCCGACACCACACAGGTTATAAAAACAAAACTTTACAAAAACACATGAAAGAAACACATGGTACTTTACCTCCACAATGAACAAACTGCACAACCAATAGAAAGATACCGTGCTTGATTATCACATTCATCTTTAATAAAATAAACTTATATACAAGTACAATGTCTTTAGTGGCGATCAAAACAAGATCTGCCTAAGAATTCCCCTTGCAGCCGTTAATATAGTCTCACATACAATGACAAGGCAAGCCTCACGATATACGTACATATATACAATAATATACATCGCACTCAAGTCATTATTACTGAGTCGTATAAAAATAATTAGTAACATCACGCTACCGTATAATATTTAAACAATTTTTTTTTAATAGCTTCCCGCCTATTTTGTTGTTATTTGAGTGCTTAGAGCTTTACGCACACCGATTTTCAAGACTGTAGGTAGGGACACGTATATATAATTTTTTGTTCAGAAAAACTTCTTGCATCATTACATACTGTACTTCTACTAACAAAATAATTCAATAGCTAAGCTAATTCTTTGTGCGAGGTACCTAGCTGCCAGCACATTGGTCTCCTATAACGTCGACTAACCTTTTTGCTATATGTATTTATGTGACATTTCAAAGATTTATTCAATAATATCCCACTCAACTGGTTCGTCGACTTAAGTATTTATTTTTACAACATGGCGTGTAGTTGTTGGTCATTTTACATTTTGATTAAAATTGAATTGTCTCCAAAATCAGCCCAAGCATTTGATTTAGGAAAGCTCCAAAAACGTACAAACATACACTAGTGGCTCTGAGCTGTAAGCTTTAATTCTGTCTTTTACGTTTTCAATACATATTTTTCAACAAAATCATCAATTCATACAAATAATCATGTAATTATCGAACTCGCTTACAAAAGTTCACAAAGTCGATTAGGAAATCTGACCTATTGAAGAGAACAGCCGGACATCCGCCGGACGGTAGCGTATCTGATGGCATAAAATTCTTAGTCGTGTTATGTTTGTCATAATTTTTGTTAAGTAGTCATATTTTTTCCCGTCAAAACCGTAAATTTTTCAGAAATTTTGAAACGGTTATCCTGTAGAACTCTAAAAAGTCAGGTACGTTTATTTTATAACAATTCTAAATACTTAATGAATGGTTACTGAGAAAAAAAAGAGTTATAAAAAATGATGAATTACTTCAAATTTTATGCAGCCCGATATTGACATCCGCTGGACAGATATTATCTAGGGTCCACATCGGGTCGCATAAAAATTTAAGTCATAATTCATCATTTGGCATAACTATTTTGTCCTAGCTGAAACGAAGATGCTGCGCTCGCGCTTCGCACCCACTCGATCGCTTGTAGCTTGGTAAACACAGTATCCTCGTCTATCTTGTGCAGTCGGGTGACAAACTTCTTAGGTACATTATATCTGCTGTATAATTGGAAATCAATATTGGCATCATGTCATGACTGACCATACCTACCTACTATAATTTATAAGTCCAAGGTCAAAAATAATCTTAGGTAAGTTAGATATTTTATCCTGGTTAGGTAACCAGAAAGAAATGTACCTGTCAAGATCATAAATATAAATATTTACGTTACCAAGATGTCAAAAATATTACACCTCTATGTTATTAATCATTAGGTTGGCGTTTAGGTACATGTTTAGTCGCGTTGGTTGTACCTATAAATGTTTATATGCCTTCGACTGTACCAGATTAATTTTGAGATACCTTGTATGGAGATACTATAATTTGGTATGGAGATACTTTGAGACCCTGGGAAGGACATAGGATAGTTTTATCCCGAAATATTGCATAGTTCCAGCGGAATAGCGATAAACGAATTATTTGCAGACGGAGTTGCTTGCAACGCTAGTGGGTTATAATAAATTATTATTAAAAAACAAACAAACTATGGATTTTTAATCTGAAATAAATGATGTTATTATTATTATTAAAAAAAAACGAAACCGTAAACTTCTCAGGATGTATTAAAATGACACCGTACAGAACCCGTAAGATAAGATTACTTTTTAACCAATAACGAAACTTTTCGATATTAAAACTCATTCGATATTATTAACTTTCGATATTCAGATAAGTGGCTACGAGTCAGTCGTGTAGCCGTCGAAGAGCTAGGTGGCGAAGACCGGGGTCCTCGTACTCAGCGGCCTTTGGGCTTCTTGGACAGCGCCCTCTATTCCTACGGGAACGAATTACCGGGATATAAAGTATCCTTTGTCTGAATTCCGATTGTTGTCTATCGGTACGCCACACCACCTCACCACCTCAGCCGAAAGACGTCCACAGCTGAACATAGGGCTCCCCCAAGGCTCGCCAAACAGATCGGGCCTGCGCCATCCGCATCCAACGCGTTCCCGCCACCTTAACCAGGTCGTCACTCCATCTTCATCGGTACACCAAGTTTCATCCAAATGCATGGAGCCGTTATTATGTGATTGACTAACAAAAATCCAAACATCATCACGAACTTAAACAACTTAACTCATTTATAACATAAGTGGGATTCAAAGAAACAAACATACATTGCAAATTAAATAAAGGAATGCTTGTAAATAAAAAACGCAAATGTTAATGTTCCCAACCAGTAGTATTCGTTTTCAGCGCTTTATCATTATCAAATACTTTTTCAAGTTTAACGGTTTGTTTTTGTTTGTAATTAATAAATTGACCTCCATTAGTGGTTTCCAGACCGCAAAAAATAATGATATTTGTTGACGCACGGTTTCTCTACATCAAAATAAATACGAAGCACAGTCGCGCAGAAATAAACAGACAGGTAGACAGATGGGTCAACTCTGGTCGTCTTCGGGTTCAAGTGGGTATTATAGAAAGCCGAGCTTCGGTCACATATTTGGCCATCTACAAGGTCGTTTGATTTGATAGAAATAACTGCACACGTGTTTCGTTTTGTAAATGCCGTATTGTCTAACGTGCGGGCACCCGCGATCGCATTTCCCATCCCTATCTACCCTCATCGTATACCATGTGACAGAAAGAAGTGATCAATAAACGACTGTGATCTCAAGTGCGTAATGCTAAATCCATTACCAACATAATAGGTAATAATAGTAATTTAATTTATGATATGTAATAAAAATAAATATTATAATTTGTAAAAAAATACCTATAATCTAATGTGACGTTAAGATGTCCAACTTTTTAAACTCCATCCAGGTAGTATTTCGAATTAATAAGAACCTATTTACGAGTAAATACGTTCTGCTTTGATGAAGTTGGCTTTAAATAATAATCAAAAAACTGAAGGTCTTTCAATTTTTTTTTTACAATCATTCATTACCAAAATTTTGTTAAACAATTAGGTACCTACGTTTATTTACTTTACAATAATCGTTTTTCCATTATAAGACGTTTACAAAAATTAAGGAAGGCAAACCAAGCAAAAAACGTTCCGAACTGTTACAAAAAGTAGGTAGATATTAGAGTTCCACATATTAGAAAATGAACTAAAACAATTACTTTGCTCACCCGCGACCTTACAATAGTTACGTTTATGCAAGAAATGTGCGTTCATGCAGATCCTCCACCTCCACACTGTACGAACACACACAAATCACATAAACCCAACCATCACCACCACCAAGCTACACTGACGCGTTTCGAACTCAACCAGAGCTCATCTTCAGAGTTACCACAACCGTATGCTATGCTACCAAATGTTAAACTAATTCAATTAAATTTTTGAAAATATAGCTCCATCGATACTATCGATGATTCTGCCAATGTCGAGGTTGAGAAAGACAATGTTAAACTAACAAACCAAAACAAATGTTTTAACTTGTCACTGTAACTTCTTAAGTACCCACTTTATTTTTCTTATTCTCAAACTACCCCACAAAAATTAACTTTTATTGACATATTATAAAACTACCTTGAATTTTTGTTTATTTATAAGTAAGGCATATTTATTTATTTATTAATACTAACTGTTCAAATTCGACCCAAGCCGCAGTAAAGGAGAAGATACTAAATTTACCTGATCATTAATAATAGACCCCATAGTGTTGTACCTAATTATTTCCATGCATTCCATGGATTTATTCCATTATTCCATGGATGCTCTGGAATGCATGGAAATAATTAGGTACAACACTATGGGGTCTATTATTAATGAACAGGTAAATTTAGTATCTTCTCCTTTACTGCGGCTTGGGTCGAATTTGAACAGTTAGTACTAATAAAATATGCATTATAAATAAATAAACAAAAATTCAAGGTAGTTTTATAATATGTCAATAAAAGTTAATTTTTGTGGGGTAGTTTGAGAATAAGAAAAATAAAGTGGGTACTTGAGAAGTTACAGTGACAAGTTAAAACATTTGTTTTGGTTTGTTAGTTTAACATTTGGTAGCATAGCATACGGTTGTGGTAACTCTGAAGATGAGCTCTGGTTGAGTTCGAAACGCGTCAGTGTAGCTTGGTGGTGGTGATGGTTGGGTGTATGTGATTTGTGTGTGTTCGTACAGTGTGGAGGTGGAGGAACTGCATGAACGCACATTTCTTGCATAAACGTAACTATTGTAAGGTCGCGGGTGAGCAAAGTAATTGTTTTAGTTCATTAATCTATCATTAACCTCCGCAAAGTAACGCCTGATTTAATAAATTATATTAGAAAATGTCAAATTCAAAATTCAAATTCAAAAATATTTATTTGTCAAACATAGGTAAAAAAGATAATACAGTACAGGTCATAAGTACCTATCACTATGTTGCGCCATAAGGCATACAAATAGCCACAGCTTGACATGCAGCATGCTTTTTACGAACTGATTATATTTTTCTATAATTGTATTATATAATTGAAATTATGTCATAAACCAAAACTAAGAAACTAGACTACTATCCCTAATATACTCATTGACATTATAATAAGCCTTTGCAACCAAAAAAAAAAATGCTTTTTTTAAATGTTTTAAATTGTTTATTTTCAAAATTTCTGCTGGTAATCTGTTAAAAAGTCTTGGTGCCATCCCAAAGAAACTATTTAGTTTATTAGAGTATATTAGGGATAGTAGTCTAGTTTCTTAGTTTTGGTTTATGACATAAGAAAGCAGTGTTAGAAGGTTTGGTGTTAATTTTACCTTGCTGTCGTAAACTATTAAACTTTGGAAACTGTTCCATATTGCTTTTCACATAGCACGCAACCTCATATATTATATATATAGACATGGCATGGTTAGTATTTTTAGTCTAATAAAGTAAGGTGTGCATGACACTGTTTTTTGAACTCCACACACCGATCTCGTAGAATTCCCCCAAAATATGATACCATAATATCAAAAAAACTGAGGTGACATATGCATGGTAGGCTGTGAGCACTGCGGATTGATTTACTACCTTTCTTAAGTTGTATAGCGCATAAGAAAATGTCAAAATAATATTGATTTTTTTAGGGTTCCGTACCCGAAGGGTAAAACAGGACCCAAAAAATTATTAATTGTCCTGCTTGTTTAAAATGAATGATTGACGATCAATCACCAAATTTGGTACATTCCAGAAGAATAGACTTCTAGTTAGCAATTCACAATTCATCCCACAAGTTTTTTTATCATCAACACGAGTAATCGCTTACCTGTAGTAGTTTATTTAATTACTTAACAGGGCAAAAATGTAATAGACAAGATGTTATATTACGAGTACGTGAAACTGTAATTATTACAATCAAGTAGCATAAATAGGATGGATAATCACATGAGTAAGGAATGGAAATGCAATAAAGAGTAAAATAATGTAATGAATAATGAGTGGAATGGAGAGTAAGACGTTTCAAAAAGCATGTATAAATCATATCTAGTTAAGTAGAGTTGCCATAGTAAATAAATTTAAATGAACATAAAATCGATCAGTTTTTTATTGAAGCGTAATTCTTAGGCAAAAATGTGTTCGTACGTTTGGCCGGCTGTTTTCCTCTACATGTCACATTTCTCAACCGATTCTCATTAAAATTAAGCGAGCAGGTTCGATAATAACGTGGAGTTTTGTCGATTTAGTTTTTGTTTTTGACGTGACAACGTCTAATAAATCGATGAACGCCGGCTGCATACACGAAAAAGGATGACGCAATGTAACGTTACATGGACCTACTTACAGAGCGGCGAAGGCCAGTATTTACAAGAGAGCAGCGAACGTCAGCATGTATTTAATGGGATGGGATGCGGGGGGTGAGTTGAGGGGGGTGCGGGCGATTTAAAGGGGGATGATAATTTCATTGATTTAGCCGTAGGATGCACCGTTTTCAAGATATTTGACAAAACACCGGTTCTCGTCCGATCACCGAGGTTAAGCAACGTCGGGCGCGGTCAGTACTTGGATGGGTGACCGCCTGGTTTCATTTTTGTTTTTTGTATGTTTTGTTATGACGTTGTCACGTTAAATTATCGTCCGTAAGCCGATTTTACAGACAACCGGTTTTTACCTCAGAACTCCGTCATTTATGAACCGACTTAAAAAACTTATATGGTTGGAAAAAAAATACTTTCAATTAGGTTTCATTGTCACCAATATAAGGATCTGATGAGCAGATACCGGAGATATCGAGGAAACTCTTCGAATTTTGTAGGGACACCTAATGATAATTTGGGTATATTTTGGCATAACTCGTGCATTTGCTCTTGAACATCACCATTAGTAAAGTGGAGCTGATAAGAAAGACAGCAGTTGGCAACCGGAACTACTCAATAACAAGTACCTATTCCATGGATTACAATTCGATTACTTTAACACTGTTGCTAAGCAATTTATGCTCGTGGCAATGCTTATAGCAATGGTGAAGCACCAGGAGAACTTCTCAATACCTAATTGGGTCATTCTACTTTTCGTTGACCAGTCACTTTTTGTATTGAGCTCTTCAAAAATTTTTCTTACAAAAACTGTAAAGAGCGCGGTTTTATCATTAAAAATTTAAATACGGACATAATTAAGCTTACATTTAAAATTATCACTATTTATAAAAAGTAATCTTTATTATCTATAAAGTAGGCAACGCAGTGGACATGCATGTCCCCGCCATTTGTATGGAAATTGGTGTATTCTCCGCTGAGTTACCAATTTTTTTTACAAAATTTCTTTAAATTTAAAGTTTTTTTGCTTTTAAATATTAAATTTAGTTATTTCAGTTTTTGTATAAGTTATTTATACTTCAAAAAAATTACCAGGGATGCCTTATATTTCACAAAAGATTAATGGTTACTTAAAAGTAGAATGGCCCAATTAACGTCTCTGAACAGGGGCATGATATGTTGTATAAAAGTTGACAAGCAGTTGACAAGGCTCTGTAACTTAGATTAACTAAATTAAAAAGGCGAGAAAAAAAACGACTCCAAAAAACCTCATAAATAACTTTTTCTTTCTACTCTCTATCTAACTTTCTTGATCTTATTTTTCCTTTCTTTATGTTTGCAGCCGATATCTCAACACAAGCCAACAGGAGTGGACCTAGTCATCTACGTTATCTACATTAGGTATGTACTATCTATTGGACTTCTGTCACTCCTACTGACTCGTGCTAAGGCACCGACTGCAAACAGAGTAGTAGAAAGTTATTTTCGTGGTTTTTTGGAGTCGGATTTTTTTGTTAATTTATTTTTCAGTACCTGGACTGTTCTGATGTCTACGATGGTGACTGTATAGTTTGTTTATACACACATTCCTCTTAAATACACCGAAATATATATATTTACTTTACCTGGTCCGAGATGTTTTTATTGCCCGTTGGGCTTATTTGGGTCTTTAGTTTTCCTGTTTTTGTTTGGTTTTAATCTCAACTTCTAAATGTATAACCTAACCTGATTCTAAATGGTTTTTATGCTCTAAGCGGTATATAACAAGAAGAATAAAACTAAAACTAAAGCCATGTGAATCGAAATTTAAAAAACCGGCCAAGTACGAGTCGCAATCGCGCACGAAGGGTTCCGTACCATTATTTATAAAAACGGCATAAAAATCATGTCTGTTGTATCATGGGAAATATTTCTTTAAATATATGTTTTGTTTTCATTTAATTATTTTATTTATTTTTAAAGTTAATATATAACTAAATACTCTATGAATATTTCAAGCGTTTACCTGTTGCCGTTATCAATATCGAGCAAAAACCGGCAAAAAAAATCACGTTTGTTGTATGGGAGCCCCTTTAAATAAGTATTTATTTTGTTCTGTTTTTAGTATTTTTTGTTATAGCGGCAACAATACATCTTCTGTGAAAATTTCAACTGTCTAACTATCACGGTTCATGAGATACAGCCTGGTGACAGACAGACAGACGGACGGTCAGCGGAGTCTTAGTAATAGGGTTCCGTTTTACCCTTTGGGTACGGAACCCTACAAAATTAACTCCGCGCGTGGAGAGGCGAAAACATAGCGACATTGTTAGTAAGTGCACACGGTAACATTTTATTGTTATTGTAAGTTCTGTGATCATTAAAAATACATAAGAGCAGTACTCTACCGCTCTCTAATCGTCATTTATTATTTCAGCCGAAAAATAGACGTTTCCCAAGGTTCGCCAAATAAATCAATCCCGTAATCTTAACCAGTACCTCTACCATGAGTTACACTAGTTTACAGTGACTGTACTAGCTAGCGACGGCGTAAATGATTTATATGGAGAATTGTGTACATCGCCTCTAGCGGTCACTTACGGTACCTCTGTCATGAGTTACACTAGTTTACAGTGACCGTACTCGCTAGCGACGGCGTAAATGATTTGTATGGAGAATTGTACTTCCGTAAGTGACCGCTAGAGGCGCTGTACACAATTCTCCATACAAATCATTTACGCCGTCGCTAGCGAGTACGGTCACTGTAAACTAGTGTAACTCATGGTAGAGGAACAGAGGCCGTAATGTCTAACGAACGGGCGCTTTAGCATCGCTTCCACTATCTTTTTCTGTCACCATCTTATACCGTTTGACAGAATGAAATAGTGAATGCGAAAGCAAGCGTTCGCGCTTTAGACAATACAGGCTTAGGTAGGTCATTGCTCCATCTTGTTGGAGGCCTTCCTGCACTGCGTCTTCCGGTCCGTGGACGCCATTTGATAACATTTTGGTCATGATTTCTAAAAGCGATGTGCACTGCCCACTGGCACTTAAGTTTGGCGATTCTTCGAGCTATGTCAGTGACTTTAGTTCTTGCGCGGATTTCATCATTTCTAATGTGATTCCGCAAATAAACTTCAAGCATTTCCATCGCCCTCTAAGTGACCTTGAGCTGTTTTATGAGGCCCATCTTCAGCGGCCATGTCTCAGCGGTCCTCTTTAATAAACTCATACGAAACTAGTATGTAGGTAAGACCGACCTACTTCCGTGCTCTAAATAATATTAAGTAGGTACCTATCTAAATAATTAGAGCTATAATACATGCGGAAAGCCTAAAATATTTAAACCGCCGTATCTCCTGCGTCTAGTTGGTACATGATAGCCTACTGGTTTCACCTGCGGCCTCTTAAGCAGAGGATTTATTTATCACTAGCAAAGAACCTGCAAACTAAAGTAGTTTACTGTGGTGCCTGCCTAGTGGTGGTAGTAGTCGATTTTTAAAGAGATTCAACGCTTACGGTATCATTTCAACAATTTTGCAATTTGGTATTTTGTAAGAGTTCATTTCAAACGTAGATAGCGCCAAATGGTCTCATTAAACTTCATTTTATTTACTACTAGAAAATAAAACATATTTATGTATAGTATAATATTCAAAATTTTCGTCTCATATACTAGTGTATTTCCTTGAATTACCAGTCGTTTTCTCTTAGCATGATTCTGACCAGTGGCAGAAAGAAGGAAGAGAGTTTGCCCAGAAGTTGGCACTTAGTGAGCTAGGTATAAAAAAATGGCTACAAAAAAAATCGTCGTGAAGATACTTAGGGAAGGCTTATCTGTAGTGACGTGGAAGACTAATAATATAAAAGGCTAATATGATGATGAACTAAAACAATTACTTTGCTCACCCGCGACCGTACAATAGTTACGTTTATGCAAGAAATGTGCGTTCATGCAGTTCCTCCACCTCCACACTGTACGAACACACACAAATCACATAAACCCAACCATCACCACCACCAAGCTACACTGACGCGTTTCGAACTCAACCAGAGCTCATCTTCAGAGTTACCACAACCGTATGCTATGCTACCAAATGTTAAAACTAGTGTGGTAACTAGTGTAGTAAACTAGTAGTGGTAGCATAGCATACGGTTGTGGTAACTCTGAAGATGAGCTCTGGTTGAGTTCGAAACGCGTCAGTGTAGCTTGGTGGTGGTGATGGTTGGGTTTATGTGATCTGTGTGTGTTCGTACAGTGTGGAGGTGGAGGAACTGCATGAACGCACATTTCTTGCATAAACGTAACTATTGTAAGGTCGCGGGTGAGCAAAGTAATTGTTTTAGTTCATTAATATGGACCTCCGCAAAGTAACGCCTGATTCAATAAATTAATATGATGATGTTGATATTATTGTACAAACTTGTACCACGTAAACCGTAAATTAGCAGAAGCCTTATACTCAAAACGGTATGAAAATAAAACGGCTGAATTTTATCATAATATTAACATTACTTTAGATTTCGTATGTCTTAATTTATTTAAACATATTCTATATAAATTAGAAATTTACATTAGGAAGTAATAACAGATAAAAATGGAAACTAATAAATTAGTAAACTATGAAAAAAAATGTCAAGTCAGTCTGTCAGTCGGAGTGTGGTAGGGCAGCACCATCATCAAAGCCAAACAGCTTCCATTTATGTCGGGTGCCTCGAATAATATTATAATATTAATATTATAATATTAATCGTCATATCAGCAACGTTTATCTACGGCGCCTCATTGCTACATTGATTTCCCAAGTAGTATTTAGTTTCATCGTGTTTGAGACTATCTAAGAAATAAAATAAATAAATAAATAAATATTAGGGGACAATCTTACACAAATCGACCTAGTCCCAAACTAAGCAAAGCTTGTACTATGGGTACTAGACGACGATAAACATACTTATATAGATAAATAAATACTTAAATACATAGAAAACATCCATAACTCAGGAACAAATATTCGTGCTCATCACACAAATAAATGCCCTTACCGGGATTCGAACCCAGGACCTCTTGCTTCGTAGGCAGGGTCACTACCAACTAGGCTAAAGCGGTCGTTTAGCGGTCGCAAGAAGCATAATTAGTCTTTATAAAAACGTTACGTTTTCCTTGTTGTTTTATCTTAGGAATATAATGGCATAATTGCTTAATTCCCACAGTCAGAGGACTAACACCTATAATTATAATTAGCAACGACTACAGTTACATTGATGCTACTCACGACTGAAAGAAACTATTTTTTAAAATGCTTGCAAAGTTCGTATTTATGTTGGAAGAAGGCTGCATGAAATGACTTTTTATGCTCTAGTGCATAAAGTAAAATCTTTGTCTAAGACCAAGGTAACTAGGTGGCAACAGCCACGAACATTAGAATTTTATTAAATAAAGATTTTATTGAATGTTTATCAACTTTAATAATAGAAATGGCAATGCATAATAAATCATAACTTGAAAGTGAACATTTTTATTGGCAATGTTGATGTTTAATCTCCTTGCAATCGAAGTGAAAAGCGGATTGTATACATAACTCATTTTCCGCGAGACATTTATATCTACTTATTACTAGTGTCCGACCGAAGTTTCGGTTTCGGTTTCGGTTTCGGCCAATTTCGGCCAAAAAAGTGATTTCGGCCGAGGTTTCGGTTTCGGCCAGAATCCGGCCGAAACCTTCGGCCGGGCCGAAATTACTTCGCGGCCTCTCGCGGCTCTCGCATCGGGAGCGCTCGGCTTAATTCGGACACGCTCGGCCGGGTAGGTATAGGTAATGCATCGGCGGCCGGCCCAGCTGGGACCAGCGACAGTAGTATATATGAGTGTTGTTTATTTATTAAATTATTATTTACTTTTTAGAATCTGTTTGGCGACCGCTTTAGCCTAGTTGGTAGTGACCCTGCCTACGAAGCAAGATGTCCAGGGTTCGAATCCCGGTAAGGGCATTTATTTGTGTGATGAGCACGAATATTTGTTCCTGAGTTATGGATGTTTTATATGTATTTAAGTATTTATTTATCTATATAAGTATGTTTATCGTCGTCTAGTACCCATAGTACTTGTATATGTTGCTTAGTTTGGGACTAGGTCGATTTGTGTAAGATTGTCCCCTAATATTTATTTATTTTATTTATTTTATTTGTTACTGCATTTTATGCTGTGATTAATGAACAATACGTTTGATATTAGGATTGTGAATTTAGTTTAGACGTGATAAGAATAGGTTGTTTGTTTTGAATAATATAATACCTATGCCAAGACATTTTTCATTAAAACTAAACGTTTTTTATTTTGTTTAACAAAAAAAGTAACTGTTCTCATATAAGAAATCCTTGCAATAACCTTTTCCATACGATCTGTGCAGTAATTTTGAATATTTTGTTTGATATGATACGTCTTCAAAAATTTCGGTTTCGGTTTCGGTTTCGGCCGAAATCAGAAAAAAACCGAATATTCGGTTTCGGTTTCGGTTTCGGCTAAAAATCGTGTTTCGGTCGGACACTACTTATTACACAATCTACTATATCGAGATGATTAAAGCCTTAAAATGCTTTTTCTTTTTAAACGTGCCTTAACTTGTGATACCAACACATAACTTATGAATAATCTTTGATTAACTTTGTACGATTTCTTGTTTGTTGTTTTGTTTTGTAGATCTGATTCGTTCATATTGCAAAGCCATAGTCTCGAAAAACAAAACCCTCCTTCGACAGTCAAGTGAAAAAATGTTTGTCACGGAACTAATAATACGACAAATAGAAATGTTATACGAGCTAAAAGCACGAGATATCTATGTGGCTAAGAAGCCAGATAATTCTTTTTCTGGCTTTGTCTACAGCAAACCTAAACGGCGCAAAACTCCAGTCCTATACGATTTCTTGCCGGGAGTTCTGTTTTAATTATCCCTTTCTGTTGGTATTGACATAAAAAAAATATATATATATTAGGGGACAATCTTACACAAATCGACCTAGTCCCAAACTAAGCAAAGCTTTTACTATGGGTACTAGACGACGATAAACATACTTATATAGATAAATAAATACTTAAATACATAGAAAACATCCATAACTCAGGAACAAATATTCGTGCTCATCACACAAATAAATGCCCTTACCGGGATTCGAACCCAGGACCTCTTGCTTCGTAGGCAGGGTCACTGCCAACTAGGCTAAAGCGGTCATTATAAAAATAGATTTAGAAAAATTTAGTAGTAGTGTTCGAGCTGTCACCTAAATACCTATAAATAAGTGTCTTTAGTCACCATGTATAATGTGATGAACTAATTGTTTTCTAGTTCATTCTGGACACATTAAAAGAAGACAAGAAATAGAGGGTGTAAAAATAAAGTTCCATTTAAGATATCGAAGTTTATTAAAAACTAAGACTTGTCTTTATAAAGTTATGCAATTACAACTCTCATATTAAACTGTAATGAAAATTTCATAAAGGTATAGTCGCCATCGCATGCTATAATCAATCACCATTGTTATGTAAGTCAGTCAACGTGCAGGAATTTACAGATGACAGTTTTTATTAATAAAACCACAACTCCTGCCACCCTTACGCCCTCTCTCCTTCTCCAATCTTAAAATACTTAGGACATACTTGGGTGGGGTCGTGAAGCGTTTCAACCACCGTTTCCCGTGTGTTGTGTTACGAAAATCGAACGACACAGCTAAACCGTTTAACTGAGAGAGGGTCGGGAGAGGCGCGGGCGGCAGGCACAGGAGGCGCGCTCGCCGCCCGCACCTCTCTCGGTCCCCTTTGTCGTCCTACCCCCCAGCCCCTGTACCGCGCGGGCGAGGACTTAGCTAAACGGTTTATCTGTCAAGTAAAAATCCTAGTAACCACCACCACGCGTTGTGTGGTGTGTGGTCGCAAAATTGCAATTGGTTTTAGTTTTTGAAAATTATCCTTAGATTTTCATAATACAAGTGATACGGCGGTTGAAACGCTTCGTGGCCCCGCCCACTTAAGATTACTTTAAATTACTTTTAACAAATTTACGGACAACTGATTTTGTTTTAGTAAAGGCTGTTCGGGAACACAAAAAACCTAATTTTGGGTTCCATATACAATACAAAGTCGATATACATAGACCGCTGTCATACACAGCGTATGGCGCAGTGGCGCAGCGTCATTTATTTTTTACACGCTTTATATTAGCTTCACCTGTATGTTTGTATGTGTGTTTGTATGTTTGTAACCGACTCCTTAGGGCGCGATTTTGACCCACTTCCCGGTTTCCGATTGAGCTGAAATTTTGCACATATGTGTAAATTGGATGACAATGCAATATTATTGTAACATGGAGCTGATCTGATGATGGAGCTGGATGGTGGCCATAGGAACTATGTAATAAAACAACACAATCCCATCGAGTTTGGGCTCGTTTGATTCGTCTTGACGAGCACTTTGATCTCAGATGGTAACTAGGGTCTGATGATGGAGCTGGAAGATGGCCAAAGGCACTCCACAATAAAACTACACAACCCCGTCGAGTTTGGGCTCGTTTGATTCGTCTTGACGAGCACTTTGATCCTAGATGGTAACCAGGGTCTGATGATGGAGCTGGAAGATGGCCAAAGGCACTCCACAATAAAACGAAACAACCCCATCGAGTTTGGGCTCGTTTGATTCGTTTTGACGAGTACTTTGGTCCTAGATGGTAACAAGGGTCTGATGATGGAGCTGGAAGGGGGTAGGTGGCGGGGTGGGGGGGGGGGAATGGGGTATGGGGTAAGGGAGTCGGGGGTTTAGAGGGTTGGGGGATAGGGTGTGGCGGTTGGGGTTAGGAGATGGGGGGAGGGGTTTACGGGGAATAGGGTGGGGGTGTTGGGGGTAAGAGGCCTAGATGGTAACAAGGGTTTGATATTGGAACTGGAAGGGGGGGGTGGTAGGTGGCGGGGTGGGGGGGAGGGGTGGGGGGGCAGGTGGTGGGGTGGGGGAGGGGGGGGGATTCCGGGGGTTAGGGGGGTTCAGTGTTAGGGGGGTTGGGTTTAGGTGGTTCGGGGGTTTGTAAAATGAGGAGGGGGGTAAGGGGGGTTTAGGGGATTGGGGGTAAGGGTGTGGGGTTTGGGGGGGGGTTTGGGGAAATGGGGTGGGGGATGTTGGGGAGTTGGGTTTAGGGGGTTTGGGGGTTGTAGGTGAGGGGGGTAAAGTTAGAAAGAAAAAAATGCAACTAAAAAATAGAAAATAAATAATAGTTTAAAAAAACTAAAAAACACGCTTTAAAAAATAAAAAATAAATTTTAATAAATTTCAATTCACTATTCTTATAGTGCAGTAAAAAATCTTAATAAGCAATTATTATATTGTTATATCCAGATCAAAATTTGTAAACAATTCTAAATATTGATAAAATAAATAATAATTGTTTAAAAATAAAATATTTTAAACTATTATTATTTATTTTATCAATATTTAGAATTGTTTACAAATTTTGATCTGGATATAACAATATAATAATTGCTTATTAAGATTTTTTACTGCACTATAAGAATAGTGAATTGAAATTTATTAAAATTTATTTTTTATTTTTTAAAGCGTGTTTTTTATTTTTTTTTAACTATGTTTTTTTTTAAATATAGCTCCATCGATACTTTCGATGATTCCGCCAACGTCGAGGTAGGCAAAGACATTATCGGTTGGGACGTAGCGTCCATTTGTTACTGAAATTTGGCGAGAACGTCTATAACTACAGAACAAGCACAAAAGTCAACTTTGGCAGTCTCGTCCGTTTAGACACGGAACTTCTCAAATCACCAATGGATTTTCTGTCATATTTAGTCACTTGTCGCCTGTTACATTAAAGAAATAGGGACCCGAGAACATGTTTACTTCGCATTTGCGTTCGCAGACCATCTCTTTCTACCCTAACCTTATACCATTTGAAAGAAAGAAACGGCGAATACGAGTAGTTCTGTACGCTTAGTATAAGTTTTACTTCACCAAAATACTTCTCGATCGCGTTTACGTAAAAATTTCAATTCTATGGAAACATGGACGCGCGCGCGCGGTGGCGCTGTCCATGTTTCCCTAGTAATTGATTTTTTTACGTAAACGCGATTGAGAAGTATTTTGGTGAGGTAAAACTTATATTAAGCGTACTAAATGCGTCAGACAATATGGCTTCTGGTCACTCGAATGTCAAGTAAATCTAAATGGTTTCTTAAAGCAAGTGATAGAATACAATATAACTCAATTAGTACGATGTTTTTTGACAGGGAAGTGACTCGAAAGAAACATTTCAACACTATCACTATAAATGTGAAAGCCGTGGTGGCCAAGTGGTTTGACCTATGGTCTCTCAAGCAGAGGGTTGTGGGTTCAAATCCCGGCTCGCACCTCTGAGTTTTTCGGAATTTATGTGCGAAATTACATTTTAAATGTACCATGACCTTTACGGTGAAGGAAAACATCGGGAGGAAACCTGTATACACCTGAGAAGAAATTCAATGGTGTGTGTGAAATTCCCAATCCACACTGGGCCCGCGTGGGAAGTACGGCTCATTCTGAGAGGAGGCCTGTGCCCTGCAGTGGGACGTATAAAGGTTGGGATGATGATGAGACTATAAACGTACCCAATGGCAGTAAGATGCAAATTCAAAATATTATGATGACACCGCCAATCAACTAACGTACTTTTTGTGAGCTTTCAAAACAATGTCAACTCAATCGACTTACTATTTATTGATTTTAAAGCAACCAACCGAAGCTACCGAACAACAGCCAACCGAGAGTGTTTTTTTCAACCTCGAACTCAAACTCTACTAATTTAATTAAATCAACTAATAACCTTATTTTAAAATACATAGTGTTCTTTTTTACTATAGTTGTATCATGGAATTATTGTTTTATGGTGTCGTTTACCCTATTAATTGTTTGATCTAGATCAATTTATCAAAAATAAACTGTATCTGACTGTCGGATATTCCTACTGTTCTTTCACTTCATTTAGTACACATTTAATAGTCTTAAAACTATGTTCGATTTGAGTTCATAATTAATTCACAAACATTTTTTTAACTTCTTGAAAGTCGTCTTGAAAAAAAGCAGTTGTCCTTGAGGCGCTTACACAAGGCATGCTGACCGTGACCGCTCGAACTTTACTGAATCGCCTTACAACATCACATGCCGGTCACTAAAAATAAACTGATATGACAAAAGCCGACCAGTGAGTGTAGAAAAAAACAATTAATCTTATAAGCATCATGAAGTAAAGCGAAAACTAGCCATTTCATCCAAGGGGTTTGGCGTATTAAGATCAAATGATAACAGTTAAGACAAAATCTGGGTTTGTACCTAGTAACGATTATTTTTTTAAATATTGAGATAAGAGAGGACATATGTTAGGTTAGTACGACCAGATGGCCTAGTGGTTAGAGAACCTGACTACGAAGCTTGAGGTCCCGGGTTCGATTCCCGTGTCGGGGCAGATATTTGTATCAAAAATACGAATGTTTGTTCTCGGGTCTTGGGTGTTTAATATGTATTTAAGTATATATCTATCTATATAAGTATGTTTATCCGTTGCCTAGTACCCATAACACAAGCTATGCTTAGCTTACTTTGGGACTAGGTCAATTGGTGTGAATTGTCCCGTGATATTTAATTATTTATTTATTTATTTATTATGTGCAGTGATGGTCGATGGTCGATTAGTTCAGAACTAAAAGATGGGCAATCCTATAAACCTAGCTTTTGGCATGACTGATATAATAATTATGAGAAATTGGTCAAACACTATGTAATTTATATATCCGTCCCGCTCACCTATACAGTAGTTCCAATAGATCGGTCTATTTTTCCAGACAAATAAAAGTTATGGCTCATGAATTCTTAAGTGATTAGGCTGTTACTAAACCAATGAGTTTAGTAACTTTGGCCTCATCACCACTTTCTAGCAGGTGATGTAGTGGTTTAATCACTGTTGAATTATTTTTCTTAATAATTAACTTAATTAGTAATGACTTAGGTATACCTATGTATGTACATATATACTTGAAAAACTTTACATTTTAAATTTCACCGTTTAGGTCTCATTGTAGTTGCTGAGGACATGAATATGATTTTGATTTATATCATCAATTGAGCGAATTACATTAATGCCCTCAGCTCACTTTGCGAAACCTTTCCTTGGTTCACTCGTGACAAAAACGTGTTATATTTTTAAACACATTGTAAGTACTTATAACAACTGAACCACGGATCAGTAACGGCAAGACTTTACTACAACTAGTTACTACAGGTACTCTCTGAATCATATCATCTACATTTAAACAAAATACAACTTATCACCACCTAATTTTTGGTAATTTAAATTAAACTTCTACAATCTCGTCTAACGGTTTAGATTGCAAATACTTTCTGATAGCGTTAAATATTTTTTTGTTTGGCTTCACAAGAAGTGCTCCTCCGAATTCTTGAGACAGTATCTTCCAATTGTCATTCATGAATTTCAACATCGCGTCACCTGTAAATTGTATTTGTTACAATTATAGTGCTAAATATGGAGTAAGTATGCTAATATCAAATACTCGCTGCCCGCGGTGCAATAAGCCATCGGTGCAGTAGGGTGCATTAGTATTCGATAATCGAGTATCGATCTCCAGAACAATCATAAATAGCGTTCGCTGGCTCGTGGTAGTTTATCAATAAGTGTGAGTAATTTGATAATTACTTTATATATTGCTTTGCGCGGGCACCGAGTGTTGCAGTAATTAGTCACAAATTGTAGCTGATTTTGCCCACCACATTATTATAATTGGTTCTAATCCTGCAACATATTGCGTTTCGTGTAGAATAATATAGGTAGTTAGGTACGTATCTTTCATTTAAACTTTACAGCTATTTATTTATAAACTTCTCTATTACAGTCGAAGGGGAAAAGTCATTGTCTGGATCACAAATTTATATCCATAAATATTTGTTAGTTAGTATATTTTCCCTTTAGTCTATTTTTATATTAAGGGGCTGTTTCACCACTTTTTTTAAAGTTCGGATTAGCTTAATCATAACCTTATTTGTCAGATAGAATAAAAATTTCTGTTTCACCAGTCTTGATTAGCGCTAAGTGACAGACAAACTATTTCTTAATTTGACCATCAGATCAGGTGGCATTTAGAATTTTTAACCGTCACATAACTTTTTAATTAGTTACTTTATTTTTTTGTGGCCATGGTTGGAGAGCCCTTCAGCCGGTTTCAGAAAAATAAATCAAAGTATTTTTTATTTTTTAAAGAAAGAAGTCATGCTAAAATTACAAACGAGAATTTAAATATCAAGATTTGAATAAAAAAATATAGGTCCGCTTTTAGTATGTAAAAATAAATCCAAAATTACGTAATATTTTTTAATTACAGACTTTTTTCAGTGGCACAATCGTTTGTTCTACCTGAACTTGTACATCGCCATTAAAAAAAAGTTAATCTGTCAAATGGTTTGGCGCCACTTTTCGATTCGTTTTACGTGATTTTATTTTTCTTTGTTATTGTTAACAAAGTATCGTAAATAAATATCGTTTTTGGATTAATTATAATGTTACACATTTTTTTATGCAAAACAATAGATGTATTTTAAAATTACACAGTTTACGATTTCTTTTGCTTTAATTATGAGCAACTCTTTGGACGAAAGTGTGCCGACCGACGATTAGTTAAGTGGTACTTAGTTTGCACAGGACCGGAGTGGTGAAACTGAAAAAACACTAGCCGACAAATTTGTCTAGTACTTAGTTTATTCATTGGTTACGTAACCAGTAGTTTGACAATAAGGTGGTGAAACACCCCCTAAACCTAACTAAAGCCAAAAATAAAGAACTGTCCTCAATTGCCGCCACAAGACGAGACAAAAAACTAGCAGCATTGCCACGTTGCTAGGCGAAGTATTGGCCAGGCCTGGACACGATCTTGTTCCCATAGCCCCAGGTTTCAGCCCCAAATATCCAGCTCCAAGAAAGGCATGCTGGGGTCTTGCACTATGCTTTAGTGTTTTTCCATACCTAGTTTCAGTAGACATTGTCAGAATACTTACTTAAAATTTTATTTCCATTGAACAGGTTAGTGAGTACATAGTGACCGTTGTCTCTCACTTCGAATGTAGTCTTAAACTCCTTCAAGTCGATAATATCCTTTCCCACTTTATTTTTAACAATAGCAAACGGTATTGTCATCTCAAGCTGGTAGTTTTCTAAAAACAAAAGACAATATAATAACTTCACGTGCAAATTGGAGAACAGCGAAAGTAAAAAACGATGGTCATAAAATAAAAATCAATTCTAATTTTCTTAAAAGCATCTAGACCAATCTGATAATAGCATCGAAGAAAATCACGCGAAATAAAAGAAGTCTGCTTTTAAATAAGAGCTGAATTCATGAAAGTGCAAGGTGAACCAATCGACGATCGAGAAATACGTACGTGCCCAAATCTACGAATATTTAATATAAATTATCAGTCTCAAGTTTATAGAGAGAGATTCGAAAATATTAACTTATTATGCTGGTGGGTTCTAATGTTTCAAAACATTATAAATACTTTGTTATTGGATTGGTAGCGGAAAACCAAGTTAATATAATTGTAGTTCATATAAGTACCTAAAAAAACACTATTTTAAAACTAAGTTACTTAGATTAGACGCCGAAATTGTAGAAAACTCCGAACCAGAGGCCGTATTGTCTAACGCTTCTGACGCTTGCCTTCACTTTCACGATCTCTTTCTGTCATCATTGTATACCGTTTGACAGAAAGAAATAGTGATTGCGAAGGCCAGCGTCAGAAACGTTAGACAATAAGCCTGCAGGACTCCAGTAAATTGGTCTTAGTAATGAAGATCTCATGATTAAGCCAGGAGGACTAAACATGATAAAGTTCATTTTTGGGATATGAAACCTTGAAAAAATATGCATTAGCATCCTATTAAGTATAGGGTCTTTGTCTTACTCAGGTCTACGATGACATCTCCATCGCCACTGATTGGCAGGATCAGCAGCCGCCCTGATGCTTTGTACTGGCCTTTCAGCGATACGTCGGTGTGAAATACGAACACCAACTGCTTCTTCGCCATGTCAATCCTGAAATTTTACAGAAGCATTATTGTTTAATGGAATTCTATCCCACTAATGTACTTATTAATAACGTGAAAGATCGTATATATGGATAGATGTGTGGACGTTTGTTACTGTTTCACGCTGAAACGGTTTGACGGATTCTTATGAAATTTGGAACACAGATAGTTTATTACCCAGTTTAACATAAAGGATACTTTCCCCAAAAATTGGAATAGTTCCCGCGGGATAGTGACGGGTTAGTAGACGGAATCGCGGGCAACAGCTAGTTAAGTTAAGTAAGTTTGTGAGTGTGTATATACGTGCAAGCAAGCGTGAGTGCGTGTATGTGTGCGTGTGTGTGTGTTTTACTCTTTCACGCTTAAGCTGTTTTTTTATATCAGTATTCCTACGGGATTAGGATACAATTCCGAAATATCAATCGCTAAGTTTGGCGACATAAATTTTGCCATTTTTTATACGGATCCTACTTACGTTAGTAAAGATAACGATAGGTGTCATAAAATCATCATGCACCGTCAATAGTTAATTGAATTGTTCGAACTGCAGCTATTATCACATTACGGAACATTAAAGGTAGGCACTAATCGTACCATAAAGCTATGTTCCTGTTCGCAACGGGCGGCTGAGGAAATTGTGATTTAACTAAACCACAAACATCATGTTTGCTTTTATATTTTGATCTATTATCATTGACTCTGCTTCGATGCCCATGGTCATTGAAGATGAGACACACAGAAAAGGAGATGGCAGAAGACCACAAACACCGATTTTTTGCACCACATCACTCGAAAACACCAATCATAAATGATAATTTCTTTTAGGAAACCTTTAATGTACACATTATGTTGCCCCAAAACTCAACCAGGCAAGAAACTAAGTTATATATAATGGTTCTGGTAAAATAAGAAAAAAATCCATGACAATGTCACAATCCGTATTAAAGTCACATGGCATACTAAGTAAATCACCTTAAGTATTAGATATTTTCGGAAAACTGTCTAATACCGCTTAACTAAGTAACATGGATTTATCGTTATATTTTTCCAGGACTAATATAATTTGGATTCTTGCTCGGTACCAGGTTATCGTTAAGCTGCGTACGGATTGTGCGTACATTTGTACGCATTGTCGATTACGCGTGTCCTGGAAAGCCATGTCCGTACTTGCAGTTCCCCTAGAGTGTACGCGTAGCTGCAAGTAGGACATGGCGTTCCAGGACACGCGTAATCGACTATGCGTACAAATGTACGCGCAATCCGTACGCAGCTCTAGGTTTTGGGACATCCTGTATTATGTATTAGTTATAAAATAACCGATTCGATTCGATTAGCTATTTCAAACTAGCTGCTCCACACGGGTGTACTAATTGAAAAAAAATCTTGCATACAAACCTTCTCTCAATAGTTCCAAACACAACAAAAATATAATTAAACAAACAGGTGCAGCCGTTCTGAAGTTATACGCGTACATAGAATTTCTGAATAAAATTTCTGATTTCATAAGCAGGAGTGAAAGAGGCGATAAGGAGGGCCACACTACGCAAGTTTCTCTATGGGACCAGCCACGAAATAGTAAAAAAATCTGCTGCCCCATACATTTCGGATAGATGTTTTTTTCGCCATTTCGGGGCTGGTCCCGGCGGTGGCTGGGCTGTTGGTAGTAAAATTTGTTCAGTAGGAATCTCCTCATCAGCCCTTTCACTCCTGCTCATGACTCCTGAATCAACCTGTATAGAATCAGCAAATTTTTACCTATAATATTTTCGATCGTTAAAAATTTGTTTCCAGCACATATCAAATCGAGAAGTAAGAACATGCTTTTGGCAGAGACACATGGCATAAAGACAGGGAGGTCTTTGCTCATCAGAGGGACAGTTATTATAGGCTAAACGAAGAAACATTAATTTATCAACTACTTATCACACATCATTGATAAACATGTGATGCAAACTGCCTACTCCGTCATCGAGTGTCGGGATTGCTCAAGCCAAAATCACTGTCAAGAATGTCTTACGAAAACTCACGCATTAAGGCATTAAGATGGAATCCTATTAGATCCTAACTCGAGTAAAGCAGCCTATCGTGCGTACCCAGCCATCCCAGCGTTATTACATCTCGTTACATTATCCTTTACGCGCTCTAGGATAGCATTTGTTAAAAGAAAACTAAAATGGCACTGGACGTTCAACTTGGGTATGACCCCCCCCCCCCCTATTCTTAAACGCATAAAATGCTCGTTGCTTAACATGATGTCAACTTGACCTCTTTATCTGTCCCTTTTTACATTTACTTGCGTCCGGATAGCCAAGTAGTTTGTTTAATACTAGCGACCCGCCCCGGCTTCGCACGGGTGCAATTAGGCATGTATTATACATATAAATATTCCTCTTGAATCACTCTATCTATTAAAAAAACCGCATCAAAATCCGTTGCGTAGTTTTAAAGATCTAAGCATACGTAGGGACAGACAGCGGGAAGCGACTTTGTTTTATACACATAGTATACTCGGAAGTTCAGCCCCGGCTGGGTCAAATTTGCATGAAATTACAAATTTTAGCCGTTTAATATGTAGGTATTTAATTTAAGTATAGATTTATCTAAATATATAAGTACATTTAGCCGTTGCTTAGTACCCATAGTAGTATAGTAGTTTGGGATTAGGTCGATTGTTGTCAAGTTGTCCCGTGATAATTATTTATTTACTTACCGTTGTCAGACGGAGATAGAACACACATTTCACTACAACATTTTAATAATAGGTAAAGGGATTGTTTACTGTAGTAAAAAATGAGCAAAGACAGTTACCTAGAATCTGATGTAAAGGCCTATGCGGGGCCAAAAAGCTCACATAAAAAAACCATATTACGAGTGACTGGAGTGATCCCTTAGCCTTAAAGAGTTCGCCTTTGTAACATGAATCTTAATGTTGTCAGTAATTATTGTTCGTTTTTTATTGTTGTTGGAGTTGTTCAGGTTCTCATAAATATTTGAACAGAAACATTATTGTCAATCGCATTAATCCGTATTCTGATGTTTTTGAGCACCTAGACAGTTTCGGTGTTTATGATGGCTGAACCATAAGGTGTTTAAACATGTACATACATATAGATGCAAATCTACACATAAACATGGGAATAGAGCTGCAATAGGTACTACCATCATAAAAGATGGTAGCCGATACTGTTTAGATATCACGGCCTTTATGAACACCTTAACCTCGTAAGTCCCAGCGAACTTTAAAAAGTACAAATCAATTATAATAATAAATAATGTACTAAATTGAGTACAAATTTTTAAATTAAATAAGAACTCTAAATTTTTAAAATCATTATATTATAACTGGGCATTCTTGGTACAGTCTGCAGTGCTATGTCTGTTATAAAAAAATTAGGAGTTACGGTGTTAAGAAAAACAGAAAAATACTAACCTAACTTTGTCAATGACAGCATGCCTTAAGCCCGTTATGTCAGCGTTGGTCAAATTCAGCTTGAGCCCAGCCAAGTCGACTTTGATATTGCCGACGTGCATGACGTCCAAGGGTTCCGTGCCCAGTGCTGGGATGCCGTCGGCGAACACAGCAGTCATGGCTTGGGCTGCAGACTTGAGACACTCTGAATCCGAGGACTTGCATTTTTGAGGCGGTGCTAGAACAGTTGAACTTTGATTAAAGAAAAGTAAAAAGGTTATGTCAAATCCTTACTAATGTTACAAATGCAAAAGTAACTCTGTCGTCTGTCTGTTACCTCTTCACGCTTAAATCGCTAAACCGATTTAGATGAATTTGGTATGGAGATTTTTTTAGACCCTGGGAAAGGCGGAGGATAGTTTTATCCCAGAAAATCGCATTGTTCCTGTAGGGCAGCTATAAACGAATTCTTTGCACAGATTAAATAAAAACCGTGTATTAATTTTTCCGTTTTATTAAACAATTAGTTGAACTTTGACCTATAGTCGGAAAAAAGGACTAATACGTAATAATCAATAAACTTAAAAACAAAAACGGCAGTTAAATAACAAGAATTTTCCAATTTTACTATGAAAACTTTTAAAAATCATTATGTAAGTTACAAAGAAGACAGTTTTACTAACTAGTTTTCACTAAGTATTCATTTGTTTTCGTGTTTAAAGTTTCTATGGATATAACCCTTTCCTTGCAGTCGGGTAAAAATGATAGGTACTAAATGATAAATGATAAAATAAGAAATGAAATTTAATACAAAAAAAATATCCGTCCTAAACTTGGTTAAATTAAATTAATTATTGGCATCAAATACCTATACAATAAAATGTAAAGTAACACAATATTTTACTGTACAGAAAAAGCGTGCACGTGAAGCGAAAACGTATCGAAAACATACGCAACAAACGGCATCTATCAAACCCAGCCCATCTGTATTTCTTTCTCTAACAGCGTCTTCAAAAATTATTATAATGCGGTAAATACTTGATAATTTATAATTTAAAAGGCGAGGTCTCACGAAATTACCTCACTGTTTAATTGGTTACAATAAAATTAATGATTATTGTTAAATCCAATATCCACTGGATACAAAGTACATTACATAAATAAAAGTTCGGGTCTGTGTTGCGACTTCAACATGATCGCCATCTAAGTATTACTGAATTATAAAAATTGGTTCTTGGTATCGTCGTGTGATTTTAAGCTAGTATTTTTTAATGTGAATGATACGAAAGCTGTAGTTTATAAGTAGTGTCTATTTCCGAACTTTAAGCTTTAGTAACTAACGAATAATTTTGTTTGTTTTTTTTGCAAATCTAGATAGATGAGAGTTTTTTTAGATTTACTTTAATTTTAAGCAATTAGTTTTGTTTCTGTGTACTTTAGATTTTAGATTATTTCGTCAATTGTTGTACCTATTTTTAAATTTATGTTTATGTATCATGTTATTTAGATGATACCGTCAATATTAATAATCATAAGATTTATCACGTTCAAAAATAGCAAAACGTTTTTCTAACTATGAATAAAATCTGAAGTCACAATCAAGCACAAAATTTTTGTTCATAATGTAAATCAATTTCCGAAAAAATTTAAAACTGAGGAAATCACCCTAACCCTTTTTATTAATAATAAAACTCTTATTAATATTTTTTTACTTCCTTCGCATTCTTTTTATTTACATTTCTTCATTAGAATGAATAATTCTAAAAATATCAAAATGAACTCTACTTACATGCAGAAAGCAAGGCGGTCACTTGCATTAAAACCACAAGGGAGTAAAATATAGCACCCATTTTTTATATTTCGGTATGCACCCGGCTCAAAGCTTGCTCACAGTTCAATGCAGAATACCGTTTGTAGCTGATATATATAAACTCGTGCAGGCATTGCGTAGTGTCAAGGTAACTTAATAAACCACGCCAAAAAGCTGGCTATTCACCGACAGGCATTTTCTCTCTACGTGTTTGTATCACAATCTGAGAATAGTCTTCAATTATGCCCAATAGGTTTTGCTCGAAGTTTTTTTGCTAACTCCTTAGAAAAATATGCCAATGTATTGTCTAGGCCAGTGTAGTAAAAAAAACGTTATTTTTAGAAAAAAAACATTATTTGAATAAAAATTACTCGAGGAAGGAATGTGTGAAGCTAGTTCAGGATTCTATAGGTAATATTAAACTACTAGCTGTTGCCGGCGACTCCGTCCGCGAAGAATAGTAGCCTACGATCTATTCTCAGACCCACCGAGTACAGAGAAAAAAGATTCATAAAAATCTGTCAAGCCGTTTCAGAGGAGTTCGATAACAGACACCGTGACACGAGATTTTTATACATTAGATTTATTTGAAGCTTGAATTGTCACAAATAAACAACTATTAGTTCTACAAATGAATACAATAACAAAAATTAATAGCCCGGAGCGTATCTAAACTTCATTGCAATAGCATCTGACATTCTCTTAAACACTTATAGCAAACTGACATAGACACCGAATTGTTCCCTTGTGATATAATTAAAAACGTGTTTTTTATTGGTTTTTGATCATAATCATATCTTTAGGAACCTAAACAATCAGTTGGCCACAGGTTTCTAAGAGATTGTCAAATTCTATTAAAATGATATAAAGGTACCTAGCATTGAATCACACAACGTGTACTTAATTGAGGTAAATAAAAGCACAAACTTGACATTAACAGAAATGGCCTTAGCCTTGTACAACGTGGAACACATTTTTACGGTCAACATTGTTTATATGCCATGAATACTAAATGCTAAATAATTGCAAATTAACCAGACCATCTTTTTAGACCATTAGTATGTTGGATAGTGAATATTTGGTTTTAAAGCATTAGGATTTTCGTTTATTTTAGCAGTGATACAGACTGGTAGCTATCGCAGGCAAACCAGCTTTTTCTTAAACATTGAAGTTTTAAATACAAATATTCTTTATAATACATGTCGTCATGTGCGTCTACGAAAATAATAATTAGCGAAACCAAGTAATTATGAAGATCTTTTGAGTTCATAAATCTCTTTTGTTCTTACGAAGACAGCACTAAATTTCCTAACATGCTTAAATAAAAGGTCAGAGATTTATTTTAAACCATAACTATCTATACATTTACTTTATCAACCGATACGATTTCCACAATTTCCGTTTTTCATCGGCTAATAATTTCACTTTGTACTTTAATAGGAGTTCCTCTATCACGATGTCCTTTTTGCTATGCATTTTTTATGCGAAGGGCCTACATACAACACGTGCTTTTACATACATTTTATTTTAATAATATGTCATACAACCAAATATTCTCAAATTAGTAAAGTGGAACCATGAGTCACTCTCAGAGTTCATGAATTAAAATTAAATAGAGTTCAACAGCAAGCCATTCCTGATTGATCCGAGAATTTAATTGTGATCGTGATATTGATCGTGAACACTTTTAATGTGTAACGTAAATAATTATTCGTTGATTACGTAATAGTAGCCAAATAACGATTTTAACACGTTAGATCTAAATCGATTTATGTATGCATTAGCTGTTAGCTTCAAAAACTGTTTAAGTTTTAACGCTAACCAACTTGCATCCGCTTGTAAAATACGTTAATATAGGTACATGTAAAACCGGACTCTTTCACTCATCCTACGTAGCTACAACTAAATATACCTACCTACTTAAATAAAATCCTACTGATATTATAAATTCGATATTTTGTGATTAAGTATGTGCGTGCGTGCGTGTGTGTGTGTTGTTTGTTACTCTTCCACACTTAATTGGCTAGACAGATTTGTATAAAATTAGGTATGTAGATAGCGGGATCTCTGGGATAACGCATAGGCTACTTTTTATCCCGATATTCTCACGGGATCGAAATAAAATTTCGAAATCTGTACCTATAAAGACATGAATTTAGCATGGGTGTTTTTATAGAACGATGGTAATAGTATTTTATGCAACTGTTGTATAAGTGAGGTCTTAAAAGGCGAGTGACGTGAGTTGCGATACGAGCGAATGCGAGTATCGCAATGGAAGACGGCACGAGCCGTTAAGACCAAATTATACACCGTTGCATACAATATTTTTCCTACGACTAGACTCTACTGTACTGCACTGTACCCTACAGTAGGGTACAGTCGGGTACAGTAGGGTAAAATGGGATACAGTCGGGAACAGTAGGGTAAAATAGGGTACAGTAGGGTAAAATGGGGTACAGTCGGGTACAGTAGGGTACAGTCGGGTGAAATAGGGTACAGTAGGGTACAGTCGGGTACAGTAGGGTACAGTCGGGTAAAATAGGGTACAGAAGGGTACATTTGGGTACAGTAGGGTAAAATAGGGTATTTTACCCTACTGTACCCAACTGTACCCGACTGTACCCTACTGAACCCTATTTTACCCTACTGTACCCGACTGTACCCTATTTTACCCTACTGTACCCGACTGTACCCAACTGTACCCTATTTTACCCTACTGAACCCTACTGTACCCGACTGTACCCTACTGTACCCGACTGTACCCTAATGTAACCTATTTTACCCTACTGTACCCGACTGTACCCTATTGTACCCTATTTTACCCTACTGTACCCGACTGTACTCTACTGTACCCTATTTTACCCTATTGTACCCGACTGTACCCTATTTTACCCTACTGTACCCGACTGTACCCGACTGTACCCTACTGTACCCGACTGTACCCGACTGTACCCTACTGTACCCTATTTTACTCTACTGTACCCGACTGTACCCTACTGTACCCTATTTTACTCTACTGTACCCGACTGTACTCTACTGTACCCTATTTCACCCTACTGTACCCGACTGTACCCTACTGTACCCTATTTTACCCTACTGTACACGACTGTACCCTACTTTACCCTACTGTACCCGACCGTACCCTATTTTACCCTACTGTACCCGACTGTACTCTACTGTACCCTATTTTACCCTACTGTACCCGACTGTACTCTACTGTACCCTATTTTACCCTACTGTATCCGACTGTACCCTACTGTACCCTATTTTACCCTACTGTACCCGACTGTACCCTACTGTACCCTATTTTACCCTACTGTACCCGACTGTACCCGACTGTACCCTATTTTACCCTACTGTACCCAACTGTACCCTATTCTACCCTACTGTACCCGACTGTACCCTTTTTTACCCTACTGTACCATACTGTACCCTATTTTACCCTACTGTACCCGACTGTACCCGACTGTACCCTATTTTACCCTACTGTACCCGACTGTACCCGACTGTACCCGACTGTACCCTACTGTAGCCTATTTTACCCTACTGTACCCGACTGTACCCTACTCTACTCAACTCAGCAGGTCTAAACTGGGCTTTAGTGTTGAGTGTACCCTACATTTAATATTATGTGGCAGCTAGGTGTATCGTAATAACGACATTACGACACAAGTGCTGTTATGGCGAACAGATTAAGTATAGACTTTCTGAAGTCATATTATCTATGTTCTTATATATTTGTTCGCGACCATGTAAAAACCAGATAAAAGTACAGGAGTAGGAAAATATCATTATGTAATTTTTAGGAATTCTCATAGGAATTTAGTTATAGGTATCCTGGAGTTTCAATTCGACTGCCAGAGCTAATTGTTTACACGAGTAAGCTACAAGTAAAAGCTAATTGCACTCGTAAAATAAATAAACAAAATTACCAATTAATTACGATCATCCAGGACTTATCATAAGTATAACAGTTTATATTGTGAGAGTACCGTCAAAGTCATAAATATATTTAAGTTACTAAGACGTCGAAAATGTCTATACAACTCTATGCCACTAACCATAAGGTTGGTGTTTGCATGTATTTGACGTGATGGCTGTGTAGATATTTATGCTTTCGACTGTATAATCTGTGTTCCACCTCTATCTCTTGTAAGTTCCTGATATTTTGCGTAACTCATCAGGGAATGGATGACGACTAGATGGCCTAGTGGTTAGAGAACCTGACTACGAAGCTTGAGGTCCCGGGTTCGATTCCCGTGTCGGGGCAGATATTTGTATGAATAATATGAATGTTTGTTCTCGGGTCTTGGGTGTTTAATATGTATTTAAGTATGTATCTATCTATATAAGTATGTTTATCCGTTGCTTAGTACCCATAACACAAGCTTTGCTTAGCTTACTTTGGGACTAGGTCAATTGGTGTGAATTGTTCCGTGATATTTATTTATTTATTTATTTATTTATAATGGATAAACAAGTTTAAAGTCTGACATAAAATCTACACGCGCCGTATTCCAAATCACGTTCGGATAGAGGTCCTGCAGTTTTAATAAGTTTAAAGTGTTCGAAACTGGTCTTTGCTTTTGTATTAGCCAAGTGCTAAATACGTCGATGAGCGAAAATGGACAAACAAATTATAGGTACACTTCTAAGTTGCGTGGTAAAGGTATCCACCCAAGCAAGCAAGTAAGGTAACGACACAAGCTATGATATTTTATCAAATAGATTATCTATCTGCCTTCAAAAAAAAGTTTCACTGTGGCGAAAACTCTTTTTATTTTATGCCTAAGTAAATGAAATAAATCGAGAAAGACTTCATCGATTCTAATACGAACTACTAAGGAATGGAATCCGCTCCCATCGTCTGTATTTCCAGATATATACAACCTAAAGCTTTTCAAGGCTAGAGTGAATAAGCTATTACTGAACCAGTGAGATATAACTTTGGTATCATCTGCACTTATGAGTCAATCACGGGTCAGTTTTATATATAAAAATCTGTAGAGCGGCGATTCAGGCTATGGTCACATAATTAATAACTAATACAGTAGTACTAACGTACAGAAGGATCACTCTCGAACAAAAGTCAACTTTAGGTATAAAAATTTGCCTACTCTTATGACAATTAACTGCTTGCACGTGAAATTGAAACTTATCGTGTGATACGAGCGTTCATTTTTCGTTGGGCACCGCCGATCCGAAACCAAGGAGCACAGGGTTCCCACTCGCCGATATTTAGATAGTTATATAAATCAAGAAAGATAACAGTCTGTATTTATTCAGTAAACTACCTTTAGTAAGTAAGTAAGTTAATTATAAGATCGTTTAGAAGTCATTGTTTGTTGCAAAAAACACAGAAAAAAGATGCTTAATTACGTGCGACGCGGCTAGCGTGCGAACCGAAAGCCGAGCGACAACCTACTGCCTTACGCCTGCCCGGGAGGCGCGCCGGCCGAACATACCTAAACTGCGGAGTGAAACCCCCCTGCTATGGTCTCCTATTTTATGCATACGCGGCGTCAGACGTCAGCATCAACGCTCCAATCGACGTCAGAACGCAACGTACAGTGTGGTCAATGCTGAAGTGCTAAGCCAAAAGGGCCTATGTCCGTTTTAACGGTTTCGAGAAAAACGTGTTTTATGTTTCTGTTTCTTAGTATTTGAGTGAAAAATAAGCCTTTCTTAGCTATTTTTAAGACACTTCTAATAAAAATACGACTTTTTCGTTAACAGAACTTTATTCCTTATAAGCTAAGGAATCCAACGCAAAAAAAAACAAGATTTGGTCATTTTCGGACATAGGGCCTTTTGGCTTAGTACGGCAGAATACGTTCGCAGCGGCCGCGGACGTTACAGTCATTGCTTGAGACTGTATTTCTAATTTTTTCCCAACTTTCATGGTATACTGTAGGTATTCATTGCTTCTATCAATAATTCGTCTTTTTCTTTCTAAAATCTCGCCATCTATACATATAAAACAGTACCGTGACTGACTGACTGACTGACTGACTGACAGACAACGCACAGCCTAAACTACTGATGCTAGAGACTTGAAATTTGGCATACATGTACCTTGAGTATTGTAGAGGTGCACTAAGGAAGGATATTTCGAAATTCCCACGGGATAGGGAAATATCTAAACTTTCATTGTTTCTTTGTTTGTAGCGGAATCTCTGAAACTATTAAGCCGATTTTAAAAATTCTTTTACCATTACAAAGTTACACTATCCTTGATTGGCAAACGTTACTTTTTATCCGGGAAAATTCAAAATTCCCATGGGATAGAAATAAATTACATCAACTTCGGGGCTGATTTCAAAAAATCTTACATATTATGTGATATAACTATCCTCGAATGACATAGGGTACTTTTTCTTCGGGAAAATACAAAATTCCCACGGGATAGAAAAAATTAAAGTCAACTTCGGAGCTGCTTTTAAAAATTCTTTCACCAATTGAAAGCTACACTATTCCGGATTGGTATAGACTACTCTTCTTCGGGTAAATGCAAAATTCCCGCGGGATAGAAATAAGTGAATTCAACTTCGGGGCCGCTTTTTAAATATTCTTTCACCAATAGTAAGCTACAGTATCCCTGATTGACATAGGGTACTTTTTCCGGGAAAATACAAAATTCCCGCGGGATAGAAATAAGTAAATTCAACTTCGGCACTGATTTTAAAAATTCTTTCATCAATAGAAAGCTACACTTTTCCTGATTCATATAGACTACTCTTCTTCGGGAAAATGCAAAAATCCCGCGGGATAGAAGTAAATCAATCCAAATTTGGGGCTGATTTTAAAAATTCTTTCTCTAATAGTATGCTACAGTATCCCTGATTGACATACCTAGGCTACTTTTCTACGGGAAAATACAAAGTTCCCACGGGATAGAAATAAGTGAATTGAATATAGGGGCTGATTGTAAAAATGATTTCACTAATATAATACATAGTCTCTGATTTTCAAAATAGGTCAAAAAGGTGTTTCTCTCCCACGGGAACTTTACTTTGCACTTTCTCGGGATTAAAAAAGCCTGTTTCAATCAGGTACAGGCCTCTTCCGAGAAAGAGTGGACTTGGGCAGTAGTTCCCACGCGGGCCCAGTGCAATTTGGGAACTTGCACCACCACTGAATTTCTTCTCAGGTGTGTGCAGCTTTCCTCGCGATGTTTTCCATCACTATAAAGCTCATGGTAAACTTTAAACGTAATTTAGCACATGAATTCGGAAAAACTCAAAGGTGCAAACCACGTTAACCACGGCTTAGCGGCTATAGAATTCACTTATTCCTATTCCACGGGAACTTTGCATTTTCCTGGCATTATCCTATGTGCTAATCCGTGTAATAAACTACCTGTGTGCCAAATTTCATCCAAACAACTAACGTCATTGTCTTCGCGTACGAAGTCGCGGGCAAAAGCTAGTTTTGTATATGACGCTAGACATGACTTGACGCTGCAATGCTTCGAAATAACTAAAGACGCGGCGCATAGCGTTTGAATGCCGCATGCGGCGTCAAGACGCCAACGCCGACGTAGCCGACGTGTGAAAGAGGCCACAACAGTACGCTTAGTATAAGTTATACTTCACCAAAATACTTCTCGATCGCGTTTATTTACGTAAAAAAATCAATTCTATGTAAACATGGACGCGCGGCCGCGGTGGCGCTGTCCATGTTTCCCTAGTAATTGTTTTTTTTTTACGTAAACGCGATCAAGAAGTATTTTGATGAAGTAAAACTTATACTAAGCGTACAGTATGCTTAGTATAAGTTTTACTTCACCAAATACTTCACGATCGCGTTTACGTAAAAATTTTAATTACTATGGAAATTTTCCATTTGAAATTTGAATGTTGAAATTTGAGAGTAGAAGTATTTGGTGAATTTCTATAGTAAGCATTGTGACGCAGCGTACGACGACGTGACGCCTGTAAGCGGCCGATGCCGTTTATCTATAGGACCATATGAACACTAAGTTCCGTACGGTCACAACGTCAGTGGCGACCATACTAACTATTCAAGTATTCACCTCAAACCATCATGCTCTTTTACGTACATCGCATTTAAACATTCTATAAAGTAAATAAAAGGTTCGAAGTTTGCCAGTTTCCCAGAGCTCGACTTTGCCAACTGCTTTCAAGTTATAAAGTTCGCGACTTAGTACTATCCCCGATTTGACGTTAAAAATGCGGTTTCGGTCTTTCTGCAGTCTGTGGTACATGGTGCATGTATAATGGCTGCATTTGCTTTTATATTAAACTGTAACACGCTGTTCAAATGACTCTCGGGTTCCTTAATATGACTCGAAAATCAAAGATACTTTGAATTTAACCCAAGCAGTTTTCGTTTGGCGGCTATTTCTGATTTATAACTCAACTAGCTGTTGCCTGCGACTTCGTCTGCAACGGGAACTATGTAGTTTTACGGGATAAAAACTGTCCTATGTCCTTTCCCGGAACATAAACTATCTTCATACCTAATATCATTTAAATTGGTTGTTGCGTGATATTGATTGTCGCATAAATTATTGCGATTTATCTTGCTGCCTTCCATGTTAGGCTTTTACATGGGAACGAAATTACGGGCTTGAGTTTGTCACAAAGAAATTTTCTCTCAAAATTCTTACTTTCAAAGGTGTCAAATGGAAGATAAAAATAATATTCAAAGTAAGTCAGTAGCCAAGTTCACACAGTCACGAAATCTAAATTAGTTTTGTTAGTTGCTCAACTTTAGATGGCTTCTTTGAGTCATATTAAATTCTAGTTATAAGTTTTAGTTAAAAGAAAAAAATGTGCTATAAAGTGACTTTGTCTCCCATTTCAATATTAATTCGCCAAAGTTAGAGTGTCGTTCTTGTTTAATTTAGTTTTAACTTTTTTATGATCTTACTAGCTGGTGCCCGCGACTTCGTCCGCGCAGTAAACTTCTAATATTTTTTTTTAATAAAAAGTATTCTATGTTACTTCTAATACCTCCTAGAATATGTGTACAAAGTTTCATGATGATCGGTTAAGTAGTTTTCGCGTGAAAGCGTAACAAACAAACGGACATTCACATTTATAATATTAGTAGGGATAGGGAAGTAGGGATTCGATTAGAAGGATTCATACACAACATGCCTATTTTTCAGTATCGTGAAGTAAACATTTTCGTTAGGCAATCCTTAGAGTAAACAAGGTAGGGTTCCGTAGCCATTACGAAAAAATCAAGTAATATTTTTCTAAGGATTTCGTATGTGTACGGAATCATCCAAGTTTAGGTATGTTTTATACCTTAGGCTACTATTTACTCTTAAACTACAAATAATTTCCAAGCAATCTTAGCCGCTATAATTAAAAAAAAAAAAAAAATATCATGGGACAATTCACACCAATTGACCTAGTCCCAAAGTAAGCTTAGCAAAGCTTGTGTTATGGATACTAAGCAACGGATAAACATACTTATATAGATAAATAAATACTTAAATACATAGAAAACATCCATAACTCAGGAACAAATATTCGTGCTCATCACACAAATAAATGCCCTTACCGGGATTTGAACCCAGGACCTCTTGCTTCGTAGGCACACTTAGGTCACTACCAACTAGGATAAAGCGGTCGTAAAAGCGATGGGTAGAGTAATTTTTCTAGTAAAATTTGATATATTTACTACCCTTCTGAATTTTTTCAAATTTTTCCACCCAACAGTTTAGATTTTAGAGGGGGGGACGGCCGATTTTAATGAAAATTTTCACTTTAAAGTTGAATATTTCGCAAACAGATCACTGAATAGAAAAATCATGTTAGCAACCCCGCAATGATTTTAAAAGACCTATCCAACGATACCCCACACTATAGGGTAAGCCGAGAAAAAAAAAACACCCCCACTGTACGTCTATGGGAGGTACCCTAAAAAAATTTTTTTACTTTTTTTTATTCAATCACTTTGTCGGCGTGACTGATATGTATATTGATGCCAAATTACAGTTTTCTAGTACTAACAGTCTCTGAGGTTAGCCGCGGACAGACAGACAGACAGACGGACAGACATGGCGAAACTATAAGGGTTCCTAGTTGACTACGGAACCCTAAAAAGGCGTGGTAGCCTAGTGGTTTGACCTATGGCCTCCCAAGCAGAGGATCGTGTGTTCAAAATAGTTCAAATCCAGGCTCGCACCTCTGAGTTTTTCGAAATTCATGTGCGAAATTCCTATTGAAATTTACCATGAGCTTTACGGTGCAAGCAAACATCTTGAGGAAACCTGCACATGCCTATGAAGAAATTCAATGGCGTGTGTTAAGTTCCCAATCCACTCAAAGTGGTCTCAAAGCCCGCGTAGAAACTACGCCCCAAGCACTCTCATTCTGAGAGGAGACCTGTGTCCCGCTGTGGGACGTATATACTCGTAGGCTGGGTTGATGACACTAAGAGTGACAGAAGCGTTAGATCTTGCAAAATACCCCGAAGTTAGAGTACTTAGGTACATAAAACTTTGCAATACTTGTCATCACTGACGACACCTAAAAAATTAGGCGACCCGTTGTGAATTGACTTGTTGCGGCATATCATACAAACAAATTACAAAGTTTCATGTTATTTGTGTTAGTATACATACATACCTACCCCGGAACAGAGACGGGCACAATTTATTCGAATGACGAATAACGGATAAGAATAATCAAATTATGATGAATAAAATTATCCAATGATTTTTTTTTCGAATAAAATAATCGTGAAATAATTATTTTCATTTGATTTGAATGTTTTTAGTCATTTGCAAACTTTGATCGTTAAATGGCTGTTACATTTTAACCCGTGTTAGATCCTATAAGTAAAATTATTTAGGCGCAAGCCACACAGAAGAGACGTAGGACGGGGGCGCGTCGCAGTCCGCGTCGTTTGTTCGCAGGCCGCGTCTCCGCCCCGTCTCTTCTGTCTGCTTTGCATCGCGACGCTTCTATACATTTAGTATAAATACAGATTCAAGGGGGCAACGACTGCGACGTGCCCCCGTCCCACGTCTCTTCTTTGTGGCTTGCGCCTTAGGTGTAGTGTAGTAAGTAAATCTATCTTCTATCTATACATATAATAAATCTGTAACAAGTCGGTGTCTGTGCATAGAAGATATTTGAGAAAAACTGTCACTAGGGCTATTTATTAGCGCAATAGAACCCGAAACAATGATTTTTAGAATTATTGTCTGTTTGTCTGTGCGTTTGTGCGCGCTAATCTCAGAAAGGGCTTAACCTAGAAGGATGCGGTTTTCACTGATATATTGATATTTTCTTGGATTAATATTTAGTGTTTGTTTTATTTCAATCGGTTCACAAATAAGAAAGATACGTCTATTTTAAGAATTTATCGAACAGTTTTTAGAAGAATTAATAAGCTGAAGTGTTTGTTTGTTGTTTGAACTACTGCTCCGATTTCCGATTTAAAACTTCTATAGGCACGCTTGACTTGGGAGTACGGTGGTGAATGTGAACGCGGGTGTGCGGGGGAGTTCGGTGGGGGGGTTTGCGGGGGGGGGGGGGGGTTGCGGAGGCGGGAAATAATTGATGAAAAAGCAAATTTGATAAAAAAAATAAGCTGCCCAAATTAATAATTCCACGCGGACGGAGTCGCGGGCAAAAGCTAGTACATACATATTTTCACAAAATTCGTTCGTGTTCCTATAATTCCCAGGCCAATTTCCTTTATATAGTAGTTCATTGATGATGTAAAAGAGACAACAAACGACGCTTATTCGCTAATATTTATTTATGACTGCCTTAAAGCGCGTGTTTTTATCCACGTCCATGTTTATTTTGATCGTGTAGGTATATATAGCCTCTCATATTGAGAGTAAACCAACGACTAAACAGTTTCTTATAAAGAAAATGTAGTGTGGTCTCTGCTGCGTGTGTATATGGGTATCTTCTAATTCTAATATATAAAAATCTCGTGTCACGGTGTTTGTTATCGAACTCCTCCGAAACGGCTCGACCGATTTTTATGTTTTTTTTTTCTCTGTATTCGGTAGGGCTGAGAATAGGTCGTAGACTATTTTTTATACCTACCCCTATTCTTCGCAGACGGAGTCGCGGGCAACAGCTAGTATTAATCTATATCTATCTATATCTATCTATACATATAATAAATCTGTAAGAAGTCGGTTTCTGTACATTGAAGATATTTGAGAAAAACTGTCACTAGGGTTATTTATTAGCGCAATAGAACCCAAAACAATGATTTTTAGAATTATTGTCTGTTTGTCAGTTTGTCTGTGCGTTTGTGCGCGCTAATCTCAGAAACGTCTTAACCTAGAATGATGCGGTTTTCACTCACATGTTGGTATTTTCTTGTATTAACATTTAGTGTTTGTTTCATTTGAATCGGTTCACAAATAAGAAAGATACGTCTATTTTAAGAATTTATCGAAGATGGATAGTACATAGAAAAAAAATCCAACATAAAATGAGCTAACAACAATATAGTAAACTATACTAAATAGGGTTCATCTTAAGTTGGACATTCACACAGGTTTGTTTGTTTGTTTGAACGCGCTAATCTCAGGAACTACTGCTCCGATTTGAAAAATTCTTTCAGTGTTAGATAGCCCATTTATCGAGAAAGGCTATAGATTATATATCATCACACTAACACCAATAGGAGCGGACCGGAGCGGAATAATGTTTCAAAAACGGGGGTTGTTTAAGTAAAACTTCTATAGGCACGCTTGACTTGGGAGTACGGTGGTGAATGTGAACGCGGGTGTGAGTGGGGGGTTGGTGCGCGGGGGGAGGGGTTTTCGGGGGGTACATTTTTTTTATTTCGAGGAACTAAGGAGAGCCATAATTGATGAAAAAGCAAATTGGATAAAAAAAATAAGCTGCCCAAATTACTAATTCCACGCGGACGGAGTCGCGGGCAAAAGCTAGTATAATAATAAACCATGGGATGATTGACACCAATGGACCTCTTCACGAACTAAGCAAAGCTTGTACCATGGGTACTATACAACGGAAAACATACTTATATAGATAACTTATATCTTTATTTATTTATTTATATTTATTTATTTTACTTTCATGTGTTCATTATTTTGTATGTGTATTTTTTAAGTAGTATTGTTTAGATTTCCGTTCTTTTTACTTTTCTTTGCATGTCTACTCGTGTTTCCGATGTCCTGTCAATCGTTCAAAGGTTCACTGTAAGAGATCCCTTTAAAGGGTAAGTTTGCCTTTGTATATCTGTTTTTTGCTGTCTGTTAATTTCATGTATTTTATGTGCAATAAAGTGTTTCTCATACACAATACATACATGACTTATCAATAAAAATGTTATACCTACCTCTACCTAAAAAATGTACGTATTTTGGTCTACGAAGCATCTTTCCTCGAGGTATGTACTCTTAAGTACTCTAGTTCAATTTAATTGGCCATATAAAACCGATAGTACATACTTGAATGAAGTTACGAAAATCCCAACACAATGATGGTTGCGTTCAAATCACGTGTGACTATACCTTGACAAGGTCGTGCGCGGCGCTCGGCGGAACCCTGTCGCAGGGAGCCTCTGCTGTCCTTAACAAGATTGTTTTTAATAAGTGCGGCAAATACTGACTGCGACAGGGTTCCGCGGAGGGTCGCGCACGAGCTTGTTGGTCTATAAATAAAGTAGTATCACTCGTCGCTATTCCGCTGAGATATCCAATCGTCTTTCAATTCGGCTGCTTACCATGTGTCAAGGTCTACTACGGTTACTAAATGCATCCAAAAGAATGTTTACGTTTTTATTGCAATATGTCGGTAATGTAGAAATATTCCACTTGCCGATAACGAGATGTAACAAACTTAGTGTATGATGTGTTTCGTTTTGATGATAAATGGCGATGCAATGACTCGAGATGAGCTAAGATCTCTATGAAAATTGCGTACATATTGTGTGAGACAAGATTCAGATCATAAGATGATAGAAGATATTGTCACCTCTTTGATGCGGGATCTTTTTAACATCGACCAATGTATGGAAACATTTGTTAACTTCAATTTCAATAAATTAATCATGGAACGATTGACACCAAATGACCTAGTCCCAAACTAAGTTAGCAAGCTTGTACTTACCCCAAAAAAAAAATTTTCTAAATTTTATTTTACCGCTTTGTTGGAATAATGCTTTATATTATATCCATGCAGCTATGTACAGTTTTCTAGAACTAATAGTCTCTGAACTACGCCGCAGACCGACAGACAGACAGACAAACATGGGGAAACTAATGAGGGTTCCGTTTTTGCCACTTTGGCTCCTGAACCCTAAAAATCAGCTTCTGAAAAACTCACAAGTTTTTAATGTAAAAGAGATTCTTCTGAAGCAAAATATTTCACTATAAGTATTTATAATAGCAATAACTCTCTTAGAAAAAATTGTAGCAACGAGTTAGAAGGCTTTTAAAAAAGTTAGGTGTAGAACCACCTATAAGTACATTATTATTTAATGTTTGTCAGTTCGATGAAAGTAAAAAGTAAGTCAAGGTACCGGTAAACTGGAAAGGAAGGAAATTTACTTTAGGAAATTTTGGGGTTACTTTGATAGATTTAAAATGGTTATACAAACGCAAATATTCATAGCTCGATTGAGCAAATGACGTAAAAAGTTAGGTAATTTATCAAGGTAGTTATTTCACTGCCACAGATGGTCTAAAAAAATAAGGACACGGCGTAAAAACTGTTTTCCAAAGTAGCCCCTGCATTTTAAAGTAACCGCGTTTTACGTACCTATTCTGTGTATTGCATACAACATTGTAAAAATTTAACTTTTTGTCGAATATTAAACTAATTGGAAAACAGGTTCATGATGCAAAGACTGACCTTTGAAATCTTCGGGAACTTCAAATTAAATAAGCGAATCTACGGAAAACATGTGGAACTAAAGCCATACCTATTCTAACAACACGGCCTCTCTTAGAAGAAGACGAACAATGTAGAAGTTAAATTATCTTCGGCCTATATACCTACTACAACTCCTAGGCGCAACCTTCTCTTAAAACAAGATAGCTTGGACTGTCGTTCCCACGCAGACTCAGTCGTACAGATCGGGAAGTTTACTTACACTATTGAACTGCTCCCCAGGTGAATACAAGTTTCCTCATGAAATAATCCTTTTAAATTAAAATATGATTTCGCAGATGAATGCCGTGAAACTCAGAAGTCCGAGCCCAAGTTCGAACCCACGAGTCCCACGACCCTCAGCTTGTGAGGCCACAGGTCAAACCACAACAGCCACAACACAGGCTTCCACAACTTTGATGTTGTAGTGAGATATATAATCTATATTGCTTAGATAATATCGAATAGATACAGGTCAAGACCATGGCGTCATTCGCTTATAGGCAAACGACAACATGCCACAAGTCGCAGCCACTTGACGTCATTTAAAGCGATACATAGACAGACCAGCGGAAAATTTTAACTATATTTATTTAGCAAAATGTTATTAGTAAACATCGTTAAATTTACATTTTCACGGAAATCTTATTTTCGGATCAAGGTGACAAGGACCTTACCAGATTGATTTGGTATATATTATAATGTACGAATCTTACCAGTGTTATAAACGCGAAAGTTTGTATCATCATCATCATCATCATCATCATTTCAGCCAAAAGACGTCCACTACTGAACATAGGCCTCACCCAAGGCTCGCCAAACAGATCGGCCTCGTGCCATCCGCATCCAACGCGATCCTGCAACCTTAAGAGGGTACGATGGCTGAGAGACTTGAGAAATAGGGTAAGTCCAGGATAGATGCCCCACTTTTTGTAATAGCTTTATAATTCAAAAACTAAACAAATTATAGCATTGCGTCCAATGCGTATGATAACTATGGTCCTTAATCTATTATTTTACTGTACTTGTTTTAATATAAATCGTATGGATTTTGTGTAAATCGTACTTTTGTAGACCCCTTATAAATGGGATAGGTGCCTACCGTGGGGGATAGACGACTCGTCGCAAAAATGCGTCAGAGGATAGATGCCCTTTGAAATTAAACAAGTTAAATAAAAGTTATCAGTCTTTTATATTCATTGAAAATTCGCCTAGAATCCTAGTAGGTACTAGATGTTTTACTGAAACAAATTATAAAAGCTTAATCAATTCCATATAAAATGTGATTTTGTTTCTATTTGCAAATACAGAAAAAACTTCACTAAATACCAATCAATATGTACAGTCAGCGTCAAATAGTTCGTGACACCCAAAGTGGCCAAAATGTTAGCAACACGGCCTTATTCCAACTGTAATAAAGACGTGTTGCGAACTATTTAACCACTTTGGGTGTCACAAACTATTTGACGCTGACTGTACCTACATTACATAACTACCTAGCTAGGATCAATTGTTTTTCATTTTTGGCAAAACGTCGTCTTAGTGTTATAGACGGTATTCCATATGTTCAGGCTTCTTCATTGACTCCTTTTTCTCCCTTCTTCATTTCCTTGAAGGCTGCTAGCAAGCTTTCTTCAGACCAGGCGACGTTACGCTGGACTACGAGGGCGTTTTCTCTTATATTTACAAGGCATTTCGATCCTCTGCAACATAAAAATTCTTTGAAACAAGTTGAGGATAGATGCCCTTAGGGGCATCTATAGCGATCGAAAACGGGGCAACTATACTTTTCGCAGAGGATAGATGCCCTTTTCGATAAAAAATCAAGTAATGATAAAATCACTATAAAATATACTAATCCATGCAGTCTAAACTTCAGTGCAACTAAAAGAGTTAGCTAAAAGCGAAAATTATAAGCCAGTCTAAAGTTATTCAAAAACAAATACTTACGAATATAATTTTCACGCTCTGCGAGGTCTCGCCGCGGAAGGTTTTGGCACTCATGGACTAAACGCGTTCGCTCTTGCTCATGATAGCAGCAGCCCAGAGGTTTGCAGGGAGGGGGCTTGCTATTATTTAGTGGAATTTTGGTCCCACAGCCTTGCAACTAGTAGAAATTGAAATCGAGGCATCTATCCCACTGGGGCATCTATCCTGGAATTACCCTAGTTATTTTAATGAAATGTCGCTGTCTCGCCCGTACCCCTCCGTGTCAGTACGGCGAGAGCGGGACAACTGCAGCTCAGACCGTTATTAGGCGCGTAAAATTAATCAAAACAGCATTTCGTAATCCCCTGTTTTCTTCTCGAAAACTGGGCCAATAAAATTATTTTTTTCAAAAATATTTAGAGGACAGATTTAGCTATGCCCCTATGTTTTCCCTTTTTTGTTTATATCAGGGATTCTTTTCTGATGAGTGTCTGAAAATGACGTTGAAATTGGGCAATTTTTTCAGTTTTTGAAAGCTCATATTTCTTATGTTAATTGAAATATGGATTAAAACGAAACATAGGGGCATAGCTGTGGTAGACACAGATTACACAGTAAAAAAAAATTGGCTCTAAAGCCATTATCCAGGGAGGAAACAGGGGATTACGTTTGTATGGAGAAATTGTGCGCATCGTACCCTCTTAACCAGGTCGTCGCTCCATCTTTTTGGAGAACTACCTACACTGCGTCTTCCTGGTTAAGATCGAACAATGATTTTAGCGAGCCTACAATATCTATCTTCTTCTATACTATCTATACTATAATAAAACAGTAAAAATAGATCTCTGTCTTTCTGTACCTATGTAATCGCTAATCTCCGAAACTGCTGAACGGATTGTTTTGCGGTTTTAATGTGGTTATTTGATTTTTAACGCATCGAAGAACGTTCTCACACGTTTTTTTTATTTATTTATTCTTAAAAAGGTAGGACATAGTTTTAGTTACATCACTAATTTCGCCAAACTATGATGTTTATTGGCGAATACTACACTCACTTTAACATCAGTTTAGTTAACATAGTTTAGTTTTTTAATTAAGCAGGGTACAGACCCTGCTTAATTAAAAAACTAAACTATTTATATTATAGGTACATACATTATTATTCATACGGCCCCGAGCCATGAACCATGCACACATGAGCATGAGCCTCGGACTGCATACCATACAATTCTTATTTCATATTTATACTATAATGCGTATTTTTATTCTACGACTACAATAACAATACTAGGCAATCCATATCAATTTTAGTTTTGCGAATCAAAATTTTCTAGCAAAAGCTTTTTTAATTTATTCTTAAACATTTGCAGACTATTACATTCACTTTCCGGAAAAATATTATTGAACAATCTTGGAGTGATATAGATTCTTGTTCTCTTACCGTAATAATTAGCTTTTTGTTTTTTTTTATTAGCTTTAGGTTCGACATACATGTGACGCGACGTGTCTCTCAGGTTACATATCTACATACGTCCTGCGAGTTTTGTGCTCAGTTGCCTTATATTGGTCTATTGCTATCAAATACTTGACCTGCTCATGCACCGGCAAAACACTTAATTTATTAAATAGCCTTTTGTAATCTCAATTACATGTTTCTCTCGTCTTTTTATCTACTATAACCTTTAATAATCTAGTCTGAACATTTAACAAATTTGTCTAGTTAGGTTTTAAAAGTGCGGCCAAATATCATTAATCCATATCCAATGACTTAACTGCCAGTGCGTGGTATAACATAATCAATACTTTTTTACTAACCGTCCATTTTAAACTAATAATGATTTTCCTTGCCAAGCAATGGGATATCACTGTGACTTTTGTTGTGAAAAAGTTCCACAGTGGATCACGATTAGGTACTCCATCACGATTACTACCAACTCTAGTTCGACTGAACCTACAGGTTTTTAGTGCTAATAATATGATAGATAGACAATAATACTACAAAAGTTCAGTTTTTGCCATTTTTAATACAGAACCATAGAATGGCATGAAACCCAGAGTTACTCTACTTAAAACAATCCAATTATCATAAGTAAATTAGTCAAGCTCAATACAGTAACAAAATCTCCAGCATAAATAGTAGGTACTTAATTATGTAAAATTGAAGACCTAGCCGGGAGTTCAAGGGACCTGTTTGGTGGGGACAACTAAAAATAAGTATTTTTTATTCCTGGAAAGTAGTTTTTTTATGGTTTCTGTGTTTTAGTCTTTTGTGTATATTGTATGTTCTATATCGGCCACATATTCTTAACTAGTTCATTCAGGAAGGTACAGGACTGTTCATAGTTCTCGATAGAAAAAAGGGAATTCCCAGGACTAGTTGAACTAGGTACATATAAAGAAAGATAACTACCTACACTAATAATAATAATAATTATTATTAGAATTATTCACCAGCAACTTGCTCTGCTATATGGTCTTGTGGACTTTGAAGTGCCTTACTATAAGTATATACCTGCGCCAGTTCTCGAAAATGGTCGTGCCACGCTCTATTGGGATCGGTCTGTTATCACGGACAGGACTATTTTAGTTAGCCAATAGGCCTGATATCGTGCTGACAGATCGATTGAAACGCCAGACAAAGCTCATCGACATCACCATCCCCCATGATGAGAACCTCGTGAATGCTGAGAAGGACAAAGCCAGCAAGTACCTTGACCTAGCTCACGAGATAACCGCCATGTGGGATGTTGATTCGACGATCATTGTCCCGATAGTCGTTTCTGCGAACGGTCTGATAGCGAAGAGTCTCGACCAACACCTCAAGAGACTCTCGCTAGATGGCTGGATCAAGGGTCAGATACAGAAGGCGGTACTCCTGGACACTGCGCGGATAGTCAGGCGGTTCCTCTCTCTGTCGCCCTAACCGCCGATAGCTTAGGCCCCGCCTCGCTGCCAGTGGTATCCTAGGTTAGGTTTTTATAATGATTTTATGTTTTGTATGTATAGTTTTATATTTTACTTTTTTATAATTATTGTAAAAATCTAACCTAAGAGAAAAAATATAAATAAAGAGATAATAATAATAATAATAATAATAATACGAATATTATACTCAGATGAGTATCTAATTGTAAGTAGTAATTCAAAATAGTTTTTTTGGAATATCAAGAAATAGCTTTGTGGTAAATGTGCTAAAAATAAAGTGCCAGCAATAACTAGGTACTTAGTATTAAATGAAAACAAATGAGACTAAAGTAAGAACCTCGCAGACCATGACATTAAAACGACTTTCAATTTATAATCGGTCGAAAATACTACATTCAAGTTATTCGTCGTCTAGATATCTTCACAAGTAGTGTTGTGACTTGCAATCAAGACCCACATGTCATACAATTTTTTTGTTTGCGTCTCTCCTGTAGACATGGCAAAAGTTAAAAGTCTAGAGTCAATATTTTTAGTTTAGTCTACATCGGGTGTGGGACGCCTGGCCTAGTTTCGGGCCATTCAATTAAATATATCTTAAGTTCACTAACTCGGAGTCGCTAATTTTATGTCCACAACAGAGATAACTTTTGTTTCTTACACTGTTCGCGACCCATATACTTAAATATAGTTATTAAATGAACGACTTAATTATTTACTGTTCTGACAATTTAAAAAAATATGAATTTTTACAATTGACGTAAGAAACCAGTGCAAAGTGTTCTCATGTTTATATATTCAGAGTTTTTGCGGCAAACCGAGGATATTAATCACCGCAGTCTCGATAGATTCGACAGTGTAATTAACCTCTTAAATAACATTATAGTTAGAAAAATAAAGGTAGTGTTGCCAGGTCGATGTAGAAAAAGTCGGGAGATGTTACGTAACAAAAAAACAGGAGACCAAGAAAAAGAACAGTAGGTGTGCTGAACTTCCCTTATAATATTAAAAAAACACTGAAATTAATTATTTATTTTTATGTCTGAGTAACAGAGTTCTGTTAGAGTTTACAATTTACCAAACGTGGGCAAAAAAGTGAAGTAAAAACTTTATTTTTGCTTTCATACTACTGCGACTCAATAGTCGCTGTCGTCGTACATTCTTCTGTTACTTATTTTGTCGTAAAGTGTACCTAAATACGATTCAAAAACTCCACTAAAAATGTTAATTTCTGCTAACATAACCCTTCGTTCCGGAACAGCTAGGTAAAAACTGTTGAATTTTGTTAAACATCAGTAGAACAGTAGATCATCAGTAGTAGTAGTGCCAAAAACAGTGGATCTCCTATAGAAACAAGAGACCTGGCGACACTGAACAGGGGTCAAAAATTAAAACCTCCGACTTAATTACACGTGACGCGTCATTTTTTGTTTATGTATCTCTGTTAGTTTGCTGACATAAAAGAGGAGAGCATAAAGATTTTGAAGCATTGTGCAACAACTCCCTGCCACGATAAGACGTTTCCACCATGAAGTTAGAATTAATTGTTGTTTGTGCAATAAGCATAATTGGCTCAAGAGCATCTAATTTACGTAAGTTCAAGCATATTTTTTTTATTTACATCAAATTAAACCTTTGTAAGAGTTGGTTAAAAAGCACTTTCAATTTGAATTTTACCTAACAAAAGTAAAAAACTTTTTCAGAATTAGGTAATTTTAGGTTTTACTTACCACCATGGCCTTGTTTTGATCATCGAAAAAAGCGTCCTCGATTTTCCATAAAAAAATAAACATCCGTTTTGTAACGATGGAAGTAATTTGCATGACTAAAATGCCACAGACTCTGAAAAATAAATAAATAAACCACCCTTTTTATAAAAAAAGAATCAGTGATTGTGATTATGTGAAAAAAAGTAAATGGTGCACTCCAAAGTGAAAAAGCTCTACAAACGCTTTTAGTGAAGCCTGTTTTGTACGACGCATAGAAACCCAAAGTGTGACAGCCGAAAATGTGATATTTACACTACTCCCTTAGCTACATTATCAATAGGTTCTTGGTCCTTTTATCTTAAAAGGTTAGGAAAAGTTTATACCATCCTCTACAGGCACCCGGTGTCGTTTCCTTTATATAACGCGAGTTAACTTCTGGAGGGCTCGCTTCCTTGGGGGCTATTATCTGGCTCCAATTTAGGAATCACTTTGATGGCTATAGACAATGAGGGCACCCTTGCAGAGTACTTCCTTGTAGCGAGGAAATAAATTAATCCAGTGACCCTTGTCGACCCTTATTGAAGCACCCATGGAAGACTCGTGGTCCCATGTACTTGAGTTGTTAGCTAATGTCTAGTGCACAACGCACCATGGGGACTACGAGAAAGTCCTATTTAATTTTGTGATATCACGAATAAATGTTTTCTTTCTTTCTTTTTATTATTACAACTTGTCATACTAATTTGACGAAGTCGAATTTAACCCGCATTCAGCAATCGGGTTGACTTGAAACAATTGAATTGATGACAATGCACGTACAATCAACAAAAAGCACAATCACCAAAACAAATAGTATTTAAATTTTTTTTTAACAAAAACTTATGTTTTTTATAAGTGGATAATAATTTTTTAGATTTATATTTATAAAAACTGTATTTCTAGGAGTTTTAATACTTATTAAAAAGCTTTCTTTGTTGGTCCTTACTTTAGTGGTCATGTTTTTTACAATTTGGCTGTAGACTTTAATGGTTTTGTCGGTTGTTTATTATTACAGCTCCTGATACTTAGAAACTAGAATATAGAATATTCTGCCTTTTGTACAAAAATCTGTACAGGAAAGTGATTCGGAAAAAAATTTCGAATAATGAGAATGACCTTAAATTCTCTTAAATCAAAATCAATTTCATATACCACAATATAACCGCTGAGCGTATATTTCTCGAGTTCCGTTTCATTCTATTGTCGTTTGTGTGTAAATATGATCTTTCTGGCGACTCTAAAAAATACTAGAAGGCATGTTAAAACAATACACGTAGTGTTACTTGTAAAGGCAATCAAATTTTATTGTTATCCATAAACTTGCTTAGAAAACGGGTTATCTTAATGTTCACCCAATTGCTTTAGTAAATAATAAAGTTTTACGAGGAGTTAGTTAACAGTTAAAGACGCTTGTGATGTTAATTTATTTAATGTACGTCATAAAATAATCTGGCCTGTATAAGTTTTGCTACTGAGCAAATTTGTATCAATATTGCTGTTTATTTTTATTAAATTAAGTAATAATTATACGCAAAAGATTTACATTATTTGTTTGAGGAGGTTTTACAACACAACAACATTGTACAGTGTGATTTTACAGTCATGATCAGGACCAAACTAACCCTAATCAACTTCGATAATTACTAAATAGGTAGCTGTTGTCCGTGACTCCGTCTGCAAAGAATTCGTTTATCTCTATCCCTCGGGAATTGTGCAATTTTCGCGGGATAAAAAGTATCCTATGTTAATCGAGATTATAAACTATCTGTGTGCCAAATTTCATCAGAATCCGTCAAACTGTTTTACTGTAAAATTCGTGCATTCGCGTTTGTAATATTAGTAAGAAGTAATAAACCCCCTGTTTCACCATCCATTGATCAAATTTATTTGACGGATAAATGTAAGGAATGCCTTCTTTGTTTGTTTTGTTCGAATAGACGGAGACGCCTCACATTTGTCCGTCAGTTAAAATTAATCAATGGGTGGTGAAACAGCCCCTTAATGTCGTGTTTTAATTTCCAGCTTCGTATATCAAGCCATGCTCAAGAAGTTTACCCACTGACCAGCTTACAGAATGCGTGACAAATCAAGCACGAAATATCCAGTTGGAGTTTTCGAAAGGAATCCCTCAGTTTAGCTTGGAGCCTTTGGATCCATTGGCTCTCGATGAAATCTCGGCTAAGGCGGGAACTTTTAATATAAAAAGCAAGAATTTAGTCCTAAAAGGTTTGAAGAAAATGGAGATCAAAGAAGTCAGGTACGTGCGATACTAGTTTAACTGTTTCAAAGTCAAGGCCAAGATACTGAGATAAGTAACTGCGTGAAAGCCTGCGTATTCTTTATGGTGTTATCATGGCGATCGATCGTTAAGTGTGGTAGGTTTGGCTGATTCACGGATACCGGTCTACGATTAACGTTTGATCTACAGCCCTTCGATGCTAGGTACCATTTGAGTCAATATCAAAAAAATTGTACATAGTTAAGGGCTTAATGGAAAACAAAATCACGATTGCTTCCTTTGTATAACGAAAGTTAGTCATACAAATTATATGGGTATAATTTGTGTCACACAAAGGAATCAATTAAGTGTTGTTTTAATTAAATCCCTTAATTGTGTACATTTTTTTTGATATTGACTCATTTGGCGTCGATCGATTGGTGTGGTAGGTTTTGGTGAGGTAGGAACTTGCGATCGACGTCGACCAATCCATTCTAACATCGATCGTAGATGATCGATCGATTGGTCTGGTAACCATGCTCTTTATTGCTAGTAGGTATATGACGTACCCAAATGGCATGGCGCCGTAACAACTCGATTCCGGGTTGCGCACATTTTTGACGTTATGTCAGTGACGATAAGTATAGCAAAGCTTACTGTATTATCAAGCCGCAATCAGAATGGGACTGTCAGAACTGTCATTTCATACATATTTTGACGTAAGCATATAGAGTTACTGTCAACTCCAATCCCTTTCTAAACTCGCCCTGATTATACGTTAACTGACACAAATACCCATGTAAGGCGTATTGTAAAATTAATAATTAATTAAAAATAAATAAATAAATAAATAAATATTAGGGGACAATCTTACACAAATCGACCTAGTCCCAAACTAAGCAAAGCTTGTACTACTAGGGGCGTTTAATAAAAAGTGAGAATGAGTATGTTATAAACAACTTTTACTAAATGTCATTTTATTTTTCGACATAGTCACCTTTTAGCATAATACACTTAGTATATCTTTTTTTTAAACTTAAAATTCCATTTTTAAAAAAGGTCTCATCTTAAGTACTTAAAAAATCTTGTACTGCAGCGACTACCGCGTCGTCGTCTTCAAATTTCTGGCCTCTCAGGTATTGTTTCAATCTCGGAAATAGGTAGAAATCACTGGGAGCGAGATCTGGTGAATACGGATTATGCTTAAGGATATCGAACCCAGCATCACGAATTGCAGCCATTGCAACGGCGGACTTGTGTGCCGGGGCATTGTTCTGGTGGAACAGCACTACTTTCGAGAGTTTACCTCGCCGTGTTTCGCGGATCTCATTGCGCAATGTTGCTATTTGTTTGGCGTATAAAGTGCCCGTAATAGTGGCTCCATGCTCGAGATACTCAATCATTAATACCCCTTTACCATCCCAAAAAACTGAGCCCATGACCTTACCGGCAGATGGGTTCACCTTGAATTTCTTCGGAGTTGGAGATGATGGCCTTTTCCATGTCATAGACTGCAGTTTCGTTTCAGGGTCGTAATGATGGAGCCATGTTTCGTCCATTGTTATAAATCGCGCCAAAAAAAGATCCCGGCCTTGCTGCATCAGGTTCAAAGCTTCTTGACAAATCTCTAGTCTAGTTTGTTTTTGCGTGTCAGTAAGCATTCTTGGTACCCAACGCGCAGATACCTTTTTCATACCCAAGCGTTCATGTAAAATATTATGCACGCTCCCCGTTGAAATCTTTACATTTTCAGCAATAAAACGAACGACACGACGATCCGCCAAAACTGAGTTTTCGATTTTTTTCACAATTTCTTCAGTTACTGCTGTAGTAATGCGTCCGGAACGGGGGTCGTCCATTGTCGATGTTCTTCCACGTCTAAATTCGGCGCACCAACGTGCGACTGTCGAATACGGAGGAGCATTAGACCCTAAAGTGTCCCGCAAATCCAAATTGACTTGGTCCGTAGAAAAATTTTTCTAATACAAGTATTTGATAACAGCGCGCAGTTCAATTTTCTCCATTTTCGCTAACGTACTCAATAGCATTGCAAAGAAATTACCGTATATTTTTTTAAACAAAAGACAGTTTTTTTTTTTTCATAGCAATCAGCTAGATAGATTAGCTTTACCGGCCAGTATTTAATTTCGTAATATTAAAAGAGTTTGCATCTCATTCTCACTTTATATTGAACGCCCCACGTATGAGTACTAGACGATGATAAACATACTTATATAGATAAATAAATACTTAAATACATAGAAAACATCCATAACTCAGGAACAAATATTCGTGCTCATCACACAAATAAATGCCCTTACCGGGATTTGAACCCAGGACCTCTTGCTTCGTAGGCAGGGTCACTACCAACTAGGCTAAAGCGGTCGTTAAATATATTATTATATTATTCATATAATTATAAAGGAAGACTTAAATAGCATCCAAATCAACTAGCGGGACAGCTAACAGTACTGGAAACTACTCGTCGGTTGGAAAAGAGGCGAGACATTTTTGATCAGGATGGCCAGCAGATAAACTGACCACACAAACAAAAAGGGTTCCACTCCACTGGGAGTAGCTCCCTACGCATACACCATTCATTACCATCGCATCTGCTTATGGCCCGCAGGGCTGATTGCATGATTAAACAGGAAAAAAAAATATTATTCATGTCGTACCTCACATAGAATATCATGGACAGGGATATTTAGAATTAGTTCCGATCCGCATTGGCGATCCCTATTGAGTTAAAAAATTTAGTCGTGTTAAATACTTTAGATATATCCATCATCACTATCTCAGCCTATAAATGTTCTGCTGGGCAAAGCATACTATGCCCCTATGGAAACTGCCCGAAATAATATATTATTACTATTAGGTACAGGCCTCCTCTCAAAATGAGAAGGTTTGGGTTGTAGTTCCCACGAGTGCCCAATGCGGATTGGGAACGTAAATTTCCTCACGATGTTTGTCCTTCACTATAAAGTTTGTGGTTTTCAAATGTAATTTCGCACATGAATTCTGAAATACTCAGAGGTGCGATTCCGGGGTTAAAAAAACCCACGATCTTCTGTTTAAGAGGCCATAGGTCAAACCACTAGGCTACGACAGCTGTATTAGCTAATTATAGATGTACCTCTATGTAATTAAATAACATTGTAGATCTGCACCATCTTATTGGAGGCCTACCTACACTGCGTCTTCCTGGTTAAGGTTGCGGGATCGCGCTGGATGCGGATGACTTCTCCCTACATTTGTAGATTATACCTACATAATCAATATAATCATACGTGCTTTCGGCAAGTATGAATATTAATTATTGCCGGCAAAATTGTTAACCTGTTTTATGTTAATCTTTAAAAACCTGTTAAATTATACCTCTCAGAAAAACGCTGACAGGTTTTTTTGTAAATATTTGCCATTAAAGGCAAATAAAATAAAAACCGGCCAAGAGCGTGTCGGACACGCACAAGGTAGGGTTCCGTAGCCATTACAAAAAAATCAAGTAATATTTTTCTAAGAATTTCGTATGTGTACGGAATCATCCAAGTTTAGGTATGTTTTATACCTTAGGCTACTATTTACTCCTAAACTACAAATAATTTCCAAGCAATCTTAGCCGCTATAATTTTCCTAGTATATTTGATATATTTACTACCATTCTGAATTTTTTCAAATTTTGCCGCCTAACAGTTTAGATTTTAGAGGGGGGGGGACGCTCGATTTTAATGAAAATTTTCACTTTAAAGTTGAATATTTCGCAAACAGATCACTGAATAGAAAAATCATGTTAGCAACCCCGCAATGGTTTTAAAAGACCTATCCAACGATACCCCACACTATAGGATAAGTCGAGAAAAAAAAATCACCCCCCCTTTACGCCTATGGGAGGTACCCTAAAAAAATTATTTTTCTATTTTTTATTTTACCACTTTGTTGGCGTGACTGATATGTATATTCATGCCAAATTACAGCTTTCTAGTACTAACGATCTCTGAGCTTAGCCGCGGACAGTCAGACAGACAGACAGACGGACAGACATGGCGAAACTATAAGGGTTCCTAGTTGACTACGGAACCCTAAAAACATACACTATTATAATATCAACAAAATTTATTTCCATCAATTATGTATATGTTATTAAAAACTTATTTATAACTTACTAATTCCTTTATCGCCATAAATCACGATCTAATCACTATCACGCAGGTTTTAATGAGTCATAGGTATTTATCGAACAGAAAAATTGCAAATAAGAATCTGTAAGAAAACATCTTAGGTCATTCTTTTAACATCCTATTACCTAACCTTTATAATAGGTACCTACATGCTGCTGGAGCTTCTATTAAATAATGTAGTAAATTCCTCCGCCCTGTTTGTATCTTAGTATATATATTGTCTGTCAAAGTCAAATGTCAAAATGAGAGACGAAGACAAAGAATACCAATCATTCTATCAAATAGCTTATTTTACAAAACTTAGAATATCTACTTACCTACTATATTATATGTGTACGTATTTATGAAGAGATCTAAACTGTGCACCCAATTCAGTATCACTATGCTACGCCATGAGGCATACACAAACAAATAATAAACGAGATGAAAATTTTGTCATTTCATTTTTCTTTATTGTGTAGGTGTGGTAGCGGAATAAAAAGGTTCGTCACTTTTCGACCTTAACTCGTTGACATAGAGTGGAAAAGTGACGAACCTTTTCATTCCGCGACTGTACCTACAACTTTTCAGTTAAATGTGCTGAAACTGAATAATATCCTTAGTAAACTTTTTATTTTTTCAAATTTAGTGCGGTCGGAAACTTTTATTTTAGGCAACATGTTGTACAGTGTAGATATCATGCCACAAAATGCTCTTCTGAAGTAGATAAGGCTATTTTTAAATTAACTATTGTGATACTGTTGACGTTTGCTACTGGAAGTGGAATCGATTCGAATAATTATGTAAAGGCTTGGCAGTGCTAGATTTTTTTAATATGAGTTTAGCTTACACAACCGTTACGACGTCAACTTTTTGTGCTTCAGCGTTATGGTTACATTCCACCTCAACAACAATTAGCGTTTGAGCCGGTGCATCATCTTGGGCGACCACAATTCAGTTGTTTAGAAATTAATCAGTCGTTGGCTAACATCCGACTGGAGTAGGAAGGTAGGTTATGTTGGATATCGAACAACAAAAGAAAACCTTGGCATTGGCGAAATGGAGGCATATTTTTGAAAAAACTTTTAAGAATAAAGGGGTAGTCTTTAACTTTTTACTTCATCAACGTTAAAAATAGACGGGCATGTTAGGCAAGAAAAAGAGTCCTTGTCAGCCCGGTGTGTAATCATACGGCTAGTAATATTCCTAAGGCCACCACAACGCAATGCTACTTTGCACGATATTCGGCCACCTGAAGGTAAACCGGACAATTACAAGTTATTTACGTTCATATGTAAATATGAAATAAAAGTTCAAAAATATGGCAAACGTTCATTGACTTGTAAATATACTCCAGAATTGGTTATGAAATATTTCTTACGCTGCCTTAAAAGAGTTAAATGGGAAATGCTTCTTACAGCCTTAAAACAGTTTTTATTTCGCAAAGTGTACCTTAGTGTAAATTTCCAAAATTAAATGAGCTTATTCGATCAGATTGTCTTGTAATATTATTTGAAACTAAACAATTTATTAACTCAGACATTTGCGGAAGTTATCATCCCTGCTTTACAAAAAGCTCCTATATCATATTAATGTGTAAATGAAACTGAACCTTGACGTTCACTAAGTAAAGTTTACTTGATAAAATTGTCGAAATTGAGATACGAGATATTTTTGAAGTAATTACGATGGCAATGAAAAGTAAAGTAGTTAATTATGATGTTCATTCGAAGCTACAAAACTTGTTTCTTTGTGATTTTCCCCGAGGCTATTACATTTTTTGTTTAATTAATTATACAAAAAGCGGAAATATTATATGCACGATAAAATTTAGCGAGTACCTAACCTTGTCTCCATTCGAGAACTTTTTGGCCCCAATGGCCATCTGTACTGCGTGCTATATGATGTACAGTCGACTACAAAAAGATCGATGCAGCCAAAGTTACAAAAATATGTATACGCGACTTTATTAACTTACCATTAAGGTCGTGTATACATATTTTTGTAACTTTGGCTGCATCGATCTTTTTGTAGTCGACTGTACCTATCCTACTAATCCTACTAATATTATAAACGCGAAAGTTTGTAGGAATATATGTATGGATGGATGTTTGTTACTCTTTCACGCTAAAACGGTTTGACGGATTCTGATGAAATTTGGCACACAGATAGTTTATAATCCGGATTAACATATAGGATACTTTTTATCCCGGAAAATTGCATAGTTCCCGCGGGATAGCGATAAACGAATTCTTCGCAGGAATGCCAAAACCGCTAGAGTTACACATAAGTAATGTATGATGGAAATGTTTATCTTAAATAGTCCTACAGCCACAGTATATATCTTTTGAAATTCCCACGGGAAAGGGAAATATCTAAACTTTCTTTGTTTTTTGTTTATAGCAGAATCTCTGAAACTATTGAGCCGATTTAAAAAATTCTTTCACTATTAGAAAGCTACACTATTCTTGATTGACGTAAGTTACTTTTTATCCGGGAAAGTTAAAAATTCCAAGGGGATAGAAATAAATTAATTCAATTTCGTAGCTGATTTTAATAATTCTTACATATTATGTGATATGACTATCCCCGATTAACAAAAGCTACTTTTTCTTCGGGAAAATACAAAATTCCCACGGGATAGAAAAAACTAAATTCAACTTCGGGGCTGATTTTGAAAATTCTTTCACCAATAGAAAGCTACAGCTATTTCTGATTAGTATAGACTACTCTTCTTGGGGAAAATGCAAAATTCCTGCGGTATAGAAATAAGTGAATTCAACTTCGGGGCTGATTTTAAACATTCTTTCACCAATAGTAAGTTACAGTATCCCTGATTTACACAGGGTACTTTTACCGGGATAGTACAAAATTCCCGTGGGATAGAAATAAGTAAATTCAACATCGGCACTGATTTTAAAAATTCTTTCATATGATATGATATGACTATCCCCAATTGACATAGGCTACTTTTTCTTCAGGAAAATGCAAAATTCCCACGGGATAGAAAAAACTGAATTCAACTTCGGAGCTGATTTTGAAAATTCTTTCACCAATAGAAAGCTATACTATTCCTGATTGACATAAGTTACTTTTTATCCGCGAAAATTCAAATTTCCCACGGGATAGAAATAAATTAATTCAATTTCGTAGCTGATTTTAATAATTCTTACATATTATGTGATATGACTATCACCGATTAACAAAAGCTACTTTTTCTTCAAGTAAATACAAAATTTCCACGGGATAGAAAAAACTGAATTCAACTTCGAGGCTGATTTTGAAAATTCTTTCACCAATAGAAAGCTTCAAACTGATTTGGTATAGACTACTCTTCTTCGGGAAAATGCAAAATTCCCGCGGGATAGAAATAAGTGAATTCAACTTCGGGGCTGATTTCAAAAATTCTTTCACCAATAGTAAGCTACAGTATCCCTGATTTACATTGGGTACTTTTTTCCGGGATAATACAAAATTCCCGTGGGATAGAAATAAGTAAATCCAACATCGGCATTGATTTTAAAAATGCTTTCATATGATATGATATGACTATCCCCAATTGACATAGGCTACTTTTTCTTCAGGAAAATGCAAAATTCCCACGGGATAGAAAAAACTGAATTCAACTTCGGGGCTGATTTTGAAAATTCTTTCACCAATAGAAAGCTACAACTGATTGGTATAGACTACTCTTTTTCGGGAAAATGCAAAATTCCCGCGGGATAGAAATACGTGAATTCAACTTCGGGGATGATTTCAAACATTCTTTCACCAATAGTAAGTTACAGTATCCCTGATTTACACAGGGTACTTTTTCCGGGATAATACAAAATTCCCGTGGGATAGAAATAAGTAAATTCAACATCGGCACTGATTTTAAAAATTCTTTCATATGATATGATATGACTATCCCCAATTGACATAGGCTACTTTTTCTTCAGGAAAATGCAAAATTCCCACGGGATAGAAAAAACTGAATTCGACTTCGGGGCTGATTTTGAAAATTCTTTCACCAATAGAAAGCTACACTATTTTTGATTGGTATAGACTACTCTTCTTCGGGAAAATGCAAAATTCCCGCAGGATAGAAGTAAGTCAATCCAAATTTGTGGGCGGTTTAAAAAATTCTTTCACTAATAGTATGCTACAGTATCCCTGATTGACATAGGTTACTTTTCTACGGGAAAATACTAAATTCACATGGGATAGAAATAAGTGAATTGAATATAGGATGATTGTTGAAATGATTTCACTAATAAAAAGCTACAATGTCTCTGATTTTCAAAAAAGGTCAAAAAAGGAATTTCTATCCCGCGGAAACTTTACTTTACACTTTCCGGGATAAAAAAAGCCTGTTTCAATCAGGCACAGGCCTCCTCCCAGAACGAGAGGACTTGGACAGTAGATTTGGGAACTTCACACCCACAATTGAAATTCTTCTCAGGTGTGTGCAGCTTTCCTCGCGATGTTTTCCTTCACTATTACGCTCATGGTAAACTTCAAACGTAATTTACCACATGAATTCGGAAAAACTCAGAGGTGCAAGCCCGGGCTCAAACTCACGACCCTCTGCTTAAGAGTCCATAGGTCTGACCACTAGGGCACCACGGCTTAGCGGCTATAGAATTCACTTATTCCTATTCCACGGGAACTTTTCATTTTCCTGGCATTATCCTATGTGTTATAATTCATGTAATAAACTACCTGTGTGCCAGATTTCATCCAAACAACCTAACGTTATTGTCTTCGCGTACGAAGTCGCGGGCAAAAGCTAGTATATAATATAATCCGTGCGGCTATGTCGGTGACCCTTGTTCTTCTGCGATCTCAGCATTGATGATTCGATCCCTTAGAGAAACTCTGAGCATAGACTTCTCCATAGTTCGTTAAGCGACTCTGAGCCTATTCATAAGGCCTATCCGGTTGTAATTGACCCTTCTTGTTAATTTTTGTTTTAGGTGGAACTTCGAGAAGAACTCCGGATTGATGAAGATGTTTGGCAACATGACCTTCAATGGTGACTACGAAACAGACGGCAGACTGCTCCTAATACCCTTCAAGGGTGATGGAAAAATCACAGTCAAGGCTCGTGAGTATTTACTATAATCTATGGGTACCTAAGCGGAAAACAGAACCTTATCGTGACTGAACTTAGAGGCTTTTAAAGGCCGGCAACAGATCACAGAGTCTCGTCGAGTTGTTGATATTCATGGGCTTCAGTGATCATTTCCCATCAGATGACCTGCCAGCTCGTTTGCCTCCTTCTCATAATAAAAAAAAGTTGGGAAAAATATCTTACGAAGTCAGCTAAATTTGCTTGTAATGACTTACTTGCATACTCGTTTAATTTTACATTATCTGTGCTCGAATTTCCAAAATAATTTTCGAACTGTCAACGAACTTAACATACAATCAATTTAGATATCTACTGCTATATTATTATTAAGTAATCCAGTTAAGTTTATTTATAGCTCTACATACTTTAGCACCTTGAGGTCATTGCCCTTTTCTATGACGTAACCATAAGGTTTGTCATCCATTGCCTGTCACAACAGAATAACGCTTTTTGGTTAATTTTTAGGGTTCCGTACCCAAAGGGTAAAAACGGGACCCTATTACTGAGGCTCCACTGTCCGTCCGTCCGTCTGTCCGTCTGTCCGTCTGTCACCAGGCTGTATCTCGGGAACCGTGATAGCTAGAGAGTTGAAATTTTCACAGATGATGTATTTCGGTTGCCGCTATAACAAGAAATACTAAAAGATGGAATAAAATAAATATTTAAGGGGGCTCCCATACAACAAACGTGATTTTGTTGCTCGCTTTTGCTCGATATTGATAACGGCAACAGGTAGACGCTTGAAATATTCACAGAATATTTAATAATATAGAAAATTTAAAAATAAATAATTAAATTAAAATAAAAAAAATATTTAAGGGGGCTCCCATACAACAAACGTGATTCTTATAGATAATTGTACGGAACCCTTCGTACGTAAAATTGCAAGGTTTTCCTTTTATTTACGATGCTATGTTATTTACTTGGAAAAAAATAATCCTTTCGATTGAGCCTTTTGATCGGTGTCGTAAAATTACGGGTGTTTTTTTGCCATTTGACGGGTTCGATTCCCGGTTCAGACAGGCGTTTATTCAAAAATCATTGAATGCAGTTAAAATTGTTTTTAAAATCAAAATGAAGTCTCTTTTCAGTAAAATTGTCTATCTACAATATTTAAGGTACTTCCCCTCGCATGTGGCATAGAACCGTGGGACGCACTGTATAGGTAAAGGTTTATAGTATTTTATGCAACTGTTGTATAAGTGAGGTCTTAAAAGGCGAGTGACGTGAGTTACGATACGTGCGAATGCGAGTATCGCAATGGTAGACGGCACGAGCCGTTAAGACCAAATTATACACCGTTGCATACAATATTTTTTCTACGACTCGACTCTACTGGTACAGTCGGGTACAGTAGGGTACAGTAGGGTATAATAGGGTACAGTGGGGTACAGTCGGGTACAGTAGGGTACAGTCGGGTGAAATAGGGTACAGTAGGGTACAGTCGGGTACAGTACAGTAAAATAGGGTACATTAGGGTACAGTCGGGTACAGTAGGGTAAAATAGGGTACAGTAGGCTACAGTAGGGTACAGTCGGGTGAAATAGGGTACGGTTGGGTACAGTCGGGTACAGTAGGGTAAAATAAGGTACAGTAGGGTACAGTCGGGTACAGTAGAGTAAAATAGGGTACAGTAGGGTACAGTAGGGTAAAATAGGGTACAGTAGGGTAAAATAGGATACAGTAGGGTACAGTTGGGTACAGTAGGGTACAGTCGGGTACAGTAGGGTAAAATGGGGTACAGTAGGGTACAGTAAGGTACAGTAGGGTACAGTCGGGTACAGTAGGGTAAAATAGGGTACTGTAGGTTACAGTAGGGTAACATAGGGTACAGTTGGGTACAGTAGGGTAAAATACCCTACCCGACTGTACCCGACTGTACCCGGCTGTACCCTACTGTACCCGACTGTACCCTACTGTACCTTATTTTACCCTACTGAACTCGACTGTACCCAACCGTACCCTATTTTACCCTACTGTACCCGACTGTACCCTACTGTACCCTATTTTACCCCACTGTACCCGACTGTGCCCTATTTTACCCTACGATACCCGACTGTACCCTACTGCACCCTATTTTACCCTACTGTACCCGACTGTACCCTACTGTACCCTATTTTACCCTACTGTACCCGACTGTACTCTACTGTATCCTATTTTACCCTACTGTACCCTATTTTACCCTACTGTACCCGACTGTACTCTACTGTACCCTATTTTACCCTACTGTACCCGACTGTACCCTATTTTATCCTACTGTACCCGACTGTACCCAACAGTACCCTGTTTTACCCTACTGTACCCGACTGTTCCTTACTGTACCCTATTTTACCCTACTGTACCTGACTGTACCCAACTGTACCCTATTTTACCCTACTGTACCCGACTGTACCCTATTTTATCCTACTGTACCCGACTGTACCCTATTTTACCCTACTGTACCCGACTGTACCCTACTGTACGCTATTTTACCCTACTGTACCCGACTGTACCCTACTGTACCCTATTTTACCCTACTGTACCCGACTGTACTCTACTGTACCCTATTTTACCCTACTGTACCCGACTGTACCCTACTGTACCCTATTGTACCCTACTGTACCCGACTGTACCCTACTCTACTCAACTCAGCAGGTCTAAACTGGGCTTTAGTGTTGAGTGTACCCTACATTTAATATTATGTGTTAGCTAGGTGTATCGTAATAACGACATTACGACACAAGTGCTGTTATGGCGAATAGATTAAGTATAGACTTTCTGAAGTCATATTATCTATGTTCTTATATATTTGTTCGCGACCATGTAAAAAACAGATAAAAGTACAGGAGTAGGAAAATATCAAAAAAGTTCTGCAACAAATTCAATTATTTTTACTTGTCGATCAATATTGTATTGTTGTTGTGGATATGTAGGAAGGTTTATGATTGTTATAATTGCTACTAAACTGTAATTGCCACAGTCGCTCATCAGTACTTCATTTGTAATGTTAACAGGCATAAATTGTCAATTTACGCTTGGATCTTAATGCGACAAAGTTTGCCTTCACCCAGTGCGAGTTGATTGCGCAAATATTTTAATAATCAAAGGGGCCGTATTTAATCACGGAAAATTACAGACGCTGTGTTGAAATTATAACGGTAATCTAGCAAATTATTTAATTATAGAACAGCCTCGCTATATCCCCATCAATCTTGACTTGTTACTCTATTTGATAATCTTGAGAGTTGGTTGGTGGTAAACGGGTGTATTAATAATAAATACTTTTTAGGAGTTAAGACAAATACAACGAAGTAATTTTTATTGTATTTCATATTAAAACGATGTTCTTTTATCCTTTGTCACAACAGGTAACCTTTTAAGTACCAACGTACCTAGGTACTTTACAAAGCACAAATAAATTATAATAATAAATCCCTAATGTACTATAATAATACGGAGTACAATTTTTATAACGACGTAAGGACTCTTAAAATGTTGATATAATTTTGAAAATCATATAACTGGGAATTTTGTCTAATCGGTCGTTATTTGTTCATCGTATATTCTAGCGAACTATAAACTATCTATGTGCCCAATTTCAGCTAAATACGTCAAACCGTATTAGCGTGAAAGAGTAAGAAACATCTATAAATAAATAAATAAATAAATATCATGGGACAATTCAGACCAATTGACCTAGTCCCAAAGTAAGCTTAGCAAAGCTTGTGTTATGGGTACTAAGCAACGGATAAACATACTTATATAGATAGATACATACTTAAATACATATTAAACACCCAAGACCCGAGAACAAACATTCGTATTTTTCATACAAATATCTGCCCCGACACGGGAATCGAACCCGGAACCTCAAGCTTCGTAGTCAGGTTCTCTAACCACTAGGCCATCTGGTCGTCTATACATCTATACATCCATTCTTAGAAGCGTTTATAAAATTAGTAAGATTAAAGTTTGTGAGTCAGTGTGTCCCTTTCATTCTAAAAGGGCCGAACATATTTAATAGACATTTAGTATCTAGATATCTGGATCTTGGGAGCAATGCCTACATACACAGGTTATTTTAATTTCGCAAGTAAAATCCCGGGATCTAGAGACACATTTATCACGAATGTTCTTCATACAACTTAAATGAAACACAATGTTTTGGGGGTAGTTTCAATAGAGAGATCTCTCTCCAGGCAGATGTTATGCCTGCGGACCGATGTCCGATGGATGAAAGTTGGAAGTTGTATTTATGCAGCTGAGTTGAGAAACATCGATAGTGCGATGCAGGATGTAGTAATTAGTTTCTTATGTGATGACTAGATGGCGCTAGTAGTCGATACAATGTAATTCGTAGGAAACCCAATGGGAATTAGTAATATCTCGGAATAGTAAATTACCTACCAGAACGAAGCCACGGGTATTAAAAGCCAATTCAGTATATTTCATAAAAGTAATTAAATTCTGAATTTTTTGTAACGAAGTTCTTAGGTACTTGATTAAAGATTTACATTGCGGACCTATGTAAATCTTGGCGCAAAAACCGAGGAAATCCAACGGTATTTGAGTTTGAGCGAAATTATTACTGATTTATTATACTGATCACGAAATTTAGGTATGAACAAACCCCTTGTTCAAAAAGTTACAAAGCTATTAAACTTACCAAATGTAAGTTTTATCTTTATCTGACATTTCGTCGTAGTGCAAATCCACTTATCTACCATACGTAGGTACATGTAGTATAACAGGGGATTGTTTTAACTCCATATTTGTTTTAATAAAAATTGTTGGAATAAAAATTGGAAATCGGAAAAATTACAGACTAGCTGAATCGCTGTTAATAATCCCATGACATTTATTTATCTGTGCACTTACTATAACCTAAACTAAAACTACAAAGTCAAAACATAGTTGTTACTTTCTGCCACAGGCATTGACCTCGAGACACAAGCCGCATTACCTCTCTAAACTGCTATTCCTAATCTTTGACAGAGGTACCGTAAGTGCCAGACGTGGCTCGTTTTGTATGAAAATGTATTTTTAAAGAAAACGTTTTCTCTTTCAGTTGACACCGACATCCTAATCAAGTATAAAATCAGGAAGACACGCGACTCAAACGGCGTAGAATACATCGAGACTTACGACCTGAAGCAGAGTCAAACCTATGGCAAGGTGTGGTTCCACCTCACCAACCTACTCGGCGGTGACTCCTTAGGTAAGTTACTACAATCATCTCATCACCCAATAGAGGGACTTTAGGCAAACCCCTCTAGACATGTCGTTGCTTATCTGAAACAACGGCCTAATCCAAAATACTACGGTGTGCAACTTAATACTTTAATTATTGCAAATAAGGTGTATAATTACACAGCCTATCATTTCGAATTAGGCCGTTCTTTTAGATGAGCAGCGATGTTATGTTCTACGGGATGTTGCCTTACCTACCTTTAATGAGCTGCCAAAATTTTGACACATCTACTAACGTCGTTACATGATCTAGGGTCGGAAAAATGTCTGTCATTTTAAAAACCTAACCCTGTTTCATACAGTACAGACCAGACTCATTTATAATACTACTTACTTACTTATTTATTTATATTATTCAATATCGCTGCAAAAGTGATTAAGCAAGCTGAGATGTGCGATGCATAGGAAAATTTGTGTCTAAACTCCTGATCAGTGGTGGTGTAGGGGTTTAGCACGCAGCACGGAATGCTGAGGACCTGGGTTCGATTCCCAGCGCAAGGTCTTATTTCTGGGTTTTTCTGTGCATCCATGTTTCAGTCTTTATTTAGTATGAAATATATGGATTTCACGGGATGACCGTAAAAGTAAAAAATTAGGAGTTGAAAAATAAAAAAAAAACAAAAAGACTCCAAAAACCAATCTTTATTTATAATATTACTGTTACGGAGATGGGTCCACGAGAAATCCGCAAAAACATTTTTATGAAATTAGTAGCACTTGCAGTCGTTTTCAGCAGGCTGAAATCTGATTTCAGGCCGTTCTGGAAGAAGTCCTAACACATAACGGTAAATCAGAAATTATCCCAAGTTAGCATTATTTTCAGCAGGCTGAAACATGTTTTCAGGCCGTTTCAGGACACTAACTGTCACATGGCACCATTTCCTGAAAACCCGTTTTCAGGCCGTTTCAGGCCAAGTTACAGTCAACCTGTCTCTGGAACATTCTAGAAGGTGTGTGACAAGGATAGCCTATATGTGTGAGAGAGACAGACGATCTTGTTTCCGGAATATTCTAGAAGGTGTGTGACAAGGATAGCCTATATGTGTGAGAGAGACAGACGATCTTGTTCCGGAACATTCTAGAAAGTGTGTGAGCGAGATAGCATAGTGTACTCGTGAAAGAGACAGACAGATAATCCTGTTTCCGGAATATTCTAGACGTATGGGCCAGAGAGTTCTAGCTGGAATGTTCTCGAACTTTGTGGACCGTTTCACTGGACCTATATAAAGGCGGACAAGGTTCCGACACAGTCAGTTTTGGATACGATACCGAGAGATAAACATCGAAGAGAGATCAAAGTGATTATTAAGTGATTTAAGCGAATAAGTTTAGTATTGCAAGTGATTCCCTTTTGTTCAATTAAATTAGTTTTACGTTAAAGGCGTATTATCTATCTAACGAACTCTACGGCTCGTAACATTTGGTGTCAGAAGTGGGATAGAGAAATGCCTATAACACCGAGGGACGAACAGGAGGAGTCCGGCGGAGAAGCGCCAGCGATGCAGACACGGGCACAAGCAGCACGTGACGCCGCTCGTCGTCAAAGTTTTGACAACAACCGCGCCATAAGCGAAAATACAGACCAGTCCAGTCTGCTACTGGCCATGCAACGCATGATGGAGGAGCAAGCTCGCCGTCAAAAAGAGGAAACTCGTAGCTTAATGGAGGAACAGACTCGACGTCAAGAGGAGCAGGCTCGACGTCAAGAGGAGCAAACTCGGAATTTGATGGAGGAGCAAGCTCGCCGTCAAGAGGAAACTCGTAGCTTGATGGAGGAGCAGGCTCGACGTCAAGAGGAGCAGGCTAACCGTCAAGAGAAGAACACTCGGGCTTTCTTAGAAGAGCACTTGAAGGCAATCGGCGTGCAATTCAAGGAGAAAATAGAGAAGTTAAAAACAGAGGTAGAAGAGCACGACGACAGACTTTTAAAGCACGACAAGCAAATTTTAAGTATGGAAAAGGAGCTAAAATGTTTAAAGTCTAACGGAGTTGTGACCTCTGGTGCGCCTGCAGGCAAACTAAAAGCGCCCCCATTCGACGGTACTTCTTCTTGGGGGGCCTACAAGCTCCAGTTTGAGACCGTAGCCGATTCGAACGGTTGGACCGATAAACAAGCGGTAACCGCCCTTATGTTAGGGCTGCGGGATCAAGCCTTGACAGTATTAGACACTATGACTGGAGAAGTGACTTTAGAACGCCTGAAGGATGCCCTAGAGTCGCGATATGGTGACTCCCACCTGGAACACGTTTACCGAGCACAGTTGAAGGACAGAATGCAGCTAGGTAATGAGAGCCTGCAGCAATGGTGCCTGGAAATCGAGAAGTTGGTTAGAAAGGCGTACCGGTCTTCACCGTCTCTAGTGGACAGCATGCTAGTGCAGGCATTTATAGATGGCATTAGAGACCGTGAAGTGAAGACAACTGTGAGTCTCGGTCATCACAAGACCTTAAAAGATGCACTCACTCACGCATTAGAAGTAGAGGCAGTTCGCAGGGATTATCGGTCTTATCGCGTCCGAGGTGTGACGGACAAAGCGAAACCGCGAAGCGGGCCTACGTGTTATGCGTGCGGGGAGGTAGGGCATATGAGATTTTCATGCCCTAAAAAAGACCCCAGACGTGATGTAGAAACCCATCACAGTGATTTTAGAGCTGCAGATGTGGTAACCGGCGCTGCCGCAGAAACGCGGCAGGGAAACGAATAAACGCCAGGACCGCGGGGCAGGTGCTGGCCGGTAATGTGAGGACGGCCCCAAAAATCATGATCTCTCAGACTCAAGATGGGAACACTTTAGTCATCGAAGGCGAAGTCAATGGGACTAAATGCGAGTTAACTTTAGATACCGGAGCCTCGCGCACGGTAATCAGGTACCAGCTTCTGAAGCCTTTTGGCGAGAGATACCCAACCTCACGTGGCAATATTCAACTCCTGACAGCTACTGGCCAGCACATAACCGTTCGAGGAGAGAGTGTCGCTACTTTCAAAATTGGTCGAAACTTCTACCGACATAAAGTTGTGATCGCAGACATAGTCGATGACTGCATCATTGGTTTAGATTTTATGAAGAAGCATAGCTGCAAAATTGACTTAGAGAGCGGCATCTTTAAATGTGGCTTAGAGGAAATCGTCCTAAAAGGTGCAATGTCGAAAGGTGTCTACGATTCTCAAAGAACGATTGCTTCAGGAAGCTCACAAGGCCATGACAGTAGCGAACAACAACTGGTTGCTATACTTGAGACGTGCAGAGAGACCTTGTCAAAGAACGAAATGGTAAAAGCAAGGAAACTGATACGGCAATTTTCCGATATTTTTGCAATTAATGATGGAGATTTAGGAAGGACTGGCATAGTCAAACATAGAATTGAGACTGGAACGGAATCACCCATAAGGCTCCGACCACGCAGAGTTCCTGTCGCGTACGAAAGTGAAATACAGAAAATGGTAACTGACATGGAGCAAAACAAGGTAATTGAGCCGTCATCCAGCCCTTGGTGCTCTCCGGTGGTTTTGGTAAAAAAGAAGGATGGCAGTCTGAGATTCTGTGTTGACTATCGCCGTTTGAACGATATCACAAAGAAGGACAGTTACCCACTGCCTAGGATTGATGACACTTTGGACACACTTAGCGGGGCAAAATGGTTTACCACGTTAGATTTGAAAAGTGGCTACTGGCAGGTGGAAATAGATCCGAGTCATAAAGAGAAGACGGCATTCTCCACGGGCAAAGGACTGTGGCAGTTTAAAGTTATGCCATTTGGTCTTTGTAATGCGCCTGCCACTTTCGAACGATTAATGGAAAGAGTGCTATCAGGACTAATTGGAGAAGCATGTCTAGTGTATTTGGATGATGTGGTCATTATTGGAAAGGATTTTGATGATCATATCCGGAACCTGCAACGAGTACTTACCAGATTGCACACAGCTAATCTAAAACTAAGCCCAAAGAAATGCTCGTTCTTTAAAAAGGAAGTTAGTTACTTGGGTCATCTTATATCTGAAAATGGAGTTCGAACTGACCCGGAGAAGATAGTTGCCGTAAAAGAGTGGCGAGTTCCTAAAGATAAAACCGAAGTGCGCGCCTTCTTAGGATTGTGCTCCTATTACCGCAGATTTGTGAAAAACTTCGCTGATATTGCGAAACCTTTGCACAGATTGACCGAAGAGAAAAGACAGTTTATGTGGGACGCAGATTGTGAAGCAGCATTTGAAAAGCTGAAGAATCGCCTGTGTGAGACTCCGATCCTTGGCTATCCTGATCAAGAGCACAAATTTATAGTGGACACAGATGCCAGTGGGACTGGCATTGGAGGAGTACTATCCCAAATTAAGGGCGAACGAGAAGAAGTTATAGCCTACTTCAGTAAGGCATTATCGAAACCAGAACGGAACTACTGTGTCACCCGGAGGGAGCTACTTGCTGTTGTAAAGACGCTACAACATTTTAGCAAATATCTGCTTGGACGTAAGTTCCATCTGAGAACTGATCACGCTGCACTGAAATGGCTACTACAATTCAAGAACCCGGAAGGACAAGTGGCTCGATGGATTGAACAACTGCAAGAGTATGATTTTACGATTGAGCATCGCAAGGGCAAATCTCACGGAAATGCAGATGCTCTGTCCAGAAGGCCATGTGATGTTGACTGCAAATATTGCGTGAGGCACGAGGGAAAAGAACTCGCTCACGTGATGCTACTCAGGACAGACACCATTAGTCCGGATTGGTGTGGGGAGGCAATCCGAAAGGCGCAACAAGAAGATAGCGACATTAAGCCAATATTGGATTGGATGAAATCTTCCGATACTAAGCCACGGTGGAATGAAATCGCCCACACCAGCACCACAACTAAGAGTTATTGGGCTCAATGGGGCAGCCTGGTTTTGCACAACGATGTGTTATGCCGAAAATGGGAAAATGCTAGTGGTGATGCATCTCATTTACAGCTAGTTGTACCAAGATCCAAGATCCGTGATATCTTAGAAATGTTTCATGATGGTTCATCGGGTGGACATTTAGGGATAAAAAGGACCCTGATGAAAATAAAAGAAAGGTTCTATTGGATACACTGCCGCGAGGACGTAGAAGACTGGTGCCGGAAATGTACAGCTTGTGCAGCTGTAAAGGGACCACAGACCAGAAGTAGAGCTGGGATGAAGCAATACAACGTAGGTGCTCCTTGGGAAAGGATTGCAATTGACATAGCTGGACCTTTCCCGGTATCTGAAAAAGGAAACAAGTACATAATGGTGGTGATGGACTATTTTACGAAGTGGCCTGAAGTGTTCACCATTCCCAACCAGGAAGCAACGACCGTAGCCGAAGTACTAGTGAACGAGGTTTTCTGTAGAGTTGGGGTACCCTTAGAGATACACAGTGATCAAGGAAGAAATTTCGAGTCCCAACTCTTTCAAGAAATGTGCCGAATAATGGGAATTCACAAAACAAGAACTACGCCTTACCACCCACAGTCAGATGGAATGGTCGAACGGTTTAATCAAACGTTGGAAAGACACCTGGCCAAGATAGTTGATAGCCATCAGAAGGATTGGGACAAGTATATTCCGTTATTTTTACTGTCATATCGATCTGCGGTACATGAGAGCTCGAATGTGACTCCAGCTCTTGCCATGTATGGTAGGCAGCTTCGATTGCCAGCGGATATAATCACCGGAAGAGTCCCAGATCCACCGGTGAGTATAACAGACTATGCCGCGGATTTACGAGAAAAACTGTACGAAATCCATGAACATGTCATGATGTCAGAAAGCAAAATGAGTGAAAAGACAAAAACTCGATATGACAGGAAGATGCATCACGTGAACTTCGAAGAAGGCTCACTCGTCTGGCTTCATAATCCTGTAAGACGTAAAGGAAAATCTCCCAAACTGCAAGCTGATTGGGACGGTCCTTACACAATAATTACGAAGATTAATGATGTAACTTATCGCATAAAGAAAACGGGTAATGCCAGGAACCTGCCCAAGATTGTGCATGTGAATCGTTTGGCACGTTTCAATGGATCTAATGATGCTCGGGACGAGCATGTCTAAGGAGGGGGCAGTGTTACGGAGATGGGTCCACGAGAAATCCGCAAAAACATTTTTATGAAATTAGTAGCACTTGCAGTCGTTTTCAGCAGGCTGAAATCTGATTTCAGGCCGTTCTGGAAGAAGTCCTAACACATAACGGTAAATCAGAAATTATCCCAAGTTAGCATTATTTTCAGCAGGCTGAAACATGTTTTCAGGCCGTTTCAGGACACTAACTGTCACATGGCACCATTTCCTGAAAACCCGTTTTCAGGCCGTTTCAGGCCAAGTTACAGTCAACCTGTCTCTGGAACATTCTAGAAGGTGTGTGACAAGGATAGCCTATATGTGTGAGAGAGACAGACGATCTTGTTTCCGGAACATTCTAGAAGGTGTGTGACAAGGATAGCCTATATGTGTGAGAGAGACAGACGATCTTGTTCCGGAACATTCTAGAAAGTGTGTGAGCGAGATAGCATAGTGTACTCGTGAAAGAGACAGACAGATAATCCTGTTTCCGGAATATTCTAGACGTATGGGCCAGAGAGTTCTAGCTGGAATGTTCTCGAACTTTGTGGACCGTTTCACTGGACCTATATAAAGGCGGACAAGGTTCCGACACAGTCAGTTTTGGATACGATACCGAGAGATAAACATCGAAGAGAGATCAAAGTGATTATTAAGTGATTTAAGCGAATAAGTTTAGTATTGCAAGTGATTCCCTTTTGTTCAATTAAATTAGTTTTACGTTAAAGGCGTATTATCTATCTAACGAACTCTACGGCTCGTAACATTACAATAGCTCCAATGACATCCGTAGACTATAAATAAACGAATTGTTTCGACTAATAAATAGTACTTAGGTCAAAAATTGTAGTCGTTACGCACTTAAAAGTAAAATGAGGGGCGTTTTTCCTATCCTTGGTCATTTTCATTTCAAATTGATAACATTTCTATTCTTAACTGTGTGGCTGTACCTTATGCTTCCAGGCAACCAATTATATGCGTGGCCACCATAGAACTTTCTTATCATGACATTTACGTCATTCAATAATAGTAGAGGAGACGTGGAAGATCGACCTTCACCGATCTGTTAACTCGATGAGACATATTTTTTATCAAATATAATTTATAAACAAATATGCCTATTATAATTTGCCTATCGAAAAGTGTTCATAGCTATTTTTTTTTTGTTTTATTGTTGAGTGCCTTTAGCCATCTTCCAGCTCCATCATCAGACCCTGGTTACCATCTGGGATCAAAGTACTCGTCAAGACGAATCAAACGAGTCCAAACTCGATGGGGTAATTCGTAATCTCATTAATTCAGTATGGCCAAAGGCACTCCACAATAAAACGACACGGTAGGTAGGTAGGTACTTGGGGAATTACCCGAGTTCACAAAACATGCGTTAATTGTTTAAGTTCTCGGAATAATAGTCTTAAAATGCAAATACGAATTGTAATATTTATCACGCGTGACCATCTTTATGGCATCAATGCAAGGTCGTAACTATTTACCCTGTTGCATGATTCGTCTCCGTGTTTTTGTATGACATCATATTACCTTACCTTCCAGTGGCGTGGTGCCGTAACAAACTGCTTCCCTTTGGCTTGCCGTAATTTTTTACGTAACGTTAATACAAATATGGCAAAGCTTCTGTACACAAACTGCAAAGGGATCCGACGATATACTAAACTTACGTTTTTTTTTACTTGTCGAGTTAACTAACGAAAACATTCACTCCACGCTACTATTACCTACCTAAGTATATTCATCAATGTGAGAACACTTAGTGCTTGGAGTAAATTCAATTATTTTAAATAACTAATTATTATTCATAAGTAATTAATTATTATTCATAAGTAGGCTGGTTATTGTACCTATCCATTGGGTAATCAAATAATATATTACTATTATAACTTGATTAGGTATACGCATACGCTTACGCTTACGCATACGCTTATTACGTACGTATAATGAATGCTTCCAAAAATATTTATAAAGTGACTCTGAGTGGCAATATATTGCGACACCGCAGGGCAAGGCTATGGACTTAAGTGATCAAAGGACCAAATCCTGAAATCACAACACCCGAAAATACCATTCGAGAGTTGTTAGTTAAAAACTACAAAAATAGAACTCAATTAATGTTTTCAACTAAGTAGTTGACAACATGAATTGAGCTACAAAGTTTTCTATTAAAACTCAACACATTTTTTTAATAATCTATTAAATCCCTGTTGACCACTGCAACTCACATGAATTGACATGATATTTCATGCACCGTCTTAAAATAAGACTTCAGGCTACCAGTTTCTTCAAAATACAGTATTTTTCTCTCTTTTCAACAATATCCTTTCTGCTTCCAGGTGACACAATCAACCAGGTCATGAACGACAATTGGCGAGACCTGATGAAGGAGCTCGGACCCCCTTACACCAAAGCAGTCGCTAACAAAGTTCACGAAGTTATCAACAAACTCTACAAAAATGTTCCTTTCGAAGAACTCTTCGCGCCTTAAATACAATACCTACATAGTAGTGAATTTGTGTAGTCATAACAAGAGTCCTTACATACTTGAGCATGTCATAAACATAAAGCCTCCATAACCTTTTCGCACATGCACTCGGACACCGGTTCGAAAGGGATGAAGAAAACTAGGGAACGAAAGTAAAATGTAGAGCCGCGGTGCTTTTTTTTACATGTCAATTACCGTATCATTTTCTATATCATACTGTAACATATGGTTGAACGGTTTCCATAATGACCCAATATTATTTTTTCATACCTCTACACTATAAACAATAAGTACTTATACCTAAATTTTGATACCCAGTGCACGACTACCTACTTCTTGACATTATTTAGGATCATAAATATACTTTAGTTCGACAGTCAGCACGTTAAGTTTATGTGATATCATACGTAATTAAATTATTATTTTAATGACTTGTTTTTCATTGAGTTAGTTTCAATGTTAATTGTCAATTGTTTGGTTAGTTTCCCGCTGTTAATACCTGTGATATTAAATGAGTACCTGTAATAAACAAAAAAACATACAGACGAATTGAGAACCTCCTCTTTTTTATGAAGTCGGTTAAAAATACCACGATACATACCAAGCAACTATGTTAGTTCGACATTACAAACGGTTTTTAACCGACTTCAAAAAAGGAGGAGGTTCCCAGTTAGACCCTTTTTTTTTCAATTAAACTATTAGGTTAATACAACGATATTTGTCGTAATTACTATTACAGAAAAAAATATTCAAAATGTGTGTAAAGACCAAGTAAAGACGCAAATATTTAAGTAAAGTTAAATATGCTATGAAAATGAGCACATAACCGATATTTACTAAAACGTTTCAAGTGGGAGAAATCATTTATTTCCAGAAATTTTAAAACTTCTTTGTCAATTACTCACGGTAATTTTGAATAAAACAAAAATATAAAATACCATTGCACTAAAATTCTATCTTAGTTTATTCTACCAGAGCGGTCGTATGACTAATTTTTTTGACCACTTTTTCGTGTAGACTGTAGAGTCTCCTTTGATCTACATTCAAGTTCACAACTTACTAACTTTGCATTCGGATTTGTGAATAACTAAGTATCTTACCTTGTCGAAACTAAAGTAAAATCATTATAGCAACAACGGAACCCATTCGCTCCAGCACTTCAAACCACTTGCACCTACCCGAGTGTAATGAAAAGTTTCATCGTGTAGAAAATTAAATTTCTCTCTACAGGGCATTAGGCACGCCGGGCACCAATCTTGGCATAATCGGGATTTCATTTCAGTTGCGACTTGTGACTTCTGCCTTGTCTGATCTCGTTTCTATGCAAATCGGTACAAAACGCTCGAAACGACTGAATAATTTAATCGATCGCTGAGATCCGATCTGAATGGCTATCCCTGTTACACTTTTTTTTTCGGTGTAATTATGGAGTTGACAGATAATGTCTAAGGTAAAATTGTAGAAAAAAGGTAAAAATGCAACCTATAAATCATAAAACAGCATCTCTAGTTAAGTCTACAAGGGCGTTCTGAGTGTGGGTCATGACTCATGAGTGTGTCACGCACGATCACCACCCCCCAAAAATAATCACCCGAAAAATATAATAGGAAATCTTAAAAATTGATTTTATATCAGCGCGATTCAAGGAAATTTACAAATTGTAATGACCCTGGTGGTTTTGTGTTTTATTTAATTCGGTAGGTAACTTAACACTAGGTAATTTTTCCCAACTGTTTTTTTTTTCTGTAACTGTAAGTACCTACTAATGTCTTCAGGACTTTTATAAAACTAACCTATAGGGTTTCACAGGGTAGTCCTAAAATATATCCTGAATAAATTTACAGTTTAAGAAAAAAAAAATAGTTGGGAAATGAATCAGTTTGGAAAAATATTTTCGGCTAAAAGTCAGGATCCCAATTTATTCATAATCGTACTAGGATCGTCATCATCACATTCGAAACCATCACCGTTAAATATGTTCCTAGTTAAGCTAAAACTAGACAATGTAATGCAATAACTCATTAAGTATTTTTTAGCCTTGTTTTAATTAGGGTGTCCGAACTTTACAGTTTGTAATATAAATAATAAATAAATAAAATAAATAGATAAATATCACGGGACAATTCACACCAATTCACCTAGTCCCAAAGTAATAGTGTTATGGGTACTAGGCAACGGATAAACATACTTATATAGATAGATACATACTTAATAGTAGATTGTACACCAAGGGGATAAAGCACTGCATTATATCACGGGCGCGATATTGAATCCTGAGCGTATCGAGGGACTCCAGATTTAACTCCCGAGCGTGGCGGGGGGGGGTTTTAGTTGATTCCCGAGCGAAGCGAGGGAATTAAGATGGAGTCCTGAGAGCAGTGAAGGATTTAAGCGCGCCCAAGGCAAAATCAGTTTTATCCCCGAGGAGTATACTCTACTTTTCTCACCTTTTGCGAGACAATAAAAACCAAGGATACTAGAAAAATACTCGAAATAGACCCAGAAGCACTGATTCTGGCACTGACTTTGCGCCTTTCGCAGTTTTCCATTTGTCGAAATCTTTGTTAAGCTTTTAAGTATTTTTCCTTCGTCTTCTCTGGGAGTAGGTACATTATTAACAATTTCTAAGGCCGGCTTGCGCAGACCTGGGTTAGCTACTTAACTCCGAGCGAGTTAACTGCTAACCCAGGGTTAACAAGTGTCAAAATGTATGGAACTGTCATTCTTAACCCAGGGTTACCGATTTAATTTTTTTACCCTGAACTGTGCAAGTGGTCCTAAGGAGTCTAATTTAATGGAATCAGGAGTCAAATCACTTTCGTCACTTGATATTTTCCTAATGTTTTATCTTCTTTTGCAGTTTTGATACTTAAAATTGCAGCGTATTGAAACGCTCGCGGCTTTTGTTTAAGTATTTGACTTTGTTTTCGTTCGGCCGCGGAGTTGCAAATAAATGAGGTGCGGCGCGGCCCGCGGGCCCGCGGGGCTGGGCACGTTGAGCACCACCAGCAGCAGCACGGGCTGCGCCGCCGCGACCAGCACGTGCACGAGCTGCGCGCCGGCCTGCACGCCGAGCGATTTTGAAATTAGACTTTAAGTGCATACCAATAAGAACTACGAGAAGTGAGAATCACATTACTGCCCGGCGGGTTATAATGAAATTCAGTACAACATTACGCCCCGGCGAAAGCCAAGGGCTATAATGATTTACTTTGAGAGAGGTTTGCATGAAATATAATAAGGCATTGTCGAGCAGGTGGTGTGAAAATACATATTAAACACCCAAGACCCGAGAACAAACATTCGTATTTTTCATACAAATATCTGCCCCGACACGGGAATCGAACCCGGGACCTCAAGCTTCATAGTCAGGTTCTCTAACCACTAGGCCATCTGGTCGTCAATATAATTTGAACAAAGTAATTAGGTAATCAGAGTATTGGTCCAGCATTAACTGATCTAGTAACACTAATTTTGTATCAAATGTAATTTTGTAAAAATTCAGCCTGTATTGTGATACCATATTGTAGCGGCCAGATAGAACCATTACCCCCCTCGCCGCAGTCGGTTCCGCGCGTTGGCAAAAGTGATGAAACAACTGCACACCGGCGCGTGGAATTGCGCGGCTGATTTAAAATGGAAGACCAGTCAGTCATCAAGCGGGGGCTCATTCCCTGCAGCGGCTCGTTCTGTAGCAGAGCTCTCCAAGTGTCCCTAATTGCCCATAACGTTCCTCGAATCTCTGAGTCCATTTATTGTAAATACTTTTGATATCTTTTCCTTATATTTTCATTATACGTTCGTGTGCCTTTTGATACCGTTCTTATTCATTTATATCTTTGCGAAGCCTCAGGAGGCGCACCTACAATATCATAATACCTACCATTAAGTAAAATCTACTTGCGTTAAGCCTTTCAATGTGTTTTGCCCGCCACAAGTTAAAATTACGAAACTCATTTCCACACCACAGCGGAGCTTGCAATTTTGGCTTAATGAAACTTTAAAGTGCCACTGCAACCGAGTGCATCAATTCATGTCGAGGCTATAACATGAATAGGTACCACGACAATATGACAAGCCTATTTTATGGTATCACTTCGTTTCCCATAATCTCATTTGTCATATTTTCGCTTGCAATTCAAGGTTTGCCATAAAATACATAGGATCGTGTTGTTTAGGTTAGGTTAGTTCTTTAATATGTTGCCCGCTACTCCGCCTTCGAAGAATTCGTTTACCACTATCCCCCGGGAACCATGCAATTTTCCTGCTTAAAAAGTATTTCATCTGTTAATGTATAATAGTACATTACTGCAGCGGCCGCGAAATAGGGGATTGCCGGCCGAGTAGTTATAGATGGCCGAGTGTTAACGAGGCCATCTAGAGATACGAGGCCGGCAATCCCTGTTCGTGGCCAAGGCTTGTATAGAGTTTTTCTCAAACATACATCATCATTATCACCACCATCATCACCGCCATCATCATCACCATCACCATCACCAACAACATCATCAACATCCATCAACATCTATCAACATCCATCAACATCCATCAACATCCATCAACATCCATCAACAGCCATCAACATCCATCAACATCCATCAACATCTATCAACATCCATCAACATCCATCAACATCCATCAAAATCCATCAACATCCATCAACATCCATCAACATCCATCAACATCCATCAACATCTATCAACATCCATCAACATCCATCCATTAACATCCATCAACATCCATCAACATCCATCAACATCCATCAACATCCATCAACATCCATCAACATCCATCAACATCCATCCATCCATCCATCCATCCATCAACATCCATTAGTGGGCAAGCCGTGGTGGCCAGTGGTTTGACCTATTGCCTCTCAAGCAGAGGGTCGTGGGTTCGAATCCGGGCTCGCACCTGTGTTTTCGAAATTTATGTGCGAAATTATATTTAAAATTTACCATGAGCTTTACGGTGAGGAAAACATCATGAGGAAACCTGCACACACCTAAGAAGAAATTCAATTGTGTGTGTGAAGTTCCCAATTCACACTGGGCCCGCGTGGGAACTACGGCCCAAGCCCTTCATTCTGAGAGGAGGCCTGCGCCCTACAGTGGGACGTGTATAGGCTGGGATGTTGATGATGGATGATGATGAAAATTAGTGGGATTATAATATCTGCTAAAATATAAAGGTATAAGCTAATAGGAACCTATTGAATTCTATGAGTGAGATGACTAGCAACTACATAGGTAACTACAGCTCGCGCGATAAGAGTTTGGCTTTGACCTTCGGGTGGAGGGGATTACTGCGCATACCCCGCACCCCCGTTGATACCCAATGCGCAATAACGGTCAAAGGCAAACTCTTATCGCGCGAGCTGTACCTACTTGCGTGCACTTATGTAGGTATGTGTGTTCATTCAATACAGTTTAACTTAAAAATCAATAAGACTTAGATTGAAATTCATAATTTCCAAGGGGAAGGCATCCGTATTGTAATATCCGGTCTAGCAGATTAATCGAAGGAATATCAAGCGAAGGTGCTTACGGTATCTACAGGGAAATAACTTTCATTTTCCGTAGATTAAACTAGTTATGTTTATGAGTATTGGTGTACCAATTACCGTACCTACTCATAATTTTATAATTAGTGGCGTAGGTATGTAGGTGCGGTCAATTGTAAAAATATGTATGAGTCATTTTCAAAAAAATGTACACAATTAAGGGATTTAATTAAAACCAAACTTACCTAAATATTATTTATTTTTATTAGCAGTTACGTCTGCTCACCGAAACTAAGATTTAAAAGCGAAAAAGTTTTCCGGGTTTTGCTAATAAAAATAAATAATATTTGAATAAATAGATGTGGTGCATCATTTCTTACGCTTTTCCAACTAATTTGGAACGTAGGAGTCGTAGCTTCTGATAGTTGTGATGGATGTTACCGCACGCCACTGTTGGCGTATGTAACCGATTAAGAATTTCGGGGAAGTCGGTTGGGAGCGACGTGGTTCAATTGGTAGAACACCTGTGTTGGGGCGCATACCCAGGAGACGTGGGTTCGAATCCCACCGGCGCACCCGAAAAACTTTTTCGCTTTTAAATCCAAACTTACCTAATTGGTTCCTTTGTGTAACGAAAATTACCCATAAAGTTTGTATGACTATAACTTTCGTTACACAAAGGACGCGATCGTGATTTTGTTTTCATTAAGCACTTAATTATGTACATTTTTTTAAACGACCCTTAATCCTCTCAACATTATGCACCGATACCTTAATTCGATGACATGAGAGCTATGGGACAAATTTATGAGCAAGTTGTATGCGCCTATATTTTTACACTCAACTCCTACCGTAGTCATTGCATAAAAACGTTTAAAGGATTTTTTAAAAACTATGGAAAGAAGCAAAAAAATTAACGTTACCGGCGAGTCTCGTAATGCTTCTAGAAGCATTCTCTAGAGAAGCCTACATTACTAGCGTACCTAATAACAAAACATTTGTGTTAATACAGCATATTCTTTATTTTTTTTCTTTAAATAAAAAATATTTTGATCAACGATACTTTTAATACGAAAAAGCATTTTGATTGCGCTAATTAAGACTCGTATCGGCATATAGGAATGCCGATAAGTATATTATATTGACACGATATATATATTATACGATATATATATTACTAGCTCTTGCCCGCGACGCCATCTGCGAAGAGTTAGGGGTACAAAAAATAACCTACGACCTATTCTCAGACCTACCAAATATAGAGAAAAAATTTGATAAGAATCGGTCAAGCCGTTTCGGAGGAGTTCGATAACAAGCACCGTGATACCAGATTTTTATATATTAGAATATCGTGTCACGCCAACAAATTTATCTCGTGTAAATAATTTCAAGTACATGGCATACCTATACACCGTGAAATTTTAGTGGTTGTTTTCCCGAAATGAGGTGATTTAGTTTCGATTGTACAATCGATTTATAATTACTATTTTGACTAGAGTCAAAAATCCAATTGTGAAAAACGAAAGTCTAAAATGACCGCAAACCAATAGTAACGCTTCGTTGGTACCTAACCTATCGTACGATCGTACGCTACTTGTACCAACGAAGCGTTACTATTGGTTTGCGGTCATTTTCGACTTTCGTTTTTCACAATTGGATTTTTGACTCTAGTCAAAATAGTAATTATAAATCGATTGTACAATCGATACTAAATCACCTCGTTTCGGGAAAACAACCACTAAAATTTCACGGTGTATAGCTGCTAACTTGAGGTCAAGAAGCAACAAATTGCACCTACCTACTTACTACCTACCAACAAACAAGTTCGTTGAAGGACGCCTTAGTGTAGACTGCCCTAACTTACAAAGGCAAATTTATGTAACAGCACTTTTAGGCTTAAGCAAACCTTATGGGCTGACGCAGGCAAAAGTGGACAAGCTAGTTTTAGGTAGGTACTGCTCATTCACTAAAAGTTTTCCCCATAAATTTTTGCGACAGAAAACAAGTGGAGTTATAGGTGCCAGAGTATCATATTTCATTTGTTTCACGATAAAAATATGTACAGTTAAGATCAATTATACCTATCTTTACACTTTAGTGCAGTCTCCAACATAAACATAGGAGCACTCAACATACGTGAGTGACAGTACGATCGTGTTCAGATATTTTTGTACACCTCGGCAGCTCTGATGTTTACCCTGTCACTGGCTTCTGACAATTTTATAAAAGTTAAAATATGAATGACAGCGATAAGGGAAGTGTACCTAAATATTTCTTTGACCTCGACTCTACCAAGTACCTACGTTAAGTATGCTATGCAAAACTAAGTAAGTAGATTCGTAAATGTGACGTGATTTTTACGTAATTTTTGTGTTCGATTGGAAGACCTATTCACGACGATAGATATACTCAATAAGCAATGTTTTAATAATTTCAAAACAAAAGGTTCTTGTGGAGTTAGGCACTTTTCTGGCGAACATGTCTTACTTACGTGTGTTAAACGAAACGCATGTACTTAACGTGTTTTCGTTTTCATTGTGGCAACATACAACTGTAGTTTAGTTTAATTAGTTAAGTTAGTTTTAGTGTGGTATGATACAGAAAACCAAGCTGTCACGCTGTCTCACCCATTTTGCCTCACGCAATATTTGTTTGGAATGATTTTATTTTTATAATAAATATTATAAGTCGTTTTAAAATAAATTGTACACAATTAAGGGCTATAATCAAAACAAAACTTATTTGATTCCTTTGTGTAATAATGAAAGTTACCCATATAGTTCGTATGACTAACTTTCGTTACAAAAAGGAATCAATAAAATTAAGTTTTGTTATAATTGTGTACTTACAATTTTTTTTAGCTCCGCTAAAGTGGAATTTTGTATGTAATTTTAGAGCATTCAAGGAGTAAACGCACGAAAAAAAAGGCTAAGTGTCAATCAACTAATTTATTGTAAACATTCTTTTAGTTGTTCACCCTTTCACACATTTGGTCAATTTTAGAAAAAAATAATCTTAACTTCACAAATTAAAATTATTAAATTAAATCTAAAAGCATAATATTAAATAAACACAAGAGACAGAAATTCCAATATCACATTAATACTTTTGTTAATAACTTTAATAAGTACTATAAAGTTTCAGACTTATTTTATATTTATACTTAATATCCAGTGTTACGATACTAGCATATTTCTAAAATTGCTTTTTTTAATAACCAAGAAACGTTGCACAGCAATTTATATCGTTTTCGATTAATTTGTCGTAATCAATCACAATGCAAAAACAACAAAATAATTAATTTTAACGCAATTATGGTAAAGGTAGGTTTATCCCTTTTCATTGATTTTATACCTGTATGTGGGTAGTTCTGTGCAATAATTGGGGATGTCTATTTTTTTGCAATGTATAGAAAACCGAAAACCATTTCGAGATAAATGCTTTTTAAATCGTTTTCTGTAGTTATTTAATTTTAATATTATATAATGAATTTACTATATAACAAATAAGCAATGACCTTCATTTGACATTGGTGTAAATTGCGTGACCGGTTCAAGTCGTACTTTATTCTGTGTGGTTAGAATTCTTCACAATTTACGCGTGGATTATACTACGGAGTTTGATTTGGACCCGCTGTCTGACATCTAACACTTTGTCAGTGCCAGTAAAGTGACACAGTGTATAGTGTACCACTACGCAAAAAATAATTAAAGGGGTTGCCTTATCGTACGCATTTAGATAGATTTAGAAATTTGGCATTGTGGGAGCCCTCAATTATAATCTGACGCCATCAACTAAAATAGTTTCAAGAATTAATTTTGAAAGAAGTAGAGAACTAAATGACAAAATATTGAAATTAGTTTCTTATAATTGACTTTTCTATACAAAAAAAAATATAAAAACCACTGGTAATGTTTTTTAGACATTCCAAATTCAAGACATCGCCCGTTCCAATAAACAGCGCAAGCACGTAATTACACTTGGTTCTCTATCGTTTGCCCGAATTTCATATGCCATAATGTATAATTTCCCATAATTTTCATTTGACATAATTTATTTCTGAAACAGTATTTTCTTCAGACTAGTTATAAAACAAATCTAACATACTGTATTCTATCAGATGACATTTCAAAAAATCCTGTTAAATGCACGCTTCTATATGTTTTATGGCAAACGTTGTTATGGCAGTTGAAATTCGGGCAAATGAAATTCTGGCAAGTAAAGGCAGGGGGCACACTTACATATATCACACTTTTCATGCGACTACAGCGATCTCTGGTGTTTTTTAAAGAACTAAATTAGCGGCCATCTTGGTTGACTTGTCAAACTTGTCAGTTGTCATTCATCGGCCATGGCCATGGCGTACCAAATTGTACAGTCAAGGACTTTAATTGATAGGCCACTTGCCAATGTTCGTATTTTAGCCGTATAGTGCAAATCGGGTTTAGCCGCTTATACTTCGTATATGCTGATTTTAATTAGACGGCTAAAATACGAATAGTGACAATTAGCCTATCAATTAAAATTACGCGTAATTATAGCTGTACATCACTACCAACATATACATATAGATAGGTATACATCTATAGATACGTCACATTAGTTCTTGACCAGGGCGTAGGGCAGCAGCACCTTCCATACATGCATATTTGATCATAGAGTTGCCACTCTTGTTCATATAATATTACAATACTCTTTGAGTAAAGGTAAACGGGTGAAGCACACATCACGAAATGACGAGGACCCGGATGCGATTCCCGGCTCGAGCTTATCTTTTCTGTTTTTATTTCAATGTGTTCTAGTTAATACATATAGACCCCGTTATCAAGCGGGCAGTTTGGTGGCCACCTAACATTAGTTATGTGCAATGTCAATAAAAAACTTTATTTTAATCGAGTTTTCAGGCAAATTTTAGAGTTTCCCATACATAGCTACAAGACTTAGATAGTTTGTATTGCACATCGACATCACTAATGTTAGGTAGCCACCAAACTGCCCGCTTGATAACGGGGTATTATACATAATTAAGAAAAATTAAAAATAAATACAAAAGTTGGGAACTAACTGAGATTAATAGTGAACTAAACTTGTTAGAATAATTCAATTGTAGTCAAGAGTTTAAAGCCGAGTTTAGACCTGCAAGAAAAATCGTGCAAGTTGCAATACGTTGCGCGGCCGTAAAGCAAACGAGTTTGCAGTGGTCAATCGAGCGCCGCAACGTAATGGAACTTGCACGATTTTTCTTGCTGGTCTCGGCAACCTCGGCTTAAGATTCGAGTTCTGATTTTTATTTCTTGACACTGTACTTATAATAACATTTATTTTGTTTCTTGTTAGTAATTATATCTTTTAAAAGTGATAAGTAGCTCAGTCAATGTAATAATATTCTATCTATTCTGTTGGTAATTTTTTCTATTTTATCGGAAGCGGCGTAGGTGCCCAAAAACCTGTGAATATAACCTTATTATCAAAAATACAGAGAAAAAATGTGTCAATAGAGTATTATCGTTGGTGAACAATAAGTTATGAAATTCAAACAGAGTAGAATGCCCTATCGACTATTAATTTAAATAGAAGATAGATAACTAGAAACACTCACACAATGAGCTTAATATACCTAGTTCCAGTTGCCATTGCAAGCTCAGTAACGGTGCTGGTGGTCAATATGTTCAAAAGTATGTGAACACAGGTAGTTAAACTAAGGCCCCCGACAAATAAAAGCCATGTTCACGTATATTTTTGAGCACTTTGGCCACTCCTACAACTATATTATGTACTTGGTTCGCAAATTCACAATTATTATGTCCAAATGTGCCGTAAAATTGGTTTATCTAATAATTAAAGACTAGCTAACATCATCAGACTTATGAGTAAAACGCACTCTTTAAGAGCTATTTTGTCACTATATGAAAAACGATAATATTATTATATTATTAGCTGCTAGCGACCAGGAAGTAATCTCGAGCTGCCAGGAAGTATGAAATTCCATTACATATCAAGTGTTTAAATTTGGAACCTGTGCTCTACTCTCGAACTGTCCAGGAAGTAAGTATGAAATTCCATTACATATCAAGTGTTCAAATTTGGAACCCGTGCCGTGCTTCTACGTCTGTGAAAAACTTAAACTATTAATAAAAAAAAGTTTACACTTAAGAAGATGTATGCAAATTTGAAAGTTCTCTGATTAAATAACTGGAACCTTTTTCACTAATTTATGTTGTTGTAATTACAATTTTCGTGTTTCAAATGTTTCAAAATTAAGAAAATTCTTATTAAAATGATGACGTTTGTAATTTAAAGTTGGCAGATATCTTAGTGTTGCCGGACAATTGTTGGTGAATCGATTAACTGACGATTATAATTGCGGCGCACAAATAATCTAAATATATTATCCAATCGATGTATCGATTAAATAGATTATATCGATATAATCGATACTAAGATTCATACAATTAATCGATTATAATCGATTATAATGGGTCAAGTACACGATATAATCGATAATCGATTATACTTATTGATTGTTAATATTTTACAATTTAATCGATTTAATCGATTTAATCGATTATGTAGATTAAATCGATTTAATCGATTATGTCGTGTACTAGACCAATTATAATCGATTAATCGATTATAATCGATATTATTGTATGAATCTTAGTATCGATTATATCGCGGCAATCGATTTAATCAATACATCGATTGGATAATCGACATCTAGATTATTTAGGGGAAAAATAATCGATTAATTAATAATCGATTATCCGGCAACACTAAGATATCTAATCATCGCCGCCCGGTACCTTTAAAAAAAACAATCATACCATAGACAGACATAGGTTAGCGAGTGAGTAGCTAATGGCGGGTCGTAGATTTTCTTTATTTTTTCAATGCGTACTTTTATTTTATTTTTATCAACTTGTTTCATTTTTGAGAAAAGCACTATACAAGCTTCGCCCAGTAATTGCCATCCTGGCCTGGTATCATTGCTGGCCTCACCTAGTTCTACTCGTCCAGGATGGCTTACTTACTGGTCTCTGCAGCAATGTACTATTATTTACTATCTACTGTCGACACAAACCCTAACTAAAATGAATGAACACTTTCAAATCCTTCGTTACACTTTGAATATTCACTTAACTAACATTTCACACAAATCACTTACTCTTATTCCTAATTTCCTATGTATCATCAAGTCATACAAATAAAAAATATTGTGACATTTACTTATACAATCTCTTTCTCATTTCTTCTTAGCAGCCAATACAGCCAAATCGATGGTGAATTTGTTTCAAGGAATTCGTCCATGTCTTTTCGTCCACTGGCTAAAACTAAACCAGCATTTCCCGACCTTTTTAATGTCATGATCCGCGGACCAATAAAAACTTTTACTTTAATTCTAATACTACCTATCTATTTATTTATTGAATCAGGCGTTACTTTGCGGAGGTCCATATTAATGAACTAAAACAATTACTTTGCTCACCCGCGACCTTACAATAGTTACGTTTATGCAAGAAATGTGCGTTCATGCAGTTCCTCCACCTCCACACTGTACGAACACACACAAATCACATAAACCCAACCATCACCACCACCAAGCTACACTGACGCGTTTCGAACTCAACCAGAGCTCATCTTCAGAGTTACCACAACCGTATGCTATGCTACCAAACGTTAAACTAACAAACCAAAACAAATGTTTTAACTTGTCACTGTAACTTCTCAAGTACCCACTTTATTTTTCTTATTCTCAAACTACCCCACAAAAATTAACTTTTATTGACATATTTAAAACTACCTTGAATTTTTTTTTTTGTTTATTTATTTATAAGGCATATTTAATTAATACTAACTGTTCAAATTCGACCCAAGCCGCAGTAAAGGAGAAGATACTAAATTTACCTGTTCATTAATAATAGACCCCATAGTGTTGTACCTAATTATTTCCATGCATTCCAGAGCATCCAGACGCAACCCCTTGCCGCAATAATGTAACACTTCATAAGAATCTGAATCTAACAATGAATGATTTGATTCCAACAAATGTTTTGCAAAATTCGATCTATCTGGATGCTCATTCCTATATGCCGAAACATGCTCTTTAAATCTAGTATTAAAACTTCGGCCTGTCTGTCCTACGTATATCCCATTGCAGTCATTACAAGTAAGCTTGTATACCCCCGATCTAGTTCCCTTATCTACCTGTTCTTTGTGGTTACATAGCTTAGAGTACAAAGAGTTGTTAGTCTTAAAGGCAACATTAATATTGTTTGATTTTAAAATGCCATAAATCTTATCAGACAAACCCCCGACGTAAGAGATGCTAGATCTATATTTGTTAGTAGACTGAGAAGGTAACAGGCACATTTCTTGCATAAACGTAACTATTGTAAGGTCGCGGGTGAGCAAAGTAATTGTTTTAGTTCACTATCTATTTATGTGAAAAAATACGGATAACTCACGTCTATGATCTATGGTCGATCGCGGCTGCTCGACGAAACTTATACCAGCGCACAACTACCCACGTTTGCATTGCATAGACAAGAATTATCCGTATTTTTTTCACTAAGAGTAAGTCTCACAGTAGTTTCATGTTCTAATACTATATTTTTTAACTTTAATGTTTGTTTGTTTGCGGTGCGGAGGACGTGGGAAGATCATGCATCCCTACGGGTCCGGGGATCACAGGTTGGGAAACACTGAACTAAACCATGCACACAAAAGTCGAGTAAAACAAAAATTACAAACTATAGGGCACTAAAACAATCACGACTCCTGTTCAACCAAAGCGGCCTGCGATAATGAGATCTGTTGCGTTCTAATAGGTTTCTTACACAACACTTTAACACAGGGGGCCAATAGATACACTAGAACACCACCAGCTATTATAGACACTCCGCACAGGGCCCACTGAGCGGCTTTTATAGAGACGGCCGTCTCTGAGACGGGTCTTCTTAACTGGCATGCGTCTACTAGAGACTTTGACGCATTGTAAGGCCCCGTGATTCGAGCATTGGAGCCACAGTTTGAAGTCTGCCAGCCGATCCATCCGGCCGATCTATTGAACAGCACCTGGAATTTTGTTGAGTGTTAGCAATAAGGCTGGCCTTTTATACGCTGAGAACTAAGATGAGTTGATAATGACTTTATTATTGCAAATTGTCTATATGATCAAAATTGTAATAAAACCTGTACCGAAAAGTTTTTTAAAGTTTTGTATTTGAGATATCAATGAAATTTAAAATATTTTTAGGTATACATATTTTAATTCGATTACGTGTTACATAGTGCCTATTAACAATTTTTTTATAGAACTATGGTTTAAAGTTTGGCGGCTAAAGCTGCGAATCTTATCTTGAAACCCGCTATTAAATTTTACACAGTGGTTTAATTGATTTTTTATTAAATTTTATTAGAAAGACCCTTATGTCGTCCACTCCAAGCCTTGTCTTCGAGTCTGTAGGTACTCTTTTATGTTTCGATTAACAATATTTCGAAGTCGAACCGCAGTACGGCTTGCTTTCACTATTTTTCGCAAAAGTTGAATCAGGATTTTCATGGCTAATTCGCAAAATAGTTTCTCCTCTTGATTAGTTTATCATTTTGCATTTTGTATAATATATATATATGTTAATTGATAGCTCAAATTATGAGGAATTTAGACATGGTAGCAGATAGGAGCATTGCTTAACCCCCGGTATTTTAAATTGATACACATTTGTAAAAAACTTTTCGAATCGAATCGAATCCAGAGGCCTTATTTTCTAAAGCAGTGTCCTAGCGTTAGACAATACAGTCTTCGCCAATCTTCGAACTCCGAGCTCGGGTTGGTGTAATGTAATGGTTCATCACGCGTCCCGGATTGACCAGGACCTGGGCTTGATCCTCGGCTCCAGCATTTATTTTCTGTTTTTTTTTTGACAAATTATTTTAAATGCAGTAATAAAATAATTCTTAACGGGAAACCCATAAAGTTGAACACAAGTTACACATTTGTACAGTCGACTACAAAAAGATCGATACCGCCAAAGTTACAAAGATATACACACCTTTATTGACTTAACATTAAGGTCGTGTATACATATTTTTGTAACTTTGGCCGTATCGATTTTTTGTAGTCGACTGTACATTTGTATTTGTATTTTTTTTATTATTGATTGCCATTAATTATGAATTATTTAATTAGAATTAATTAATGTGTTAATTTTTACACGTCGCAATCGCGGCAGAATGTGAGAGACTTTTATTTATATTTTCAGAACCGTTTATTTTGTACCATGTTCTATGTAAATAAATAAATTATCATTATCAATTATCATTATCATTATCATTATCATCATCAAGAATTAGGAAGTAAAATTTCTGAAGTTAGACAATTATCTACTTAATTAAACTTTGCGTAAGTTCGGGTAAGTTAGCATTTATTGGATGAGCACAAGGTCATAGTCACGAAAACTAAAATAAAAATTTAAAAATTGTATTCGAGAAGTAGAGTAATTGTAGTTGTATTCTGCGAACGGCACAGGACCAGTCTGTTTGGCGGAACTTGGGGGAGGCCTATGGTCAGCAGTGAACGTGTTTCGGTTGAAATGATAATGATGATTTTAGAATCGCCACCTAATTTAAGCTTCCTATTCTGTTCCAGATATTTGGGCGAATCAACTTTTTCTTGCCATCCGTTGCTATGGTTACATAAATTTTGTCCCTTGGACAACATAAGCATTTTTCTATGAAACAGTATGAATTGTCAATTGTAGAACCGGGGACAGAGTAAACTATGTACACAAAAAAGTTGATTCACCCATTTACTAGCTTCAGTCCGATACTTAACAACTCCTTTTCTTACCTCCAGCCCCTCCATCGCGGTGTACCCAAGCACGGTCTCGGGCCCCGCTTCCAGTCCCAATTTGTAGCAGAACTCAGAAATGGCCCCGACCTCCGTCGACGCAGTCACCACTCGCATATAGTTCTGTCAACAAATATTCTCGTTTGAAGCTAATGAAATAAATCTTTAAAGCTTGGCAATGAATGACAAGTCCGGGGAAACTACTACAAAATTCGAAATTCGAAGTTCGTATCCTGCCATCCTTTTCACTCTTGTGTTTAATAATATTAGCGTGAAGGGACGGAACGGTATGAAGTTCGAAAATAGACTTTCGTAGTATAAGGCCTGAAGTCTACTGACTGACGGAATAGAATAAAGAGGTTACCAGAAGCACCAAAGCCTGGCGAAACAGAGGTATGCTCGTTATTCGACTACATTCAACAATTTCAAACCCATCTTAAGGGATGCCGAGGCTCTTGAGTACCTACCAATTACCAATGAATATGAACCCCCGTTGGGAAATGTTAAAGTGAATGTCGTTGGACAAAAAAACTATTATTTCCGTATATATGGGTTGATGGTGCCTTCCGGAGCATGTTGTCAGAATTGCAAAATGTCCAGATCTCAAAATGTCAAACCAGCAGAATGTCTGCATAGCATAATGTCAAAAGGCAGATTGTCGAAGTAGGTTACCTATCATATTCTCGAAAAGCTCATTTCCGAATATTAAAATTCCGAAAACGAAACTCCTTTTTTTTCATTTTCCAAATTATTGTTTGTCCGAAATTTTATTTACCATATTTTCTTTTGCCAAATGTTTTAAAATCCATTTTTTTATTTGCCAAATGATTCAAAATCCAACTGCATGAAATTCCGTAGGATCATTTGCCAAATATATATTTATTCCGCAAAATTATTATTCCGCAAAGGTCAGGGGTACAAAAGGCGACCATACAATTGTGTGGAGCGTAATATTAATTTTGTTGTTTAATGTTGCCCAAATATTTTATTGAGTTTGCTATGTGGGTAGGGGGTTTTGTAGGTGGTTATAAAAAAAATAACTAACACCAAAGGCTAATGCGGGAGCTTCGCTCCGCTACGCTCCCGCATTAGCCTTTGAACCTAACCTATCCGAGTCGCTTCCGCTCCGAACCGTTTTGTTCGCTCGCTTCGCTCGCTCGCTAAAAATTAAGCAATGTTGTCTTACTCTGATGTTAGGTTAGGTAGATAATAAAAACATACTTTCGGCTTTTCGTTACATTTAGATTATGAAAATATGGCAACTGATTAGGTTGGCAAATAAAAAAATGGATGAATGTAATTCGGGATTTTGCTTTTGTTGGCAAATAAAACTGCGATGAAATGAATCCGTGGCATTGTGAAGTTGTGGAAAAACAAAACATATGGATTTTAAAGTCGGTGAACCGTTTTCGGATAAATGAAATTCGAGTAAAAGAGTTTCTAAACATCGATAGGTTACCGTCGAAGTATCAAATCAAAGTCAAAATATCTTTATTCTATTTAGAGTGTGTGTATTATAATACTGAAGTACGAAAAACCGAATGTATTAAAATACCGAATAGGTCAAAAGACCGAAACGCTTCTATTCAGAAACCGTTAACTTTCAGGATTTGTTAAAATGGGCATCGTATAAAATCCATTAGGATAGGTTAGATTAGCATTATAAACAATCTAAAAAAGTTTACGGTTTCAGAAAAATAACCTATAGGTTTTTTGCCCATTCGATATTTTAATACATTTGGTCTTTCGTACTTCGGTATTATAATACATACCCCTATTTAGGCTATAACAAGCACATGAAAGTCGAAGAATCTACCACCGGTTCGGAAAAACCCTGTTGAAAAGAATCTGGCAAGAAACTCACCAAATTATATCTTTATCAATAGGTATATAATTTATGATAGCAAATAGTCAAGATAGCAAATTGTTAAGGGACAGTTTTAGCTTGACTTGAACTAAATGCATATTTTGACATTTTTCATTTTTTTACTTCTTACGACATTGACATTTTGTATTTTTGCCATTTTGAGATTTTAACATTTTACAATTTTGACAAAATGCTCCGAAGCGAAGTTGTACATAGATACGACAGCTTTTGACAACTTTTGGCGTTCATAAGTTGAAGTTGTCTGTGCTACATTTTTTTTTGGGCATTACGTACCTGAGCCGGTATCTCCAGCGTGAAGTACTGGTCATCTGCGTCAGCGCTGAGCAAATCTATAGCGATCGAAGGCAGCGACCACACTTGCGGTTCGGGCCAGCAGCCAGCCTGAAAAACATTTTTATAGACAGGAAGTTCTAGCGGATTCATCTACATGATAAAGGTAAGTTCTGGAATATATGACCTAATAATGCACTATGACAATTCGCGTATTGTGTACAAAATGGGGCCATGGATTATATTATCAGGGCATGCATTATTAAGTCGAAGGTACATTCCGGGGCAATAATTACTGGGACGTACGGTCAAGCTAAAAAAACCTTTTGTCGACTAAGGTCTGAAAGGAAAAATTACCTACTAAGTATAAAAATGACAACATGAAAAAATTACTAAGTTTTTTTCTAACTTTAATCGACTGCTGTGTGCTTTTGGCCCTTCGGGCTGATGCAAACTTAACATAACCTAAACCTACACCTATGTTGGGAAAAAACTTAGTATTTTTTTCATGTCGTCTTTTTTGGGTAATTATTCGAGCGTTTCTACCGTTATCATTACCAGGTCCCATATATCAAACAAATGAGCTATTGTTTGCATGGGATTTCAATGAATTTTTGTTTTACAGCAAGCGCACTTTATCGTTTTACAAAAACCTTCCGTTCGGTGCGACTTATTTCTTCACTATATGATATGCGACCGGAAACGATGGCGGTTGAGACGCTCGTATAATTAGCCTTTTATACCTCGTCATTTTTCAATAAAGACATTAGTCGCCCAACTCGGATCGCTGGGCAAAAATCGCCGCCCATTGACTATCATGCAATCCAGAAAAAAATGGCGGACGATTTGCAGCGATTTGAACGAGTGGAAAGAGATCAAAAATAGACTACAGACTTAACTTTAAAAAATTATGTTGCTGTGATGTGGAGTTGTCAAGCTAGATATATACTTTACCTTTGATATAGATTACTTATGCTATTACAAAAAAAGGTATTCTGACCTCTCCATGATACCAAAACTCGTCTGAAATTAGTACATTTGCCATGCGCGCAGCGTTTCTTATTTCGTCGACAGTCTGAAAAAGTACAGGCAATAAATGAATGTAATTGCGGTCTATGAGTCTAAATTAACCATGAATTTTTAAAAAGTCTTAACTAGATCTGCAGTAATTAGTTACCTCTCTAAACACAATTTCAGGCAGCCTAATATTAGTAGTTCCACTGTCCACAATACTTTTTTCTTCGTTTAGTTTAAGACACATCTCGTCATTGAAATCCTTGACTTCTATAATGGGTTTGTCAGTCATATTGCTGAGTGAAGCATTGGTTGGCACCAAGTCAGTAAGCGCTCTGACTGATATCACACCCACTTCATACCAACGTTTTCTTAATACTGGTGTGCGGTATGAACGATTGCTGTTTCTATTTGGCTTGTAGTCATCTGGAAAATACAAGTTGTGTATCTGTTAACTTTATTTTATTTTTAGCATTTGTTGTTATAACGACCACAGTAATACATACCGGTGAAAATTTCAAAGTTCTATTACGATTCAAGAGATAGAGCCCTGTACAATACGGACGGAAAGACAGCGAAGTCTCAGTAACAGGATCAAGGGCGGATCCAGCTTTGGGGCCAGGGGAGGGTCACAATAGTCGTGGTCAAGTCACAAGAAGTTATAATTTAACTTAATAATAATATTAGATGCAGGTAAAAAGTATGTATTTTATTAATCTATGTGAGTACTTTACTTAAAAATACCTATATTTAAATAACAAAATCAATTTTTCTTTTACATCTTCCGAAATGCGTTATCACCTTCATCTACTTCAATGGGTACGTTAAGAGGGTACGATGGCTGAGAGAATTTTGATAAATAGGTATTTTAATGAAATGTCGCTGTCTCGTCCGAACCCCTCCGTGTCAGTACAGCGAGAGCGGGACAACTGCACCTCAGACCGTTAATAGGCGCGTAAAATTGATCAAAACAGCAATTCGTAATCCCCTGTTTTCTTCTCGAAAACTGGACCAATTAATTTATTTTTTTCATAAATAATTAGAGGAAAGATTTAGCTATGCCCCTATGTTTTCCTTTTTTTGTTTATAGGAGGGATTCTTTTCTAATGAGTGTCTGAAAATAACGTTGAAATTGGGCAATTTTTTCAGTTTTTGAAAGCTCATATTTCTTATTCTTATATTAATTGAAATTGGAAAAAACGAAACATAGGAGCATAGCTGTGATAGATACAGATTACACAGTAAAAAAATTTGGCTCTAAAGCCATTATCCAGGGAGGAAACAGGGGATTACGTTTGTATGGAGAAATGGTGCGCATCGTACCCTCTTAATATGGACGTGGAGAAGTGCCAGTCCAGTTAGACATTCTTCAACCATTGAAGCTCTTAGCCACGATTTGATTCTTCGTAACGTAGAGAAAGATCTTTCCGCTGTCGCTACACTAACACAGTATAGGTAGGCCTCCAACAAGATGAAGCAACGACCTGGTTATGGTTGCGGGATCGCGTTAGATGCGGATGGCACGGGACCAATCTGTTTGGCGACCCTTGGGGGAGGCCTATGTTCAGCAATGGACGTCTTTCGGCTGAAATGATGATGATGATGATGACAGAAACTAGTATTACTACTATTATCTAGTAACAATGTATGTATAATCGGTTGCTAGTTGTTTCAATTTCAATATCTTGATCACTGTAAGTATTCGCTTTTTGGCATAAAAACGTGTAGCTGAAACAAATTAAGTACTTCAGGAGACAGTCGTTCCTGTAGGTCACTTACGAGTATTATTGAATCTAGAAGAAAGATGTAAGTACAGGATATTTGGCAGTCGAGTGTAGGGGTTGTAAGGGCTGATAAACAGGTCATTCTGAACATTTTTGACCACATTTACTTACTTACATTATGCCAAGTTGCACGGTTTTTGAGATATAGAAATATATATTTTATTTTGAAAAATCACTCTTTTTGCCAAACATCCTGTATAGCCTGTATTGAATTTTTTTTAGTGTTCTTTTCGTTTCTTAAGTGGCACATGTTTGAAAAGCCCGTAAATCAAAGAAGTTTATTAAGTAATTTGTACGCGCAAATCACTGAATGTTACTTTTTTTTATAGTAGACACGCAAAGTTACAAAATATTTCTAGATTTTTTTTTCTCGTCACGTCTAAAGAAGTTTTTTTAATAACCCTAGCAGTAATAGGCAATTATTTGAATTTATTTTGAAGAACCAGGGTATTGCGAAGGCAAAACACTTAAAATTAATTCAATACAGGCTATACAGAGTGAAAAAATTTAAAAAAATCTGGCAAAATGAGTGTCTTTTTCAACAAAAAAAAAATTGCTATACTTACAGGATGTTTGGTAGCTACGTGCAAAGCTTTAATGGGGTGATAGCCGAGGTATTTTTGAATATTTTTAGCCATATAATGTCTTAGCCGAAATTTGATTTCTTTTTAAATTGAAGACAGAAATTTTAGGAAAATACCCAGAATTTGATAGTCACGAGTCAATATTGCCCCCATGAGCGTTAATTTGGAAACCAAATCTCTTATTTCGGATAGTTTGATGTATATTGGAAGTGTCTTTCTTGCCACAGAAACAAAATGGAGGCATTCGAAATAACTAAAAATGTCTTAGGTTAGAACAGAGTCATTTTTCTGTGCCATAAAAAAAAATAAAAAAAATCCTTGGAATGTTCAAACATTTTTAGAAACATGCCTGTTTATTGTTCTTTCTTTTAAGGTATCACTCATTGACATTGCTTGCTAAATCTGAGATAAAAAGTAAAAACCAAACTCAGGGAGCACTCGCTAAGAATGCACTAGTCTTGAAATTTTACTAGTAAATAACATGTCAAAAAGACAAGTCTACGTCATTTTTCTGTGCCATATTTAAAATTTCCAAATTAACGCTCATTAGGGCAATATTGACTCGTGACTATCAAAACTCTGGGTATTTTCCTAAAATTTCTAAGTCTTCAATTTAAAAAAAAAAACAAATTTCGGCTAAGACATATGGCTAAAAATGTTCAAAAATACCTCGGCTTATCACCCCCTTAAAGCTTTGCACATAACTACCAAACACCCTGTACATATATCCCAAAAACCGTGCAACTTGGAATAATAGTAAATGTGGTCAAAAATGTCCAGAATGACCCTAACTATCACCCCTTAAAACCCCTAACTCGACTGCCAAAAATCCTGTACCTATATGACTCTGCGGAAATACTCTTCAGTTCTGAAAGTTTTTTAACGTAGTACTTTATTAACTATTTTGAGAATAACAGTTGATTGAAGGAAGATTAGTAGATTAGTCGTTCCGATTGAGGTTAGGTCTAGCTAGACATTAGTGACTTGGTCGAAACAAAGCGCGCGCAGGTGTCAGTGTCATCAGATGAAAGGTAGCGGTGGCGCCGTAAAATTCAAATTTTCGATGTGTTCCCGAATTAATGCGTTTGCCATATACAATACAAAGTACTTACTATATTAAATAAATTAAATATTGAAGGTACTTACATAAAATCTATATTGTGACAAAAATATATAAAAACATTGTTTAATAATTTTAATTACTGGTCCACCTAGGTCCTGGACCCAGCCCAGGGGGGGGTCATGACCCCCATGACCCCCCCCCTGGACCCGCCCTTGAACAGGATCCTATTGGCACATTTTAGGCATGGACATGGAACCCTACAAACTATCCGTTGTTAAAATTATAAGGTGAACGAATTTAACTACATAATATCTTGTTGAGTAAAATTTACATATGTGAAAAAAGTTTTTTTATTTTTAGACAAGCTTTACATAACTTACAATTTTGGTAAATAAATAAAAATAAGTCTAATTAAGTTGTAATTACATTCTTAATCCAAGTACAGTAAGGAAAAAAGCTTGTATTTAAAATTAAAATTACATATATGTTTAACAAAACTTATTAGTTTTTACTTTGTACATTACCTTTAAATAATTAGTAATTACCTACGCAAAATAGCCGCACATAGATGGAGTTACGGTTACTTATAACCTGCTGTTAAATAAGGTAAACACAATAAATAAAGACTCACCAATCATTTGAAAGCTGCCGTAGTGCGTTGCGTTATTAGTACTTTTTACGCCACAAAGCTTTAGTTGGAAAGACTTTGGTCCGACAAGGGAACGGTCGACTGAATCCATCCATGACTCAACAACAACATTTTCACCCCACGCCCCAACTGGAAGGTATGCCAGACCAAGTAGACCCTAAAAAATGAATAGTAACAATAGGGATGTTGACACCATTAAAAAATAATTCGAAGACACGACTCCAGTAAAAAAACGCTTTATTTTAGCCCTGAAAACCAGATTAATTTTCGATTAACTGCAAAATTTGATTTTTTGTTGCTTTAAAACAAATAAATAGTTAGTTAATTGAGTATGCGAACAAGTGACGTCATATGTTGCTATTGCCATTCAAACTCTATGGGAGAAATGTGTTTTGACAGCTCATAAAAAGTACGTCAGTAGATTGGTGGTGTCAACATCCCTATTATGACCAGTGATCGGCATGACCCGTGCCACACCGCGGGATTCAAAGAGGAAATAATAATATGGACATGACATGATTCGCAAAAATTAAGAGTTATGTATTTGTAAATAGAAGTCAGAATATTTAATAAACTCATAAAATGTATCATTTTTCATTAAAGAAAATATTGATAGTCATTTGAAGTGCATAAAAACCCTTTTCCCTACCTGGCTACTACTACCTGGCATGTCGAAGGTCACTATCGTGTTTTCTATTGTTTGTTTTTGTGACCAAACACGTAGTTTAAACTGGTGCGAAAAAGACAGCTAATAGTTAATATCAACAGAGTTGATGTCATCCTTCTCTAATTTACTGATAAGGAATGTAACCAATTTCTAACAACAAATATGTTAACTTTTACTTATGTTCTTCAGTTCATTAAGTTTGGACATGGTGATTTGAAGTAATTTACTCATTGTTTATTTCAACGACTTTGGCTTGTTTTACGGACTCTGTGATACATTAATCTTATCCCCGTTACATACCTACTTACTGAAATGAGAATATATTATTTTCCTTTACCGATTCGAATGCTGGAATCCCGGGGAATATCCATATTAACATAATGATTGAGGTCATTGACACCATGTGGCACGGGTCATGCCGATCACTGATTATGACACATTTGCTGTTACGTAAAAAAAAACGTAAAATTTGTTAACAAGTTAAAGTTAGTAATTAAAGTTAGTATGTATGCCATTTTAGATTAAGGAGTACGGGTACCCACTATTTTATTCAATTTAAGTGTTTATAGACAAAATCATTTTATTTTTGGATTTTTTTCCTCGCAATGTAATGAAAATCATTGTGAGTATCACGGGCAGCAAGGGGATTATAAACTCGAGTAGTAATCCCCTTCTTACGGCCCTTAATGCACAATGTACTATTAGGGATCTCGGTTACAGCTGTAATAATTTCAATAGAATTTGGTATGTGGAGGTTTTTGATGGACAAACAATCAATCTAGTTTATTGAATCAGGCGTTACTTTGCGGAGGTCCATATTAATGAACTGAAACAATAGGGATGTTGATACCACCAATCAACTGACGTTCTTTTTATGAGCTGTCAAAACACAATCTCCCATAGAGTTTGAATGACAATAGCGACATATGACGTCATTGTTCGCATACTCAATCAAGTAATATTTATTTGTTTTAAAGCAACAAAAAATTTAATTTTGCATTTAATCGAAAATTAATCTGGCTTTCGGGGCTGAAATAAAGCGTTTTTTTACTGGAGTTGTGTCTTCAAATTATTTTTTAATGGTGTCAGTCAACATCCCTATTACTTTTCTCACCCGCGACCTTACAGCTGCGGCGGCTGTATGATCGCAGGTGAGCAAAGTAATTGTTTCAGTTCATTAATCAATCTAGCTCAAATCTTATCTCTTACAAAACACTTAACTTGAAGCGAAGCCTAAGCGAAGCTTGGTCCGCCGAAGCTGTTACTGTTATTATAGCACTAACATACCTGCCATCCAGACCCGTTCATAAAGAACTTATGGCTCTCCGTGATGAGGGCCAGGTTAGACCTCACTTCAGGAACATTAGTCAGGGACGGAAACTGAACAAAGTCTATTGCTAGCTGCCCAATCCACATGCCTTGAGAATATTTTGCTTGTACCTGTAATGATTGATATCAAATTCACCATCACCATCATCATCCCAGCCTATATACGTCCCACTGCAGGGCACAGGCCTCCTCAGAAAGAGAGGGGTTGGGCCATAGTTCCCACGCGAGCCCAGTGCGGATTGGATACTTCACACCATCCAATTCCTTTGCAGATCCAGGTTTCCTCACAAAGTTTTCCTTCACCATAAAGCCCATTGTAATTTTCAAATGTAATTTCGCACATAAATTCCGACAAACCAGGGCTGTAGCTAGAGTCGAATTTGAGGTAGGGCAGCATTGGTTACAGGTAGGGCGGAAGTAAAAAAAATATCATAATCGATCTGCCTTCGAAGCACGGGCTTCTAAATCAATCACCATGTATATCACTGACCTATAGGTCAGTAATGTACATTCAATAGCTATTCGTAGACAAATAATCTCTGTGAAAGAGCATGAGCATGGATCTAAGAACTATTAAATCCTCAATGATGAAGAACAAGCAAACAAGATGGTTGAACTTCCAGATTTGGATGTAGAGATCCACGTCTGAGTGAGAGTGAGGTAATAATTAATTGTTGGGTGGGGTGATACGAGTAAATAGATGCGACCAAAAATACCATTTAGATCATATTGCTTCTGCAAACTTATTATAATAATTAAAAATATTTAAAACAGCTGAATTCTATGATTCGCCATGTTATTAAAAATGCGAAGAACTTTGTTCAGATCAACAGATTTTGTTCTTTTTTTTCAAAGGCCAGAAATACCATACCAGCCATTCTCTCGTGACCCATTGACTGCCTGTTAGGCCTATTGATTGCAGTTGCAGTTTTGGTATTTTTAAGGTAGGCCCTTGTGATTTCAAGGTAGGGCATTGCCCCACAATGCCCCCCCCCCCCCAGCTACGGCCGTGCGACATGTATCTCTAGTGAGGATATCAGGTTGAAAATTTCTATTCAATAATAAATCTTATGTCTGAATACATAAAAAGAAAAATACTGACTGATTGACTAACTCATCAGCCCTGGGTCTAAGGGGGGGCAAACCGGGGTACTTGCCCCGGGCGGCAGTTTCATGGGGGTGCCAAATCCTTGAGGCAAGAATTCGAAATATCAAAACAAGTGAAGGGAGGGAGCGCCACTATCAAGTTTTTGCCCTGGTTCGAAAAAATCGTAGATCCGGGGCGGTGACTTAACAAAACCTAGCCCAAGCCTTTGGACCTAGAAACCTGAAATTTTAATATTTTATGATGCAAATAAGGAATGAGACGCAAGAGGACAGAAAATTCTGCTACTGGGGCAATGATTTGTAAACAAGCTAGGACCTTATGTACACATCGATTCACAAGAGTTGGCACAAATGGATTGAACAAAAGCAATGTCACTTTGACATTTTTGTAGGAAGTGTATTCAAATAGGTAACACATAGATACTTTCATTCACTCATTCGATCCATTTGTGCCAACTCTTGTGAATCAACCTGTAAAACAAGTTACAAGTAGCATTAATCTGTAGTGTAGTGGAACTATTAGGGCTAGCGCGCATGGTTTACTTTTGTCTCTGTGACTGTTTTGTTACTCTGATTAAGTCCAAGGATTATGGAGATGATGTGACCTCTAGAACGGCCTGTTTGCCTAGAAGTCGAGGCAGTCAATTTAAAAAGTTAACGCATGTCAATATTCAAAAGTTATATGTCTCTATGGCTGTCGTTTTCTTCGTATTGGACGTGTTCCATCTCGCTACATCGAATTTATTATTACTTGCTGTGAAATAGCTGAAAATAGTGCTGTAACTGGATGTAAGACCCACCCCTACACACACGCATTTACTCATCCTCGCCTAAACACATACAAAACGACATGGTGTCCACAGCTTGCCGCCCTCGTACGATGTCCTACTGGAACCTTGGTGAGTGTTAATCCCGCCTGATTGCGTACTTCAACAGCTGCGGATTGGGTTCCGCACCTGGCGTGATTATAGTTTTGGTGCCTCCTGTGAGGATTTTAACCTCAATATTCGTCATTTTTCCCGCATAACCTCACTTTTACTTCGCTAAACCTCGGCTATTTCAGCAATTCTTCGCATCCCCGCACGGTTTTGTCTACTTGTACTGCTTGTAGCTAAACTAGGTTATATAATTTTATGCATATTTTCGACATTTTAAGTGTATATTTGTTCGGTCCATCTTTCGATATTACAAGATGGCGCCGCCGATTACGCCTCGCGATGAACGAGCGCTGCATAGGGAGTTACTTTTACAAGAAATAAGTCTTGCATCGTATTTTTCCCGATTGCAACGAATTTACGACAGTTCTCTCTCGATTAGTAACGCTAAAATCCGCGAGGACTTCATCTCTGCCACGGAAACAATCGATGATATTCGTGACAAATATCTTAATTGTTTGCATACTATAAATTCAATCCAAATGGAGATAAATGAAACGTTTACACCAGATTTCAGTTCATGGAGTGCATTTGAAGACTTGTACTGCGCTGTCAGACGCGTTAAAAACCAGTTAGTAAATACCGCGAAGGCTAGTTCTGCTAATGTTCATGAATGCGTGGGTAAACGTCCGTTTCCTAAACTAGGGCCGATCGAAATCCCTGAGTTCGATGGGAATCCTAGTCATTGGAGTATGTTTTACGCTTCATTTAAGAAAAATGTTCATTCAAACCCCGAGTTAGATAATTCCGAGAAATTGTACTATCTTGTAGGTAAACTAAAGGGAAAGGCGCAGTCGTTTATTTCCGGGCTTTCAACGAACGAAGGTAACTACGAATCTATATGGAAATCGTTAGTTGATAAGTACGAGGATAAACGATCCTTGGCTACATCATTTTTAGATGCAATCTTTGACATCAAACCGCTTCCGAACCCCGCAAGTGCTTCACAATTAGAATCCTTCGTCGATAAATACGCCGTATCAATAGCCGCGCTCAAGGATTTGCAATTACCTAATCTGTGCGATTATATTTTTATTTATTTTGGCTTAAAACGTTTGGACAGGGAAACCGCTAAAGCATGTCAGTTCGTGACGTAGATATACCTACATACAAGTCCTTTATAGAGTTCATTCAAGGGCAAGTTAAGATCGTTCAAAGAACGAATCCCACCGTCACCCCAAAGGTTTTAATTAAAGACGAACAGCCTAAAAAACTGCATATTCCTAAAATTTCCCATTCTTATTTAAACGCTAATTCGTCGACTACCTCCGATAATAGCTGCACCTTGTGTAGTAAAGCACATGAGCTTATTTACGACTGTAAAGTGTTTTTAAATTTGTCACCAGATAAAAGATATAATTTTATAAAGGAAAACGGTTTTTGCACTAATTGTTTAAGCTCAAGGCATAAATGGAGTTCATGCCAGAGTAAAAAATTATGCCGCTCATGTGGTTTGAAACACCACTCGTTACTTCATATGGATAAATCCGCTAACACTAGCTTCACTAGGAATCCAGCCCGGGAAAATCCTCGTCCGTTTGTTTCCGCGCAACGTTTTGATTCGAACGTCACACCGCACGCGGCGCCCACAGCAGCGCCAACTTCACCTCAATTTAATAATTCCCCGCAATCGCGTGTCTCTGTCACACATACGTCACCGCCCCCGCAAATTAATGAAACCCATCTCGCTTCCGCACGCGCGCCGATTATCAATCCTGATACAAATACAGGTGGGCTATCGTACCTATCAGCTGATACTCATTTAGTAGACCGTACAGTGCCTCAATCGCAAGCGAATGTCGCTTATACGAATGTTCTATTAGGAACCGCTTGTATTAACGTTTACAATCGCTTTGGTAAGCCAATTTCGTGTCGCTGCATTATTGATCCAGGTTCACAAAATCATTTTATTACGTCGGACTGCTGTCGTAAGTTAGGATTAACCATCGATCAGTTACATCGCAAAACCATTATAAAAGGTTTAGGTGATCATTCGAATACAGCCAAGGGTAAAGTTAAAATTGAGTTTTTCTCGCGTAACTCACCAAATAATATGTACGCGTTGGAGCCCTTGGTTTTAAATCGTATAACAGAACAGTTGCCCACTGCACCGATAGACATAAATTCTTTCGAGTTCCTGAAGAATCTTCCACTCGCTGATGAGGAATTTTATAAACCTTCTCCTATTGATATTCTAATCGGGGCTAGATTATTTATCGATTTACTATTACCGGGTAAGGTAACTGGCTTGCCTAACCAACCTTCGGCGTTTTTAACCACGTTAGGGTACATCGTCATGGGTGAAGCCGAAGTGTCTATGGAACCTGAAACTTCAGTTTCATACTTTGCAACGGCGGAGTCAATCCATGATGACTTAAGTAGGTTTTTCGAATTAAATGACATAAAGGACGATCACATTCTATCGGCTGAGGAGAAGGCCTGTGAAGATTTTTATACTTCAACGACTACTCGCGACTCGTCAGGGCGTTTTGTTGTAGGACTTCCGTTTCAGGATAGTACCGAACGATTGGGTGATTCTTTAAAAACCGCACGCAAACAATTTTTAAGCCTCGAACGCAAATTTAAAAATAATCCCGCGTTTAAAGAACGTTACGATGCGATAATTCGCGAATATATAGAGAAGGAATATATAGTTGAGGTCTCTGAACCCAAAACCTGCAGTGAGGGTTATACTGTACCGCACCACGGCGTGCTCCGTGAAGACAAACTTACTTCGAAATTGCGCATAGTTTTAAATGGCAGTGCCCCTACTGACTCAGGTGTTTCCTTAAATGATATTTTACATGTCGGTCCCCCGCTACAGACAGATCTATTTAGTATTTTATTAAATTTTCGATTATTCGAAGTCGCTATTACCGCTGACATACGTCAAATGTTTTTAAGACTGTTAGTCCGGGAACGAGACCAGCCTTATCAGCAAATAATCTATCGTTTTGATCCTAGAGAACCGCTTAGATACTTCGCTTTTCAACGCGTTTGTTTCGGATTACGCCCGAGTCCATACTTAGCTATCCGTACAATTCACGAACTTGCTATTCAAGAAAAGAACAACTTTCCCGAGGCTTCACAGCTTGCTTTACGCGATCTATACGTCGACGATATCGCCAGTTCCTTCCATAATATTGACGCAGCTGTGACAGCCGCTCAACAGCTGATCGACATGTTTAACGCCGGCGGTTTCGATCTTGTAAAATGGTCTAGCAACTCACGCGAATTGTTGTCACATGTGCCCGAGACGCATCGCTTAACTGATCCAGTCGATTTAGATAAAGACGAATCGCTTAAAATACTCGGCATGCAATGGCTGCCAGCAACAGACGCCTTTGCTTTTACCATTGCACCGTCCGACCGTTCCTGTACAAAACGTAGCATATTATCAACTGTTGCGCGCTTGTGGGACATTATGGGTCTCGTGGGTCCGGTGATCGTTCTAGCAAAACTTTTAATAAAGGAACTCTGGACTCTAAACTTAGATTGGGATGATTCCCCACCTGAACATATTATAAAAACTTGGTCTCAATTCCAATCCGAGCTACCGCTATTATCTCACTTAAAAATACCGCGACATTTGAATGTTTTTGAACACTCCGAAGTAACCCTGTTAGGATTTTGTGACGCCAGTGAACGTGCCTTTGGTGCCGTTGTGTATTTACACGCAAATAATAATGACGCTTTTTCCACCACTTTGGTGTGTTCTAAATCCAAGGTGTCGCCAGGAAAGTCACACGTCACTTTGGCTCGGTTGGAATTGTGCGCCGCGTTACTTCTCGCGAAACTTCTTCGTTCCGTTAGAGATAATTTCTCATCTCGCTTCACCATTAAAAATGTTTACGCTTTCTCGGATTCTACGGTGGCCCTCCACTGGATACATTCCTCCCCGCACCGCTTTCAGACGTTTGTTGCTAACAGAGTGTCTAAAATTCAATCGTTACTACCAGCAAAACTCTTTCACCATATTTCAGGTGTAGAAAATCCCAGTGATTGTCTCTCACGCGGGCTGATGCCATCTAGACTACTTGATCATCCGCTATGGTTCACCGGTCCAACGTTCGCAGCTTCGGATGAGACAACTTGGTCTATCACACCATTCAAACCTGATTCATCAGAAGACGTTCCCGAGACGAAATCTATTTCTCTCGCTTCTACTACCCCAGTTGAAGAAGTCCCCTTTCTATGTCAACTCGCTTCTCGCTGTTCTACGTGGAAAAAACTTGTAAGAATAGTCGTTTATATTTATAAATTTCTTAAATTACTCCCGCGCAATGATATAATTACCGTAAGCGATTTAGATTTCGCAGAAAATAAAGTTTTAACTGCTTTGCAGAGAACTCATTTTAGCGATGAATTAAAACAGTTATCTTCGGGTAAAACGTGTGCTAAATTTATTCAAAAACTTTCCCCCTTTTTCTTGAACGGATTGATCCGAGTGGGTGGTCGCCTAAGTAACACGGATTTGCCCTATGATCATCGACATCCAATTTTATTACCTAGGAAAGACCATATTGTGGATCTAATCGTTGATCACTATCATCAAAATAATTGTCACGCCGGTCCTAACTTATTATTCAGTCTGTTGAGACACAAATATTGGATCATAACAGGTCGACGTACTATCCGCACGCGTATTTCAAAATGCAATTTTTGTTTTCGTACTCGTCCTAAACCTACATATCCGCTAATGGCCGATTTACCCGATACTCGAACACAGGTCGTACCTAAACCATTTATCAATACTGGATGCGATTTTGGTGGACCAATAAATGTCACTTTAAAACGTGGCCGCGGTGTACGTAGCCAGAAGGCCTACATTTGTTTATTTGTTTGCTTGACGACTCGCGCGATTCATATCGAGGTAGCGTCCGACTTAAGCACCGCGACTTTTATATCGGCTTTTAAACGTTTCTTAGCGCGCCGTGGACCGGTTTCCATAATGCATAGTGACAATGCGACTAATTTTGTAGGCTCCAAGAATTACCTAAATGAAATTTATAAGTTTGTAACGTCGGGCTCGTTTCGATCGGCTCTCGCTTATGAGTTGTCCGATTATAAAATAGAATGGAAAACGATCATACCAAACGCACCGCATTTTGGTTCATGGGAGCCGTTAATAAAGAGTGTGAAATCGCATTTATACCGCGCCGTAGGATCTCAAATTCTTACGTTAGAGGAACTTAATACTATTCTCTGCCAGATAGAAAATGTGGTCAATTCCCGACCGTTATGTACAACATTAAGTCAGGATCCTAGTGAGCAATTGGCTCTCACCCCTGCTCATTTTTTAACTCTCACGCCTCTGAAGTTTTTACCGGCTGTGCTTATTAACGACGAACCTACGCATTTATTGGAACGTTATCAACTATTGGATAAACTCGTTCAATCATTCTGGGACAGATGGTCTCTTGAATATTTAACCACACTTCAAGCTCGCCAAAAGTGGCATACTCGCGGTTCCAATATGAAAGTCGGTACAGTCGTTGTTATTATTCAAGATAATAAAGTCCCGCCACTTCAGTGGGAACTCGGATTGGTGACCGAAATACATCTGGGCAGAGATGGTGTCGCTCGTGTAGCAACTGTCAAAACGAATAGAGGTTTTTTTAAACGGCCTATTGTACGCTTATGCCCCCTACCATCACAATAAATTTCATTAACATTTAGCTCACATGTTACATTACATTAAAGTGTATATATAGTTTGGTAATAAGCAGTACAAGTATTTTCTCTTTGTTTTCATATTAGGTACCCACGGGTAGAATCCCGTGCAACTTCTCACTTCTTTGAAATACGTCCTTTCAAGGCGGGCGGCATAGAACGGCCTGTTTGCCTAGAAGTCGAGGCAGTCAATTTAAAAAGTTAACGCATGTCAATATTCAAAAGTTATATGTCTCTATGGCTGTCGTTTTCTTCGTATTGGACGTGTTCCATCTCGCTACATCGAATTTATTATTACTTGCTGTGAAATAGCTGAAAATAGTGCTGTAACTGGCTGTAAGACCCACCCCTACACACACGCATTTACTCATCCTCGCCTAAACACATACAAAACGACATGGTGTCCACAGCTTGCCGCCCTCGTACGATGTCCTACTGGAACCTTGGTGAGTGTTAATCCCGCCTGATTGCGTACTTCAACAGCTGCGGATTGGGTTCCGCACCTGGCGTGATTAACCTCCATACATATCCTTGGACTTAATCAGAGTAATGAAACAGTCATAGAGACAAAAGTAACCCATGTGTGCTAGCCCTTAGTTTCTAGATGCTTAGATAAATGTGCATGGAACTTGAAGCTACATATGCCTTGATATAAATAAATAAATATCATGGGCAATTATTGACACTTATTTACCTAATCCCAAACTCGTACTATAGGTACGGTACCAGGCAATGGATATACATACCTACTTATACATATATATACATATTTAGATATATATTAAACATCCAGGACTTGAGAACAAATATTTATATTATTCATACAAATATCAGCCCTAACCAGGGATCAAACCCGGGACTTCAAGCTTCATAGTCAGGTTCTCTAACCACTTGGCTATTGGGTTGTCAAAATAAAATTCAGAGTTTTAAATTCACCTTAATATATGTTTACAAATATTGTATACCTACAGCATACTTTATTTAACAAGCAGCAGAAAAATTTGCTAAATTTTCAAAAACTATTTGTATTGAACTCTGATGAGTGTTCTGGGACACAAAGCAAATAGTGACAAAAGGTGAATATTTAAGCATTTTGACCACTCATTTAACAACACAACACATCATACACACAATCACACAAAACATCATTCACAATACATCATTGCCATCCCATGATTATTACCACAACAGAAACACAAGTCGCTAGATCTTTGATCAAACTAGATTTAGCATCAGTACTGTTCATATAGTATTTCCAATCATTTATTTTCTCGATGACAGCTCCTGTAGAATGTAACTTTGTTTAGTTACGCAAAAATGAACTTTTAAATGTGAGGTATAAAAAATACGACAACTGCCTAATTTTGTTCCTTGATCCTATATAATATTTATCTAAGACAATTTGAGTCCATATATGCAGTAGTTTTTTTTTAAAGTACGATAAATAATAAACGTTTTTATAAAGTTACATTCTATGGCAATCATAACATGACATTTGTATTGCCATAGAATGTAGCTTTATTAAAACGTTTATTATTTATCGTACTTTAAAAAAAATTACTGCATATATGGACTCAATGTGTCTTAGATGAATCTTATATGGGATCAAGGAACAAAATTAGGCAGTTGTCGTATTTTTTATGTCTCGCATTTAAAAGTTATTTTTTTCGTAACTAAACACAGTTACATTCTACGGGAGCTGTCATCAAGAAAATAAATGATTGGAACTACTATAGTAGTTTTCATAAAATGTTTAACCTGAGCATCATCTATTTTTTAAGAATTATTAGCTGAAACGGAAAGGACAAAAAGAAAATGTTGTAACTACGCTGAATATTCAGCCCAAAACATACCTGTTTGTGACTATCCTGGATTGAAATTGATTGGTTTGCCTTGAAATATTTCTTGCCTCCCTGACGGGCATGGGAGGCCACTGCCAATGTACTGCTACCGGTATCAACCAGTAGGTAAAACTGAAAATTTTAAAGTTATTTAATGGGTTATTAAAACAACACAACATCAGCATTATTTATTAACTCCTATAATGTATACCTATTTTCAAATAAAACTGTATTTCTTAAACTTTTTGCAGTCATAAACCATTTGCAAAATTAAAAAAAAACATATTTACACTTATTGGCTGTAAATGAATAAATGATATATATCTAAATTTATCTGAGCTGCTGCTGATCCTTGGCACACATAGCACACCTAACTTTAAAAAACCCTAGCATAAAAGAGTCGAAAGATAATAAAACAAATTACAAAGGCTTGCTTAGTTTACCTTTTGCGGTGGGTGTCCTATGTTGACCTCAACTGAATATGCCTGCCCTGCATCTCCGAATAGATTGTACTCATCTCCTAGTGCTTGGTGTAAAATAAACGCCAATAAGGCGCAATAAATATTTCGCAACATTTTAAGGCTTAATGAACATTATTTATTTGTATAATCTATTATGATTATGAGGCTTGTTCCAGCCTCAACAAAATAATGTAAATAAACATCGTTACTATGTTTGCACTTCAACGTGTAATTATTGTTTGTCTTTAAGCATTATCCTTTGTTTATTTATAGAAATTACAAATCAGAAATCAAAATCAATTTCAATTCAGCATTTTGACATTGACTGACACTAGTGACACTGACAGGTTGCGTTGCTCCGTTGCTGACAGGCGTATGCGTGCGGTGCCGGTGCGATGCGAGTGACACGGAGTGAGCGTGACAGTCACGTCACGATTATTTTTCACTGTGATTGACCGGATTTTTCATGAAAATATAAAGTATGTCAATTAAATAAAATAGAATAAAGACTTTTAAGTTCAGCGTTTTATATTTGGTAAGGTAATGTTTTTGTTTATCTTTCAATTAAATAATCAAATTAAAGTTGAAATTTATTTGGTCTAGCAACAATTTTGACATCTCTGTCCAATGAGTACAAAACATCCATGGAGACGACACGAACGGATAATTTTTATGTGAAATAAGTTCATGTTGCGTAATTTCAGTGGAACTAGTCTGTGACTATTAACCTTTTCGACGCCAACGACACATATTGATATATCAGTCACGGCGTGCAGAGCGTTATCTACCTACATGCATTTTTGTAGGGTTCAATTTCGCGTTTGACATTCCGATGTCTTGGCGTATGAGTGAGAGCTGTTGTATTTGACAGAGCGTTTAAAAGTTAATACATTACTGAAGAGTATGGCGCTTATTGGTCGAAGCTTGTATAGTGCTTTTCTCAAAAATAAAACAAAAAACTACAAAGACCGCGGATACCCATTTTTCACGCTGAATTTCATTTGTTGGGAATGTGTGGCAATAAAATAATTTGTAAGAATTCATAATAACATCTTTAATACTAGAAAAAACATATTTTATTTGAGCACGTCACTTGAGACTTATTATACTCAATGGAAGGAAACGAACGACGAAACTTGCTGTGGATGAAAAGCAATTTATTATTTTTATGCGAGTGTATACGTATTTTTTTTTAATTTGTAATTTTATGGAAATATTTTTTGTTTTTTAAATAAAATGGAAGGAATAATCTTAGTTACATGTTGCATAACACTTTCCAGAGTGGTCAAGTATGGTGTTATGAAATATTTATTTACTTACATATGAAAGGTAAGTCCTGTGTTTTCATCTCTGAATGGCTTCTACGTCACACAACATGAAGGCATATTTTTTAAATCGATTAGCGCAAAAACACAGTAATAAATTCAATGGAAACTTTCTACGGAGCGACTGCACAACTCAAGTATCACGGCCGAACTGGCGCGCCGTGCGGTTCATATTTTAAGCTCCGCCCGCCGCGGTTCATATCTCGTGGAGTGATTTTTCGGGCTTAGTTACGCTTCTACAGAATTATTATTCGTGGCATATAACCAATATAACTAACATTACGAGGTAAGATAAGCAAAAGTTATATAAGGTATAGTTAGTTAGTTAAGTTTATAAGTTTGGCAGCCGCCGTGACGTGTGACTCCGGGAAATAGTGCTACGGATTAACCCGAAGCATGTCGAGTTAAACTCGTTTTAAGACGAGTGATCCGTTTATTTTTTTCTATGAGTGAGTCTCACGGTAGTTTCATGTTTAAAAAGGTAAGATAATTTTGTATTTACTAACCAATGGATCTAAGTTATCTGCAATAAATCATTATTTTTATTATTATTAATGTAATAGATCAAGCCAAGAAAAAAGTCAATGTCATGTCGTATCAGGAGCTGAAAACGCTGGCAGAGAACCGAAAAGAGTGGCGATTACTCCACCGACAAGAGCTAAGCTCTTAAATTAATGATAATGAATGTCTATTAATAATTTAGTTTTAGTTTATAGTTTTAGTTTGATTTAGTTTTAAATTTGTATTGTTTCTTTTTTGTGTTGTTGAATAATAATAAGAAATATTTTATTTGTGACAAAATAGTTAACATAGATAAAAATAAAACTTGCATAATAATAATAACAAACAATGTAATGTTTATCTACCTGCAACTTTTTGTTCTGCATTTGCTTCACACTTGTACGTACATACTCGGATGTCCAGTCCATATATTTCGTTAGTCATTGGCTCTGTCTGACCACCGAGCAAGCGCCATCTTTCTTTTGCGTCTGTCCGCTTCCGTTGACAGATTCTTTTTAGGTAAAATCCTCCCAAAATGAAGGCGAAAGGAGAGGTAAGAATTGTGAATTAATATGTTTTAGAATGTTAATAAAGTGTTCGACCTCTAATTGATGATTAAAAGATTCAGCTAAGACTTATACAGCGAAAAGTTTATGTAAATCGTAGTGTCTCGGAATCGCGTGTGCTTACACGTTGCCGCTATACTCAGGCCACAAATTCTCACATTTTTTGGTCTTTTGGGATGCGAATGCACATACACAAATCATAATGTTATTTAATTAAATGTTATAAGTTCAAGTCTGCTGTGTTCAGTGTAATTAATATATGTTAAAGATGTAAATTTGAGGTTATGTCATGTTGTGATTGTAGTGCTATAATGCATGGATTAACTTCAGTTTTAATTTATTTTAACGGGTAAATTAGTATCATTAACTTTAGGATAGTTCATGGAAAATTTATAATTTGTTTATTTACATATTAACTAATATATTGATGCTCGAAACTTATTATTGAAAATACTAATTTAGCTCACTTTTTTTTTAGTTGAAGGAATATGAAGTTATCGGGCGCAAGCTGCCCTCGGAGGCGGAGCCCAAGACTCCACTATACAAAATGAGGATCTTCTCCCCGGATCCCATTGTGGCCAAGTCTCGCTTCTGGTATTTCCTCCGCCAATTGAAGAAGTTCAAGAAGACCACTGGAGAAATTGTCTCTATTAAGGTAGGCTACTTGAATATTATTATATTATTATCATATTTTTTTAAGTTTTTGGATTGACGTTTATTTCTGTTTAATCTAGGTATTTGATTATCGCTCAGAAGTTCTGTTCAAAGAAACAGTACTTAGTACAGTATTTATTAATGTACTTTTTGTTACTTATTTAATCATAAATAGGATAACAGCTTACTGAAAAATGTCATTGACATTAAAAAGTTATAAAAGGTTTTCTTTGATATCCATTAATTTCATATATTATCATACTAAATACAAACTTCAAAAATTTAATCATTTAAAAAAATTACAATAATTACAGTAGAAAATACCCTCTTAATAAAAAGGTAAAATAAAATACAAATTCATAAAATGCTGTCAGTCAAGCAAACCACCCCGGATTGTACCTGGCACAAAGGTGCCCAATACACTAGCTGGATTGCCACATTGAACTGCGATGGACAACCTTTTTTTTTTCTCTTTTTTTTTTCGAGGCTTAGTGCACCTGTGTGACTATGCCAGCCTCATTGGGAGACTCAATGGCCAAATTAATCAAACACTGCTCCTGCTACGTTACGGACAACCGTTGTACCAGAAACAACCCAGAGCGAGGGTCAAGACATCTCTCACGCAGATGGCGCCCCACTTCTTTAAAAAAAGCCTTTGCCTCGGAACCCCAACAACCAGTTGTCTCCATCGCAAGTGAAACAATGAAATAATTTGAGATTAGCAATTTATTGCTTAAGTCCCAATTGTGATATTAATAATGCTAAATTACTAGGGGCGTTCAATAAAAAGTGAGAATGAGTATGTTATAAACAACTTTTACTAAATGTCATTTTATTTTTCGACATAGTCACCTTTTAGCATAATACACTTAGTATATCTTTTTTCTAAACTTAAAATTCCATTTTTAAAAAAGGTCTCATCTTGAGTACTTAAAAAATCTTGTACTGCAGCGACTACTGCGTCGTCGTCTTCAAATTTCTGGCCTCTCAGGTATTGTTTCAATCTCGGAAATAGGTAGAAATCACTGGGAGCGAGATCTGGTGAATACGGAGGATGCTTAAGGATATCGAACCCAGCATCACGAATTGCAGCCATTGCAACGGCGGACTTGTGTGCCGGGGCATTGTCCTGGTAGAACAGCACTACATTCGAGAGTTTACCTCGCCGTGTTTCGCGGATCTCATTGCGCAATGTTGCTATTTGTTTGGCGTATAAAGTGCCCGTAATAGTGGCTCCATGCTAGAGATACTCAATCATTAATACCCCTTTACCATCCCAAAAAACTGAGCCCATGACCTTACCGGCAAATGGGTTCACCTTGAATTTCTTCGGAGTTGGAGATGATGGCCTTTTCCATGTCATAGACTGCAGTTTCGTTTCAGGGTCGTAATGATGGAGCCATGTTTCGTCCATTGTTATAAATCGCGCCAAAAAAAGTTCCCGGCCTTGCTGCATCAGGTTCAAAGCTTCTTGACAAATCTCTAGTCTAGTTTGTTTTTGCGTGTCAGTAAGCATTCTTGGTACCCAACGCGCAGATACCTTTTTCATACCCAAGCGTTCATGTAAAATATTATGCACGCTCCCCGTTGAAATCTTTACATTTTCAGCAATAAAACGAACTGTGACACGACGATCCGCCAAAACTGAGTTTTCGACTTTTTTCACAATTTCTTCAGTTACTGCTGTAGTAGGGCGTCCGGAGCGGGGGTCGTCCATTGTCGATGTTCTTCCACGTCTAAATTCGGCGCACCAACGTGCGACTGTCGAATACGGAGGAGCATTAGACCCTAAAGTGTCCCGCAAATCCAAATTGACTTGGTCCGTAGAAAAATTTTTCAAATACAAGTATTTGATAACAGCGCGCAGTTCAATTTTCTCCATTTTCGCTAACGTACTCAATAGCATTGCAAAGAAATTACCGTATATTTTTTTAAACAAAAGACAGTTAGTTTTTTTTTTTCATAGCAATCAGCTAGATAGATTAGCTTTACCGGCCAGTATTTAATTTCGTAATATTAAAAGAGTTTGCATCTCATTCTCACTTTATATTGAACGCCCCTCGTACTTTAGGGCAACCTCAAGTCTCATGACAGTAACAATACCTTAGTTTATACTCATACTAATTACAATGAACTGCACAATCAAGCAGTAGTTTTGTACACTAGGACATACTGTGCTAATTTGTTTGTGCAGTTCATTGAAATTAGTATGAGTGTGAACTAAGGTATCAATATTTTTATTTTAATCTCTATGAACAGGAAATCGCAGAGAGGAGCCCCATCAAGATCAAGAACTTTGGTATCTGGCTGCGCTACGAGTCTCGGTCAGGCGTGCACAACATGTACCGCGAGTACCGCGACCTGAGCGTCGGCGGCGCCGTCACGCAGTGCTACCGCGACATGGGGGCTCGTCACAGGGCTCGCGCTCATTCCATCCAGGTGAACTAGCATTTTACAATATTTTGTGTACCTCCATGGATCATACGTAACTCTATCAAGCAATGTACAATGATTGGAACTTTTGCAACCGCCATCCTGTATGACAAAAAAACAAACCATCTAATAGGTAAATCCCACCAAAATCATAAATTAGAAAACTGTTATTTATTTATTTAGAAAATATGTTAGCTTGTGGACTTTGCTGACAAAAGGATTGAGATCTAAATGGGTGCAAAGTTTTGCAGATAATCCTGAAATTTGTTCATAAGAACAAATAACATCATAAACAAATATAAAACTCTATTTCTCTGTTTTCTCTGCTACAACAAAAAAAATATAATAACAATATTAACAATATATAGTACATTGTTGTAGAGGCTGGAAAGTAAGCAATAGATGGACGAGTTTGTTTGAGGGCCGACGCGTAGCGGAGGCCCTCGAAAGTACGAGTCCATCTATTGCACTTTTGGCCGAGACTAAACATTGTGCTTTTCACGACTAATGCGAGGAAATCATTATCATCATCATCATCATCATAATCATCCATCCATCCATCCATCCATCCCGTCCATCCCGTCCATCCTGTCCATCCCGTCTTTCCCGTCCATCCGACCATCCGTCCATCCGTCCATCCGTCCCGTCCATCCCGTCCATCCCGTCCATCCTGTCCATCCCGTCCATCTGCCCATCCGTCCATTCTGTCCATCCCGTCCATCCCGTCCATTCCGTCCATCCATCCCGTCCATCCGTCCATTCCGTCCATCCCGTCCATCCCGTCCATCCGTCCATCCTGTCCATCCCGTCCATCTGCCCTTCCGTCCATTCTGTCCATCCCGTCCAACCCGTCCATCCCGTCCATTCCGGCCATCCCGTCCATTCCGTCCATCCCGTCCATCCGTCCCGTCCATCCCGTCCATCCTGTCCATCCCGTCCAGCCCGTCCATCCCGTCCAATCCGTCCATCCCGTCCAACCCGTCCATCCCGTCCAATCCGTCCATCCCGTCCAACCCGCCTATCCCGTCCAACCCGTCCATCCCGTCCATTCCGTCCATCCGTCCATCCATCCCGTCCATCCGTCCATTCCGTCCATCCCGTCCATCCCGTCCATCCCGTCCATCCGTCCATCCGTCCATCCTGACCATCCCGTCCATCTGTCCATCCGTCCATTCTGTCCATCCCGTCCATCCCGTCCATCCCTTCCATCCCGTCCATCCGTCCATCCAGTCCGTCTGTCCGTCCGTCCGTCCGTCCGTCCGTCCGTCCATCCATTCATCCATCCATCCATCGCATGCAGCAGACGATTACTGTTGATTGGTCCAATAATGTCGTTTCAGCACGCCAGGAATGAAATTCAGAAATTATCTTTCAAAAAGTCGTATCGTATAATGAAATACATATACTGATACGTCCTGTTTTCGATTAGTGTAACTTTGTTGTCGTGTTTGTGCGCCATAAATTAGTCAGCTGTTAAATGTACATATATAGGCAGTTTTGAGTACTGGATTTAGGTTATCTATGGCCACATTTTCGAGCAGTGTCGTGAAAAATTCTTAAATTGAAGCTTAAGATTTGACTTTGCTACTTTTCACATACAAGTCGTCATATAAAAGGCTAATCAGCTTGCTTACCTTCTATATTGGATTCACTGGAACCTTTTTACAAAAAACATGATAGTGAAGTTGGCTGACTGACTTGGCCGCTTGAGGGCGCCCATTAATTACGTGTAGGCGTTTTTGAGGACTTTTTAAGACCTACTTGACTGAATGACATACTGCTAAGTTAGTAATATAAAAATGTATTGAAATATATAAGAGTTCTATTCTCATGGTCTGCCTTCCTTTATACAAACAACATCATGCAGTTGCTACTTGCTACAGTCACTGACTATCTGTCTCATTGTCACTGACAGGGGACGCATTCAGCAACAAGCTTTTTCTATTATTGGCCGTCGTGCTTATTACCACCCATTTTTACCATACATAAGTTTTGTGCATTTTGTGTGAGGCTGTTAGAAACAGTGCTTTGATTTCCAAATTTTAATGATAATCGCCGCACAGCATGTGACGCGTACGTAATCAGGGGTGTTATTCTCTACATAAAACAAACTTCTCGACTTCGGCTAGCATTGCGCTCAATCAACAAAATTTTTGACGCATTCGCTTGTGGTCAACGAACAATCAACTTCATGGCATCTGACTCCTCATTATGCTTACGAGTGAACTTGTGGCTTTCTGTTGAATACAGAGCTGAATCCACAGAAGAGGTCACAATACTTATGTATGTACAATTATTCTAGAAAATAACTATAATTGAATCTTGTCAACTAGTTGAAAAATTAATTTAATCTGTAGTTTTATAGCAATACATAGATTTTATACAGAGGTTGCAGGAACCATTTGGATGCGGGCAGGGGCAGTGCAAGACCGATTGTTGTGAAACTCTTTTGTCCACCAATGGATGTCTTTCAGCTGATAATATTTCTAAAATCGGTCACCAGGGTGCGAAGGCACATTTCTATTCTCCTTTTATTTAGAATTGTATAGTTCAGACAATCAATTATTTAATGATATTGTTAATTCATCCACAGATCATCAAAGTGGAGGTAATCAAGGCTTCAGCGTGCCGCCGGCCGCAAGTGAAGCAGTTCCACAACAGCTCGATCAAGTTCCCGCTGCCCAAGCGCGTGCATCACCACAAGAGACTCAACAAGTTCGCGTACAAGAGGCCCAGCACCTACTTCCTGTAATTTATACGCGATTATAATTAAAACCACTTGACGTGGAGCTCCGTGTTTTATTTTCAACCTCAGTTGCTAGTATCAAAATCTGTGCTTGTGGGGCAGCCATTTGACTATAAAGCAGAAGTTAAAGCATTTGCTGCCAGCTGTCAGCCTTGCTACTTCAGGTGCCACAAACGCACACGTGCGTTCTAATGACCGCCGAACAGCAGCACTAGTCATGAATACGCATATGTGCGTTCTCAGTTGTGAATACGTTGAGAGACACGACCACGAACCTGTATTTAAAGAGCATGACACCGTGTACCATTATTTTTTTTATGTTAGATAGATCACTTGCTATTAATAATAATACAATAGATAGCGCCATCTCTAGATTCTTCATTGAGCTTATAGATGTCGCTATTGTGTGCAGCACAGGTCAAAATGTCATACGAAATGCATGGGTACAGAGACCTCTCTTGCAGTAAAACGCACCAGGATTACTATTTTATAGTAATGCGACATTGTCACAGGTATTGACAGTCCTCGTAATTAATCGTCCTTGTTGTTACGTGGGTCGCACTGAAAGTTTCGGGAATACAAAAATGTACCAGTGTAGAGTTAAATGTACATTTAATGTTTTTTAAAGTATTTTCCAAGCTTATTTATACATTTTTTCATTCGCTTAGTTAGACCAATTATTGAAACAGTTCTGTTATTCCACTCCAAAGATGTAGTCCCCGAAATGGCACTTATGAAGGTGTCTACTGTTGCTTCGAGTGTCAGGAATCGTTGAACGCGTAGCTTATCTTTAATTTTAGGGTATGAATCATTAAGACTCAAGTCGCGGCAGTATGGTGGATGGTTCATTAATTCGGCGTTATAATAGTCCAAATACTCATTTGTTTGACGTGCAGTGTAGTCGCTAGCGTTGTCGTGATGAAAATGATGCATCGGTTGCAGTTTTCTATTTTGAGTATGTCAACGATTTCAGGCAGACTAATTGTAGTACATCAGTCTGCATGGGAAAATAACTTTCTCACGACCAGTTCTGTTTGCAAGATAGTTTAGATTTGACTCATTGCAATCCCAGTCCAAACATGACTGAATTTCACGATATGTGACATGAGTATAAACCTTCCTCTTGACAAACTATTAAAAAAAACCGCATCAAAATCCGTTGCGTAGTTTTAAAGATCTAAGCATACATAGGGTCAGACAGACAGCGGGAAGCGACTTTGTTTTATACTATGTAGTGATAAGAAAAGGATAAAATTGAAAGGCGCAGTTAATAAGACCACATTTTTATTAAATAAATATATTTATTGTAACATTCAATAACGCATTACAAATATTTTGAATACGTAACGTATGCCGTATGCCCCGCGTGTTAAACAGTCAGTGGCGCGAATGGGCGATACTTCCCTTCGCCGTTACGTATCTTGTCGAATAATCTTCGACGTTTTAGTGAAATATGGTGAAGTGATATGAGACGCTTTTGACGAGAATATTTAAAACAGTCGAGAAATACAAACTATACCCATTGACAGGTATCCATCGCCAACCAAACAAACAAACCACAAATCAGTCTTATTACCATTCTACGCATACTATCAATTATTCATGAACTATCCTTATACGGTAAGAATTAATATTAACATAATTCTTCCTAATCGTTGGCCTAAAACATGAGAAATATCGATCAAAACTAGTTCGTACACATTATGAATTTTAGGCATCTTCGTTTATTTATATAGACAAGAAATTAAAATTTCAAGTAATAACAATTACAAAAGCAGGCGATCACTGAGAAAATAATGAAAAGAATATTGATACCATGTTATAGTGGGATAGTGTTGGAAAATCTTTTATTAAAATGGAATTTAAACACATAATTGGGTGATTCTTCAAGGTCGTGATTTTTGTTTTATTCCTCTGTCGTATTTTTTTTTACTTAGTACAGAAAAAATCATGCTCCCATGAAAATAGATTTGTTCAGTACCATAAATTTATGTTACTGAACAAATCTATTTTCATGGAAGCATGATTTTTTCTGTACTAAGTAAAAAAAATACGACAGAGGAATAAAACAAAAATCACGACCTTGAAGAATCACCCAATTCTCAGTCTAATTTAAATTATCTTAGTTGCGGTCATGGCTTTCGTTGGATAATTTTTCTATCAGACATTTTATTTGGCAATTTATATCTAATACCTAAATAATGAATGGTTTGTTGTATATAATATAAAAGTAAGTCGGTAACTTACAAAAATAATTAAAATGCATCAAATAGTTCCTCATTGAAGTCTCCTCACTTTATGTTTAAAAGTCCGAAATTATACACGAGGTCGCAAATTACAGCTGCGTACACATAATATCTTAGAAAATATTAAAATTTAAAATTCAGCTGTCAAAATTTTCTTTGAGAAATAATAACATTATTTAAAATATAGAAGAAGTATTCTTAAGTATGAAGTATGTACATATTAATTAATTTATAATAAAATAATTTCAACGTATTTTTTTATAATATTTCATTAAATGTAACCCTGAAAGTCCGAATACGAAATTGTTTAATATTAAACTGAAATTATTCCAAACTGGAGGGATCATAACTTGCCACTCTACCCGAATCAAGCAATAATCTAAAAAAAATGATTTAAAAAAAATCAAATTTGAAATTAATAATGTTTTTTTTTTAAATATTGTTTCATAAGATAATTAATAATGAAATACAAAAGAGTTGTCCTGAAATACAAATGGGATATTGTATGAAGAAGTCGAAGTTATAATATAAATAAAAAAAAATATCTTACTATAAATATAACATTAATTATCTGACTAAAGAATTAAACCATAACAAATCAATATAATTTTTTGAGAATATTATTTACATTTACAAGATAATTAATTGTCGAGGAAGAATAACTTTTAAACTAATCTAGTGTCACTTGTATTAAAATGCATCCAAATTTTCACATCTAATCTATTTACCGTTCTAGACCAATTTAGACATGCATAATTAATTATATACAGCAATAATACAATTATTGTATATCACTCAATAAAAAAATACTCTAACGGTTAGAGTCTAACTAACCCATCATCTATGACGACTTATGTATGCATAATATAAATGCTACAGGACTGACTACTATACTATGTAGTATATTATTTTGTAGGCAATGAAAAATTTTCATTTCTTCAGTCCCACGTTTAAACGCACCGTGTAACCACCTTTGCACCAACGCAAAGTTAGGCTTAAATTTTTAATTTTAATTGTTCGCGATATGTAGTGCTTAGGAGTCCAGTATTTTGAGTGCCACTTTCGCTGCGGCGCGTTTCGCTTGGAACTTGTTGCCGCCGAAGCCATGCGCGGTGTGGAGGCGACCCAGTTTCGTGAACTTCACCGGGACCATCACTCGGGGTTGACCGCACTCCACGACTTCAGATTGCCTGTAATACAACAGCATAACATGGTCAGAACTTTATAACGTTATGAAATAAACGATGTAATAAAATAACGGTATATTTAGATGGTGTCCGGCGGAGCGTACCCAGCACGTTCTATAACATTGAATCATATATACGGTGACACACCGGAAGCGCGGCACAGGGTACATGATACAGAATTATGCGCTGGGTATGCTTCGTCGGCGTCGCGCGCACGCCTCGCGCTACGGTTAGTGGAAGGCTTAATCGGTTGGCAGTTTATTTAGAAGGTAGTTAAAGACTCACCCAAACGACGGGCAGGCGTGTATCCTCTCGTACAAGACCCTGACTGGCTGCTGGGGGATCCGAGCGGAGAACAACTCTATCTCGCGATGCATCACGCGGTACACTACGGCCCAGACTGCAGCCAGGTCGCCGCCGCTGTCGAGGTATATCGCTCCGATGAGCGATTCGAATATATCGCTTAGGACCTGGAATATATTTATTGTTTTACAACCTGATATATGAGAGGGTCAGATTATACAGGATGATGAATCTAAATGGGTTAGTATGGGAAATTCAGAAAGCATAAGAGAGCGAAATCTGTTCTTATGAACCATGGCGTCGATTTTAGATTTGCTTAATAAAAATGGCATTTGTAGCACGATCTCTCCACCTACAACACAGACGTGAAGACTCACCTTTACACCCACGTCTGTACCAACCCTTACTTTTACTCTATGACACATTCACCTTTCACCTATTCATTCAATTACATTCACCTACTCACTCACACACCGCGCGCCATCACAGTAAGAAGTCTGAGCCCGCCCAAGATGGCGATACCACCGCGCGCGATCCTTACAACGATTCTGCCCTTGTAAGTGAAATCCACATTTCTCCTTTCCGATACTGTCTTCGCGTAAATCACGGAACCCTAAACCAACCATCAGGTTAAACATTTTTTTTTTAACTGTCATACATGACCAAGAGTCGAACCTGGTCAAAATTCTGTATACAAATAACTGTTATTAAAGTTGATATCGTCAGTATAGGTATAACGAACCGGCCGGCGCAGACCAGATGCGTGTGCGTGTTACGTCACGCACACGCACCAGTTGTAATAAATGAAACGGTAAGAAAGATGGCGCACTAGATGCGTGCACATGGTGTTCCATCTTTCTTTCAGTTTAATTCATTACAACTGGTGCGTGACACGCACACGCATCTGGTCTGCGTCGGCCTAAAATATTAAACAGAAATGCCCACAATTTAAATAATTTGCAAAAGGTCATTATGTAAAAGAAATGCATAAGTGGTATAAGATTCTTACATTGATATGATGCATTACAAATCGAGTAATTTAAAATTTAAAAATGTACTTATATGAATAAACTTGCAGAATTTATAATATTATTGCTTACAGTAGTTTTGATTTTAATATTCCGGATTCATTTTAAAATATCTTATATGTTTATTAATACAGTGAAAGATGTAATTATTTTGTACTCATATTGTCAGACCCCCCCACCCCCTACCTGACGTAATTTTTGGATGGTACCCGAATACATTTGCATGTATGTATGAGCATGCGAGCGTGTGTGTATGTGCACGTTGTGTATGTAATCTCATACCTTGGGAACTTCAACGTAGTCCGCGATCTGGCAGTCCTCTTCATCGATTAAGTAAAGAACGTCCTCGATTATTTCATGGTCCCTCTGTTCCTGGTGCTCCACGAACATCATTATTGCCTTATCCAATGTCGGGTTCAGTTGGGAGCAGAGGAATCTGCAAGAAAAACATTTTTGAATGTCAACGCCAGTTTCTCAAAACATTTGTTCCCCGAGAACTTCATTAGCAAGAATTTCATAATCAATTACAAGGAAGTTAAATAAATAAAAGTTTTAATTAAAGATGGTATGGAGGTTCGACCCCGTTTACGAAAAGTCTGAAGTTTCCATTAATAATAGACGATTTCGACTTCGGTTCAGACTCTTTTTGAATCGAAGTTTGGAATCGGAAGTCTAAGTACCGCGGCAGTAATCGTGATTAGCAAAAGCGCACGAACAATTTTACACTTGTCGCGCGGGGAACATCCCTTCCCACTGAAATTAAAGAGGCTAAAACATGTATGTTTTTTTATTTATTTTTTTGATCTGCTCTTAACAAAATAATAGATTCTATCTCTCTTCTGTCTCAGAATCCGATCCTGATTCTGACTCCGACAAATCGCGACAGTGCAACTGACTGGATCGAAATATCGAGAGCTCATTAAAGTCCAGCAGTAGCATCAGTAGTTAGTTCTAGATTATTTCCAATATTACTTCGTCTGAGATTGAGCAAGTTTGTGTCAAAACAATGAAAAAAAGTTACGAGCTCATTTGAATTATGTCCGCCCAACGTCGCTCAAGGAGCATACATAATGACATCTTAATAGTTAAACTGTTGTTTAGTTTTTTTCAGTCTCGTATGGCAGTTCCACACTGGCTCACATTAACAATTGGCTAAGTAAAATTTTTTGAAGATGTGCTAATTATATTTTTTTTTCGACAGTCGTCGTCTTAAATATCAAGGAACTGCAGCTGTTTTATTTTTACCTCCTATTGTTTATTGGAAATATTTTTTTAAATGTTCGAGATGACATTTGCGGGATTTTATGGCTGACAAGCCGTTCGAGCTCAGTCCTTAGTAGAAACAGAAAAAAAACGAAGTTCTTTGTCACTTCTGTCAATATCAAATAAAATCTAACCGTTTGGGTTTCGTTTGCTATGCATTTTAGTAATTGATTTCCGAATCTACCTTGCACAAGGATATCGCGACGGCTCAGGCTCAAAACTTACTTTCCCGAAATGTGTGCTTTTTAAAGTGCACTTATCACAAAATGTATACTTCCGAAACAGTTTCTGTATTTCTTTTTGTACTTTACCTTAGATTCATCATTATCATCATTTCAGCCGAAAGACGTCCACTCCTGAACATAGGCCTCCCCCAAGGCTCGCCAAACAGATCGATCCCGTGCCATCCGCATCCAACGCGATCCCACCGGAAGACGCATTGTAGGTAGGCCCTCCAACAAGATGGAGCGACGACCTGATTACCTTAGATGCACTTTCTCAATTAGGGCATTTTCTCGAAATGCACACTTTACCACTTGTTTGCCCTATAAATGCATTTTCGCTGATTTTCGCAAAGAGTACACTTTCCGAAACGCACACTTTCCCCAAATTTATGCGGCGGCCGTTTATGTAATGCACAAATACTGGGAAAATGTATCATCAAAGAAAATTGTAAATAGGGATGTTGACACCACCAATCAACTGACGTACTTTTTATGAGCTGTCAAAACACATTTCTCCCATAGAGTTTGAATGGTAATAGCAACATATGACGTCACTTGTTCGCATACTCAATTAACTAACTATTTATTTGTTTTAAAGCAACAACAAATCTAATTTTGCAGTTAATCGAAAATTAATCTGGGTTTTAGGGCTAAAATAAAGCGTTTTTTTACTGGAGTCGTGTCTTCGAATTATTTTTTAATGGTGTCAACATCCCAATTGACAAAGCGCATTTTTTGGGAACGTGTACCCATTGGGAAGTGCACTTTTTGAAACAGTGCCCCTTCCGAAAACACAAATTCGTTCTTCGTTCGTTCGTTCGTTCGTTCGAAAACAAAAGTGCACATTTCGGGAAAGTTTTCAAGCCTAAGCCATCACGATCGTTTTTTTTGCTAAAATAATTGACTGCACAAAATTGGATAATTCTTTTTTTGTTGCGTTTGTTACTCTCAGGAGAATGTTCGTATGAAAGAAATTTTAGAAAAAATTTAACGGGGGCGAAGTCGCGGGCATCAGCTAGTTGAATATAAAAGCTTGTAAACTTACTTATGTAGACCCAGCTTCACTACATAGGAAGCGAAAGTAACATTGTTGACCAACGCCGACCTTAGATCGGTCAGCTCGCCCGGTTTCAGATTGTCACTGTTCTCGAATATGTGTGACGTTATCAGGAAATCCAAGATGGCGTCGCCGAGGAACTCTAGGCGTTCGTACGATCGGGTCACACGGTTGCGTATGTACGATGGGTGAGACAACGCCTGGAAATATATTAAAATGTATGGTTATATTGATTTAAACAATAGATGCAAATAAATGCTCAAAAGAATACGAATACACAATGGGTTTCGTTTTTGAAGCAGCTTCAAAGATTCGAAGTTATTATCATCGAAGTTGTAAAAAACTCACGATTCTTTTAAATTCGGGTAAAAACCACGGAATAGAAAAAAAAATCAGAAAGGAGATGGGAATAGTTCATTTTAGTACAATGTTTTTTTTTTTTTTAAATATATATTAGGGGGCAATCTTACACAAATCGACCTAGTCCCAAACTAAGCAAAGCTTGTACTATGGGTACTAGACGACGATAAACATACTTATATAGATAAATAAATACTTAAATGCATAGAAAACATCCATAACTCAGGAACAAATATTCGTGCTCATCACACAAATAAATGCCCTTACCGGGATTTGAACCCAGGACCTCTTGCTTCGTAGGCAGGGTCACTACCAACTAGGCTAAAGCGGTCGTTAAATGTCAGGAACTAATTCGTTTTGTGAGTAGAAAGGTGTGGAAAGAGGCTAGGCCGGAATTCTCACGCGGGCCCAGTGCGGATTGGAACATCTCACACACCATTGAATCTTACGATGTTTTCCTTCACAGTAAAGCCCATGGTAAAGTCCAAATGTAATTACACACGTAAATTACTAAAAGTGCGATCCCGGGCTCAAACCCGAAGGCTGTCGGTCAAACCAGTAGGCTGCCACGGTTTCTTTTAGGGCCGGCGCCCACTGACGGCATGGCACGGCGTGGCATTTTATTACTATCAAGTTATTTTGAATCTTATTTCAATGAGTTTAGAATTCATGTTACTTTATTGGTTGTGTGTGGCATCGGCCCTCAGGACGTCGCGGCATCGTGGTATCGAAATAAAGTAACATGAATTCTAAACTCATTGAAATAAGATTCAAAATAACTTGATAGTAATAAAATGCCACGCCGTGCCATGCCGTCAGTGGGCGCCGGCCTTTACTCTCCACTCCACACCACGTCACTGCAAGATTTGTTATTTACCTCTAACAAAAAGGAGGCGTCCTTAAACTTGTAGTTTATTATCTTCTCTATGTCAGATTGGCTACTATTCAGGAGGAAGTCCAGATCTTTCGCAGTGCACTTCCCCTCAGTTAGCACTGTCGGCACTCGCTTCTTCAAGAACGACGCGAAGTTGTCCTGGAAAGACCATTGCTTAGTTAGCTTAGTCGTATAATGAAAGAGGGTAAAGAAAATAAATAAATAAATATCACGGGACAATTCACACCAATTTACCTAGTCCCAAACTAAGCAAAGCTTGTACTATGGGTACTAGACAACGGATAAACATACCTATATAGATAGATAAATACATACTTAAATACATATTATACATCCAAGACTCGAGCACAAACTGTAGTGTTGTATTCCCAACCCTACAAACAAATTGGATCGCTTTGACAGTTCCTTTAATAAATTTCTAACTTTAGGGTAGATTCAGCCACACCCGTCACAGATTGTTAAAAAATTGAGGTAGGTATTATTTTTAACTGGTTTATCAGAGGCTTAAGAGGCTGAATAGGCTTGATTCCATGGCCAAGAATCTAGTTAAAGTAATTAAAAAAACATTTTTTACTTCCCTTTCGTCATCCCATCCATCAAGATGGCTTGAAATTTAAAATTAATGTAATCTGAGAAAATCTCATTGTGCTCTTTGTTAAAATGGCATAAAAAGCCGTATTTCAATTCACCAAATGGTGATTTACAATAAAATGTATTGATTTCGGAAAAAACGGTGAGTTTTTACCATTACTTGTTTTTTTCAACCTTTTGGTATTTCGATTTTTATTTGAGATTTAACTTGTGGCTTTCTTGTTCTAGCCGCGAGGCGTTTTTTTTCCCCTTATATAATACATAATTATTTGTATTCCTTCTTTGGGAATGACTATCGACCGTTTCGCATCGCATTTCGGCATGCTGGAACCAATGTAAAGGCACGCGGTGCCGGCCGCCATGTGGATCTCGCCATACATTTCGTTTGTGTTTTTAACTATTTTTCGTCCATAAACGGTCAGTGAAAAACTTTATTTTACCGCAAGATGCACCAACTTTTTTTGAATATGGAAGTGTAAATTCAACACGCCCTTCTGGCATATTGGTTCAATTCTTTTTTTGAAAATAGAAGGCGAATGTTGACGGCGAATTATTACATTTGTAGTTAAATTTTAAGAGTAAAATTTGTACAACTAGCTCATAGTAATTAGTTAAGTTATTTTTGGCATAAGAGTCCGATAACCAAGCTTACGACGCAATCAGACGAAACTGGGAACCTCTATCAGGTGAGACTTAGTTTTTATTGCCACGTCTGAGTCCCCGGCATGGATTAAAAAAGTCCAAATTTTGTTCTACTGTCTGAGTTTTGGCTGTTTTGTATTCTTTAAAAATAGCCTGGCGTCCGAAATTTTATTTGTGATTACTAATTTAACTTACCAATTTATTTGTGTACATTCACACCACAACCCAAACAAATAAAAAATATTACAAAACATTCGTATTTTTCACATAAATATCTGCCCCGACCGGGAATCGAACCCGGGACCTCAAGCTTTGTAGTCAGGTTCTCTAACAACTAGGCTATCCGGCCGTCTAAAATCAACTTTTTTATTGCTCAATCATCACATGCTCTTGGGTGAATGAACTTTTTCGTGTTGTTTACTCAGTCCCCAAGTTCTCCGAGTGACATCTTCATACTGTTTTGTAGAAAAACAAAATTTGTGTAACGTGTGCCAAGAAAAGTTTATTCACCCAAGAGCATGTGATAATTAAGCAGTATACGGGTTGTTGTAAAAAAAATACATAATTAAAGGCTTAATGAAAACAAAATCACGATCGCTTCCACTGTATAACGAAAGTTAGTCATACAAACTGTATGGGTATCTATCGTTCCACATAGGAATCAATTAAGTTTTTTTTTATTAAGTTTTGTTTTAATTAAATTCCTGAATTGCGTACATTTTTTTTAAAACGACTCGCTTCGTTTTTTGGTTCTGTGAGAACTACTGAATCAATAAATAAGAGTATATTCTAAGATACAACGTTGTGTTGGCATTTTGTGAGTAGAGAAAGGAGGTTCTATATCGTTTGCCCAAATTTCATATGCCACAATGTATCGTATCCATAATTTTAATTTGTTATAAAGTAATGTACTTCTGAAACAGTATTATTTTTAAACTAACCTAACCTGCTGCATTCTATAAGACGATATTTCAAAAAATCCTGAAAAAGCACGGTTCTACATATTTTATAGCAAACGCCTGGTATGGCAAGTGAAATTATGACAAATTAAATAATGAGAAATTAAGTGATTTGGACAGTCTACTTGATGCCTATTGTATATCATTTGCGTCATATTACGAGTAAACAACGTTTTATGTTAGTAGGTATTTTTATAGTTACATGAATTGAACGGCTGTTTAAATAAAAAAACTAAAAAACACGCTTTAAAAAATAAAAAATAAATTTTAATAAATTTCAATTCACTATTCTTATAGTACAGTAAAAGATCTTTATAAGCAATTATTATATTGTTATATCCAGATCAAAACTTGTAAACAATTCTAAATATTGATAAAATAAATAATAATAGTTTAAAATATTTTATTGTAAAAAAAGCGTGGGGTGCATGGTGTCAATTGTCAAGGATTATCATTTTGATAACATTTTAAAAAGCACCCCACGCTTTTTTTACAATAAAATATTTTAAACTATTATTATTTATTTTATCAATATTTAGAATTGTTTACAAGTTTTGATCTGGATATAACAATATAATAATTGCTTATAAAGATTTTTTACTGTACTATAAGAATAGTGAATTGAAATTTATTAAAATTTATTTTTTATTTTTTAAAGCGTGTTTTTTAGTTTTTTTAAACTATTATTTATTTTCTATTTTTGAGTTGCATTTTTTCACAGTGTGAGTTTCCATGTGCTAAAAAGAGAAAACGGTTTTTGCTCGTCTTAAATGGAATCAGTCCATCTTATACTTGGTCTTTGGTGCGCGCGCACTGCTCTACACTACTAAACGTAAACCTCTTTCTTTCTAACTCTACCCCCCTCACCTACAACCCCCCAACCCCCTAAACCCAACCCCCCAACATCCCCAACCCCATTTCCCCAACCCCCCCCCCCTCCAACCCCAAACCCCAATCCCCTAATCCCCCTTCTCATTTTACAGACCCCCAACCCCCAACCCCGACCCCCACCACCCAAGCCCTCCCCGCCACCTGCCCCCCCCCTTCCAGCTCCATCATCAAACCCTTGTTACCATCTAGGCCTCTTACCCCCTCCCCATTTCCCACAACCCCCCAAAATCACTTACCCCCGAACCCCCCAACACCCCCCCCATCCCCTAACCCCAACCGCCACACCCTTACCCCCAACCCTCTAAACCCCCGACCCCCTAACCCCACATACCCCATTCCCCCACCACCCCGCCACCTACCCCCCTTCCAGCTCCATCATCAGACCCTTGTTACCATCTAGGACCAAAGTACTCGTCGAAACGAATCAAACGAGCCCAAACTCGATGGGGTTGTTTCGTTTTATTGTGGAGTGCCTTTGGCCATCATCCAGCTCCATCATCAGACCCTGGTTACCATATGGGATCAAAGTGCTCGTCAAGACGAATCAAACGAGCCCAAACTCGATGGGGTTGTGTCGTTTTATTGTGGAGTGCCTTTGGCCATCTTCCAGCTCCATCATCAGACCCTGGTTACCATATGGGATCAAAGTGCTCGTCAAGACGAATCAAACGAGCCCAAACTCGATGGGGTTGTGTCGTTTTATTGTGGAGTGCCTTTGGCCATCTTCCAGCTCCATCATCAGACCCTGGTTACCATATGGGATCAAAGTGCTCGTCAAGACGAATTAAACGAGCCCAAACTCGATTGGGTTGTGTCGTTTTATTGTGGAGTGCCTTTGGCCATCTTCCAGCTCCATCATCAGACCCTGGCTACCATCTGGGATCAAAGTGCTCGTCAAGACGAATCAAACGAGCCCAAACTCGACGGAATTGTGTTGTTTTATTACATAGTTCCTATGGCCACCATCCAGCTCCATCATCAGATCAGCTCCATGTTACAATAATATTGCATTGTCATCCAATTTACACATATGTGCAAAATTTCAGCTCAATCGGAAACCGGGAAGTGGGTCAAAATCGCGCCCTAAGGAGTCAGTTACAAACATACATACAAACATACAGGTGAAGCTAATATAAAGCGTGTAAAAATGATTTTGTATTTGTATTACTTAATTAATTTTAGCAAATCAAATGTAATTTCCAGTCTTTTCCAACGCCAATGACATGTTCAGCTTCTCAAATTGAGATAGATCAATAGAAAATTAACAACAAAAAACAACAGTTTCAGAAAAAAATCGTGTCGGTCTTTTGACCCATTCGATGTTTTAATACATTCGGTCTTTCGTACTTCGGTATTGTAATACATACCCCTAAACGTATCTGATAGTGAAATATGGCAAAATAAGCAAGAATGTGTACGGATTTAAGTTGGCAGACAGACAAATGAACAAACAGTGAATTTTTCAGGGGTAGAAAAATAATATTTTTTTAAATAAATATCATAGTTTTTTTTTTTTAATTTTTGAATTTTATCATCTATCAAAGATTTTGCTAATAGTTTAAAGCAATTAGGTATCGTCGACAGTCAGAGTTGCTGTTACTTCTATACTTAGCACTTTTCACCTTTCGAATAGTCCATAGGAAATTAAGAAACTGTCAGGGAATCAAAAAGGCTGGAAAACTAGTTGTTTTTACTGAAAAATTATGAAATAATTGAATTAATTGCTATTGAAGTAACCTGTAAGCGGATAACAATTAAGGACATTTGATCAAAGCATTGTTTCTTATAGAACAAAAAAAATTGATTTAAACCAAATCGTGCCACCCCTGGAATTTTTCAATTTTTTTCTAGCACAATTTCGATTAGTAAAAAAATAATATAAACCTTTGCCGGGATCACTTGTAGCCACTCCAGAATTTTAACACCTCCCAAAATACCGCCGTGTAGCAAGTATGTGCCGATAAGTGCTTCGACACAATCCGCTACGCTCTGCAACAAAAAAAAAACAAAAGCGTTTTTCTCAATCGTGTCTATACAATTATCCCAGCATTATTTACTGCGAAAGTCGAGGTGTTTAAAAATCCGATTGCTTGCATAAACCTCCCTTAGCGTTAAAAGTCCGAGATTGATTCAATAGGAGCACCCTTTGTCACGCTAAGAAAAAAAATCCCCTTTGAGCACACCTTGACAAAGGAAAGGACAATGGATTGGCCCGAAACGTGGTTAGGGATATCTAGACTGCAAATACATGAATAAAAAACGAACAGAGCTCGAAATTCTTACCTATTATCATAGGGTTGTCACTCGGTAAAAAAAATAATTAAAAATCAAAATTATTTTATTCAAACAAGTACTTAAGTATCTAATATCTGTATATCTACAAACACTACAACATGTAGGCATCTTTAAAACAATCGAACACCCGAACTATGTAGCTAAACGCTAAACGGTCGCGTCGTCGCTGGCGGCACACCTGGGCCAGACGGGCAGCTGGGAAGTAGAATTCCCGGCTTGCGTCTGTGTTCCCTGAACGCTACAACCTGCCCGTCTTAAAAACTTCTCCTTTCTCCATCGCTCCATTATTTTTCTAAACCATGTTTTGTTTATTAACACTAACCTTGTCAGGAACAACCTGAGCTCGCACGTAGCATTGCAGGTCGATCAGAGCGCCACCTGGCGGCTCCTTTTCGGCGACATTTTCTTCGTTGAATCGCTGGACTACCTTCGCCATACTTTCTTCGGACAACTCGCCGCTCAGAGCTTCATCCAGAGGGAACTGCATACCAATCAGGAAGGTTGGCCGGAGCTGAAACAAAAGATGTACAGAGGTCATGTACTTATTCATTTTGATGCCTCCCACTGCTGGGCACAGGCCTCCTCTGAGAATGACAGGGCTCGGGCTGTAGTTCACATGTGGGCCCAGTTCTAATTCTAAACTTAACAGGTGTCGGCGGGATTGCTTGAAACGTTTTCCTTTACCATAAAGCTTGTGGTAAATTTCATTACTGTCATGGCCAGGGAGCGAGACTGTGGTGTGCGGGCGACGTCGTTATGACTACTTATGATTATGACGCAAAGTCGTACTTAGGCTGTTTTTTAAAACAAAATTAAAACACTCCAATGATTCTTAATACTTTGATGGTAATGTAAATTTAAAAATACGATACGTTTAAAATATTTTATTGCGTATCAAATTCTAACAAAAAATGTTTTTCCTCCAGTAAATGAATCAACACGACAAATGTTACGTTGGGTGACGAAGTATACAGAACGCTTAAAATTTAAACATAATATAGCATTTTCTTTCTTATTTAAAATTACTTCGGTTTTCACAATAACAAATAAACAACATTAATTTCAACGATAGTCTACCTCTACTAGTTATTGTCCCTTTAGTTCTATTAGTTTTTGTTAGCTTATAAAAACTAATAGAGGCCATGTAATTCGATACTCATGGACTAAACGTACCTACACCTACCTACACGTCGCTCATGTAGGAGAATACTGACACAATTACAAATTATTTTCATTTCAAAACTAAACTTGTTTTTATTTTTACATAAAGTTTAGTTTTGAAATGACAATAATTTGTAATTGTGTCAGTGTTCCTCTACATGAGCGACGTGTTTAAATTAAATTTACCCATTGCGACGATAGTTTATCACGCTTACACAGCATTCGATGCATCTGTACACCATATAACTGATAAGTCTGAAGTCCTTCAAGCATTAAACCTCCTTTTTTGAAGTCTTTTAAAACATATTTCACATAAGTATGTAGCAAGTAACCGGTAGAAAACATATGATTCGTCCGTTTGTATTGTAACTTGTATAACCAGATAAAATGTGTTGGCAATATAATAACTTAAAACACTCTTTAACTTGATTGGAACCAAATTTTATAGTAACCAGTTCCAGACTCAAGTGACAGTGGGCAGGGCACATCGCTCGTAGAAAGTAGAACTGATGGCCGATGGGGCCTAAAGGTTCTCGAGTGGCGTCCATAAGATGGAGCGACGACCTGGTTAAGGTAAAAAATGTGCACGACCCATTTATTTTTTAGGTTGAATCTGATTGTTCATAAAAATAACCGCGAAGTACAAGCTCGTCGGTCCAGATACAGTAAGCTTCCTGCTGGCTCGCCCCATTAAGGTTTATTGAACTGGAAGCCAATCAATCGAAACTTCCCCCGTCCCGACTCCCGTATACCAATCCTCTTAACAGCAACTAATGAGTTTTCATTAGAATAAAATAATTATAACTAAGTAATAATGACCGGGACTTAATCTAATCACGAGCTAACTGCTGAAATTACCTCGACGTTTTGACCGCATCGCAGCGGCCATCGTCACGAGTCGACTGCGCAATGCGGTCGAAACGTCGACGTAATTTTAACAACTTATAGTTCTTGATTAAGTCCCCGGTAAATATTCGTTATGATTATTACTAGCAGAGATCAGACAAATGAGCGTCATTGCTCGCAATAATGTGGACATGACTCCAAAGTTAATTAAATAATTAATCATTTAATTAATTTCTTACTTGAGTCCTAACGTAATGAACATGACTTATTAATTAAATAAATAAATATTTTTGAGTAGTCAATAAATAACACAAAGAATTCTTATAATGTTGATTTATTAAAGAATTTTTTCAGTAAAAATATAGCCATTATTTAATTTATTATTGGTTCCCATATAGGTAATTTGGTGAATATCAATGTCAAAACTTTTTTTAGGAAAAATTTAATCCACGGATATTAAATTTTATATTTATAGATCGTATATATTACTACAAAACTTCTTTATTATAAAGGAAAACGACAACAACTGCTATTGCCACAGTACGCATGTGTAAATTATTATTGCCGGGAATTCAAAACTAATTTTAAGAATTAATTAATTAATTAATTTAGGAGGCATGTCCACATTATTGCGAGCAATGACGCTAATTTGTCCGATCTCTGATTATTAGTGAGAATAGCGAAAGTTTAAAACTATAAAAATAAAAACTTTTTCTAATTATACTTTTTGTAATTGTACTTTTTGTTGACTGCACTTGCAATCGAAATTACATGTCCGTACTAAATTTCACGTCAATGCGATCAATAGAAGTGGGTGAAATTCGTTTAGCAATAGTTGCCTTTAACATATAATTGCTCTTTATTTATGTCCGTTTTGTGACATTTTTAACTGACGAGAAAACGTAGGAGATTCTCATGTCGACGCGTATATATATTTATTTATTTATTTTTCCAACAATTTATATAAAATTACTATCTGGAAAATTCTGAATAAAAAAAGGGCAAGGGAAGAAACCATTTTAAATAGATATGCTCAAATGTGTATGTCTTGTGTTGTTGTAAATAAATGTATTTTCTTTCTTTCTTTCTTTTCTTTCAAAAATTTATGTAAAGAGAGACTTTGCACCCTTATAGTTACTTATTATTACAAAGTATTGGTTTTTACCCACGGTTATTATCAATTATAAATTTCAAAGTTCAAAAACCTACCTCCAGGCTTTTTTTATCAGTTTTAACTTTAATCTTACCAATATGATGTCCTCTAATATAACATATATTTCGTACTAAATACAAACTGAAATATAGATGCACAGAAAAAACCCCAGAAAAAAGACCAATGCTGGGAATCGAACCCAGGTCCTCAGCATTCCGTGCCGCGTGCCATACCCCTACACCACCACTGGTCTAGAGATTAGAGACGGGATGACCGTAAAAGTAATAAAAAAATGAAGTTGAAAAAATAAGTACAAAAAAAGATACTTCATAGCTAACTTGTTCTCTAATATAACATTAAACGCGTGTAAATGATATCTACGATACGATTCACTCTTGCCTACTTAAGGCAAAGGTATTGTATTGTATTGTATTTTATTCTGTTATAGAGGTAATGTTTACCTAAAATGGTTGGTGCAAGGCGTAAGCCCGATGGCTACAGCAGCGTAAAGAACTAACGAAAGACCTTACAACAAACACTTCTTTCTGCATTAGACATATTTTGTTCAGAAAGTAGACCGTGATTGCGGTTACTTATAATTTATAATTTACAATAAACTCCCAATATGGGTGGAATTGGACATTTAACACAGGTAAGTAGTTAATATACCATGCAAAATTTAATTGCGGGCCAATTAATCTATATATCTTCTAATTTAATCTGTCTATTAATCTAATCTAATCTATCTATCTATCTCTGAATAAGATCTATCTATATTAATTAATTAATACCTTTAAACGAGCAATTCCTTTGAGGATTCAGTTAAAAGCAATTCTTATATAAATACTAGCTGTTGCCCGCGACTCCGTCCGCGAAGAATGGGGGGGGGGGGGATAAAAAAATAGCCTACGACCTATTCTCAGACCTACTGAGTGTAGAGAAAAAAGTTTCATAAAAATCGGCCAAGCCGTTTCGGAGGAGTTCGGTAACAAACACCATGACACGAGATTTTTATATATTAGATTTAAATAATCAGAATCTCGGAAACAGCTCAAACGATTTCCATGACATTTAGTACGACGGGGGTTTCGGGGGGGGGGCGATAAATCGATCTAGCTTGGTGTTATCTCTGAAAAAACGTTGGTTTTCGAGTTGTAGCAGCTCGGTCGCCCAGGTACTCATATTTATGCGTAATTTTCGTATCACAGCCGGCCTTAAACTATGAAATTTGATTTTCGAACTTAGTTTTGTACGTACCGTTCCGTTTACGTTATTAGTACAAAACTGAAGAGTGAAAGGGATGACACGATACGAACTTTGAATTTCGTAGTAGCCCCTCTGAACATTTTTCAGCCAGTCATTTTGTATGGTTAAGTACGGCTTAATTATGTTCCAACTTTTTGAATTCCACCTATATTACGACTCGTGTCTCGTATACCAGTGTTATTACGAAGGATATCGGGTAGTCCCGTGACATTCTGCAGAAAATATGTCTAATGTTCATTAAAAACAAACAATTAATTAAAAACTGAAACTTCTTTAATTCAGGTGTAAAGATTTTTGCATGCAATTTATGGAAGAAAAGCCGCATCAGGTTATTAAGGGCCGGCGCTCACTGACGGCATGGCACGGCATGGCATGGCAAAGGATTTTATTACTATCAAGTTATTTTGAATCTTATTTCAATGAGTTTAGAATTCATGTTACTTTATTTCGATACCACGATGCCGCGACGTGCCGAGGGATCACGCAACGCATAACCAATAAAGTAACATGAATTCTAAACTCATTGAAATAAGATTCAAAATAACTTGATAGTAATAAAATCCTTTGCCATGCCATGCCGTGCCATGCCGTCAGTGAGCGCCGGCCCTTAGGAATGCCTCTTTAATGGTAGCTATTAATTCCGTGCGGCGATAGACTTCCTCGTCTACCCTCTCAGAAAAAAAAAAGTTTCATCAAAACAACGCAAAATGGTAAGAACAACTGAAAAACTGAAGAAAGGCTTTGCCTCGCGGTGTATTTTTTTTACTCTGGACAGAGGCAGCTTCCACCTTTTTCAGCACCAAAATAAACAGTGTCTCTTCGTCAATACCGTGATACTTTTTAACATGTAAAGTGACCAAAATAACATCCGTTTCAATTGCAATATTCGTCTTTTGAGGACACGTTTCCAAAGACTCAATAATTAGTTTAATTTTCATATTTTTTCATTGTGGGTAACCGGACAATAGATTTTGAATGCACTGCGAAACCAACTTCAAAGACGTAGTATAAAGAATGAAGTGTTAAAAAAATTATGAAGAACAATAAGAACAATCCAAAATACACATTTAAACGTGTTCTTTTAATAATACTGAATCACATATGAAAATTTGTGCACTGATTAATATTTCTTCCGTTAAATATTTAAGTACGACAAACTTGACTCGACTTTTTAATGGCATTAAATACGTACCCTGTTAACATAATAATATCAAATCAATCGATGAAAAACGGCAATAAAATAACAACATATATAACAACATGTATGTATGTTGGATGAACTAACCAAGACATTTTTGCTAAGTAATGTAACTCCACATACTCTTATTTCACAGCAAAAGATTTACTAGATTCTTATTACCTACAAAGAAAAAATAACAAGCTTCGTGGGATCAGTTCTTAAACAGTTTTATACTAGCTTATGCCCGCGGTATCGCCCTCGTGGCAAAATTTCCTATCTCACGGGTATTTCGGAAAACCTGTTCTTAATTTAGTAGGTACTCTGCTTGCCTACACGATAAAATAAAAGGTAGAGTATATGTCAATCATGGATAGACCATCTTTTTAAAAATGTGAAAGTTTCTATAGATAGATGGATGGATGGATGAGTAGTGGATGTTTGTTACTTTTTCACACTAAAATGGTTTAATGTATTCCGATCAAATTCAGCACTGAAATAGTTTATTAAGTGAATTGACATATAGGTTACTTCTTATCCCGGAAAATTACATAGTTCCCGCGGTATACCGATAAATGAATGGAGGCGAGGTCAACAGCTAGTATAGTATATTCTAATATATAAAAATCTCGTGTCACGGTGTTTGTTATCGCACTCCTCCGAAGCGGCTTGAACGATCTTTATGAAACCTTTTTGTCAACATTTCGTAGGTCTGAGAATAGGTCCTCGGTTATTTTTCATACCCCTATTCTTCGCGGACAGAGTCGCGGGCAACAGCTAGTATTATTTATTATAACATAGAAATTATTAGTATAACTATAAAATAATTAACATATTTACATTTCACCACAGACAAACTACGACGAAATCGAAACAAGAGAGAATTATAATAGGCGAAGGACACATGGAAGTAAGGCTAGCACATACAGAAGTCAGTAGTTTTTAAAGCAAGAACGTATAACAGTACAGTTAACTTAGAACAGATATAGTAATAAAATTGATCAACAACTTGACCTTCATATCGAGTCGTAAGCCGATTTAAAAAACTAGTAAGTAGGTAGATTACGAGTTAAGGTCGAGGCCAAATAAAGTGTTACGACGAACCCGCGGAGTCTGATTTTGGCGAGTGCCGGGTTCGCGCGCGCACGTGTGGTGAACTCGAGGAAGGACGCTAATCTTCTCGCCAAGTGTACATATCTCGTACAGATAAATTGATAGTTAGTGAATTTTGTTTTATGTATATAATTGGTGGACAAGGTTAGTTGTGTTTTTAGTGATTATAAATAGCAGTCGATATAAATTTGTTTAATATACGAAAATTACGTATTTATGGGAAAATATATGCTTCGTTTTTTTAACATTAGAAAAAGGTAAATAATCTTGTCGCGTCATTTTATTGAAAAACGTTTTTTAAAAAAATAGTGACTATTAAGTACTTATGAAAGTTCAAGGTCCCTTACTTATCGCTTACCTTCTTTCTAATGCTAAAAAAAGGGCAGTATAGCACCAGTTTTATTATTATAATTCAGGGGTAGCAGAGTATTGGGCTAGTTTCTCATCTCAAACGCTTAGGTACTTTAGTAATTATACTAATTAGAATTTCGGGCTCTTGAATGTAGACCGCGAGTCAAGTACATAGGACGCCCTCCGGTTAGATGGAGAGACGATTTGCGAAAGGTAGCTGACAAAAGCTGGATGCGAAAGCCCAAAGACATGATAAAATGGCGCGTTTTAAGGCAGGCCTACGCCCAGCAGTCCACTGTTAAAAGACGACGATGACGAATAAGTTTTTTTTTACATATTGTGTTTTACTTATACCTATGTAAGACGAAGGTTTTGGTAGATTTTGAAGATGCAAAAAGTTAACCAATGACATTTCGCACATGAAGGTAAACTGTAATTTCATAAACTTAGTTCGCGTATTCTTTAGCTGTTTCTATTTGCTGCTTACATAATAGAATACAGGTGGAAAAACACATCTGGCTATACAAGGTGTCTGTAAAATAATGCGGATTAATTCAGCACATGGTTTGTTAGTTTGACTGAACGAACACTCCAGGTAAAGGTATTTCTTAGTAATTTTTGTTTCGAAATCAAGTTACGCCTTTGACGCGGCACCCTTTCAACGTCGCCCAATAAATAAATAAATATGACGGGGCACTTGACACCAATTGTCTAGTCCCAAAGTAAGCAAAGCTTGTGTTATGGGTACCTACTAGGTAACGGACAAACATACTTCAATACATCCAAGACTCGAGAACAAACGTTCGAATTGTTCATACATGTCTGCTCCGACCGCGGATCGAACCTGGGACCTAAAGCTTCGTAGTCAGATTCCTTAACCACTATCCAGTCGTCTAAATGTATGTAATGTGTAACATATGGATTGGAAACATTTGTCAACAGTTAAAAAATTCTGAAAAAAAGTTTACAACCCCCATAAATGTTTTTCAGATTTTTTTAAGTGTTTACAAATGTAGCCGGTCACCTCCTGAAATTATTTCTTTTAAGACAACCTGTACAAGGAGTCAAACCATAACTATACAATTTTTCATGGCCAGGCTTCAGCGTAACGGTAATTTACCCAACAAAGATATTTATTTTAAAAACATTTTGCATTTCCAGATGCTTAAATATAAATCATGGGTGGTGGGCCTTATAGCAATAGTTTATGCAGCACTAATAACCTACAATCTCCACAAAGTACCTGATATGCCAGAATTCGACTACCAGGAATGGTGGGGAAAAGGATCAAAGGATGCAGAACCAGATACTACCATAAGGACATTTCATATTAATTTCAATGATACGGTAGGTGAATAATGTTATACTGCCTTCGTATTTATATAAGTAATTAGCACCTATCTATCACCGGTAACCGTGTTGGTACTAGACGTAAACAAACATTTGATCATCTGATGGAAGTTTACTGAATATGAATCTAACTCAAGTGTATGTATGTAGGTAGGTAATGCTTCCAACTGATTAAAGATGACAAATACAAATATGTCGCAGAATCTACCACCGGTTCAGAAAAACAGTTTTGAGAAAAACCTGGTCAAAAATTCAACAAGGTATTTTTTTTTTAAATAGATTTATATATTTCTTAAAGACACGTTCTAAACAAAAACGGAACTTTGTAGGTTTTTTTTTGAGCAGGTATTTAAATGAGTGTGACGTCAATGGTATAACGAAGTTTAATTATTTTAACACTCCAAATTGTGGAACACCTTGCAAGTTCTAAAAAATTGTAGCAGTCAAATAATTTCGGCAATGAAAGTACCTACGCTACATGAAATTAAAAAATACCGTGTAGTGTAGTTCCCTATCTCGTGAGACTTTCTAAAAATCCATTCTTAGTAAATGCACCACCGCAATACTTAACGTAAATGTCTATCACATTTCAATTTTATATATGTATAGTTCCAGTATTTTAGGTGATGCATCGGTCTGTCAGTCACAATACCGTTTTAAAGGTAAAGATAGAATAGAAGATATCAAATTATTTATCTGTAACTTTTATCGGAGATTATATTGATTAGAGAGAGTGATAGCTGTTACGAACAACATACTTTCTTTACAATAATGCTGTTTTGGATGTGATTGGAGTAAACTATGAAATCCAGTGTATAGCAGGATTCGTTTTGCGCTATTTTTGAATCAAAACTAAACAAAATAGAAACTAGAAATTAACATTACGAGTAATATAAGCTGTAGTCAATGACATGTAATTTCTAGTGTTTTATAAAGGTGCAATAGTGATTGTCTTAATGGAACTAATAAAACAGTAGACTGTCAATGAAACTAAATCTATTAATTTTCAGACCATCGCAGATCTTAAGCAAAAGATCAGGAATAGGCGCCCCCTAACGCCTCCGTTAGAAGGTATCCAATCAGAGTACGGTATAAATACTTTTTATCTAGAAAACGTATTGGATTACTGGTCTGAACAATACGACTTCAAGGAGCGGGCGGCACTCTTGAACATGTTCCCTCATTACAAGACTAGGATACAGGGGTTGGACCTACATTTCATAAGAGTGAGACCTGAAGTGAAAGGTGTGAAGGTTTTGCCTTTGCTCATGCTGCATGGATGGCCGAGTTCGTCAAAGGAGTTTGACAAAGTTATCCCAATGCTAACAATGCCTAGAGAAGGATACGATTTCGTATTTGAAGTCATCGCTGCCGATTTGCCTGGATTCGGATTTTCTGAGGTGAGTTCGAAGTGATTTTTGAGCACTTTATATGTACAGGATCTGTCCAAAATTAACACAAGTTTTTTGTTCATTGTATTTTTCGTTGAATTGTTATCCAATTTACATACGTATACCTACTAAATTTCAAGTCCATCCGACTGATGGAAGTTGGTGAACTTGTAAGATTTCATCTGCCTAGAGAAATATTTATCTATTGTAGCTTTTTTTTTTTGCGAGTTAAAAAATTCTTGTAGAATCACAAATAAAAGAACAGACATAAGATGAAGGCTCCAATTTCTATGTTACTCGAAACATTTTTGAATGCTTATTACGACAATTTTGAATGGAAACATTTAGTTCCCGTTTCACTCGTTTTCTACTTTTGCACCCACTTATAGTGATCAGTATGCTTAGTATAAGTTTTACTTCACCAAAATACCTACTTACGATAGCGTTTACGTAAAAAAATCAATTACTATGGAAACATGGACAGCGCCTCCGCGCGCGCGCGTCCATGTTTCCATAGAATTGAAATTTTTACGTAAACGCGATCGAGAAGTATTTTGGTGAAGTAAAACTTATACTAAGCGTACAGATTGACTTTAGATTTGGTACGTATATGTAGTTTGAATGATAAAACTAAAAACAAAATTTCTGAACTAAAACTCGTGTTCAAAATTGTGAAAATAGAAAATAAAGAGTACAAAAAGTGGATTGATAAAAAGAACGATAGGTAGATTTTATTAAAAGCTAGCTGTGTTTATTTATACAATTTTTGGGACAAAATCTATCCTATTTCCTTCCCAGGGTCGCAAACTATTTCTATACAAAATTTCATCTAAATCGGTGGTTTAAGCTTTAGGAGGTAAAAGATAGAATCAGTTTCGCATTTATAATATTAGTAAAGATGACTGTGGTCTATTTATACATTATACAGTATACAGTGTGTGAGTTGAGAAATTTGCATAAAGTAACAATAAGGTGCTGGAAAGAGGGCGGTGCAGTTAAAATAGCAAAACAATTTAAATTTTAATAACAATCTTAGATGGAACTTCAATATTTTTACCTTGCTCCTCGCAAGGTAAAAATAAGTTTTTGTTAAAAATTCCATTTGCAATGCAAGCTTTTTCACTGACTGTACTTTTTGTCGACTGTACTTTTATTGTCATCCAAATAACACTTGTCACACCACTTACTTCCAAGATTTGACCCATCCATACATACATTTCAAGGTAAAGAAAAGCTTGTAAAAACAGTACCTACTTGAAATGATATTGAACTCCGCAAAGTTACACTTAGTAGGCAATCAATTAACCAAATCATAACATTCTTGCAGATACATCAAGAATACGTTAGAGACACGCTACTGCATTGGGAAATTCACACACACCGTTGATTTCTTCGCAGGTGTGTGTAGATTTCTTGACGATTTTTTCCATCACCGTAAAGCCCACAATAAATTTTAAATGTGATTTCGCATGTAAATTCCGACAAACTCAGAGGCGCGAGCCCGGGCTCGAACCCACGACCCTTGCTTGAGAGTCCATATATCAAATCGCATAGGCCACCACGGATTTTATAGACATTATGCCATGCTAATAGATACTACTACACTACTGCTGACGATCGTTGGCGCAGACGTGTCCTGGAGTGGAGACCACGTTTAGGAAAGCGTAGTGTGGGACGCCCTGCAACACGTTGGACTAATGACCTTAGGAGGACAGCGGGCAGTGGATTTATTTATTTATTTATTTATTTATCACAACTTAACATATAACTTTACAGCAAAAGCCAAGACGTTATAGCTAGTACAGTTAAACCTAATTTCCTTAAAATTACATTACAAAATTACAATATTGCCGATTGACTCATACACTCACCTCTAACACCCTCTTCCATTCCGCCAACAATCTCGCTATACCTGTCGCGAATAAATCACACTGGGGTGATGCCGCGAGCAGAGAGTTAAGAAGCGCAATCGCGCGGGGGACGGTCGTCTGCCGGCCGCGGAGGGTGCGCGCGGGCGCGGCGGCCAGCAGCGGCGGCGCGCGGCGCCGGCCACAGTACTCGTTAGGAGCATACAGCCTGAGTATCAGTCCCAGAAGAGCCACGCTATCGAGCTTGCCTCTAAGGATTTGCATCACGAAGCTGAGAAGACTCTTCTTTCTGCGCAATTCAAGAGAGTCGTATCCCAGCATTCCCTGCAAATACCTTGTGGGGTACATATATGGGTAAAAGAAGTGAAGTTTCTTGTAAAGGAATCTGAGAAACCTCTTTTGAACTTACTCCAACATGAGGATATATTTATCCTCATGTGGGCTCCAGACCACCGCATTCGTCTCAAGGATGCTTCTGACTAACGCATCATACAACGCACGTGTTGCCTGAGCCGTCAGGGAGACTGCATTGCGCTGCACGAACCCTAATCTCTGGAACGCACCCTTGGCGATGGCTTTAATGTGCGTCCTGAAAGTGAGGGCAGAGTCGAAGATAACTCCGAGATCGCGCACCTCAGCCACGCGAACCATCTTCACCCCGGCTATGTGATAAACAGCACATACCGGTGACGGCGAACGCGTAAAGGACATAACCTCACATTTATCCTAATTAAATAACAATTTATTATTGATACTCCAATTATAAACCGCGTCAATATCACTTTGAAGGGCCTCACAATCTGCGTTCGACTTTATCGACATGACCAGCTTCACGTCGTCATCGAACAACAGGATGGACGAGTGATACACCTCCGCAGGTAGGTCATTGACCAGCACCAAAAAAAGAAATGGTCCTAAATTCGACCCCTGGCTAACACCAGAGCGAGTATGGTAAGATTTAGAGTGGTATGGTCCGTACTTCACAAACTGCTTTCTGTCTCTTAGATAACTCGCAAACAGCTTAAGAAGTCGGGGAGTGAATCCGATGACATCCAATTTTTGCAACAGAATATCATTGTCCACTCTGTCGAACGCTTTTTGAAAGTCCAAGTAAACAATGTCAACCTGATTCCCAGAATCCATCTCCTTCGATACAGTATCCACCAACTCAACGAGGTTGGTGGCCACCGATCTTTAGGGCAGAAATGCGTGCTGTGAACCCGTAAAAAATGGGAGACATTGAGGTAAAAGATAGGTGTGGAGAACCATTTCAAAAACCTTTGCCAAAGATGAAAGTATTGCCACCGGGCGATGGCCCTCCACCTCCACTCTGGAGCTTTTCTTCGGTATTGGAGTCACTCTGGATGTCTTCCAGATCTCAGGGTACTCCCCCGTGCTCAAGACCAAGTTGAAAATAAAGACCATCGGATCTATCAAGAAGTCAATACAGCCCTTTATGACGAACGCTGGTATAGCATCAGGACCTGCAGAGGTGCCTGCCACTTTTGAGCTTTTGTACCGCGCGACGTACGGCGCTCTCCTCTATATAAGAGATAACGCAACGACCACTGGTCTCAGTTTGGCGCCTCATATTCTCGGGATCCAGTGTGGGTAAACCTGGTAAAAATACTGACTCAAAGTGAGCAGCAAAAGCTGCCTGGGCACCGCTAAATTCCGAGCCCCCTCGGGTGACTACCGCCTCGATGCCGCCTCGATGCCCCCTCGTTTACGCAAAGTATTAAAACAAATTGCCAGAATTGCTTAGGATTCCTACAAATATTACTCGAAACGCTATTAACATACTTACTGTATGCTAATTTAACATCGCGTTTAATTTTAGAACAGAGCTTTGAATTTCGCGTAAGCGGCCTGATCTCTATAGCGTTTCCAGACACGATGAAGACGAGCTTTCACTTGAATGTCGCGAATTATGGCCTTAGAGTAGTAAACCGGGAACGTACGACTAGCCCGCTTTCTGATTTTTTTGGGAATACATTCATCAAAAGCATTGTATATGATATTGTAGAATTGAACAACGGCTTCACTTGCGGACTTAAGTTCACAAAGGTTATGCCAATCGACATCTCTAAAGAGGCAATACAAATGGTAAAAATCACCCTTGGCAAAGTTCCAATCTTTAGAAATATCAATGTTCGAAGCAGACGGCAAAGGCACCTTGTTGGGGAGACGGTGGATGGATGAGGGAAGCCCAGGATCGCGAATGTTGGCGCAATATGAGGGAGGCCTACGTCCAGCAGTGGACGGACAATGGCTGTAGATAGATAGATATAATAGATACTAACTCTTGTTCTTTTTTCTAGGGTACGAACAAGCCTGGTTTAAATCCAGTGAAGATGGGTATAGTAATGAGAAATCTCATGAAGCGGATTGGATTCGATAAATATTACCTTCAAGGTGGAGACTGGGGTTCGCAATGCGCTTCCCACATGGCTACCATGTTTCCTGACGAAGTGTTAGGGTAAGAGAAACACAAGATGATTTAGTGGTTGGGCTAGCTTGACTGAACTAGCTTTGTAAATGGACTTTTTCAATAAGAAGTGGACACTACGTTTTTAGGGTTCCGTAGTCAACTAGGAACCCTTATAGTTTCGCCATGTCTGTCCGTCTGTCTGTCTGTCCGCGGCTAAGCTCAGAGATCGTTAGTACTAGGAAGCTGTAATTTGGCATGAATATAAAATAATTTTTTTTAGGGTACCTGCCATAGACGTAAAGGGGGGTGATTTTTTTTTCTCCACTAATCCTATAGTGTGGGGTATCGTTGGATAGGTATTTTACAACCATTGCGGGGTTGCTCACATGATTTTTCTATTCAGCGATCTGTTTGCGAAATACTCAACTTTAAAGTGAAAATTTTCATTAAAATCGAGCGTCCCCCCCCCCTCTAAAATCTTTGAAAAAATTCAGAATGGTTGTAAATATATCAAATTTACTAGGAAAATTATAGCGGCTAAGATTGCTTGGAAATTATTTGTAGTTTAAGAGTAAATAGTAGCCTAAGGTATAAAACATACCTAAACTTGGATGATTCCGTACACATACGAAATCCTTAGAAAAATATTACTTGATTTTTTTGGTAATGGCTACGGGACCCTACCTTGTGCGTGTCCGACACGCTCTTGGCCGGTTTTTTTTAATGAAGACATTTTGAAGTTTTCTTAGTAAATCAAGAAGGGTATTGATTTTGATGATTAAAAAAATTCCCCTAACCTAATTTAAATATTATTTTTTTGTGTCAGTTTAGTGACAATCCATATTCATCATCATTCATTCATCCCAGCCAATATACGTCCCACTGCGGGGCACAGGCCTCCTTTCAGAATGAGAGGGCTTGGGCCGTAGTTCCCACGCGGGCCCAGTGCGGATTGGGAACTTCACACACACCATTGAATTTCGCAGGTGTATGGAGGTTTCCTCACGATCTTTTCCTTCACCTTAAAGCAACAACCCATATAAACTGTACACAAAAATTAACAAAACTGACTCAAAAAATAAGGTCACTTTTTTCTTTATGAAAATGAATAGTACTCGTAATTTTGAATAAGAAACCCCAAAATTACTTCATTCCCAAATGTTTTTCAGGACTTATTGATTTATAAATGACAAAATTAAATGTAATCCACCACCTCCATTTAAAATTTTGATTAATTAATTAAAATTAGTAGTATAGTATTAATATCTCCAGAGTGTTGCTAACGAAAACTAATTTGATACAAAAAAGGTAAGTTAACTAAAGATAATTTTTGTACCCAGCTTCCACTCGAACATGCCAATATCAGCAATGTCTTTGAGCAACATAAAATTTTTACTCGGATCACTGTGGCCTACTTTCACGGAACCAAAATATACAGACAGAATGTATCCTTTGAAGAAACAGTTCTTACACATGATCAGAGAGAGCGGATACTTCCATATACAGGCCACGAAACCTGACACCATCGGTAAGTTTTATCAGATCTTTCACAATAGCTAATTGCATTCGTAATTAAGATTGTCGTCCACGAAATGTTTCCATCTAGGAAAAAAACTATGAAGAATTTCAGAATTTGGTATCCATTATACGTCCCACTGTAGAGCAACAAGCCTGCCTCCTCTCAGAATGAGATGGCTCCTTATAAGTACCATGTGCGTAATCAAATCTTGAAAGTTAAATTTAACCTACTTCTAGTGGTCGGAATGACTTGAAATTTCGGCTGGGATGATGATGATGATCATGATGATTAAAAACAACCGGCAAGATCTTAGGTCAGAGGTGAGTGTGGCAGTGTTGCCAACATCTTATGGATATAAAGATTGGAGAACAATGCAAGCAGGGTTCGAGGATATATATCAATGGATATATATCATGATCATGATATATATATCCGATATATATCAAATGATTTTTTATGATATCTATCAATACAAAATATGGTTTAAAAATTGTATATTATTAAGTAATTTTTAGCGTTTGTTACTGTATTTCTACTTCCCAAATGTAGATGGCGTTGGAGTAGAGTTAAAAAGTACTCCGTAATAGTAAGTTCTAATCCATAAATGGCAATGCCAGAAAATTTTTTGTTACGAAAGACTCGAAAGAGTAAGTTTTTGTGTTATTCTATTATTTATTACAAAGAAAGTAATTGACAAAGTGCAGAAACGATGTAACACATATGCAAATAGTATACATAAATAATACAATAAAATAATAATATGGCTTTCATACAAAATGGATATATATCAAACTTTCGATATATATCATAAAATATCCGATATTTTGATATTTATAATAAATATCGGATATTTTCGAACCCTGAATGCAAGTACATTCAAAAAGTGCGGTCAGCAAGTAAAGCTTGTATTTCACGAAAACTTATTTTAGGCTGAAACCAAACGTTACTTGTTTTAGGTGTACCGTTAACGGACTCACCATCAGGATTGGCTGCCTACATAATGGAGAAGATGGCTATGTGCAGTCATAAGGACCAACTAGACATGCCTCACGGCGGTCTAGAGCACTTGGATCTGGATGACGTACTTGATACGATCACCATTACATGGGTCAATAACTGCATTGTCACGTCCATGAGAATATACGCCGAAGGCTACAGTTTGAAGTGGCCGGAAATCGTCGTTATGCACAAGTGAGTTAAGAATTTATGACTGTTCTTTTTTCAACACCTTTTTATTGATTTTACATGTTTGTAACCTCTAATATGGGCAAACGTAAATATAAACAGGTATGTCCACAAGATCAGATCAGGATGATCTAAAGAGGTACATATAAAAGAGAAAAAGTCTTGACTGAGCGACTCATGAACACCCAGCCCCAAGCCCTTTTCATTCTTTCCCATAAGGACAAACGGGACATAATGGCATGCAAACATACGAATTATGCTAGAGTGAATAGGCTGTTACTGAACCAGTGAACCTTTGGCCTATTCTCAAATTTTCATTAGATGAGATAGATCAATCACGGGTCAGTTTTAATTTAAAAAAAAAAACTGAATTAAAAGCATTTTTCGTACTGGTCATTTTTAGTTTCTCAAGTAAATGGTCAATGTTACAAGTCTACTCCCAATGACTCATGTTCATTTTGAACTTCCAGAATACCCACAAAGGTGCCAATGGCCGCGATCAAGTTCCTGCACGAAGTAGTTTACCAACCCGATTGGATTATAAGGGACAAGTTCCCGAATCTCGTGCGATCGACTACACTGGACTTCGGGGGGCACTTCGCAGCGCTACAGACGCCTAAAGTATTCGCTGATGATATATGGGACGCCGTTGTCGAGTTCAGATTGTTTAATGCGGATCAAAAACAATTTTGATGCCGATCAAAAACAATAATTGTATTTATTATTCGAGCGATGTGGCGAAAATTTGCGTAGTTGATTGACCAGCTTGAATTTTTAATAAAAAGTGTACCTTGTCTTTTTTTTTAAATGAGGAAATTTTGGGGTTTTCTTATTCAAAATCACGAGTACTAATTCATTTTCATAAAGATAAAAAGTCTCCTTTTTTTCGGGCAATTTTTGTGACTTTTTTTTCATAAAATTTATATTGTATGAAAAATTTGGGACATTAATCATTAAACTCAATAGCGTTCTGGGTAAGAAACTCCCAAAATTTCCTCAAAAAAAAAGGGGTTACACTGTATATGGCAAATGCTAGTTTCTTAAGAAAACTGTGAGTAAAGCCGGGCATGCAGTACAGGTTTTCGGTCCAAGAGACTATCTAAATAACAGATAGATTGCGGACATTTATTCAATGAGTGTGCAAAGACACTGGTATACTGCGGACACTGTTTTAAACATAACTTAAACGCAATGAAATTTTATTTCACCTGCCAATATTTCGCACAGTCGCTCGCATCGCTGCTAATTTTATTTTGTAAGAGATCTCTAAAATTAAGGTATTTTCTATCACATTTGCGCAAGGATTACTGTCAATGTACGCACATTAATTATTGTAATTCATATTTCGAGTGTTTCTTTCAGTTACCATGTGCGTAGCTGAAGTTGAGAAATAGGTAACGTATTATTTGGCTTTTTCGAGCAATCGTCAGTAGAATAAGCCCTAATGGCCAAAAATTTTACTGCTGTTTTTTTTTCACAGCGTTGTGTTGAGGGTTTGAGCTCTTGTTGCCTTATTTTAGGTGGCCAGTACCCAAGTGGGTTTTATGAGGCTGGATTTATAGTTAGTTGGTGATAAGATAATTGATAAAATAAATATAAGATTATTTAAAAGCGAAAAAGTTTTTCGGGTGCGCCCCGGGTGTGTTCCAAATGTAATTTGGAACGTAGGAGTCGTAGCTTCTAATAGTTGCGATGGATGTTACCACACGCCACTGTTGGCGTATTGTAAGCGATTAAGAATTTCGGGGGAGTCGGTTGGATGCGACGTGGTTCAATTGGTAGAACACCCGTTGGGGCGCATACCCGGGAGACGTGGGTTCGAATCCCACCGGCGCACCCGAAAAACTTTTTCGCTTTTAAATAATCTTAGATTCGGTGAGCAGCCGTACTGCTAATAAAATAAATAATATTAAAATAAATATAGACTGAATTTTTGTAAAAAAATGTGAACTACACTATTGTCAAAGACTTGCAGCCTGTGGGGCAATAGACAAATTAATTATAAGATTACACATATAAAAAAAAAACTTTCACGCGCCAGCGCACACTATTCTTCATTAAAGGGGTTATCGATAAATGATACACCGTACGCGACTGGCCCCAGTGAACAGCCTTATACTACGAAATTCGTTTTTCGAACCTCGTATCGTGTGATTCCGTTCTCGCTAACAATATGAAACACAAGAGTGAAAAGGATGGCACGGTACAAACTTTGGTTTTCGAAGTAGTTCCCCCTGGCGCACCGATGATTTATGGCACCGCGGGCAGCGAGTGTTTGACGTTAGTGTAACAACATTATCTCCTAATAGAATTTGTTATAATTTTAAAGGGAACAAGACTGAGGAACAATACTTAATTCTGAGTCACGTAATGTTTAGTATTATGATTTATCAAGGAATAAATTACTTTTGATATAAAAATGTTTTATTTAACTTAAACTGGTTACCTATAAATCAAATGACTATTAGGTTATAAGCTGGCATACCGAAAGTACTATGCTACATATAGGGTGACCAGATCTGATTTTGTTTTACGGGACATCTGCTTTGAAAATACGGGATTCGAGTTGCTGTTATCTTTATTAAAAATCTACATTTTTTTTTGTTTACTAAAATTTGGCATAGGTAATAAATGCTAAATTTCTGAATAACAACATTAAATATTTAAAAATTGGTTTTTCGAATAGGTACTTTTGTCATTAAATGCCGTTGAAATTACGAAACACTGTCCCGTATTGGTTTAGCCAAATTACAGGACAATGAAAAATTCGTACCTGAAATACGGGAGAACCCGTAAAATACGGAACATCTGGTGACCCTAGCTTGACCTTGGGTGATAAAATGAGCTACGAATTATATGGTGACAGTCAATTTGGCCATAGAAATAAGCGATTTCAACCGAGAAGCCAGCACTCGGTTTACTACAATAATACAACATTTGATGTAAAAAATTGGCAAATTTGGGTGTTTGTTGCCAAATCATATTATTTATTCCGGGAAATTATATAGTTCTCGCAGAATAGCGACAGTTGAATTAAAGGGACATACACAGCTTAAGAAACAAAAGTTGTCTCTTCTGTGGACATAAAATTAGCGACTCCTAGTCGGCCAACTTAGGATTTATTTAAATGGACCGAAAGTTGGCCAGGCGTCCCACACGCCGATGTAGTGACTAAAATACTGGCTATAAACCCTAACTTTTGCCATGTCCGCAAGAGAGACACAAACAAGTGAGTATGATCCTATACGAAGACGAAATCTCGGGCCAAAGATAATCTTAGTCTATATGTACTTATAAAATCTCAAGTCATTAACGTCCAGCTCAAACTAATGTGCCTGATAACTGAAATGAAAACTGAAACATTGTACATGGTACCCTGTGAATTTTATAATGTTGACAAGGTATGGACAGGTTTTTCAAAATTCCCACGTGAAAGGGACTTCGCAACGGGGCGAAATCGCAAGAGTAAAATTGTAACTAAAAAAAACTCACGCAATTGCTCTCCATGAAATGTTGCACCATCAAGGGTGCGAAGAAGCCGGGCACGAGGAAATCTTTTCTTGGGGATAGCTGTTCCACCTTCATACGGCCCCCTAGTCGCACCTTATCTCCCGCGTAGAATAGATTCCTGTCAACCAACACATCGTATCATTTCTTTATGAATTCACTCCGTAAGAGTGTGCTTCAGAATAGATTAATCAATACCGGGTTCATTTCATTGGTTGGTTGACCCTCCTTATTTATTAATTTATTTTTTTGTAGTAGCAGAAATAGAAATGGGCGAATCAACATTTTCTTGTCACCCGTTGCTATGGTTTTGTCTTTTGGACAACCTAAGCATTTTTCTATGAAACAGTATGAAAATTCACTTGGACATCTGGGGACTGAGTAAACAACACGAAATAGTTGATTGACCCAAATACACATTATGCACAAATTTCAGCTGTCTATGAATTACGGTCCGTGAGATACAACCCTGTGACGAACAGATGAACAGTGTAGCGACATTATTACGGTTCAGTTTGTCACCCTTCGAGTACCCTAACAAATGTATCTAAAAAAGTTAACATCACTAAAATCATAATAAAAAAAAAACTAAAAAACACGCTTTAAAAAATAAAAAATAAATTTTAATAAATTTCAATTTACTATTCTTATAGTGCAGTAAAAAATCTTAATAAGCAATTATTATATTGTTATATCCAGATCAAAATTTGTAAGCAATTCTAAATATTGATAAAATAAATAATAATAGTTTAAAATATTTTATTGTAAAAAAAGCGTGGGGTGCATGGTGTCAATTGTCAAGGATTATCATTTTGATAACATCTTAAAAAGCACCCCACGCTTTTTTTACAATAAAATATTTTAAACTATTATTATTTATTTTATCAATATTTAGAATTGCTTACAAATTTTGATCTGGATATAACAATATAATAATTGCTTATTAAGATTTTTTACTGCACTATAAGAATAGTGAATTGAAATTTATTAAAATTTATTTTTTATTTTTTAAAGCGTGTTTTTTAGTTTTTTTAAACTATTATTTATTTTCTATTTTTTAGTTGCATTTTTTTTTCTTTCTAACTTTACCCCCCTCACCTACAACCCCCAAACCCCCTAAACCCAACCCCCAACATCCCCCACCCCATTTTCCCAAACCCCCCAAACCCCACACCCTTACCCCCAATCTCCTAAACCCCCCTTACCCCCTCCTCATTTTACAAACCCCCGAACCACCTAAACCCAACCCCCGTAACACCAAACCCCCAAACCCCCGGAACCCCCCCCCAATCCCCTTCCTCCCAACCCCTCCCACACCCCACCCCGCCACCTACCGCCCCCCCCTTCCAGTTCCATCATCAAACCCTTGTTACCATCTAGGTCTCTTACCCCCTCCCCATTTCCCACAACCCCCCAAAATCACTTACCCCCGAACCCCCCAACACCCCCACCCTATTTCCCGTAAACCCCCCCCCCCATCCCCTAACCCCAACCGCCACACCCTAACCCCCAACCCTCTAAACCCCCGACCCCCTTAACCCATACCCCATTCCCCCCCACCCCGCCACCTACCCCCCTTCCAGCTCCATCATCAGACCCTTGTTACCATCTAGGACCAAAGTACTCGTCAAAACGAATCAAACGAGCCCAAAATCGATGGGGTTGGTTCGTTTTATTGTGGAGTGCCTTTGGCCATCTTCCAGCTCCATCATCAGACCCTGGTTACCATATGGGATCAAAGTGCTCGTCAAGACGAATCAAACGAGCCCAAACTCGATGGGGTTGTGTCGTTTTATTGTGGAGTGCCTTTGGCCATCTTCCAGCTCCATCATCAGACCCTGGTTACCATATGGGATCAAAGTGCTCGTCAAGACGAATCAAACGAGCCCAAACTCGATGGGGTTGTGTTGTTTTATTACATAGTTCCTATGGCCACCATCCAGCTCCATCATCAGATCAGCTCCATGTTACAATAATATTGCATTGTCATCCAATTTACACATATGTGCAAAATTTCAGCTCAATCGGAAACCGGGAAGTGGGTCAAAATCGCGCCCTAAGGAGTCGGTTACAAACAAACATACAAACATACAAACATACATACAAACATACAGGTGAAGCTAATATAAAGCGTGTAAAAATATAATAACTAACCCGATACATACAAATCAACTAACTGCAGGGCAAAGGTCTCCTCTCAGATTGAGAAAGCTTGGGCCGTAATTCCCATAACGGGCTAGTGCGGATGCAGGAGGCCTGTGCCTGATGGAAAAAAAATGGCACTTACTTGTTACCAATCAATCGTCCTTTTATATTGGTGAGCTGCCCTTCATTAAGTTGCGGGAACTTGTGATACAAGTAAAGACTAGCGGCGAACTTCAGGAAGGAATCTCCCAGCGTTTCCGCCCTTTCCAGGTTGAATATGTCGTGGGAGTTTATCGTTGTGATGGCGGTGAGAATGTCGCGTAACTCCGGACCACGACCAGTTGGTTTGAGGGAGAGGATGGTTATTTTGTCGTTGTATCTGTGAAGAAAAAAATTGATTTATCGTAGCGCCTGGGGGTGCGTCCTATAGTATCGGCTACTTTCATGCGAAATTTGAGGTCTTTAATAATTATACTTACGGAGATGGGGCCAAATATAAATCCTATCTATTCCTTATCCCGTGGGGATTTCGCAAAATACTTCCTTAGTGTACCTCCAATGACACTCAGATATATGTGTGCTAAATTTCAAGTCTAGCTTTAGCGGTTTGGGCTGTGCGTTGATATATCAGTCAGTTAGTAAGTCAAGACATAGATGAGGTTTCAAGCAAATAAGTCTCTGTTTAATTGAAAAAGTTTTTGTTAAAACTTCCACCATCTACCGAATGCATGGTCATCCTTCATTTGTTGAAGTTAAGTAAAGCCTGACCAGAAATATATGACTATTCGCCATTTTGCGGAATTTCATTGGAACTAATTTCTTACACTGGCTATAATTTTAATAATTGTCAGTGTCACTGTGGCGGTTTCTTTGAACAATAACAAAAAATGCCCAAAACGATTCGTAGTCAACAACGGATCATTGTAAATAATGTTTATAATAAACTACTGGAAAAAAACGCTTGGGGAATGTAACTATTTCGCTACAAAACCTTTCCAAATTAACATCAGAGCTAACAGGTAAACGTTGTAAACTGTCAGTCAATTGCAAACAATGTAAACAAACCTTGTATTTAAAATGTGTTTAATTTCCATTTTCCCTCATCAAATACTGCTAAATCCGTGTGTTATTTAATCAATACTTACCACAACACTATCCTAAACCATTAATACAATAAACAAGTGCTAGAATATGGATATTTCATTAAATGGTTTATTTACATTGTTCGCAATTTCAATTGACAGCGATTTTAGACAAGTCAAGATGTCATTGTTCCGACAATACTGAACGGATTCGATTTGTAGCATTCGAACATGGCGGATGTAGACAGTATCTAATTTTGGTATTTCTGTTTCTTTGGCTAGTTGAAGTATAATTTTGATAGTGTTTTATGCGGCGATTAACCTTAACTAACAGTGATCACAAAATTCTATATTGCTCTCGTGTCTGACATTTTTTAATGCGCAAGTTGTTTCCACGTGGTTTCTGGAATTTTTCTATCAAGTTGCAGAAACTACAATCACCGTACAACGTCGCTCCCAAGAGAGCTTACTTCGACACTGGCGAAATTGTCCTACCATTAAAGTGGGACAGAAGCCATATTTTTAAGAAAAGAAGAAAAAGACAATACTGAACTATTGCCATATAAATAAGAACAATAGCGCCCTCTTGACAATAGTCATATATTTTTGGTTTACCTTTAGTTTCGTCAAAAATGTCGCTCTGGAGAGGATTTTGACAGGTTTCACGTCAGTTTGTTTAAGAAACCGCCACCTAAACCATGTGCAGGGTGACAATCACTTTAGTTGTAAAGCTATTTTTCAAATAATGATTATTTAAAAAAAATAGGCGTTTTGTTTCATACAACTGTGATTGGATCCTGATCACCGAGACCTATGTATCGATAGATGTGTACAGATTTGTCGCTATTGGCTCCATTTATTAGTACTTACTTGAGCGGTGGAGGCAAGATGGCAGTCAATGTAGACGGGGCCGTATAAGCGCGCGGGGGCGACCGCAATATACTCAAATCTTTGGTGCCTGATATCGGCGCCGACACGAACTCGTCGTAACACTCTATGTCCATCAGTGTTGCCGTGGAGAGGTTTCGCTCTACGTCTATCGGCTCCATTTTTTCCTAAGAACAATAAAAAAAAACCTCTATTAGATTGTTTTAGTATTTAGTAACTTGAAAAAGAGCTGGTACAGTATATTGGAAGTTTAGCTACTCGGTTGCTTTTTTGCACTTACTCTCACTTACTGAAAAGTGATTTCTAGCAATGTCATTATTGACTTAAGGAATAAATTCGATTGAAATAAATAAATAAATTGGCTACCATAGTTGGGCCATTCTACTTTTAAGTAGCCATTAATCTTTTGTGAAATATAAGGCATACCTGGTGATTTTTTACAAGTGTAAACTGTGTGTGTTTTTGTAAGTGTATGTGTGTGTGTTTTTTTTTAAAGTAACTTAATTAAAAACTGAAATAACTAAATTTTAAAGCAAAAAACTTAAAATTTAAATAAATTATGTGGATAAAATTGGTAACTCAGCGGTAAATACACTAATTTACATACAAATGGCGGGGACATGCAAGTCCACTGCGTTGCCTACTTTATAGATAATAATGATTTATTTTTATACGTAGTGATAATTTTAAATGTAAGCTTAATTATGTACTTATTTAAATGATTAATGATAAAACACAGTACTTTACCGTTTTGTAAAAAAATATTTGAAGAGCACGTTACAAAAAATTACTGGTCAAAGAATAGTAAAATGACCCAGTTGCGTTGCACAAAGCAGATATGCTGCGAGGATGTAAAAGCTATGTTACCGTTTCCACTAAAAATACTAAGCTATGTAGCCGTTGCAGTATGGGTTGTGCAAACGCGCTACCTCACGTATGCGAGGAAGATGCGCAGAATCATAAAATTACGGGACAATGTACTGTCCCGTATTGGATTCGCCAAATTACGGAACAGTGAAAAATTCGTGCCTGAAATACGGGACATCTGGTCACCACATTTATAAGGTTTAAAATTGTCTTTTCTCAAAAATATCCGTAAAAGTTGACATTATTCTTTACATATCAGAACGTGAAGTGCATAGTTCATGGTCAGTAAAAAAATTAAAAAGTTAAAAACATTGCAGGCTCGATAAACTCGACAACAATGTCGCATACAAATTCTATTATTGTCGAGTCTAAAACTTTTTAAAAAGTTAAAACGGCCATGGTAATAAGTATACAGCCAAATCAAATGACCGGTATCAGTTGTTTTGTTGGAAATCCAGACTTTTTCTATTGTGTTTGAAACAGCTTGTGGTGTTTTCGGTAGGAAAATACACCTGCAGTTTTTTTTTAATGGAAAAAGGCGGGAAAGGGTTTAATGACATATAATTTTAAGTGATTTGCAATTCTTTGTACCTATTTAAGTTAATAAAAGTTTTTTCTATTTTTTTCCTTCATCATTTTTGAGAAAAGCTTTATATTAGTCTCGGCTGGAATAGCAATTGCTGACTTCGTATTAGTTAAACGGACTCGCAAGCTCGTCCGTTTAATACTCATACTCAGCCAGCAATTGCCTACTTCCAGGCCATGACAATAATGTACTATTCTTTATCCGTAAGTAAATTCAAACACAAATAACAGTCTTAAATGATTCGCGATAGCACATTTGGGTCAATCAACTTTTTTTTGTAAATTTCTATTTACTCCTTTACAAGTAACTCTGTAACCTCTGGTTAGTGAAACCATGATTTTGCAGTAATTAGATAAACTGTTTATCATAGTGCGTAAGTGAAAACCAAAAAAAATAAGTATTTCTATGAAAAAATCCGGTCACCCAGGGGAAATACCACTATTTTCATACAAATTTCGGGGACAACATTGTCCCCTGGGTCACCCACGAAATAGAAGCTAAACAAAATAAAATAAATATGGCAATTACACCATTATTGATTACAAAAATCTAGGGTTTTGAAAAGTATACTTTAAATAAAGAAAAATAATCACTTTTTTAATTATTTCGGTTTTCATACAAAGTAGCAGAAAATCGTTTACAAAAAAAAGTTGACTGACCCATTTAATGAAATTCTAATTTGGAAGGAATATTTTGCTTGGATATAATCGTCACGGCTAATTTAGTAAATTAATTAGTAAAAAATTTGTCTCACTGTTAAATAAACAAAATAAGTTGACATTGATGATTAACGACCGCTTTAGCCTAGTTGGTAGTGACCCTGCCTACGAAGCAAGAGGTCCTGGGTTCAAATCCCGGTAAGGGCATTTATTTGTGTGATGAGCACGAATATTTGTTCCTGAGTTATGGATGTTTTCTATGTATTTAAGTATTTATTTATCTATATAAGTATGTTTATCGTCGTCTAGTACCCTACCCATAGTACAAGCTTTGCTTAGTTTGGGACTAGGTCGATTTGTGTAAGATTGTCCCCTAATATTTATTTATTATTTATTTTATGACTTTTATTTAGAACAGTACTAGCCCTTACCCGCGGTTTCGATCATGGTAACCATTAGAACTAACTAGCAGTTAAATTGGAATTGCAGGATTTTACTAAGCTCCCATCGCAATTCCCAAAAACTGCATGAAGAACAACAATACAAAATTTCATGTCTAGACATAGCGGTTGAAATTGCAGGATTTTAAAACTCACTTATTGCTAAAATTACCTGGACCTTTCGACCACATTGCAGCGGCGTGCGGCCGTGGTCAAAAGTAGACTGAAGTATAGGGTGGGGTAAATTGTAACCGGAATGATGGATATAAGCTCTCTTCTGCATGCAATCCGGTGATAGGCCAATGTGGGCGTCGAGATGTATCTTAGGATAATGTGTATTGTGTGTCGAAGTGATTAAGTGCAGGTACCCCCCTGTAATGGTGGTAACCACACTGGGGGCGTACCTTTTCTTTGCAGCTGACCGTACAAGAAAATCAAGTGCGAGTAGTTCGAAAAACTCGCGCGGCTAAATGAACGTAACACCCTACACTTCAGTTGACTAGTTCGTGATCAACTCCCGAAAAATTTTAGTCAAAAGAGTAACACACACATGCACTCAAACAAACACACACATGCACCCACGCATAATTTAATCTTTGAAATAACGTAGGTACAGTCGCTTATTGTGAATACTTACGTCCCAGGGGTATTCCTTATTGATTTTCTTTTGTTGGAGTTGATAAAGGCTATCCTTCATTGACACGATTGGTCGGCGAGGCGCATTTTCTCGATCTATCGGGTTGTTTATCCTGTGTACAAGCGAAAATTTATTACAAAAATGTAATCCTCCTTTTTTGCAACTACATAATTCAAAATAAACAGAGACATTGCATCATCAAAATAGATTTTTTTATTTTTATTTTATTAATGTTTTTTATCTTTTATGGCTTAGCAGCTTTCCTTAGGATGATGAGAAAGGCATTTCGGTATTAACAAAAGAATGAGTATGAGTAAGAGTTGAATTTTATTTCATGTTAATATCGACTATATAGTTCGCTTTCGTCTTACCGAGCTACGAGAGCATACGAGGGGTTAACAGAGTGTGGTGAAACAGTGGATTGATACAGAAATAGTTACCTGTCAATACTGATGATTGTGGTGGGTTCTTCTACTTGGGTCAGCAAAGACTTCATGACGACATGATTGTCAGCTTTGATCGGTAACCACTCTTCACCTGAACAATAGTACATTTCTACAGAGGCCGGGAATTAAGGTGTAGCCGGTCGAATATTTATATACCGCCGAGCGACAGCGAGGCCGAATAGTTTATGAGGCTGGCAACTCCATTTCCCACCGAGGTATGTATACCTAGTGCTTTTGTCAAACATGCAATGAAATAAAAAAACTCCAAAAAATCAAAGTTTTATTTCTAAACTAGATAAAAACTATAACTAACAAATTTATTACTATTTATATCGTTCTATTTCCAACTTGGATTTAATTTAAAAACAGAGATAATTTAAATATTTTTCTATATAAATCTATATAAATAAAAATGAATCACCGAAATGTTTGTACGCGCATAACTTCCGATTGACTGCACCAAATTGGATAATTCTTTTTTTGTTGCGTTTGTTATTATCAGGAGAAGGTTTAAATGAAAGAAATTTTAGAATAAAATAGAACGGGGGCGAAGCCGCGGGCATCAGCTAGTTTTTAATAATAGTGGCTGAATATCATAATAAACCAAAAAGCAAATATTGCTTATAGTTTTTTTTAATGGCAGAACGCCATGCTGCCGGGTCTCAAATTTATGTGAAATGGAAATTAAAAAAAAGAGCACATTGCAGGCCTAGGCCTGCAATTTTGTATGAAATTCCACTAACGACCTCTCGGCTAGCCGCGCCTGAAACGTGATACTTCGCGGCCTAAGGAACCTAACTTCAATTTTTCATATCATGTATGAGAAAAAAAAATTGTGTAAATGATCTTACTAATATTATAAATGACTAAGTTTGTAAGCGTGTCTTTACGTTTGTTAATCTTTTATGCAAAAATTGAAGAGCGGATTTTTGATGAAATAGATTTAGTTGTGTTTGTGGTTGCCTAGTGGGTTGACCTATGGCCTCTCAAGCAGAGGGTTAATCGCACCCAGGCCGCCAGGTTTACACCTCGCGAGTTATTCGGGATTTATGAGTGAAATTACATTTGCAATTTTACCAAGAACTTTCGGCGACAAGAGAACTCCTGCGAGGCAATTCAAATGTGTGTTTGTGAAGTTCCCGATCCGCCTGAGCCCGCGTGGTAACTACAGCCCAAGCTCTCTTTCTGAAACGCGGCCTGTGTTCAGCAATGGGACTAAAACAAGGCGTCTTAAAATTGTTCCGGAATATTTTAGGAGATGGTCAGGTTAGATTGACTGAACACCCTGTGAATTTTTTTGATAAGAATTTTTGATACAAAATGTGGTCACGCCTTAGAAGAGGTTCACTTTGAACATCGATCAACGTATGGAAACAAATGTCAATTATAATTAAAAAAATTATTAAATGCTAACAAATCAATCCAACAGGAGTGTTTATTTCTTTTTTGTGACCAGTATTGTCTAACGCGCGGGCGCATTGGAAACTTCAGACACACCATTGAATTTCTTGTCAGGCGTGTGAAGGTTTTTTTGGCGATATTTCCTTCACCGTAAAGCTCATGATAAATTTCAAATGTAATTTCGCACATAAATTCCGAAATACTCAAGAGGTGCGAGCCCACGACCCTTTGATAAAGAGGCCATAGCCCAAACCACTAGGCCGGAATATAAACCGGAAATGAGATGAGATCATGATGTAAAGTAATTCACCGCCCAATTACAGTCAAAATTTAAGTGTACAGCTTAGGTGCCGTCAGCCATTTAAGAAAAGAGTAGACTCGTTTTTTGAAGTAACAAAGTCGTGTAGGTTACGTAATACCTATTAGAGCTGAAATCTCCATGTACTGTATAATTAAAGAGCTGGAGTGTACTAAAAATAAAAATAAATACCATTAGCCAAATGTGTCCTGCCATATCCCGTCGCCTTCACTATCTCAGCGCGAAGATCGTACGCAGTCAAAAGCATTTGAACTCTGTAATTGAAGAATTAACTTATAGGTATGCACATGATACTTTCAAAACCTTTATGCGGCCACGACTTCGCGTGACCGGCGGCAGCGGCGAGCGTTTTATCAGTTCATTGCGTGTGCCACCAGATAATCACTGTGCGGCGAGCGTCTCGGCCGCGCAATGAACGGAGAAAACGCTCGCCACTGCCGCCGGTCGCGCGAAGTCGTGGCCGGCCATTATAATTAGCTTACAGTGCCGGATTATTTTCGATACCAGGGACTATATAAGCGGTTGTAGTGATAGTGATACAGGCACTTTACATGAACCTGTACGCTTATTGCCTAATGCGCGGACTCTTGCTATTTCTTTCTGTCAAACGGTATAAGATGGTGACAGAAGTTGATGAATGCTATAACAAGCGCCCGCGCGGTAAACAATATGGCCTCTGATCATTTTATTTATGCTTTCAAAGCACTAGATGGAAGCCAGTTAAAGGCCTAAATGCGTACTTACGTGCGCATCACGTAAGGGGATCATATTTAAGTACGGTGCACCATTCAAGCGTGTGTTAGTTTTTTAAACTAAAATGATTAACTACTGCCAAACTTATTGAACTCCAAATATAACAGATATTTACAAAAAACAAAATAGTTTTCAATATACCTGTGTATGAGGCTGGGAAGCATAGTAGCTTTGTACCACAGGCAGCCCGGGAAGTCGTATTTGATACAAAACTCCGGTATGAAGACTTCAGCAAAATTCTTGGGTCTGTCATCCCCTTGAGACGCGGAAATGAGCTTTCTTTGTTTGTCTGTCAAAGCGTTTAAAGTAGCAGCTCTGGGTAATAGGCAGTTCAATCGCGAGCTGATGTTTCGGACCTAAAAAAATAATAGGTTAATAAAAAATCAGCCAGTGGTTTGAACACGAACGAGAAAAAAATAATTAACAAAGGTTTTGAAAGGTTCTTATTCCTGAGGGTTACTACGACGCAAAAACTTCGATCGGTTCGATTCAATTCGGCTCGCGGAGCCTAGTCGATCAACAACGATACGTGGACATAGTTTTTTTTTTATCCATTTAAGCCGATTCCGCGACGATAACCGTGGGGAGACCCTTAATTGCCAGACATAATTTGCCAGTTTCGATTGGATGGATAAATATACGTAATTGTACGTCAAATAAAAAAACTTTTTAACAAAAAAATTAAACCGCCGAAAACCTGAAAAGCAAAAAATAATACCTTTTTGTTTGACCTTAATCTAGGTACCAGTTTCAAGTCGGTGCCTCAGCACGCGCCAGGAGGAGTGATAGAAGCCAATCAGGTAGAAGATTATAGGTCCACTCCTCCTGGCTAGTGCTGAGGCACCGACTTCAAACTGGTACCTAGATTAAGGTCAAACAAAAAGGTATACCCTATCCAATAAAAAAGAATTATGAAAATCAGACTAATCTGTAAAAAGTTAGTCAATCATCCCGTTTTCCTACCCTTAGGGTAAGAATATTATTTCCAAATTTACATGGAACGACCCTTGGGGAATACCCTTTCCAATAAAAAAAAGAATCATCAAAATCCGACTACTCTGTAATAAGTTATGCGTGGTCATATAGTACAATCAGTACATGAACAATCAATCATCCCCTGTTTTCCTACCCTTAGGGTAGGAATATTATTTCGAAATTTAAATAGGACCACCCTCGGGGTATACGCTTTCCAATAAAAAAAATCATAAAAATCGGACTACTCTGTAAAAAGTTATGCGTGATCATACATAAAAAAAAAAAATATATATACACGTCGACTTGAGAACCTCCTCCTTTTGTTTTCGTCGGTTGAAAAAAGATATTTTCACGAGCGTGGTAGTGCGTTGTGTGTGGTATGCGGGATTAAACTAGTTTTCCACTTTTACCACTAATATAAAGTGAAATTTTGTATGGATGTGTGGATGTTTGTTACTCTTTCCCGCTTTAACGGTACCTCCTGAGTTTTAACTTTTTTAACTGATGTAGTCCTTAAGATCTAGATGAGAATCATAAGTTTTGTAACTTTGGAATTTATTACAGCAATTTAATAGTAGATTGTACACCAAGGGGATAAAGCACTGCATTATGTCACGGGCGCGATATTGAATCCTGAGCGTATCGAGGGACTCCAGATTTAACTCCCGAGCGTAGCGAGGGGGTTTTTAGTCGATTCCCGAGCGAAGCGAGGGAATTAAGATGCGAGTCCTGAGAGCAGTGAAGGATTTTAAGCGCGCCCAAGGCAAAATCAGTTTTATCCCCGAGGAGTATACTCTACTTTTCTCACCTTTTGCGAGACAATAAAGGCTACTAGAAAAATACTCGAAATAGACCCAGAAGCACTGATTCTGACACTGACTTTGCGCCTTTCGCAGTTTTTCATTTGTCGAAATCTTTGTAAGCTTTAAAGTATTTTTCCTTCGACTTCTCTGGGAGTATATTATTAACAATTTCTAAGGCCGGCTTGCGCAGACCTGAGTTAGCTACTTAACTCCGAGCGAGTTAACTGCTAACCCAGGGTTAACAAGTGTCAAAATGTATGGAACTGTCATTCTTAACCCAGGGTTACCGATTTAATTTTTTTACCCTGAACTGTGCAAGTGGTCCTAAGGAGTCTAATTTAATGGAATCAGGAGTCAAATCACTTTCGTCACTCGATATTTTCCTAATGTTTTATCTTCTTTTGCAGTTTTGATACTTAAAATTGCAGCGTATTGAAACGCTCGCGGCTTTTGTTTAAGTATTTGACTTTGTTTTCGTTCGGCCGCGGAGTTGCAAATAAATGAGGTGCGGCGCGGCCCGCGGGCCCGCGGGGCTGGGCACGTTGAGCACCACCAGCACGTGCACGAGCTGCGCGCAGGCCTGCACGCCAGGCGATTTTGAAATTAGACTTTAAGTGCATACCAATAAGAACTACGAAAAGTGAGAATCACATTACTGCCCGGCGGGTTATAATGAAATTCAGTACAACATTACGCCCCGGCGAAAGCCAAGGGCTATAATGACTTACTTTGAGAGAGGTTTGCATGATATATAATAAGACATTGTCGAGCAGGTGGTGTGAAAAGTTCTTTATTCATTAAATAATTTGTACTTTATGTAGTACATTCGGCAGTTATTCTTACAAATGATTTGTTCTTTATAAAGTACGCCAGGACTTACGAGATTAACGGATTCTGGTGAATTTTGGCACACAGTTAGCCTATAAACTGGATTAACACATAGGATAATTTTTATCCCGGAAAATCGCTTAGTTCCCGCGGGATAGCGGTAAATGAATTCTTCGCAGACGGAGTCGCGGGCAAGAGCTAGTTTTAAATAAACAGTGAACAAACCTCAAGCAGCGGTTGGTCCTTCTTGCCAAGTATATCCAGGTGATATTTAGATGCGTAGTATTCCTCGTAGGTTCCATAGGAATCGCTGTCGAAGTTAGACTGGGGCGTCATGTATTCCAGCACATTGGATACTATGTATCTAGAAACAATCAGAGACACATAAATAATCCATATCCATAGTCCATACTAATATTATAAATGCGAAAGTGTGTGTCTGTCTGTTATCTCTTCACGCTTAAACCGCTGAACTGATTTAGGTGAAATTTAGTATAGAGTTAGTTTGAGTCCTGGGAATACACATAGGATAGTTTTTATTCCAGAAATCATCCTTTAAGGGGGTGAAAAGGGGGTGGAAGCTTGTATGGGGAATCAATAACCGCTGAACTGAGTTAGACGAAATTTGGTATGGAGATAGTTTGAGACCCTAGGAGGAACATAAGTTAGTTAGTGACATGGATTTTGTTTTGATTTTCCGGAACTGTTTTACCAATATATCGTTGAGTTTTGGGATACCCTGTACAAATTAAAGGTATACATTAATTTACTCACCGACTTGGCAAAATATTTCCTCTGTACCATGGCGTTACTACGGCATATTGGTATTCATCTTGTGTGACTTCCAGCGATTTTCTTACCTGAAAATAAGTTAAATATGACATTTAAATTGCTTTATTATATCAATTTTAACCAAGTATCCACTTTTATTTCTAAAGAATTAATGTAGAAGATTCATACACATTCTTTTCGCGTCTCTCTTTTGGACAAAGCAATATTTACGGGTCTACAACCATTATTTGTTTAGTCAAGTCTACATCAGCGTGTGGGACGCCAGGCCAAGTTTAAGCCCATTTCAATAAATCTTAAGTTTGCTGACTCAGGGTAGCTAATTTCATGTCCACAGGAGAGACAATGACATATTTGTACGAGATAATTGTAAAAAACTATCCTTCTTACGCATAAAAGACATCGAAGCGAACGCGAATAAGACTTCTACGAGCAACATAGTGAGATCAGGGGGCTACAACCAAATTCTAAATTCGAAGTTGGTATCGTGCCGTCCCTTTCACTCATCTGCTTAATACTATTAGCGTGAACGGAACGTAAAATTCAGTCCTTTTTATCACACATCTGTCGAAGGAGGGTTATGTTTTTCGAGCGCATGTAATTACCAGACTGCCGAAGAAGCTTTGTTTTTTTATGTAAATATGTGGGGGTATTTATGTATCATTCTTTGGCACGCCCTGCAGCCTAAACGGCTCAATGGATTTTAAAGTGTGAGGTGTCATTAAATTCGTCTCAGTTGCGAGAGTGACGTCTCGTTGTCTGTGTGTCACCATATCTTGCAAGGTAAATTTAACCCACTTCTCGGTATCTGATTAAACTGAAATTTTGCATGGAAATTTTAAACTGAAATTTTTTATTATAACATGGAGCTGATTCGATGATGGAGCTGGAAGGTGGCCATAGGAACTCAGTAAAAAAACGACACGACCCCGTCGAGTTTAGGCGCGTTTGATCCGTCTTGACGAGTGCTTTGGTCCTAGTTGCTAACAAGGAGCAAACTACAGTCAGCAAAAAAAGCCTGTATTAAAAATTGTTTTTTTAACAAAAACTAATTTTAACTTACTTCGTAAGAAGGAGTGACGAGAGGCGGGACCTCCTGATGCCTCTGCATTATGTTCCAGTCAATGTCGTAGCCGTTATTTTCTTTTAACGGAACCACAAATAAGAGGTTCTGACTGCCGTCAAAAATGAGGAACTTTTTCGCGACTTCTAACACTTGGTCGAACACGAAGAAGTGGAATCTAGCAAACAAATCAACAACATCAGTAAGAGATCATCTTAACAATGTACTGTCATAAATAACAACAGGGTACTTGAAGTCATTGACCAACCATTCCTAGACACGAATTTAATTTAAAAAAAAAATCATTTTAACGGTTATCGATTTAAAAGATTCATTTTCAATCAACTATGAAATTTTATTTGATCTAAATAAATAGTCAATTGTGTTGTTTTCTAGAAATCTAACGGATAACAGGTAACTATCCTGTAATCCGGGCGGATTTTATAAATGGCAAGATATAACAATTTGGGAGGCTACTAATAAAAATTGATATAACCAAAATAGTCAATGTAGATAAAAACTCATGACAAGTTGTCTTCTGTCGGCGTAATTTCAATAAAAAAAAATCCTCACAACTTTTCCAAAGCTTTTATATTTAGTGACATGAAAACTAATCAATTACGATAAAATTTAAGTGGTAATTATCCACCAAAGATATTGCAAAAACTGAATAAGATTTATATGTATTTATAACTAATACCTTCCTCTATTAAAGAAAGAAAATAAAAAATATATATAAAATAAAACAAATTAATTGCTGATAAATGTAAATACATTTATTCATAGAAGACAAATATTAAGAAACAATACTTAACAATAATTAAAACTATAAACTAAATATCTAACTTAAAAACTACTAGACTAAGTCTAAATAAAAACCGGCCAAGAGCGTGTCGGACACGCCCAAACTAAGGTTCAGTAGCCATTACGAAAAAATCAAGTAATATTTTTCTAAGGATTTCGTATGTGTAGGGAATCATCTAAGTTTAGGTATGTTTTATATCTTAGGCAACTATTTACTTTTAAACTACAAATAATTTCCAAGCAATCTTAGCCGCTATAATTTTCCTAGTAAATTTGATATATTTACTACCATTCTGATTTTTTTCAAATTTTTCCTCCCAACAGTTTAGATTTTAGAAGGGGGGGGGACCGTCATTTTAATGAAAATTTTCACTTTAAAGTTGAATATTTCGCAAACAGATCACTGAATAGAAAAATCATGTTAGCAACCCAACAATGGTTTTAAAAGACCTATCCAGCGATACCCCACACTATAGGGTTAGTCGAGAAAAAAAAATCACCCCCACTTTACGTCTATGGGAAGTACCCTAAAAAAAAATTGTTTTAGTTTTTTTTATGTAATCACTTTGTCGGCGTGACTGATATACACCGTGAAATTTTAGTGGTTGTTTTCCCGAAACGAGGTGATTTAGTTTCGATTGTACAATCCTACCTATCGTACGTATCGTATCGTACGTACCTAATCTATCGTACGATCGTACGCTACTTGTACCATCGAAGCGTTACTATTGGTTCGCGGTCATTTTCGACTTTCGTTTTTCACAATTGGATTTTTGACTCTAGTCAAAATAGTAATTATAAATCGATTGTACAATCGATACTAAATCACCTCGTTTCGGGAAATGCCAAATTACAGCTTTCTAGTATTAACAGTCTCTGAGCTTAGCCGGGGACGGACAGACAGACAGACAGACAGACATGGCGAAATAATAAGGGTTCCTAGTTGACTACGGAACCCTAAAAAGGCCCCCGTGGAATCGTACCCAAAAGGCTGGCATCCCTCGTTGAATGGCGATGGCGATTCGAATTACTGATATGATTTGGTGAAAAAAGACTAAATTATCGTTATATGCAGTGCTAAAGATGTCGCAACATGCAACGTAACAACCGGACGTACATTTTCTATATATCGGGCCATCCGCTCTTATGGCTCGCCGGATATTCGGCCAAACAACTATCCGTTTCATATTTTCACAAATATAATTTCAAAATCAGCACACTTACCTTTTAATGAGTTCCAGCATTGTATCATCCACCTGTATACACGCGTAGTTCATTTCCACGTTTATCTGTACTTCGCCGACTGCTAAGTACATCGGGAAGGCGCATATCTTGGGCACCGCTTGCGTTGTTAGAAAACCGAAACCCTCCTTTTTTAGGAGAAGGTCGTATAGAGCTCTTTCTCGAGGCTCCGTTGGTTTATCAAACTTAATAGTCAGATGGATTATATGCAGATAGTAAGTACCACTGCTGTTTTCTCCGGTGAGGTATTTTGGGAACTGAAAAAGGTTTTGTTTATGAGACTTCGTAATAATATCTATTGGCGGAATCACTTGCCCAAAGCAGGGGTTTACCGAATATTTTATCTCGATATTCGTTTTCTATAGAACGAACCATACATTGAGGTATTTTATCTTTAAGATATAATGCTTTCGACGTATTTTAAAATGGTTTAACGAGTTTTTAAAGGTACGTAAATCTGTACTTGTAGTTTCAAGAAATGACTTCATCTTACAGAATGGCTAAAACTAAAAAGTCGTTTCTGGGAAGATGCATACGTTTTTATAATAAAATTCCGAAAACAATAACCGAACAAACTGATACAAAATTCAAATCCATTGTGAAGAAGACATTAATATCTAAGGCGTACTATAAAATTAATGACTATATCATGGACAGGGATGTTTGGAAATAATTCTGATCCGCATTGGCGATCCCTAGTCTCAAATAGCGTATCTACTGTGTTAAAAAGTTTAATTGTATTAAATACTTTAGATGTATGTAATTTAATAACAATGTAGATCTGATTGAAAAAAATATACCTTGTTGAGTTTCTTGCCGGTTTCTTCTCAACAGGGTTTTTTCCGAACCGGTGGTAGATTCTTCGACGTTCATAGGAGCATCAATTGATGCCTAAATTGAATAAAGAATTTTGACTTTGACTTTTGACTTTGACGCCTTATACCTACAGGTCGATTTACAAGAGCTGCCATCAAGAATATTAAATAAAAAACTGGATATTGCATGCCGAACTATGAGTTGAAGCCAGGTTCATTCACCTTTGCTCCTATGTTCTATCTCTTTTCAACACTGTGATATATTGCCAGGTTATTTATAAAAAAACCTTATTTTTTTTTAGAAATACGCATTATCCGGCATCACCTAATTAATTTACTTTAAGCTAATTTCAACAGAAATTTATATTTTTCTTATAAAACTTTCTGCAATAAAATTTACTTAGTTTTCTTTGTATTATACAAAAAAAAGAACCCAGTCAAAATCCTCATTTCACCGGTATGCACCTCCTGCGTACTATGGCAACACTAAATGGCCGATATGTCAGAATCACGTCAGAATTGTCAGAAGTCATTCACCAATTTCAGAGGATTTTTACGTTAAATAAACGTTTTTCGTCGATTTACTTGGGTTATGCGCTATGTATTGCATAGTAAAGCATTGTAGGAGTAATTGGAGGCCGAAATCCGACATAAAACTTCACAGGTGAGTACTTATTTTACGAAAATGTTCATAAATCTTAGTGGCAATCAATTTTCCTATATTTTGCTTCTAAGCTTTGTTAGTTTTTATTCAAAAACCCCACGAATAGGTTTATAATGTTAAGTTAGAAGTATATTTTGTTTATTTGGAGTTAAACATGACCTTAAATGAAAAATTGAAGAATGTGTGGTTTTACAACTAGGGTGACCAATCCTTTTTCATGCATGGTAGTTATTCGTATTGAATGGAGCTAAATCTATCAACTTGGTACGGTTTCTATCTTCATAATTCATATCACAGTATATAATAACATATTTATTGTTTGTGTCTTTACAATTGGCCATGCTTCATATTTTTGTTGTATGGTTTTTATAATTTATTTGATAAATATAGACTATTTTAAGAAACTAATTTCGGTATTTTTGTTTTTAATGAATCCTATCTACATTAAAAAAAAATATTAATATATTGCTGACGTGACGTCATCAAACGCATAATGGATAATGTAGTCTTTGCCTGCACAAAAAAAATACAGTAAAGTCTATGGTAAAGTCAACATCAAGCTGTTAACGTCACCGCCGACGGCTAACCTCAAAAAAATTTGAAATCACTAACTGAACTTGTTTGAAATGGAAGGCTACGAGTGTTTCGCCCCTTTATGTTCGAATAACAGCAGGGATAACCCGGATTTGTTATTCGTACCAATCCCAGAACGACGGCGAGAGGAATGGTGTCGAGAAGTGAAGCAAAAATACTTCAAGAACTATTTGCAGTTTTGTTGTGAAGATCATTTAAATGTATGTGCCTATTTAAAACAAACACATTACTTGTAAACAATGGTTTAACAATAAAGTCTTGACCGTTGAGTAGCTCCTCTTATTTCAGCGATGTTGTGGTTGCTAGAATTCGTCATGAACTCCAGTATCATGACATTGTCCACTTGTGGCAAATTGCGAGAATCGGCTTTTTCGTTATTAGCCGTCCTTTTATAATAAAATGCTGCTTAAATCTTATTAGGTATATGGTTTTACTCTTTGTGCTTAAATAACAAATAAACAAACAAACTACAAAACGAAACGACACGTCAATGTCAATTTTGAGTTTATGTTTGATATAGACTAGACAGACGTCAGTCGATTTTTTTTTAAATAAGGCAAAAGAATCATTATCCATTATTCGTTTGATGACTCACAGAAAGGGCATTTGAAGGTCAAAACATTTCAACGAATATCTTAATAATGTAAGACTTTTTTTTAAATCTGATATACAGAAACTGTACCGAAAGCTTGTTTCTCGAAATGGTTTTGAGATTTCAATACATATTTAAAAAGTTAGCATGGCTAATTAACATGAAAACCTAATATTTTACATTGCAGTTTTCCAAAAGATGAAAGAAGGAGGCAAAATTGGCTGTCGATTGTACCGATAAAGGGAAAGGTGTAGAGCGTTTGACAATTTGCAGCTTGCATTTTAAGCCTGAAGATTATGACTATGACCCAGAAAGGCCGGGACGCCTACTCAGTACAAAACAATATTATTCTCACATGTGTAGAAAATAAAGAAACTGTTATAACGTCCTAGTATTTTATTATTTTTTTTCCATTGACAGATACTTCCCTTATGTTTTGCAGTAAGTATTTGTAGCGTCCTCAGGTAAAAGGTAACCTTTTGCCGGATATCAGTAAGGCCGAGTAACTGCAGAGTGGCATAGAAATGCAACCAGAAATGGACCTTATATTGACGACTGACAAAAAAATTGGTACCTTTTACTTGAGTTTGTGAGGATGGATGCTCACTTTCATGATAAAACGGTTGAATAAAAATTTAATAACAAAACCGGCCAAGTGCGAGTCGGACTTGCGCACCGAGGGTTCCGTACAAATTTATATGTATCTATGAACATCCAGTCTTAGCAGACCCCTGTTCCTAAGCAAAATGTGCGCAGTGTGGGATCATTGTAGATTGGTTACTGATATAGACAGACAGACAAAAAATTTATGCCTTCTGCTTGCAATTTTTCCTTTATCTGTGCTATAAGACCTTGCTTCGTACCAAATTTATGATTCTAAGTTCACGGGAAGTATCCCTTGCGAGTGACTAGAATTTGCGGCAAATGGCTGTAGGTATCTTTTGATTGCGTTGGGTTAGAAGTTTGATTTTTCACAGCTCCAAGGGTCAGTACAGTAGACTTGAGTATTTGATTTAAATATCAGCTTGATACCTCCACGCGTTCCTGAGAAAAAGGGTCTTGACAGACGGACGAACGGACAACAAAGTGATCCTATAAGGGTTCCGTTTTTTCTTTTTGAGGTACGGAACCCTAAAAATTGAATTGAATTGAAATCGGTTGAATTTAATAAATTTCAAAATCAATCTGTTGTATAAAAGTATGTCAAATTCCGCGGGATATTCCTAATGTATGCTTAATTATGGACACCCTAAAGAAAGAGATGCAAGATCGGCGTGACGTAATTCAAGGTCATTTTTTCTGGCTTCAAAGGAATGTTTGGCATGCAATATCCAGTTTTTTATTTAATATTCTTGGCTGCCATGAATGGATTGAACAAAAGTAATGTCAAATTTGACTTTTTTGTAGGAAAATTAATGATGCATGTCATTTCTATATTTGTGTGAAGTGTATTCAAAAGGTAACACATAGATACTCGCTCATTACTCATTAGGTCCATTCGTGCCAGCTCTTGTGAATCGACCTGTACTATGGTTAAAATGCAGCCACTAAAGTTAATTTGGGATTAACTTAATGCTGAATAGTATCATCTTGTGATCAAAATTCAACGGACTTATTAATAATACATATTAGACGGGAGTACGATCATAAGAGTAGCAATTAAATGAAGGCGATTCTTTATGAATAAAATAACAGTCACAATTTTGACTTAAAATGCTTGAATTATGTATGTGTGAAACATTTTTGTACCGTACCAGTTTTCTACTTTTTACCGTCGTACTTTAGGGCTATCAAAGCAATTGAATGGATGACCCAATAACGTTTAAAAATACGGTGTCAAATGTCAAAATTCAAAATCAAAAATTCTTCAACGTCTGTCAGACTAAAGCTCCAAACGCACAGATAGCGGAGGCGTCGCGGTGACGGTTGTAATATTCTAACTTGTATGAACGGTTTTGCGGTACCGTACCGCGAACTCGTTGATACAAGTTAGAATATTACAACCGTCACCGCCACACTTTCGCTGTCTGTGCGTTTGGAGCTTTAGAGCGTTCGGTATCCTGCGTTTCAGCCAGCTCATTGTCTTTACCTTTTGTATCTGTGAACCTAATCGTAGAACGCATCCAGTGTGACAAGGTGTTAATTTGGTCATATTTGTATTTACTTATCATGCGGTAACTTACCACTTTTTGGTGTTTGCGTATCCGTTTCTTCGTGCCAGCTTTTGACAAGTTGTCTTCCTCGTCTTCGTTCTCATTTTCCCAAGGCCAGTTTGGGAAACATTGTTTAATGTCTGGCATTTCAAAGTCGACTTTGCTGTATAAAACAAATATTTAAATGTTTTAGTTATATTTATATGGGTCATGTTTTTTTTTCTCAGCCTATATCTGCTATGCTAGCTAATTCCCTTGTATAGTAACTCTAGTCCCGTCCCTAGTTGTCTTTTACCAATATATGCCTTCATAGATCGCAGCGCAGGGCGTGCACACGTCGGTGATGGAGCGTGCCGAGCGCGCTCTATAACAAACACTAAATCAAATAAGGTGTGCCGCGCTGCCGGTGTGTGTCACCGTATATTTAAACTAGCAGCCCGTCCCGGCTTCGCACGGGGTAGACAATTATTTATTTTTGGAAATTTGGATATAAAACACTTTTTTTCACAAATATTTTTATTTATTAAAAAATTATTATTTATTATTTATTAATTATTACAGACGTGCACGCCCCACTCCTGTATTTCAGTGCCCCCTCCACCCCGCCCGCCGCGATGCCCGGCGCGCTTTTCAGACTGCATCGCAAACAACGGCCACGGCGCTATGGCGGTTTTGTTTACTGTTTGAATTTTTTAATTCGTAATATCTTTTGAATGGAAAGTCCAATTTAAATAATTTAAAAACTATTTTATAGGTAGTTAAATGGTCTTTACCATAAAATAATTTATTTGGATAAGGATTAATATAAACACATAAATAGCATGGTTTGAATTTGGTTAGCATTTTCATTAATGTTTAAAATGAAAAAAGTTGTTGTAGTGACATAACTACAATAGTTGGACATATGCTACCGCGGAGTTTTTTGTAGACATTATGATGTTCTTCAATATTGTTGTACATTATTTTGTTCTATCGCTAATAGTTTCGGCAGCGCATTCGACGAAAGACATTTTAAGACTCATTTTTCTACACCTTCGGTTACATTGTTCAAATTTTACCAAGGATCCCTAATTTTTTTCAAAATGAAATGTAGCCTATGTCAAATTGGAAGAATGTAGCATTCTATTGGTGAAAGAATTTTTAAATCGGCCCAGTACTTTTTGAGCCTATTCATTACAAACATACAAACATACAAAAATAGGTACAAATCTTTCCTCTTTATAATATTAGTGTAGATAAATGTTATAGAGCGCGCTGGGCACGCTCCGTCGGCGCCCCGTGCTTCGGTTTGTGGTGGGTATATACAGGGTGTCCCGTAAGTAGTACGACCAACGGAAATGGGAGATAGGTGGGCAAGTCATCTACCAAATATCAAGATTTACTACCACTACCAAGTATGAAGATTTTTTCCTGTAAATATTTTTTTGATAAGCTATTTATCATTTTTGAATGCCCATTAAAATGGACAGGTTTTTATATAGTAAGCTAAACAGTGGTTATGTCATTTTTTTCACTATGATAGATCAAATCTTGACCAAAGTTTAAGAGAAAAGGCAAAATCTAAATTGAAATAAAAATAAATAAAAAAACTGCAATCGTTTTTTAAAAATGGTTTTGTGCATCTGATAACACAAATATTCAAGATTATTTTTCAATAAAAATAAATTCAAAAAATAATTTATTCGAAATATCACAACTCAAAATCTTCGTGCGGGTGTACATTTTTAAAAAAAAATCAGAAAAATCTAAATTTCTCGAAAACGGTGCGACTTTTGCTGAGGTCATTTTTTGATATTTGGTAGATGACCTGCCAACTTATCTCCCATTTCCGTTTGTCGTACTACTTACGAGACAGCTTGTATATTACAGTAATAATCATGAAATTATGATTATACCTGCTAAGGGAAGAGAATAACGACCGCTTTAGCCTAGTTGGTAGTGACCCTGCCTACGAAGCAAGAGGTCCTGGGTTCGAATCCCGGTAAGGGCATTTATTTGTGTGATGAGCACGAATATTTGTTCCTGAGTTATGGATGTTTTCTATGTATTTAAGTATTTATTTATCTATATAAGTATATTTATCGTCGTCTAGTACCCATAGTACAAGCTTTGCTTAGTTTGGGACTAGGTCGATTTGTGTAAGATTGTCCCCTAATATTATTATTATATTATTAATAAGTTAAGAAAACAGTTAGTCTCTATGTATTTCTATACAATGTATGCAACATACACGCAACATACCCATATTGCCGCGGAAGCATTGTTACTTGGTCCAACTCTTGACACTTGTGAAGTTCTATGCAAGCATTGAGTGCGGCTGATCGCTTTGCTGTTTTAAGGTTGGCGAATGGTCGGCCCTGAAAAAAAATTGGACTCAAAGACAACTTCACTTGTGGTTCCAAGGGAGATCCGTGAAAGTCACGTCAAATGATACAATATGAGCGTTAACTGTAAAAATAATCCCATCAAAGATATAAAATGTAAGTAAGTCTAGCAACGCAGTTCTGCCACTAGCACTAGGTACAAAAAGAAAAAGTTATGTAATCTCATGTAAAACCAAGTCGATTATTTTAGTTCGGTTCGGTTTTCGGGTTCGATTCCCAGTCGGGGCAGGTATTTGTGTGAAGAATACGAATGTTGGGTCATTTATTTCTATAAACAACACAACATTCGTATTCTTCACACAAATACCTGCCCCGACCGGGAATCGAACCCGAGACCTCAAGCTTCGTAGTCAGGTTCTCTAACCACTAGGCCATCCGGTCGTCTAATACTTATTGAAATTTTCACTTTATTATTTTATTATCCTATGGAAATTTTACGAGATTTCAGTATTGGATTTGTTTATCTTTAAAGTTTACCTACTTTAGAATCAAAAACCATTACATGACGCGGAATGCAGCCTAGTTAACTTGCAGCGTAGCATAGTTCAGTTTATTGCCTGTAATTTGATGTTGACAGACTGACGGTATGTAGATATTGCAGATGAAAATACATATTTTAGTAAAGTAGGTTGCAGAAAATAAGTAAAATAATCGTAAAACTTTAAACAGGTGCATTATAAGTGTAATTTAAAAAAATATACTGATAAATGAAAAAAACCGTATCTACCCAGCCCAAATGGTTACAAAAGGTTTAATCGAAAAAACCCGACTAACCCTCCTTTTAAGGGGTCTTATCCAGTTATTCTTTGAACGATTGACAAGAAACCAAATCCCAGAGAAGACAACGTTGGAAAAGAATGCCATTGCATGGGAAGGTCCCATTTGTTCTATAGAACTGATATATTTGGTACGATTTTGAACTCTATTACTTCACGATTTCACAGTTCTATGGGACAAATGCGACATACCCGATTCGATTAAAAGCACAATACTTTGTCTGACACCAAACTGATTCAAGGAAAAAAGGTTACCTTTATAGGATCTTTAACGGGGCAAGCGATAGGCATTATGATCGTCACAACTAATTTTACGGTTCCATTTGCTTGAGGTACTGGTTCTTTGATCCACATCGGTGTTATAGTCGTAAACTGATCAGTGGGTATGCATGAGCAGTAGCGGTTTAGTAAGCTTATAGCTGACACTGCTGACAAACAACCTAGGAGAAGAATTTTATGTTAATCATTAAAGGAAGTTTGAACAATGTTTTAAACTTTCGAGATTCTCGCTAATACGTATTATCTTTCGGGGCTTAATCACGAACTACTTTATTTGTTTAATTTTTCATAATTAACAATAGTCATAATGTGATTTATTACAGAAACGGTATTTTTCAAGATTTTTTAAAATATCATCTTATAGAATGCAGTAGGTTAGGTTAGTTTTATAACAATTCCGAAAAAAAAACCGTATCAGAAATAAATCACTTCATGATTAACGTTGATTTGGAGATTTGAAGTAAATGAAGAACTAAACATACTAATTAATTAAGTTATTAGTAAGGTTGCGCGGACCTGGGTTAATTAAATACTTAACTCACGAGTTAATGGCTAACCCAGGGTTAAGAAGTGTCAAAATGTATGGAACTGTCATTCTTAAGGCCCTACCGAGCTTTTGGCGCTAATCGATTTTAGGTATTCTATGCACTCGTGTATGTGTGCGTGAGAGCGCTAGAATCAAAGCCGTGAGTAAGCGCGAACGACACAAGTTCCCCGTCCGATGGCCGAAGGAGAACTAAAGCAACACTCACGCGGACATGGGGGAAGTACGATGACTCAAGATAGGTTGGTTAGACTGCGCGTGTATTTAGGTATTTTCAACGTATTACTAAAACAAATACAGATTTTAAAAATGTAGCAACACTACGCCCTAGAAAACATCATGTTTTATTAACATTCAAAAAGTCATGACCTGCCGTGCATTATTTACGTCGTACTATGTATTTATTTTATTTTTAGAGACGAATTTGGTTTTTTTTTTCTATCGAGCGAACTACAAGTAATCGTGTATCGATAAACACTGGTCATTAGAGTGAATCCTCAAATATCTTACACATAAATTTCAGGACTAAAGCTTTGCTAGTAACGATACAGCACGAGATTAAATGAATGCAATAAATGCGCCAAAGGCTCGGCAGCGCCTTAACCCAGGGTTAACGATTTAATTATTTAACCCTGGACCGTGCAAGTGGCCCTAAGAAACATTACGTAAATAGCATTACATTGCGAGGCCGTGAATCAAACGAGTTCGAAGTAGACGTCTGAGCGCGGAAATGTACTGTACTTAAGTATTTTTTCTTACTATATTTCGTTTTTTTAGCATTAGAAATAGGGTAAACAATCTTGATGAGTCTTTATATCGAAAAACGCTTTAAAAAAATAGTAATTATTGCTTATGAAACCAAACCATATGCCCTTTCTAATTGTTAAATAGTTGCTGTGATTTTAATTTTTCAAGTGTTTTTCTTTCTAATACTAAAAAAAACGAAGTGTATGTGCGGGCTATGATCCCGTAAAAAAACGAACATACTCCCATAGGGATTGTTGTAAGACGGTATTTCATCTTCGTCGTATAGGTTCATTTGGATATCAGTTTCCGACGGCGCCAATCGAGTGTCGGTGGATCCTACCAGTAACTGTAATAAAAATAACACATTATATTATGAATAAATAATAAATAAATAAATAAATAAATATTAGGGGACAAATGAATAGAATGAAATGAAATAGAAGATAGGACGTAGACAACGTGACCCAAAACTAGGGGTGGTATTTTGTAAATTTGTGGATTATTGTATAACAGTTACCATATTCGTAATAATTTAATAAAAACAGACTTCAAGGAACTACCAAGGCCGGTGTTTTTTTTTTCTATAAATTTAATTGAAACCAAACGGGTATAGGTAACGCTATCAGAGTTGAGGCGAATGATTACACACACAGCTACATAAACTACTGATTGCAAAAAAAGTAGCGAATGAATGAAATGAATGAATGAGTGAATGAAAATGTGAATTATTATGATCTTAAGGTGAAATACCTACGCTACTATGCATGCATATTATAATTTTTCTTTTATCATATAATCTATTTTTGAAATAAAACAATTTGAAACTGATAACAAATATTCGCAACAAAACAATCGGTATTTTATAAACAGCGAAAAATATGTTTATCTGATTAAATAAAGTAGATCAAAATATTTCATTTTCTGTTTTGTTTGAACTAAATGTATTTTCATAAATAATTCTAACGAAATAGGTTGAAGAAATTTTTGGTCAATTTTGTAATTCACTGTCGAGTCTGTTGATCTTGCTGTCGGTACGAATAAACGTCAAAATCCCGCTGTCATTACATGAGATGTGGTTATGTGCGTGGCCTCAACTCTGGTGGCGTTACCTATATCTGCCCTCCGAAGAAAAACAACACCGGTCAAGTGCGAGTCGGACTAACAAGAAGGGCTTCGTACCTACAATGTCTTAAAAATAGTTCTGCAAAAAACTTATAAAGCTAGCGTTAAAAACGCTGAAAAAAACTCGTTTCTTGTACGACCACCCCCTTTAATTTTTGACTCTATTTTATTTTTAGTATTTGTTATTATAGCGGCCACAGTAATACAAAATCGGTAAAAATTTCAAGTATCTAATTAGATATACAACTTAAGAAATATATAATTACCTCTTGTATGTAGGTTTCAGTGTTTTGGAAACTATGATATTTTCCCATAAACTTTTCACGCTCAGCCGCATTGATTAATAGAACGAAGCTGGATTCGGCGTTTCTTGCTCGTCCTAAACCAAACATTATAATACTTAATACAATATTTTGCCTTTTTAGTTTCAGACAAATATCCAAAGTACTGTAAGAGTATCGATACAACGTAAAAAGCTGCTTGGCGCTCAAACATTTCTTAATGCGAGTACATTGTGTGAATTCTTTAGTTGAGTAAGAGATTTTATTATGGGTATGACTTGTGGTTAATGTTCCTACAGCCAAACGTCTGTTGATATTATAGTTCGAAAATTTATAAGTCTATAAAATGGTTTATAAGAAATTTAAATAAGGAAAATTACTACCTTTGCTCTGGATATAAGAACGATATTCCAACGGCGGATCAAATCGCATCACTAACAAGCACTGCGGAATATCAACGCCTTCTTCAATGACGCTCGTTGCTATTAAACAATTCAGTTCTCTGAAATAAAATAGGTACACTATAAATAATAGTACGTGCATGCATTCATTGACGTTGATGATCGGATAGGCCAGTTGTTAGAGAACCTGACCACGAAGCTTGAGGTTCCGGGTTCATTTCCCGGTCGGGGCAGATTACGTCTACAAAGTCACTAGCCGGGTTTCCACTGAGCGAATGCCTCGCGAAGCAGCCATTTTTGGCGCGATTTGGAACCTTGTGTCGAAGAAAATTATGCCTCATGCGCTAGCCTCACCAGCCAGCTCGCTCAGTGGGGACCCAGCTATTGACTCATTTGGGACATGTCGTAATATCACGAGGAAGTCTATTATACTAAACATAGGTAGTTTTTCAAAATGAGAGGTGTTTTGCGACCTTTGCTTAGAATATAGTCAGCAAGATAAAGAATGAGACTTCGGTGACGAATAGCCTAGTGGTTATGAACCTGACTACGAAGTGTGAGGTCCCGGGTTAGATCCCTGGTTGGGGCAGATATTTGTTTGAAAAATATGAACATTTGTGTATTATGTATGTATGTATGTGTCCGTTTCTAGTACCCAGGCCAGCTAAACAGCTATGCTAAGTTTGGGACTAGTCACAAATAGATTGAACTATAGATAGTACCAGCTGTTGCCCGCGACTCCGTCGGCAAAGAATTCGTTTATCGGTATCCCGCGGGAACTATGCAATTTTCTGGAATAAAAACTATCCTATGTCCTTACCAGGGTCTCGAACTATCTCTGTACTAATTTTCATCTAAATAGATTCAGCGGTTTAAGCGTGAAGAGGCAACATACAGACTGACAGACACACTTTCGCATTTATAATATTAGTATGGATTGCCAATAGTATCGTGACACAATATCGATAGGCATCAATAATATCGATACTATTTCTATTTTATAATCAATACTATTGACGGTCTTATTTCAACAAACAATTGATACTATCGATAGTTCTAAAAACTATCGTTAGTATCGATACTATAGAAAAGCAATACTATCGGTAGTATCGATAGTATTGATGCTTATCAATAGTATTATTTAGTACATACTTAATTACTATCGATACTATCGGTAGTATTGAAATTCTCGTTACTATCGACAGGCCTATAGATATTGTGACTATTTTTCAAGGTCAACTAGTAATATTATCAAGCTATCGACAGTTATGCCACAATACAATACAAATATTCTTTATTGATCACCAAAACAGTACAGTGACATTACAAAAATAAAAATTCAGGTAGACAATAGGCGGTCTTATCGCTAAAAAGCGATCTCTTCCAGACAACCAATTACTCAGAAATTAATAAATATCAACAGACGAATGTAGGTGGCAGAAATAACAGACAAGAGAAACGCAGTATTACTTAATAGACAACAAACAATAAAAACAATACAAATATAATATAAATTATATAAATAAACAAATACAGTACAGTTTATTTATTTTATTTATATCAGGTACCAGGAAACATCAAGGCACTACTGCTATGCCAGATCATCTAATTTATACTTAAAGTGGCAAAAGCAATGGATTAAATGCAGATCCTGGCAGGATCGCCATGTGATGTTGTTATAAGTTAAACCAATGAGTGTTGCGTAAATACTGTTTATTAAAGTAAAGGCGTCCTTTATATATGTTACATAGTGGGAGAGTGTGAGTGTGGCGCAGCTCACACTACACGAAGGAGGGGCAAATACTTAAAACATATGGGTCGAAGTGTATCCGTTACCGTCCGTCTTTAGGAACAAGATAATCAGTTAGTGTAATTGACACTTGCCTGTTCCTGAATTTCAGCAAAGCCTTTTGACTAGCCTTCTTCAGATAAGATTGTTCTCTGGTACATTTAAAGGGGTCTATGTTGAAGCCAACAAGAAAATCGTGTTTGAGAAAACTAAACTCCTCCGGGTTAGCTTCTTTTACGTCCTTCAGGATGTTGAAGAGGATCTTAGCTGTAAATCTCTGCTGTGTGAAGATTATTCCTGATAGAGGTTCGTTGGATTGGTTTATCCTTTTTAATACTGGAAGTGAGACACATAATTTAATCCACCGCTTCTTTTAAATATAAACTTGCTAAATCTTCGCTATATCTTCGTGCATATCTGTGGAAACCTTTAATTGGCTCTATTGTTATTTATTTCGTTTTATTATGTAATAGTAATTTTAAGCTGTTGGTTTTCCAAATAAAATAAAATAAAATAAATAAAATAACAATAATCATAATCAAAATTTATTTACTTGAGAAGCGGTTACAATGGTTGTTATTCTATGCAAAGATATCAAAGTAAGCGTTCAGCCCTCTCGCCGGCGACACCAGCATGTAAATATTTTTGCACAAGTATTAAAAAGATAAGAAATTCATGATGAAAAAATCTTTGATGCTATAATATCTTTTTTTAAGTAAAAAAGAGGGCACTTACAAATCTATTAGGTATATTTTAAATATTTTATAATATTTTAACAGCCATACAAATTTCAAATTTTGCGCAGGTAAACTTAACCCATTGTGCTGTGAAAGAATAAGGATCACTCACGTCTTTAAACGAGTTTATCAGTGTGAATTTGACTTTACAGGGATTGTTCGTGTTCTGTGCTACCCTACATTTGACAATGATAATAAAAAAAAATGACGATGAAAACGTGGGTAGTTGTGCACCGGTATCAGTTTAGTCGAGCAGCCGCGCGAGCAGAGCGGCAGTGCATATTGCGCGCTTGGCAGCCGCCGTCGCGTGTGCTCCGGGAAGAAGGGCTACGTATTAGCCCGAAACATATCGAGTTAAACTCGTTTAAAGACTTGAGTAATCCGTATTATTTCACTATCTTAAGACCATGTAAACGTATTCTAGCAAATAAAGATTTACTTACTTACTATGGAAGAAGTTCACCTGCGCAAAATTTTGGGGCTCTAGTGAAAAAGGGGTTAATTCTGCAGAATTTGAACAGCTGATTGCGACACAACCCCCTTTACACATAAAATAGAAAATAGCTGTTTAATTTCTGCAGACTTATCCCCTTTTTCACTAGAGTCCCAGAATTTGAAAATTACCCAACATGAATCGTTTATCCTAAGATACATAAAGTGATCTGTCAAAACATGTAACGCCTGAATAAACCAATTATTTAACCCCTCAAGCGACCCAGGCAGACACGGCGGTGCCTAAGCTAACTGTCAAAATTTGCTAATTTTTGTTTCTAGTTTCGATCACGTTTTAACATAGGGTACTTAGAAAAAATTACCCAAAAAAGTCGCCGATCGCGCGACGGGTTAAAAATAGAATACAAAAAGGCTTACCACCAGGTTTATTACTGAACTTGGGGTTGAATTCCTTAAGTATATTTAGGAGTTTCATAATCTGGTCGGAGGAATGTTTCAATATTTTTTCATATCCTTCGTCGTTTTTCATTGAAAGCAGTAAGATCATCCTTGCCCTGATAAAAAAAAGATATTCAACATTTTGAATGATTTTGTTGATTCGGTCCAGTACTTCTCGAGATTACTCCCTTCATTAAAACATAATATAGCTACTAATATTATAAATGCGCAAGTTTGTTTTTATGTGTATATTTGTAGAGATGTGCCTTACTACTTAGTCGGTAAAGCCGACTATCCGGCTACTATCATTAGTCGGCGACTATTCGGCAAAGAGCGCCGACTATCCGGCTTCTTACTTTGTATGTATTTCTCAGTTGTATGTAGGGGGAATTACATTAAATAAAAATCTTGATCATTTATTAATATTTTTCCGGTTCCGACATGCTCGCAGGCGGCGCCGCGCCGTCTTTTGCGACTTTCGCGCGAATCAAATGTAAACAAAGCGTTATGGGAATCCCCGAAACCGTGATCAGCTTGGCCGACTAGTAGGCCTCTGTACAACCGACTAATCGGCTGGTCGGCCAAAGTCATAAAATAAGAGGGCAAACTACCGACATAAAACTTACTTAATATTTGTATATTTATACCTAAGCAACCCTGACTAGCAATGTCAATTATATTTGATTTAACTTCGTAGAAATAGATTACTTTGTTTAATTAATTATTAATTAAAACGTAGGTACAGTCGAGGGCATAAACATATGAACGGCTCGGAGTCGGATATAATGTAAACACCAAACTTATGATTAGTGATAAAGAGGTGTACAGATGTTTTTGACTTCTGGGTACCGTGCGTGTGTTTGTGACCTTGACTGTATACACAAAAAGACTTCATAACTCAATAATCTTTTGAAGTTAAGATTAAGTAGTTAAGGTGCATGCAATATTGTATTTTTTTTAATGAAATAAACAGACAAAATTTTTTTTTTTTTTATATTCGGCACATCTCTAATTTAAAGCCTTTCAGAAGATAACTTACTTCGTTACGTGAGTGATCACAAATTCGTAAAGAAGCTCTTGCTCTTTACTCAATGATTTTCTCTTTAGTCGTTCCAATAGTATAACGTACGCAGTTATACTTATGGAGCCTCCGTACACTCCCAACTCTTGAATGTATTGAATCATTGCCGTAACCATGTTCTTCACGGCTTTAGTTATCTGAAATATATTTTTGTTTAAAAATAATATGACACTGTTAACGGACTTATCAACAATACAATACGATTACTTGAAGAGGGCCAAATCCACATAAAAGAAACAAAAATATACGAAGTGAAGTTATACACAGTGTTTTTTTTTTCGTCAACTGGGTGAATCAAATAAATTAATAATAATTTATGTTGTTTACTCTGTCCCCGGTTGTCCAAGTGACACTTCATACTGTTTCATCATCATAGTTTTAAAGAGTTGAGAAGACAAAGTTGATCGACCCAAATAATGTTAATGAAAAAAGTGGTTTTAGTATACTTACGTTCTAAAAGTTTTTAATATTGTTACTGTCAATTAGAAGTGACCTAAAAACAATTTGAATGGTTTTACTGTGGTGCGATAACAATGCTCGACGATTGTTATGGTTAATCGAAATTTAAACTAGTGTGTGTTATTTTCTGAGTAACTCCAGTGTTTACATACTTAATAGAGTGATTGTTGACCATCTCCTACCCCTACCGATAAATGAGTAACTTGACTCACTGACTGTTTGGCTGAATGAATGACAAACAATGCACAGACTAAAGTGTAGCTAGAGACTTGAAAGTTAGCAAATGAATACCATTAGTATCATAGAAGGCATAAGAAGCCAGCCTTTTTGGGCAAAGCGTCATAAGAAAAACAAATATTTAAGACTAGCTTTTGCCCGCGACTTCGTCCGCGCAGAATTCCAACTTGTGGTAAAGCTTCTTCATCTCTTTCATCAAATAAAATTAACAAAAGCCATACCTAATATATTATACGAAGTTTTCGCGAAATCAGTAACGATTCTTCAAAAAACTGTTCGGTTTTTTTTTAATAAACGTATCTTCTTTATTTGTGAACCGATTTAAATGAAACAAACACTAGATGTTAATCCAAAAGAATACCAATACATGAGTGAAAACCGCATCCTTCTAGGTTAAGCCGTTTCTGAGATTAGCGCGAACAAACGCACAGACAAACAGACAATAATTCTAAAAATCGTTGTTTTGGGTTCTATTACGCTAACAAATAGCCCTAGAGACAGTTTTTCTCAAATATTCTTCAATGTACAGACACTGACCTGTTAAAGATTTATTATATGTATAGATAGATATAGATAAAAGATAGAAGAAGATATAGAATACACAGTCAAAGACTTTAAGTGCTCGAAATGCATTCTTCTTCTCTTTCATTGAACAAAGCAAAAATCCAAAGTTTACTGTTTAATGTTATAATAATCTACATGTACGCCAAATTTGAAGAGTCTAGTAATCATAGTTACGGAGATAGGGTCACTCTGAATCAAATATATAAATCCCATGTTTTCCTTATTCGGTAGGAATTTCAGTAAATCCAGAAAACTGATTTTAGTTGATAGTATTACCTAGTTGCATGCCAAATTTGAAGTATCTAATAACTATAGTTACGGAGATAGGGCCACTTTGACGTGAAAATATAAATCCCATTTATTGTTTGTCCTGTGGGAATTTTAAAATATCCCTTCTTATTAAAAAAAGATGTATCTCTATGATACTCAAGGTATATGTGTGGCAAAAGTCTTTAGCTGCAGTGGTTAGGCTGTGCGTGGAGTCAGTCACTCAGAACTTTGAATTTTGTGCACATAGACTTAACTTACCTTTTTAGGATCGGATGTGATGTCCTGCTGGTAATTTTTGAGCTTGATGTCTTGAGTCAAGTTTAGTAGAGGCAATTGCACTGACGCAATATACGTGCACAAAGCTTGCAGTTCTGTTATGGCTTCGGCCGCCGCGGACGAAACTCTCGGCATGTGGTAGGGCACTACAAACTCTTTCGGGTTGGTTGAGTAACTAAAATGTGAAAGAGCATTATTAATCCTATTAATATTAAAAATATGAAAGTTTGTGAGCGAGCATGGGCGTGTGTGTTAGTGACTCTTTCACGCTAAAACGGCTGGATGGATTTTGATTTGTTTTTTTGCTCGTTTTTAGGGTTCCGTAGTCAACTAGGAACCCTTATAGTTTCGCCATGTCTGTCCGTCTGTCTGTCTGTCCGCGGCTAAGCTCTGAGACTGTTAGTACTAGAAAGCTGTAATTTGGCATGAATTTATACACCGTGAAATTTTAGTGGTTGTTTTCCCAAAACGAGGTGATTTAGTATCGATTGTACAATCGATTTATAATTATTATTTTGACTAGAGTCAAAAATCCAATTGTGAAAAACGAAAGTCGAAAATGACCGCAAACCAATAGTAACGCTTCGTTGGTACCTAAGCTATCGTACGATCGTACGCTACTTGTACCAACGAAGCGTTACTATTGGTTTGCGGTCATTTTCGGCTTTCGTTTTTCACAATTGGATTTTTGACTCTAGTCAAAATAGTAATTATAAATCGATTGTCCAATCGAAACTAAATCACCTCGTTTCGGGAAAACAACCACTAAAATTTCACGGTGTATAATATATCAGTCACGCCGACAAAGTGATTAAATAAAAAAAAACTAAAAAATTTTTTTTAGGGTTTTCCCATAGACGTAAAGTGGGGGTGATTTTTTTTTTCTCGACTAACCCTATAGTGTGGGGTATCATTGGATAGGTATTTGAAAATAAATAGGGGTTTTTTAAAACCATTTTTTGATAAAGTGATTATTTTTGGAGATATTTACTCCGAAAGTTCAAAATGTCCCCCCCCCCCCTCTAACTTTTGAACCGCACGTCTAAAAAATATGAAAAAAATCACGTAAGTTAAACTTAATAAAAACTTTCTAAGAAAATTATTATCAACTTAATCAGTTGAGCAGTTTTTAAGTTTTTGTAAAAAAATATTTCTAAACTAAGATTGTAATTTAACCGCCATTACAAGCATTTTTTTAGGGTTCCGTAGTCAACTAGGAACCCTTATAGTTTCGCCATGTCCGTCTGTCTGTCTGTCTGTCTGTCTGTCTGTCTGTCTGTCTGTCTGTCTGTCTGTCTGTCTGTCTGTCTGTCGGTCTGTCTGTCCGCGGCTAAGCTCAGAGACTGTTAGTACTAGAAAGCTGTAATTTGGCATCAATATATATATCAGTCACGCCGACAAAGTGATTGAATAAAAAAAAGTAAAAAAAATTTTTTTAGGGTACCTCCCATAGACGTAAAGTGGGGGTGATTTTTTTTTCTCGGCTAACCCTATATTGTGGGGTACCGTTGGATAGGTCTTTTAAAATCATTGCGGGGTTGCTAACGTGATTTTTCTATTCAGTGATCTGTTTGCGAAATATTCAACTTTAAAATGAAAATTTTCATTAATATCGCGCCCGCCCCCCTCTAAAATCTAAACTGTTGGGTGGAAAAATTTTAAAAAATTCAGAAGGGTAGTAAATATATCAAATTTACTAGGAAAATTATAGCGGCTAAGATTGCTTGGAAATTATTTGTAGTTTAAAAGTAAATAGTAGCCTAAGGTATAAAACATACCTAAGCTTGGATGATTCCGTACACATACGAAATGCTTAGAAAAATATTACTTGATTTTTTCGTAATGGCTACGGAACCCTACCTTGGGCGTGTCCGACACGCTCTTGGCCGGTTTTTTCTTTAAGTACCTATAAGATCACGCTAACAGTATCTTCTTTCAAATAAAAAATATATTACATCTGAAAAACAATCAACATACATACTAGTTCTAGTAGACTGCAGATTAGATTATAGTTACCCAATTCACCGATAGATGGCTCTGTACCTTTACTTTTACTTCATTAGAGGAAAGGCCGACCATGTGCAAATTAACGTTTTTCGGATTTTTTCTTTACTTTGTGTTGTAAGATTCTTTCATGCCAAATTTTATGATTCTAGGTATATGGCAAGTACCCTATAGGTTTTGATTCCCCTGAAGAATTTTAGAAAACAAGGCCCAAATGGCCATGTTTGGATTGCGTTGACTTAAAAGCTTGATTTTTTACAGCTTGAAGGGACCACAGACATAATTTTTTGATGTTAATTTCAAATCGATACCGCCATGCGTCCCTGAGAAAAAGGGTCTTGACAGACAGACGGACAAAGTGATCCTATAAGGGTTCCGTTTTTCCTTTAGAGATAGGGAACTCTAAAAACAAATAACTGCACTAAACTACTACTAAATACCAAATACTTAGTAGTAGTACTTACTTGAATACTTCTCCGAGTTCATTCACTGTTGCTATTGTGGCATGGAAAGTGGTCTCCAATTCTCTTAAAGAATCTTTGATTTTTGATAGTGGCACATTAGAATTGAGCAGCGTTGCTGTCAAACCTTAAATGAAATGACAAGTTATATTTACAGTGAGGAAATTGTCGTTTGAATATAGATTTCGATGATTGAACTAATTGGGGATGTCTATTTTTTTGCAATATATAGAAAATCGAAAACCATTTCGAGATAAATGCTTTTTAAATCGTTTTCTGTAGTTATTTAATTTTAATATTATGTAATGAATTTATTATATAATAAATAAGCAATGACCTTCATTTGACATTGGTGTAAATTGCGTGACCGGTTCAAGTCGTACTTTATTCTCTGCGGTTAGAATTCTTCACAATTTACGCGTGGATTATACTACGGAGTTTGATTTGGACCCGCTGTCTGTCATCTAGCACTTTGTCAGTGCCAGTAAAGTGACACAGTGTATAGTGTACCACTACGCAAAAAATAATTAAAGGGGTTGCCTTATCGTACGCATTTAGATAGATTTAGAAATTTGGCATTGTGGGAGCCCTCAATTATAATCTAACGTCATCAACTAAAATAGTTTCAATAATTAATTTTAAAAAAAAGTAGAGAACTAAATGACAAAATATTGAAATTAGTTTCTTATAATTGACTTTTCTATACAAAAAAAATATAAAAACCACTGGTAATTTTTTTTAGACATTCCCAATTAAGCAGAATAGTTACTTGATTACATTTTATAAGAGAGAAAAACAAAAAAAATAAAAATACTAATTAAAACTAATCAAACTAAATGGATACAAACAAAAGGATAAAACAGTCGGCACTTTAATGTGTGGTTGTGTGTTTGTGCGTATGTGTGTGTACGTGACTGTGTATGTGTGTATGTGTGTGTGAGTGAGTGAGAGTGTGTGTGTGTCAAGTCCGTGTATTAAGAAGAGCTTCCGTATCGTCATAAGACAGAAGTATAAGCCACCTTTTCAAAATTGACTGCACTTGACTTATAGTGGACTGCTGAAGATTATGAACCTTACAGATGTTGTTGTAGATTCGGAGATGCATGTAAGCCGGGGCCCGCTTTGCAAAAGCAGATTTATAGTCCGGTAGCGAGCGGTGGCGATTATATATTATATATTAGATATTCCATCAGAAAACTCTCATTACAAGTATAATTCATCATCATTTCAGCCGAAAGACGTCCACCGCTGAACATAGGCCTCCCCCAAGGCTCGCCAAACACGACCCGACAAGACGAGTATAATTTTTATTAAAAAAAAAAAAATTACCTACCTAGTACTCTAGGATGCTTGCTCGTCGGGCATCCTTCAAAATGTTTCATCACAAGTCTCATTGGGTGATCGTCCACCGCATGGTGGCACTCGTCAAAAATTATCAGGTTTATGTCTTCTATCGTTATGTATTGGTGAGTGAGCATGTCACTTAGAATCTGGCACGTCATCACGATGACCTGTGGGAGAAATCAAAGGGTTTTGTAGCCGTACTTCATCATCCATCCCATCCTAGCCTGCCTATACAGGGTTATTTGTAATTCACTAGCATCCTTTTAACCCTAAACTCCTACCACATAAACAAATGTTTTTTGTTTTACGGCTTTTGTCATAACTTAATATTTTTGGTGTAATAACGTTTCGAAAATTTGAGATTAAATAAGAAATAAATAAATAATAAATATCATGGGACAATTCACACCAATTGACCTAGTCCCAAAGTAAGCTTAGCAAAGCTTAGCAAAGCTTGTGTTATGGGTAACGGATAAACATATTTATATAGATAGATACATACTTAAATACATATTAAACACCCAAGACCCGAGAACAAACATTCGTATTTTTCATACAAATATCTGCCCCGACACGGGAATCGAACCCGGAACCTCAAGTTTCGTAGTCAGGTTCTCTAACCACTAGGCCATCTGGTCGTCAAAATTACCTCTTATTTTTACGATACTCTGTGTATTTGTATGGGAAAAAAGTGCATTTTAAAAAGTCGTAAAACAAAAATCATTTGTTTGAGTGATAGGAATTCAGGGTTAAGAGGATGTCAGTGAATTACAAATAACCCTGTATACTAGTGTTGCCAACAATAGATTAGACTATCGATAGTATTGCCAATAGTACATATTGTGACCTCAAAAAATAGTCACAATAACGATAGGCTTATTGATATGATACTATTGATAGGCTGATGCTGATTGATTTACTATCGATACTATTTTTATTTATAATCAATAAAATCGATGGTATCGATAGTATCAATCAATACTACTGACGGTCTCACTACAACTAACCATTGATTATATCAATAGTATTGATAATAAAATATCAATAGTATCGATAGTATTGATGCTTATCAATAGTATTGTTTGAAATTACTACCGATACTATCGATAGTACCAGTAGTATTGAAATTCTCGATAGTATCGATAGGCCGATCGATATTGTGACTATATTTCAAGGTCAACTATAGATAGTCAAACTATCGATAGTTACGCAACGCTAATAATACGTCCCGCTGCAGGGCACAGGCATGAGAGGGTTTGGACTGCAGTTCCCACGCGGGGCCAATGCGGATTGGAAACTTCACACATTCCCAGGTGTGCTGTTCCAGCTGTACGCAAATAGTGAGAAACTGTAACTTTTGGCCCACTTCCGTTCCAGTTGAAGTAGAGTTACGCATGTGGTGCAGGTAGTAAAGGTACAAAAGTTCAGGTTACTGTGGTGAGGTTTGAGATAGTGGTAAAGAGCTCTGTTTCGTATAGTTTGTGTGGTGGGTGAGAGGTCGTTCGAGATTGGTTTCTGGTTTTGTGGAGGTGTTGTGAGGGGTGAGGTGTGCGTGGTGGTAGGTCATGTTACGATGGTAGGATGTGATTGGGTGTGTCTTATCACTCTTATCTCAAGATATGTATACGCACAATTATTATGTAAAGTCGAGCTCAAGTTTAATTAAAAAAAACTTGTTAGCCTAGTGGTTTGACCAATGGCCCTTCAAGCAGAAGGTCGTGGATTCGAGCCCGGACCCGAAGTTTTTCGAAATTTGAAATTTATCATGAGCTTTACGGTCAAGGAAAACATCTCGAGGAAACCTGTGAAAAAATTCAATGGTGTATGTGTGAAATTCCCAATACGCACTGGGCCTGTGTGCGAACTATGGCCCAAGCACTCTTATTCTGAGAAGGAACTTGTGCCCTGCAATGGGATGTAGGTATGTATACACCTTGAAATTTTAGTGGTTGTTTTCCCGAAACGAGGTGATTGAGTATCGATTGTACAATCGATTTATAATTACTATTTTGACTACCTAAACAGCGGAGTGAACCTCCCCTGCCCTTACTCTGACCCATTACCTAAATATTTAACTTGTCTAACTAAACATAAATAAATAAATATTAGGGGACAATCTTACACAAATACATGAACTAAAGTGTATTGTTAACAGGAAGAAGTGATTAAGGACCTACTTTGTAAACTGCCTTTGTTTCAATTACTATAATGTTGCTTTGTGAATTAAGCACATACATACCTAAATTAACACGGTCTTGATTGTGTAAAACAAAATTTGTACTCGCAAATAAGTTTCATCATCATCATCATCATCTTCCACTCTATACACCGTGAAATTTTAGTGGTTGTTTTCCCGAAACGAGGTGATTTAGTTTCGATTGTACAATCGATTTATAATTACTATTTTGACTAGAGTCAAAAATCCAATTGTGAAAAACGAATGTCGAAAATGACCGCAAACCAATAGTAACGCTTCGTTGGTACAAGTAGCGTACGATCGTACGATAGGTTAGGTACCAACGAAGTGTTACTATTGGTTTGCGGTCATTTTCGACTTTCGTTTTTCACAATTGGATTTTTACAATCGATAGTAAATCACCTCGTTTTAGGAAAACAACCACTAAAATTTCACGTTGTGTGTACCTATATTTTGCAAGAAGAATTTCGTGAAGATAAACATGGTTTAAATTTTTTTTAATAGACAGCTTGTCAATAAAAATCAATGATAGTTAGAATAATTATAATACCTATTTTGTTTCTTCTTTTCTTATTGATCTACTGTCAAATTGACACGCATACAGGTTGCAGGCTTTTAAATAACAAAGTTGAATAATAAGTTGTTAAAAAAAATACCCCCTGAAGATAAAAAAATAATCCAATACTAACCTGGTTCGCAGACAGTTCTTCATCCCACTTGTTCTTATTCCAGTAATCCACTTTGTCTTCACTACTGTATCCCCCCACTCCATCAACGGGGCAGAGTTTCTCTATTACTTTTTTCTGAAACAACAATTTACTGGTCAATCATCTGTACCTCTACCATGAGTTTACACTAGTTTACGTGACCATACTCGCTAGCGACAGCGTAAATGATTTGTATGGAGAATTGTACAGCGCCTCTAGCGGTCACTTACGGAAGTACAATTCTCCATACAAATCATTTACGCCGTCGCTAGCGAGTACGGTCACTGTAAACTAGTGTAAACTCATGGTAGAGGTCCTAGAGGTACTGACTCCTATAGTCGGCGCCATAATTCGAGAGACAAGCTTGACAAGTAAATGGTTAAAAGGGTTAGACAAAATTAAATAGTGATGTGGCCGATATTGATAATCAGTGTCGACTGGACTATATGATTTGATATAAGACGGGTTTTTTTACTTCCTTTAATGATATCTAATATTGAAATGTAAATTGTTAAATTAATTTAATCATATCACCGTAAGTAATGAATAAATACCACAGGTAATTTAATTATTATTTTTTTTTTACTATCAACACGAACAGCACTACGTAACGTACCCTGTCTGTGGCAATATTTGAGCAAAATGAAACGTCAAAGTTGTCTCTCGAATTATGGCGCCAACTATAAGCCACTGCATAAATACAGATGTACATAAATATGGTCATTACTTATTATCCTCATGACTTTCATTTAAAATTTTATAAATAATCATAACTTTTGTAATTTTCGAAATTATTTAGGGAGGCATGTGCCCTGCAGAGTGGGACATACACACATAGCCTGGGATAATGCTGATGATGATTACTAGATTGCAATAAAAACACGCATTCAGTACTTGCAGTTACATCGCGGTTGGAATACAGTTGGCCTGTTACACTTCCAAGTTGTTATAATTAACTACTGACCAATGAAATGACTCACTTCATCTTGTTTACAAACATTGCAAGCGGTTTCAAATTCAAATTGTTTATTAAAATAAATAATTATTGACACGAAAAGTCGTTAGTAAGCGCTGAGATTATGTCTGTGTGTTAATAAACAAAGACCGACATACTTAACTACTGACTCAATACAATTAGACCTTAATGGAACACTAACAACCTAAACATAACAACATAAACATAATACAAACAATACAGTGCTATATTCATAAATAACTTAAATGCCTAAACTAGGATACAAAAGTAGCCTGTTTCTTAGGCATATAAATATTTTGAGTGCTATAAAATTAATAACATAACTAATTAACTTATTACTTCGTGTTTCGCAGATAAAAGGTAGAGATTAAATTAATTACACAACTATCATAAGCAGGTTTTCAGTTTCCTCATAATCATAAGACATGCTTTTTAGCCACTCTATAAGTTTAATTTTGCAGCTACTATTATTTGTATCATACATAACATAAACACTAAGACGTCCTATTGATTTTATTTTAAATAAAAGGACCCAAAAATGCTGAGAACCGGTGCATAAAAGCGTGATTGGTGCGAGGTTGTTTAAAAACTATATCAGATCGTCTTTTATTATAGATATTGGGGTTGTAGGAGGCAAGTTTATGCTGTTCTAAAATTAAATTAACATTGAACCCAGATTACTTTATTGGCTGATGAAAATACCTGGTTAAATTACCAGGAAAAATCATTAGCTAATTTAACTTACTGATGTAAATTTGAATGAATTCACTTTTCACCCGACTGTCGAAGGAGGGTTATGTTTTTCAAGCATATGTATTTGTGTATGTATGTTTGTATGTATGTATGTATCATTCTTTGGCACTCCTGCAGCGTAAACGACTCAATGGATTTTGAAGTGTCATTAGATTTGTCTCAGTTCCGAGAGTGACATAGGGTTTATATTTTCCCAGAATTCCCATGGGAACGGGAATTATAAGGGTGGGTTTTTTCATCTCTATTTAAATTAAAGTTATTAACCACTATCTTATGCCATTTGGCAGAAAGAAATAGTGTATGCTCTTACCACTGCCCACAATACATGTTATTTATACAATAACTACAATAAGGCTATTGTTAAAAAATCTCATATATTAACATAAACAGTAGGCTCCTTTCAATAATATAAAAATTAGAATTTACAAGAACTGTCCCTTTTTAATTAATTCTGTTTTAGTAGATAAAGATAACTTTATGTTTTGGTTTTTCAATATGTAATAACTAGAGCCCGTTATCTTGTTGGACTGTCATTACTTTTTAGTAGAGCATGAATGTTTTTTTTTATCAACTATCTAAATGTTGATACTATATGTCACTGATAATTTCAAAGAGGAGTCACTAGAGGTACTATTACTTTTGTATAAAAATATATATAATAATAAACGAAGAAATAAAAATTCCTCTACATTTTTTGAAGTCATGCTGCGTCTTCTATTTGAAAAGATCCATTTTAAAATATAAAAACTTATTTCCACTGCGACAGATGTAATGAGAGCGTACTTAAATAAAGAGAAGTATTTGGAGGCTGGGTTTGCATGGATTGTCGTTCATTACTTCTATTTCTATGCCTCTTAAGCATATAAATTTTTTGCTATGTATGATATTCAACATTTTTTTTAATGATAAAGATAGCTTTTTATAAATATGCAGTCCCTTTTTATGCAAAACTAACTTCAACAACTGCTTCTTTACATCACTTGCTACGGCAATTGATTCTAAAAGCTTGATTGATTGTCTCTCTAATTTTGGGATTGCTTCCGATAAAATTGACATGTTATCCCTTATAAACTGTAATTCTTTTTTGACATGGCGAAAATTCAATTGCATTATATAAACATCGATATCAAAAAGGTTGATAAAAAAAACATTCACACTCTACTGAAAAACAATTTCAGTGCGACAAGATAACGGGGTCTAGTAATAACAGCAGTGTCAAATTTGAATTTTTGTAGGAAACCACCAAAGAGCATTTTTTTTTAAATAAGTAGATACTTATTCTTTTACTGACATCTCAAGACTCACAAATCATAAAGAATCATAATGATAAATAAATCCCAAAAATTTAAAAAGTGGCAGTTACAACTACCTACATAATTCACTTTATATAAAACAAAAATGAAAGTACTACATATTCTACAACTTGTTTTGTTACACTATTAATCAGATTAGGTAGAAGCAAAACAAATTACTGTACATCAGTATAAGAACACAGTAAGTAAATGTTTTTGTTAATAATTACATTTTTATTGCAAAGTTTTTCACTGACTGTATTTTTTGTTGACCGTACTTGGATTGTAATCCAATTTACTTAAGTATACCAAATTTCAAGTGAATCCGACCACTAAAAATGGTTCAAGTTCAACTTCCAAGATTTGACCCATCCATGCATACATGTACGCTGCATGTTAACCCATGGAGTGTTATTTGTTCCTTAACTTTTTGTGCCGGTGGCGTTGGTAGTGACTGGCACAATAAGTTGAGGAACAAATGATGTCTATGGGATGCTCTGCGGGTTAAATAAAAGTGTGTACAGTACCTGTTGGTTCACCAACGGGACGGTGTTCACCAGAAAGAAGGTGCGCTTGCCCCCAGAACCCCATGGCTTCTTCAGAGCCTCTCGGAACCGGGAGATCAGTCGGATGGCAATGAAAGTTTTGCCTGACCCTGAAACAATCAAAAAACTGGTTCAATGTGTGATAGCATTAGCATTCCAGAGATGTGAAACATTAAGTCTTTCATCATCATCATTCATCATTTCAGCTGAAAGATCTACTGCTGAACATAGGCCTCCCCAAGGCTCGCCAAATAGATTGGTCCTGTGCCATTCACATCCAATGTGTTCCCACAGCCTTTACCAGGTTGTCACTCCATCTCTTTGGAGGCCTACCCACATTGCCAAGTCTTTAATACAATTATATTACATAACAAAGGAACACATATAGCTTATTTGCACCTATCAGTGCTGACTTTCTGTGTTTTTGTTCCTTAGCAAATAGTACTATTATGTTGATTGCTTTTGTACATTGAGTAAGTGTATTGGAACTCAATGTTCTTCTAAGGTACAGTCAAGTGCAAAAATAAGTATTGATTTAATCCTCCCATCGTTACATGCCTATACCTTAATTCAACAACATAAGAGCTATGGGACATATTTATGAGCAAGTTGTGTGCACCCATATTTTTACACTTGACTGTACAGTCACCTAAGAAATTCCTTTACCACCTTTGCTCAATGTCAGTCATATGGTTTGAAACATCAAAGGCTAATTTCACTTAAAAGTCAATGTGACAATCAGCCTTATTGTTTTTATTCTGATGTAGGAACTGTCATAAAAAATGGCAAAGCATTTACTTGGTTGACTATACCTCAGAGTACATTTACAACTCTAATGATAAGTGGAAATACTTTACATGAAACTAAATAACGAAAAAAAAATTATATCAATCTCAATGTATTTTTAATTTGCCACCAGAAAGCTAAATTTAACCCAAACTTGGTGGAAAATTAAAGGTGATGCAATAGTTATACATAACATTAATTACCAATTTAAGCATTAAGTGGGGGTAAGAATCAAGTTTGATTTAAATTTAACTGAAAAACGGCAACAAATCATAAGTTCATGAACTTTAAACAAAGTGGAAAAAAATTAAACAAAATAATCTTTTCTTGAAAATAATAGAACAGAATTATGGATTTAAGATACAATAACACATATTTGACAAAATCAGTAACTCGGAATAATTTGTAGATTATACCATGTTGTGGGTAAATAATAACAAATAAAAATATTCGCGGAAGGGTTTTTGTTTATTTGTCATTTTGACTTCAAAACAACACAAAGGCCGTGAATTTATACGTTAAAGATAGCTGACAAGCTTTAGCGAAATAAATCTAAGTTTATCCAGAAAATGGGGAAACAACCCGTACAAACCTGTTGGCAAATGAATGATGGTATTCTTCTTTATGGCAATTTCTTCCAGTTGGGCCTGATACGGCCGCGAAATTAACTTCTCCTCCTCCATATTAAATTTAATTTATTTCACCGGATCATTAATTATATTTTAATAGTTATCAGAAGCCTAACAAACGTTTAAATTCGGTAAAGGAATAGACGTGAATGACCGTTTCACCATCGGATCAGCGCACACAATTTGCTTGCATTCATACATAGACGAGCGAGAGTCAAATTGTCAGGCTGCACTAGGGATGCTCAAAAATAAAATAATCGATTAAAAATCAATTTATTTCCTAAAAAAATCGATTTTCACTAGCGATTTTAATATAAAACAATTTATAATCAGTTTTTTTAATTTTTCGTCCATCACCCTCCCTCCAATATTTACTTTGGATTGGGCTTCTGTTCTTTCTGGAGCCCAGAGCCCAGAGCACAAATTAATTTATTAACCCAACCAGAAGGGTGTTTTTTTGGCGTAGGAGAAATTTTGTTTATTTTTATTGCTATAAAACTTTAATTTGTGATATTAGTACAACTAATTCGTTCGCATATTTTTAAAAAATTAAAGCTTATTTTGGCGTTAATTTTGAATCTTATGTAATGTACATAAAAATAAACCTTTTTAAAGGAAAACCGATTATTTATTAAACGATTTTTCAAACCTAGAGAAAAATCGATTATCATCACCTCATCCCTAGCCTGCAGGGCGCTTTGACAATATTATTTGACAGCTGCATAAGATTGGACTGCCAGCCTAAATAGTAGAGTTCCCTGTAGCGCAAAATCGGATTCAACAAAGATCATCATGTTAATAAACTCGGAAACCGACATAAATTTTAATTTAAGGTACTCATGAATGAAATCATACACGTATTATTTGTTATTTGTACTTTTCTTGATCTTCATAATTAATAATGTATTTTTCATCATCATCATCATTTTCGGCCAATGTACCATACGTCCCACTGCTGGGCCAGAAAACAAGATGGTTTTGGTTGTACTTTCCACGTGCGTGAACCGAGTGCTTTAGACACACTAATAAATTACTTTGTAGACGTATGCTGGTTTCCTCACGCTGTTTTCATTTACCGAAATTATGGTGATAAATTTTAAAATAATCTCGCACGAGCTGATTTTTTAGTAAGACACGATAATTTTTAATCAGTGACCAGGAACCAAGGTCTATTTTTTTTAAATAACGATTCTTTGGAAAATAGCTTTTTAATTAAAATCATTGGCCTGTACTCTACACATGATTTAATCTATGAGCCTAATGCTTCTTTGACTGGTCAGTTTCGTTACCTAACTTTGGCGTTTGACCTGTCAAATTCCCCGCCAAAGCGATGACACTTTGACAAAACTACTTAACTTCGACAAATTAATGTGGGATGAACATGCATTTGGTGGATGGAGAAAGTTTTAACAACAACGTTTCTTTTATTAAACAGAGACTTGATTGCTTGAGACCTCATCTATTAAATTCTATTTTGGCTAGGCTAGTGATTAATCTTTTTCAACTCTTGATCACCGATTAATAATCACCACGTACATATATCTTTAGTTATTTAGATATTTTAATTTTTAGATATCTTCGAAAGTCATCATCAAATGATACTATAAAATTCAATTACTCTTTATTTTACACCACAAATAATACAATACAGAAAAACAAGTACATGAAAAATATATCAGGTAAGCAATGGGCGGCCTTATCGCTTTAAAGCGATCTCTTCCAGGCAAAGTTTAAAAAAAGAAAGAAAACAACGAATGGATTTTGGCACGTTTTGCAATATACAATTAAGAGTAATAAAAGCAGACATTTTATTAAAACAATTAAAAACATACAATACACATCATAAAACATACATAGTTAATTGATACACAATTATGATGATCGGTTTAAATAGTTGTTGTATTTAGAATGTAACATTAAAACTAATACACTTCAACACACACTAATACTAATTTGTAACACTAATTTACAACCCCTAAGAACCCGGGTAAGTTTCATTTGTTGGTAACATTCCTCGGTTCCTGTAAATTTTTGTTCCATTCCACGTAAAGTAATCTCAATTCAGCGATGATAAAAGAAATCATTACTTAAAATTATAATAACGAAAAAGCATTAAAACTGAAATTATTAAGTATAAATTTTGAGAAGTATATAAAAAATGTAACTACTGAAGAAAAATATATACTAAAACTAATAACCAGCAGCTCTAACATTAAAACAAAAAAACGTAAAATGGAATGTTTGGAGTCTGTGAGTTGAGTGTATCGAACTGAAGGAGTATTTCTTGATGGTTATTCCCAGACCAAAGACAAGAACACGTGTACCCAATGTATTAGTGCCACGTGTACAAACAAGATGTTGCATTGTGTCTTTAAAGCAATGCAATCGATTTCACAACATTAACGAGATTTTGCGGGCGGGATGATAATGATGATGGATGATATACAGTTGTGGCCATATAATTAAGAACGATTATTTATTGAGATGATTTTTTCAAAGTAACAAGTATAACTAATTGCCCGTATTTTTTTTATTTCTCTCGGTATTGCAAAACTTTTCCGTACTACCGGTACATTCATTTATGCAACATAGTTGGCTAAAAAATTAATAGAGAAACTTTATACATTCGATCTGAACCTAGTATTAGTACTTACTGGCTGGTCACGTAATTAAGAACGCTGAATAGTTTATTATTTTTTCAAATTTAAATAGAGAACATTGTGTGGCTCTGTGGTTGTAGATTATTATTCGTATAATTTTGGCGCCATTTCGTGCTGTTAAAGTCTTAAAAGTGATTACTTCGTATAAAAACAATGGGGAAAAATAAAAGTTGTGATAAATCTACAAGAGAAGTAATAATAAAACTTCGCGAGAAGAATTGGTCGTATAAAAAGATAGCCGACCATCTGCAATGTTCAAAAACAATGGTTTTCCATGCCGTAAAGCATTTTTCCACGTATCAAACTACTTCAAACGTTCCGCGTGGACCTAGACAGAGAAAGTCATCTCGTCGAGATGATCGAAATATCGTTCGTTTGGCAAAACAAAATCCTTTTAAAGGGTCTAATGAGTTGAGAAAAGAATATTTTGGCGAAAACAACCCTTCAGCAATCTCTGCACGCACTATTCGAAGGCGTTTGGTAGAAAATAAGTTGAACGGAAGGATAGCAAGGAAGGTGCCTATGTTGAAACGATGTCATAGGCAAGCCCGACTTGCATTTGCAAGAAGGTATGAAAACTGGACAGTCAGACAGTGGAAAAACGTTCTTTTTTCTGACGAGACAAAAATAAATAGGGTATGTTCTGATGGAAAACGATACGTACGACGCCCTCCGAATAAAGCATTCGACCCAAAGTACACAAAAGTGACATTAAAGCATGGCGGGAGAAATGTGAAAATTTGGGGGTGCTTTTCTGGACATGGCGTTGGACCTGTTAGGCTGATAGAAGGAAACATGGATCAATTCCAATACAAAAATATACTGCAAGAAACAATGTTACCATATGCCGAAGACGTGCTTCCGGTTATTTGGACATTCCAGCACGACAATGATCCAAAGCACACTGCACGCACCGTTAAGGAATTCCTCACATCACAATCAGTTTCTGTCTTAGATTGGCCAGCCAACAGCCCAGATCTTAACCCAATAGAGCATCTTTGGTGCGAAGTCAAGAAAAAGGTTTCAAATCGACAGTGTGGCAATTTGAGAGAGCTGTACGACGTTTTCTTACAAGAATGGAACTCTATTTCTCTTGCGAAATGTCAAAAATTGATAGATTCAATGCCTCGCCGGTGTAAAGCCGTAATTAAAAGCCGTGGACATGCTACTAACTATTAATTTTAGTTCAAATGTATTAAATTGCTTTTTTTTCTATACCAACTTCACATTAATATGATTTATTTAATCTAAGTTTCATATAAAACAACTCTCGAGCAGTTTAATAAATCGTTCTTAATTATTTGTCCAGCTTCATTACTATTTGAATTTATTACTATAAAGAACTAATAAAATTTGTAAAAAAAATGTTAGCAATTATACACTATTATTCTTAATCCCGTTTGCTCTATCCATGTGGCTATTTTATAACATAACTTGTTACTTCTAAGAAGGAACACAACTAGACATATGACAAAATTTAGATAAAAAAAAATCGGAAACTTCAAATCGTTCTTAATTGTATGACCACCACGTATGAATATGATGTAATACCAAAGGCAATACGTTGCAAATATATTTTCACAGAAAAATTAATTTACTAATAATAATAAGTATCAATATATTTTATCTAGTGTAACCGTAATCATAATCTTACTAATACATTTTATAAATATTAAAGTTTGTACGTATGTTTGTTACCAACTCTTTCATACTAAAACAGTTTTGACAGATTCTGCTGAAATTTGGCACACAGGTGGACATATAGGACATATAGGAAGGATTTTTGTTTTTTCAATGATCAATCAAGATTACCAAGAATGAAGAAGCTTTACCTACCACAAATTTGAATTCTGTGCGGACGAAGTCGTGAGCAAAAGCTAGTCCTTCGAATAAGTAAACTTAAATTTATATTAATACAGTTACCTACTTATTTGGTGTTTCTTGTTATTATTAGGGTATGCGCGCACTAGCAACTTTTGTCTCCGCAACTATTTTATCAAGTTTAGGGTTAGTATGGAAGTGCGCACACGTAGCGCCGCGACTCCCAGGATACAAATAATATACATAACACAAATAAATCGCCTTGCGACTAAGTTGCTCGTGCGCGCATACCCTTATTGTTGGTACGGATTTCCGATCACGGGTCCATGGGGACCCGGTCATTTGAAAGGCATTCATAGGACGGAGAGTTTCCAAACAACATAGAGTCATGACACGTATTGTAGCACAACGAGTGAGCACAAATCAAGCCTTACTTATCAGAAGAAGCCTTTGCGTAGAGGTACGGTTCATAAACAAAAACGAGTTTAGAATAGACTAAAGATTTTAAGTAGGTATGTATGTAAGTTTGATTTAGACTCAAATTAAATAATTTTCGAGGTATTCCTTAGACGTATTCGTAGGAAAAATACATGGGGGCTACCACGAAATTTGTTTTTCGAATTTGTTGAGTGCCGTCCTCTTCATTCTTCTGTTTAATACTGTTAGCGTGAACGAAATGGCACGATACGAAGTTCGAAAATCGAATTTGATAGGTATGTATAATAAGGCGTCTTAAATTATCTAAGAATAAGGCCAACGTTTATCCATAAAATAGCGCTCAAGGGTTGAGATTGAGATGTCAAAACCAAAAATAGTCGATATCGATACCTATTCAAACTTTTGGCGGTTGATTGATACTTCAAACAGCAATGGTAATGGTTAAAAATCTTAAATAATTAAAGATTATAACTAAGTATATTAAGCAACATTTGTAACACCTTAATTTGACGACCAGATGGCCTAGTGGTTAGAGAACCTGAGAACCTGACTACGAAGCTTGAGGTCCCGGGTTCGATTCCTGTGTCGGGGCAGATATTTGTATGAAAAATACGAATGTTTGTTCTCGGGTCTTGGGTGTTTAATATGTATTTAAGTATGTATCTATCTATATAAGTATGTTTATCCGTTGCCTAGTACCCATAACACAAGCTTTGCTTAGCTTACTTTGGGACTGGGTCAATTGGTGTGAATTGTCCCGTGATATTTATTTATATTTATTTATTTAATTTGTAATAAACAGTTTTTTTTAATATTTCGAGTTTCTTCGTGGAAAAGTTAATTTGAGTTCATAATTAGGTACTTTGATTGCATATTCATTATATTATAGAGGAAGATTGGTAATGTTATGTTCCTTTGAAAATTACAAAGAGTAAATGTACGGTCAAGTGCAAAAATAAGTATCGATTTAATCCTCCCATCGTTACATACCTATACCTTAATTCGACGACATAAGAGCTATGGGACATATTTATGAGCAAGTTGTGTGCACCCATATTTTTACACTTGACTGCATGTACTGGCCAAATTAAAAAGACTGCCGTCTGTGTGGAAGCGGATGCGCACTCCCTTGGAACCCGAAAAGCACACTGTTTTATGGAACTCAAAGGCAAACGTAAAAGTAATTTTATAACATTGATAATCACCAAAACCTCCGCAGAATTAGGTCACTTGACAGCTCAAGTACTGCAAAACCTCTGGCGCAAATAATGGCGGACGGCAGCTGGAAATGTGACTTGTCGTTGTCGTTCTGTCAATCCATTTACGAACAGAATAAATAAATGTCATGGTCATGTCATATCTTTCTTTATACGCCAAGACAAAACGCCTTAGAAAGAAAGAGATGACATGTGTTTTTTGTTTTTATGTCGATTTCACACTTATTTGCATAACGAAATGTATTTATAGTAGAATTGGCCACTCCATGTTATTTATTTCCTCTGAGCATTTATCTGTCTTTGCATACTGTCAAAATTGACAGGAGCTTTTGTAGTCCAACTTATGCACTATTCATTTAGTAAATCGCATCGTGATGTGAACCAGAACTTGTTACGTTTCAGTACTTTCAGTATAATTTTAATATCTTTCAGTATATTTTTTGTTGTATATTAAATTTATGTATGATCCACTTTTTACATAAAAAAAGATTAACGAGAAAAAGTTAAAGATCATAAAATAAATAATTAAAATACTAAATGAATCGATGACCCATCGTTTGGACTGCTGTGTGCATAGCAGTCGATGCTGAACTGAAGTGAAGGGGTTAATTTATTAAATAAAAACTAGATCTTTGAATCATTTCGGGAAATTAGTTTGTAATTTGCTCAAATTTATGAGTTACGAAGCTGCTTATCAAACATTATGACTGAAGGAAACTCTCTTTTCGTAATACATTTAGGATTGTTGATGATTCTTTGTACATCAATTGTTTCACCAGGCGGTAAGTGAACGATTATAATACGAAAGTATCGCTTTAATTATTTCAGAGGCTTTTAAATAGTGTGACCAATGTAACCCCGACCATTTAATTTTTCTCGTTCGTATACAGAAAGCAACTTTTCTTATGTATTTTTGATTACTTGCAGCAAATGATCTACACTTTTATGATGGCGCTTCGACCGCCGATGTGATTGCTGGAGATGTTTTCTTTGAAATTCTGGATCCTCCAGAGCTTAGTTATTCATATCGCATCAGACCTGCCAAGGATTTTGGTGCTCCTTTTGTAAGTTTCATATATTTATATCCAAACCAAACACCACAATAAAAAGAAAACCTTTTGACTGAGCTATTGTGTTCTATTTTTATTTTTATCTGCAAAATTTGTATTGTTTGAGACTAAGGTTGCCATCGGTCCGGGTTTCCCCGGATTTGTCCTAGTTTAGAATAGAATAGTCCTAGGTTTGAATTGTAGTAGTTAGATTGTAGTTCCGCTAGTAGTAGTACAGATTAAAATAAAACAAACAAAAAACGATGACATGTCAGGTTTCTGAGCTCCAAAATCCGGGGATTGTACGCTTTTTGTCCTGGTTGGCGAATTTTAGAGATGGCAACCCTAGTTGAGACAAACAAGAAAAGAATGGATGTTTAATTGACTTCCTGCATATAAGATACTTTATGCTACTTGATACTCATTATCAGTGCTAAAATAAAATTTTGTAATACAAAATATGTGATAAAAAGATAAAACAGAAATGTGCCTTTGCAATTGTTGATATACATAGATAAAATCATGCCTGTATTCCGAAAGGGGGTAGGCAGAGCACACAAAATGTTACATTTACATTTCGAGGCCACTTAGCAATTTTAGGTTTAAAGGTCAAAGTGATATAATAGTGACAGGTTGATAGCCTATCACCTACAATATACCTTAACCTATATCCTTAGTTACTTGTTTGTTACAACATCCCCCAATTTCATCATTCATCTTTAATCTCTTCTAATATAATATAAAAATCTTGTGTCACAGTGTTTGTTATCAAAGTCCTCTGAAATGGCTTGACCGATTTTTATGATTTTTTTTCTCTATATTTTACCAAATCGCAAGTCTGTATTTGGTAGGTATAGGTTGTAGGCTATTTTTTATACCCATATTCTTTGCAGATGGAGTTGCGGGCAATAGCTAGTAATCTATAGGGTGTTACAAAATAACCCCTAAAGCCTGAAACCCCATGAACAGTAAATAAAACTGTAATTTTGTGCGCTGTTCTTTTTTTTGAAAAAAAAATATTTTTTTTATTTTTTTATTTAGCCTATTTTTGTGTCCCACTGCTGGGTAAATGCCTCTCCTCTCTTGCTCCAGTCCTGCCTATCAAAGGCGAGCTCCCGCATCCCAAAAAAAATATACTAATTTAATTCTTTACTGGAGTACTTCCATACCCTTCAGTTATTACGAGTAATTTTGTAACACCCTGACTCACCCTGTATATAAAAGAATCCTACCAACAAAATTGTAAACTAATCTTGCAACTCAATTTTAACACACTTTCAATGGTCTGAGTGACTTGAGATTTGGTACATCTAATAGAGTTCCTATCACGCCAACAAAAAGTTTGTATTAAAAATAAAATACTATGTTATTGAGTTTCTTGCCAGATTTTTCTCATCAGGATTTTTCCAAACCTGTGGTAGATTCTGTGAATTTAATAAATGCTTGTTAAATTGAATAAATATATTTTGACTTTTGACTTTGAAATTTTCCCAGAAACTTGTTAACTTATGATAACTCTCAATGTTTTGACTAATTATGGTTATGTTTACGTTTTCAGAACCAAAGTCTTCATTTTGAAAAAGCTCGCTTAGTACCAACTGTTCCAATACACAGCTGTTCAGATATTTTAAATATAGATGAAATGGTTGGTCACATTGCATTGTCAGAGAGAGGGTAAGTGAAAATGTGTTTTTTTTTGTAATCAGATAATCTGTTTATGTGAGTATTAAAGAGTTTGGTATAAGATTCAATGTTTTATGAGCGAAAACGTATGTTTTTGTTCTGTGTGCCACATGTGCATATAGTACCGTATCGTTTGTCAATGTGTTTGTGGGGATAAGCCACGGTAGAGAGATCCCAATATGTAGCATGCAAAGCAAAGCTAAATCATCTGTAACTCTCAACCTTCACTCTGGCAAAATTGTCCCATTGGACAGGCGCCATTTATTAAAATAAGACGACATTTATAAAAAAAAATTAAAGCATCAATTTACATGTTCAGAAGGGCTCTATGGGTTGATTTGGAAACAATTAGTACCAATTGTGGATTGCTATAGAGACAAGGTACCAAAATGAACTTTGGTTTTTTTAGCAATAGATATGAGGTAATTCTAAAAAGGACAGTATAATATGTACAGATATAAATTGCAATACAAAGGTTAATAAGTTTGTATTTTCCTACAATATGTTGGAATATGTGATTCTAGCCAGGTTGTTGCTCCATCTTGTTTGAGGCCTCCACTGGGTCTTCCGGTCCATGGCCACATCTGTCTCACAGTTCTATGTGTGATTGCCCTGCCCATTGCCACTTGAGTCTGGCGATTCTTCGAGCGTAGTTCGGCTCGAGGTTGCGGGAACGCGATGGAATGCAGATGGCGCAGGACCAATCTGTTTGGCGAGCCTTGGGGAGGCCTATGTTTAGCAGTGGACGTCTTTCGGCTGAAATGATGATGATGATGTGCCCCTATTTTAATAAGTGGTTATTATTATTGATTACAGCGAATGTTCCTTTGTGTTCAAGACAATGAAAGCTCAACAAGCTGGTGCAAGGGCTATGATCATCACTGAATCCATAGACAAGTGGGATGAATCACTGGATCACCTCATTGAAATGGTGGATGACAGGTATATTCTTTTTTTTTTCTTTGGCTTTCACGCTTGCTATATTATATTCATAAAAATTTTTCAAGGTCTATACGGCCTGTTACGAAGCTTACACCTTTTATTACCTAATTATTTGCAACCTAAAATTTGGGTTGGATGATTCTTAATTCTTAAGACATCGGTAACACGTTGATTCTGGTGTCAGTTCAGTCCATCATTCTGGTCAGAATGAGAATTATTGTGTAACCCTCTCGGATTCACGGACTAATGAAAATTAAATGTTTTAAATAATATTCGTCAATCCGTTGTGAATGACACAAAAACCAGAATGATGGACTGAACTGATGCCAGAATTAACGTGTAACTGTTGTCTAATGGTTAGGAAGACAGATTTTTGAATAAAATACTTACATAGGTTCCCCACTGTATTTTCACTCATACATAATTGAGGGAAACAAATCGCTACTAACAAACATATCCAACCTTTTGAACGCCACACATCGTTTTTGTTACGAACGAAATTGATTCTTATGCGGATGCGGGTAGGTTAATTTTTGTATTACCGTACTGTCGTCTATAGCCGACACTAGCGTTCAAAATGAATCTAATCTACTTAAGGCTACAGTAGACACTGAGACCGTGTTGCTGTTTCGTAGGTATATTTGAATTTGCAGCATCTAGAATTCGAATCAAAAAACAAACAGCAGACAGCAGACGAACTGGGCAGCCATTCTTGGTTAGGCCGTGCGACTGAAATATTGTGTATAATAAGGAATGTAAAATAAACACAAGTTCTGAAATGCAAGTTTTTATCTAATAAATACTTAATTAACACCCTACCAGTACCTTTCCACCTTTCCACCAGAGACGTGCTATGCGATGTTGCTATTGGTGCGTTTGATATCCAACAATCATATTCATTGGTCCATGTAGCATAGCACTGGTGGAAACGGGTTCATCTAAGCTATGTTTTTTTTTGGATGCGTGCCGTGGATGTTTCACGAGTTGGCGCGTCGGCTGTTGTTGCTGGCTGGCTGTTGGTTCTCTTTGGTTTTCTCCCACATTTGTACGTGCAGGGTGCGCAAATTCTTCACTACTTCTTCTTTGTAGAACCGCTGGTCTTAGACCGACCAATCGGTCGCCGACCGCCAAATCGTCCCGTATATTATTTTTCTACATGATTAAATAACAAACATGTTGTTTGTTGATTTCAGAATGGAAACGGAAGTTAACATACCGGCAGCTTTCCTCCTCGGCCGTAGTGGCGCCACCATCATCAGAACTCTTAGGAAGATGAAAAAGAAATATGCATTAGTCAATCTACCTGTCAACATGACCCATGTACCTATTAGCAAAATGAATCAACCTCCTTGGATTGCGTGGTAAAATGGATAAATGTTATCCCGGTGATATGTTGCCAGTTTATTTATTAAATTAACCGAGAAAGATTTTAAATGAGATTTTATAGTCCGACAAGCTCGTGCGCGACCCTCCGCGGAACTCTGTCGCAGTCAGCGTTTGCCGCACTTATTAAAAACAATTTTGCTAATAACAGCAGAAGCTCCCTGCGACAGGGTTCCGCCGAGCGCCGCGCACGAGCTTGTCAAGGTATAGTAATATTTATTCGATTATGACGGTACAGTCCATTGTATAAAAACCCAAAAAGAAGAGTCTGTTAATAAATTATATTATTTGGGTCAATCAACTTTTTTTTGTAAACGATTTTCGGCTACTTTCTATGAAAACCGAAATAATTAAAAAACTGATTATTTTTCCTTATTTAAAGTATACTTTTCAAAACCCTAGATTTTTGTAGTCAGTAATGGTGTAATTGCCAGATTTATTTTATTATGTTTAGCTTCTATTTCGTGGGTGACCCAGGGGACAATGTTGTCCCCGAAATTTGTATGAAAATAGTGGTATGTCCCCTGGGTGACCGGATTTTTTCATAGAAATACTTTTTTTTTTTGGTTTTCACATACGCACTATGATAAACAGTTTATCTAATTACTGCAAAATCATGGTTTCACTAACCAGAGATTACAGAGTTACTTGTAAAGGAGTAAATAGAAATTTACAAAAAAAAGTTGATTGGCCCATTTAGACACTATGGATTGTAGGTTGTTGATATTTGTGTATCTATGTTTCCAGATTGTCTGTATTTGAGTCTTTGTACGCAGACTGCAAATTAATTAACTGAATTGTCAATGCGCGATCGTAGTTGGACAAGTTAAGTATGAAGTATCTTTTTCTATTTATTTTTTATTTTCTTCAACTTCATTTTTTTTTTTATTACTTTTACGGTCATCCCGTGAAACCATATATTTCAAACTAAATACAAACTGCAATATAGATGCACAGAAAAAACCCCAGAAAAAGACCAATGCTGGGAATCGAGCCCAGCTGGGTTCGATTCCCAGCATTGGTCTTTTTTCTGGGGTTTTTTCTGTGCATCTATATTTCAGTTTGTATTTAGTTTGAAATATATCGTAGTTGGAGTCACGCTCAGAGGGTTCTGTTTGAACCCCTTAACCTTTTCAACGCCACGCCTCTACAAAACGTAAACCTGCTTTGAATCTTATGTCATTGTGTCAAGATCACTTTGTCTCTGTACTTTGTGACACCTATATGTGTCGTTGGCGTTGAAAAGGTTAATAATGGGAGATTTGTAACGTTATTTTAAGACCATAGACTTATTATGTTTTCCATCCACTTCCTGTATTCTTTCGAAAATTTGTGGCAGTAGTTTCGGAGATAAAGGGATGGAATAGTAAATTTAAATCTTCCTTTTTTTAAAATATAAAACTGACCCGTGATTGAACTCTATCTCACCTGAAGAAGAGTGCAGACGAGGCCAAAGGTGTATCCCATTAGTTCAGGTACAGTTTCTCAACCAACAAGCCAACAACAACTTTTAAAACCATTTACTCTTTAATACGTCACATGGCTAAGCTTGATTTTTTTTGCTTGTTTGCCCCCAAAAGTGACCCCATCAGTATTTTTTTTGGTGAAATAGTTTATGGTCTTAAAGTATTTTTGGTAGTTCGTAATTATATTGTGCTTGATCTGAAATCGTGTTTTTGCGTGTCCTTACGACTTAATTCACTTATATGATAGTTAGTTGACAAAGACTTATGTAAGAAAGCAGTGATATCAGTGTTGTATAATGCTCCTTTGGTATATAAATGTTATTGTTCCCTGTAAAATACATTAATATGTTAGATTTACATGAGACTGCTAGTCAATAATTAATATTATTTGCAATAAACTAGCTAGAGATTGTTTTTTCTATTTGTTAGATCTGTTTTCTGTTGTGTAGGTATAAAACCAATTGTCGTACAAATTTATTAAATTGACACACGTTTTATGGTATTTTTACTTAGTGACCTTAAAGTTTCAGGTGGTAAATGTGTGTTTAATACCACCTGACACTTTTAAAGGGAGAATCAACTCATTGTAAACAAATCAATAACCCCTTATTCATAAACACTTCATAAGCTCAAAATTAGTTTTGTCTTGTACTAAATATTATTAATTTTTTTTTGGAATTTTATGGACAAGGGGGTAAAAGACCAAATAGCATTTAGGAATGTAGGACTGCTTATGTCTACATAGCGTTAGCAGCCATTTTAACTCCATGTTTTGCTATGTTATAAATTACAAATAAATATAGAGGGAAGGTCTCATTTGTTCTATAGAACTGATAATAGGCATTTGGTACGATTTTGAACTCTGTTACTTCAAGATTTCACAGTTTTATAGGACAAATGGGACCTACCCAATATAGATTAAGCTTGTCATCAAGTCTCGCTGACGACACTAAACTCGTTGGGAGTGTATGTCACGCTATATTCAAATAAGCTTTTTTACACGACTACGGCAAAGCCAAAAGGAAGTGTAATGATTTTAGCAGTCTATTTACTGACTCCGAATAAGCGTGCAACTCAATTTCGAAAATAAATGTTATGTACGTCTTTTTTCCTTATGAATGACGGCAGAATTGGTCCACAAAGTGATAAGTGAAAAATAGTGATCGCTATCAACGTGTAGTTTTCATAGCAAAGTACATATGGTTGACAAAAAAATGTACACAAGTATTTTTAATATGTATGTATTATATATTATAAGTACTTAAACATTTACTGCAAATAAATATGACGGCGTATGGTCTTCTTGCGAGATGACGAGCTATGTAACTTTTAGTAATGTTTTTTTTTACATGATATGATGCATTTTATTTGATTGACATGCTGATGTGCGGAGTGATTTTTTTAAAAATAAGTATAAAGGGTTAAAAAAGGTTTGCTAATGTAAATAATTACATCCTGAGGTAAATATTTTATAGTAAAGAATAATCTTCTTTAATATACATATAAAAATCTGGTGTCACGGTGTTTGTTACCGAACTCTTCCCAAACGGCTCGACCGATTTTTATGAAACTTTTTTTTCTGTATTCGGTAGGTCTGAGAATAGGTCGTAGGCTATTTTTTATCCCCCCTCCCCCCATTCTTCGCGGACGGAGTCGCGGGCAACAGCTAGTATTGTATATTTACGTATATTGATGTTTCTGCCAACCATATATTTGGCTATGAAAACTGCACGCTGATAACGATCACTTGTGATATAAAACCACGAGTTGCCTTTAGTCAATGTCGCAACAATAGTGTTTCTCTGAATATGGCGCAGAATGATTTCGTCCACAGTCCCATTTCGTCCCCTTAAAACGTCCTCATTCTCATATGGTCTACATCGTCACTTTGGCAAAGTGGCAACTCGTCAACATTTATATTTCGAACACAGTAATAAAATAAAAATAAAATAAATATTAGGGGACAATCTTACACAAATCGACCTAGTCCCAAACTAAGCAAAGCTTGTACTATGGGTACTAGACGACGATAAACATACTATATAGATAAATAAATACTTAAATACATAGAAAACATCCATAACTCAGGAACAAATAGTCGTGCTCATCACACAAATAAATGCCCTTACCGGGATTTGAACCCAGGACCTCTTGCTTCGTAGGCAGGGTCACTACCAACTAGGCTAAAGCGGTCGTTAAAACAGTGACAACTCGTCAACAGTCTTATTTCGACTACAGTGCTAAGTCGTCAACATTCCTATTTATATCAAGCAGCACTGTGGTCGATAAAAGAAAGTGGACGAGTTGGCGCTGTTGGTCAAAATAGGAAATTGACGATGGGTTATTGACGATATCAGAAACGAGTTTGGAAGGTGACGATTTAGGAATAGTAGGCTGACGATATGGCACTGTGGACGACTTAAGAAGATTACAAAATGGGACTTTGGAAGAACTCATCCTGAGCCCTGAATATTTATTTATCCTGTCTACTGTAGTATGCGTGTTTTGAATTAAAAACTTTGTCATTTATTGAGTTTGATGTCAACATTTTGTTATGTCCTATATATAGGACACTGGCCGGTAGGAGGTTACGAGACTCACAGGCTGCGCGTGTCTGAGTTAATGGCATGAAGAACATGAAATGTAGGTGGCGCCACAATGTCTATATACGGCATCCGCTTGCAACACCAAACTGGCTTTTCGTGTTGGAGCATCTAAAATTCTTACCATATTCCAATGTAAGTTGGAATGTAAGTATCGTGATTAATACTGCCGTCGTAAGAAAAAGGGGCACAACTAGAATTTTTTGTGGAACAGAAAAGGCCTAAGTGCACACTTGTTCTTTGTAAACTTACGCTGTTTCTTTTTTGAGCAATTTTGCAGTTGTGCCTTTTATAATTACGACGGCAGAATAGTAGTTGCGAGAGATTGCACCACCCGCCACTATGCCTATGGAAGTGATTAAGTAATTCGGTGGGGTGGGCTGGGTGCTCGTGCTCTATGGTATACTTGGGCAAGTCAAGAGATGCGAGTTTTCCGACTAGCGCACCCGAAATACTTTTAATTTTAGCTAAATTCTGTTTTCTCTAGAATTTGAAATGAGATACCTACGCACTCGCACTCGTGAAAATTCGTCTTTGCGTTTTGGTCGAATTGTTTATTGATTTTCTGTTTGCGCAATTTTAGATATTAATAAATTATTATCTATATTTTGTGCATTTTAATCCACAGTTAACCATGTCGGACTATGATTGGACGCCATAAAACATATAGGTACTCTTCAAGTTTAAGGGCCTACCCTGTTTTTGGCGCATTTATTGCATCAATTTTTTTTTTTTTATGTTAGAAAGGCCAGACAAACGAACTAATGGGTCACCTGATGTTAAATGATCACCACTGTCCATAGACACCCGCAGCGCTTTACGCGATGCCAGTGTGTTGTCGGCCCTAAAGGAAAGGGAACAGGGGAAGGGGGTGAGGGAGGGGAAGAGGGAAGGGGTGAGGTATTGGGCCCCCGGCACTCTCACTGACCGTACGAAACGCAAGCAGGATTACTGCTGCTTCACGCCGGTGTTCTGTGAGAGGGTGGTACTGCCCCGGACGAGCCGGCCCATTCGTGATGCAGCGGCTAGCTACAACATGGCTCTACCACTACTCTACACATCAATTTAATTGTTTTATCGAAACACGATTACTTATAGTTCGCTCGATAGAAAAAAATCCAAAGTTGTCTCTAAAAAATGAAATAAATTCGTTATACGACGCTAATACTGCACGGCAGGTCATGTCATGACTTTTTGAAATGGAAATCGAAAAAAGATGCTTAGTATAGTATTTATATAATACTTGTAATAAAATAATGCATGGTAACAGTGGTAGCTCCATACAAATAGTAACAGAGTGTTCTGCGCAAAATTAGATGACATTGCAAGTATAGTCAGGGAAAAAAGCGTGTAAAAACCATGAATCTTGATCAAAAACTTATTGAGGGTCTCCTTTGCTTTTGTAATTTAAGATTATTTATTCAATTTTTTTTTCTAGAGAAAAAATCATCTGCTGTGTCAATTTGCTAATTAAAAGAATCAGGCGTTAATTTTTGAAGGCTCATATACAGGTTGATTCTAGAGACTTGATTCGGACAGTGGCAGCATTGGACCTAAATTTGGTGCCGGCAAGATATATTTAAATCCATATAAAATCCCGCAATTTTAACCGCTACATTCAAGTCAAGACATGACATTTTGCACGGGCGTTCGTGAAACAACGTAAATGAAGACAACGATATCATCATCATCATCATCATCATTTCAGCCGAAAGACGTCCACTGCTGAACATAGGCCTCCCCCAAGGCTCGCCAAACAGATCCCATCAGATGCCATCCGCATCCAACGCGATCCCGCAACCTTAACCAGGTCGTCGCTCCATATTGTTGAAGGCGTACCTACGCTGCGCCTTCCGATCCGTGGACGCCACTCAAGAACCTTTTTACCCCATTGGCCATCAGTTCACTGCCACTTGAGTTTGGCGATTCTTCGAGCCACGATATGGCTTTTGGGAATTCCCATGGCAATTTAGTAAAATCCCGGAATTTCAAATTCAACAGCCAGATCTAATGGTTAACGCAAGCAAAGCCACGGATAAAGGCAAGTATAGTGTAATATCCATCAGGATATTATTTGGTTAAATTAATTGGGTGCACCGAAATAGCAAATTTGCGTGCCTTCAGTACTAGATCAATATAACATGCGATCCGGTTATTATGGTGGTATTACCTTAGTTCAGGATTAATGGAAGGCAAACAGAGGCCGCATTATTTAACGCGTGGGCACGTGCCATCGCTGTCACCATATCTTTCTGTCACCATCTATTTCACAAAACTTCTTTGATTTTTCTTTGTCTCGGTTATTTCACTTCTTGTAATTTATTGAATCAGGCGTTACTTTGCGGAGGTCCATATTAATGAACTAAAACAATTACTTTGCACAATTATTATGGTAGATAGTTTAGTTCAAAAGAAGCAGGCACGGTTAGTAAATAGCATGCTTTACGCTGCGTTACCTTCTCAGTCTACTAACAAATATAGATCTAGCATCTCTTACGTCGGGGGTTTGTCTGATAAGATTTATGGCATTTTAAAATCAAACAATATTAATGTTGCCTTTAAGACTAACAACTCTTTGTACTCTAGGCTATGTAACCACAAAGAACAGGTAGATAAGGGAACTAGATCGGGGGTATACAAGCTTACTTGTAATGACTGCAATGGGATATACGTAGGACAGACAGGCCGAAGTTTTAATACTAGATTTAAAGAGCATGTTTCGGCATATAGGAATGAGCATCCAGATAGATCGAATTTTGCAAAACATTTGTTGGAATCAAATCATTCATTGTTAGATTCAGATTCTTATGAAGTGTTACATTATTGCGGCAAGGGGTTGCGTCTGGATGCTCTGGAATGCATGGAAATAATTAGGTACAACACTATGGGGTCTATTATTAATGAACAGGTAAATTTAGTATCTTCTCCTTTACTGCGGCTTGGGTCGAATTTGAACAGTTAGTATTAATTAAATATGCCTTATAAATAAATAAACAAAAAAAAATTCAAGGTAGTTTTAAATATGTCAATAAAAGTTAATTTTTGTGGGGTAGTTTGAGAATAAGAAAAATAAAGTGGGTACTTGAGAAGTTACAGTGACAAGTTAAAACATTTGTTTTGGTTTGTTAGTTTAACGTTTGGTAGCATAGCATACGGTTGTGGTAACTCTGAAGATGAGCTCTGGTTGAGTTCGAAACGCGTCAGTGTAGCTTGGTGGTGGTGATGGTTGGGTTTATGTGATTTGTGTGTGTTCGTACAGTGTGGAGGTGGAGGAACTGCATGAACGCACATTTCTTGCATAAACGTAACTATTGTAAGGTCGCGGGTGAGCAAAGTAATTGTTTTAGTTCATTCACTTCTTGTTTTAATCCGCGCAGAGTTGTATACTTGGCAAGTGAGTTATATTACAGTATAGTAATTTATGATTAAGTAATTTTGTTAAAATTATTCGTTTTTATAATCTACAAATTATCCATTTACGCATGTAGTTTATGTAGTTTATCGCTTATATTTATAAGTGTACATTTTATCTATCTGTGTGGCGTTCCGGGTATTACCGACGGTACTGGCTGAAAATCAGCGCTGGGGTGTTATAAACGCCTCAGCATTATGCTGAGCCAGTGTCCAATTTGCAACCGCAATGACACACTCTATTTTTAGCCTTTGTATTCTCCTTTTTGTAAAAATATTTATGTGTCTTGTGTTGTTGTAAATAAATGTATTTTCTTTCTTTCTTTCTTTCTTTCTTTCATCTTATATCGTTTGACATAAAGAAAAGTAAATGCGATAGCAATTGTCCGCGCGATCGACCAATACGGATTTAGGTACCAGTCATCATCATCATTTCAGCCGAAAGACGTTTACTGCTGAACATAGGCCTCCCCCAAGGTTCGCCAAATAGATCGGTCCTGTGCCATCCGCATCCAACGCGTTACCGCAACTTTAATCAGGTCGTCGCTCCATCTTGTTGGTTAGGTCCCAGTGTTATTACAATACTGTTCCATGAATAAGGTATAATGAATAATGACACCAATCAACTGACGATGACGTAAGTACTTACCTAGGGGAGACCGGGTACAAAAGTAACAGCGGGTCGAAAGTAGCAAAGGCTCTGTAGTTTTATCCAAAAGTCGAAACACCTCTTCGCTATAGTCATATGACAGTCGATTCCACCCCTCTTACTTGCATCCAGCCGCTGTCGGTGCTCCGCGCTGCTACTTTGAGCTAGAGGGCAAAACGTGATTTCACGAACTAAAAATAACTTTCTTGACTTTCATTCATGTCACGTTTTCATATTATTAAAATAATGATTTCTTATATGAATATTTGTATAGTCATTCTTCATTAAATGGATGGAACCGTGGTGTTTGAGTTTGTTTGTGTCAATCACGTTCCACTTCAAGGCTAGCTTTAATTTTTTGACAAAAATGTGGCAGGGTACAAAAGTAACATAGACAGACATGATGATGAAAACTGTGTGTGTCCGAAACAAACACTGTTACCAAATACTTAGTTTGAATAGAAAAAATACTTCTCACGCCAAAAAAACATGTAATTTCCTAGACTGACAATACTAGGGGCGTTCAATAAAAAGTGAGAATGAGTATGTTATAAGCAACTTTTACTAAATGTCATTTTATTTTTCGACATAGTCACCTTTTAGCATAATACACTTAGTATATCTTTTTTCTAAACTTAAAATTCCATTTTTGAAAAAGGTCTCATCTTGAGTACTTAAAAAATCTTGTACTGCAGCGACTACAGCGTCGTCGTCTTCAAATTTCTGGCCTCTCAGGTATTGTTTCAATCTCGGAAATAGGTAGAAATCACTGGGAGCGAGATCTGGTGAATACGGAGGATGCTTAAGGATATCGAACCCAGCATCACGAATTGCAGCCATTGCAACGGCGGACTTGTGTGCCGGGGCATTGTCCTGGTGGAACAGCACAACTTTCGAGAGTTTACCTCGCCGTTTTTCGCGGATCTCATTGCGCAATGTTGCTATTTGTTTGGCGTATAAAGTGCCCGTAATAGTGGCTCCATGCTCGAGATACTCAATCATTAATACCCCTTTACCATCCCAAAAAACAGAGCCCATGACCTTACCGGCAGATGGGCTCACCTTGAATTTCTTCGGAGTTGGAACTGATGGCCTTTTCCATGTCATAGACTGCAGTTTCGTTTCTGGGTCGTAATGATGGAGCCATGTTTCGTCCATTGTTATAAATCGCGCCAAAAAAAGTTCCCGGTCTTGCTGCATCAGGTTCAAAGCTTCTTGACAAATCTCTAGTCTAGTTTGTTTTTGCGTGTCAGTAAGCATTCTTGGTACCCAACGCGCAGATACCTTTTTCATACCCAAGCGTTCATGTAAAATATTATGCACGCTCCCCGTTGAAATCTTTACATTTTCAGCAATAAAACGAACCGTGACACGACGATCCGCCAAAACTGAGTTTTCGACTTTTTTCACAATTTCTTCAGTTGCTGCTGTAGTAGGGCGTCCGGAGCGGGGGTCGTCCATTGTCGATGTTCTTCCACGTCTAAATTCGGCACACCAACGTGCGACTGTCGAATACCAAATTGACTTGGTCCGTAGAAAAAATTTTCAAACACAAGTATTTGATAACGGCGCGCAGTTCAATTTTCTCCATTTTCGCTAACGTACTCAATAGCATTGCAAAGAAATTACCGTATATTTTTTTAAACAAAAGACAGTTAGTTTTTTTTTTCATAGCAATCAGCTAGATAGATTAGCTTTACCGGCCAGTATTTAATTTCGTAATATTAAAAGAGTTTGCATCTCATTCTCACTTTATATTGAACGCCCCTCGTAAGTATATTCAGTCCAACCAAAAACAATTTTTACAAATCGGTATGCAAGTGATGGAATTCTACAGTAAGTACAAACATAAAAAGTAATACCGAATTGACAACCTCCTCATTTGTTGAAGTCGGTTAAATAAAGCCTACACGAAAGAAATAGTTGTCTCTCCTGTGGACATAAAATTAGTGACTCCGCAAACTTAAGATTTATTTAAATGGGCCGAAACTTGGCCAGGCGTCCCACACGCTGACGTAGACTTGACTGAAAATATTGGCTATAGACCCTTAACTTTTGCCATGTCCAGTTGTCCACAGGAGAGACGCGAACAAAAAATGTCTAGGAGTCGTACATATACGTAAATAAATATTATTAAGTGTCAATACAGTATATTAGTAGGTATAGTAGGTATGTGTATTGTATATTGATTAAACAAGTTTTCCGTTGAAACATTACGTAAAGCCGATCCTAATCTAGGCCAAAAATAAAATGCGAAATACTTGTCAGAAATTAAGTTATGAAACCTCACGAAACCATCCTTTACAAAAAACACTAATAATGGGTGTAATTTGAATGCTACCCATTTCGGAGAAAAAGAAATAGGTCCACCATTAACCCCGCAATTAGACGGAATTAAACGTTGTATTCAAAGGGGACATTATGAAAACTAGGCTAAAGTTAAATATTTAATGCTACGTACGCGTGGATGCCGTTGCCAGTTTAGAAAGACCTACTTAACCCCTCTGTGTTACACAAAGACTGGACCGCAGAGGGGTTACCCGTTTAATTAGTAGAGGTCACGATTAGTTGGAAGCGTATGTTTGGTCGCACGCCTGCCACTGTCGCGGCGGCGCCAGGCGTATCAAACATTCAAAGCTATCGACTTTCGTCAGCCATTTTGTCGCGGAAATACTATTTTTTGGCGGGAAACGCTACATTAATTTTATTATAACAGTTCTCAAAGGGGGAAGAAAAATGAAATGGCGGTGTCGGAGCTGTTACTCTGATGGCGAAATTATAATGCGTGTTGAGACGTAGGTACGCGATGTAATAATAATATGCGTTCCATGCACGCTTTTCTTTTTGGGAGAGTTATTTTATTGCAGTCTCGGGGAAAACTGGCCAAGTGTGAATTGGGTTCGCTTGCGGAGGGTTTCGTTTTGGTTTCTTATATAAGTACGCATTTATCTTCTTATTTTAAAACCACAGACTTTTTATACGTGTTCTGTAACTAACTTTTTTAATTTTAATTTCAGTAAGTAGAGTACGAATTAAAAATGTGGGCTTTGTAAATTTTGTTATCGTTCCTTTTTTGTCAAATAATTTAGTATTTTTTTATTTACTAATTTTTGCCCCAACAGTGAACTCTTCATTCAACATTCATTCAGTCTTGGTCACAGAAATCCAGGAGTGTACCAAATGTCACCGGATCAGTAGCCATATCATTTAGCTGTGACTGTGAGTAGGGTAAAAAGGTGGATTTTTACGACCGCTTTAGCCTAGTTGGTAGTGACCCTGCCTACGAAGCAAGAGGTCCTGGGTTCGAATCCCGGTAAGGGCATTTATTTGTGTGATGAGCACGAATATTTGTTCCTGAGTTATGGATGTTTTCTATTATTTAAGTATTTATTTATCTATATAAGTATGTTTTCACTTCTCATGCTCTTAAAATGTTACTTTAGTCTCTGCATATCGGGACTAAAGCTCTTTTTTGATCTTTTTAGGGTCCTCACCTCGAAAGGAAAAAGCGGAACCCTTATAGGATCACTTTGTTGTCCGTCCGTCTGTCTGTCAAGACCCTTTTTCTCAGGAACGCGTGGAGGTATTAAGCTGAAATTTATATCAAATACTCAGGTCTACGGTCCCTTGGAGCTGTAAAAAAATCAAACTTCTAAGCCAACGCAATTAACAGATACAGCCGTTTATGCCGCAAATTTCCGCAAATTTTCGAAACTCGCAAGGGAATCAAAACCTACAGGGTACTTCCCGTGAACTCAGAATCTTGAAATTTGGTACGAAGCAACGTATTATAGCACAGATAAAGGAAAAATTGCGAAAAGCATAAATTTTTAACGCAATCGAAAGATATAGCCTTTTATGCCGCAATTTTCCGCAAATTGTCGACACTCGCAAGGGAATCAAAACCTACAGGGTACTTCCCGTGAACTCAGAATCTTGAAATTTGGTACGAAGCAAGGTCTTATAGCACAAATAAAGGAAAAATTGCGAAAAGCATAATTTTTTTTCTCTGTCTGTCTATATCAGTACCCAATCTACAATGATCCCACACTGCGCACATTTTGCTTAGGAGCAGGGGTCTGCTAAGACTGGATGTTCATAGATACATATAAATTTGTACGGAACCCTCGGTGCGCGAGTCCGACTCGCACTTGGCCGGTTTTTTAAATTTAGTTTGGAAACCTCTAAACTGACAATCACGGTGTTTGTGAAAGGAGGATTATCGCCATTTTCAGTGACTGGGCATAGACAATTTTAAAGCCTTCCACAGACCGAAGCGCGCTGCGGACACTCCGTGGCATCGAGCGCATGCCTCGCGATTCGGTCTGTGGAAGACTTTAGGGCGTGGAAATAACCTCAAAATGTCAACTGTACAATAATATTATAAAAAAAGATTTAATTTCGTGAAACATGATAAATGTGTGATTATGAATATTAATCTATTTAATTATATTAAGGATGAATTAATTCTATTATGCAGACCTAGTCCAATTAGTTTTAAAATACTTTTCTAGTTTGAATCTGTTGGCTGAATATGCAAGCATTTAAAGCGTCACTTTACAAAAAAATATATAACAAAAGAAAAAACCGCGGGGCAAAGTTTTTTGCTAAGTATACATATAGTATTTGAATTTAGAACCGATGTCTATTATTCGTATTCAGCGTTCGTTGTAAAAAAGTAATATTGTAATTTTGTATAAAACGTCGTTTTTTTTCCTCGCATTCAAAGTGAAAAGTAGAGTGTTTAACGCGAGACTAAACAATCATACTGACACGCGAATTATAGCCACCCTCACTGTACTCGGGAGGCTAAATATCTTGTGTCATTATGACTTGTTTTATTTAGTCCCTTGTTGAACAGTCTACTATTATCGTCGTCTAGTACCCATAGTACAAGCTTTGCTTAGTTTGGGACTAGGTCGATTTGTGTATTGTCCCCTAATATTCATTATTTATTTATTTTCCTTTTTTTACTGAACCTTAAAAACGATATTCTCGGAAGTTTTTTTAAGCTTCGAAGGAAAACGTAAGGAAACCCGCAAACATATGCGAAGCATTTGTGTGTGGAGTTCATATCTACACGGGGCCTCCCAAGACATCGCAATCTGAGAAGAGGCCTGTGCCCAGCACTGAGCCGTGTATAGGCCGGAGGCCGACCCCTTTAGCTATGTAGCATATCTCTGATGACCGTGTAGCCTTAAACAGTTATCGACAACGACGACAACGCATCTATATCCACCTACCTACTTCCCTTTCTTTGTCAAAGTTTGTCGGAAAAGTTAATTGGGCTTGAAAATGTCACTGCGGATGTCCCTTTCGCGTTTCCTCATTAAGTTCTTTGTTCGTAAGAAGTATATTAATGAAAATATTTGTAGAGTAGGTGACAGTTAGCGTGGCGCTACAACAACATGATTACCAAATAGGTTGCTCAAGTTTTATCATCATATTATTGCTGGACAAAAGCCTATCCAAAGAGTTCCACAACGATCGGCCTTACGCTATCCACATCAAAGTTCCTGGGACCTTTGCCAGACGTCTTCTTCTTCTACAAGTGTCTCCCCAACTAGTGGAGGTTGGCAGTCAGCTCCGCATAACTATAACTAACTGGGTCTTTTGCCAGTTTGAAATGCTCCGCGGCGCTCTTAACTCCCGTCCACTCCCGGATATTGCGCACCCACGATTTCTTTCTACGACCCACTGATCTTTTGCCTGCCACTTAGCCCATCATTATCAGTTGCAGACGCTCGTATCTGCACGTGACCCAAATAGGCAACTTTTCTTTTATTGATGGCCTACAGTAGCTGGCGTCCCATTCCAATACGGCGCAGCACCTCAACATTGATCACCAGACATCGGTGCATCTTATTGGTGACCTTCCTACGCCATGTCTTCCGATTCACGGTCGCCACTAGAATCTTACTGTCCCATCAGTCGTCGGTTCTACGAGCGTGTGCCTTTTTTTTTTTTTTTTTTTACGTGGGGAAATCCTCATGGATACCCACCATCCTCGGGGGAGGACGATGGGTTATGTCAGACTCCTACTGACTAAAACCCCACGGTGTTCCCTCTTTCCGCTTAGGTAGGGGCTACGGGAACGGTTACGCTATCCGCGGCCCCCACCGGCGGCTGCCCCTTCGGGCCCACCTCTGTGGGACGTAAGCCCCACAAACTCCGTTTAAGGCGCACCAGAAACACCTGGAGCGCCTGAAAACCTCGGGACGGGATATCTTTGGCGGGGTGACGGACCCCCCGATCCACCACCCGATGTCCCTCTGAAGGAAGCGGGGTAAGCTCGCCTCTCTGGGGCCAGAAAAAGACCCAAGGACATCAATCCTTAGGCCACCCGGGGCACTCAGGCCCCAGGATACTTTTCCTCCAGGAGGCCCCCGGAGCTATCCCACATCCAGGTCTGTGGTCCTGCCACCGACCACACCTCGGCCGCAGAGAATAGGGCAAGCGGCGCACCGCAATACCGACATGCCTCTTCCTCTGCGGCCCCACCAGTGCCGTTTCGACGGAACGGCCCCGCCAGCTCGCAGGGGGTAGGGAGAGTGGCGCACCGTAATACCAACACGCCTCTCCCCCTGCGATCCCTCCACGGCCGCAGAAGATAGGGAGAACGGCACACCGTAATACCGGCACTCCTCTTCTTCTGCGGTCCCACCTCCACGCGCGTCCGCAGCGGACTTGTTCAGCCCGCTGGGAGCGCCCTCCTCGGGCCAGCCGGCGACCCAAACAGGCCGGCCCTGGTTGCCTCTTAGCTTCACCGTGGGTGACCAGTCCACAGTTACTAAGCCCCCCCGCCACGACAAGGCAGGCAACCCTCGGGGGGGACGAGCGTGTGCCCTGCCTTGCCCACTGCCACTTAACTCAGGCGACTCTCCGAGTTATGTCAGTAACTTTGATTTTCCTGCGGATCTCCTGATTTTCCTGGCAATTTACTACTTTTTTACCTACTCTTACCTATCTAATACATATTTTAATTTCATGCAAATTTTGTTCTACATAGTCCATACATGGATGCCCAAGTGGGTTCTCCGAACTTTACCAGATAGTGGGTCTATTTTTTGGGGGTCTTCGCTCGCTACGTTTTCCGGTTCGCGGCTCACTCAAGTTTTATACCTACGTGACAAGTATGGCAAGCTTCTGGGGGACTACTAAGAAATTCGATGTACCCATCGTGCTGTCCCTTTCACTCTTTTCTTTAGCGTGAATGGAATGGCACGCTATGAAGTTCGAAAATCGAATTTACAGTACCGTAGTATAAGGCGATACACTATATGCGAGATATTGCATCCGAAGTCATCTAATTCAAGCTTTTCTTCCCGAGTTGCTTAATGAAAATGTTCACTCCACGTCAAGGTGGATTTTTGAAATAATTTTTTTACGTAATTTCCGTGGGCAAAATTTTTTTTTTACTTTTGGTGAAATTGATCACTCGTTGAGATACTCCTTCAGATTAGGATTTCAATGCTATAAAAGGCCCCAATTTAAAGTCAATAATTTAGTAGTTATTCGACATTGAAAAAAAAGCACCATCGAAATTACTATAGTGACAGCGAAATTACGTCTTTATTAATCACATAGGAAATAAGTACAAAATTATAAACCATTACTATGATTTATGTGTGTAACTATAATTAAATTTATGTACGTGTACATATTCGTGTATAGTTAGATTAATAAAACATTAAATTAAAGTGGAAAACTATTTATTTAAGTTTTTCTTAGGAACAATACGTGACAAATATTATACAATTTCGAATGTGTCATTATTAATATAAAATATCACAATCAACATGGTTACAAACTTATTATTAATGTAACCGGGTACTGCCGTTTCGCAACTATGTTTTTCCCAAATGATTAATTTGGCAAATGTTTCATTTTCCAGCTGTTTACTACCAAATGTTAAAACTAAAGTTAAATAATTTATTGAATCAGGCGTTACTTTGCGGAGGCCCATATTAATGAACTAAAACAATTACTTTGCTCACCCGCGACCTTACAATAGTTACGTTTATGCAAGAAATGTGCGTTCATGCAGTTCCTCCACCTCCACACTGTACGAACACACACAAATCACATAAACCCAACCATCACCACCACCAAGCTACACTGACGCGTTTCGAACTCAACCAGAGCTCATCTTCAGAGTTTAACATTTGGTAGCATAGCATACGGTTGTGGTAACTCTGAAGATGAGCTCTGGTTGAGTTCGAAACGCGTCAGTGTAGCTTGGTGGTGGTGATGGTTGGGTTTATGTGATTTGTGTGTGTTCGTACAGTGTGGAGGTGGAGGAACTGCATGAACGCACATTTCTTGCATAAACGTAACTATTGTAAGGTCGCGGGTGAGCAAAGTAATTGTTTTAGTTCACTAAAGTTAAAGTTAAAGTAAAGTAAAGTTTTAACATTTGGTATCATAGCGTTACGGTTGTGGTACCAACTCCGAAGATGAGCTCTGGTTGAGTTCGAAACGCGTCAGTGTATTTTGGTGGTGGTGGTGACGGTTGGGTTTGTGTGATTTGTGTGTGTTCGTACAGTGTGGAGGTGGAGGATCTGCATGAACACACATTTCTTGCATAAACGTAACTATCATTAGGTCGCGGGTGAGCAAAGTAATTGTTTTAGTTCATTGATATGGACCTCCGCAAAGTAACGCCTGATTCAATAAATTATTGAAAATATTATGGTCATTAAACTGATTGTGTGTGTACATGTGTGCGTGCGCGTGTGTGTGTGCGTTTGTGTGTGTAGGTGTGTGTGTGTGCGTGAGTGCATATGTGTGTGTATGTGTGTGAGTGTGTGGGCGTGTATCACGCAAAACATATGAATAATATTTACCTCGACGTTTCGACTACATTACAGTGGCCGTAGTCACGTAAATACAGACTAGAGGTCTACTCGTGACCACGGCCACTGTAATGTGGTCGAAACGTCGAGGTGTACTCGTGTGTTTTGCGAGATAAGTCATGTTGTGTAATTTCGCTGCCATATCTGAACAAAAATGCCATCGAAATTACGCCACGGAGGATTACGACAATTAGGTATTTTTGCGATTACTGCTAAACTATATACATGATTAATATAAGCTCTTTACTGTGAAATAAGGACTAAGTCAACAAGTAAATAAAAATTTAACTATTTAATTAAAACCATTATATATCGTACAACAGGAATCCACGGAATTTACTTTTAAGCGAACCAAAATACATCGCGCGAAAGACTCGCCTTGGTAGGCACACAAAACTCAGTAGTAGGACGTCCACTCCGCGTGACAGCCGGAGCACAACTAATGTACTCTTCCACAAAAATGTGAACATGGCGATATGATCCTTCACCGATGAGATATTAGCAGGTATTTGCGCAAGGTAATATTGGTAGCTAGAGGTGGGACAAACACATTATGGCCAACCTATTTTTAAATAAAATTGTATTTAACATACAAAAGTTATAATCGAATGCGTTATGTAATTTTTAGCTTCATTTTGATATATATTAAGTCGAAAAATGACACATAGACACAAAGTTATGCTCAATTGATTCAACAAAACCGCGTGTGGGACAGGCCTCACAGACTTACTGCAGTTAGTGTTTCTATGATTTGGATATTTTTTATGCAGTCTTAATTGAAGTCAACAATGTTTGTAATGTTAAAACTCATTGTATTATATTGTGTATAATGTATATAAAATTATGTGGTTTTAATATTTTGAGTGGTTTTTTTTAATTGACATGGGACGTCCAAAAAAGTCGCTCTGAAAATACACCCGTCACTGGTTGTTAGTACCTAGATTTTTAGATTATGCAAGCGTACGTAAATCATTATCCTCCAGGAATATCGAGATAAAAAGTAGCTTAGATATGTATATGTCTGTAGCGACTTCTGGCGCCATCTACTCGTCTATCAGATAAACCGCTACTTTCTTCATCGCGCTATCGAAGTTTCTCAACTCGAGTGCATAATAAATGCCTGGAGAGCTTCTGGAGAGAGATCTCTCTGTTGTGGTCAATTCCCATATATCTTATTCCACAGTTCCAGCTATCTATGTGTATACCAAATTTAACCTGAATCCATCTAGCCGTTTTAGCAGCGTCAAAGAGTAAAAAATGCAAAGGTACACGCACGCACAAACTTTCGTACTTATGTAACATTAGTAGGAAAATGGCGGAAACAAAAATGAATGTTTAAGTCGGATCTTTACAGCAAAGTTTTCTTTCGCGGTCATAAATACCTACCGTAAGAACATGGCTGAGAGATAAGTTTACCTAGCTTTAAGTTTAATGGCTCTATACAATTTTGAATTATGGATGCTTTTAATACGTGAGAAAAAGGTTCCGCTAACACTTAAGTACCTATTCGTCCTTCCATACGACATACGAAGCACTATACTAGTGGCCATAATTCGAGAGACAACTTTGACAATTCATTTTGCTCAAATGTTGCCACAGACACGGTAGTGCTGTTCGTGTCGATATTAAAAAAACATTACGACTTTGGCTACCTGTGGTATTTATTCTTTACTTACGGTGACATGATTACCTATAAATTAATTTAACAATTTACTTTTCAATGTAAGATATCATTAAAGGAAGTAAAAAAAAACCGTCTTATAGTTAATCATATAGTCCAGTCGACACTGATTATCGATATCGGCCACATCGCTATTTAATTTCGTCTAACCCTGGTAACCCTTTAATTGTCAAGTTTGTCTCTCGAATTATGGCCACTACTATATACAAGACGAGGCTATGGCAGGCCTCCCACTAGGTGGGCAGACGACATTGTAAGTGTTGCGGGCAACCGGCGGATGCAGATGGGTTGTTGTTCATTATGACACTCTAAGGGGGAGGCCTTTATTCAACAGTAGACATCTTCCGGGCGATCATGACGCCAATTGATCAAAAGTTAACAAAAAGAAAAGAAAATCTGATGACGCAAGATAATATTTTAAAATGAATCCAGAATATTTTCGACAGATGGTTTACTTTGAGTTTTAGTATCACAGATACTGAATTAGGGTTGCCAACCGTCCCGCCATAGTTGGAACGTCCCGTTTCTGAAACCCTACGCGCGGGACGCCTATTGTTCCGTTTTCAGACTAGACAACAAGCGCAAAAGTTAAATAAAAATTAATTGTAAATAGTTAAGAGTAATTAATATGAGATGAGAGCACGTGATTTAAATTTGAAAACGCCGCGAGTAACGTACGCGAACACCGTCCGCTCCCTCACTCGCTCGGCACTTCCCCGTCCTATTGAACTAGATTTTAGAATCAGATTTTAGATCATAAAATTAAAACTTATAAGTATGCTAAATGTGCAATAAAAATTAACCTCGAATTTTTCGTGCCCTTCAAATGTTGCCGACCAACACATCTTACCAAGTTATACCGGGTGATGCGAGTTAGGTATGTTTTAGTCTTATCGACAAGGCCTGTAATTTGTTCGCAAATCTACCGCGAATCTGTGTACTAAGGTTGCCAACCCTATGCTGAATGCAAAGGATCGCAGTATAATTATAAAATTGAGAATACAATTTTATTTTCTCAAACATGCTATGAAATATTCACGTTATGTTCCTTAAAATACGCCACGAACTGTCACGTTGCAGGTGCGGCTAGACGAGAGGTCAATAATGGAATTTCATACAACATTGCTGGCCAAGGCCAGCAAAGTGATCGTCTATTGTTTTATGTGACACAGCACCATGACGTTTAATAGGTCGACGTGGTCGACGTGGATGGATGGATGTATGTTGATGGATGGATGGATGGATGGATGTTGATGGATGTTGATGGATGTTGATGGATGTTGATGGATGTTGATGGATGTTGATGGATGTTGATGGATGTTGATTGATGGATGTTCATGGATGTTGATTGATGGATGTTGATGGATGTTGGTTGATGGATATTGGTTGATGGATGTTGGTTAATGGATGTTGGTTGATGTATGTTGATGGATGTTGATGGATGTTGGTTGATGTATGTTGATGGATGTTGATGGATGTTGTTGGATGTTGATGGATGTTGTTGGATGTTGATGGTTGTTGATGGATGGATGGATGGATGGATGTTGATGGATGTTCTTGTTCATGGATGTTGACGGATGTTGATGGATGTTGATGGATGTTGATGATGTTGTTGGTGATGGTGATGGTGATGGTGATGGTGATGATGATGGCGGTGATGATGGTGGTGATGATGATGATGCATGTTTGAGAAAAACTCTATACAAGCCTTGGCCACGAACAGGGATTGCCGGCCTCGTATCTCTAGATGGCCTCGTTAACACTCGGCCATCTATAACTACTCGGCCGGCAATCCCCTATTTCGCGGCCGCTGCAGTAATGTACTATTAAAACGTTTGTGCAATATCTGCTGGTACCTACTCCTGTTACTCTCGTCCTAAGTAAGTTAAGATTAGAAAGTAAGAAAGAAAGAAAAATATTTTATTTAAGGTTACAAGAGTACCACCACCAAACAGAAGAAAACAACATTTTAATACACCTAATAAACAAGTTTGTTATGGTAGTGACACCAATTGTCACCGAAAAAGGGTCTCCACTCAGCATGTGTTGCTACACAGTGAGTGCAGCAACGCTGGTTATCTGTAGAGCCCAGATTTGAGCTACACGACAGCTTCACCTGTTACAATAACACACACAACCTAGGCTTAAGCATTTGTTTTAAACTAAAGTGAAGGGCGCCAAGCAAAAGGTGTGGTGCAAAATAAAATATCAATTTTACATCATATATATAAAATACATACCTACACAACATTATATACTATTACATATCTTTAGAAGGATATAGCACTGCACGGACTGACTGAGTGTGATTTTTTTGCACGTCCAGCAAATACTTCTTGAATTATATATTTGAAAGAACCAATCGTACTTGAATTCCTTATTGGTGGTGATATATTGTTCCAACATTTCGTGGCAGCATAACGGAAGCTACCTACCACGAAAAGCAGCCGTACAGTGCTTAGGAAATATCAATCTCGTGGCAGCCCTGACCACGCGCCACAAAATGAAACGCTCTCAAACAAATACCGTGGCCGCTGGAAGTTCACAACGCCGAAGAATAGACCAGCCAGATGAAGAGAGCGCCTGGCATCCATTCTAAGTAAATTACTTTGGTCAAGGTAAGGTGACACGTGCGTCCTAGGAGGGATTGAGAAACAAAATTAGATGGATTAGGTAGATATGTAGGTAAATGTAACTTAGTAGTGAACAAAATAGTACTTGTTTCTAACAGAACAAAGGCTAAATAGGAACAGTATTTGAGCATTAATAATGACGTAGAAAGTCGGACTAGATTACTTATTGATTAAACTATTAGGCCCTGAGAACTTCCACAGCTGTCGATGCCTTGAGTTTAATAAAATATGTCCGTACTCATCCACTTTGGATGGATATAGTTCGAAGTTTGTCATAATTATAGCCCAGGAATATAAATAAACATGAAATGCTGGTAATTTTTTGTTCAGAATAAATTTTAATAAAGTAATAGTTATTTTACCTACTTTTTAAGTAAGTACATATTATTATTATTATTTTAGTAAAAACCGGCCAAGTGCGAGTTGGACTCGCGCACGAAGGGTTCCGTACCATAAAAAATTGCGGTTTACGATTTATGGCGTACCTATTAAAAAAAACTGCTTACTAGATCTCGTTCAAACCAATTTTCGGTGGAAGTTTACATAGTAATGTACATCATATATTTTTTTTAGTTTAATATTCTCTTATTTTTTTTATTTTTTTTTTTATTTTATTTATTTGGGAAACAAGCAGCAAATATAACACAGAATATAAAGACACATTAACATATACCTACATGAGCCAACGCAGTTTCCACTTATGTACAAAAAACATTTTTATTGCTCGAGCTTTACGAGTAATAAATATAAAAAACAATTCTAATGCAAATTAACATAGGACCTTGTTAACAAAGCAAGATTTTTACATAAAATTAATAAAATTTTAGAAGTTACAGGGGGGAGACACACATTTTACCACTTTGGAAGTGTCTCTCGCGCAAACTATTCAGTTTAGAAAAGAATGATATTAAAAACCTCAATATCATTTTTAAAGACCTATCCATAGACACCCCACACGTATGGGTTTGATGAAAAAAAATTTTTGAGTTTCAGTTCTAAGTATGCCCCCAAAATTTATTCTTTTATTTTTTTATTTTTGTGTGAAAATCTTAATGCGGTTCACAGAATACATCTACTTACCAAGTTTCAAAAGTCCTTCTTCTAGTTCTTATAGTTTCGGAAAAAAGTGGCTGTGACATACGGACGGACAGACAGACATGACGAATCCATAAGGGTTCCGTTTTTGCCATTTGGCCGAAAAGACTGTTAAGTTTGGATGACCATCCGGTATGGACATCAATCTGTATCAAAGTCCATTACACAACATTGAATAAACTGTTTCGGTTGACGTTTCCAACTAACTGTAAGATCGTTTGTCGTTGTCGTCAGTCGTGTGTGACGAGACGACTCGAGCTTAAGTCACGCTGTGCTACACAGGCATGGGAGGTGTAAGTACAGCATGCCTCACAAAAATGTAACTCGTTTACCCTTTAAACTGCATCATATCTTTTAAAGTAAGGTAAACGTACCAATGCTCGACACCTCAACGCCTATGACATAATATTGAAGTGCCATGTATTTGGTCAGTGTCGAGCACAGGGTCGTTTACCTTATGTATAATACAAAACAAAAATAAGGACTGACACGACCTTTCCATGAAACATTGTGATAGTCATCATCATTTCAACGGTTTTCTATCATTAGCCCGAACTTCGTATGCCATAAATCCATAATTTTCATTTGTACTTACTTAAAGTGGTTCCAACGGAAGACCAGCCTCGGCAGTGTGGTTGACATCATGCTTGGTAGCTGAGGCATCGACTTCAAACAGATTAGTAGAAAGACATATCATCAAAATTAAAACTAAAATTAAAAAATAAACTTTAAAATAAAAATTATAAATAAAAAATCAGCCCAAGATCGCTGCGTATGGGTAGCGTGCCCAGAAGGCTGGCAGCATTGCCACGTTGGATGGCAATACTGATCCTCTGCGCCAAGTATAACGCAGCCTTCTGGTCACGCGTCGCCTCGACCAACCGCTTGGAGCATTCCCTGTAGACTCTGTGGGCGCTTTCTTAAACTAAATTATTTTTAACTGACTTCATTTAAACATTATTTTCTTCAGAATTGTTATTAAACGTACCTAAACTATACTACACTCTATGAGATGATATTAAAAAAAAATACTTTGCCGAGGTCCCTAGCAATATATTACGTTACGACTAATCAAAGAAGACTAAGTATTAAAATATTTCAATTTATTCTATCACTTTTGATAATTCAGATTGTCCTCAAGATGAGAGCATTGGAAATTATCTGCGCCCACATTCAGAATTAATTTTACAATATTTTTCTATTGTAAGACACGATGAAAAGTAACAATCAAGCCGTAATAATTACGAAATAATTACGAAAAATCGAAGTGCTGGCCACTACCTCGGGCAAAGAATTAGCTTAGCCTGCCAGTATCTTCAGAACATTGACTAAAGGAACTTCCTTTTAATAATATGTTTTATTTCTTTTTCTCAATTTGATTTTAGTTTAGAATAATATACATAGCCCACCGCATTAGCACGCTGAAGTGGCAATGGGAGGCCATATAACCCGAAGAAACGATAACCGTTGGGGTAGACGAGTTCTTGAGTGGAGACCACGGATCGGCAAACGTAGCGTGGGACGTCCTCAGACTCGGTGGAGCGATGATCTTCGCAAGGTGGTTGGCAAGAGCTGGATGAGAGTGGCTGAGGATCGTATTTTATTTATGTCTATTCATCATCATCATCATCAGCCTATGTTCGTCCAGCAGTGGACGAACATAGGCTGATGATGATGATGATGATGATGATGATGATGATGAATAGACATAAATAAAATACGAAATTGAAATTAAGAGAATGCGTTTAATTAACAGGTACTACACGAGCCGACAAGACGGGTACTAAGTTTGTGTAAGTGTATCCAGACGTGGTAAGGTAAGTAACATACGCTCATACATGATGTCTACGAAGCATGCGGGTTCATTGCGTTTGCGTATGCGCATACAGATAATGTAATTTGAATCGACGCGCTCCACCAGTCTCGAACAAAGAAACTAATCAACAGGATGTGATAACTATACCAGTTTAACGATGAGACGTTCGCTATGAACAAGTATTTAGAGCAATTATTGAACCGATAACTAACGTAGGGTGTGTAGGGTAACTAGATAATTATTACTGAAACTAAATACATAAATAGATGAGTCCATGAAGTGTTTCCTCTGAGTTTCCTCCGTATCTACGGAGTTACCAAAATCGGCGAATAATAGTAGGTACAGTTAACAACAGAAGAGGCTGAGCGGTGGTGCTGCCCAAATTAATATTGGCAGTAGAGTCGTGTAGATTATTGTGAGCACCGTAACTGTTCATCCACTTCCGGTGTTGACTGTACTATGCATTTCAAACTAAATACAAACCGAAATATAGATGCACAGAAAAAACCCCAGAAAAAAGACCAATGCTGGGAATCGAACCCAGGTCCTCAGCGTTCCGTGCTGCGTGCTTACCCCTACACCATCACTGGTCTAGAAGTTAGCGACGAATCTTTCCCATACATCGTACACTTCAGTCTGTTATAATCACATTTAGGCAGTGATAAAGCGCATCTATGTTATGCCCTCTACCGAGAGACTTCAACACTCCCTCGGAGCTACCCGCTCACCTGGACCAAGAGATGGCGCTACTAGGCCAACTTTTACAAGTTAAGTATGAAGTATCTTTTTCTATTTATTTTTTTATTTTCTTCAACTTCATTTTTTTTTTTTTTTATTACTTTTACCCTAACTAACTAAATTAGTTTGAAATATATGGTTTCACGGGATGACCGTAAAAGTAATAAAAAAAAAAAAAAAAATGAAGTTGAAGAAAATAAAAAAATAAATAGACAAAGATACTTCATACTTAACTTGTACTATGCATGTTAAATACCACTTGGATTATCGTACCTATGCTGTAGTCACTTTTTTGTGCAGGTGTTATTATGCAAAGTAAAATTGAAATTTCTATGATGTTTAATAATATCCCGCAATTTTGTTTGAACTCTCCTTTACTCTTATGCTATGGCTGACCCGCACGTAACGGTACGGGTCAACTTTCCTGATAAAACTGCTAAGGAATGGAATTCGCTCCCGTCGTATGTTTCCATATAGATACAACCTAGGGCTTTTCAAGGCTATAGTGAATTTAAGCTGTTACTGAACCAGTAACGTACTCTTTTTTAGCCTCATCTGCACATTTTTATCAGGTGAGATACGGGTCATTTTTATATTAAAAAAACTGCCAAACCTAATGTCATCATCATCATCATCATTTCCGACGCGTTCCCGCCACCTTAACCAGGTCGTCGCTCCATCTTGTTGGAGGCCTACCTACACTGCGTCTTTCGGTCTGCAGACGCCACTCGAGAACCATTCGGCCCCATCGGCCTTCAATTCTACGAGCGATGTGCCCTGGCCACTGCCTCTTAGGTAACTCTTGCGATTCTTCGAGCTATGTCCGTGACTTTAGTTCTTGCGCGGATTTCATCATTTCTAATGCGATCCCGCAGATAAACTCCAAGCATAGCCCTCTCCATCGCCCTCTGAGTGAATTTGAGCTTTCTTATACCTAATAGGTAGTTCGCAAATTATTAATTCATCATCATCATTTATTATTTATCATTTCAGCCGTTGGACGTCCACTGCTCCTGGCTTCCCTCATTAATACCCAGTCATTACGGTTGGAAGCGACTTGCATCCACCAACACACAATATTGCAATATAACTTAGGATTATGATACGGCATACGAATGGCATTAATGGTATTTGGGCTGAACCTCACATAGACTTTCTAGGCGAGGTTAAACACGTCAACGATCCTTATTCGTAACGAATAAAACCATCCATAGCTGTACATTATTTAATACAGTATCACGCTCTGATATCCTCGGTTTTAAACGTACCTATAACAATGGCCGCGGATACGCCCGTCGATTTCTCTACTGCGAACAATGTTTATGTAGAAAAAAACGGTTCGCGCTTGACTGGCCATGCGTGACCGACATGGCGCGTGCGCCGTGCTCTATGCACGCGCCATCTTGAATGCGCGGATTGTGTTGCCTTTGCGCAGCGAGATCAGTTTTTAGGTTCATTCATTAACTGTACCTCTTACTGATGGAACAGTGGAGCGGTTTCATAAAAGTAGAAATAGAAATATATTTATGCGGTTTCATACATTACGAGCATTTTCAGAAAAAAGTGTAGGTACATGTACTTTTTTTTTTAAATTAACAAATTTTGGGTTATTTCTACTAAGAATCACAAGCACTATCGATTCAAGCAATAAAAAAAGTGTCCCACTTTTAATGTCAATTTTGTGACGCAAACGTATCAATTCTCGACACCTCAAAGCCCAGTAGATGACAGACACCCATCTGTCACCTCTCTTACCATGACATAAGATTGAAGGTGCCATGTATTGGGTCAGTGTCGAGCAACAAATTTACAAGAATCAAACAAGTTTGTATGGATTTTGCAGTCTTACTTTAGTTTTCCAGATATAAAAAAATCGTATATATAGGTACCTACTTGGCCATTTTTTCGGACATTAGCTTATTGATAAAATTAAAACGTACTAAGAAACAGTCAGCATCATCATCATCAGCCGGAAAAACCCACTGTAGTACCTGCGAAGGCGTCCCTATTAGAAAGCCACAATGAATGACTACAAATCTCGCCACATAAATCCGCCGGTAGTCCGCAACTCTGGAGATGTCGCCAGACCGCTCACGAGGCCTGCCAACGCCTCACCTTCCGGTTTCGTTGTCGCCAGTCGAGAACCTTTCTCCCTTTACAGTCCCTGTTTTTCGAGTGATGTGGCCCGCACATTGCCACTTCTACCTGCATGTTCTTCGAGATACATACAGGATGTTTCCCAGAATCCGACGTTAAGCCGAAATCAGATGATATGTCAACTTACATCTAATCTAATCTAATCTAATACCTTTAAACGAGCAATTCTTGTATATATATATATATACATATATATATATATCTCTCGGAAACGGCTCCAACGATTTCGATGAAATTTGGTAAGTGGGGGTTTTCGGGGATGAAAAACTGATCTAGCTATGTTTCATTTTCAGAAAACCGCTTTTACTCGTGTTTTCCGGCTATTTTTGTTTGCATTAGAATACAAAGCTAAATTTCGCCGGCTTCGAGCAGATCATAATAGCACAGTAGAAATCGGGTGGTCGCGGATCCAGCCGACCTCGGTTCGATTCCACGTTTTTTTAAGGATTTTAGTTTTTTTTTTTTAAGTTTGTTTTTCATGAGAAAACGAAGTTTCTTCTTTTGTGAGAAAAAGTTACATTTTTGTGAGAAAAAGTATTATAGGGAACGTGCAGTAACTATAGGCGGCAGCACTAATCCGACAAAAGAGACACTATGCGGACAGTAAAACAAACTTATCAAGGTAAAGCATTCAAATTGATGGCACCCTTATGACACCAGTTGGCAGCACCGTCTATGTGCACGTTCCCTATTGGGAGCAAAGAACAAGAAAAACTGGTTGTCTGTAAAGTCGGTTTACGGACGATAGTTTAACGTGGCTCACCCCCCCACCCCCTCCGGTTTTTTTGTCAAATATCTTGAAAACGGTGCATCCTACGGCAAAATCAATGAAATTTTCATCCGCCCTTGAAACCCCCGGACCCCCTCCCCCGCAAATATATAATCAGGATCTCGGAAACGGCTCCAACGATTTCGATGAAATTTGGTATGTGGGGGTTTTCGGGGATGAAAAATTGATCTAGCTTGGTCTTATCTCTGGGAAAACGCTTGGTACCGAGTTTCTGCCCGAGCAGAGCTCGGTCGCCCAGGTACTAATAGGTATATTGGGTATCAGAAAAATATATTTAAAAACAAACTAAGTTATTGGCGCATGGGCGATCGCTATAGCATTCGCTATCTCTTTCTATGCTCATCCTATACCTTGTGACAGAAAGAAATGGTGATTCCGAGTGCGTTAGACAATAGGCCTCTGGTCGCTATTTAATAGTTGGCAAGTTGGCAGTCTATGGTAATTTTAACCCACAACTCGCCGAGCATATGGCATACGTGGTTTTTGCTGCTCGATTTTCACAGTGGTATTCGAGTAATGCCTAGTAATTCTCCTAATTGCCAGCCGGCCTACCAACCCAGATCATAATGGTTCTAATTGATTTCGGTAACACGCAAAGGCGTTCGAGCCAGGTTTCTAATTATTAATTATTATCATGCGAGTTGAAGTCTGATTGCGTGGGTACTATAACCTTTTGTAAATATGAACAACTTCAGTCTAGACCAGAGTTTTTCAACCTATTTCATGACGCGACCGCTTCTGCATATAAAATTATTTCACCTCCTCCTTTCGACCTACTGCGGTTTCTAAAGATTCACATAAGTGTAATATCTAATCAATAAAATCTCGTCTAATATATAATAATCTCATGTCACGGTGTTTGTTATAGAACTCCTCCAAAACGGCTTGACCGATTTTTATGAAACTTCTATTTCTGTGTTCAGTAGGTCTGAGTATAGGTCGTAGGCTATGATTTATAAACGTTTGCCAGGTCAGCTAGTAATAAATAGTACAAATTTACATTAAATCTGTAAAACTTGGATGTGAATACTTGGAAGTTATGGAAAAAAATCAACATCACTTAATTAAACGATAGTACACATTTTTTTGAAAATACTCGTATCTAATTCGAAAAGTTATGCGACTCTATTATCGCAACGAAGTGACATGGATTTTTTCGTTATTTTTTCCAGAACTGCTGTATTTTGGCCGCTCGCCCGACCAGGTTATCATTGAGTTTTGGGACACCCTGTAGAAGTATAGATTAGCTCTAAAGATTTTAAATATTTGCAAGCAAGTGAGTTAAACTGCGAGCTTGGAAGCAAGCGGACTTGCAAGATCGCGGCAACCAACAAACAAGTATTGTTAAGTACTGTGGCAAATGGTAACGAATTTGTATCACAGCTTAAGAAAAACTTGAACTACAACCAACTTTGCGTGTCCTGCGAAAAGTTACGATTCTCTGAGATTATGCAAAGAGCATTAAAAGTTAAGCACATCGCGAGAAAGAATCCTCAAAGGGGCACGTTATTTTCATATGAAAAAACATGCCTGCGACGTTATATTAACAAAGCGGCCCAGAGCCCCGGCACAATTTACATTTATTTAAATATTGAAGAATAAGCATGTTCGTAATGTTCAAGATGAAATGGAATTCGGCCAGCGTGGACACTGTCTGTTTTTATAGGGGCTGACGATGTTTTCACGGTGGTTATAATAATTGAGTCCAACCATCACCCAGTTAAAATTTTGGGTTGGATGGATATTTGGGGCCGGCTCAATTGTTTGGTTGCGAAGTCAGCTGATTCTTGATAGAGCTAAATTCTCATTCATATGCTGGGTATTTCAAGGCGAAGTGTCGTGCGAGTGATCAAAAATTATAACAAGGAAACGGGGGAACAATAATATAGCCACGAAGTCGCGTCGTATATAATAGAATCGAATAGTTTGTACGAGTATAACAAAAATATATGGTTACATAGAGATCAGTATTATCTGGTAAGTGCCAAACTAGACAGCCTGTATCTTGGCACTACGACTTACGAGTAATGAATCAGTTTATAAATATGACAGATAAGTTATTGACAAGTTAAACAGATAAGTAAGTAATATGTATATATCACGTATACAGGGTGAAATCTGACACGTGATCAGATACCACTTTTTCAGACTCAGTAATTAATGGCCATTCCAAGCAATATAGTATTTACAAGAAACAGAAACTTCCTTTTTTTTGTTAACTTATTAGCAAAACCTAGCGACGCAGTGTTGTATCTGGGCATTTCTATTTTTCCTTATAACCCATTAAGAAATTGTTAATAGGGAATTAAAATTAGTCCGTTTTGTTACGCACTTTTCAAGCCTTTACAATAAAAATAACGTAACAAACCGGGCAATTCTTCACTTCTTGTTAAACATTATTTATTTTGTTTTGTTTCGTGAAAACTAAATAATCTTGAAAAACATTTAATAATTCCTGCATCGTTTAAATTCTTTAACCTGGAACAATATGATGTCGTATTGTTTTATCAACGGACCAACAGCGCGCTCACAGCACAAGAGCTGCTCCGCGAAAAATACCCTACTTGCCGATTCCGATACGCGGATTAATCAATTGAATTGTGCAAAACTTACGATTTTGCGGTCAGTTCCAAACACCGAGCATACTCAAGCCCGTGGTGGACCACGACGCGTACATGAAAGAAGGCGATGGACACTTCGAGCTGCTTTTCAAATATATGACGTGTAATGATTATGTTACTTATACTTTTGAAAGTAATTAAAAATAGCATTTTTTATTTTTGTGTTAATGGTATTTGTGTTCACATGAAATTTATGATAGTAACGTAGGTACAGTCAAGGAAACTGAATCGCAAACCAGAGTGGAACCTTTTCACAACCAATTTCACTTTTAATTTTTATAATTACTGTGTAAGTTAGATATTTAGTTTATAACAATAAATTTCACGATGATTTCTTTAGCAGATGTATGGAATGTCAACATGACATTTGGTATAAAAGGGTTCACCCTAGTACGTGATTCAGTTTCTTTGACTGTACGGCAGGCTTATCACTGTAATGTTTATAACTTATTAGCAAAACCTAGCGATGCAGTGTTGTATACTACCTAATCGAATCTCCAAGTGGTACTTATTCAAATGATAAACGCAACAATAGGGAGGTGGACACGTGAGGTACGGTCAAGCGCAAAAATAAGTATCGATTTAATCCTCCCATTGTTACATACTTATACCTTAATTCGACGACATAAGAGCTATGGGACATATTTATGAGCATTGAAGATTGCTTCCGACAAGTTGTGTGCACCCATATTTTTACACTTGACTGTACGTGAGATCGATTATTATCACTGTATCACTTAAATTATTATGACCTACTTTAATGCTCAATTAAGCCGTATCACTTCTGATTAGGTCTCAAATTTCATACTGTATAGCGCAAATATAACCATAAAATACGCTAGCAATTACGATGTGAGAAATATTTTACAAAGCTATTACAACAATATCTTGAAAGAACAAGAAATTAAATTAACTTTAAAACGCTACATTCAGTTTGCGTTTAGGTGGGTGCGTGTATGTGTAATATCTGTATAAATACGTAAACGTGTGTACTTTCTAGCCATTACGCTACCCCAAATATGAGCTAAAGCTCAAAGTTTCCACATTTTCTACAAGTAGCGTGACACATGACTATACCAACTGTCTGGTTTCAGGGACCGAATAATTTAACTCGCCTGTTTCACTAGCAGATTGGATTTGATTTCATTGCGTGGCCCGCTAATGAGCTATTTTCTACTCATAAAAAATACTTTCAGTGTTTATAGTTCATTATTTTTATTTTTTTAGAAAACCCGATAACTTCGTTTATCAACATGCGTGATTTTTATCGCACGCAAAGTAGTTAATTATAACATTATTTAGCAGCAGTTGTTATAATTTAACCGGCAGTATTTCGTTATTTATTGTTTGATGGTTTGAAAATAAATTATAAGAATCAAACAACTTTTATTTACTGCACTGCATTCCTTTATTTAACGCATGAAAAATTGTTTTTTTTTTTTCATTTTACAATACAATACAATGACTCTTTATTATCCACCACAAAGAAAACAATACAGAAAAACAAGTATATGGAAAAAAATATATACGGTAAGCAATAGGCGACCTTATCGCTTCAGAGCGATCTCTTCCAGGCAACATTTTTACGTAGTGAACAAGGATTTAGTACTTAAAAAAAATCAAAACGAAACTCAGTAAGAATATCTCAGAAACTTAGATTGTAGGAACGGTTGAGTTCACACTGCCGCTATCCTCTCTTAAATTTCCACCCACGGTCCACCCTTTTTTAGCCATGATAACTGTTTACGTGCCATACCTTACCTACCCGACTTTTTACAACGAAACCTTTTTCGTAGTACACCCTGCTTTATCGACATAGTCTGTGTCAAAACTTCCCCTATTGCGCATGTGCGTGGCATTTGACAGCACTGACACCCTACGCATCCAGTAAGGCACGCTTAGAAATGGAGCAATAAACCCCAAAAACATAGCAATATTTTGACTTAATTCTGTAAAAAAACACATAAATTATACATCAGAACATTTAAAAATATACAGTGTTTAGTTTCCTACACCGTGATGCTTTCTTCCTAATCTTTTTGCTTGGTTCAAATGAAATTTTATAAGAAAACCGATACAAACACCGTAAGCCGCCATAACTCGATGAAATAACTGTGAAACGATGTGGTGGTAATAGGAGTGGGCAGTGAGTTCAGTGACTATGAAAGGAACTGCAAGAAGATACCAGTAATGGACTAATTGACTAATCTTAATTGAGTGTACGATATGCCGTTAACCTATGTGAATGAACCGTGAAACCAACCAAAAATACTATGTTATAAAACTAAATTAACTAAACTAAATTAAATACATATCATTTATGTGCCTGTACGTTGAATAACACATAAAATATTTACATAATATTAATATCTATAAAAATATTTTGACAATTTTTTCATAAATATTGGCAATTATACATTTCGAATTTACACGGAATAGACTATTCGTATTTGATATACAAGAATTCTGGATCGTGACTTTTGGGAATATAATACTTGTCGTCGCACTATCCTCATTGACCGGTGAGTACTTCGAATATTATTATGAATATTTACGCATACGCTGGCATGCTTTGCTTCGGGATGTGAACAGATTCGATGCTACAATTACACATGTGCGTGTACAATGATATCAAAAAAACCGGCCAAGTGCGAGTCGGACTCGCGCACCGAGGGTTCCGTACAAATTATTCATCCACTCTTAGCAGACCCCTGCTCCTAAGAAAAATGTGCGCAGTGTGGGATCATTGTAGATTGGTTACTTATATAGACAGACAGACAAACTAGATCTCGTTCAAACCAATTTTCGGTGGAAGTTTCCATGGAAATGTACATCATGTATTTTTTTTAGTTTTATAATTCTCTTATTTTAGAAGTTAAAGGGGGGGACACACATTTTACCACTTTGGAAGTGTCTCTTGCGCAAACTATTCAGTTTAGAATGAAATGATATCAGAAACCTCAATATCATTTTTGAAGACCTATCCATAGATACACCACACGTACGGGTTTGATGAAAAAAAATTTTGAGTTTCAGTTCTAAGTATGGGGAAACCCCAAAATTTATTGTTTTTTTTTCTATTTTTGCGTGAAAATCTTAATGCGGTTCACAGAATACATCTACTTACCAAGTTTCAACAGCATAGTTCTTATAGTTTCGGAAAAAAGTGGCTGTGACATACGGACGGACAGACATGACGAATCCATAAGGGTTCCGTTTTTTGCGATTTGGCTACGGAACCCTAAAAATAACACCGAAAACTGATGTGATATGATTGACAGTAGTCAATAAACCAGCACATAGAAGTAGCTTATAGCTAAGCTAACTATCAATGTATCACAAGCTTGCATTGAAACTTCATCGTATAAGGTTACGTTAAGGTTAAACGACGCACGTAACTCAGTCCAAAGCATACCAGTAGCTATCTTTGGCGTGCCAGTGGCGTGGAATCATTTGATTTTCGGATGTAGACGCCTGCAAGTGCATGACATAACTTGTAACCCCTGCAGGTGACAGCAGGCAATTGAACTTCACCAAAACATTTTTATTAGCAACATTGTACCTTTTATTACCCAACCGCCAAAAGAGAGTTATGTTTTTCGAGCGTATGTATGTATGTATGTATCATTCTTTGGCACGCCCTGCAGTCTAAACGGCTAAATGCATTTTAAGGTGTGAGGTGTCATTAGATTTGTCTCAGTTGCGAAAGTGTCATGGGGTACCTATATATTTTTATATACCTTTATATTTCCCCGGAATTCCCGTGGGAATGGAAATTACACAGAAAACACGGATTTCTGATACTACTTATACGATTTCAAAACTTCCTATTGAACTGCTTCTTATCCTATGTAATTCATAATCATAAAAATAACCATAATATTAATTATCTGTATATTTCATACTAAATACAAACTGAAACATGGATGCACAGAAAAACCCAGAAAAAACACCAGCGCTGGGAATCGAACCCAGGTCCTCAGCATTCCGTGCTGTGTGCTAAACCCCTACACCATCAGGAGTTTCTGACACAAATTTTTCCTATGCATCGCACATCTCAGCTTGCCTTAAATCACTTTTGCTGCGATACTAGCGACATCTATGTCATGCTCTCATCGAAGAAAATTTGGAGTTGAAAAATAAAAAATACAAAAAGACTCCAAAAAACCAATCTTGATTAATTATCTCCTCCGATACTAGTCGTTTTTATTCCGAAACCAAAGGGTGCCTATTGCTAAGGCTCCATCGTCTGTCCGTCTATTAGAGGATTAGGATTGTATATCTTGACTTGACAGAGGTATCTTTGATCTCATATAGCCACTCACTTACTTTTTGTATTTACTGTCATTTATTGAAAAGTGATTTCAAACAAGGTTATTATTGTCTTAAGGAATACATTTCATTGAAATAAATAATTAAATTGGCAACCGTAGTTGCACAAAGCATAAAGATGGACAGACATGTGCATACGTATACTGGTTCTAGGTGATAAAAATAGCAAAGTGCCAACATACCTAATATAATTTATTGAATCAGGCGTTACTTTGCGGAGGTCCATATTAATGAACTAAAACAATTACTTTGCTTACCCGCGACCTTACAATAGTTACGTTTATGCAAGAAATGTGCGTTCATGCAGTTCCTCCACCTCCACACTGTACGAACACACACAAATCACATAAACCCAACCATCACCACCACCAAGTATTAGTTCATACCTAATATATCTATGAGTTAATGTTTATGGTGAAGCACGTGCCACTGAATGATGACTGAACTGGGTTTGATTTCCAGCCTCAGCTATACTTTTCGGGTTTTCCAATGTGCTCTAGTTTTGACACAAGGTAAGTACAAAAAAAATAAAGTGGGCCAATTCACGGTAGTACGGAACCCGTATGATAATATTGATTGTTTCCTTGCCCGTGGACCATGGGAGTTACCTCATGTGCTCGTGATTGTATTTAATTAGTACCTATATTACACACTGTTAAGGTTTGATTTGCCGTAGCAACAACGTTAAGGCTAGTCGCCCCATTGCTCCAAATATCCGCAAGCGAAGGGTTTACGCTCCACGCGCCCTTGTCATAATATCGGGTACGTATCAAAACGCAATCTGTTAAAAGCGCCGCTACTTTGCCAAATAAGAAACACATTAGCATGTATTTGCCCACGCATTTACCCCACAAAGGGAGAACGGCCAAATTGACGTAGAAATAAATAAAGGTGTGTCGAGATAGCCCGACCGAATTGAGTTTCGTTTCGGATTACGACGTTAATCGTTAAAAGAAAGCCCCTGATTTTTTTTAAGGTTTCTCAGGGTTTGTACGGCGTTCTGGCAAGTTGGACAAAGAAAATATTCGACGTACGTAGGCGCTCGAGTATCATAGCAACCTTTTGTACTCTCAGCAAAAACTATACTTAGGGGCTGTTTCACCACCCATTGATTAATTTTAACTGACGGATAAATGTGATGCCGTCTCCGTCTATTCGAACAAAACAAACAGAGACAGCATGTGGTGAAACAGGGGATTAGTTTTTTTTATGTTGAATCAAATAGCGCTTGTAAAACGTTTTGGTCTGAAATAACCGAATATAATTAATTGGGGTAGTTAGAATTATAGGTACGTTAATTACAGAAAAATTTTGTTTGCTAGCGACACTTGTACAATTTGAGGTGGCAACTATGCAACTGAAGCTTGAGCCCTTTTACAAAGCTGACGCCTAGCATTCCAACCCAAATATGTCAATTACCTACTTACATTACAAAAAATGAGACCGGTCAAGTATACATTTAATTAAAGCAACACAATCATCATCATTATTTAAGCTGGAAGACCTCCCGTTTAGAATGCCACTATCAACGATAATTCGCCAGCTGTATCCACTCGTTATGTCGTCAGTCCACCTAGTGGGAGACCTGTCAACACCTCGCCTTCTGGCGCATGATCGCCACCCGAGAAGGTATCCTCCTGAAAAGTTTACAGTTTCAGAAAAAATAAACATTTGGGAAATGAAACATTTGCCAAATGAATCAGTTTGGGAAACGTAATTTGCCAAACGGAAGTACACCCTCCCATGTGTTATCTAATTTATCGGTTCAAAATGTGTAAAAATAAACTGTTCAGCTAAAACAGGGATAAATAACATATATTTCATACTAAATACAAACTGAAATATGGAAGCACAGAAAAAACCCCAGAAAAAAGACCAGCGCTGGGAATCGAACCCAGGTCCTCAGCATTCCGTGCCGCGTGCCATTCCCCTACAACACCACTGGTCAGGAATTTAGACACGAATTTTTCCCATACATCCATATCTCAATCTGTTAGATAATCACTTAATTATATAGCAGTGATGCAGCGCATCTTATTATACCCTCATCGAGAGACTTCAACACTCCTTCGGAACTATCCGCTCACCCGGACAAGAGATGTCGCTACTAAGCCAAACTTTAACAAGTTCGATATAAAGTATCTTTTCAACCAACGAAAACAAAAGGAGGATTTTTTTTTATGTATGATCACGCATAACTTTTTACAGAGTAGTCCGATTTTGATGATTCTTTTTTTACTGGAAAGCGTATACCCCTAGGGTGGTCCCATTTAAATTTAGAAATAATATTCCTACCCTACGGGTAGGAAAGCAGGGGATGATTAACTAACTTTTTACAGAGTAGTCTGATTTTCATAATTCTTTTTTATTAGATATATATATATATCTATACCTTGGGTATACCTTGAAGTTGGTATTATAAATTTGGAAAAAAAATTACCTCAAGGATGGAAAAAAAGTATAAAATAAAAACTTTTTACCAAAAATTAAACCAAAAAAAACTGAAAAGCAAAAAATAATACCTTTTTGTTTGACCTTAATCTAGGTACCAGTTTGAAGTCGGTGCCTCAGCACGAGCCAGGAGGAGTGATAGAAGCCAATCAGGTAGACGATTATAGGTCCACTCCTCCTGGCTAAGTGCTGAGGCACCGACTTCAAACTGGTACCTAGATTAAGGTCAAACAAAAAAGGTACTATTTTTTGCTTTTCAGTTTTTTCGGCGGTTTAATTTTTTGTTAAAAAGTTTTTTGTTTTTTTTATTTTTCAACTTTCTTTTTTTATTACTTTTACGGTCATCCCGTGAAATCCATATATTTCATACTAAATAACATCGACAAAACTGAAATGACATCGTGTCAATACGCGGCAATGTGGCGAGCGGAATGGGCGCGGCTCGCGTGCTCGGTCTTTGCATGTCCCGTCCAATATTTGCCTATATTTTCCTATGTTTCTCTACTATGTCAGATAAGCATAATGGGTATTAGCCTTTCTTCCAAGTATTATTTATTTTTAGCACGAATAAGCTTATTATTACCCGTAGAGTAATCAAGTAGAGTATCAACGTTACAAATCATGGAATAGAAAGGAAATGGGCGAAGATCCACCTGTAAAGATTTGTCCCAAAACATACTGAAGTACAGCCAGTCAATTTGATTCCTAAGCATCATGGAACCTTATCATCATACAAATATTATAAACACCAAAGTTTGTAAGGATGTTTGTTACTCTATCACGCTAAAATGGTTTGACGGATCCTGATGAAATTTGGCACATAGATAGCTATAACTTGGATTAACATTATAGGATACTTTTTATCTCGGAAAATTGCATAACATAAGGATAGCGATAAAGTGATACTTCGTAGAAGAAGTGGCGAGCAATAGCTAGTAAGTAGTAAATATTTTTGTCTATAATAATGCTTATTGAATGACGTAAGCATCATGATGACGTAAGGTTCTATGGTGGCCAAAGAATCAAACTAATCGGCTGTTCAATAATCAAGTGAAATTAAATAAATACGAGGGGCGTTCAATATAAAGTGAGAATGAGATGCAAACTCTTTTAATATTACGAAATTAAATATTGGCCGGTAAAGCTAATCTATCTAGCTGATTGCTATGAAAAAAAAAAACTAACTGTCTTTTGTTTAAAAAAATATACGGTAATTTCTTTGCAATGCTATTGAGTACGTTAGCGAAAATGGAGAAAATTTAACTGCGCGCCGTTATCAAATACTTGGGTTTGAAAAATTTTTCTACGGACCAAGTCAATTTGGATTTGCGGGACACTTTAGGGTCTAATGCTCCTCCGTATTCGACAGTCGCACGTTGGTGCGCCGAATTTAGACGTGGAAGAACATCGACAATGGACGACCCCCGCTCCGGACGCCCTACTACAGCAGTAACTGAAGAAATTGTGAAAAAGTCGAAAACTCAGTTTTGGCGGATCGTCGTGTCACGGTTCGTTTTATTGCTGAAAATGTAAAGATTTCAACGGGGAGCGTGCATAATATTTTACATGAACGCTTGGGTATGAAAAAGGTATCTGCGCGTTGGGTACCAAGAATGCTTACTGACACGCAAAAACAAACTAGACTAGAGATTTGTCAAGAAGCTTTGAACCTGATGCAGCAAGACTGGGAACATTTTTTGGCGCGATTTATAACAATGGACGAAACATGGCTCCATCATTACGACCCAGAAACGAAACTGCAGTCTATGACATGGAAAAGGCCATCATCTCCAACTCCGAAGAAATTCAAGGTGAGCCCATCTGCCGGTAAGGTCATGGGCTCTGTTTTTTGGGATGGTAAAGGGGTATTAATGATTGAGTATCTCGAGCATGGAGCCACTATTACGGGCACTTTATACGCCAAACAAATAGCAACATTGCGCAATGAGATCCGCGAGAAACGGCGAGGTAAACTCTCGAAAGTTGTGCTGTTCCACCAGGACAATGCCCCGGCTCACAAGTCCGCCGTTGCAATGGCTGCAATTCGTGATGCTGGGTTCGATATCCTTAAGCATCCTCCGTATTCACCAGATCTCGCTCCCAGTGATTTCTACCTATTTCCGAGATTGAAACAATACCTGAGAGGCCAGAAATTTGAAGACGACGACGCGGTAGTCGCTGCAGTACAAGATTTTTTAAGTACTCAAGATGAGACTTTTTTAAAAATGGAATTTTAAGTTTAGAAAAAAGATATACTAAGGGGCTGTTTCACCACCCATTGATTAATTTTAACTGACGGATAAATGTGATGCCGTCTCCTTCTATTCGAACAAAACAAACAGAGACGGCATCACATTTATCCGTCAAATAAATTTGATCAATGGATGGTGAAACAGGGGGTAAGTGTATTATGCTAAAAGGTGACTATGTCGAAAAATAAAATTACATTTAGTAAAAGTTATTTATAACATACTCATTCTCACTTTTTATTGAACGCCCCTAGTAAAGTTGATAATGTTTTATGTCTGTTTGACAACATATTTCATCAAAGTGGCTGAATATATTCCAATCTATGACACAATTGACAATTGACACGGACGCGGAAAAAATAAGCTGCCCAAATTACTAATTCCACGCGGACAGAGTCGCGGGCAAAAGCTAGTAATATAATATTAGTGGAATTACTGACTCTTTGAAAGTTAATGTTATTAAGCAGGTAACCGTATTGTATCAAAATCTGCATGCTAACTCGCAGTAAGTTGACAAGAAAATCCCTTGGGAATATGCATTTAGTAACATAGCTCACGCTGGATTTTCATTCTAGCTAAATGAAAAGTTAGATCATGAAAGTTAGATAGCAGTAATAAATTATATGGAAATTTACCTGCGAGGTGCTAGAGTCCATGTATGCTGCAATTTTAACGTGCACATAATATGCAGAAGACTTCAGTATGAAATGGTGTGAAGGATTTCATATCTAAAGATGTTGCTATTTTATTATTAAGCCTAATGGTTTCCTACCTACCTATGGGCTCTTAAGCTCGCACCTTTGAGTTTATATATGTGCAAAATTACATTTGAAATTAACCACGAGCTTTAAGGTGAAGGTAAAAATCATGAGGAAACCGGCACACGACTGCGAAGAAATTATGTGGTGCGTGTGAAGTTCCCAATATCCACTGGCATCGCGTGAGAACTACGGCCTAAACCTTCTCATTCTGAGAGGAGGCCTGTGGAAGCCGCCTGAACAAAGAGTAAAGCCTGATGCCTGGTTGATGGCATAGCGGAGTATGATGGAATGGCATACTTTTTACAATTTTTTTATTACTTTTTATGGTTCCGTACCCAAAGGGTAAAAACGGGACCCTATTACTGAGACTTCGCTGTCGCTCCGTCTGTCCGTCCGTCTGTCACCAGGCTGTATCTTAAGAACCGTGAAAGCTAGACAGTTGAAATTTTCACAAATGATGTATTGCTGTTGCCGCTATAACAAGAAATACTAAAAAAAAACAAAATAAAATAAATATTTAAGGGGGCTCCCATAGAACAAACGTGATTTTTTGCTCGATATGATAACGACAACAGGTAGACGCTTGAAATATTCACAGAATATTTAGTATAGGTAATATTCACTTTAAAAATAAATAATTAAATTAAAATAAAACAAATATTTAAGGGGGCTCCCATACAAAAACGTGATTTTTCCGTTTTCATAGATAATGACGGAACCCTTCGTGCGCGAGTTCGATTCGCACTTGGCCTGTTTTTTTGCTCGTTTTTGCTCGACATTGATAACGGCAACAAGTAGACGCTTGAAATATTCACAGAATATTTAGTTATAATATTCCATTAAAAAATAAATCATTAAATAAAAATAAAACAAATATTTAAGGGGGGCTCCCATACAACAAACGTAATTTTTTTGCCGTTTTATAGATAATGGTACGGAGCCCTTCGTGCGCGAGTCCGACTAGCACTTGTTTTTGTTTGGTCAAACTAAAATTAGATTAAATACTTATTATATAACTTTCTATGGACCAAACGAAAAAAAAAGTGCTAGAAAGTTATTAAAAAGTATCATATTCCATCAGACTCCACTTGACCATCAACCAGGTATGGGTGATTCTTCAAGGTCGTGATTTTTGTTTTATTCCTCTGTCGTATTTTTTTTTACTTAGTACAGAAAAAATCATGCTCCCATGAAAATAGATTTGTTCAGTACCATAAATTTATGTTACTGAACAAATCTATTTTCATGGGAGCATGTTTTTTTCTGTACTAAGTAAAAAAAAATACGGCAGAGGAATAAAACAAAAATCACGACCTTGAAGAATCACCCGTATCGGCCTTGTTCTTTGTTCAGTTAGATGGTGTATGTACGTATACATAGGCTGTTATACTAGTTTTCCTAATCTAGATTTACAGTTGGAGAAACTGAATCGCTTACCAGAGTGGAACCTTTTCGTTGCAAATGTCGTGTTGACATTCCATACATCTGCCAAAGAAATTATCTTGAAATTTATTGTGAAAAAGTTCTACTCTGGTACGTAATTCGGTTTCCCCGACTGTACCTACTGATATGTTTGGTAGTTTTTACCAGTAAAAATGTCAACACTTCCACCGATCACCGTTGAACTTGAAACGGAAATGACAGATGGTAAGGTGGGACATAATTAAATTTTTTTTTTTATTTAAGGCTATTTCCTAGCCTTCATTTACATAATAATTATTGACCATTAGCATAATTCTACGTTTCTAGAAAACACTTACTGCGTATTAACTCTGTCGAACCGTGACAACGTGTTCTAATAGGTACTGCGACCGCTCCTTGTTCTATCGTATGCAACTGTTTAAAATCAAATACCTTCATTTCGCCAGCGGAAGTATGCACTTACAAATTGCTGTACATTACGTAAATAATACTGTCTACGAATCATCGAAAATGTATCGTACGCTACAGCGACAAAGTTTAAATTTCAATAGAAGTTTAAAAGTGTTAGGAAAATTTCTATACAACAAAACGAGTTTCATGTAAATTTTGATTGATATGTGTAACAGCTTAAGTGTTTATTCAATTAATCAAAACAATGCAACACCCTTTACTTACCTACTGGTTTTTTATTTAAACTTACCACACAGATGCTTGACACGAAAGGCTTTACAAGTATTATTGCATTAACCTAATTAATAATTATAAACTAACCAGAGCATCTACCTTAGCCAGTGGTATGGCGCTTGTAACAACTAAATTGGCACTGGGTTGCCTAATTTTTTATGTGATGTCAGTAATGTCAAGTATGTCAAAGATTGCGTGGTGTTGCATTCGAACACAATACTAGGGGCGTTCAATAAAAAGTGAGAATGAGTATGTTATAAACAACTTTTACTAAATGTCATTTTATTTTTCGACATAGTCACCTTTTAGCATAATATACACTTAGTATATCTTTTTTCTAAACTTAAAATTCCATTTTTAAAAAAGGTCTCATCTTGAGTACTTAAAAAATCTTGTACTGCAGCGACTACCGCGTCGTCGTCTTCAAATTTCTGGCCTCTCAGGTATTGTTTCAATCTCGGAAATAGGTAGAAATCACTGGGAGCGAGATCTGGTGAATACGGAGGATGCTTAAGGATATCGAACCCAGCATCACGAATTGCAGCCATTGCAACGGCGGACTTGTGTGCCGGGGCATTGTCCTGGTGGAACAGCACAACTTTCGAGAGTTTACCTCGCCGTTTCTCGCGGATCTCATTGCGCAATGTTGCTATTTGTTTGGCGTATAAAGTGCCCGTAATAGTGGCTCCATGCTCGAGATACTCAATCATTAATACCCCTTTACCATCCCAAAAAACAGAGCCCATGACCTTACTGGCAGATGGGCTCACCTTGAATTTCTTCGGAGTTGGAGATGATGGCTTTTTCCATGTCATAGACTGCAGTTTCGTTTCAGGGTCGTAATGATGGAGACATGTTTCGTCCATTGTTATAAATCGCGCCAAAAAAAGTTCCCGGTCTTGCTGCATCAGGTTCAAAGCTTCTTGACAAATCTCTAGTCTAGTTTGTTTTTGCGTGTCAGTAAGCATTCTTGGTACCCAACGCGCAGATACCTTTTTCATACCCAAGCGTTCATGTAAAATATTATGCACGCTCCCCGTTGAAATCTTTACATTTTCAGCAATAAAACGAACTGTGACACGACGATCCGCCAAAACTGAGTTTTCGACTTTTTTCACAATTTCTTCAGTTACTGCTGTAGTAGGGCGTCCGGAGCGGGGGTCGTCCATTGTCGATGTTCTTCCACGTCTAAATTCGGCGCACCAACGTGCGACTGTCGAATACGGAGGAGCATTAGACCCTAAAGTGTCCCGCAAATCCAAATTGACTTGGTCCGTAGAAAAATTTTTCAAATACAAGTATTTGCTAACGGCGCGCAGTTCAATTTTCTCCATTTTCGCTAACGTACTCAATAGCATTGCCAAGAAATTACCGTATATTTTTTTAAACAAAAGACAGTTAGTTTTTTTTTCATAGCAATCAGCTAGATAGATTAGCTTTACCGGCCAGTATTTAAGTTCGTAATATTAAAAGAGTTTGCATCTCATTCTCACTTTATATTGAACACCCCTCGTACTTAACATACGCTTTTTTCACACTCCCGGTTGCCTAAACGTAATTGTTCACTCCACGCCGCTGAATTATGGCTACTTAGGCCAAGCCACATATTTTGACTGGTATCCTATTATCTCGCCTCTTTCGTTTTTCGTTCAATTCTTATTTCGTCTCAGTCTTGTATTGGTCTTCGTCTTGTTCGCTATCCGTCATTATCTTTTTTTCAAATTCCGCAACTTGTCTATCTCTTAATACGTCTTATTCGTTTTTCGTCACGGTCTTGCTTGGACTCATTCGTCGTTCTTCCCTTTCGTTTTTTGTCTCATTTACTTATTCGCCAAAATTATTTCGATACGTTCGGTGCTGGTTCGTAAGTAAATTAGACAAAAAACGAAAGAGACGAAAGACGAATGAGTCCAAGGAAGACCGTGACGAAAAACGAATAAGACTTATTAAGAGAGAGACAAGTTACAGAATTTGACCAAATAAGATAATGATGGATAGCGAACAAGACGAATAAAGAATGAGTGACGAATACAGAAAGAGACGAAATAAGAATTAAACGAAAAACGAATGAGGTGAGATAGATAATAGGATACCTTTTGACTAAGGTGTAAAGTTTGTGAAGTTAGGGCGTGTAGAGTTAGGAAGCTTGGCTCTATATGAGATCGGATAACTTTTTGAAAGTGCCAGGAACATGGTCTCGTCTTGGCAAAATTTTAGATGAAAATGTTTTTGGTGCGATTTAACTTCTTTTTGTAAGTTACTTAAGACAATTTTTTTTCAGAAGATCCAAGTATTGTAATTTTTTTGTTATTTGTGTTTTTATTCTAGTTTACATACAAAATTTCAGCTTTCTAGGACTTCAGGAAGTGCCCTAAGAATTTTGATGATCATCAGTGACACAGTGACGAAATCAGGTTTTTTTTAGATGTCAATATAATTTAAAGTACAAAAGCTATGCAATTGAAACTTTATATTTTTAATGAGTCTACTATTGATATCATGATCCCGAGAAATTTGTTAATATTGTTTTCCCTCAATTTTTCTGGTTTTCTTAAATTCTTCTTATTAAATTACTTCAGTTTTATTAATTAATATTTAACCCATGATAATCGTACCTCTTAAACATAAGACTATATCGGTATCCTATTATCTCGCCTCATTCGTTTTTCGTTTAATTCTTATTTCATCTCATTCTGTATTCGTCACTTCGTCTTCTTCGCTATCCGTCATTATCTTATTTGGTCAAATTCTGTAACTTGTCTCTCTCTTAATAAGTCTTATTCGTTTTTCGTCACGGTCTTCCTTGGACTCATTCGTCGTTCTTCCCTGGTCGTTTTTTTTTACTTACGAACATTTATTTACCAGCACCGATCGTATCGATATAATTTTGGCGAACAAGTAAATGAGACAAAAACGAAAGGGTAGAACGACGAATGAGTCCAAGGAAGACCGTGACGAAAAACGAATAAGACGTATTAAGAGATAGACAAGTTGCAGAATTTGACCAAAAAAGATAGTGACGGATAGCGAACAAGACGAAGATGAATACAGAATGAGGCGAAATAAGAATGAAACAAAAACGAATGAGTCGAGACAATAGGATACCAGACTATCGAAGACTGCATAATTTATAGAAAAAAATGCAACATTCTGATTTGAGCCAATTTTTTTACCGGTACCTGTAGTTTTATTAGATACGTAACTAATATTTTTGTTGCTGAAATTCTAGAGCCACCTTAACTTCTAAATTAATGAAATTTTTATTTTATATTTCACAATCCACATTGTTTGGCCAGTTCTATCCTAAGGGAAATATCCCTGAAGATAGCGTACCTAATTAATTTATTTGTGAACATGAATAATGGGAGTTTACTCCAATCTGCAAGAAATTGTTTTCTATGTAACACAAACTCCATACATATTATAACAGTTGGAAATTTAGAGTTCCGTATCCTAAGGATTGGGACCCTATTGGTAAGACTCCGCTATCTGTCCGACCGCCTGTCACAAGGTTGAGTCTTTTGAACTGTAATTGGTAGAAGCTTGAACTTTTAACGGATTGCGTATTACCATGGCTACTATATCAAAAAATAAAAATAATCAAACTAAATTTGTGATTAAAGGGGGGTCCTCATACAAGAAATGTTTTGTGCCTTTTTTGATTGATAATTATGATAATATGTAAGTATAATATATAAGTACACTTATTTAACAAAAAAAATATTCACGAAAAACGCTCGTTTAAAGGAAAAGTTTAATAAAAACATATTCAAATTAACTTTTCGCTTATGAAATTGTATTTGTTCACTGTGATTCATATTACCTATTGGATAAAATCGTAACTAAGATTCTAATTTCCGAAACTTTGCGTTCTTGACACCGCAATGCTTGTCAAAGAAATTAATTGCAAATACTATGAAAACGTTCCACGCTGTTTTCAGGTCGATCAATATAATTTTGTAGTGGATTATGTTCAGATACACTACACAAAAACTATTCAAACGTTTACTATTAAAATGGGTGGTCCCGCTTCATACTACATTAAATTTATGTACAGTAAATAAATAAATTGGCTGCTTGCGCAGTACCTACATTCAACCTTGCCAGACCAAAAAAAAAAGCCGTAAAACTAAGCGAGCACTTCACCAAAACTGTCTTTCATGTAATGCTGTTTATATTATTTTACTAATGAAATTAAGTACAATCTTCTACCTTGCTCCTCCGCTACGAAATTTTTGTAACACACAGGTAGCCGCAGAACATAACTTCAAATAGTTTATTTAAATACTTACTTGAGTATGCGATTATTTTGACCATAATAGTTAATTTGAAAATCCTGGGAATGTAATTAATAAATTTAATTGAGTCCGCTTCCATATCGGTCAATATCACTGAAGTTTAGTAAATATGTTTTATTTTTATTTTTTTTATTGATGGAGGGAGGCAAACGAGCAAGTGGGTCACCTGTTGGTAAGCGATCACCACCACCCATGAGAACCAGAAACCCCAGAAGGGTCACTAGTCCGTTGCCGGCCTTTAAGGGAACAATACACTCTTTTCTTGAAGGACCCGATGTCATAGTTAGTTGGAAACACCGTAGACGTAATATGTAGTATCCGAATTTCCGATCCCTAAACATCACCCATGGTAACTTATTTCGGAAAAGTTTATACCAATTATTTTGTCTTCTGTGTTATAAAATATGGTCTGGCAACACAGAGCACAATAGATCAATAAGCATGTCGGACGCGATTTCATTTCCTGTGCGCAGGCGCCGACCCGTGCACCAATTTCCGGAGTTTCGTATTGTTGCTCATCTACTATTAAATTGAGGTCATAGTTGATTGATCTATGATTTGTGTTGAGGTACACATATTCTTCATTTAGGGAGTGTCCATGTATAAAATAATACATGTATACAGAGTGCCCAGTAAATAATGGGCAAGCTCTATCCATCGCCAGCACCTTAGACAGGTCCCTAAAATGGACTTGTAGTTCATATCAGTGGTCTTCGAGATGTTCGAACTTTTCTTTTTTTTTTATTAATGTAGTAATCAAGTTTGATTATCTCGAAAATCACGGAAATTTTACTAAACCTAGAAGTCCATTTTAGGGACCAGCCTGAGGCATCCTGTCCGTGGATATAAGCTTGTCCATAATTTACAGGGCCCTGTATACACCGTGAAATTTTAGTGGTTGTTTTCCCGAAACGAGATGATTTAGTTTCGATTGTACAATCGATTTATAATTACGATTTTGACTAGAGTCAAAAATCCAATTGTGAAAAACGAAAGTCGAAAATAACCGCAAACCAATAGTAACGCTTCGTTGGTACAAGTAGCGTACGATCGTACGATAGGTTAGGTACCAACGAAGCGTTACTATTGGTTTGCGGTCATTTTCGACTTTCGTTTTTCACAATTGGATTTTTGACTGTAGTCAAAATAGTAATTATAAATCGATTGTACAATCGATACCAAATCACCTCGTTTCGGGAAAACAACCACTAAAATTTCACGGTGTATATTTCCTTCTAAAGTCGATGTCGCCACTTTTTGCCTTAGCTGCTGAATGAATAGAGTTCAAAACGTTCGGTCACCTTAAGGCCGGTAGTTGAAATTAATATGAAAATTTTCCGTTCTGTACGGAACTTTTTCCAGTCAGCTGTCTTGTATTGTATAGTTAACTACGATTTAACGTAATCTAATTTTTCTGTCTCCATCTTAATGCGCACACATTTTTTGTGTATTCATAGAATTTACAAAATAATGGTACTCACTAGTGAAATGTAACCCTTTTTGAACCACAATCTTTTGTGTGATCCATTTTTGAGCAATTCTAGTCAATTGTAACAACCATGAAGTTTTTCATTGAAGTTTCTGAACATTGAAAATGCGAACAATAGAAAAAAAAATGTTCCTACTAAATATTTTGTCACACGCAACAAGTAAGTATAGCATTTTTTCCTATGCTTTTGTCATTATGCAGAAACTTCATAGTTGTGCAATGTGTCAGGAATTACTTCATAATGTTGCTGACTGTAATTCGAGCAAAGTTTCGTTACCAATTGAGCCAGGAAAATGAATATACTTACATGGATTTAAAAAAAAATATACAGCATTTCACTAATAATCAATGTGCAGTAAAAATCGCAATATATTATCAAAGCGCGTTTAGAAAGGGATTGAGCTCATATGTCATTTTTGAACTAATGCTTGATGTGACATTGACAGTGGTAGAGTGTGCAGACAAATTAAATTGTTATTTTAGTACAATGAAGTTCTAAAGCAAGGAAAAAAACATCAAATTAAATTATATTACTTAAATAAAATACAAATGTTGTAAATAATTGCTTAAAATGGCCATCAAAGTTTTCAGAAGAACCTTCGCTATCTTTTTCTTTATTGAAATCTGTTTGTACATTGCAGATAATTTCTCGGCACCGACCGTTTAATACCACAATTCACATTTTATACATACGTATTTTTTAACAGCTACGGCATTTGATAACGCGAAAATGATGTAAATTAGTGACAGATTTGTCAGACATGATATTAATATTTTTATAAAACAAATGACAACATTTACCGAGAATAGAGTCCAAACTCGACAGAGTCTCGAGTCTAGACTCTGTAAATATCAATAAACTTTTGAAAATATCAAAGATTGACTTATGATTATATTTAATCATTTATAAAAAGTTACTCTAAGGGGGTGTTTCACCACCCATTGATTAATTTTAACTGACGGATAAATGTGATGCCGTCTCCGTCTATTCGAAAAAAAACAAACAGAGACGGCATCAAATTTATCCGACAAATAAATTTGATCAATGGCTGGTGAAACAGGGGGTTATTCTCTTATTCTTACTTTTATAATATCAAATATGATTTGTAGGTAGCTATGGTATAAATTATGTAACTGTTCGTTTTGCCTTCATGGAGTCGCAAGTTTTTTCAAATGTATCGCTTTGTCGCGTGGAATGTCTGACGGGCATGCGTGCTGCACGCATTTTCATGATTTTCCAGCATATCACTGGCTGAACAGAATTGAACATCCAAATTAACTCCGCTAAAAAATAACCGAGTCGAGAAACTAAATACGAGTAAATACATACATGATGATGAACATAGCGAAATAAAAAGGATTGTAAATCAATTTCTGCAATTATCTCGTTTTTGTGAAAAACAATTGCAATTTCTTAGGCGTGAACCAGAAAAAAATAGCGGTTTGCAACCAACTGATACAATTTTTGTCTTTCATTGTACATGATCGTATTGTACGTTGTCACTCTTCCATGCGAAAACAATTTGACGGATTTGGATAAAAGTTGTCATGTACAGGTAGATGCAAATTTTCATTTTAAAGTGCACCATTTATCTATTTTTTTAAATGATAAAAAATTGGGGCTTTCTTATTCAGAATCAAGAGCGCTATTGATTTTGGTGATAAAAAACGTCTCTAACTTACTATAGAGTCAAAGTCAAAGTCAAAGTCAAAGTATTTTATTTTGTAAAACATAGGTAAAACTGAGTACGGTGATCGAAACATATTATTTAGTTTCACTTTGTTTTGCCAATTGGCGTACAAAAACAAATTAGTAGTTAAGTGAAAAAACTACATTAAAATTAGAATGTCATTAAATTAAATAAAATCAAATCAAATTAATTAAACTAAATAAAATCAAATTAAATTAAATCAATCTAAATTAAAACAAATGAAATCAAATTAAACTAAACAGAATCAAATTAAATTAAATTAAATTAAATTAAGTCACATGTCAAGAAATCTTGAATTGAATAGTAACAATTATCAATTAACATGGTAAATAACTTATTTTTAAATTGCTGTAATCGTAGGGACTTTATGTGACTTGGAATCTTATTATATATCTTAATTGCCAGGCAGAATATGCTTTTTTGCATTAGTGCCGTCTTAGAAAATACACAGTGGAGATGTTGGCCATATCTGGAATTTCTGTTGGAGACCTCAGAAACTGTTTGAAATAGAGCTGGATTTGTTTTGACAAACACAGCTGATTCGTACACAAAGAGGGATGGCAGTGTCAAAATACCCAATTTCTTAAAATAAGGTCCACAAGTATCAGTCTGCTTTAGTCCACAAATAGCTCTTAGGCATCGTTTCTGTGCTTTAAAAACGATATCTCTATTAGTAGAATTGCCCCAGTAAATAATACCGTAAATAAGAGTTTTTTTAACTGTTTCGTGCTGAGTCATAAACTGTATAAAAATCAGAAAACCGACTCAAAAATAAGGACATTTTTTTTCTTTATGAAACTGATTAGTGTTCGTGATTCGCCAGGCCATTATAGCACGCAGAACAGATGGCCGCTGGGGCCGAAAAGTTCTTGAGTGGAGACCACGGACTGGCAAGCGCAGCGTTGTAGGTCTACCAACGAGATGGACGGATGATTTGATAAAGGCCGCAGGTTCAAGGTTGATGCAAGTGGGTTCAATCGTAATGATTGGGTGTCAATGTGGGTTGGGTGCCTATGTCCAGCAGTGGACGTCCTACGACTGAAATGATGATGACCCCAAAATTACCTCATTATAAAAAACAGTAAAGGGTACACTTTTTTTGATAATGCCCCTGTAACGACCGTCACGCACGAGTGTTGACTCTGTTACTTTTATTATGAAATCTGTGGTTCCGTTAGCGCCATTTTTGGTACGGAATCCTAAAGAAACGTACGAAAAACCTATTAATTATTTGTAATAAAAAGTAGTCGCACGTTATAAAGTATTCAGTTCCCGCGTGCGTGAGCCCAGCAGTTACCTTCACTATATTCGTTACCGTAATGACTGCCCAGGGTAAACTAGCAAAGCAAATACTACATTCAGCTACCTACTGTAATTTCTTAGGATATAATTATACCTACTCGCGAGAAGTGCTGTTTGATAGCGCGGGAATAATATAGTAGAGTGCTGGTTTATCGCTGTCTTGAGTTATTGAGAATAAGCTGTAATTTTTTTGGTAATGTGCTTGTTTCAAGCTATTTGTCAAAAGCTACTTAGTATATGTCGTCTGAGAATTCGTTTTATTCGTAATGAATACCACATTCAGAACTTAATGGTAACGATTTATTGCTAAAATGACATCGGCATTTAGATCATATTGTGCTGTCCGTGGTCATGAGTAGACTGAAGTGTAGGGTTTTTCTTGTATGGGGTAATCAAAGCGCTTTCAAGTAAATATGTAAATACTCCATTGACGTAGTACGTCGTTTCCTTTCAAATGCCAGCTTTTACGCCAGCCAAAGTCCACCAAAGTCTGGATATGGTCTCGTGGGCTCTGTGTCATTTCGGCTTTTTAGCTCCTCTGTGGTGCTGGTGAGGAGGTCAATCTTTTGGGTCAAAGTATTTAAGGCTTCGGTCAGCCCTTTGTCTTGGGGTGTTATTTCGGACATCTCTTTGACCGCCAAGAGGGATCTTCGCTGTCGCGTTGGCCAGCTCGTCCAAGTTCTTCCTTATCTCGTCCAGTTGGTTGGAGACTTGGGAGACCTGGACATGTCGCCGTAGAACGTCCTCTTCCACCGTCCAGACCTGGGCGCTGTCCTGGGAGTCCGTTTTTGACCCATTTTATTGACTACAGTTTTGACCTCCTTGAGCACCAAAGTCACCGACATAGCTCAGCGTATTATTTACCAAGCTGCAATGGTAGTGGGCTGATCATATTTGCCGTAGAACTCATGGTTGTTGGGGCAGATTGGTTCTTGAGTGGAGACCGCGTGGCGGCGAACGTAGTGTAGGGCGCCCTATAGGTGATTTTCCACTAGAGATGTGCAATAGAGCTACGCTGCTAGGGTCTGAAAGCTGCGCTACGGAGCTATGTGACCGTTTCCACTAATCCTAAGCTATGTAGTAAGCTATTTGGGGAAGATCCAGATCGTGCATCCATAGCACGCATCCAGAGCATACAACTTTCTACATAAAAAACATACCGTAGTTGGACCCGTTTCCACCAGAGCTATGCTATGTGGACCAATGAATGTGATTGGTGGATATCAAACGGATCCATAAAAACGTGGCATATCTCATCTCTGGTGGCAGGGAATGAGGGACAAGAGCTGAAAATCGAGCTCATCAGTTGCGTGTCATGGTAGAGGTCTACATTATACATATCCAGCAGTAAACTGATACAAGATATCATGTTTGACGCTACGCGTCTCCCTTGTTTACCTTTCACGTAGTTCTCTACCACGTATCACCTCCATCTCATTAAATAAATGCATGTATGATAAAATAGGGAAGAAAAATGTTTTATCAAGGATGCCAACTTTGTTTGTAAATCGTGATAAGCGGGATGAACTAGCAAAAATGCAAAGCTCGTTGTTGTGAAAGCGCGGAGATGTAAGGCGCGGAATGAAAATGTGAATTAAGCTTAGGGATACCACATTTTTTGTTATTATTTTCCTAGTAGTGTTTGTATGTATGTATGTATGTAAACTCTTTATTGTACAAAATAAGGAAAAAAAAAGAAAAATATTATAGACAACCGTTGAAATGCATGTACAAAGGCGAAGGGTTTGTTGTAGTGTTAATAGGAACAAAATATAATTTTGAATGTTTAACTATGATATATTCCTGTGACGAACAGACGGACAGTTGGATGGACGGATGGACAACGTAGCGACATTAATTATAGGAGTCCATTTGTAACTCTTATGGGTACGAAACCCTAAAAAGGCTTATTTAGTTGAAAAAAATCGAACGTCATCATTTTAACCGAAAGACGTCCACTGCTGAATATAGGCCATTCCCAAGGATCGCCAAACAAACCGGTCCTGTGCCATCCGCATACAACGCGTTTCCGCAACCTTAAACAGGTCGTCGCTCCACGTTCGCTTACAAGGCGTCTTCCGGTCATTCGAGAATCTTTTAGGCCCATCGGCTATCAGACATAATCTAAAAAAATCCCTACGCATGGTCACTCTATTCGAGTTTTGCTACACCATGCCAGAAAAAAATGAAACTATAAGACCTCGAATCTAGATGAGCTTGGACTATATTTTCGGAATGGAACTCGAGTCAGTTTTATTCCAAAAAAACTCGTAGGCTATTTTTTATACCCCTATTCTTCGCGGTCCGAGTCGCGGGCAACAGCTAGTCTAAATATAAAAATGTATCCCATCCCTATTTTCCCTGATCACGGCATCACGCGTGAACGGCTGGACCGATATCGCTATTATTTTTTTGTTCTGTTTTTTTTTTATTATCAAGGTCCTTATGAAAAAAACGTAGCGTGGAAAAACATAAAATTTTAGAAAACTTAAGGACCATCATTAATTTTTCAAATGTAACCTTATGGCATTGGCTTACAGAAAAAAAACTCATGCGATGAGTAATAATTGGGATACATATTCAATTCAAAGGAACTTTATCTCTGTAACTGATATAGAGACTTGATACTTGACAGATATCTTTTAGTAACATAGAGGCGCAGTGAGAAGAGATGTTTGGAATTTCCCACGGAATAGAAAGCGGGAGTTATCCATAAATTTTAGGTATCTCTGCGCGGACAAAGTCTCGGGCAAATACTAGTATTTAATATTTTAACCTAAATTTGACTAAACTAGACTAGACTGAATACTGAGATATTTTATAAACTCAACTTAACGTATAAATAGATGATTAGATATGACTATTTGTATTTCGAACTTATCTATCTCTCTAAATAACGTATTTCGTATGCTACTTTGTTCGAAATTAGGAAACAAATTCGATTTCCGCTCAAGAAAATTTTCAACCAGCTACGCTTTTGAACTGTAAAACGTATCGATAAAGCAAAATCTTAAATTATATGGTACTAGCTGTTGCCCGCGATTCCGTCTGTGATGAATTCGTTTATCACTTTCCCGCGGGAACTATGTAATTTTTCGGGATAAAAATATCCTATATATTAATACAGGTTATAAACTATCTTTATGCCAAATTTTATCAAAATCCTTTAGACCGCTATAGCGAGAAAGTGCTACATACATCCACACACCCATACCTACAAACGAAGTATGCAATTTTCCGGGATAAAAAGTATCCAATATGTCTACCAAACCAATCCAATTCCAAGTCCAATTTGTCTACGATTCAAGGGGATACCGTTAGTCCAAGTTATGAACTATCCGTGTGCCAAATTTCATCCGAATCAGTCGAACAGTTTTAGCGTGAATAACAAACATCTACATATCCATTCATATAAGCTTTCACTTTCACTTTATAATATTAGTGCGACCGAAGTACTTTCAGACTTGTGGTAGATAAACCTAATGGCTTTCGACCAATAACATCAAGTAGAAACTATGACGCAAAAAGAAAAAGCAACATCTTTTCACGACGGGTATTTCAATCGAAGTTACAAGCAAACAATAGTCGTAGAGTACCATGTGGGTTGGTACGTATAGGCAGTGGCGCCGCGGCGGCGTGTTGTGGGGCGCGGTTGCCATGGCAACCACCCGCCCCCACCACTGACCCGGCGACCCTCAGTTAGTGACGAGCCACACTGTCATTGCCAGGTTAAAAGTTTGCGTTTTTGCCAAGTTTAAGGTTTGGCAAAAAGTTAGTTCATTAATAAATCGGATCGTTATCATTTTCAACCGACGAAAACAAAAGGAGGTTCTCAAGTCGACGTGTACCTATATTTGTTTTTTTTTTTATGTATGATCACGCATAACTTTTTACAGAGTAGTCCGATTTTGATGATTCTTTTTTTATTGGAAAGCGTATACCCCGAGTGTGGTCCCATTAAAATTTGAAAATAATATTCTTACCCTAAGGGTAGGAAAACAGGGGCTGATTGATTGTTCAGTTACTGATTGTACTATATGACCACGCATAACTTATTACAGAGTAGTCGGATTTTGATGATTCTTTTTTAATTGGAAAGCGTATACCCCAAGGGTGGTACCATGTAAATTTGGATATAATATTCCTACGCTAAGGGTAGGAAAACGGGATGATTGACTAACTTTTTACAGAGTGGTCTGATTTTCATAACTCTTTTTTACTGGATAGGGTATACCTTGAAGTTGGTATTATATAAATTTGGAAGATAAAATTTACCCCAAGGATGGGAAAAAAGTATAAAATACAAACTTTTTAACAAAATAATTAAACCGCAAAAAAAATTGAAAAGCAAAAAATAATACCTTTTTTGTTTGACCTTAATCTAGGTACCAGTTTGAAGTCGGTGCCTCAGCACTAGCCAAGAGGAGTGGACCTATAATCTTCTACCTGATTGGCTTCTATCACTCCTCCTGGCTCGTGCTGAGGCACCGACTTCAAACTGGTACCTAGAAAAAGGTCAAACAAAAAAGGTATTATTTTTTGCTTTTCAGTTTTTTCGGCGGTTTAATTTTTTTGTTAAAAACGATAATTTGGGGTAGGTTATTTGCAAAGCATACAATGTTTGATAACTTTAAACAATCGAAATATTTTGATCGATAGGTAGAAAAGGACTAAGCTGATTTTCGACCAGAGAAAACCTTTTTTTCTCTTAAACACAACGTAATTTTTAAAAGTTACTGATTACCTATAATAAAAAAAACCGGCTAAGTGCGAGTCGGACTCTGCGCACCGAGGGTTCCGTACAAATTTATATGTATCTATGAACATCTAGTCTTAGCAGACCCCTGCTCCTAAGCAAAATGTGCGCAGTGGGATCATTGTAGATTGGGTACTGATATAGACAGACAGACAAAAAAATTTATGCTTTTCGCAATTTTTCCTTTATCTGTGCTATAAGACCTTGCTTCGTGCCAAATTTCAAGATTCTGAGTTCACGGGAAGTACCCTGTAGGTTTTGATTCCCTTGCGAGTGTCGACAATTTACGGAAAATTGCGGCATAAAAGGCTATATCTTTTGATTGCGTTAAAAATTTATGCTTTTCGCAATTTTTCCTTAATCTATGCTATAATACGTTGCTTCGACCAAACTTCAAGATTCTGAGTTCACGGGAAGTACCCTGTAGGTTTTGATTCCCTTGCGAGTTTCGAAAATTAGCGGAAATTTGCGGCATAAACGGCTGTATCTTTTGATTGCGTTGGCTTAGGAGTTTGATTTTTTTACAGCTCCAAGGGACCGTTAGACCTGAGTATTTGAAATAAATTTCAGCTTGATAGCTCTACGCGTTCCTGAGAAAAAGGCCCTTGACAGACAGACGGACGGACGGACAACAAAGTGATCCTATAAGGGTTTCGCTATTTCCTTTCGAGGTGCGGAACCCTAAAAAAACAGCTTTTTGGTCATCCATGTCGCAATTGTTATTGCAATATATTTGCCACGAGACAAGAGTTATCCTGGCATAGGTAGTGTCCCGTCACTTCATAGAAGAGAGTACCTACTTCCACATCACTGTCGCTGACACGTGTAGTGATTCTATTCTTTTTGGCAGTTTTTCTACTCGAAAATGTTCTCTGTGCTATTTACACATTCGGCGGCGCACATTGGGTCAGCCGGTAGCAGTTGTCAAACGCCAGTGACGCATCTCTTAGCGTACAGTCAAGGAAACTGAATAGCATACCAGGGTGGGACCTTTTTACATCCAATGTATGTATGTATGTATGAAATATATTTATTCATAAAAAGTTACAGTTTAATTTAAACCATGCTCCGCAAAACTGCTTACGCAGTTTGACTGCAGGTAGCTCGCTTTATATAAACATAGCTTATAAATTATTAAATTAGATTATACTTATAATACAATTAATTTACGTAAATGGTTACAACGTATTTAACAAGTGGTTTTTTAATAAGCTCTTAAATTTAGCAAGTGTAGGCTCACGTCTTATGTCCTCGGGTAAACTATTGAGTAAATACGGAACTCGTTTTTAGGGTTCCGTAGTCAACTAGGAACCCTTATAGTTTCGCCATGTCTGTCCGTCTGTCTGTCTGTCTGTCCGCAGCTAAGCTCAGAGATCGTTAGTACTAGAAAGCTGTAATTTGGCATGAATATACATATCAGTCACGCCAACAAAGTGGTATAGTAAAAAATACAAAAAAATTTTTTTTTAGGGTACCTACCATAGATGTAAAGGGGGGTGATTTTTTTTCTAGACTAATCCTATAGTGTGGGGTATCGTTGGATAGGTCTTTTAAAACCATTGCGGGGTTGCTAACATGATTTTTCTATTCAGTGATCTGTTTGCGAAATATTCAACTTTAAAGTGAAAATTTCATTAAAATCGAGCGTCCCCCCCCTCTAAAATCTAAACTGTTAGGTGGAAAAATTCGAAAAAATTCAGAATGGTAGTAAATATATCAAATTTACTAGGAAAATTATAGCGGCTAAGATTGCTTGAAAATTATTTGTAGTTTAAGAGTAAATAGTAGCCTAAGGTATAAAACATACCTAAACTTGGATGATTCCGTACACATACGAAATCTAGAAAAATATTACTTGATTTTTTTGTAATGGCTACGGAACCCTACCTTGTGCGTGTCCGACACGCTCTTGGCCGGTTTTTTAACGTTCTATCTCCATAGTAATTTTGTACCCTGGGTATTTCAAATTTACCTTTGGACATTAACCTTGTGCCAGTTTTATGTTGCACCAAATTAGTGAAACGATCCTGTTTACTGTGATTGTTTACAAGTAGAAGATATTTATGTTTCAGGCTAGCCGGTAAAATTTTACATATTTTATATAGTTTATAGTAATCTCCTTTACATTGATTCTTTGTCAATTTCACGATGATTTCTTTGGCAGATGTATAGAATGTCAACATGACATTTGGAAAGAAAAGGGTTCACCCTGGTATGTGATTCAGTTTTCTTGACTGTACACAGTCAACGGCTGCTATGAAATAAATTCTGACACATGACACGCAGTGAAGTTATGAAGTTTCTCAATATTGACAATGTGAACCATGGGAAAATAAATGCTATACGTACCTACTGGTAACGCCATCAGAGTTGAGGCCACGCACACAACAACACGTCATGTAATGACAGCGGGATTTTGACATTTATTCGTACCGATAGCAAGTTCAATAGACTCGAGATAGAATTACAAGATTGACTAAAAATTTCTTCAACCTATTTCTTAAAGAATAATTTAGGAAAATACATCTAGTTCAAACAAAACAAAAAATAAAATATTTTGATCTATTTTAAATAAATCAGATAAGCATATTTTTCGCTATTTATAAAATACCGATTTTTTTCTAGCGAATATTTCTTATCAGTTTCAAATTGTTATATTTCAAAAATAGGTTATATGTATGAGAAAAGAAAAATTGTAATATGCGTAGTTATATATAACTTACATTTTCATTCACTCAGTCATTTCATTAATTCACTATCTTTTTTGCAATCAGTACTTTATGTAGCTGTGTGTGTAATCATTCGCCTCAACTCTGATGGCGTTACCTATACTTGTTGCGTGTAATAGTAAGTATATAGCATTATTTCAGAATCATTTTTAATTATTGTGACATTGGATGACTATCTCCAATATTATTTTTTTCCTTTTTTATTTTTTGACGGTGGAAGCATTCTTAAGATGTGATTATAGTTTTAGTTTTTTAACTAAGGAACCCAATAATTTATTATATTTTCAATTGAAAAGATGATTTCTGCCAAGTTTCATGCGGCGCATTCTTCTTGGTAATGATGGTCCTTACGAAAGCGCTGGTAGTTTAATAAAAAGTGACATGTAAAAGAGCCCTTTGCGGCCTACTTGCAGAATAAACGTTTTGATTTGATTTTCTTATGGGTCATAATGTCAATATTCAAAAACTTCATAGTTGCGCAATGTGTCAGGATTAATTCATAACGGGCGATTACTGTAGTAACTATTATAATCTGTGACTCACCATAAGTTGCCAGTAATTGCTTAAAAATTGCACGTGTAGAAACCAACTTTAATAAAACAGCTTGCATAGCTCTTGCATCAGTCTCTGGCGTTTGTTTTCACGATATACGAGCTATGACGGGATCAACGGCCGATTGGTTAGCTATGTGATACATTAGGGTGCACGTGCGTTATCAAGCAAGCCATTGCTTTTAATGATGAGTAATCTGATATCCTGTCAGTATTGATTGGGCACTACCTGTACACTTTGATAGCCTTTGCTAGTTACCCTACGCTTTAAGAGCTTATACAATCTGTTTTGGCGTTTTTACCTGATTCCATTTTGTTTTGTTGTATTATTTAATGAAAGGTTATTTTAATTCAGACTTAGGCGTGATTAAAAGTTTACGAATAATCCGAATTTAATATGGTTTCGCTAGAAATAATTATAAGCTTAATTTGTAATTTTTAATGAATTCCAGTTCGTTATGAAAAACCTAAAGTACCTACTTAATAAACACCAGTCTTTAAAATGTTTTTGTCAAAAAAAAAGATTGACGTAGTACTTTAGTACTTATTGAGTCGTACTGTTAAGAAAAAACCGGCCTAGTGCGAATCGTACTTACACTGGGTTTCATACCATCGTGTAATTCCGGAAAATGGAGCCTTAGTAATGGTGTCTCGCTTACACCTTTTGTGTACGGAATCCTAAAAAGAGAAAAGTAACGGTAAAAATCTGTTCACCTCCTTTTTTTTGTGTGCCAAAAGAACTCTCCGCCTGAGTGGCACATCACTAAATTCTTGTCTAGTCCTCGACTTACTTGGTGTTATGAAAACGACTCCTCATTCTTTGGGAAGCTTCAGGTGCTTGTGTGACGCGTACACTTTGGACCACTGAAAATTATACACAAACAAAAGCCTAATAATAACATTGATTAGGTACATGTTTTATTTCAATTACGGATGACTGTAGGGAACAAAGGCCGTTGCCTCTATTAAAACGTGTTTAAATTTATATTAAGATACACAGTAACATTTTGATATTAAAGTATTTTGCACAAACAGCCGTGGTGGCCTAGTCGTTTGCCTCTCAAGAACAGGGTCGTGGGTTTAAATCCCGGCTCGCACCTCTAAGTTTTTCGAAATTTATGTGCGAATTTACATTTGTAATTTGCTTAATTCTATGGTGTGTGTGAAGTTCCCAATCCGTACTGGGCCCGCGTGGGAACTACGGCACAACCCCTCTCATTCTGAGAGGAGGCGTGTGCCCTGCAGTGGGACGTATTATAGGCTGGGATGGGATGATGAATGATGACACTACTCGCCCAATTTCAATAAATAAATTAAAATTAAAATGAACATCACGGGACACCTGACAACAAAAGACCTAGTCCCAAAGTAAGCAAAGCTTGTGTTATGGGAGCTAGGCAACTAGACAACGAATAAATAGCAACATTTTTACATTAGGTGAATTATAGGAACTAAAGAGCCCCATAAGTCGTGAAAATTGGGGTTCTTTTCGCAAAACTCAGAGCTACAATTATTAAAAAAAAAAATAGCTTGTTAAGCAATGATATTCTAATGGCAAGCCAATTTCTTATTCTAATACTCACTAATTCATAATTTTTACTATTCGAAATGTAGAAGTATCTTATTTCGTATTTTCCCAGTTACACTCTACACGTGTCTCGACTTATACACTCATTACCGTAGCCTTGCATTTTTTGCATAATAAAGTAGCGCGAAGTGTGCCGGCTCGATTGTCCGTAAGTGTAGCTCTTCCCATAAGTCCCGCGGATGAGTCACATAATTATGTCAAAAGGCCAAAGGGATAATTACGAAGAGAGTTTGACGTTATTTTTTTATTGCAATACTAGCTGTTGCCCGCGACGCCATTATCATCATCATTTCAGCCGAAAGACGTCCACTGCTAAACATAGGCCTCCCTCAAGGCTCGCCAAACAGATCGGCCTTGCGCCATCCGCATCCAATGCGTTCCCGCCACCTTAACCAGGTCGTCGCTCCATCTTGTTGGAGGTCTACTTACACTGCGGCTTTCGGTCCGTTGACACCACTCGAGAACCTTTCGGCCCAATCGGCCGTCAATTCTACGAGCGATGTGCTCTGCCCACTGCCACTGTCTAGCGATGGGTATGTATTACAATACCGAAGTACGAAAGACCGAATGTATTAAAACATCGAATGGGTCAAAAGACCGACACGACTTTTTTCTGAAACCGTTAACTTTTTAAGATTGTTATAAAACAAACCTAACCTAACCTAATGGGTTCTGTATGATGCCGATTCAATAAATTCTGAAAAGTTTACGGTTTCAGAAAAAAAACGTGTCGGTCTTTTGACCCATTCGATGTTTTAATAGATTCGGTCTTTCGTACTTCGGTATTGTAATACATACCCCTAGCGATTCGTCGGCCTATGTCCGTGACTTTAGTTCTTGAGCGGATTTCATCATTTCTAATTACATCTTGGATTAATGAGATAAATTAGATTTAGAACTTATATTTCAGTGTTATGTTATAGTAAAGCACTCGTCATGTAAGTTCTGCTTTAAATTTTTCTGTTGTATTATTTGTATTTTCGTTTAAGTACTAACAATTTGAAAAATCATAGAGTTAGTTAAGCGCATTGCGTGTTTTACTGGATCTGGCTTTTACGTAGCTTTCACGTAAGGAAGGGCCCAAATTTGTATATTTTTTGTTAGTTTGGACTTGGAAAGGTACAAGATCACACAATACGCCGTATGTGATTTATTTTAGTCGCTGTACATACCTTAAACGCAAAAATTATGCCAATTTCGCGTTGTACCAAAATGCCAATTAAAAGAAGCGTTTGGACTAAGTACGTTTTTGTCTATGTCGCAATAGGTCTCGTCTCCTCATATTGGCCATGTAGCGATGCGACTATGTCGCAATAATGGGCATTTATACTAGATACGAAGCTAACGATTATGGCATTCGTCGGTACTACACGGCGTATACCTATGAACATACGATACGCTAAAAGAATACCTAAATATGTGGACCCGAAGTGGTGTCGAATATATGTATAGGCTCAGGCTTTTACGCCAGCCTTTTCATTTAAAATAAAAGGTTGACGTAAGCAAAGCCTTCGACGTACAAAAGGACAACAATCATGCTTACGCATGCCCATTGTCTCACAGAAACATGACAATTAGCAAATGTTCGGGTTTTTATTAGGATAAATAGCCTAACAATACTTACTTCTAGTATTACTAGACCTATTCAACGATAGATAAAATTAGATAACAGAAAAGTCGTATTTGTATGACTCTTCAAGTTGTTAGTTTAGGTTGGCGCTAATTTTGAATCAAATAAGTACCAAAATGTATAGTCAAGTTTCAAATAGTTGTAGGTCATTATTTATTCGTTAACTATAATAATATATATTGATAGGTCATTGAAGTTTCACTTGTGAGATCACCCCGGTTTCGCATGGGTGCAACTGCAGAAAAGATGTAAAACAAAGAGAAATCCATAACCAGATTATATAGGCGGTGGTTTCAAAAATTTCTCCTTTCTTTCCCCAAAATCAGGCACGCGCGAAGTTGGTGCGTGTTTTCAATTCCTTCTGTGAAATTATATCTAACTGATGATGAAAATCAAGCATCAAGTTCCGTTGCGTAGTTTAAAAGGTCCTAGGCTCTATATTTTTAAATAGGTACGCTTCTATATAAAACTGTCATTTTTTCAGTCGTAAGGATTCTAGAGTAAATAGGTTATAATAATAAATATGAAAACATGCAATAGGTACCTACTAGTTAGTTTCTACTAAAGGCCATATTTGGAATTCCCAAAAATTACATTATTGTCTTCATTAAATAAATAAAATAAATAAATATTAGGGGACAATCTTACACAAACCGACCTAGTCCCAAACTAAGCAAAGCTTGTACTATGGGTACTAGACGACGATAAACATACTTATATAGCTAAATGAATACTTAAATACATAGAAAACATCCATAACTCAGGAACAAATATTCGTGCTCATCACACAAATAAAATGCCCTCACCGGGATTCGAACCCAGGACCTCTTGCTTCGTAGGCAGGGTCACTACCAACTAGGCTAAGGCGGGGTCGTTAATATCGGAATAAAAAGACACCAAATTTTATTTATACACATGTAAGATACAAACACACGCACTCAAAAACCTTCGCATTTATAATATTAGTAGAACAGCTGACAAGCCAATTATTATAATAGAGTCAAAATTCCAACTACATACGAAAAATTTAAAACGCCTGTACGCGTAAATTGCAACGATTTTAACGTCATTTCGCGGACATTAATTTTTTTGCGCGGTTGCGTTTACATTTTATTATAGCTTTACCCTGCAATGCGGCTGGTTTTTTGACATTTATCATATAGCGAACACCGGTCTGCCTTTATAGGCTTTTTGGAACATTACCAGGTCGCGAACCGGCGCTAGTGCAAGCGAGCGCTCGCACGTTTGGCAACATTGTTAAAATCAACTAAACAAGTTTGGTAACAAGCATTATCAAACCGCAATTGAAATAGCAGTGAGCTTAAATGTCAATTTTACTAAAGTGTATGAAATTACAGTTTCCCATAGTAGATAATGTACGGATGAATAATACATATACCGGGTGGGTTTCCACGAGGGACCTTTGCGGAGATATTGCATCGTTTAAGTGATACACAGTCGATTTATAATGTTTAGAAACTTAAACAAAGTAAAAAAAAAAAAACAAAATTCACTCATTTTTAACTGTGGTGATAACCCTATATTGCATCTGCACATCACGGCAAGATGGCTAGATTAAGGAATCGCCGTCGGGAAAACTCGGGATATTACGTTTATTTCCGAGAGTTGTTGTCATCGTACTGATGTAAGAATGACACATAAATGTCAAATAAACCAAATAAAATGCAAAATATGAATACTTATCAGTTACTTTATTTCAATTTTTACATACGGTGTTCAAATGTTCCTCCGTGTCTAATAATACACGCTGCAGCCCGTGCCCGAGTATGTCGGTGCACATGCGATAATGTCTGCTCTTCACGATTTTTCCTACGAAGATTGTCGAAGGCAGCAATCAACCTTTGTTTCATTTCGTCCGATGTATTGCATTCCGTTTTGTAAACCGTATCTTTTATACAGCCCCACAGGAAGAAATCTAAACAAGTTAGATCCGGAGATCTCGGTGGCCAGCGGTGCGGCCCAAACCGGCCTATCCATTGATCCCCAAACTCATTATTTAGTTTCAGTCGAACTTCTAGTGTAGAATGGGCAGGTGCACCATCTTGTTGGAACCAAGTGTGTCTTCTTTCAGCCAGCGGTAACTCGTCCAAGTACGTGTCAAGCTCGTCATTTAAAAGAGCCATGTACCCATTTCTGTTTAGAGTTGGAGGCAGAAACACTGGTCCTATAATGGTTTCTCCGTGAATGGCCGCCCAGACGTTGACTGACCAACGATACTGGTGTCCTGTAAATCGGTAGGCGAAAGGATTCTCTTCGGCATAGACATGTTCGTTCCGTCTATTCCACACACCGTTGCGAGTAAACAAGCTTTCATCGCTCCAAATAACATGCCTGATAAAATCACGATCTTCCACTGTTTTTTGCAATAGCCACCGGCAGTAAGCTTCACGGATAGGGCAGTCTCTAGGCAATAAAGCTTGAACCCTCTGTATTTTGTAAGGGTGAAGGCGGGCACGTTTAAGAACTTTTAGTACTGCGTTATGACTTATTCCGAAATGTCGACCAGCTGATCTCGAACTTTTTCTTGGATCCCGCTCAAAATACCGCAGTACTCTTTCTTCAAGTCTAGCCGCAAGTCGAATAACGGGTCCTCCACGTTGATCGTTCTCAGCTGTTCGTGGTACAACGGGCTGATTGTTGGCGACACGATCAAAAGCACGTAAAATTGACCTACGACCTGTTGGGTGTGGTGGTGGATATGTTTCCCTGTAACGTTCTAAAGCTTCAGCCGCATTATAATTGCAGCTCGCGTATAACATGAGCAAATTTAAATATCCACGTGCATCTAACAAAGGCATTTTCATTTATAGGAAGCAAGTAGGAAGCAAATGAAATGAACTTAAAATGTCAATTTCATTTCAAACATCATATTTATGATATGTTTCTAATCGATTTTCAATCATGCAAAGAGGTTCGATAGTTGTAAAAAATGCGTTGATTCTATCTCGGCTCGGTGAATGAAGAGTCCTATGGCAACTTTAGTGCAATATCCGTCAAATATGTTAAGTATTCAATTTTTTGACGATAACCAAAATAAAATAAAAAAACAAGGACAGCCTAGGTATTTTATGAATTGCTGATCAACCAGGGAATAATTGCAATTCATTCGAAAATAATTTGATGAAGCGAGTTAATGAACTAAAACCTTTTTATCAGTTTTTAACAGAGACATTTTATTTATGGTGAAAGAGGTTACTATCATCTTTAATTGTTTATGACGATTGAGTAAATTCGAGCGATTGTCAGTGTCATGTCATGTCATGCGAGTTATTTGTTGTGGTTAGAATTATTAACTAAGAAATTACATAAATACTCCACCAGAGAATTTAATAAGTAGAATAACAGAGACAATCACCTCTGGAAATCCTGCAACGATTTTTTTAGCGTTGCACGCAGACCTAAGAATGGACGAATGGCAAAATATTAACGTAATATCCTGACGTCTAAAGACGTTTACAAGTAAGTTCGTAAGTTCATCGACCCAGCCACCTGTTTAGGGTTGGCACAAAGTAGTTTTTGGTATGAATGTTTAAAAGGCTATAACTTGAAAACGGTAGCATATATTTCCATAGTTTCTATGGGGGAAATATAGTGCTAAGGTTGAACTATCTGCCAGTTCCGCAAAGGTCCCTCGTGGAAACCCACCCGGTATATATTTAATTATCTAATTGTCTAGAGTATTTTTAAAATAGTCAATATTATGTGCCATAATTGTGCTAAAGGTGACACCACCATACTAACTGTAATCTAAGTTTCAGATTCAACCAGAGCTCATCTTTACAAGTTAACACAACCGTTCATCATGCTACCCGATGTTATATATGTATCTATTGTGGCCTATCCCCACACTCTCATGACATCATGGCAGTCTCTGTCGCGTCTGGTAGCATGGTGAACGGTTGTAATGCTTTGAAGATGAAACACACATTTCTTGCATAAACCTAGCAATCATAAGCTCGCGGGTGAGCAAAGTAATTAAAATGAACTGAAACAATTACTTTGCTCACCAGCGACCTTAAAAAAAGCAAAGTAAAGCAAAGTAAGTAATTGTTTCAGTTCATTGATGTAGACCTCGGAAAAATAACGCCTGATTAATTAAATTAATCTACTTTCAATTATACAGCCCGTGGATCCCACGTATATTAATAAACTTTAGAACGCAGGGGGAAAACGCCGTAAAATGTGTAAAGGAACATTTCTTTAGACGAAAAGTCTTCTTTTAAAACATTATTTCTATCTATTTAATTTTCAGACAAAAATTAGGCAGAAGAAAGTCTCTCCGCCTGGGTTGTTGTTACTAAAATTATGTTTCTTTCGTAAGAAATACTGAAGGCAACATTAATAAAATTCCTTAGTGAAGAAGCGTGAAAGTTTTTTGCTCTTGGCCTCCTCGGAACAAGTTGAACGCTCTTAGTCTGTGTTAATAAATGCACAAAGAATTTAATAAGAACTTTTTTTAGAACTGTTTTTTGAAATAAAATATTTTTTTTAAATGATTCGTGCAACTGGTAAGGTATGTTTTATTAAACTTCAAACCTTGAATACCTTTTTAATCACTTTAAAGACGCCGCTGCTTCTACAGAGCGCGCTACGAAAATGTCGTAGCGCTACGCTGTTACTTAGGAAATTTGTTCGAGGTTTAAATTTAAGTTAGGGTTCAAAATGGATTTGTGTGACAGCCTAGATTAAAAATAATAAATTCATAATTCAGATAGTATTCACTTAAAATACGAGGGGCGTTCAATATAAAGTGAGGATGAGATGCAAACTCTTTCAATATTAGGAAATTAAATACTGGCCGGTAAAGCTAATCTATCTAGCTGATTGCTATGAAAAAAAAAACTAACTGTCTTTTGTTTAAAAAAAAAATACGGTAATTTCATTGCAATGCTATTGAGTACGTTAGCGAAAATGGAGAAAATTGAACTGCGCGCCGTTATCAAATACTTGTGTTTGAAAATTTTTTCTACGGATCAAGTCAATTTGGATTTGCGGGACACTTTAGGGTCTAATGCTCCTCCGTATTCGACAGTCGCACATTGGTGCGCCGAATTTAGACGTGGAAGAACATCGACAATGGACGACCCCCGCTCCGGACGCCCTACTATAGCAGTAACTGAAGAAATTGTGAAAAAAGTTGAAAACTCAGTTTTGGCGGATCGTCGTGTCACGGTTCGTTTTATTGCTGAAAATGTAAAGATTTCAACGGGGAGCGTGCATAATATTTTACATGAACGCTTGGGTATGAAAAAGGTATCTGCGCGTTGGGTACCAAGAATGCTTACTGACACGCAAAAACAAACTAGACTAGAGATTTGTCAAGAAGCTTTGAACCTGATGCAGCAAGACCGGGAACTTTTTTTGGCGCGATTTATAACAATGGACAAAACATGGCTCCATCATTACGACCCAGAAACGAAACTGCAGTCTATGACATGGAAAAGGCCATCATCTCCAACTCCGAAGAAATTCAAGGTGAGCCCATCTGCCGGTAAGGTCATGGGCTCTGTTTTTTGAGATGGTAAAGGGGTATTAATGATTGAGTATCTCGAGCATGGAGCCACTATTACGGGCACATTATACGCCAAACAAATAGCAACATTGCGCAATGAGATCCGCGAAAAACGGCGAGGTAAACTCTCGAAAGTTGTGCTGTTCCACCAGGACAATGCCCCGGCACACAAGTCCGCCGTTGCAATGGCTGCAATTCGTGATGCTGGGTTCGATATCCTTAAGCATCCTCCGTATTCACCAGATCTCGCTCCCAGTGATTTCTACCTATTTCCGAGATTGAAACAATACCTGAGAGGCTAGAAATTTGAAGACGACGACGCGGTAGTCGCTGCAGTACAAGATTTTTTAAGTACTCAAGATGAGACCTTTTTCAAAAATGGAATTTTAAGTTTATAAAAAAGATATACTAAGTGTATTATGCTAAAAGGTGACTATGTCGAAAAATAAAATGACATTTAGTAAAAGTTGTTTATAACATACTCATTCTCACTTTTTATTGAACGCCCCTAGTATGTTTATCTTTTTAAATATTTCAACCACACTTCTATGTTCCTCCTCCAACTGTCTTCATTATAACAACACAAACAAACAAATTTCATTTATCTCTTATATTCTCTAATATTCATTAATGTCAAAGATGAAACTTGTAAGTAAGTATGTATTGCAAATTATTGTTTTCATCAACGTGTCATTTTATTCGAAGAATTTTGTTTTTGGAAGAAAATGAACGTTGGCGATTCATCGCGTTTCGCGTCGATTCAAAACGTCAACTTCTGTCACCCCACGCAATAGAGTTGTACGTCGCTTGTAGTTATGTGTCATAACTAGTCTTATAGTGCGGTACTTATTGCGGTATTTATTCTTGTCCAGTCTACATGCCTACTACTGCTATTATGTCATCCGTTCAACATGGTAAAATTTGTACTGTTTCTTAAATACGTACCTATAATTATAGTGGCAGACGTGGCGGGCTTTGTTCACAACATATCGTTTACAATACATTTGCTCGAAAAATTCACTTTCAAAGGATGTATACATGGCTCGTAAGTTCATTTTACCGCACTAGTGCGATTTTTTTACAGTTTTTTTTAATTCTCCATTTTAAGTTTACAAGCAAATAGTATTAAGTGACAAAAATAAAAAAATATCGATTTATACGTAGAAAAATATATAAATATACAAAACTAAGTAATGAATTTGCAAAATTGATTGTTATTATTATAAACTGTAATTTAATTACCGCAGATTTTAATGATTTCCACCTTTTATTTATTCGAAAAAATCGCAGTGGCTGAACGCGTCGAACCTTTGCCTGATAATTTTAGTTAACCTAATTAAAAACAAAACTTACGCATGCGCATTACGGACGCGCCATTTTTGTAAAACTTTGCGTTGTTTTGAGTTGTTGATTATCTTAATATATAAAAAAAAGAAGAAACTGACTGACTGACTGACATATCAACGCACAGCCCAAACCACTGGGCCTAGAGATTCAAAATTTGGCATGTAGGTTTGGCATGATAAATGAGTAAACACGTGTTTCAGGTTTTTTGAGAATTCAACCCCTAAAAGGGGGGGAAAGAGGTAACAAAGTCTGAAAATCAACATGGGTGTTGTTTCTATGGTTTATCGGGTCGCTGGTTATGAAAACAACAACGGTTTTAAAATCCGACGTGGCAGACGTAAAATACCATCTCCCTGGATGGGGTGCGATGGGGTTGAAATGTCTAAATAAACTAAATGACTGTTGATATATCAACGCACAGCCCAAACCACTGGACCTAGAGACATGAAATTTTGCACATAGATACCTTATATAATGTAGGCATCCACTAAGGAAGGATTTTTGGGAATTCCCTCGGGAACGGGAAAAAACGGGATTTATATATTCGATTCCGAGTGACCCTATCTCAGTAACTATAATAACTAGACTCTTCAAATTTGATACACAAGTAGTTATTACATTAGTTAAAACATTGATTTCAGGATTTTTCACAATTCCCACGGGATAAGGAAAAAACGGGATTTATATATTCAGTTCAACGGAATCCTATGGACTATAATTACTAGACTCTTCAAATTTGGCATAGAAGTAGATAATTATAAAAGTAAAAAAGTTTTAAGGATTTTCGGAAATTCCCACGGGATAAGGAAAAAACGGGATTTTTCGTTTTACTGGTCGCAGAAAGCTGAAATTCGGCATGTAGGTTGCTTGGGGAGTGTAGAGCTGGATTGAGAGAGGACTTTTTAAAATTCCCACGGGAACGGGAAAAAACAGGATTTTTCGTTTTACTGGTCGTAGAAAGCTGAAATTCGGCATGTAGGTTGTTTGGGGAGTGTAGATGAGCATTGAGAGAGGACTTTCCAAAATTCCTACGGGAACGGGAAAAACGGGATTTTTCGTTTTACTGGTCATAGAAAGCTGAAATTTGGCAAGTGAGTTCCTTGGGGAGTGTAGGGGAGCATTAAGAAAACATTTCCCGAAATTCTTACGGGAACGGGAAAAAACGGGATTTTGCGTTTTACTGGTTGTAGAAAGCTAAGACTTCAAAATTCATAAGTTTATACTGTAAGTAGGCCGCAAAGGGCTCTTTAACCGACTTCTAAAAAAGGAGGAGGTTATGCATTCCACTTTATTTTTATTTTTATGTAGGTATGTTCACCGATTTCTCGGTCAATTGTGGACCTGCTTGCTTGCTTGCCTGTATGCTTACTTGTCTTGGTTCTTTGTAATACTCATAGTACACGCGAGCGAAGCCGCGGGCAAAAGCTAGTAGTATATTTACAAAAACCAAACAAAATGAGTGATGTTCAAGTGATGAAGTGGACAATAACATCGCATTAATTCCGCCCGATATTTAAAGTAAAACGCAAACCGCGCAAAATAATCTTTTGCTACCAATAAGTATCTCGAGAAATTTGTTTTTATTTTACAATTTTGTGTTATTAATTGCCTATTTTCTCACAAATGTATTGTAAAACGTCGTATGATTCACGGTTGGCAAGGTTTTACAAACTCGTGACGATGAAAATCTTCGCCGTGCGGCTCGGGTTTATCACTCGTCAACTCATTTGCAAAACCATACTTACCAACCTTGTATCACAAATAACTATTATCAGAGTGCGTCTAGAAAGACCAATCACACAATCACATTAATCGCAATCCACATCTCTCTCTGCCTCAATGGAGATGTGTCCTTAGACGTCAAAGAGGTTTACGGATTATTATAGATCAGTTATTATTAGTAACTAGTTTGCGCCCTCAGTCTTGCCCACTTTGCTAAGAGGTCTAGTGGTAATTACGCGAAATCCGTCGTTGTTTTTTGTCTAAATAATGTAGGAAATTATTATACTAAATTTCAGTATTTGAGCTTAATCTCTATGTTAGTCAGAACTTCTCTTTTTATGCAACATGTCGCAAAATGGATCCAAAATATTTCGTTTACTTGTAGAACAAGTTACAATGGACAACCCTATAGGTAAGGAATTTCAGTGAAATAATTAGATACATCTTACCGCTGTAAGACCTAGGTATGTAATTATTTTACGACACATTGGAACACGTTTACTTTTTGTTCGGAGTTGTTGACATTTTGAGTCAGCATGCGCCACGGGCAGCTGATTGCGTTTTTGCTTGCTAAGTTCAATTTGCCAAATGATTTTAACAAGTACCAGATAACAATCAGCGAGCTCAAGGGTTGCGTAGCACGTTGCTGCGAGTGCGAGCCTGCCCAACCGAATAATGTAAATCTCATCAACGCCCGGAACTTTTAAAAGCCGGTAAGCCCCGCTCGGAACGAATGAAATCACGGCCTACTAAAGTATATTTCACCCTTTTGACGACACATTATGTACATTTGCAGCGCGTAACGACACGGGCGCGGCTCACAATTTCCATTAAGGTTTCCCGTCGCAGGAACAGCCCAAATTTTTGGATTAGTATCCAAATTTCAACTCTAATTTGTTAAGAGGAGAGTTGAGCTTTTGGAGGCGCCGTGGCACTTTGGCGTTTATAACAGTTCGGGCGCGCCCGTGTAACACACATCGTATTAGCAAAGGACGGTATCTTACTACAATTAGCTTCAGCTTTTTAGGAGTGCCGGTTACGAGTCTTGGCTGGTGATTTAAGGCCAGAGTTTTATGATGCGTCGGTGTTAAATGTGATAATTAGCTGCGTTACTCTGTTTATGTTTACGGATTTTATAACAACGATATTACTTGAATAAAGACAGTGGGTATGTTTATTATTTTCTTCGCTTTTAATGAGCGTTAGTAAACGAGCGTCATAAATAAATTTGTTTGGGCGTGAAATGGAATAATTTATAAAGTATCTTAATGTTTTGATAGAGTTGATCACAGTCGATGGTCATAGTATTGATCCTAATCACATATAATATTCGGCTTACATATTTGGAAAATGTTTTGGGTTTATCGCCGCTTCGAATGTAATTACGGTGCACGCACATAAAATAAGGAAAAATTATATCTGCCAGTTGGACCATGGATTAAAATTAATAAAATCTTTGGAAAGACGAAAAAGATTTTGAATTTACATCTGATCGCCAACTGGACCTGTAGTTTAATGTAACATCACCGTACTACCGTCCTGTGCATCATTCTACGGACAGTAGATGAAGTATTACTGGCCAGATTTTAATAATTAACCCAAGAAATAAACTATCCGTCGGGGAAAGAGAACGAGAAACGTCTGAGACAAATTTAATAAAAATGCAAAGCGACTCCTTTAACTGAGTATCTAACGAGTTAAGCTTGTATCTGCTTATCCGAAGCAGCCAGCGAGGGATAATTATTTATTTATATTGTCCCTGATGCCCTAGCCACTTGCAACGTACGACACGACTCAGCACAGCCAGGTGTCCCTTTTGAACGATACGGGTTAGATAAGGATGGTGTTACTTCATAGTGGTGTGTTGTCGATTCAGGCGGCATTTGCTAGGTGATATTTTTAGGGTGATCATGACATTTTAAGAATGAGAATAGAATTTTATATATCTAGCCTATTTTGTATTCTATTTCTGGGAAAATGCTTTTTCTCTTTTGCATATAACTGCAGTCTATGGCATCTTTAGAATTAGATAGTTATAAAATTAATTAAAATATAATGCTGTATCTATAGAACTATCAGGCATAAAATTTTCTAACAAACTTATGCGCATTATTGAAATGGATTTGCCTTGATAAATCTCCCAAAATTTTAATTGGTTAATAGAGTATTAAGTAGTTCTTGCTGAAGTTACCTACCTATAAAACACCACAAAGAATTAAAAATATCCCCTTTTTACAAGTTCTTATGCTCTACGCTACCTACATTTCTATATTTGTTTATTTCAAAGTTTGGTAATAAAATTTGACCCACTTCCAGTGGTCGAATTAACTTGAAATATTATGTACAGTCGCGGAATGAAAAGGTTCGTCACTTTTCGATCTTAACTTGTTGGCATAGAGTCGAAAAGTTGCGAGCGTTTCCATTCCGCGATGTAGGTACGTCAGCAAATAAGCTGAGTATCAAAATGAAAGTTTTGGGAAAAAATACGAGTTTTTGCTGACTGTTTATTTTGTTGGCTACAGTTGCATTGTTATTCAAACTACATTGCGGAGACAATTTGGCTGGACCACCAGAATTTAACTATCAGATCCTTATATTGCCACCGGATTTATATAAGTATGTCAAGTTTCAGCTCAATCGGATCGGGTGTTTGACATATAAACTTTTTTTAGTTAGCCGAACCTAAATTGTTACTGGCCATTAATAATGCCTTACAATGCTTTTCAAAATGCTTGACAGTCCGGGCCGCGCGACCAATATGCCTCAAACCGTCCGGGTTTTTTATCGACCGAGGCACCGCGCCGCGCGTTCAGTACTTTCTAATAAAAACGTCTGTATCTTCCGAACTGCAAGGTTTTAAATAAAGAAAAAAATACTGAGACGTAAATTAATGTTTATTCTTTCGAATACTATTTATAAAACAATAGCATACGAATAATTTTTTTGCATAAATCAAGGTCAAAGTTGTAAAATCGGTAAACTTGGCTGTAAGTTTCATGTTTGACGACTAATAACTCGAAATATTGAGCGATGACCCCTCATTTTTATTAATTCTAAAAAAACTACAGTTTTTCACCTTTAAAATGATACTACAATCTAAACATACCGTTCCCAGTGAGTTAGCAAAATAAATTAATCAAGTTGCCTACTCCTCGCAACATTTATAATTACGCGAAACTGATTTTGTAGCAAGATGGCGGCCCGCGTAAGGCTGCCTGCAACCGACATCCACTTTACAGTTCGCGCATACTATGGTATCCATTGTCACGAGAAAGTAAATTTCGTCAAAAAACTAAATTCAATTTCTTTTTGTTTTTAATTTTTTTTTAAAGACATAATTTACATAATACATGAAATCGGTAGCTGATGCATTTCGCCTGTTTTTAGTGGGATATTTTTAATATTATTTTTATTAATTTAATATTTAAACCATTCTTAAAAACAATAGCACCTATAGCAAAAACTTAAAAAATACATACAAACAGAAACAATAATGCAAAACACCGAATAATCAAGCCACACGAGAAATAGTTTGTACAAACCCTTATTTCAGATATATTTTCAAATGTCCATGGATACTCAACCATCCACAGCATAAAACCTGAGGAGTACCGTAAATGTTTTGATGAATCCTTGGCGATTGTGGCATATTTCCCAAATAAAAGTTTATTAATCTAATCTTCATAAACCAATCGTCAATATTTATTGTATATTTCAGTAATCAGGGCGTCAAATTACTAAAAATTTGGCTATAAATCTTCACAGTCCCAGCTCAAAAAAAAACCTCGATGTTTTAAATTGAAATTACACTGTATTTACGCTCACATTCAGTAGATTTAAGATGGAATCATAGAAAATAAACATTTCTGGCCATTTTTACGTACAATAACCCTCAAAACTATGTTATAAATGTGAAATACTTAAGACATAAAACACTGACAATCAAGCGCAGAATTCACAGGTCACTGCGAAATGTTTTTCTTTTACCGACAAGCAGTCCGCCACTACTGCCATCTATATTTTTTAGGGCTAATAATTTAGTTAGGCTACGTTTGTGCATCAATACATTTTGTAAATAATGCCGGGTATTTTTACTTGATGGCATTGAAATCAACTATTCATTCCTCCACCTTTTACGATACTAAGGTATCCGCGGACGGGTTGACGCATATTGGTTTTGGATACCATGGTATCGTCGGACTGTCAAGTGGATAAGAAAAGAAACATGCGTTTATTTTTTAACCCCCGACACAAAAAGAGGGGTGTTATAAGTTTGACCGCTATGTGTGTGTGTCTGTCTGTCTGTCTGTGTGTCTGTCTGTGGCATCATAGCTCTTCAACGGGTGAACCGATTTGGATGCGGTTTTTTTTATTAGAAAGCAGGTTTCTTGGCGATGGTTCTTAGATATGTTTAATCAAAATCGGTTCAGCCGTTCCAAAGTTATCAGCTCTTTTGTTAGGTGTGGAAGGTATCTTAGACGCATAATGGGCATTTACTTTATGTTCAAATATACGTATGACATAATTGCGTTGGGGGTTTTTAAAATTTCTAATTTATACAATATAAATACAATAATTTATTTAGAGGTCGAAAAATCGTTAGCAAATTTTGAAACCACGACATACATTACATAAACATAACATACGATTACGAACGCTGCAAGTTAAATAAAGACTTGTAAAAAGCCAAAGCGATCGTTACGTGTAAATAGGTTGCTATAGGACGAACTTTACTCATTATGCACTGAGTGGGAGAGCTGCTCCCGAAATTATAAAGGTCTAATGTTAATAGTCAATTTAACAGTTGGAAACTTGTTTGGATGTTTTTATGAAATATCTGGGACTTACGACGGGTATTTAACCTCCGTTGTGATCCTAACTTTAGTAATATTTAAGAGATTACTGTTATATTCTGCTCAATATTTTGTTTACGTTATTTTATTTTCTTTAAGAGGGTTTAACTCAAGGTTTGCCAGCGGGCTATGGAGCGCAGTATCCTAGGTGTTCGAAGAGCTGATAGAATCAGAAACACTGAACTGCGCTCCAAAACCCGAATTGTTGATGTGGGGACAAAGACCGCCAAACTCAAGTGGGACTGGGCAGGTCATGTCTGCCGGATGCACCCGGATCGCTGGGCCAAAATCACTACTGATTGGGTTCCAAGCGACGGGCACCGGAGCAGAGGTAGGCCTAAAAGAAGGTGGCGGGACGATTTGGAGCGATTCCAGCCGGACTGGCAACACTTTGCCGAAGCCAGGGACGAGTGGAAGGAGAAAGGGGAGGCCTTTGCCCAGCAGTGGGACACTGTATAGGCTATTAAAAAAAAAAAGAGGGTTTATACCTGCTGAGCTGGCAACGTTGCATTTTTGTTAGTTTTTCTCGATTATTCCATAAAAATTGAATGAAAATTAAAAATGTTTTGTATACAAATTGTTCTAATATATAAGGTAATGTGTCTACTGCAATAATAATTCGTGATAAAACTTTTATTTTTTTTAAAAACCGGTAGGTAATAATTTGTTCGTTTTTAAAGAAAATAAAAGTCTATCACGAATTATTATTGCAGTAGACACATTAACTTATATATTAGAACAATATGAATACATTTTTTTTTAAATTTTCATGCAATTTTTATGGAATAATCGAGAAAAACTAACAAAAATGCAACGTTGCCAGCTCAGCAGGTATTATAAACCCTCTTAAAATCAAGAATAAACCTTCATGCTTAAATTATTATCAAGATCACGAAACTGCCATATCTACTTCTAGCCAATAAACTGTCAATTAATACGAAGCTTTTATGCAGGATATCTTAATACTCAGCGATAACCTGGTACCAGGCGGGAAAAATGGTTGCAGTTAATTAAAAATTAAACTAGTTTTCAGGGCTACAATAATGTGTTTTATTATTATTACCAAGGATGATATAGACTGGATTGGCAGTCGCAATAGTACGGATCGGCCGCGGTTTTTGTAGTTCGGTTATTAAATCTATATGGCGCTGAAATATAGCCAGAGGCTTTGAAGGCAAAACAATAAGACTATAGATGTTTCATATCACTGCAAATGTATTAAAATGCAATATTTTTGAAAAATAATACATTTCTAGTAATATGAAACATCTATAGTCTTATTGTTTTGCCTTCAAAGCCTCTGGCTATATTTCAGCGCCATCTAGATTTAATAATCGAACTACAAAAACGGCGGCCGATCCGTACTACGGCGACTGCCGCCAATCCAGTCTATATCATCCTTGTTATTACCTACTTGAGATGTGCCTTGAAATAGGGATGGTGACGCCATTAAAAAATAATTCGAAGACACGGCTCCAGTAAAAAAATGCCCTGAAAAATATATTAATTTTCGATTAACTGCAAAATTTTTTTTTGTTGCTTTAAAACAAATAAATAGTCAGTTGATTGAGTTGGCGGACAAGTGACGTCATAAGATGTTATTGCCATTGAAACTCTATGGGAGAATTGTGTTTTGACTTTGACAGCTCATAAAAAGTACGTCAGTTGATTGGTGGTGTCAACATCCCTATTATTGTTTTATGGTGTCATCTAACCTATTCTAAGGCATATGTGAAGTTTCCAATATTCACTAGGCCCGCGTCGGAAGTACAGCCCAAGCCCTCTTATTCTGAGAGGAGATCTGTGGCCAGCAGTAGAACTACGAGTATATTATGTACAGGCCGGATATGATAATGAGATGAGATTAGTTTAAAATTAACAACAAGTTTAAAGAAAATCGAACACCATTAGAACTCGATAGAGAGCTATTTACATAGAGTCCCACTCATTTGAATTTATTTTATTTGTAGTATTTTTTTGGCTTTGCTAGTTTTTTCTGACTAAGTGTTGAACAAAAAATAACGATATATGTAGAGTTCTACTCATTTAAGTTTCTTTTTAACCCCCGACACAAAAAGAGGGGGTGTTATAAGTTTGACCGCTATGTGTGTGTGTGTCTGTCTGTGGCATCATAGCTCTTAAACGGGTGCACCGATTTGGATGCGTTTTTTTTAATAGATGCAGGTTTCTTGGCGATGGTTCTTAGATATGTTTCATCAAAATCGGTTCAGCCGTTTCAAAGTTATCAGCTCTTTTGCTAGCTGCGGAAGGGATCTTAAACGCATAACGGGCATTGACTTAATGTGAGTGATACGAGTGACATAATTGCGTTGGGGGTTTTTAAAATTTTTAATTTTTAGTTATATTTGTATTTTTTGGCTTTGCTAGTTTCAACAAAAACAAAAATGAACGAATATTTTCGTTAGACTAAGAAACAATCATCCCCTATTTTGTTTAGGGGTAGTTTTTTTCAATAAAATCAGACCACTGTAGATACTTATGCATGGTCATACATGAAGTATACCTTGAGGACATCTTTCGTTAGTGTCAGTTAAAATAAACAATTCAACGCATACAGTGAGGGTGTCTAAGAGGGATGGGGCATGTCACCCTGCTGACACATTCCGTCCCAATATTTTAACAAGTTTATTAGCCCGGGGGGAGTGTTTCAAATATTCGTTTTATATCAACGCTAGTCTATTCGTTAGTCACAGCTCATATGCAGTGAGGTTTTTTCAGCGAAACCAATTTTTGAAACATGCATTTTTCCATTTATTTGTCACAGCTGCAGTGTTACATGTATGTTCTTATGTGTTATTAGCTAACTTACTTAAATGCTGTGATGTTTTCCGATGAATGTTAAAGTTTTACTTCTTTGAACAAATGGTAGAGTACCTATGTCAGTCGTAGTGGCCTAGTGGTTTGACGTATGTATGGCCTCTCAAGCAGAGAATTGTGGTTGCTAGCCCGGCCTTGCACCTCTGAGTTTTTAGAAATTTATGTGCGAAATTACATTTTAAATTTACCATGAGCTTTACGGTGAAGGCAAATTTCGTCAGGAAACCTGGACACATCTGCGAAGAAATAAATGGTGTGCGTGAAGTTCCAATCCGCATTGGACCCGCGTGGGAACTAGGGCCCGAACTCTCTCGTTCTGTGTCTGTAACCTACAGTGGGACGTGTATAGGCTGGAATGATGATGATGATAGATTACAAATATTAAGGGGCTAATCGATTTTGGGTGGGCGATTTCGGGCGTCGGCCGCTTGAGAGAGGCACGATGGCTCAAGATAGGTTGGTTTTACTGCGCGTGTTTTTGGGTATTTTCATCATTATTACTAAAACAAATACATATTTTAAAAATGTAGCCAGATTACGCCCTAGAAAACATCTTGTTTTATTAACATTCAAAAAGTCATGACCTTCCGTGCAGTATTAGTGTCGTACTACGAGTTTATTTTATTTTTTAGAGACGACTTTGGATTTTTTTTCTATCGAGCGAACTACAAGTAATCGTGTTTCGAAGCAGATTGATCGCTAGATTCGATTCATCCTCAAATATCTTACATATGAATTTCAGGACTATAGCATTGCTAGTAATGATACAGCACGAGTTTAAATGAATGCAATAAATGCGCCAAAAACACGGTACCCCCTTAATAAGGGTGAGCATCCATTGACACGGAAAGTAGCGAGACTGAGTTGTGTTATTCTTTTAACAAACCTCTTCCACAGATTCAGCGCTGCGCTCGACAGACAACCGTAACTCGAGCGTTCGTAAGCATTATATATACCTATTATGCTGTGATGATCGTATGGATAAAAAAAGAAGTAAAAGATAACCTATTTATAAAAAAATTAAAACAAATTTTAGTAAATAAAGCCTATTACTCGCTAAACGAATACCTGGACGACAAATGGTAATAAAATATTGATTTTTATAAAACTCCACACACACACACCCACCCACACCCACACACACACACACACACACACACACACACACACACACACACAGACACACACACACACACACATACACACACAAAAGCATTATTATCACAATAATTATTTTTAGACGCAAATATAATAAGCGATGGAGGATGTTTCTTGTATCTAAACTATGTGAAAGTATAGAATAGCTAAATTAGATTTAGGTATTATGTTGCAATGCCTTTTATTGTATAACGCCTAGTAATTTTACAACATGTAAGCAATAAATCATTTGAATTTGAATTTGAATTTGAATTTATGCTGTAATGATGATGACCAAGGTCATTTTAGTGCAATAAAAGTTGTTACTACCACGAATCGACAAACGTATCGTAGGGCGTCCTCAGACTCGGTGGAGCGATGATCTTCGCAAGGCGGCTGACAAGACCTGGATGAAAGTGGCCGAAGATCGTGCTCAGTGACGTTCCATGGGAGAGGCCTATGTCCAGCAGTGGACGAGCATAGGTTGATGATGATAAGTAATTATAAAATCGCTACCCCTTGAAAATTAAGGCTCAGCTTTTACTAAAATGATCTATCTACGGCCTTAAATTTAATCTCTTAGCAAATCACGTAAACGGAAAGAAAAGTAGAAACCTCTTAAACAGGAAAATGAAAGAGGCAGAACACACGATAAGCTTTTTAATCTCTTAAGTGTTGCTAAACTTTGGCCGAGTGTATACTGGGTTTATACGTATTCAGCCTACTTTTAATTTAGGTAAGCATTTTGGCTGTATGTAGAAAACAATAAAGCTCGTGAGATACGAAGTCAAGGATATTGCGTCAGTGAAAAAAAATAGAGTAGTTGGATTTGGAGTGCATTTTTATAATCTACTGCACTTCACCCGATGTTTCGTTCGTTAACCCTTTAGTGGGTAGTGGCAAGATATTTGCCGTCATACGGAAATCAATGACGATTCAAATTGGCAGCAAAAATCGAATGTCTTGACAGATGGTTTAAAGCTTAAATCATTAGATTGGCCAGAAATTATATATTTTTCTATATAATGTGGCTTGCGTTTGACCACAACCACGCCTGATGGAAAGCGAAGATGAGACCTACGGTGGAACACGCTTGCCTAGTAAATTCACCCTAGACTAGAATTTAGGAGAATAAGCAGGAAGAAGGCAGTTGAGCGCGGTGTTGCGGGACCCAAGCAGTGCAAACCGCACAACAAATACGGGGCACTGTAACAAGTACGCGCGCGCTGCGCTGATGCGCTGCTCAGACCCTTCCTCCAGAATGGCTTCTATAGGCAACAGACCGGAACACGACGAGAGTCGCTTGGCAGCCGGGCACAACCTATAGGGTGGTGACCAGCCGCGGTCGAAGCCTACCTCCGGAGTTGTATCGCTCGATTAGCACCACCCAGGGGTCACGTGTCTCGTGGGTCTCGAGAGTAAACCTACGGACGCAAACCCCCAAACATTTCAACCCCCAAAATTCGTGATTGTAATTGTAAAGGCCCATTTATATCATCACACAAGTTTCTTGCATTCATACAACAAGTCTAAACCTAACGTGATATTCCAGCATTTAGAAATCAACTTGACTTCAATACTGGCATAAGGGTAAACAAAGAGCAACAGTTTTAATTGAATGCAAGAATTGTCGCTCCTCCTATTCCAGGTCACTGACCACTAGGGTATCCAATCCAACCGTCCAAAAATAAATAAAAAAGCTACCTTGTTATCCGGCACATCATAAATAAATAGCTGTATCAAAAATTCAATTATAAAATATGCTTCTCTAGCACTGAAATTTACCGAATGCCAGCAATTTGGCTAGTGCCCTAGGTGCATTACATTAATTTCTAGCCGAAAGCTGGGGCATTAATTTGCGTGCAGCTCCGGAGGGAAACCGCAAAATATTAGTTCCGTTGCTATTCATAATAAAACCGGTGCAAACCGCTAAGTGCTTTAACATCTGGGTGCAGCAAAATACTATTATGATGACAAAGAGCCGTGAAATGCAGCGGAGTCTGACTTACTGACGCTAAGAGCCTCCACTGTGTAACGTTGAGAGGTTCTGGATTATTTTAATGCAGTATTAATAATTTCGATTTCTATTTCGTAGAAGCTTTTTATGGTATTTTTATCCACAGGGTTGGGACTTATTAATAAAGGCTCCGCTGTATCTCCTAAAGCTAAAGTCTTTGATCGGTATTTGTTGCTATTGATGACTTATGGCACTCATAAGAAAACTCAAGGTCACCCAGAGGGGGAGGAGAGGGCCTCTCTCGGAGTTTTTCTGCGGTACCGCATTAGAAATGATGAAATCCACGCAAGAACTAAAGTCACCAACATGACATAACTAGCTTGAAGAATCGCTAGACTGAAGTGGCAGTGGGCAGGACACATCGTTCATAGAACTGATGGCCGATGGAACCAAAAGGTTCTCGAATGGGGTCCACGGACCGGAAGACGCAGTGTAGGCTCATTTTTAATAAAATTATTTTTTGTTGACTGTACTTGCATTGTCATTCAACTTATAAATGTAAGTAAGTAAGTAAATCATGGGATAATTGACAACAATTGACCTAGTCCCAAACTAAGCAAAGCTTGTGCTATGGGTACTAGTTAGACAACGGTTCAACCGGTCAAGTACCCTTCGAAATGGCTCATCAACGTGCAATATTTGGGTCGATCAACTTTTTTTTGTCACTCGTTGCTAGCTATAGCTATAGGTCTCATGGGTCACTCTTTAAACCGTAAGTTTATCTGATTAAAATTTGCCAAACATGCATATTTGTGGTAGTTTTAAACCCCTTCTACAATTGGTAATCTAATAGCATGTTAGATAATGTGACACAACATTTCTTCTAATTAAACTATACTAATTTTGTCCACTCGCTGACGGGACAGAATAACAACAAGAAATAGTTGATCCACCCATTTAACAAAATATGCATTTTATTTGTATATAAACATCTTTTTAATTTTAATTATTAAGTATTATCACTCCTACATATATTTAATTGACCATGACCCCTTTTGTTTCCAGTTTTACTTAAGTAGTCCACAATACCAACACTCCAAGCCTGTACTTACTAATAATTCATACCTAAACCTGAACATACCGAAGAGAAAGGTAAATACTTACTCGTAGACGATTAGTAGCTAATTTTGGGTAACTACCTTTTATGCCACATACAAAGGAGTCGTATATGATTACTTAGGGCGGGCTTGAATGCTTAATGTTAATTGTTTTCTCTTAGATATTAGCGTGTTTGTGTAGCGTGTTGCCGTACTAGTTAGTACCTACATGTGGATCAAATTTTGCAAATCGGATTTCTCCCACTTAGCAGATCAGATTGACTTAAAATTTAGTATGAATATGTAATTTGGACGATAGTGCTACTTATAGTCACGTACAGGTGACAAAAGTACAGTGAGTAACAAAATGTACTATAAGTGATATTTAACCAAAACCCCTACCCTACCCCCTACTGTCTACATGCTTTTGTGTTCCCTGAACACTACAATCTGGCCCTTTTCAAGTCTAGGGTGAATGAGCATGTACTAGGCAAGTGTGCTCCTTCGTAGACCTCATCTTCGCTTTCCATCAGGCGTGATTGTGTTCAAAAGCAAGCCTAAATTGTACATAAAAACTTTTTAACATTCTAAGCTCTACTTTTACCGCGTTTGGATTTTAGTATCGTTCTTGAAATTTATAAAGCCTAAGAGTGGCATACATTTTCAAAAGATAACTATACTGTTTGTTATCGTGCACCAAAGAGAACTGTTTCTATGTATAGGTATTTAGGTATATCCTTTCAATTGGAATTTAATTCGTTTGGCAAGTAAAGTTTGGAAATTTTCGAAACTTCTACGGGGTAGTTCTTTATGGTCTTCCACGGCGGTTAGCCGTAGGATAAAGCTAGTAAGTAGCTGTAAAAGAGTAGTTAACTGACTGACTGACAATGCTAATCCACTAGAGTTAGAGATTGAAATTTGGCAGGTATAGTCAACCAAGTAAGTGCTTTACCATTTTTTATGACAGTTCCTACATCAGGATAAAAACAATAAGCCTGATTGTCACATTGACTTGTAACTGAAGAGAGCCTTTGATGTTTTAAGCTTTACAACTTTCATTGAACCTTAGAGTGGTAAAGGAATTTCTTCGTCGACTATACATTCCTTGAGGATCATAGAGGTGCACGCACCGATGTGCAAATTTATTAACTCCCACAGGAAAGAAAGCTTATCAATTTAATATACTTCCATGGAGTAAAGTCGCAGAATAAAGCTAAATAGTTCCATATACGAGATTGAGTCAGATGTTAATTTTTATGATACTTATTTTTTATTTATTTATTTATTTTTGGAGAACCAACAGCTACAAATTACAGAGTAGGTTAAACATGTAATAACATAGGAGCCAATTAAAGGATCTCACAAATATAACCAAGAAAAAAAAAGAAAGTACGCGAACAATCGCAAAGTTGTGCCACACAAATGTAAGTCTTTTCCCGCCTGAAACACAGGACCATCCTAGTTCTTGTGTGTGCTACTATTTCCTATAACTAACTAGACAAATAATTGTATCATATTGTTAGAAAGTATTCTGAATAAAGATTTTATTTATTCAATTTAATACGAGTAACCTAAATATGTGCAAAACCTATGTAGGTACGAGCAAAACCAACCCATACATAGGTTTAAAACAAAAAGTTTTTAGACTTTTTAGTTTATCTGAAGCTCTCATTATCCCAGTACATTAGTCGCAGACTTGAAAGGCTTTCGCTTCTCATTTCACTTTTGTAAAAAAGGCATCTCCGGGTGAAACGGGCATGTTATTCTGAAAGGGCATAATTTATTGCATTTACTTCTACAAATGTCCTGAAAATGTCAGGTTTAACTCTAATGGCGTAATGGAGATTCAGTCAGACTAGGAAAGTGTCTCGTTTAGAATTGATTTATATACCTTAATAATGTAATTCTCCTTGCTTTTGCGCGGTTACTTATTACGTTTGGGGAGCTCATCATTTTTTGTTAAGGTTTTCTTTTTATGTGAATATAATTATTCTGATTTAGCCATTATTCAAAATGTTAACATGTTTATTTGTAACGAGATTTCGGTGGTGAACCTATTAGCGAAAAAAAATAGTTAGGTACATCTCTATAATATACTTATGTAGTGGTGCTGTAGTCGCTTGAATTCAATTACGATGAAGATGATCGATTCGATGACACGTTGTTTCGTAAGAAAATTGATAGGTTTCTCGGGGTGACTATGAACTTAACGTCGCGTAGTTTTCTTTGAGCCGTTGCATTCTGGCAGCGGTTAGTGCGGTTAAAGTTATAGTGGACGCCATAAAGTATGGTCTAAAGTTGTCAGCGACGATCGATAGCGGCGCACGGCCGCGGACGCACGCCGGACACGTCGCGTGCCACCTTTAATACAAAATTATCGATTTTTCCACAAAAGCCGCGTCACCGCAATCAATATACCTTTCCGCCGTGCCTAATTACACCCGCAGCCTACATGCCACCTGTGTAAGGGGCGTACGCATCCCAAACATCCGAAAAATAGATTAAACTGAATCATTCAAAGAGCACAGGAAAACGCTTCATTGTAGACATTTTATTTAATTTTCCCTCCATTTACTTTTTATAATTTCTGCTGGGCATAAAAAACGATCCACCGCCGCAGGAAGCGCACATACATACGCCGCCTGCTATGGCTATCTGGACGCACACAGGCACAGGAACACCTGTCTCGGGATGCGAAAGGTGTGCTCGGGCGCGGGGGAGCGAGACGACTCTATGTAGAGTCGGTTGGAGAGAATGAGAGGTAGGTTGCGCGCGCAGAGTATCGGCACGCCCGCCGCGTCCCGCTTGCTCGCCGGTCTGTCGGTGTGCCGACCGCCGTCAGTCTATCGCGTGCGGAGGCAGCTCTAGTACGTGCCGCCCTTTGCTCTGATGCGACCGACGCAGTGTCCGTAACCGGTGTTCGGAAAATTGTGCATGTGCGTTTTCCGACGAGCTGTGTGTGTGCTTGTGAGATGTGCTATTGTTTTCTAGGTAATGGAGACCATTGTTGAAATAAAAGGCAGCCGGATGCAACATATTAACAGATGCACTCATTGTTGGCGCGTTTTTAATTTCACTTTTACGTTTCTCACGGAGGGTAGAGCCGGAAAAACAACAAGTCTTAAGAAGATAATATCCTTTAAGAATCTTTGAAAGTAAATTAGATTGAAACACACCAGCACGTGTTAGTCTAGAAAAAGTTTTATACTGACTCTATGACTTTAGCGCCGTACCAATTTACGATTTGTTAATTGTTTGCACCGCTTTAGATAAGCTTAACAAACTGTAAAACCGGCTGTGTGTCGAAAGTAGGTATATTTGCGAAAAATATTATCGAGCAGTAAACTTAAAAAACAAAACAATTTTTTATTAAACTCTTACCTTCCGAACTGAGAAAGGTAGAGCTCCAAAATCCATCGAAAAATTATTTTTTTACTTCATGAATTCACAGAGACGTGAAATTTATGTGGAAAATATGAATAAAAATCAGAAACTCGCGAAATCATGCCTCACGTCATTCATGCGACATATAAAAGAGGGGTACTTGACAATGGCAACGTTGAAAATCACTGCCAAGTATCGACAGCGTAGAGCACTTTCTGAAACCACTACACATTGTTCACGGGCCAAGCAAAAAAGCAATGCCTATTGATTGATGTAATATTTGAATCTTGAAACCGACGACAGCATACTAACGTAATGACATTAATATAGAGCTCGGAAGTTATCTAAAACTAGACGCCGGCGAAAAATGAAACTATCTCAGCCTCCTAAACAATAATAAATAAATATAATTTATTGCAGATACAAAATTATCTTACGTCCTAATGTTAGTTAGATTTTACACATTATGAATACAATAGGTATATGTAATTCTCTTACTTACTTAATAAGCCTAGCGAAAATCCATAAACAGTGCAACGTAAATAAACAGTTCCATCAATTGATGTAAAATTTTAGCAGACAGCATTTTTGTTCTGGCCACGCGTATACTTAATCTAATCGTATGCCTGAATATTTGAAATTACGAATCTGTGATATGAAATACTTTACTGCCTTCAATTAAAATGAAAAAAAAAAAGGAATTTATTACAAATTAATCAACTGAGATATACCTAATGTACGCTAGGAATTAAACTGAAAACTGCCACTTTTTGTGTAACAATAACAATGATGTTTTACATACCAGGTATATCTGTGATCTGCATCTTGTTTTGACTCCGACTCAAATGATTTGCATATGAAAAGTCTTTAACTTAACGTGAAGGTCGTTCGTACACATCTTGACAGATGATAGTACAAGGTGTAGTGGAATTAAACATATTTAGACGGGATTTACTCGCAACACAATTACAGTATTATGTAGCCTTAGTAACGCACCCACGGATTTTACTGTAGTCCGCTCGCTAAAACGGCCTGAAACATCGCATCTGTAGAAGCTGATTATTAACCAATCGGATGAAAGTGTTTTGCACGTCTCTTTGTTGTCATAGTGGTTTAATGAACGGTTCTTCAGACGACTTGATAATAATATCTATATTCTTGATCTGATACTCGAGCAGTCAATGTTGAAATATTGTCAACTGAATTAGACGTAAGAGGATATCGATGACATTCGTTAGCAGTGTGCAATATCAGCTCACATTACCTGCAAGCTGGGTTTTAATTACAACCCGTCCAGGGTTGTGCAACCGGTGTTCAAACCGCTGTTCTAAATGTACTTACCTCCAGTAAGTTGTTTGAAGAACTTGATGTATACGGATGATTTTTTCACGGTTGGTGGTTACGCAAACGTACAAGCATGACAGGTTAAGCGGACTCATAACCATTATAAGACTAGCACGCACGCCCCGAGTAATGGTCACAGAGGTAACAGCCTACGTGATTCTATAAAATCATTTTTTATTCACATCTCGCCAGGCGAAGCAATCAGGCCCTGTAAAAAACCCATTTGGAGCATCACGACAAATTCTTCAATGACGTAACGTTCACCTTTGACAAGTTGCCCTATCTAATTGATCCCACAATGAATGAACGAGAGCTCAGCGATGTGAACATGACCATTAGATCTATTGTCGACGCAATTAAAAGGTTAATCGAATTATTGAAGGCGCTGCTGGAATAGGGAGAGATAATTGTAACAAGCTGCATTAATGAACTTAAACGAATGAGAAAAATGGTCGAGAATTCATGCTACGATATCCTGTTCTAAAATAAGTCCCAAGCAGTGTTTCCTATTAATTATGTTAGTAAATACATACCTACTGAAATCATTATAGAATTCATAAACAATTTAACAATATAAAACTTCAAAGAATAATGGCGAATCTATCTTGTCAATTCGAATATTAATGCAATTTATGACTTTTTTTTATCGGAAATAAACAATAAAGTTAAACACGCTAGGAGGTTTTTTTATTTCTTTTTCTCGTTGCTGCTGCTCGTACTCTATAATTACAGCTCTAATTCTACTCGTTTCCTTTACTCGAGTCGAGAGCTTTGCTTGTGTTCAAGCTGCTACTAACGGTCCAATAGTAATTACATTTTCGGAATTTAACCTCATAACTACAACGCATTCTTTAATTCTTTAGTCTCATAACTGTTACTTCGATGGTAATATTTGAGCCAAATTACATTAGGATTGAAATCAAAGTTAGCGCTGTTGTTCGCTCGTTCATTTTCAAATCTTTACCATCGCTTCACATTTTGTCACTACGTTTTTCTGTTCGCTCGCTTTAGCAATTACGACGGCGACTCTCGGCACATAGCCGCTAGTTCCAAGGTCTGCCATTGTGTACGTTTCATTGCAACATTTAGACACGATCTATGGGAACGACTATTTTTGCTTGTTACATTTAGCGTAACTTGTTGTTGGAAGTGGTCAAGTTTCTGGTCAAATAATACGTACATATACTAGGGGCGTTCAATAAAAAGTAAGAATGAGTATGTTATAAACAACTTTTACTAAATGTCATTTTATTTTTCGACATAGTCACCTTTTAGCATAATACACTTAGTATATCTTTTTTATAAACTTAAAATTCCATTTTTAAAAAAAGGTCTCATCTTGAGTACTTACAAAATCTTGTACTGCAGCGACTACCGCGTCGTCGTCTTCAAATTTCTGGCCTCTCAGGTATTGTTTCAATCTCGGAAATAGGTAGAAATCACTGGGAGCGAGATCTGGTGAATACGGAGGATGCTTAAGGATATCGAACCCAGCATCACGAATTGCAGCCATTGCAACGGCGGACTTGTGTGCCGGGGAATTGTCCTGGTGGAACAGCACAACTTTCGAGAGTTTACCTCGCCGTTTTTCGCGGATCTCATTGCGCAATGTTGCTATTTGTTTGGCGTATAAAGTGCCCGTAATAGTGGCTCCATGCTCGAGATACTCAATCATTAATACCCCTTTACCATCCCAAAAAACAGAGCCCATGACCTTACCGGCAGATGAGCTCACCTTGAATTTCTTCGGAGTTGGAGATGATGGTCTTTTCCATATCATAGACTGCAGTTTCGTTTCAGGGTCGTAATGATGGAGCCATGTGTCGTCCATTGTTATAAATCGCGCCAAAAAAAGTTCCCAGTCTTGCTGCATCAGGTTCAAAGCTTCTTGACAAATCTCTAGTCTAGTTTGTTTTTGCGTGTCAGTAAGCATTCTTGGTACCCAACGCGCAGATACCTTTTTCATACCCAAGCGTTCATGTAAAATATCATGCACGCTCCTCGTTGAAATCTTTACATTTTCAGCAATAAAACGAACTGTGACACGACGATCCGCCAAAACTGAGTTTTCGACTTTTTTCGCAATTTCTTCAGTTACTGCTGTAGTAGGGCGTCCGGAGCGTGGGTCGTCCATTGTCGATGTTCTTCCACGTCTAAATTCGGCGCACCAACGTGCGACTGTCGAATACGGAGGAGCATTAGACCCTAAAGTGTCCCGCAAATCCAAATTGACTTGGTCCGTAGAAAATTTTTTCAAATACAAGTATTTGATAACGGCGCGCAGTTCAATTTTCTCCATTTTCGCTAACGTACTCAATAGCATTGCAAAGAAATTACCGTATATTTTTTTAAACAAAAGGCAGTTAGTTTTTTTTTTCATAGCAATCAGCTAGATAGATTAGCTTTACCGGCCAGTATTTAATTTCGTAATATTAAAAGAGTTTGCATGTCATTCTCACTTTATATTGAACGCCCCTCGTATGTATAAGCTTACGCCGGTTTCCTTTGAGGTATGCAAAGATCATGTTGATTCTTATTAGGACGTACTCTCCTGGTTCTTTTCAGTATTAATCCCTCTTTTCGTAATGTATCTAAACAGATTTTAGTTAAATTCAATCTTACTTATACGACGTAGAAGGTGGTTCCAATTTCAAGAATAACAATAATATCAGGAAGATATTTATGCTATGCTTGAAATTTATAAATTTTCTTTAATTTCCTTCTAAATAATGTTGCAGTTACCAAATCTAAAATAATAAGTCTGGGTTCTTCTGGTTGCGAGTTGGATTTGTATTTCAGACAACGATTGAGCATTGATTTGTAATAAAAAAAGCCTTAGTCACGCTTTCCGCAGTCCGGCTCTTTCGCAACCGAGCTGGCATTAGATTAGGGCAATGGATCGCCGGTACAAGTAATCGATAAGCACAGACATAATGACTACAAAGAAATTGATTTTAACAACAAGAGTCACGCAAAGCTGGTAATCATTTATGATTTCTGAAACTCATCTGCTTAGTTCTTATGAAATGGATTCATGAGTTTGGAGACACATCAATATTCATTGTATAATAATTCTAGAAGTAGCACAGCCGTCGCGCTTTTCAGATTGATTCAGACAACATGAGCTGAATATAAATTAAAAACTGGAACAGTTAGGTCATCCACGGTCCACCGGAACCCCGTAAATATAAATATTTGCCGCAATAAAATCTATTTGGGTGATTAATTAAACGAAACATTACGTCATTTCGCACTGGTACTGTGGAGTACATGGCTGAAAGTAAAAAAAACAATGATGAAACGTTTTTAATTGCGCATTGGGCAGCTTAGCGTGTTTAGTTAGGACTGTATTCAATTAGTTTGGGGCTCCGGTCATCATCAATTTAATGTAAAGGGAGAGTCTACTGCTGATCTGTTTACTAATGGATCGGTCATGTTTAAGTACTCACAATAGCATGTAAAATGAGTTTAAGTAAAAATAAATCATTTTTAAACAATATTTTTGTATTACTATCGGATTTACATACGCATACCACAAGTCAATCGCACTTTTGAAAGTGGCTAAAATGCGCATTGCAATTTTTTTTAAATTGTTAGTTGTTTGTTCAATTTATTTATTTACACAAATAAAAAATACAGTGTTCGACAACGCGCCGGCAAGAACTTTAGTTTGTTGGTTTCATATAAAGCTAGAAAAAGGGGTGTTACCTTAGCTTAGATTATTTATACACTAGATAGAGTGTCAGTAGCAAACATTGCGATACAAAACGTCCAAAAATCCATTTGACAGCTTCATATTACGATCGCGTTACGTCATTCAAACTGAAGGGAGGCAAATGGCATATAAGCCAACTGTTGGCTTATATTTTTCGGGACGTTTTCATGCCGCTTAAGCTCTATATAGTGTATAAATAATCTAAGGGTGTTACATACGTGAGCATTGAAAAGAGATCGAAATGGTACTATCGAACCATTTGATCCGTGATCCACTATGGAAACCTTTATACAGAAAATGTCATTGTGACATCACATTGCTTGTCAAGGAAAATTATGACACCTTACTGTGTCAACGGTATGACAGGAATCAAGTGATTCGACTATAGGTGAAAAACAAGTAAAGGACCTGTTATGTAGTAGTGACATGTCTGTATAAACAAATTGACGTTCCATATTAGAAAAATGACTAATTCTGTGCACTACTACAGGTTCTTTAATTAATTTTTTCACCAGGTGTCCCTGTTAACTGAATGAACTGCAATATTTTTATCTTGCTTCTCTGTTACGAAGTATGCACTATAGCTACGTTTGTGCAACAAAATGTATATCATGCAAATACAGAGACAGACACACACAGACAGATTTCGCACAGACGATTTGTAGCGAAGAACCAAGGTGAAAATATTGTAGTTCATTGATATCGACCTTCGCAAAGCAACGCCTGAATCAATCGATTATTCAACTGAATGTTTAAGGAGAAAATTTTCCTCTATTGTGAATTTCGTAGTGAAAAATGGCGTCATTTCATGGCGAATATAACTTCTAAACAGGTGGCGTGGGTGTTCACCTCTTAAATGGGTAAATGGGCGCAATTCAGGCCACCGCCGGTCTGATTCAACACTTGGTTGAGGCAATTAGATTCAATTTGCGGGGCTCTCTATGAATATGGTCCGACCAACAAAGCTTCGTTTCTCCTAAAATTAGAACAACGGTATACGGCGGAAATAGTAATTAGACAAAACATGAAACCATTTTTGCAGCTTACGAGCTTTCACTTAGTTAGAATTAGACCTGAAAGTTACGGTACGTTTGGGATGAAACGTCCAGTTTTGATGCTAACGACCCACTGCAAATGACAAATGGATTCAGAAATCGTCACAGTTAATCTTTGAATTTTGTAAATGCATATTTTTTTTACAAGAAAATCAAAATAGAGCCATTATTGTAAAGAAAATTTCCATTATTCCTGACAAATAAGATTGAATTCTGAGAAACGCCTCAAGAAAATCTGATATTATTTGTTGTTTTGGATAGATTAGAATAGGGATGATGACACCACCAACCAATTGATGTATTTTTTATGAGCTGTCCAAACATGATACTCCCAAAAATGTTGTATACCAATAGCTAGTTATGACATCACTTCTTGGCCAACTCGATCGACTAACTACTCAATTGTTTTAAAGCTACTAAAAATCTTATCTTGCAGTTAGTTGAAAACTAATCTGATTTTCAGGGCTATGTAAAATGTTTTGTAAATTATGTAGAGTCACTTTTTGGAATAATTGGTACAAGGGTGTCATCCACCCCATTATTGCAATGTATATTTGCTCAAATATGAATCAATAACTAATGTTACTGATAACCAAACAATATAATTCTTATACTAATAGGATTTTGGGTTCCGTCCCCATTGTGTGCTCGTGTGACCCTATCACTGAGGCTCTACTTGTCTGTCTGTTTTAAATCGTAACATGTACAAATTTACACAGATTGCTATAGCCGCTATAACAACAACTATTAAAAACAAAGTAAAATAAAACACATAAACTATGTCAAGTGGTTACTATATAGCCTATAGCGAGAGCCCTATTAGTCAAAGAAATTATCGCCATTATAATCATAAATTTGTTTAGATTTGTATCAAATATTCCCAATATGTAGATATTACGTTTACCTACCAAATAAAAAAAAGCCTTTTAAAATTTTTCTGATATTATGAGTAATAGTATCAATGCGGTAAATTTAGGACATTTATTTTACTTGTAGTTCGCGGGCGGTTCCTAGGGCCCACAGGAGTGATACGACTTCAGTAGTCTGAGGACGCGGTTTTTGGCTCGTTCCCAGGACTTCCTATCCATTGTCTCTTCGGCGCTAATTTCCTTCGAGTAAACTTGAGCGTTCATAGACGTCTCTAGGGAGGCCGTGTGAGTGCTCTGCGTTTGTATTCAGGTCTAGAAATTCTGTAGCGAGAAATTTTGGGTTTGACAAAATGTCTCTTCGGGGATGACCGCATAATTTTAAGCAGAAGGGACTTTCTCTAGATTTTTATTGGCATCTTTATTTAAACTGTGTCTACAGCTATAAGTCACGCTGATGAAAAGGAAATCTTTATATTACTTCGGAGTAGCCAGCTTAAAATGTAACTAAGGTTTAATAAAAAGTTTCAAGTTAGTGCTCAATCAATACATACTAAATACTGGCCATCTTTGTGGACTGTGGGTGGATGTTTCGTTCCGGCCTTGATTTTTAACAATGATAAATGTATTGAAAAACAAACAAGCTTTATATGATTTGGGGGCTACATATATTGAAGCTGTGTCTAATCTAATAAACAATAATCGGCATTGGGTTTGGTTGGTTACGCTAATCACGTTATCCGCAGTTTCAAAGGCTTCCACAACGCAAAAACTTTATCGTCTATTGACTTAGTTCACCTAAATTTGTCTAGCAATTTTGCTTTCATAACTTCCCCATTACTTTCTAGAAAATTATTGGCATGTTCTCTCGAATTTGCGTCCGTTTTCTCTTAATTATCTATCTAATCTCTTTCATCATTGCGCGTTTTCTTTACGGTCTATATTTCATTTACCTCAATACACCGAATAGGTACATACCGTACATAAGTCCCGCCGAAGTCCGAGATCTCCCCGAGACTTAGTAGTTATAACAAATGGAAACTGGAAGAGTTCGCCAGGACTTATTTACGAGTATGCCGCAGCATAAAGACAGCGCTGGATTAAAGTATTCAGCGGCCAGGAAATATTGCACACCGTTGTACTTTTCCGCGCGATTGTACCTTCTAAGTATAAAAGGTTACTTTTACAACAGCAGCGTTCTCATATTACACATTTCTTTTGATAAAAAACGTGCAAAGTACTGTGACGTCCACGCCACTCTGGATTGCGCCTTCGTTGCAGTTTTTAATAATGAAAAATGCACTATGTTTAATGACAATTATCTTGCACTGTTAGCAGTATGTACTCAATTCTGTTATCGCGTGTTGAATATGTGGGCATTATTCATTTATATTCGTGTCGTAACACGTGTTGTGTGGTTTGCGAGTTCAATTACAAGCTATTATAAAACCGATAAATTGCCACGTAGATTTTGCATATAAAAAAATTATAACGCTGTTTGAATCGAAGGCGCGACTAAGTTAAAAACGCGGTTTAGTTAGAAACACGACATGCCACTGTTGTATGTACCTAGTAACATAACAAGGCAGCAATTGGTAAGTTTTTATTCGCTCTCAGGTTAGTCACGGCTGGGGCAAAAAGCTTTGGCCTTGAAACACCTAATGTAGTTTACACCGTCTATGTGCCCCCACACGTGATTGTTACATAGTCTCAGTTCGGAATTAGTCGATTGCGAAACTTGTAACAATTTAAACAATAACACAAATATAAACTTGAAATCATGTTTATGTTTAGGAAGCAATTAACACACATAAACTGGGTTTGCGTTGTTGATGGAATGGTTTGTGTGTCAAAATGTTTGAGATCATTGATTAGTGGGCCAGTCATTAGAGCAGCTCGCAGAGACACTAAATTTAGATGATTGAGCGTGGAAGGGAAGTAATTAAGCTTTTATATCAGAATCGTAATTAATTATTAGCATAGAGTAATAAACGATTTTGTGTGTTGTTTATTTGCGTCAAAATGAACCAATCGATATGATTTTTTTTTCGCGAAAGTTGTATGTGAATGTGTGTATGTGACATGTATGTCGCCATGATAAATGAAACTTCCCATTCGTTCGTAGACCTATACGAAACAATTCAAAAGAAATGAAATTAAAAACTATAAAAAACATTCTTCTTAAAAGTTTTGTATTTTTTTTTTTCAAAGAAAATCGTAGCGTTACGTACGACTCAAATAATTTGAAAGGTCACTGTCTGGAAATGGGACACTATGACCAGTCTAGTGGTTGAATTATGAGATATTAGATGTTTATTGCGATGACTAACAATCTAAATGGCTGACCACCACCCACACGAGTGCAATCGCCACTCAGCTTTGACACTTCAAAATAACCTATTTGCTCAATTTAAAACGTATCTTATCTATGAGTGTTAGGACTTAATTTCGTCCACGTACGACAGCGCCGCTGATAATAATATCGCACAATAAAAATATGATCAAGTGCGAGTTGGTTAGGGTATGACGGGATCCGAGCTTGTTTTTACTCCGTCTGTCTCAATATGTTGCTGCTGCAAATTAATGAATTAATGATGGCTAAACATGAAACTGCATTCGCTATATAAAAATAATAGTTTTAAAAACCAGAATGCTTTTAGTTTAATTCATAGTAAATTGCAGCACAATTGTAGTCAGTAAATTGTATTTTTTCACGCAAATTACACAATTTTGTCAGATCGGCTGCTCGCTTAGCAAAAATGCTCTTGTACAAATTACATACCTACACGCGATAAATGAATTTCTTCGGGCAAGTTAAGCAGGCGTATCGATTTATCCGCAGACGGCGTTTTAAGAGGATTCCCTTCCCTATTGGCGGCGGCGCCGCGCCGGTAAAGACTGGAAATGTTTCAATTTACAACGGGAAGTTAACGCGCAGATCTCGTTACAAATCATCCTATCGTTACACTTCTGGCTGCCTTCTTAATGAATGAACGTTTAAAAATAGTTATGTATCGATAATTCGATTATTAACCGATTTATTTCTTTCGTTTCAGGAATGGTTTGCAAGCTGAGGATTAACTTAGACGAATGAGGATAGTAGTGCTCTGGCGCTAAATATAACAAAATAAACTATCGCTTTTAGGCGCGTTTAAATCATTGAGAGTATCGTTTGATAAAACGATAGTCGGTTGTACCACATCGGTGGTGGTGCGCCGTTGTCGATACGCATATCGATAGTCCGCCGCGCCGCGCGTGGTCTTTCGCCTGTCGCTGCTCCAGTCGGTGCTCGCCGGAGTCGCGCGACTCGGCCGGCCCGCCCCGCCACAGCCGTGGATAACCTCGGCCAAAGTCCGCTCCCGGTGAAGAGGCTGCACGAAGCGCTGCAGAGTGCGCAAGTGAAGCGCCAGCGTCTCTCCCCCCCTTACCCCGCGCCCCCGAGCCAACTCCACCCGATCCACCAGCTCGCTGTGCACCAGCACATCAAAGTGCAGCAGAGTATCGTGCAGCAGAGTATTGTGCAGCAGCACCAGTTGAACCTGGCGCATCAGTCTCTGCAAAATCTGCAGGCGCAGCAGAGCTTGCAAGCAGCGCAGCAGAGTCTGCAAGCGGCGCAGAGTTTGCAAGGAGTGCAAGGACTGCAGGGGCAGAGTCCGTCGGCGACGGGCGCGGGCGTGCAGCAAGCCGGAGCTACGCAGGGCGCGCTGGTGTCTCCGCAGCAGCCATCGCCGAGGGAGGCTTCGCCGCAACACAAGACTATGGAGCTCGCGCTTTGTCAAAGCATGGACTCCGTCAACACCGCCACCACTGAGGAAGAGGTTAGTGTTTCTAAATTCTACGACACAATTTTATTGTTTAAGGGCCATTATCCGAGAGTATCGAGAATTGGCTGCAGATTTTGATAGCATTTTCGGTTATTACTAAGTACAGAACTTCTAATAGATAACTGGAAACTGTACCAGAATCTTCTGCCAACTCGTAAAAAATGCGGCCACGAATGTGAGGCGGTTAAAACGCTCGATTAATGACTCTTAACAGTGTCAACAACCCTTTTGTTCACGCTGTCTTCATTAAATGCAGAACTTTATTATTAATGTTGCGTATTAGTGATTTGTCAGCTTGTGATTATCAAGCTACATCGAGACTAGAGAGGCACGGTTTCTCACGTTACAATAGGGAAAACGCTCTTATATACTATAAGCATTCGCTAACACAATAAAAGGAAAATTTCCTCGGGACGACGGCGGCTGCGGATCGAAAGATTACTCACCTATCGTTATGTATGATTTTAGTCTGACTACTTTTACCGAAGGTCGTTTTTAGCAATAGTTTTTGGTATCGATATGTCAGAGGCAGTTATAGAGGTGCCATGTCATGTCCGGACCAGAATAGCCTGTTGTTTTCAGCAAACGTTTCAATATTTTTGAATATCGGCACTGTATCGCAGCATTTTAGGAGTATCTATAAATTGTATGCTACACGTAGTTAAAATTGAATATTTACTGCATGTAATAGTTGAAAATACTCATTTTATTATTACTAAGCAAGTACTGATTCAATAAAATAAATCATTAATTTTCGTTATCCACCCTAACAACGTGATGAAAAATCTAATTGGAGCATACAATATGAATTTGTTATTAATCGATAGCAAAATAGGTTATATCGGGCAATCAAAATGAAAACCGTTAGCAGATAATTAAGACCAACCCGCAATAAAATTATTCTATCTCGTAAAACCGATTCGTTTTAAATTACTTTTGTAGATTTAAATGCTTTAGAAATTGGACACACGAAGAGATGCTTTCCAAATTCTTCAAAAGTTAGTCTTATGTGGGTTATAAAAGGTCGCATTTCGGATAAAATAGAATCGGTGTGTACGGAACAGATTTCTTTGTGGCTGTAAACCCTTAACGTAAACTAGGAAAGGTTGCGTTAGCTCGGAAACAAATAAACTCGACGCCGTTTTAGCGTTGGCTCTCGTTTTTAAGTAACGCTCGGATCTACATAGAGTTAAAAAAAAAGATATTTCTGTTGTGAACTTTGTGTTTGATTACAATTGTATGTGATGCTTCCTTTTGTAAGGAATCGTGATAACTTTTAAGTATATTAGGCACTCTCTTATAAAAATAATGGAACTATGAGTTTTAGAAACGTGTAAATAGATTTTTGACGTGCCTGTATTTTTAACCGAAAAATGTATATACATACACGTACACACACGTAGCTCAAAAAATGTTACGTACATTTTGCTGTCTCAGATCTGAATATAATAAATGTCTCAAATATTACTTAACGTTATCCATAATAACATAAAAAATCTGAATTATTCTTTAAGTCACAAGCAACTGTTTGAACCAAGCTATATAAGAATAAAGTAAAATCACAAAGGCTGATTATCTGTACGCTAAGTTACTTAATGAACCATTGCAAGCTAATGAAGTATAAGATTAAAGGGCTGTTAAAAAGAACTTTTACTACGAGCAGTTAACCGTTAATAATATTATAATGAACTTTGCTTTTTAATATTTATTTTATGATATTGTTTTTACATACTTAATGTACGTTACTTAGAATTTGATTGACGTGGGCCTAAATTGTATTAGCAATATTTGCTGGCCTACGTCAATATGTCAGATTTTACAAGCAACGGAGCGACATCTACGAGGCTCAGTGTCAAATCAAATATTAGACCTCAGATAACTTAGTATAAACTCTTGGCGAAATTATAACTTGCACAAACTGTAGAATTGTGCAGAAAGTATTTTCGAGAATAGAAATTTACGAAATAAATAATCCGTGTTGTTCTCAACTTAAGTATATTCTTGAATGGCTAAGACCGCGTTAATTTGAGTAAACGTACGTGGAATTATGTACTCATGATTTTTGTTTTATATTTTGAACTTTCTCACGTAGATTTATGTATTGTACCTAATTTGTTAAATTCATCATCATCATCATCCCAGCCTATATACGTCCCACTGCAGGGCACAGGCCTCCTCTCAGAATGAGAGGGCTTGGGCCGTAGTTCCCACGCGGGCCCAGTGCGGATTGGGAACTTCACACACACCATTGAATTTCTTCGCAAGTGTATGCAGGTTTCCTCACGATGTTTTCCTTGACCGTAAAGCTCATGGTAAATTACAAATGTAATTTCGCACATAAATTCCGAAAAACTCAGAGGTGCGAGCCGGGATTTGAACTCACGACCTTCCGCTTGAGAGGCCATAGATCAAACGACTATGCCACCAAGATTTCTTTAAACTACTAGGCCACCACGGCTTCTCAAATCTCAAAAATCCCGTTCTATTTCGTCTTTTGAATGGTCCAAGTGATTAACAAGGCGATCCATACGTTACCCAACGTTTACATACTCACGACTTCATAATGAACTTACATTGACTGACAATTCCACGTAGTGAAACATCATTTACTACTTACCTCTTACGCAGCTATAATATTTTGTTTGAGTTGAGTTACTCGTGAAAGGTGCACAAACACACAGGAATACTGCGACTACCTAAAGCGCCTAATAGTTGTATAAGTAAACTAACATCACGAACTCACCGTGTTCGTGCATTGTTATAAAACATTTGTTAAAGTAGTTAATTGCGGGATTACTGAGGTGAATCTCATTCTGTTAAAGGAAGCGGGGATATGAAATTAACGTTTTGTTTGGTAAAAGAATTGAAAAAAATATTCCTGTAAAAATCATTTAAGCTACTAAATAAATCGTAGTACCAGTCCAGTGCCTTTAAATTAATCATTTTAAAGGTACATTACTAATAGGTACATGCCCCGCAAGCGAAATACCACAATTGTCATGTCGAGTTTTGTAAAGCTGGTTTATTAACCTAAGTCTTTTCGAAAATTGATTTTTAACTGGGAATTTTCAGTATTTATTTATTGACCAACGACAAGAAAAACCGCTAAATTATAAAACCTCTTGAAGTTAGCAAAGAAGTAACCGTGTTATGTAAAAAGTTTAATCATTTGCTAAAACCACGTCGCCCGCGATCCGCTTGTACACCGCACCATATGGCCAGCAAGTGAGGCTCCGTACGTGTTGGCAAGTTAATGTTGATTCCCTCGCTTTGATGTGGAGGCGGGCAGGCAAAGGGAAGGTTAGCGGACCCTTGCTTGAGCGGGGACGAACCGTCCGAGCGATGCGGCAGCTCTGCAAACACACGGTTGTGTTCGGGTTAAATTCAGTGTAATTTCTCTGATCATCTATAGTTTTTGTTTTCATCTTATTTTTAATTTTATTTGTTTTTTTCAATTTTTGTTTTATTGTATAACTTCAGTTATCAGTGTGTTGATCTTCTGCACTGTAAATATTGTACGTCGATCGCCGAAGCCGGAGATACTCAAAATTAGTCCCCCAAGACACAGGTCTTTACCTAGTTTGGGGGGTCAGATTGTATGACATCTTTTGTGACTTCTCTGTACAAACCTACTTTATGTATTGAGCACTGTATCTAATTTGATGTTGATTGTACAATAAATCATTATTATTATTATTATTATTATTATAATTTTCACATATAGTACCTAAGTATACGTCCCATTGCAGGGCACAGGTTTGTCAAAATGAGAGGGTTTGAGCCGTAGTTTAGGAACAAGGCCTAGGGCTAGGGCACACATCCGCATTCTTCTCAGGCGAGTGTAGGTTCTCTCGATGTTTTCCTTCCAGTAAGGTTCATGCTAAATTACAAATGTAATTTCGCTCGTAAATTCCAAAAAACTCAGAGGTGCCAGTCCAGGCTCGAACCCACGAATCTCTGCTTGAGAGTCCTTAAGCCAAACCACTACGCCACCACGACTTCCAGGAATACATCATTGCTCAAAATTGACAATCCATTCCCTGATACTTTTGATATACCGTCGGCTTATTGCAAGAAATCACTAACTGACAGAACCAAAATCTTGGTAAAACAGATAATATCTTTTGATTGTACTGGATTACATCTCTAACTAACAAACCAAAATCTTGAGAAAACAGTTAATTACGTTTGAGGATATTGAATTACCGGTAATTCAATGCACTCAAAAATTATTATCTGTTTTACCAAGATTTTGGTTGTGTCAGTTAGTGATTTCTTGCAATAAGCCGAAAGGTTATAAAGGTTTTATTTTATAAGCAACTTACATATAGAGTATGTATTACTTTCCTTTCCTTTCCTGACAAAAGGGGAACGAATTTTATGGAAGTTAGGAAAGTGTGGATTTTTGCTCAAATACTATCCATAATTCACATTCCATTATGAAAGGGAATGCCTCAGAAGTTATTGAATTGTGTTCAAACTAGTTGGATATTAGTATTATTTGGAATAGAACTAAATTGCGACCCGACGTCTTTATCTCGCCGACTCAAACTTTGACGCCCAACTATTCAGAATAGGAAGAAGACACAGTAGTAATTTTGCGAGACAGTAAAAAATATTTTCATTGTTTTGCCCTGTTGCTAGTTATAATTTAATAGCATTAAAGAGTGTCTATTTATCAAGGATTTATGTCAGCGCCCTTTCTTTAGAAAACAAGGCCATCAAAATTTAAAACAGACTCAAACGAAATAGTTTTCTGCTCGTTTCATGTTTTTTGAATGATGGTAGTATTAGTAGGTCTTAGCGGCTTTCTTTAATAGAAGAACATAGTCTTAATTTGTATTTTCTACGAAATCGAGATTTATTTTCATTGTTATTGAAATCAACGACAGATCGAACTTTTAGATTTAAAATGTAGTAAGAAGAGCCTCGCTTATGTATACAATAATTTCTACTCATTCGCTAAGTACTTATTACGAAGGACTTACAACTCAAGATTTTGTGACGAAATCCCTAAATAGTTGTGCACCTTTTGACAATTGAGTTTTGTAGCGAGTTGGTGTGTTACTGTACTTATAATGCATCAATTTTTTATTGAAAGTACCAGAATCACACTGAACCTTAAAGTGGGAGTGGGTGACCAACAGAACTAGGGTAAACTTTTTATTACCAGTTATTGCCCATGCCCCATGCATCTGTGATTGACCACTTTAAGAAAAAGATTGTCAAGTGGTGACTGTCTATAATTTGCGTTTGATTAGCATTCTCTGGATGATGCTGTGATTACTTTATAGTCAAGTTGTTTAGCTAATCAAACGCAAATAATAGACAGTAAGCACATGACAATGATTTTCTTAAAGTGGTCAATCACTGGTGGATGGGCAATAACTGGGTAGTTTACCCTACTCTATTTGGTCAATCTTAGGGCCATAAATTTGGCCATACTGTTTCCAAACTATTTGCTTTGGCCAGGATACGAGTCGATCAGGAAAGGCGGGGTCCGCTGTCGCGCCGTGGCGCCTCCGCGTCTGGCGCCGACTATGGCCGCTATGGGTGTCTATTTCTGTTGACAACAGTCTGGGTGCAACTGCAACTGCTATTCATAACTGTTTTGATAGCTCTGCTGTATATAATATGACGTATACAAATAAGGGCATCGGACGACGACCCAAACTACAACTGCAAACTATATTAATGTAGGTGTATTAGCTTGGAAATTGCTCCGAGGAAAATGACTTGGCAGTTAAATAAAAGGATCACTCTGGTCATTTAAGTCTTTTGTGACTTCTCAAGAATAAAACAACTTGTCAGTTTCATTTTGACTAACCCGCTTCACAGAATACAGAAAAAAACTTTCTGATACATAGCTTCATTTGCCTTAATGAACTCAGAATCATTACATTACACGCCGCTATTTTCGTCTTTATCAGCTAGGTGATTATTTACATAATTAACAGCCGTTGAGTTAGACAGTCAGAGACAAAAGAAAGTTAATTTAACATAGTTTAACAAGAGTCTTTGAATAAGAACACAGGTAAAAATATAAGTAAGTAAATAATTTCTGGTCTCAACTAAAAGTTAATGCCTAACTGATACCAAAACGGTCTGTAAAATAGCTGCTTGTCGTTGTTTACAGCGCAGATTAGTACTAGGTGAACAAAGTCGGCTGACTGGTCGAACGATCAGTTGTGGGAACCGGATAGCCAAGACACCTCTATGCTGCCAGCTATGGCTTCCTGAAACCTCTAGTATACCCGGCCATCGATGGGTTCATTCACTTTGAGTATGGTTTAGGGGTAAGCTACTTACACAAGGGTACGGCCGCAAGTTTTTGGCCGATTATAATACAGCGTTCCTTGCGGTCCTTGGAGTGCTTAGCAAGCTAACGTTTAGCGTAAACATAAAGCATTCATCACTTTCGCACTCGCTTATTGACTAGGAAAGAAGGGCTAATGCTTTGTATTCTTGGTAAAAATTAGCATACTAAATAAGGCTAATTTACCAGAGCTGTGCAATAAGCTAATCGGTGTGCGAAAAAATAGTTAACCATTTGAAAAGCCGTGCTGAGTGAGACTGAAAAAATGAACAAATCCTATTGGTGTTTTTTTTCTTACACCGTTGGCTACCTCGCGAACTAAGCTTTTCTGTTGATGGACTATTTTAATTATTTTGATGTCTTAGGCTGTGTGGATACTCTTTATCGAAATCTCGGGGAATCATAATTATTGCATTATAATCATTTATCATTATCTACTTCTTTTCTTTCAACGCTGATTAAGGGATTTTTGCATACGTTCACATTTTCCATCTCATCATAGCGCATTTAAGTTAAAAATTAAAAATTTGTTGAATAGAGGGTTTTTCCGTCAGTTTAATGGTTGGCAATCTGCTACGTCGTCGTTAATTGAATGGGTAATTCGCTGTCACTTTAAACCTTCCGTCATTCATTACATTAACGTGACTTGACGGCTTCGCTCCAACTTAGATTTAATCGTGCCATCGATTCTCACTTTTGTTAGTAGTGCTAACTGGTCAGTCTATTCACCAGTAGTATCATTACCTAATTTGTGAGTAATATGGAAAGAGATTGAGACTTCCGAATACAATGGTCTTTTATAACGAGACTTCACATTGGCATACCCTAAATATCATCTCTATATTTTCGTTTAATACCACAATGTTCCGCTTTTTACGACTTCGCTGTCTCTCTTAATATAAACTAATGGATCACAATATTTTCCTATTATTCCACCGGACTCTTCGAAAATACTTGACTCTCAGATGTTTTTCCTTATGAATGGAACACTCACTATCGGAGGACGTTGACCCCATCGTATTTTTATTTTATTTCCTTTCTGTTTTTCTAATACTCGAATTTCGCAATCAAAGGAAAAAAGTATCTGCGACATTATTTTTCCTTCAAAAGCGGTCAAAGCGTCTGAGGCGCTTACTGGAATTGGATAATTGGTTGGTGTCGTCGTATTTTCGTCTTATTTTGTATTATTTTGTGGGTATTTATACATATTTATTTATTTATATCACTCGCGAGTTTTGTTATTGTTAGAAGCCATGTGTTTTATATTAATATAAGCTTTTATTTAACTTGCAACGTTCGTATAAGTAGGTATGTAGTGGTAGTAGAGGTTTCAAAATTAGCCAAAAAAATTTCGACCACTTCCTGGTATCTTATTATCGTATAGCTAAATTCAAATTAAATATCCAAACTTTCGCATTTATAATATTAAATATTATTTTATTAATAGAGTGCCATAGCTTGCCTAAAACCGGCCCTATGTCAAATTAGTTTAGGAGGCCCTTCTACCTAATTGCGACGAATTTTTGTATATACGGGCTTAGCACTGCGAGTAAATTCAACAAAAAAAGACAGAAAAAAACTTGTACATATTTAGATTTTTTTTCAACAAAACCTTATTTCGCTACAATGGTTAAAAGGAATACAATTATAGATTTCTTGTTATTTTATGTTATTGGGCTGCTATTCGTGGTAAAAGAGACTTCAGCTAGTATTTGCAAGAGCTCAGTTTGATTTTTGCTTTAATCACAAACAAACGTCACCGTAACAATCACTTCTATTTTGAATCCCGGTTGAATGAGCAAATCGAACAGAAAGCATATCACTTTCACGCTCAAAACCTCCAGCACCCGCCAATAATACGCAGATCGAACAATGCCTCGATAAGAACTGGAGAGAAAATGATTACCGCACTCGAGTCGAGACACCCGCCCAGGAACGATTCGGAGAAGAATTTTCACAGAGTGGAATATAGACACCTCGAACGCTTCAACAGTTTGTCCACCTAATTTGTTCGCCGGCGCTCGACTGTAAAAACAAATAGCCCGCATTTCCCCTTCTAAGCCAACAAAGACAGACCTATTCTCACGAGCAAGGAGAAAAGAGAAAGCGATAGTTTTCCCGACTTCGCATTCACCGGCCGCGTGAATGAGCGATTGCTGGTTACGTTCAAGCTTTTGTCTAGTTCAGTTCGAATCTTGTTTGTTCCATGTTGCAAAGAGGCTCCTTTGTCCATTAGCAGAATAATAATTAATGGAGCTTTATCTGATGTTACCCGGTCTGGATTACTCGCGGCAAACTTTTAATTGAATTTGTTGTTCGATTTTGGCTTTTTGACGAGAACTCGCTGCGGCCTTTAGACGATTTTTAGGTAACGCTTCACAAAGTTCGCTTTATTTAATTTACCTGTCTACAACTCGCAGATCTGTTTCCGATTTCATATTCTGCAATTAGACATCTGTCATATTTTATAAACCTGCGCATAAATTGTTTAGCGTAGTTTAATGAGTTTTCTGTTGAAGGTTGAGCCCGCATTTCGATCTTCTTTGAGTTGCCGCTGTGATTGTGGTTTTTCGTAGAGCGTTGGATTTGAATAGCGCGGCAATACGTAAAGCTTATTATCGCTGCATTATCAAGGCTAATTACTGCGGGCTAAAGGCTTTCGTCAGTGTTGCACCACTCCAGTCGCACGTTAGCTTTATGAGCATCGTTTCAAAGTTGATTAATACGGCCGCATGAGGTCGCACAATCTCTCTGTAGCACCTCATAGTGCCTCATGTAAACACCCCGAGCCCGCGCAATAACTATCCGCCCCTCCCGGCGCGGCACCCCATTGTGAAAATACTCCGTGCTGTATACCAGCTATAACAGATTCACGAAGCCACACACTGCACCTATTATGCTAATTCTCAGTTGAGGCTGAAATGGCAACGAATAAAAGGCGTGTTTTATAGAAATGTTTATCAGAATTTTTATGCGAAAACTAAGAAAATGAGAACGAAATCCTGATCAAAATGGTCACAAATGTTTATTTGGGTATGCATTTTCGTGATTAATAAAAAAAAGGATCAAGCCTTTTATTCAACCAATTTTTATAAAAGTATAATGTTATGTGATTAAAGTGGTTCCTAATGCGATCGTACCAGGTTGAGCCATACACTAGAGCGGGTGCTAAAAGGGGAGCTTGCCCACCTATAACGGTTTTCCGATGCACTGAGCACCGCCTTCGCTGCCTCTGCACCTCGGATTACCCTCGATCGTCCTGTGCCAAAGAGGACAAAAACACCGTTTGATGTTTTAAGCCCGAAGAGAAAATATAAAGAATGGGAAAGCGTTAATTCCCCGTGTCGTACTGAACTCAAGCGCGTAGCTTTACTGGCGAAGTTTTCACCGATTCTGTGTGGTATGTTATTTTAAAAACATTCCATTGCGTCTTTCTTTTTATAAGTTTCGATGTATATACGTAAAAACTAGTAGAATGAATATTTATCGTCATTCGTTCCGGTTAATTCCTTTGCAAAATTTACATAGTATTAAATGGTCGAAGTGGGGGTGGAGTAATTAAGAGTAAGGTAGTTGAGTCGTCGGTACTATTATTGTGCAGGCAGAGTTGGCGGCCGGCCAGCGGAGACTTAAAGCTTTATTAATCGCGACAATATTTTATTACACTGATTTATTATTTCAAAATTCATGCGTTGCCGTGTAACAACGTTGTAGATTGTGTTATGTTGTTAATTCGTAATTTATGTTGTACTACTTTTTGCGTTCGCGTGAAGTACCTGTCACACGTTTCCCATGGGAATCATACTTTAACCGTTCTTTTGTGGCTCGCTTCGTGACAACTTATACCAGCTAGAACTCATTTTTACAGTTACCATATATGCTACGAAGACGAGAGCATTCTAAAACCCCTTCACCGAGGTTTAAAAGTTGAAATATGTTGAATCGACTTTAGTTTTCGAACTTTTATTTTACATCCTACTTTTCGAATAGGCAGAAGCTAGGTTCGGATTTTGATACAGACCAACTTTCACGTTTGCTTCATAAGCCTAACAGTCTTTCATACGTGGGGGTATTAAACGAGACGGAAAAATCCGAACAATGTCGGCGAAACCGAACGAACCGTGGGACTATAATCCCGAATGCAAGGCGGGAATCGACGCCAGTATTGTGAGCAGAAAATCGAACTTGAATGTCGCAAGACGAAACGGTCTTTGTGTACAATCAATAGCTCCGCGATTGCTGATAACTTTCTTTGCAGTCTAGGAAGTTAAAGTTCGGAGCCGCTGATGCGGCGTCCATTTTAATACGGCCTCTTGCACTAAGGATCCGGTAACAATAGGAGCTCTTTAATGTTTTGATCGCACTGCTAAACTAACATCGATATTGGTATTGCACAATTCTATTTCTAGTTATATTATTACTATGATTATCGTGGATAACCTTAATCAGTTTGTTTTATGTTGAGAGTTTTGTAAAATCATAAAATAATAGTTAACTTTTTTTTTTGTGTGTGTTGTTTTTTATGTGGATATGTATTTTGGATGTATTATCACCCCAGCCTGCAACACAGGTAGGTAGGTTTCCTTATGAGGTTTTCCTTCACCGTAAAGCTCATGGTAAATTTCAAATGTAATTTCGCACATAAATTCTGAAAAACTGCGGTCATAATCAAACCACTAACCGTGGTAACCACCACGTCTATTCGACGAAGATGTATAGTCGTCATGATTTGCAATATTTGCGAGCACCGTATACATTACTACTGTGCCATTGTTCTCTATGAAATCGCAAGTGTTATTACCTCAAACACCTTAACTGCCACAAACAGGACAGCAGGTACTTACTCGCTTTACTGTTTAATTATCACGAGTCTATTATTTCGCCGGGAGCTTTGGTCGCAGTAACAGCTAACAATAGCAATGTCCCCGTAAATTTCCAAGACGTAGCTTCCGCATTCGTAATTTGTTAACAGGAAATTGCACGAGGAACGATAACATCGAAGCCTATCCTCAAACATCGAGCATTAAGCGCGGGCAATAATTCACAGTTCCCCTGTTACCGTAGAAATTAAGTTCTTGCCGCGTTGCGGTCACGTACGGGGTCGTCTTGTATGAAATACGAAGGAGCTCATCGGTCGAGCTCGTTAAGCGTCGGAGCGTGCTTTTATTACAGCGAGGCGTGCGCCGCGGAGGCGGCACTTGAATATTAAAAAGTCTACTGTGGGTCATGCATATTGTCCCGTACTCATCCCGCATAAACAGTTGGACACTCATCGAATGCGCACGACGCGACGCACCATTTGTCGCCATTCACCAAGCTGCGAGTAGCTTAGTGTATCCTATCATCCTAATAGGGACAGGATATTCGGGGACGTGAGTGTCATGCGCGGGCCGCGATAATGAGGTTGCCAGTGGAAAAAACTGCAGCTCTGTCGTGATTCTAAGTAGTATGCGAGGAGATTAGCTGATTGTCTTATTGTTTTATTCAATGTTGCTCCTTATTTAGACGCGTATGTAAATGATTTGTCGTCTGAAGCTTAACTAAGGAAATCCTTGATAACTTATAACAGTTTTAAAAATTGTGCTGAGAGTGACATATCATCAACGATGATGAACTAAGCGAATACATATTAAATACTTTACATATGTAGGTAAACATGTCATATTACGTTTTGACTTTTAAACTCACCTTTTGTCGGTCCCTAATTAAATGCTTCTCTCATCCACTCAGAGGTCGACTGATAGACGTCCCTTAAAGGGACATGTTCGCCTTTGTATGTATCTCAAAGGTTGTCAATTGTGTGTTTTTTTCTTTATTTTTGTACAATAAATCCATTTTACTATGAGAGGTTTACGTTGTAGGTCTGTATCATTATTTCATTGGTCAAACTCAAATGCAAGACAAAAACCGTTCTTCCTGCCACTATCGTTTGTTTGTTTGTTTGTTTATACTCTTTATTGTACAAAAGGAAAACAAAAAGGTTACAGAAAAAAAATGATATGTACAAAGGCGGACTTATCCCTGAAGGGATCTCTGCCAGTCAACCTTTGAGTGGTAGAGAAGAGCAATCAAAAAACAAGGATCGACAAATAGAGCAAAACATTTGAATAAATATAAATGCATATTATGTAAATCTCAAATACCTAACTATACCTATACAATATACTTATAAGTTATTATACATAAATAAATAAAACATTAATACATAAATACAAAATACATAAATACACACATTTATATAAATATAACATTTACATACAATACATAAAAAAAAACACAAGTATAAAGGATAATTAATGTCGAAACGACTCAATGCAGAAACGACTCACTTAACAGTAATTGTAGGATAGAATACAGTAGGTACAGTATAGTTCAACAATGCATTGCATGTCAAGCTTGTCGAATTCCGAAGGGAACTTTAAAAGTTTACTAACAAAATGGATGCAGTTTGATCTACCTAGTTTCATACCTGTACAATACACGTTATTTTAATTATTTTACCTACATATACGTATATAGATAGAAACTGCATCCATTTTGTTACTAAACTTTTAAAGTTCCCTTCGGAATTCGACAAGCTTGACATGCAATGCATTGTTGAACTATACTGTACCTACTGTATTCTATCCTACAATTACTGTTAAGTGAGTCGTTTCTGCATTGAGTCGTTTCGACATTAATTATCCTTTATACTTGTGTTTTTTTTTATGTATTGTATGTAAATGTTATATTTGTATAAATGTGTGTATTTATGTATTTTGTATTTATGTATTAATGTTTTATTTATTTATGTATGTACGTATATGTAGGTAAAATAATTAAAATAACGTGTATTGTACAGGTATGAAACTAGGTAGATGCGTGATAGCAAACGTAATAATAGTATCAGCTCTTATTGTGCAAATTAAAATGCTAGATGCGTTAGCCGCACAGTCAACGTCTGTCGATAATTGCAATGAGGTCACGTTGATTGTTTATTTAGATTACCTACGTCTTGCGAAAAATGTTTATTATGATTTGTTATCCATTTGAATCAAATCAATGGTATATATTTATTTATTATCCTAATCACAGTGTTTCTGCCGGTAACATAACTAATTCGTTTCACAAACAAGTATTTACGGAAGTAAAACAGCAATATTTTAATTATTTTAAAATTATCACTGATAAGTTGGGCTCTGAACATGTGTAGTATTTAGTGATTTTCAAAAGATATCCAGCTGATATAGTATAGCTATTTATGCAACTGTATCGTAATAGGGGTCCTTAAAACACGAATGTGGTTTCATGAAACGAGGCGTAGCCGAGTTTCATAAAGGGTCACATGAGTGTTTTAACGCCAAATTACGCACAGTTGCATACAATATTTTATCTTCTCTCACACATTTTTCCAAAAACGAAGTAGCCTTTTTGCATTTTTCATGCCATAAAATCTTGATAGCATTTATCGTATAATTTTCTGAACTTTGCTTTATTAGACGCCGCCACATCTAAAATATCGGGCGGAGTCAAATTTTCTTCGCATTCACTGATATCAGATATTTTTAAGCAAGAGATAAACTTTCCCACGAAAATTCGTACAACAAAACGACACGTATGAATGGAATGGCGCTAAAACCCAGTACATCACCGCGCATGTGCGCGCATGCGCTAAAGCGGGCGCTGCCACAGACAAGTGAAAATTGGAATCAAAACTTGGTGATATAAACTTTTTGGTTTTGCCCTGTATCGTAATGATAAAAAAAATGGTATTATAACATTATTTCGTTAGAAGAAAAGTGTTATAATATGTTTTCTTTTTAATATTTCAGTATTGTGTTTAAAAAGTATGTCAATATAAACTCTTTTTGAATTTTATAATTCGAATTTTACGATATGAGAGTAGATAAAATTTATTACCACACTGCAAACAGAATAGGGAAGTCTATGAAATTACTATTGTCAATGGTAGGTCGTGCAAATAGAAATATTAATTTATAGATCAAATTGTCATACGTATATTTTTCGAAAAATACGTAAACTTAATAGCCTAGCAGAATAATATGACAAAAACGATTAGGTTTGTCAAATAGACAAAATATTTTATACTAGCTGATACCCGCGGCTTCGCCCCCGTTCTATTTTTTCTAAAATATCTTTCATAAAAACCTTCTCCTGACAGTAACAAACGCATCAAAAAAAGAATTGTCTAATTTGGTGCAATCGATCGGAAGTTATGCGCGTAGAAAAATTTCGGTGATTCATTTTTATTTATATAGATAGATTACTCTTATAAAATGTCCATTAACGGCCATTAATATAGTGACAGGTGGTTGTAAACAATACGGAAATATTATAATTGGAAAACTATTTTAATAGTGTATACATAAAATAAACTTCAACCGGCTATCACATAAATAAATCATAATTGGTAAACACTGCTGAGCTAGCCGTACTTTCCGCCCCTATTTTAATATCGATCATATCCCATCTTGTCGTTCTGCGGTTCGTTGGCTAACAAAAGCAATAAACTGCTGTGAACTACATTACTTACAATTAATAATGAAATTCCAATGACTCCCGATATTGTAGCGCACGCACGCCAGTTATTTCAGTTACATTATTTTGCACAATCGAGTCCAGTAATACAGCAATTGTATGTGTTAATGTTATTTTCGCTCCAATCAATAGTGAAAATTAACATTGAAAGTTTTAGTTTCAGCTTAGTCAAAGTAATTTCTTGCTTGCATTCGTATTTCGTTTAGTCAACAACTCTATATCTCTGATCCATTTCATAGCAAGCAGCGGTACGCAGGTGATTTGGAAATGAATTTAAGTATCCATGCCATGTAAGCCATGTTTTTAATCGATCTTAATAATAGCAGTTGCACGATGGTCTTCATTAGGTTTTTAAACTTGTTTGGTGGCATTAAGACCTTTCATTACGATAACACCTTGTCTTTGTATATGTCGTGGTATACAATGTATTCTTTATTGGATGATTTTTCAGCATGCCCTTCGGTTCTATTATTCTTTAACGTTACCTGGAACAACCTAAATATTATGTACATTGTTGCTGTTAATATTGCTTTTGACCTCTGAGTGCATTATCCAATAATGAGTACGTTTATTGTGTTTAATTTTGAAATCATAATAATTCGATTTGATGTCTCATCCTGAAGGTGCATTTGGTATTATTTTTTTATATAACAATTCGAAATGTGTTTCCCAAAATTAGTTTATTTTTACAATTTTGTCCCCAAAACCGTCAACTGCGTAGTTATACAACTAGAACCGCTCACGTTATGGTCATGTATTTTATGCTCGGTTTCTATTTTGATGCGTCCTAATTTACATGAACTCAAATTAGTACCAGCTAGTGGACCAAGGTCTTTTAGCCTATTGTTTGAGCTGTTGTTACAATATGTTAAGCGAAAACTTCGCTTATGGGAGATCTGTAGCAATTAAATATTGCAAAAGTGACCTCCTGGTTCGTGTTGTGACTCTGAACATATTCTAGTAGACTACGGCTGTACCTACCCGTTTTAATAATTAAGTAGAGCTACGCATCTATCTTTTTACTGCAGGTATCCGTGAGATCGATAGGGATAATAAACATTATTTAGTCTTGAGTTCTTGCATTATCTCTAGATACTTGAATGAATTTTTGGTGAATGTTCCACTTTGTACGACAATTTGGGAAGAGTCCGAAGTCGACCGAAGGGAAGGGATCTTTTCTCTCACAGTTAAAATGATGGTAAAGAGTAGAATTTTGTAAACTGTAACACTAACAATATCGTTTGAAAAATTTGAGTTGCTCTTTTGTAATTTTTCTACTTCTTATTGACGCATCTACATAGACTAGACTCTCTTCTTATAGACACATCCATGTGAGTGCTGGCTTATTTTATTCCTTATGTTGAGAACCAACGTTTTAGCTCTGAACGTAATTTCAGTCAAACAATATGCCCATGTAATTTAATTTTATAACATTTAATGGGAATCTCAACTCTTTTTATTCAAGTTAAGGTACTGTTTTAGAAAATTACTTTTTGTCGTTTACGTAGTTCATGGGTCCCGGAATCAAATCTAGATTCTGTTTGAAACGAATGAGATCAACTTGTAGGAAAAATTTGACAAAAGTTAAAATTAAAAAAAGATGACGTCAGTAAAAAAAAATTAAGTACTTTTAATTTTTAAACTATTTTATAATGCACATTTTACGTTTTCCGGTTTATGATTTGTCAACTTTATCGAGATTTAGATAATAAAAACGGAGTGCCGTTTCTTCAGTAGTTTTTACAGCCGGAATTTCGGATGACAGATTCTATAATTTATCAAACGCTTTCAAACGTAAATCGCTCCAATACCACTTGTTTAAGCGGCTGTATTTAATATAGTCGTGTGGTAGTTTTTTTTTCGGATAAGCACTCACTGTCACAGTATTACATATCATCACAACTTTGACAATCTCTTATTGTGTCATAGGAAAAGTTCAGATTTATTTGAATTGTCCCCTTAATTTGTTGGATAAGTGTTATATAACTTTATTGACGTTTGATTGGGAAATTGTAGATTTAGTGATAATCTCTGAATTTTTGAATATGTAATCTCTGAATCTGGGGTGGAAGGGATTTATTCCATTTTTTTAGCAAGGAACTTATGTGTTAAGCTAAAAGCTGTCTTCAACTGTCATAAGTGAGTCTTGCAGGACCACTCAGACTGTTTAGTAACACAGATATTACTTGATGTCGGCGAGCAGTTGGCGCGCGACCAACACTGTGTCGCTGCCCCGCCTGACCGTTTCGTTTTATTTTACGTTCTCATCAAGACCACGTAATTTACAACCTGAACTAGGAAACGTACCTAATTGGATCCAGTACCTATCTGTGCCTTATAGCAAGTCGTCGTGTGAAATATCTAATGTGTAAAATTGTAATGCCTGTCGACAAGTAAACGACATCTAACGTTATTACTAGAAAGTCAGTCGACCTACTTGCTTGAATTTCAGTTCAATGTTAAAAAGCTTTTTGATGCAGATGTAATTTTATTTCGGGTGAGTTTTTCTTCTTTTAAGTTTTCAAAAAATCAGTTTAAAAGTGCTAAGAATGTGTTCATATTTCACTCGCAAAGAGCTCGGTATAACTCTGTGATATCGCGTAGGAAGGCGGCAACACGTAATCAGATTACGGTCCTTTTTATCGGCTCAAGTTCAAACACGCTGCACTAAACAACCCCCTTTATCAGGGCACTTGATTCAGCTTCATAATATAATTTTGCAGAGGATTGAATGAGGTAAAATAATAACGGAAATCTGAATATCGGCCGTCCCGTATGCGAGGCTTATTATGTAAATGTGATCCCTCATGTATTTTGTTGATAAAATTGTAGGCACATTAAGGACCGTATCGTACACGCTCCCAGTAGTGGATAAATAATAGCAAATTGAAGGGGCTTAAAATTTATGTAAACTTTTACGTATTCTACATAGAGTCATAAATTTGAGAAAAGATTCTATAGTGGATTATGTTTTAGTTAATTCAATTGTATCTTAGTGTAATCATTATAATCGTGGCATATATAGTCTTTATAAAAGTAATTAAACAAATATTGCGGCTTGAAGACGCTGAAAAATTTTTTAAATCTCACATTAAGCTCACGTAAACATTTATCAATGTCATAACTTTAGATATTTTTTTAAAGTCAAGCTTGACCAGTCCATACTTAGAATAATTTGTCTCTGCTGGCCATCGCAGTTTAAATCGATTCTACCACCGCAACTGAAACATACATAGAAACAGAATAAATGTAAGGTCACAGAGAACAAAACGGAGTGTTGTTGAATGTCCATTCGCAGCTCGTATCGTAGCTCCGTCCGTTCGGAGCGGCGGCGCGTCTAAAATTTCCCGCAGCGCGTAATCGAGCCCGAATATGAGCGCGTAATTGCTTATTTGCCTCATTTCGGATTCATTCGCGATGCCCGGTAAATATGACCGGGATACGAACGGAACAATAACTCATTTGACCGGCAGGTGACATATGTTTTTCGTTGATGTCATTCGTTAGTGGATTAGGGTTGGAGTCCTTTCGGTCGAAATTTTATGATAATTTGATTATATTGTTTTCGGGTTTATAGCAACCACAATTCACAATCGTTCGATATACACCAAATCAATGTAGAAGAAGGCGTGAGTGTAATAAAATATCGAGGAGCAATTTAAACCCATTAATCTTGGCCAGAAATGAGGAAAACCACTACTGTATATTCTGGACAATAAAACATATACCTACCTATAGATAGATAAATGAAACCTACTTATAACTGTGGTAACATCAATAATGATTCGGGTACAAAAATTTCTATATATAACGTATGGGATTCGAAACCGGGATCCTTAGCTTTATAGTCTGAGTCATTAACGACTAGGCTACAGCGGATGATTTTCAACGTCATTTAGGTACTTAATTAAGCACATTTTCTGAGTCGCAAAATGTACTAAAAGTGTAGAGATGAATAATGATTTTACTGTTCTTTAACAAACCTAAAATAATAGAGCATATTTCCAGTAGCAAAAGCCGTTGTATGCATAACATAACGAGCGTTATCACAGAGTCCGGGGCGCCCGCAAACAGCACTGACCAAACTCGGCCGATGAGAAATGCTCCATAAACGCTGTTTTTGCTCACTGGCCGATTGTTCACAAAACGAACCCGCTACTAACTGCTTACTCAGTGTTTGTATTCTCCGTGGGCTCACAATTTTGTGCTTCATTAACACAATTAAAAAAAGTTTTTAATAAACATTGCACCGGACGGAATACAAAACAGATTCATTAGTTGTTTCATCGGCTGCGTTTCGTTTTGCCTTAAATTTGGTTTTGATACGAGAACTTTACAAAATTAAAATGAAATTCAATTATGTTTTGTGTTTCGCGTAGTCCTGTATTCGGCATAAAAAAACAGCGGCGAAATTATCGTGGACACAAAAAATACGCAACCGCGCTGGCTTGCGACAAGCGACAACGAACAGTTTGTTGGTCGGTCGTGTTTTTCTTTAATTTCGCACAATATTGCGCTCCGTCGGTGTTTAGACTAACAACACACAATTTCGTTTATGCCATACGTAGTCTATCTACGTTTGGATCGTTCCAAGTAGTGGTTTATTTGTTATATTATTCCGAATTGCGATTTCATCATTTATAACTGCATGCAAAGGTCAAGCTGGGCTATTTGCACACCTTGCATTGGTTTATTTCACACGTAAACAACAGCTTATTACAGGCATGCGCCGTGTAAACACATTCCCTCTTGTTCCACTTACACGAATTGCCAGCATTTCCAACATCATTTTCGCGACGTCCCACCTTCCCTCGTTATTTAATAAAACAGGAATATTGTAAGAGCACGCTTAGATCACCTTGTTTCCCGGGGCGCTCGCGTCTCGATGCAATGTTTCTTCTCTGCCTAATCTATACTAATATTATAAAGAGGAAAGATTTGATTGTTTGTTTGTTTGTTTGCATTGAATAGGCTCCGAAACTACTGGACCGATTTCAAAAATTCTTTTGCCGTTAGAAAGCTAAGTGACATAGGCTACTTTTTACCGCGGGAAAATACCTTTTCCTACGGGAAAATTAATTTATCGCGGGCGAAGCTGCGGACGGAAGACTAGTTTTGTATCATTGTATTCATTCTCATTTCGAATTTTGTTTCACTTTGTTCAAGAACATATTTAGGAACAGTTTTAATTGATCGAAGTGGGTATGAAAATTGATTATTCCTCTACGAAATGCGGATTGCACACATTATGCAAAGCGAGTAGGTTAGGCAACAATCAATTTTTGCGCAAAGCGGATATTGATTCGGATAAATGTAATAAGTTACAGAAAAAAATAAAAAAAAACTTACACATAATCGAATACACAACTTCTTCCTTTTTATGAAGTCGATTAAAAATGTGAAGTTATGTTTTACGATTAAGAATCTATTTTTGTGCCAACTTTGAATACAGCTTAAAGCAATTTGTAAATACTGTAGTCACTTCCAAACGAGTAATCGGCTTTCTTTTTACGAGTACGGAGCCTCGGGGGGAGTCATTCATGCGCGAGAATTTTTGACTCCCCGAACGGCGGCCCAACTTTGATAATAAAATAAGCGACGGCGAAATTATGGATTATAATCAATCAGCTAATTAGTCTCCTTTGGCAAATATTGAGTCAGAGTTAGCTTAACATTTACTGAGTCCAGTAAAAGTTGGACCAGCTGTAGATTTAAAATAAATGACGTCTGCATTTGTTCCAATTCGAAATACATTTATTTTTAGACTTGGTTCATAGTTTTAAATTTTTGAGAGTAAATTAAGTAGGTCATCGTTTCAGCCGAAAGACGTCCACTGCTGAACATAGGCCTCCCCCAAGGCTCGCCAAACAGATCGATCCCGTGCCATCCGCATCCAACGCGATCCTGCAACCTTAATCACGTCGTCGCTCCATCTTGTTGGAGGCCTACCTACACAGCGTCTTCCGGTCCGTGGATGCCACTCGAGAACCTTTTTGCCCCATCGGCCATCAGTTCTACGAGCTATGTGCCTTGCCCACTGCCACTTGAGTCTGCCGATTCTTCGAGCTATGTCGGTGACTTAAAAGTAGAAATAAGTAGGCAATAATAATAATAAATAATAAAGCCTTTATTTTCCTTAATAAAACATCAATTTACATATATGTGCATGCTATTTATAACTATATTCTTATAATAATAAGTAGGTACTTAAAGTAAAACCCCCAAAAAGTAGGTGCCTAAAAGGTTTTGGTGCGCCATTATTTCATGGATTCCATAACGCTTGACAATGCAAAACTACAGACGGACAAACGGACGTGTCTGCACAAACGTTTCACAATCGTTGCGAATTCAGCAATATTGCACAAGAAAACAACATTGTGTTAGTAACAATGCCTGAGAATCTCGGCTAACACTCGCCGCACATTCCCACTACTACTATGCGGTACGTGACCCGAATGATTTTATTTTTCCCAATGTATATGAAAACTCCGTTTTTTCGATACTTTTTTAACTCTTCGCGTATCTTTTTAACAATATTACTGGATATATTTGCACTGAGAATTTACTAGACAAATTAGTGAAAGTTACTTGTTTTTATTTTAACGCTGTAATAATTTAGGTAGGTACGCATACGAATAAAAGCGTGCAAATTACATCACAGTCGACGAAGTGCTTAAAAATATATCATGAGAACTCTATCTTAAATCTCAGTGTCTTCATCGATATTCTGATGTCTGAAAAACGTCCAAGAAAATTGTTCCATCTGTTTTGAGAAAATTTTTTGTTCCGAGAAAATTTAATGGAGGCTGATTGTCAGTTATTACATTTGTTTTCGACACCAGCAATTAACATTACGCTAACTTAAAAATGGTAACTTTACGCTACGGCCAATACAAGGTAAACTTGCGATAAATTTGAAACTACTGAACATAATAATTATAATTTTTCTGGGATGTTTTATTTGTTGTACAATTATAAGAAATACAAAATTACATTTTTGATTATTTCATTCGTTTTTGAATTTAGTTCTACTTAGCGTACTTTATAACAAAAATAGAAACATAATAGACAATGAATATAACGCCATTTCTAACTTAGCGTAGTGTGTTAGGTCGTGTCTCCTTTTAAATATACAGTACAAATATGACATTGGAAGCGATTTAACAAGAAAAACAAATCATGGACATATTAGGATAACATAATTTTATTACTTGAAATGAAATAACATGGTAACTTTATGCATTTTTGTAAACTTTTAAAAGTTAGCGTCGTATAACTGGGAACATCTTTACACTTATAATATTTATAAAGTAATCCAAGTCACACTTAGCTTCTTTTATACGAATCAGCGTTACGAAATTAGCGTTTTATTTACGTCAAAAGATATAGAAATGTGCGAAAATTAGTTCAAAATACTGTTATTATTTACATAAAATCAGTTATCATCTTCCCCATCAGTAGTAGATTCGTCAAGATTTTGTTCTTGAGACAGCAGATTAGTATGAAAACTATGATACTTTTGAGGAATAATATTATTACTAACAAAATATTTAATGTAATTATATTTGGCTGTATTTATTTCCAACTAGCTGTAGCCTTCGGCTTCTTTATTTTTTCTAAAATTTCTTGCATAAGAATCTTCTGACAATAGCAAACGCAACGAAAAAAGAATGACCGAAATTGGTCCAGCCGTTCACGCGTGATAACGTGACCAAAGGAAATGGGCATAATTTATATACCTATACGTAGATTATTGTAGATAGACTTTTAATATCGACAACAGGTACTTCACGTAGTATTTACAAACATGCCCTCACACGATCTCCATAGTAAGTACCCAACTAAAATATAGTTAGCGGTCTATAGATCGTGTGATATTAAAAAGTATGTTTACTTAGCGTTTTATGAGTTTCAAAACTTTTTTATTTTTAAGAATTTTGAAATGAATTTTTTTGTAGACGTAGATAATTGTACAATTATTATATTGGATAAAAAAACCAAATTTGGCGAAAATCAAGTTAGCGTAGTATGAGTTGCTGGTGTCGTTTTGATGTTTTTGACGTATAAATGACTTTCAGCAAATTATACAAAATAGGTGCCCTAATAAATACATTGGACTCAATATTATTATAGTCAGTGATTACGGGTGAACCGATTTGGATGCGGTTTTTTTATTTGAAAGCTGGTTTCTTGGTGATGGTTCTTAGACATGTTTCATCCAAGTTGGTTCAGCCGTTTCAAAATTATCAGCTCTTTTGTTAGCTGTTACTTTATTTTCGAACATATACTAGGGGCGTTCAATAAAAAGTGAGAATGAGTATGTTATAAACAACTTTTACTAAATGTCATTTTATTTTTCGACATAGTCACCTTTTAGCATAATATACTTAGTATATCTTTTTTCTAAACTTAAAATTCCATTTTTAAAAAAGGTCTCATCTTGAGTACTTAAAAAATCTTGTACTGCAGCGACTACCGCGTCGTCGTCTTCAAATTTCTGGCCTCTCAGATATTGTTTCAGTCTCGGAAATAGGTAAAAATCACTGGGAGCGAGATCTGGTGAATACGGAGGATGCTTAAGGATATCGAACCCAGCATCACGAATTGCAGCCATTGCAACGGCGGACTTGTGTGCCGGGGCATTGTCCTGGTGGAACAGCACAACTTTCGAGAGTTTACCTCGCCGTTTTTCGCGGATCTCATTGTGCAATGTTGCTATTTGTTTGGCGTATAAAGTGCCCGTAATAGTGGCTCCATGCTCGAGATACTCAATCATTAATACCCCTTTACCATCCCAAAAAACAGAGCCCATGACCTTACCGGCAGATGGGCTCACCTTGAATTTCTTCGGAGTTGGAGATGATGGCCTTTTCCATGTCATAGACTGCAGTTTCGTTTCAGGGTCGTAGTGATGGAGCCATGTTTCGTCCATTGTTATAAATCGCGCCAAAAAAAGTTCCCGGTCTTGCTGCATCAGGTTCAAAGCTTCTTGACAAATCTCTAGTCTAGTTTGTTTTTGCGTGTCAGTAAGCATTCTTGGTACCCAACGCGCAGATACCTTTTTCATACCCAAGCGTTCATGTAAAATATTATGCACGCTCCCCGTTGAAATCTTTACATTTTCAGCAATAAAACGAACTGTGACACGACGATCCGCCAAAACTGAGTTTTCGACTTTTATCACAATTTCTTCAGTTACTGCTGTAGTAGGGCGTCCGGAGCGGGGGTCGTCCATTGTCGATGTTCTTTCACGTCTAAATTCGGCGCACCAACGTGCGACTGTCGAATACGGAGGAGCATTAGACCCTAAAGTGTCCCGCAAATCCAAATTGACTTGGTCCCTAGAAAAATTTTTCAAATACAAGTAGTTGATAACGGCGCGCAGTTCAATTTTCTCTATTTTCGCTAACGCACTCAATAGCACTGCAAAGAAATTACCGTATATTTTTTTATACAAAAGACAGTTAGTTTTTTTTTTCATAGCAATCAGCTAGATAGATTAGCTTTACCGGCCAGTATTTAATTTCGTAATATTAAAAGAGTTTGCATCTCATTCTCACTTTATATTGAACGCCCCTCGTATGTGAATATAAACTATGATGTTTTACGCCATACGACGGGCATTGTACTTTAGGATGATAAAGGATTTTTTTGGTCGACTGACGTTCAATTATAGTCAAAATACGGTTAAAATCATTCTGTAAAATTACTTTAAAAATACATCTGTCTGAACTAGACATGACTACTGGCCATGTCTGCGTCGTCATCATCATCATCATCATCATCATCATCATCATCATCAGCCTATGTTCGTCCACTGCTGGACATAGGCCTCTCCAATGGTACGCCACTGAGCACGACCCTCGGCCACTCTCATCCAGCTCTTGCCAGCCGCCTTGCGAAGACCATCGCTTCACCGAGTCTGAGGACGTCCCACGCTACGTTTGCCGATGATATTCGGTCAGTTTTCCCCTGATTTGTCTTAGTCTTATTTTCTAATCCGGTGGTTTCCATGTTGGGTTTTTAAGAAAGTTTTCAACTGATGACGAGAGTAGATTCAACTTATTGGTAATTTGTATTTTGATGGCCGTCCGGTGTTTTTGAAGTCTTCGTCTACGGACGATATTTTTGATGATGGCAACTCTACATTTCTAATACTTTTTATTATTCACTACAAAGAAAACAATACAGAAAAACAGGTTCATGAAAAAAATATAAAAGGTAACTAATTAGCGGCTTTATCGCTTCAGAGCACATCATCTACATCAGTACGTATTGGATTTTAGAGCAAACTTTTAAATATTGATCAGCGTATATTCTTAGGCAATGGATACAGATCCTATGTTTCCCTTGCCGTTAATAACTTAAGACCCCCAAGAATTATTTGACATAATGGTGTGAAACAGCATCTAATTCTATTAAGATTTGGATCTACCTCGTCTTAACAATGTTGTTTAAGCGTTATTAGTGCTATTAGTAAAACAATATACAAAAGAGATAAACTTTATGAACACGCGCGTGAGACATTGGAAGTGTTAAGAGTACATTTGTTTTATTTATAAACGTCACTTTGTATGAAATATGAAGTGGCTACACTCAACCTTATTACATTACTAGCTGTTAGTCGCGACTTCGTCTTAGAAGAATTCGTCTATCGCTATTCCGCGGGAACTTTGCTATTTTCCGGGATAAAAAGTATTCCATGTGTTAATCCAGGGTAAAAACTACCTGTGTGGCAATTTTCCTCCAAATTGCCGTTTTTGCGTTATGAAATGACGAATATCCAAACTTTCGCATTTGAAATATTAGGTGGTTGGTACAGTCAAAACTACAAACATTGCCAACTTTTCGATTAGAAATACTGAATATAGCATAAATTAATATTGATTTTGAACACATCTTATCATTATATTAACAGAATCAGGCGGTGTTGAATAGCTTTAACTTTTATGTGTTGTGTAGTTGCCCGAAGTCTAAGTAATAATTTTATTATGTATATTCGAAAACTGTCAACTCTACTCGAACGCGACGCCAACGTCATTATTTTGACTACAAAAATAGTTTTGTTCGTCCTAAACAAGAAAACTATTGAATATTTTTGTTGCAGAACTCTTTTGATACCAAACCTTTATCTAATTATTTTTACCAGTTTTTAACAATAAAACAGTTTAAAGTTTTTTTTTTTTTTTTTTAGCCTGTTAAAGTGTCCCACTGCTGGGCAAAGGCCTCCCCTTTTTTCCGCCATTCGTCCCTATCGAGAGCATGATCCTGCCAATCTACTTGATATGCGTCCAAGTTGTCCCGCCATCTTCTCTTCGGTCTGCCTCTGTTTCGATGGCCATCCCGCGGAACCCAATATGTGGTAATTTGGGCCCATCGCTGTGGGTGCATGCGGCAGACATGACCAGCCCAGTCCCACTTGAGCTTAGCGGTCTTAGCGCCCACATCTGCAACGCGTTTCTTGGAGCGCACTTTAAAGTTATTGAAGGAATTTTACTGAGCTCTTGATTTAGTTACACTTTTTTTTAGCAAAGCTTTTTTTGCTCTGGTTTTCTACTATCTTATAGTTATCATTTCTCATTTTGTCAACTTTCTCTAGCATACCGTGCGTAACGTCGATATTACGCACGTTATTGCATACTTCCGTGCCTGGTTGGTATGTTATTGTGGCCATTTCTTGACACGGTAATTTTCACAGTGCCATAAGAGGCCAACAGACAAATATGGTCAGAAAATTGCACGTTCCTTCAGAAATATGAAACGCTTCTTGTTTACTTTGTTATTTTGTTTGCGCTAATATACAATTCGCGTGATATTTGCCACAACAATTTGCTGCTAAGATTTTTGTTTTTTCTGGATAAGTTAGAACTGCAAGACGTATGCTACAGCTTTTCCCATTTATGAATGTATCTGATCTGTATATCTATTGTCACTTAAGTTAAACTTTTTTCTGCCAGTAGTTTTCGAAATCAATCGATAATCAATTTAACTAATACGAAATATGGTGGTACCTATATGAAAATATTTTTACGAAATGGGGAATGATGGTGCGGTAGATATTTCAGCGAGCTCTTCACTCCTCGCGTCGTTGACATTCGTGTTTGTGACAGCCAATATATTGATATTGACAAAGAAAAAAAACATGTCCCAATCGACCATTGACACCAATTCCTCGGTCATATTTTTTTAACCACTTGTGTTTATCAAAAAACTTGGTAGTATTTTCTTTCGCTAACCACAATACTCTAACTGTAATACAACGCGCAGCGTCGATGTTGAATTTGTTACAAATCGTTTGAAAGTTTTGGTTTTTTAGAACAACAGTAATGGCATTGTGGTTACAATACTTACAACCTTTGTGTTCTTTCCTCTGGACCTTGACTTTCTGTGGTTAGTCAAACTGGTATTAACTCACAAGTCTTTGTATTTGAAGCAAGGTGCTCTACATTATTTTATTATGCAAATAGGTTTTGTTCTTACTAATCAATTAGAAAAATTACATAATCATCTACAGAGGTTGGTAATAGTTTTTAGAGTTGGACAAGCGAGGACATCAGATTACCTTATGAAGGTTCTACTTGTAGATTTATAAGTTAGATAATAATAATAGATAGTAGTTTCCGTGTGAATTGGATGCTATTGTACATGTTTTAGGATAATTTTGATAGTTTGAGGATATGTTTACTTCAGTAATGATAAAGTTTATTTCTTTTTAGTTTTTTTTTTAATTTAACTCGAATATTAGATCAAGGATATATACACAAGTTATAAACTAATTAATAAGCCAATGTTCAAATATTTTTTGTTTTATTTTAGGACTGCACCAATAACGACGCTATAAAATATTTTTAGGACTCATAATTCAATAAAAACTGTAGTAAACCTCTTCCGTTCCACATATGCATACCCATGTTTAAATAAACAAAGTTAATTGCAACGTGATTTAAATCAGAATATGTCAATAAAAACGAAATTATAGATGATATTTACCTACTGTTAACCATGATGTCTAATTTAATTAATTTACGTTGCTTCAAGCAAAATTTAATTCTAGGATAACGTTGTTAGTTAATTAATTTATACTGCCCACTATAATGGTTGTGTGACTGTTAAAACTTTACCATTTTCCCAAACACATTTATAGCGTGCTTGCCGGACGGTAAAGGCGTGGTCAGACGGCGGCCCGCAACAGACGAGGCCCGGACCAAGGCGCGGCTACACGCGAACGGAACATTAGTTAGGGAGGCACAGACAACACACCAATATTTCACCAGCTTACACATATTACAAGCATTACTCCGCATTTGTCATGACACTTCTAGGTTGACAGAAAAAAATAATATCGCCGCACGCGCGAGGAAGCGGCCTAAGCCGTGTTAAGTAAATGTTGATTGTCATATGGAGTTATTTGTGGTTCATTTTGCTGTCACATTGAACTCGTAAATCATCGTGAATATTATGCTTTTAATACTGACATTTAGTATATATGTACATCATTGTCGTGTGGAGTATACTCCCTTTTAGTGTACTATACTGGTTTACCGCGCGTAATGGCAGATGTAGTATATAATATAAATCGTTAAGCATAGACGACGACGCGGCGACGTTGAAATTATATTTTCGATAGGTCAAACTAGTTCTTAAATATGTGCCTAATTAGACTTAATCAAATTGCTGTTAAAACACCACCCACTTATGTGATAACTGATAAGTATTTCCTTTAATGCCAGCGCCTATCAGTTGATGCAGTGAGCAGGAATCCAGTTTTCAATCAAGGTAGTAAAAAAGTAAAACATTTTCATAACGTCTAATATTATAATGTATATTACACTGGTTCGAACAAGTGTTTTGCTTCATTTTGAATCCAAGCTCGTATGCCGCCGTTACTTGATTATTTCCATTGACAATGGAGCTCTACACACGTGCCTACTAATTTCAAGTCAAGTCAAAAGGAAATTACAGGTCTAAATTCGCTTGGAAGATTTTGACTACTCACATACGAACAATGCAAGTTAAATTAAAACGTAAAGAATAGCATGCATTAGCGACGATTTTCCGTATGAAAATTTCAAAGTGGAACGGGATAAGGATTTAACGAGGAAATTTAACTGGCCGATAAACCTAAAGTTTTATTTCACTTTTAAACGTGAGTGTTCAACTTTTTTTAATGTCAAAGTAGCTCAGGGAGCGGGGCTGGACACGCGATAATTACGATAATGCTCTCGCGGCATTTCGGCATGACGTCCCGGTTAAATTGGGGAGCATTAATTAAATGTTATGATTAAAATTATTACAATAATTTATGCACCGTGTCACAGCGAGACTATTAACAACTGAAATATACCCGGTGTTTACTGAAAGCAATGTTTTCAAGTAAAATGACGCTTCGCGAGATAATTCGTCGCGAATGGTTGATTGTTGACTGTTTGTGGTTGCGTTTGGGAATGTTTGCGGCTATTTCAGGTCTCTTGCATCTTTATGTTTATATAAGTTTTTACCAAAGGTACTATTTTAAGGTCATCGTGATATCTGTTCTGTTTAAACCAATTATAATTTACTGCGCCGCGTATAACTTACGTTGCTTTATTACCCCAGTTAGAAATCATTAATGCTCAACCCACGCAATATTTCATACAATTCGTATGTAACGAAGGTTACTACGATTTATTGATCTAGCGATAGCTTATCAGGCTACATTTATCTTTATGCTCCGACGGCTCCGCTGGATAATAAAACAAAAGAGTATTGTTTTGTTAAAAAGTCCGGTTTAGGGTCATAAAAGTACCTAACTATCTATGATTTTGTGATCAGTGGCGATTCAATTGCAGAGCTTGCCTAGGAGTTTACGTATTACGCGTCTGAAATGAAAATAGTCTGATCAAATAGGTACCTATTGTCCTTTAAAATTAAGTAATTACTTTGACACAAAAATATCATGATCTTGAATGTACCTAATAGTGAGTATATATTTTTTGCTGATTGTGCTTACGTGTCTTTTCTCGCACGATAAGCTGGCAATAGGGGCCTGCAGTTTGCAAACCTTAGTGTAGCCGAACTGGTACCTAGAGTAGAGTTAGTACATACCTCATTACCTCAGTCATATATTGTATACAACAACCACAGACACGTGTAACTATAATATAACCAAATGTAACCCTTTAAGCTACATATAAAAGGTACGAGTAAAAAAAATTCCGAGAACTGACACATGAATAAGCCGGAAACCTTTATTTTATAGCAACAAAAACGTACAGCTAAAGGCCGATTTAATTAACCTAAAAGTTCTCAACTTAGTCTAGCTAGTTACCATACGATACTCGGGGTACTTTGCAAAAGCGAGGAAAAACTAGAGAGACGCAAAACGACACTGCCGACCGGGTCAAAAGCCAATTTTTTAAATGCATGACGATAACGGTTGAAAAGTCAAATAACTCCTCTGCATGGCAAGTACGAGCAGAACTAGATGCGTATCTACCCCCAAAAAAAACTAATATCACGCGAGAGACATATGCCTATGTGTGAGAGAGGTGTATACACTTAACGTGAAGTGTGAGAGAGACTACGAACCATTGTTCCACACCTGCCGGCCCTCACCTGGCGCAGGGCGGTGTCATGTCCATATTTGATTAGTTTTTTAGCATTCTGCAATTCTAACCATGAATATGGAAGGCGGTTCGGTAGGTGTGGAGTTTTTTACGACTCTTAACTGTACTTACTGATATTTTATTTTAAATATCATTAATATTAATTAATAACCAAAGAAACCAAACCAAACCAAAAAAACTCGTTTTAAGACGTGAGTTATCGGTTTATTTTCACTATGAGTGAGTCTCACGGTAGTTTCATGTTTAAAATAACCAAAGAGATATACTTGCTTAAATTAAATACAACAGCCATTTGATTACATAGAGTTGCGTTAGATATATTAAATGCCATCCCATCCAACTTCTCACTATCTTATCTTACTATTTTACTTCTAACTAATATTAAAAACGTGAAAGTTTGCACATCCATGCACACACGCATGCACGGACGGATGTGTGGATGTTTGTTACTCTTTCACGCTAAAACGGTTTGTCAGATTCTAATGAAATTTGGCACACGGAATATTTAATACCGGGATTAATATATAGAATACCTTTATCTCGGAAAATTACATAGTTCCCGAACGGAGTCGCGGTCAAGAGCTTGTTTTAAATAAATAATTGTAGATATCGATTTAGCCAAAAGTTATTTTATACCAACAATGAGCGCTCGAAACGAGATCAACGCTTAAAAATATTTTCTCCCAGTAACCAAATTAGAATAACTGATCGAAAAATATTTTTCCGAACGCCCCCGGAGTTCTTGAAAAGATTCAAATTTAGGACGTGTTTTGAAATACAATGTCCTTTCGATCAGAGGGTTGTTTTATATTTTCGTAGGTATTTGTTTGGGGTATTTGTAAACGGAGAGGTCGGGCGGCGCACCGCAGGCGTCCACGCGACGAGTTTTCCGATGTCCACATTCGACCGCCCGGGATCTATTTATTGAAGGTTGATCGAAGGTAACAGTATACAGGGTGTTGCATCAACGATAACCTAGTACAAGTCAAGCCAAAGCCAAGTTATTATAGTTCTGGCGATAATAAGAAAAAAATACATGTCACTTAGTAAAGCGTTAATATTAATAAGTAGTATTTTTTGAAGTGAAACTTCTAATGCTACTTCCAACAAGGTTTAACGCTACCATGGAGCGGGTATGAAAGCATAGCATTAGTATATGTACTGCCGAAGCAAGTAATCTCACATTGTATATATACTAACGGATGTTAAAAACTTCGATAGTGCGATGCAGAACTCATACTTTCTGTGCAAATGTATGAGACTTGATAAAAGCGCCATCTAGTGAGTAGTTTAAACACATAGATGCAAGTAATCTCGCATTGTATATATTATGCTAACGGATGTTAAAAACTTCGATAGTGCGATGCAGAACTCATACTGTCTGTGCAAATGTATGAGACTTGATAAAAGCGCTATCTAGTGAGTAATTTAAAGACATAGATGCATAAGTAAATTTAGTTCTTTAAGTTATTGCAATAAAGTTCATATTGATGTAGGTATAAGTGCCTTTTTCATTTCCACATCACGAAGTTTCACTTCTTCCACGCGGAGGAACTGCACACACGATTTTTTTTGAAAATATCTTTATATGAAAAGTGATATGTTATGTGACTCTATTATCGCTTAACTAAGTGATATGGTATTTTTTCTTATTTTTTCCAGAACTGGAATTACTTGACCTCGCCCGGTATCAGGTTATGTTTGAGTTTTGGGATACACTGTATAGTGAAAAAAATACGGATAACTCACACCTATATGATCGTGTTTAGCTAGAATGTTTCGAGCTAAGCCGTAGGCCTTCATCACGGAGCAGACGCCACGGCGGCTGCCGCCAAAATTGCGCGCTACCCCTCTGATCGCGCGGCAGCTCAACGAGACTGACAGCGACACACAACTACTTCCGTTTTCATCGTCATTTTTATTATCATTGTCAAATGTAGGGTAGCGCACTACACTAACAACTTCACTTTGTAAAGGTTCGGTTACACTCACCGTTGACGCAATACGAATATTCAACACTGTTTTCCAACTCGAGGGTACCGACCAACTACTATCCTGGTGGAAATTCGGATGAATACTAATCTCAACCTTTTCAATCTTTTTTCACTAAGAGTGAGACTCACGGTAATGATTTGTCCACTGTTTGTCCTTTTTCGAGTTAAGAGGTAGGTATTAATATTCTTTGATTATGTTGGGTTCTACTCCGTTGTGAGTAGGTATTTACTGCATTAGCCACGTATTCTTGTCCTGGGCCCAATTGCATAACAAAGTAGGTACAACTAATATTTCAAGCGGAACTCTCGTTTCAGTTATAAGGAGTTCCGCTTGTATTATAAGTTGTACTTTGCTATGCAATTGGGCTCTGTAGTTATTTACATCGACCTTATCACGAATCAAGCTATTATTTTGTAATTATATTTAATTCTTATACAGGAAAATTTTAAGGTCAAGTTAAATAAATGTTTGATGAAGGAAGGAAAAGTTCGTGCGTTATAATAATAGTAACAACATGATTTTGGAGCCGCAATGTTCCTCGCTCAATTTCCTTATCGCACTTTTCTTTTTAATGTATGAACTTTCTGCCTCCAAGGAATTGTTCTTTCAAATAATCTTAATATACTCTTAACATTGAATATTACTCTTTTTGCCGTTGAGAATGATTTATCATCACCATCATCTTGGCATATCGCACTTTTAGATCGAGAGTCAACTAACTCAAAATAATGCACCGTTTTAATTTAAACCCTCCTGAAAGTAAATGAAGTCTAAATTACAATGGGTTATTATTTTGAGTTAGTCTTGATCTATTTAATAATGTTTAAGTCCCACTACAATGTATAGGCCATAGTTCCCGCGCGGGCCCAACGCGGATGGGGAGCTTCATACGCACCATTAAATCTCTTTGCAGGTGTGCAGGATTCCTCGCGATGTTTTCCTTCACCGTAAAGCTCATTGTAAATTTCAAATGTAATTTCGCACATACATACCTACAGAAAAATTCAGAGGTGCAAGCTCGGGCTCGAACCCTGCTTGAGAGGCCATAGGTCAGACCACTAGGCTGCCACGGCTTTACTCTAAAACCTGTGAAACTTTGATATCGTAGTTAAATGTTTACCTCACGCCAAAATACAATACAATGACACTTTATTGTACACCACATTGAAAACGATACAGAAAAAACAAGTACATGGAAAAAATGCACAAGGTAAGCAATAGGCGAATCTGTCGTAGGTACGTAAAGATAAGAATCCTGTGGCTGGCAGCAGGACGTAAACAGCCTGGATAAAAGTTGTGATAAGGATAGTTTAGTAGCATAAGTTGTGCAGCATCTCACCACAGCCATATCACATTTACACAGGGTCGTATTTAGAAAGTTTCACACGCGTCCAAAATTTATTAAGCCCGCTGTAGTAGAGGATCCGCACTAGACACAACCTTCACTCGTCTGTTTAAATGAAAATAATTTTTATATAAAATTTAATATATTAAAAAAATAATCTCGTGTGGGCTATAAGTTCCTGGCTTGACTATGAAAACCTAAAAAAAGAATAATTATGTTTATAATAATTATAATTAATATGTGCAAATAATAAATCATGACACAATTGACACCAATTGAACTAGTCCTAAACTAAGCAAAGCTTGTACTATGGTTACTAGACATCGGATAAATATACATAGATAAATACATACTTAAATACATATTAAACATCTAAGACTTGAGCGCAAACAAATCTGTAACAGGTCGATGATTAGTATATTGAAAATATTTAAGAATAACTGTTACTTAGCGCAATACTTAGAACCCAAAACAACGATGTTCAGAATTATTGTCTGTTTGTCTGTGCGTTATTCCCGGTAATCTCGGAAACCGATTAACCCTTCGTATGCTTAGACACTTAATTTACAATATATTTATTTATCCAATTTGGTGCAGTGCAGTCGATCGGAAGTTAGGCGCGTGCATATATTTCGGGGATTCTTTTCTATTTATATCATTTCTTTTTATAGATTTGATATAATTATTTTCATCCATTAAACAGATGGGTGAAGGTCGCTTCTAGTTCGGATCTCAGACTACTAGTATATCTGCGTGTTCCTGTGAGAGTTTCGGGCGTTTCGGTTGCCGGAAGTGCTTGCGGGTTGAAACGCGGGATTTGACCGGAAGCCAGCGACCCCGGCAGGGCCAGACTGATGTGTTGAGCCCAGTACTGGGCTTAACTCTGTTATTAATTAACGACCGCGAGCATCCGGCCTCTATCGGATACGCAAAGTTTGCAGCTTTTTGTTGCCACAGAGTTTCATATTTTTAAGCTAACTTGTGCTGCGTCCTTATTACGCAAAAACCTCGTGTCCTTTCGTCGTGATACTAAATTAGTATTTCTAATTTGGTTGATGCGGGGCAACGTAATGCATTAACTCGATTGTTTAAATTAGTCTGATAAAATGTAAGATGTTCATACTTTATTGAAATGAAATCACAAACTCAATGTATGGACACCTCAAATTAAATAAGACTACCTGATTAAAACAACTGAGTTAGCGCATTGTATTTTCCAGCATTAACTGAGTTAGAAACTCTAATTCTAACTCTTCTAATTCTGTATCACGATTACGATTTAAATATCGTCTATTATATAAAAATGAATCGCTGAATGTGTTGCTAAGCGCATAACTTCCGATCGACTGCACCAAATTGGATAATTCTTTTTTTTTGTTGCTTTGATCAGGAGAAGGTTTTTATGAAAGAAATTTAAAAAATACAACGGGGGGCGAAGCCGCGGGCATCAGCTAGTTCTGTATAAAAGTTGGCTTAAGATTATACTAATATTATACAAAACAACTCTTGTGATCATAAATGCGAAAGTAACTCTGTGTCCGTCTGTCTGTCATCTTTTTATGCTTCAGTTAGTTCATCACAAAAGTAATCAACCATTTGTGAAAATACTTCGCTTAGCTTCGTGGCGCCTCTATAAAATACCAAACGATCCACAGTGATACACATGCAGCTTAAAAGATCAGCTGTTACTACATAAAGGGTGTTTTATAGTCGGGTCATTGGCATTAAGGGAGGCATGTGTTAAGTCACCTGCCCTCGCCCTCTCCCCCGCTATATTAAATGTTACTAGTTCGGCGTGTTATGACGAGAACATACCTACCTACTAAATATGTCTTGCAGCTTTTTGGGGCTGTGTCGGTGGAAAGATCTCTCATTTTGTTACATCAACTCAGTAAGCTTGACATTGACTTGAGACGCGAGTTTTATTACCTATTTATAGCATAAGGATTAAGGTGTAAAATTTCTTTATCAACTACATTTGAAAAAAAAGTTTAGGTAGCTTGGATATGCTTAAGAAGTTACCTAAATTGCAATTAGTATTACCACGCATCGATAGTTTAACAATCGATAGTTTTCATCTACAACAAGCCACACTATCGATAGATCTTCACCCTTAAATCGCTGAACCGATTTAAATGAAATGGTCCCGGAAAAGTACACAGGATACTTTTTATCCCGGAAAATTGCGCAATTCCCGCGAGATAGCGATAAACTAATTCTTCGCAAACGGAGTCCCGTTTAGTAAGCAGTATGCTTAGTATAAGTTTTTACTTCACGAAATACTTCTCGATCGCGTTTACGTAAAAAAAACAATTCTATGAAAACATGAACGCGCGGCCGCGGAGGCGCTGTCCATGTTTCCCTAGTAATTGATTTTTTTACGTAAACGCGATCGAGAAGTATTTTGGTGAAGTAAAACTTATACTAAGCGTACAAGACAGAAAGACTAAATGGGTGAATCAACTTTTTTTGTTGTATCTGTCCCCGGTTGTCCAAGTGACATCTTCATACTGTATCATAGACAAATTCTTACGCTGTCCATGAGACAAAATTTGTGTAGCCATAGCAACGGGTGCAAGAAAAAGTTGATTCACCCAAATGTGAATTTAATTATAAAGCAGCAAAGATAAGAACTATCTATAATTCACATCTATTTAATAAAGTTATAATTGCAATGTAAATAATGCGACCTGCCTCTACTCAAGTTCTAGATTAATCGTGCCAAACTTACGTGTACCTAACCACATATTGCAAACTTGTGTAACCAGCTTTATCTAAATTTAGTATTCATTAATAATGTGCAAGTAGAATGTGCTTTGCTAATTGGAATTGTAAGGTGCATAAATTTAACAGATGTGCATTTATGTTTTTTATCAAATTTAATCACTTTTTTACATCTCTACGAGCTATTGATATTTAAGCATCGACGTAAACCGCCAATAACCTTTTAGTTACTCAAATAATGCGAAATTGTTTATTATGTTTTGTAAAAAGCATTCTATTTATTAATAAATGGAAATTGACTTTTTATAATAAAATCTCAAAAATTATAACCGACCAAACAGATACAAAATTCTAATCTATCGTCAAGAAAACACCAATATCTAAGGCGTGTCATAAAATTAAAGATTGGGTATTTTCTCCACAGGGTTTTTCCGAACCGGTGGTAGATTCTTCGACACTCATGCTTGTTGTAGCCTAAATCGAATAAAGGGTATCCTATTATCTCGCCTCATTAATTTTTCGTTTAATTCTTATTTCGTCTCATTCTCTATTCGTCTTGTTCGCTATCCGTCATTATCTTATTTGGTCAAATTCTGTAACTTGTCTCTCTCTTAATAAATAAATAAATAAATAAATAAATAAATATTAGGGGACAATCTTACACAAATCGACCTAGTCCCAAACTAAGCAAAGCTTGTACTATGGGTACTAGACGACGATAAACATACTTATATAGATAAATAAATACTTAAATACATAGAAAACATCCATAACTCAGGAACAAATATTCGTGCTCATCACACAAATAAATGCCCTTACCGGGATTTGAACCCAGGACCTCTTGCTTCGTAGGCAGGGTCACTACCAACTAGGCTAAAGCGGTCGTTAAGTCTAAGTCTTATTCGTTTTTCGTCACGGTCTTCCTTTGGGCTATTTCGTCGTTCTTCCCTTTCGTTTTTTGTTTCATTTACTTACGAACATTTATTTACCAGCACCGGAAAAATTTTGACGAATAAGTAAATAAGACAAAAACGAAAGAGTAGAACGACGAATATGTCCAAGGAAGATCGTGATGAAAAACGAATAAAACGTAGGTAATGAGATAGACAAAATGCAAAATTTGATCAAAAAAGATAGTGACGGATAGGGTTACCGAATAAAGATATTTTGACTTTGAATTCGCTTTTGATTAATATCTATTAGTCTGTACAAGATGGTCGGTAGTTACGCGAACGTTTTTCGTTGAACTAACGAATTTCCTATACAGGGTTATTTGTAATTCACTAGCATCCTTTTAACCCTAAACTCCTACCACTTAAACAAATGTTTTTTGTTTTACGGCTTTTGTCATAACTTAATATTTTTGGTGTAATAACGTTTTGAAAATTTGAGATTACCTCTTATTTTTACGATACTCTGTGTATTTGTATGGGAAAAAAGGTGCTTCATTTTAAAAAGTCGTAAAACAAAAAACATTTGTTTGAGTGCTAGGAATTCAGGGTTAAGAGGATGTCAGTGAATTACAAATAACCCTGTATGTGCAGTAGGTAGTTATTGTACCTATTATTTTACTGTAATAATACGATGTCTCTTTTTTTATTTATTGCATTTTAAAGAATACTTATTATGCAACTTTGTTTCCAATGCTCAGACGATTTCGGTATGCGTTAAACGTTTGTTTTTCACTTTAGCCATCACTACCTATATCAAAACAAATATAACCAGCCATGACTGGTAACGTGTAATCTTATAATTATATATCTAAGCCATTAGTTATAATAGTTCGATGTACAAACGAAACCATTACCCGCAGGCGATCACGATTGTCACAGTGTAATGGGACCCCAATGTCGCGTAAAAATCTAGATGACAATTTAAAGGAAGTACCTGGGCGACCGAGCTCTGCTCGGGCTGAAACTCGGTACCAAGCGTTTTCCGGTTTCCCAGAGATAAGATCAAGCTAGATCAATTTTTCATCCCCGAAAACCCCCACATACCAAATTTCATCGAAATCGTTGGAGCCGTTTCCGAGATCCTGATTATATATGTGCGAGGGAGGGGGGGGGCGGGGGAGGGGGTTCGGGGGTTCCAAAGGAGGGATGAAAATTTCATTGATTTTGCCGTAGGATGCACCGTTTTCAAGATATTTGACAAAAACACCGGAGGGGTGGGGGGTGAGAGGGGGGAGGGTGCGGGGGGGGATACGGGGGAGGGAGTGTGGGGGCGTCAAAGGGGGGATGAAAATTTCATTGATTTTGCCGTAGGATGCACCGTTTTCAAGATATTTGACAAAAACACCGGAGGGGGTGGAGGGGTGAGTCACGTTAAACTATCGTCCGTAAACCGACTATACAGACAACCGGTTTTTCCTGTTCTGTGCTCCCAATAGGGAACGTGCACATAGACGGTGCTGCCAACTGGTGCCATAAGGGTGTCATCAATTTGAATGTTTTACCTTGATAAGTTTGTTTTACTGTCCGCATAGTGTCTCTTCTGTCGCACTAGTGCTGCCGCCTATAGTTACTGCACGTTCCCTATAATACCATTCTCACAAAAAGTAACTTTTTCTCACAAAAGAAGAAACTTGACGTTTTCTCATGAAAAATAAACTTAAAAAAAAACTAAAAACCTTAAAAAAAACGTGGAATCGAACCGAGGTCGGCTGGATCCGCGACCACCCGATTTCTACTGTGCTATTTTGGTTTGCTCGAAGTCGGCGAAATTTAGCTTTGTATTCTAATGCAAACAAAAATAGCCGGAAAACACGAGTAAAAGCGATTTTCTTAAAATGAAACATAGCTAGATCAGTTTTTCATCCCCGAAAACCCCCACATACCGAATTTCATCGAAATCGTTGGAGCCGTTTCCGAGATCCTGATTAGTCATATATATATATACAAGAATTGCTCGTTTAAAGGTATTAGATAGATAGATAGAACATTTGTTAGGTTCTTAGTAACTTCGCTTCAGAAATTTCTTTTTTTTTGTTCACTGGATACAACTTTCGAATTTGAAAATTAACAGTGAGTCATATTGATTCGATTGAAAAAGTAAGACAATGCCTTGAAAGCTTTTAATTTCGGCAACATGTTTTATTTATTCCTTTATCATGTTGACTTAATGTTTTTTAAACATATTACGGAGCCTAAAACTCGGTTAAGAACGGTATATGACCTTTGCACAATATTTCTACAATTTGTTATATGGGATATTATATTGGGGGAGCAAAAATGCTCAAAAATATCAAAAGATGATTTTACTTTTTTTACAGTCAGTGTAGAGTCGTGTTCATTTGTTTTTAACATTTTAATACGATTTATTTCACGTTTATTATATCTAATCATACGAATAGGTATAGCAAAGTAATTATTATAGAACTCTTCGAAAGGTATCGCTTATTTATCTATTGTACAAACAGACTTAACGAGCCGTTTTGACGCACTCCTTTTTGATGCGATACGTGTTTTATGGTTTTTTTATATTCTATTGTTTGGATTTGATTAGCCTTTGTTTTTTTAGTCAGCAATGCACGAAAGATGCCTACCGAACTACTGATATCGTAGTATGTAGGTACTTATTAAACACGTGGTTTCTAACCACTCAATTATGGAAAATTTGTTTTTTTTTTGTTTTCTGGAACATCGTCTCAGTTCCTTATTGGTTACGGCAAGCAGGGCTATAGTCTAAAAAAGTAACAAACACGTTCGTTTGCATTTGTTTCACTTACATATATCGTAGCCAGATACTATAGCCGTATTGAAAAATTTTAAGAGATTTTTAAAAACAACCGCAGATAAATCAAAAAGAACCACGTCACATGTCATCGTTTGATCAATGATGATTGATGAAAAATAAGGGCGAAGATGTGTTAATTATTATTAATTATCATTATTATTACTTTATTATTATTGTTTATTTATAAATAAGACATGCATTAAACTAGTAGCAGTACAGTTCAGCCTCCTAACTAAATAAACGAAATTCAAGCGACTCCCAAGGACCGAGCGGTCCGGTATGTTAACCAGCTGTCATAGTTGTCACTCGGTTTGACAGCGGATGCTAATTTGTTGACTAGGTTATATGCTACGTGTTAACAATCATAAACAAACGAGCTTGTACTATTGGCGGTCCTATTTCGGTCTCGATCTGCTTGCGCTTTCAGCGAGGTCAAAGACAAGATTACACCATTGTATTCATGACCTTACTTAGTGTTAGATGGTTACTTACTGTTTTTGCTACGCTGCGAATTGTATTGAATACGTTGAATTGTTTTTCTGAATGAGAATGTTATGGTCAATATTAATGAATAGTAAGTGGAGTATTTTAGAATAGATTTCTTGAACAAAAAGATAGAATGCATTTTCTCTATTGACGAACAGATTTTGGAAGACCATGCTATTTATACCGGTGGTGGAAGCGTCATCAGTTGGGTGGGACAATTATAATTGTGAACTAAAACAATTACTTTGCTCACCCGCGACCTTACAATAGTTACGTTTATGCAAGAAATGTGCGTTCATGCAGTTCCTCCACCTCCACACTGTACGAACACACACAAGTCACATAAACCCAACCATCACCACCACCAAGCTACACTGACGCGTTTCGAACTCAACCAGAGCTCATCTTCAGAGTTACCACAACCGTATGCTATGCTACCAAATGTTAAACTAACAAACCAAAACAAATGTTTTAACTTGTCACTGTAACTTCTCAAGTACCCACTTTATTTTTCTTATTCTCAAACTACCCCACAAAAATTAACTTTTATTGACATATTTAAAACTACCTTGAATTTTTTGTTTATTTATTTATAAGGCATATTTAATCCATCCATCCAGATAGATCGAATTTTGCAAAACATTTGTTGGAATCAAATCATTCATTGTTAGATTCAGATTCTTATGAAGTGTTACATTATTGCGGCAAGGGGTTGCGTCTGGATGCTCTGGAATGCATGGAAATAATTAGGTACAACACTATGGGGTCTATTATTAATGAACAGGTAAATTTAGTATCTTCTCCTTTACTGCGGCTTGGGTCGAATTTGAACAGTTAGTATTAATTAAATATGCCTTATAAATAAATAAACAAAAAATTCAAGGTAGTTTTAAATATGTCAATAAAAGTTAATTTTTGTGGGGTAGTTTGAGAATAAGAAAAATAAAGTGGGTACTTGAGAAGTTACAGTGACAAGTTAAAACATTTGTTTTGGTTTGTTAGTTTAACATTTGGTAGCATAGCATACGGTTGTGGTAACTCTGAAGATGAGCTCTGGTTGAGTTCGAAACGCGTCAGTGTAGCTTGGTGGTGGTGATGGTTGGGTTTATGTGATTTGTGTGTGTTCGTACAGTGTGGAGGTGGAGGAACTGCATGAACGCACATTTCTTGCATAAACGTAACTATTGTAAGGTCGCGGGTGAGCAAAGTAATTGTTTTAGTTCATTAATATGGACCTCCGCAAAGTAACGCCTGATTCAATAAATTAATTATAATTGTCCCACCCAACTGATGACGCTTCCACCACCGGTATACGTATACGTTGCCTGCGTGTTGCTGTGTGAATGATAGTAATAACTAACATAAGGCTTACATCAGTTAATTATGTGTGGGTGAGGAACACGATATCTATATGATCCGGTGAAGCATGAGATTCATACTCAGGTTGATATCAGCACGTAATTCCAGTTCGCGCATACAAAAACTTCAATACACTGCACAGTATACAACTCTAAGATGTTTTGAATTAAGTAATCTGCAAATAAACTTCCATGTAAAAACTAGATATAATAATGACGAAATAAGTTTTAATTCCAATGTAATTTTTGTCTTTTGTATATTTTAATTTACTTTATCTTGCTTGTATTAATACTTGATTAACCGTGTTACGAGTAAGTGGATTTTAATATAAATTAACATATGTATTTGAAAAAAAAAAATACTTTTGCTAAGTTTCTTGCGGGAAGTTCTACTTGGAAATGATAGTCATTTCGAAAGCACTGGTACTATAAGAAATATACATTCAAAAGGGCCGTTTGCAGTCTACTTACAGAATAGACGTTTTAATGATTTTAAAAAAATACTCTTTAAAAAGATTTACCTCTTCATCATGGGAGAATTAATGTTAAGACACTTTCCGACAAGTGGAATTTAAGGCCGACCTTAGATTATAATCAAGACAACATGCACCATTCTTCGGGATTAACGATTTAAACAATGCCTTCATATCAGATGTCAAAACGATTGCTCCATTTCAATAGGTCTTAGTGCCCGCATTATTCCTTCGACCTTATTACTATTAAAGCTATGTTGATTATTGAGATGTATTTATTCGTTCGTTTAACGCCAGTAAAGCGTGTTGCCTGATGACTAGGCCGGGCAAGTGCATCGCAACGGCCAAGGTCGACTAGTCCAAGCTTCGTGCTATGTGCGGTAATTACCACAGGCAACACAACACAGATTTTACACTTTATATAAAACACGCTTCTCGTGTCTTAAATAAAGGAGAGATTAAGCTTTTTCAAAATTGGCTACATAATATATGGATGGGATTGTAGTACGACCACTCCAATCTTCTAAGCTAAATTATAAAAGGCGAAAGTGATTGACTAGTCGATCAATGCACAGCTTAAACCGCTGAATGTATCATGCTGAAATAAAATTTGGTACGCAGATAGCTATTATAACGTAGGCATCCACAAAAAAACGATTTTCGAAATTTCGACGGGATAGGGAATAAACGGGATTTATATTTTCGATTCAGGGTGACCCTATCTCCGTAACGTAACTACGATTACTAGATTCTTCAAATTTGGCATGTAAGTAGACAGTAAAAAAGTAACTTAAAGAATTTTGTAAATACCCACGGGATAAGGACAAACCGAGATTCATATATTCAATTCAACGGGACTCTATCTCCGTAACTAAGTAGGTACATATAATTGCTAGACTTTTTGAATTCGGTATTTTATGTGATCACAACAGCAAAAAACTGATTTCAGGATTTTTGGAAATTCCCGCAGGATAAATAAATAAAAAATTAAACATATTCCGTCTGCAATATGCCTATCCTGTCTCTAGTTTAAAAAAAATAGTGTCACATTGTTTGTTATCGAACTCCTCCGAAACGGCTTGACTGATTTTTATGATTTTTTTGGTCTTTATTTGGTAGGTATAACAATAAGTCGCAGACAGAGTCGCGGGTAACAGCTAGAGTTATAATCAAAAGAGTACCTAAGTAAGTATTTCTAAACTAGCTGTTGCCCAAGACTCCGTCTATCCTCGCTATCCCGCGGGAACTATGCAATTTTCTGGGATAAAATCTATTTTATGTCCTTTTCCGTGACTAAAATAATCTTTTCACCAAATTCCATCTAAAATCCGTTTAGCGGTTTAAGCGTGAAGAGGTAACAGACAGACAGATTGACAAACAGACACACTTTCGCATTTATAATATCAGTGTTAATTCTCTTTAATAACTGTTTTGTATGTATTGAAATTTACTAATAATGCTGTTTCTTCTTTCAGGTAAGTCAACCGAAAAGTACCATTTGGTTAAGGCAGCTGCGGTCCATTTCTCTTGACGGGTGAAAACAAAATGAACACGGTAATCGTTAGTTTTCATGGTTTTTATTGTTAGTTTCTGTGCTACCTATTAAAGTACAATACAACTTGCACCGTCTACGACATTTACTTCAATGTCAAATGAAGGTCATTGCTTATTTGATATGTAATAAATGCATTACATTATACTTATTAAATAACTACATGAAACAATTTAAAAAGCATTTATCTCGAAATGGTTTTCGATTTCATTACAAAAAAATAGACAACCCCAATTGAGCGGCGGCAACGTCGTTGTACTCGTTGTCAAAGCCAAAAGGTAAACCCACTGCTAACACAAATCGCAGTTTAGTTGTTCATGTTTATATTGTTCAACGTAAGGGCCACAACGAATATTACACGGCAAGCTTTAAGACAAAGCCTTTGATCCGCAACCAACCTGCGTGAAAGGATATCGAATTCTGCAGGTTTATCTAGCAGGAAATTATGATCTGGGAAATTGTAATGGCTTAAGTGTGAATGGAAATAGAAAATGGCTTCTGAATCCCCGCTGTAGAGTAACAGTTGGCTTGTAATCTAAATTGATTTGTAACTTTGCTGCTTTGAAGGAAATTGTATAGGGAGCAGAGCAATCTATGATTAGAGGGAATAAAAGTTTAATTAATTTTCTTGACGAATATTAAATTTCTACAATTTATTTAATACTAGCTTTTTCCCGCGACTCCGTCTGCAAATAATTCGTTTATCGCTATCCCGTGGGACGTAAGTATACAATTTTCCGGGATAAAAACTCCTATATCCTTCCTAGGGTCTCCAACTATCTCCGTACCAAAGTTCATCTAAATCGGTTCAGCAGTTTAAGCGTGAAGAGGTAACAGACAGACGGACTGTCAGACAGACAGACACACTTTTCTCTTTTCATCACTCCTTTTTTACAGGCCACCTACAGATAAAAATTCAAACATCCAAACATCTTCACAAACTTTGTCATCTTTTCTCACTAATGTCATAAATACGAAAGTTTGTATGGATGGCATGTACAAATCTTTCACGTTAAAACGGTTTGACGGATTCTAATGAATTTTGGCAAACAGATACCTAGTTCATGGATTTTATTTATACGATAATTCCCGGAAAATTGCATTGTTCCCGCGGAATAGCAATAAACGAAATTTTCGCAGACGGAGTCGCGTGCAAAAGCTAGTATATAATATTAGTAGGATGGGATTAGATTATGTGTTAAGTTACTTTGGAATGCTAGGTTTACATAGTAAAATGAAATACATAATATATTATTGTGATATCTTCGTGTATTATTAAAGGGTAAAATCGAATAGCGCCTCGTGTGATACAAAACATATATACTGGTCGATATCCTAATCTCAATAAGTAGTCGCTGAGCTCATTCTCGTGGATGAGAGAATATTGAATGTAAATGTTTATCTTCCTCTGTCCCAGGTAATTGATGAAAGACGATTTTCATGTTTTTTCCCCTCTTTCAGCCCTCGGGCATTAAGTAGCTGTCTAATATTATGATTTATCGACTTAAAAAATATTAGGCGTAAAACGCTTTTTTTCCTCGGTACACTCTGCGTCTCGATTTAATTATTCGCTTTATTTGAGTCGCGATAAATTTAAATTCTATTAACGAATTTGATATACTGAGAATATTTTGAACCAGTGTTCGGTCGTAATTCTTTTAGAATTTAAACTTTTGGTTCTTCTTCTATTAAAATTGAGTCTAAAAAAGATAACCTGCAATAAGGGGAAAAGCACTTTCTTAATCCTTTTATTAGTTTCACTTGTAAGAAATCGAATCAAATTGTGTATGTAAATTTTAATCTTCTTCCTTGTGTCGGATGAAAAGACCTGTTATTTGGCAGGTATGATGTAGACTCGATGACAGTCCGATAATAATAGTAACGCCAAGGAAAATGCGCGTATGAAAAAATATTTTTTTGACAAAACTCATTATTAGTTGTATAGAAAGTACGGCACATTTGCTAGAAAACGCATAGCGCGCGCGTCTTAATTAACAGTCCGAACAGGTGAGGGCATGGCAATTACTAATTATTATTTTCGCAAGGGTGCAATGCATGTATTATTATACATATAAACCTTACTCTTGAATCACTCTATCTATTAAAAAAACCGCATCAAAATCCGTTGCGTAGTTTTAAAGATCTAAGCATAAATAGCCGATAACCGTTGGGGTAGACGAGTTCTTGAGTGGAGACCACGGATCGGCAAACGTAGCGTGGGACGTACTCAGACTCGGTGGAGCGATGATCTTCGCAAGGCGGCTGGCAAGAGCTGGATGAGAGTGGCCGAGGATCGTGCTCAGTGGCGTGCCATGGGAGAGGCCTATGTCCAGCAGTGGACGAACATAGGCTGATGATGATGAAGCATAAATAGGGACAGACAGACAGCGGAAAGCGACTTTGTTTTATACTATGTAGTGACTAAGCAGTCTAGTCTGTCTTTTATATTTTCAATCCTCATGGTTCTACATGATTTCCATGGTTTTGAAAGATTTACAAAACCTGAATCGACAAATAATCCGTGTAATACTAAAAACTTGTTCACAAAATTTCACGAGAAGTGACCTGTAGAGAAGAGTAATCGAATATCTGCTGGAAGTAGGGGTAGACATACCGGCGAAAGCATTTTTGCCCAAATAGAAATAGAGACGTTCGCGCTCATTTGGTCAAATATTACTGCAGCCTCGCTACTGCGTATGAATCTCATTGCCCTAAATCTAAATCACAACTTGTTTTTTTAATAAGCCATAATATTTAGGCTAGGCTAGCAACAGTAGCAACGCAGAAGTCTAAATCTTAACATTTTTATTGCCTGTCTTTAGCGATCATCGACTAGAGGACCATTTATTAAATTACATCACTAGAATATATACTATTTCATAATTGATAAATAATTGTGGTTGTAGTGAAATATTAGTAAAAATTATAACCCTAATTAGTTTTGCCAACTAGTTGAAAATTAATAAGAACTGTACTTTTTGCAACAATATGCAGATTTATTCCACTTTCAAAAGGTATAAATATGTATCCACTGGCGCCTTTAGGCAAGACGATACACCATTTATAATTTTGTTCGCGTTGTGTAGCATTTGATATGAACTAAAACAATTACTTTGCTCACCCGCGACCTTACAATAGTTACGTTTATGCAAGAAATGTGCGTTCATGCAGTTCCTCCACCTCCACACTGTACGAACACACACAAATCACATAAACCCAACCATCACCACCACCAAGCTACACTGACGCGTTTCGAACTCAACCAGAGCTCATCTTCAGAGTTACCACAACCGTATGCTATGCTACCAAATGTTAAACTAACAAACCAAAACAAATGTTTTAACTTGTCACTGTAACTTCTCAAGTACCCACTTTATTTTTCTTATTCTCAAACCACCCCACAAAAATTAACTTTTATTGACATATTTAAAACTACCTTGAATTTTTTTGTTTATTTATTTATAAGGCATATTTAATTAATACTAGCTGTTCAAATTCGACCCAAGCCGCAGTAAAGGAGAAGATACTAAATTTACCTGTTCATTAATAATAGACCCCATAGTGTTGTACCTAATTATTTCCATGCATTCCAGAGCATCCAGACGCAACCCCTTGCCGCAATAATGTAACACTTCATAAGAATCTGAATCTAACAATGAATGATTTGATTCCAACAAATGTTTTGCAAAATTCGATCTATCTGGATGCTCATTCCTATATGCCGAAACATGCTCTTTAAATCTAGTATTAAAACTTCGGCCTGTCTGTCCTACGTATATCCCATTGCAGTCATTACAAGTAAGCTTGTATACCCCCGATCTAGTTCCCTTATCTACCTGTTCTTTGTGGTTACATAGCCTAGAGTACAAAGAGTTGTTAGTCTTAAAGGCAACATTAATATTGTTTGATTTTAAAATGCCATAAATCTTATCAGACAAACCCCCGACGTAAGAGATGCTAGATCTATATTTGTTAGTAGACTGAGAAGGTAACGCAGCGTAAAGCATGCTATTTACTAACCGTGCCTGCTTCTTTTGAACTAAACTATCTACCATTGATTTTGTATAACCATTTGAGATCGCTATCTGATAAATAGTACTCAACTCTAAATCAAAATGTTCCTTAGAAAGAGGCACAGTCAACAATCTATTAACATAACAATGGAAAGCAGCCAGTTTATGCTGCCACGGATGATTAGAAGATGCTGGTATAACAGCATCTGTGTACGTGGGCTTACGGTATATTTTAAATTGATGTTTACCATTTAATTTTGAAATCGTTAAAATCCAAAAAGTTCAACGAACAATTTTCCTCCAATTCTTTTTTGAACCTTATCTTTACGTGCTTGTTATTCAAACCATTAATAAACACGTCAAGCTGTCTCATACTCCCTCTCCAGCATAGGATCAAATCATCAACAAACCTAAAATAGTACACAATATTACTATTACCCACAATATACTGATTCTCAAAATGATCCATAAATATATCTGCCATTAAAGGACTCAGAGGTGAACCCATAGCTAAACCATCACTCTGTAAGTAATAAAGACCATTGAACCGGAAATAATTTTGTTTCATGCATAAAGTTACCAAATCTATTAATTCACAAACTTCACCCGGATGCAACCGCTTCCTTTCTAAGTGGTCTTTTAGAATTTCTAGTGTCTCACTATATGGTACGTTAGTAAATAAACTGTCTACATCCAAAGAAAGCAACGTTGCATTCGGCGGTATGCTGATGTCCTTAATTTTACTAACCAAATCTAAACCATTTTTTAAACTATAAGAAGGTTTAAAGGAAGCCTTCACACGAATAATACTATTTAATTTCTTCGCCAATTTATATGCTGGAGCACTCACGTATGAGACAACTGGACGAACAGGCACATCATATTTATGAATTTTAGGTAATCCATATAGAATTGGCGCTTGCGGATTCATGGGAATTACAAAATTCTTTTGTTGTTCGGTTTCAAAGGCAAACAAAGAACCCTTTATTAGTCTCTTTAGATCTTTGTGAAATGTAATTGTAGGGTCCTTACGTAAAACTGTAAAACCGGCCCCTTGAACGATATCTAAAACTTTCCGATTATATTGATACCTATCCAATAAAACAATACAATTTCCTTTGTCTGCCTTTGTCACCACTAAATCATTATCATACACTTTCTCCTGAATAGATCTCAAAGAATTTAATTCGGTTATATTGACAATACACTCTGTGGAATTGGTATTTTTAAGTGTATTTGCCACTAACACTTTTGTTTCAATTACAAGTAACTGTGTGTGTTGCTATTACAAGTAACTGTGGTGATTTTGAAACAAAAGTGTTAGTGGCAAATACACTTAAAAATACCAATTCCACAGAGTGTATTGTCAATATAACCGAATTAAATTCTTTGAGATCTATTCAGGAGAAAGTGTATGATAATGATTTAGTGGTGACAAAGGCAGACAAAGGAAATTGTATTGTTTTATTGGATAGGTATCAATATAATCGGAAAGTTTTAGATATCGTTCAAGGGGCCGGTTTTACAGTTTTACGTAAGGACCCTACAATTACATTTCACAAAGATCTAAAGAGACTAATAAAGGGTTCTTTGTTTGCCTTTGAAACCGAACAACAAAAGAATTTTGTAATTCCCATGAATCCGCAAGCGCCAATTCTATATGGATTACCTAAAATTCATAAAGATGATGTGCCTGTTCGTCCAGTTGTCTCATACGTGAGTGCTCCAGCATATAAATTGGCGAAGAAATTAAATAGTATTATTCGTGTGAAGGCTTCCTTTAAACCTTCTTATAGTTTAAAAAATGGTTTAGATTTGGTTAGTAAAATTAAGGACATCAGCATACCGCCGAATACAACGTTGCTTTCTTTGGATGTAGACAGTTTATTTACTAACGTACCATATAGTGAGACACTAGAAATTCTAAAAGACCACTTAGAAAGGAAGCGGTTGCATCCGGGTGAAGTTTGTGAATTAATAGATTTGGTAACTTTATGCATGAAACAAAATTATTTCCGGTTCAATGGTCTTTATTACTTACAGAGTGATGGTTTAGCTATGGGTTCACCTCTGAGTCCTTTAATGGCAGATATATTTATGGATCATTTTGAGAATCAGTATATTGTGGGTAATAGTAATATTGTGTACTATTTTAGGTTTGTTGATGATTTGATCCTATGCTGGAGAGGGAGTATGAGACAGCTTGACGTGTTTATTAATGGTTTGAATAACAAGCACGTAAAGATAAGGTTCAAAAAAGAATTGGAGGAAAATTGTTCGTTGAACTTTTTGGATTTAACGATTTCAAAATTAAATGGTAAACATCAATTTAAAATATACCGTAAGCCCACGTACACAGATGCTGTTATACCAGCATCTTCTAATCATCCGTGGCAGCATAAACTGGCTGCTTTCCATTGTTATGTTAATAGATTGTTGACTGTGCCTCTTTCTAAGGAACATTTTGATTTAGAGTTGAGTACTATTTATCAGATAGCGATCTCAAATGGTTATACAAAATCAATGGTAGATAGTTTAGTTCAAAAGAAGCAGGCACGGTTAGTAAATAGCATGCTTTACGCTGCGTTACCTTCTCAGTCTACTAACAAATATAGATCTAGCATCTCTTACGTCGGGGGTTTGTCTGATAAGATTTATGGCATTTTAAAATCAAACAATATTAATGTTGCCTTTAAGACTAACAACTCTTTGTACTCTAGGCTATGTAACCACAAAGAACAGGTAGATAAGGGAACTAGATCGGGGGTATACAAGCTTACTTGTAATGACTGCAATGGGATATACGTAGGACAGACAGGCCGAAGTTTTAATACTAGATTTAAAGAGCATGTTTCGGCATATAGGAATGAGCATCCAGATAGATCGAATTTTGCAAAACATTTGTTGGAATCAAATCATTCATTGTTAGATTCAGATTCTTATGAAGTGTTACATTATTGCGGCAAGGGGTTGCGTCTGGATGCTCTGGAATGCATGGAAATAATTAGGTACAACACTATGGGGTCTATTATTAATGAACAGGTAAATTTAGTATCTTCTCCTTTACTGCGGCTTGGGTCGAATTTGAACAGTTAGTATTAATTAAATATGCCTTATAAATAAATAAACAAAAAAATTCAAGGTAGTTTTAAATATGTCAATAAAAGTTAATTTTTGTGGGGTGGTTTGAGAATAAGAAAAATAAAGTGGGTACTTGAGAAGTTACAGTGACAAGTTAAAACATTTGTTTTGGTTTGTTAGTTTAACATTTGGTAGCATAGCATACGGTTGTGGTAACTCTGAAGATGAGCTCTGGTTGAGTTCGAAACGCGTCAGTGTAGCTTGGTGGTGGTGATGGTTGGGTTTATGTGATTTGTGTGTGTTCGTACAGTGTGGAGGTGGAGGAACTGCATGAACGCACATTTCTTGCATAAACGTAACTATTGTAAGGTCGCGGGTGAGCAAAGTAATTGTTTTAGTTCATTAATATGGACCTCCGCAAAGTAACGCCTGATTCAATAAATTGGCATTTGATATTACAAGCATCTTATCTAGGGGTGTCCTTAAAGAAATAGAGTCTATATAATTGGTTCTCTTAATATTTTCTGTAATCAAGTCAACGTAATGCTAGCGCATGCGCGGCCACAAACGTTTGTTTGCCCTCACGCGTTTGTTTATGTATTATGAAAAATTTATGACGCTTCGTAGATATTTGCCACTGGTGAACTTTTTCCTTTGAACTGCTCCAGCTTTCAGCCTTGACGCGACCCAGGCGCCGACAGTCTGTTAATTTAGTTCACTCGTTAATAACGGCTCGTCACTTTCTAAGTCAATTTACGGGATTTAAGTAGCTTAAGCTGCCGAAGTTTTCCTTTTTAGTTAGAATTTTGTTTTTGTTATAGTTATTTCGGTTATTCAAGCCACTGTAGTCGGATTAAGTTTATTTCATTTTTCAATTATTCCTTATTGCGCTATAATATTGTCTGAAAATCCCAATACAGAAATGTTAGTAATAGGTATTTAAGCGTAGTTTAATATAAGAATTTACTTTAACATGTAGAGACATAATTTATTTTTCATAATCTTCCAGTTCACTATGTCAATTCATTTAATATTTTGAAAGTTCCGATCTTACTTGAAGCGACGGCTCTAATGTCAAATTCGTAAAGGGATACAAAAATGTAGGTACCTACTTACCTACAGCTCAACTTAAAATACATAGAAGAATAGTTAAGGAAAATTATCATTAACGATCACGTACCTAATACCGTTAGAAGTCGTCCGCTGCTCCGAGTGCTCGGTACGAGTGAAATTACAGTTTTCCGCTCCAGTTTTGCCAAATTTGAGGCTGCTTAGCATTTGTTTCTTATAGGTGACTTGTAAAAAACTGCAAAAAGAAGACAGTTCGTGTATTACGATTTGTTTTTCTTGGCTACGACTATAATGACGATCTGTAGGATCTGTTTAAGACTATATGCTGCATATTTTCAGAAATAATTTGGTAAAACACACTAAAGTGTCATTTTGAAGATCATTCAAATCATTTAATATATTTCTAGTCTATACTAATATTACAAAGCTGAAGAGTTTGTTTGTTTGTTTGAACGCGCTAATCTCAGGAACTACTGCTCCGATTTGAAAAATTCTTTCAGTGTTAGATAGCCCATTTATCGAAGAAGGCTATAGGCTATATGTTATTATCACGCTAACACCAATAGGAGTGGAGCGGAAGAATGTTTAAAAATCGGGGAACTTTGAAGTAAAACTTCTAAAGGCGCTAATCTCAGGAACTACTGCTCCGATTTGAAAAATTCTTTCGTGTTAGATAGCCCATTTATCGAGGAAGGCTATATAGACTATATATTATCATCACACTAACACCAATAGGAGCGGAAGAATGTTTCAAAAACGGGGGTTTTTGAAGTAAAACTTTCTATAGGCACGCTTGACTTGGGAGTACGGTGGTGAATGTGAACGCGGGGGGGGGGGGGGTAATTTTTTATATCTAGGAACTAAGGAGAGCCATAATTGACGAAAAAGCAAATTGGATTAAAAAATAAGCTGCCCAAATTACTAATTCGACGCGGACCGAGTCGCGGGCAAAAGCTACTCAAATAATATTTTGTGTCTGATATCTGAATTTGAACTTCATAATAGGAACTGTAATTATAAGAATTTCAGGTTTTACTAAACGGATGAAAATTATCATAGTATTATGCGTGTTATTTGTGAATTTACGAAAATAGCTATAGTAAAAATATATCCTAAACATATCATGAATATTGCTTGTCTTTTAAACGTTAGAAGTCTTTTCAAAGTCAAGTAAAAACAAAAGTTTCAATACATTAGCCAATACCACCGGTTGGTTTAGCAAACTAGATCACGAACCCTTTGCGAAACACATGAACATAACTTGACAAAGTAATCTGATACACAGAAGTTCCGCAATAAATATCACACTTTATCTCACGTAACGACGCATTTAAATACCATAGGTCGTTAATTCCGAGAGAAAACAATGAAGCGGACTTTAACAATCAAACATTTTCATTAGGCCGCCCGCTCGGAGCAGTAAAAATCACCTTTACTCAGATTTACGCACTGCTATATTGTTGCGTTTGTGAGTTCATTTATTTGTCTGTGTTTAGGGCTAATCGTTAAATTAAGATGTTACTTAACGACTAAATGCCTTTTACTGACGAACCCAAGAGTTTTACCGATTATGTGTTGTAATTATCATTTTCATGTATTTAATTATGTTAATTACTCATTAGTGCTGTCATCCGACTTAAGTTATTCAATTAACACCACACAGACTCGTAGCGATGTAATTAAGTCTCAAAATGCAGAACAACTTTAATTTTTAATGCTAATTTATACACACATGTGCGCGAAAAACCCCAATTAAGTACTTTAATCCCCGCGATACAGGAGCATAAAAATAAAGCACGTTATTAAAAAGAGTGGCACCAGCCAAATGGACCCGATAAAGTCAGGTTATGATGCGAGCCATAATGCAAAAGGGGCGCAACAAATTATTTCACTTGCCCTCCGAACGTTGTTGCTCCCTAGATCATGTACAACGTTTTGACTGTTACAAAAACGTTGGTATAAAGTAGGGCTGCTCCCGCTCGTAGGTATGAACAGTTCGGCGTTATCGAGTTAGACTAAATGCAATTTGCCATTTCGCGCGTTGTTCGCTCGACGCCACATCCTCTGTCGATAAACTGCTACGCATAGATGTGTTTTTTGCATGTTCCAATACGGTACAACGACGAGGAAGGAAATTCTTGAGAATGTACTTTCACGAGGCAAACTTATTTAAGTACTATTACAAAAGTCCGACTATTGTGGGTTCGAAAAATTGCCATAAGAAAGTTTCACAGGAAGTGAACCTTCCTAGCAAGAGTAACGATGTAATAAAATACTTCGATATTTACTTAGTTCATTTTAACGATGAATGTTTTTGGGTACAAGTATCATCGCGTGTTTACGTTCTGTCTCTCTTTCATCCATGATCTCATGAAATGTAGAATTTATGTGCATTTGAAGATCAACACTCCATGGAATTTCTCAAGCGTCGAATTCGTGCGCGATGCCCGACTCGTCATTCTCATCAATTGTTTCGCGTTTGTTTGTTTGTTCGTCGTTGCTTGTTTTCATAACAGAGCGTCTGCCTTTGATGGCGTGTTTGCGCGGAGCGGTTAGATTGGGTATGTACGAAGACGCCGAAACTGGAAATGCTTAGATATGCGAGAGAGACACCTCGCTATTTTCCTTTTTTTTGATGTAATGAGCATTGGGATGTTGTTCTATTATAATTGTGTTGTTGTTTCGTGCTGTTGGGCACAATGTTAGGCACTTTACTTGTATAATAATGTAGGGAATTTGAGAATGACAAAACTGACACATTCGGCGCTTGGTTTCGGAATTCACCGCAAATCAGCAGGAGTACTTAACGTAAGCTCAAAAAAAAATCGTGCGTGCAGCTCCTCCGCGCGGAAGATGTAAAGACTTCGTAATGTGGAAATGAAAAAGGCACTTAAACATCAATATGAACCTTATTGCAATAACTAAAAGAACTAAATTTACTTATGCATCTATGTGTTTAAATTACACACTAGATGGCGCTTTTATTTATTTATTTATTTATTTATTTATTTATTTAGGTGTTCAACAGCGGTACAATCAAGTTTATCCTAATTTACAGTGTGATTCTTAAGGCCAATAACAGAACTCCCTTAATGATATAATTTTATAAACCTGAGTAGGAGCAAACGTACAGTCGAAATCACAAACACCCACACACCCAACGCGTCAAATATATGCAATCATCAACCTTATGGTTAATGGCATAGAAGTGTATAGATATACTGACGCCCAGGGAGCGCATGTATATTTATGTTAAGTTATAACAATAAGAAGGAAAGAATAAAAAAAAAACAACCTGTAAGTACATACTAATATGAGATAACGAGAAAAATAATAATAATAAAAAAAAAGTAATAAACGTGTTGCTAAAATACACTAAGCATGTGTGTGTGTGTGTGTGTGTGTGTGTGTGTGTGTGTGTGTGTGTGTGTGTGTGTGCGTATGTTTTTATCAAGTCTCGTACAAATTTGCACAGGCAGTATGAGTTGTGCATCGCACTGTCGAATTTTTTAACATCCGTTAGTATAAATATACAATGCGAGATTACTTGCTACGGCAGTACATATACTATTGTATTTCATACCCCCTCCATGGTAGCGTTAAACGTTTAACGTGACCTTGTTGGAAGTCGCATTAGAAGTTTCACTTTAAAAACCAGGCGGTCATCCGTCCAAGTACTGACTGCGCCCGACGTTGCTTAACTTCGGTGATCGGACGAGAACCGGTGTTTTTGTCAAATATCTTGAAAACGGTGCATCCTACGGCAAAATCAATGAAATTTTCACCCCCCCCCCCTTTGAAACCCTCGCAACCCCCACCCCCCTCACCCCCTCACCCCCCTATTTAACGCAACGCATTTAACGCAACGCTTGTTGGAAGTCGCATTAGAAGTTTCACTTCAAAAATGTAAGAGCAAAAAGGTGAATAATGAATTTGACTCGGATTCCCTCTAAAACTGTCCTGTTACAAAATTGTTAATCCCAGGGAGGGCGCATTAGCCGCTTCGCTGACTCTTGGCCGGCGTCCACCACATGCATCTTCGGCCCGTGCTCTTCGCATTGTTAATCCATTGTTATTTATAGTTAGCGAGATGCATAATTATTATCTCGCATACGTCGGTATGAAGTTAATTATAGAGGGCACTGTTAGACTACTGGTAGGCAATGCTTGTTGAACACTAATGCTCGAAGCGGAAACCTCTGCACTAATGCTCTCTCTTATGCGTACAGTTAGCCACACGCCTTATATCTATCTGGCTAGCACTTGTCTGCACTCGTGTAAGTATGTGTGTCACACGTTCACATTGCTTTATTCTTTTGTTTAGTAATTGCTTTTGTTTTCCAATTAATGCTTACGGCACACTTTCGCGAAGCAACTGCAAGCTAATTTACTGCAAATTTACGACTTTTTTTCGTACAAACTTAATAATGAGTGTTCCAATTTTGTGTGGGCTTAATTAGTTTTTGTTCACAGAAATGGAACTGTTTTTCTTTTTCTTAGAGTTTCTTTATTTTAATTTTGTCTCGTATCGAAGTGTAAGTAACAAAAAGGTTCTAAAGTTGTTTTATTACTACAACATAATTTTATTATGGTTTACCGTAGTCTGAGATGATCGTGAAACCGTAACGAAACCCCGTCCGTAATGTCTTGTAGTGCAACGTACTTCTATTGACAAGTAAGAGGGCAGATGCGTTGGTACGCGTGTCGGGCAATCGTCGTCGTGACCAAGAAAATAACACCAATTTGTCTCGGACGACAGATGGCACTGGAGCCAAGCGGGCACGTCATTGGTTGATGCGCGGTCGTTGACTCGCTTTTGAGAGCTCTCATTGGCCCGCTGCCGCGCAAGGACGGCACTGGCGCGTGCGCAACCAGTTACTTTATTAATAAAACAATTAACGGCTACCGTTAATCCGTTTTTTATTAAATTATAATTGTTGGTTTTATGCGGTCTAACGCTACCCTTCAACATAAAGTATCATTACCATTAAATTATGCATTGCTTTATGTTTCTACTAGCCATTACCCGCAGTTTCGCTCGCGTGAGCAATTAGAAGTGCCAGTGGAATTTAAATTCTGGGAATCTGCTTATTTCCCAAGGGAATTCCAAAGAATCACATCGTGGTTTTTATTTATGTCTTATCAAGAACACCTGTAGGTACGTACAAAATTTCTTGCCTCTCTACTCCACTAAGCGGTCCAGATTTTATCCCGATCCCATAGGAATAACGGATTAAAAAGTAGCCCTACTACGTGTTATTCCCTCGTTGTACCTATTTACATACCAAAATTCATTCAAATCCGTCCAGCTGTTTTAGCGTGAAACAGTAACAAACACACATACACGCACTCACGCACTTTTATATTTATAATAATAAAAAATAATATTAGTAGGTTCATTTTGTAATAAGGTTATTACCTAACACCAAATAACAGTGTTATATATGTATACTTATGCATAGCACATACTTTTATCGACAATAAATATTTTGATTGCGATAGACGCGGTAACCCAAAAGCCTCGTGTCACAGTTTTCTTTACATATGGAATGGAAATATAACGCTTCCCGTTAAATGTTTGCTTACGAATTTTCCGAAAGAGAATTTTATGTGTTATTCCTTGGCAGAGTGCACTTTCCGGGATTTTTTCCGGCGTCTGCGGGGTAGAATCCATCAAAGGATTAGGGGAATGTCTCGGGACCGCGATCGAACGGGGTTCCCCGATGAGGAATAAATTATTCTCCACTTAGCCGATAGAGCGATTCCGATGCACAATCGTTAGTCTGTGATAAACGACTGTGGTTGCTCTAAATTAATATTAATGATTTTTGGTGCATAACGAAGATTGAGCACCAATTACAACGCAATGTTAATTTGTGGTAAATTATCTTAGAGGTTGTAATGATAACGGATAACGCTACGTGTAACTTTTTTTTGCATAGCAGTTGAATTTCATTTAAGAACAGACTCATCTGAAAATTCCACGTAAATAGGGTAGTTTCAGTAATGAAGTTTAGATGTGAAAATTTGAGGCTATCGTCGGATAGCGAAAAGCAGGTAACATTAATACAATAAAAGAAAAATCATCACTTAAATACCTACACGTCGCGGCTAATCCACGCACGAGTTTCATCAAAGCCTCATTTTATTTACCGCCTGCCAGCTATGATAATAAAATAAAAAAAACTCTCATTTCAAACGCTTCATTCCGCCACAGGCATAGTTCGCAAACGCATAGACGTAGAAACGCGTGGCAAGCAGAACTCGCTTCAATCAGGCTAGATTGAGTCGGGCCGCGAGTTGAGATTATAGAATGCATGACGCGGCAGAGTCCTCTGCTCATACTGATGGAAATTGGATGGCTTTAATTTAAACGGGCGGGGTTTTAAAGAAATTGACGTCTGGCTGGAAATTTAAGTGAGGAGTTGCGATGGACGTCGTCGTTAATGCACCGTGCCCGCCGTCTTTTTACTTTCTAGCCATCTTGATACAAGTAATTTGACTGTGATGTAATATTATAGTTTATATGAAGGAGGTTATATTTAATTTGTTGATGTTTGTTAAAAAAGTTGCAGTGCTCTGATGGTAGCCTAATAGTAATCCCGAATTTTCAACTTTATAGTAGAAATAAACTAATTTGTAGAAGATTTATCTTGTGAATATGAATGAAAGATTACCCAGATAGTTGTTCGTGATGTTTGTACGTTTTTCATCAATTGATGACGTATTTTGTCATCAAGTTCACATCAATCATTGAAAACAATTGAACAGCGCAAATATAATTTCCTAGAAAATTGATCGTGTTTTCCCAAGCAAGATAACATCACGCTAGAATTGTATTGCATTGCCTATGATGCTGCCTGAAACCGGCAGGCATTATTGATTAATGTCACAGCGTGGGTCTAGTGAGGCTCGATTTACCGAAGCCGCGTACACACCAACTGCATTTTAAAGAGGTATCAATGTATTTTATAATACATAGTACGGTATCCAACACTAATACAGGGAAAAATAAGGCCTATAGCCTTTACACAAGATGGAATTTCCCTCAAGCCGTATTTGGGTCATACGCATTTTTTTGTTCGCATCTCTCCTGTGGACATGGCAAAAGTTTATGGTCTATAGCCAATATTTTTTAGTCAAGTCTACATCAGCGTGTGTCTAAATCTTGGCTGAATCGGAGTTGCTAATTTATGTACACAGGAGAGACAACTTTCTTTCGTTTTTTCTAATCTAAATTTAACCTGAATTCCACAACTCAGCATGACCCTGCAACCGTGCAGTCGACGTTGGTTTTGAGACATACCTACAAATTTAACTTGCAGGGTTTGCAGATTCAATTGTACCTACTCTCCCGCACAGGTACACTATACAGGCCTTGAGGAACGTGATATTACTATCCAGTGGTACAATTGGATGGATAATAACTCCCTTTAAAACCACTTATATAAAAATGCAAAACTGGAATACGACGATGAAACTGCAATTCTGCGTAGCTAGCTTTTTCCATAATATGGTTCAATTTGAAATGAAATATTCAGTGAAAATTAGACTAATTAGACCTTATGGAAAAAGATATTTCCGCGGTATTGCAGTTTCATCGACGATATCTTTGCCGGTATTATGTTAGCATGGCGGTTGATGTGTATGCCGCAGATACACAGTATAACGGCGCGGTAGGTACGATGCACAATCGTTCACTGATTACGCGACCTTGCTCGTTCCGGATTGTACCCGGGATCCGGATCAAAGTGTTCGCTCACAAAGGGTTATAAAATGCCCGCGTCAACTGAGGGGCGCTTCGATTAATTACAAACTATACTGCTATTGATGTTTGCGAACTCTTTGTGCTAACACAAACATATGCCCGGGATTTGTGGTAACGATTGTGCTTAAATTGGATTTGGGTACGTTTATTTCGCATAATAATGATATGGTTTATGCTTGTTGCTAATAAACAACAATGACTCAATAGAAAAGTCTGATGTAATCCAATTGTGAACACGTACTTATGATTATGTCAAATAAATTCAAAACATAGGTTTGTGTCAGATCTTGATGGACGTTTTTTTCATCTACTTGCTTCCAGCAGCAAATTCCTCTATTTCTAGTAAACTTACTCAGAAACGAAAGTCACGACTAGAATTATCTAGGGCCTAGATCGTAAGTTATACGATCGTACCTTCGGTTTACTAAGGAAACCAGTGTTTAAAGCAGCTCATTGCTCAAGCTCACATGGCCCGCATAGCTATATTAACGCATAATTAAAGTCAATGCAATTCGGTGTGCGTGTGTTAGAAAGTGAGTGGCCAGGTTGAATATGGAACTTGGAACGCGACCGCTGTCTAACATAGGCATCGGTTGGATATAGTTGCCTGCGGTGGGTACGTACAGTACGCCATACAATGTAGTGACTTATGCCAGGAATACGCACGTCTGAATATTACTCACGTTAATACAAGCAACCAGGCGTGTAGTATGACATATTTCTAAAAATCTGTTACACACATACCAGTGTGTCGGCATGAGTATTCCTTGCTTATCGGGAAGTAGATAAATATCTTGCATAAATATGCAATCACAGACAAAACAGAGAGTTAAACCAAATTTCTGACGAATAATTCAGAGTAATACCCACTCTCAGTGGCTCGTGCCTAAAATACCTCGTTTCTAAAATACCAGATTTTCCAAAATACTACATTACCTAAGTATTTAAATACCACATTTCTAGCTTACTAGATTCTTGTTGCACCACATTACAAAATCTAAGATTAGGTACTCAAAGAAGTGTTTTTTGAAGTGGAATGTCTTATTTTGGACATCTGGTATAATGAGAATGTAATAAATAGGTACCTAATGTAGTATTTGAAAAATTTGGTATTTTGGGAACGTGGTACTTTAGGCACGAGCGTTCTCAGTTAAAAAAATCACAACTCAACGTACCGTAACGTAACGTGTATTTCGTGATAGAAAACGTAATTTTGCAATATAAACGTTTGATTTAGCAGGTGATTCTCATCGAAATCTGTTTTGAAATGCCGTCGAGTGTGGATAAACGAAGCGTATCCGATTAATTACACCTATTTGATTCTAATTACGGCGCGTGCCAGCCCTGGATACCTGCACGCAGAGTGCAAACGCATTCATCCTTTGTAGGATTGCAATAAGTGCTTTATAATGCACGCGTATTTCTATGATGCTGCTCAACCTGCTAGGAAACGTTTGTAATGGACAATGTAGTACAAAATTTGCATGTTAGATAAGGGTAGGTAAAAAAATAGTAGATTTCCCTTCGTCGAATCAGAAATGAGGAGATCCGCAGGAGAATCAAAGTTACTGACATAGCTTGGAGAGTGTCGTCAGACTTGAATGGCAGTGGGCAGAATGAAGACATTGCTAGCAAGTAAGGAGTGGACCACGAACCGGAAAACGTGGCGTATCATTTTCTATCAATCAACTATCCATAGTATGTAAAATACATCGTGGAAAGCATGTTACCCACAATGCAGAATATAATCTAGATAGTATCTGTAATAGATGGGAATATTATAGTCTCCATTAGACTGCCAGTCAACGCGCTCGCGACGGATCAGCGATGGCGGCGCCGATACGAGCAAATTAAGCACCCGCACATGTTTACCTTCCACCTATCAACAACAAACGTTCACTTTTATGTGAAAGGTCTTCATTATGTTTCGGCACTCCGGTAGTTACGAAGCACCCTACACATATACACACCCGTACACCTATAGTGTCGTTTATTGATTAACATCAAAGAACCAAGTTAGTTGAGCAACTATGCTGCGTACGCCCACTCCGCGAAAATTTGTTCGCAACCGAAACTCATATAGGTAAGTGCTGTTAACTAAACATATTAGAAATTAGTTTCGTTACTTACACTAATCGACCTGAACGCCAAGTTTCGCTATCACTTTGATGGTTCCCAAATGTTTTGCTTGCCTCTGTAAAATTTAATTTCAACTTTGTGCACATGCTAACCGATTTACGTGATTGTATGTGATCCTCAATCAGTTCACATAGAGGTAATGAGGATTAATCGACGGTGATTGGGTTTGTTTTAGATTGAGCACATGTGGCTGCCTTAATGGAATTGTAATTTGTGAACACATTTACTCAGACAACAGATATACGCTTGCGTTACGCTCTAACGTTTCGACGTTGGAGACTGAAATCTAAAGGTAGTTTGGAATTTAAACCTATATGAAGCTCAAAATGAGTTTATTTCACCTGAAGCAATTAGCAACGTATCTGTAGAATCGATTATTTGGGTTTCCATCAACAGAGTTGATACGGTTACAGCATCAGGCTGGAGTATTTCAATTTGGGAACGTCGTTTAAACTAATACCTACCTATTGCACACGCAACACGCCGAAGTTGACTTTAACATCACTTAGTTCATCACGAGTTTAAATTGAATTGGTTATATACAGTTTACCTCCGTACGTGTTGTGCGAAATTAAATAAAGGGAGGCGTTGCAAGGTACACAGCCAGTCAACGTTCACGTAACTTTACGATTCAATTGTTAGTGCACTAAAATCAACGGTTTATTGTGCGAGAGTAGTGTTGATAATGCTTTATTTGTCATTCCAAAAGTGACTTTAAATTGTTACATTTGGGTCAACAGCGTGGAAAGTCGTGATGGTTTGTTAAACCGGAAAAGACTGTTATGAAGAGAGGTGAAATAATGGTAAAGGCGAAAGATTGCGTGTGTCTCTTGCACGCCATTTTGCTCAGCAATCCAATAGTGGGGAAAAGATAAAAGCGAAAAAGATAAAAAGGGGTGGTTTAATGGAATTAAACAGCGGCAGGGGTGAGGGAGGTGCGGCTGGCCGGTGCTGTAAGCCGGACTTAGAGGAATGTCTTTGTTGGGTTTGCTTGTAGGTATTGCATTATCTTATTTCGCTAACAGCGGTGGAAGGTTTCAGCGGTTTTGTTCTACTTAAGTAACGCTGAATAACAGAATAATTGCGGGAATGAAATATGTAGTTGGAATTATTACAAAATACGATTTTGAAGTAAAATATTGAGCTGTGAATAATATTCAACTGTACTTCATTGCAAATATAGAACAATCGTCTGAGCAGACGGAAACATGCTGGTATTATTTAAAGCGACGACCGTCGGTGGCGGACGATTAGTAGGTCTATTAGCGCGACTAAGAAATGCACGACCTGTCGATCGATGGATCAATTATACGCTTAGGGTTGCCGCAAGTTAGGGCAAATAACGTATTTTGAAAATGTAACCTTGCTTAATTCTTAGGAATGCGGTTCGTTTAGTTAATTTAAATAATCAATAATAATCAATAATCAATTTATTGTGAAGAATTTAGGTACAGTAACAAATAAACAGTTTAAACAAATAAAGTAAAAATATTTTTAAAGCGATAGATTTTTTTAGACCAAGGAGGTGGTGAAATGACTGAGGCACGTATGCGCATGACCGAGAATGGGATTGGGAGTGGTGGAAGTCTAGAAAAGAGGCCATTGCCCCGCAGTGGGACATGATTACAGGTTTTTTTAAAAAAATGATGGTCATTGTTACGCGTCAGAGCAACAATGAAACTTTGATTCAAAAGCTTTTATTTGACACATAAACATTGTAGTGTACCTACTGGCGTTTGATTCCCGCAGAGTATCTGTATGCAAAAGGCAAATACAAACCTACAAGGGTCGCGTCGGCCTGTAATCCGGTGTTCCGGAATCACGACCAGCGTGAGGGCAGGGTACCTCTAATGCGCTATAGTTGGGTACTCTACTTAGAGGGTTTTGTTAAATCTAATTGTAGGGTTCCTTTTCAAAAGTCCATCCCACGTCAAATTTTTAGTATCAGAATTTTAAACTTAACATCAAGAAAAATTGTCTGTAATTTGCTTAGATATCTGTTCAAAATTTTGCACGCTTGGCCTTAGTAAGATAGGCAGACACATAATGAAATCAAAGTCTACTGTATTACCTACACTATGACTATGACCGCTATAACAACAAAAAGTACAAATAAAATTGAAAGTTATAATATAACGGATTCGCTGCCGGCTGTCAGACTCAAGGTTTCTTTAGGTACCACAAACGCACTTGTGCCCTCAAATGACTGCGAAACTAAGTATGACAGTGGCACTAGACAAAAGTCACAAATACGCATATATATATACGCATTCATTACCGCATTTACGCAAACGCGGCAGTGAATACGTTAAAGTTGAAAAGCGGTGTTCTAAGGCCAATGTTATTTTAAACGCATTAAATCTTTGGACGATTCGATCAAAGGTGTCAACAATCTAACATCGTTTAGTAATTACTAACGTTGATAGATATAAGCCTCATTAGTGGAGAGCGTTTGTCGCAGTAACGCTTCATTTGAGCAAATTGCTCGGGAACTATAGCGATTAGGGATGATTGTCGGTCTACCGAATTATCCGATCTGTGGACCTTTGGAGGGATTTATTGAATAGGACAAAATAGATATAATGCCGATACTTGAAAACGCTTGGATTGTTCACGATTGGTTCCAATAAATCATTTTCTGCACAAATAATTTCACATTCGTGTGACAATTGTTAAACTTCGTTCCGTTATTCTTGTCACTTTGGGCTATTTACGTGAACGTGGGTTAGGTATTCATATTAAGTATTTCCTTTATCATTATCATCAGCTATACGTTCCACTACTCATTTTTTCTCCCAGTATGAGATTACTTGGGCTGTACTTCCTACTCAGGCCTTCAATGCATGTCTGCCAAATTTCAAATTTCAACTCCAGTGGTTTAAACTGTCATGTTACCCTTTTGTGTCTATAGGTTCTTTAAGAACCACTTAATCAATAAATAAACGACACTAATTAATAATAATCCCACCTAATAACGTATTACGACATCCCTAATGCCGTAACCTTCCCCTAACTCAGACCGAGTGCCTTAATTTATCCCCGCTACCGGATATTTCGTTATCTGTGGAAGAAACTTTGTTTATCTTTACTCGTATCTTGTGCGGTCGCGTGCCAGCCCTGCGTCGCACCTGTCGCGCCCGTTCAACCCAGTGCCGACATCTGTCGGCGCATGCACTCCTTTTTTATTTACCCTTTTTTACCTCTCTTAAATGCGAACCAGCAGGACGGAAGACTTAGCAATATCATATTATGATACGACTAGTTGTTGCTCGCAACTTCGTCTGTATCCCGTGGGAAGTTTAAAGGTCGATTCATTTATATAACTACAGACACTGAGCGTGTCAGACACGTGTCGTGGCAGACAAAATAATATTCTTCTATACAGTTTCTATTAAGGGCCTACCGAGCTTTTCGCGCTAGTCAATTTTGGGTGGGCGATTTCGTGCGTGGAGGAGGCACGATGGCTCAAGATAGTTTGGTTGGACTGCGCGTGTTTTGGGTATTTTCATCTTATTACTAAAACGAATACATATTTTACAAATTTAGCAACACTACGCCCTAGAAAACATCTTGTTTTATTAACATTCAAAAAGTCATGACCTGCCGTGCAGTATTAGCGTCGTACCTACTACGAATTTATTTTATTTTTTAGAGACGACTTTGGATTTTTTTTCTATAGAGCGAACTATAAGTAATCGTGTTTCGATAAACAAAGTCAAAGTCAAAGTCAAAGTCAAAATTCTTTATTCAATTTAGGCATCAATTGATGCTTCTATGAACGTCGAAGAATCTACCACCGGTTCGGAAAAACCCTGTTGAGAGGAAACCGGCAAGAAACTCAACTCACTTGTCATTAGAGTGAATCCTCAAATATCTTACACATGAATTTCAAGACTATAGCTTTACTTGCAATGATACAGCACGAGATTAAATTAATGCAATAAATGCGCCAAAAACACGGTAAACCCTTAACGAATTCAATCTATCGTAACACGACCGCGCAGACACGGGCCGTGTCCGGCCAGTGTGCGCGGAATAGTACATTTCGATACTAGTGCGGAAAGTATGTCATTACTTCACGAGTCCCGAGATATCTTGCCACGAGCCGAAGGCGAGTGGCAAAACTCGGGACGAGTGAAGAATGACATTTCCGCGCGTGTATCGAACGACTTTTTTTAATACAGTTGCGAAAAAAAAATACAACAGAATAATTTGAGACTTAATAATAATAATAATACAAAACATTTTTATCACCAACAAAATCCATCCATCCTTCCATCCATCCGTCCGTTCGTCCGTCCGTCCATCCATCAACATCCATCAACATCCATCAACATCTATCAACATCCATCAACATCCATCAACATCCATCAACATCCGTCAACATCCATCAACATCCGTCAACATCCGTCAACATCCGTCAACATCCATCAACATCCATCAACATCCATCAACATCCGTCAACATCCATCAACATCCGTCAACATCCGTCAACATCCGTCAACATCCATCAACATCCCTCAACATCCACAACATCCGCCAACATCCGTCAACATCCGTCAACATCCATCAACATCCATCAACATCCACATCCATCCGTCCGTCCATCCATCCATCCATCCATCCATCCATCCATCCATCCATCCATCCATCCATCCATCCATCCATCCATCCATCCATCCATCCATCCATCCATCCATCCATCCATCCATCCATCCATCCATCCATCCATCCATCCATCCATCCATCCATCCATCCATCCATCCATCCATCCATCCATCCATCCATCCATCCATCCATCCATCCATCCATCCATCCATCCATCCATCCATCAGACTTCAATGAATCGGAACAAGTACACATTTAAAAAACTAGAAACGTAAATCGCACTAGTTCGCAAAAACGAACTTTGCGCACACAATACAGCCAAAAAAAGGGCACTTTTTGAGCAACTGTATTGAAAAGAATATTTCGTCGTTATCTGATACGGCACGTGTCTGTCGCGCTCGGTCTCTGTAGATATGAATCGCATTCGCTGCCGGCTGTCAGACTCAAGATTTCTTCAGGTGCCGCAAACGCAAATGTGCGTTAAAATGACTGCCAAACTGTCAGAGCGGCGAAAGTTCGAAAACGCATATATGCGTTTCCGGCAGTGAATGCGTTAAACTTTACCAGTATACTATGTTACTCGCCGATAATATAGTTTTCTATAGTATACTAGCTGACCTCGTCAAAAATTAAGGGGTGAACCACCCTTTACATTTAGGAATATGAAAAATAGATGTTGGCCGATTCTCAGACCTACCCGATATGCACACAAAATTTCATGAGAATCGGTCGAGCCATTTCGGAGGAGTTTGGTAACAAACACCGCGACACGAGAATTTTATATATAAGACTAGCTGTCCCGGTGAACTTTGTTCCGCCTTAGAGTGCCCCCCCCCTTCTCCCCCGCACCCCGCATTGTACATTCTGGCGTTCGCCGCTCACTTGCAACTGGCCCTCGCCGCTCTCTTGCAACTGGTCCTCGAGGCTCATGAGTACTTACATTGCGTCATCCTTTTTCGTGTATGCAGCCGGCGTTCATTGATATATTAGAAAAAATTAAGGGGTGAACCACCCTTAACATTTATGGGTATGAAAAATAGATGTTAGCCGTTTCTCATACCTACCCGATATGCACACAAAATTTCATGAGAATTGGTCGAGCCATTTCGGAGGAGTTTGGTAACAAACACCGCGACACGAGAATTTTATATATAAGATTTTTAAGTCTCTAGCCGCAGCGCTTTAGGTTGGCATATCGAAACATCTGGAAAAATTTCAGTTTTAATAATGAAATTGAAACGTTTCATTATTAATGATACTTGGAAATTTTTGCCCAGTTTCATTACCTTTTCTGGTTTAAGTTTATAAAACTAAAAGTGTATGAAACTTAATACTAATTCTCACAATGTTCGAGTCTTTGTGAACAGGTCTAAGAAATTAATTAACAAGGTTTACGCGCTTGCTGCTCTTTACTGGATGAGTTTAATTATCGTTCTTTCGTGTTTCTTTCTTATGTAGTGCAAACGTTTGTGTAAAACTAGAATAAATAAAACAAAACAAAATATGGTTTAATTAAAAGAGTACATTATAATTAGAAAAATGGGTTTATTTTAAAATTCGCTTTAGTTAATGTTCTGTATGTGTTGAAATTCACTAATAATGGTGTTTTTTTTTCAGGTAAGTCAGCCGAAACGTCCAATTTGCTCACGCTTATAAGTAAAAACATGGACCTGAGGTAATTTATTATCTGGTAAGACGTTCTATCTTTTAGTAACCGATTTTTAGGTAGGTACTTAAAGTTGATTACAAAATGTAATATCATATACAGTTTTCCTACTTATTCTCTACATAAAATACGAAGTTCTACAAAAATAAAAACAAAAACCTTATTGGCAATCATTGAGATAGTTAGATCTACAAAGGCTAATTTATCCATCCCTTTAAGGGATGTCTAATAGTCAACCTTTGAGATAATCAACACAGAAAGTAATTATATGATTTACAATTTTCATCTTCATTAGAAATTATTTTTTTTGCCGTTTATTCGGAGAGAAGTCACAATATTACGAGACGCAGTGCCGTTTCACTGACAAGGCGAATTTAATATTCGACCGAGATGGCTGTTATGAAGGCGGTGGGGAATAAAAAGTGGGGAAGGGGGGGTTGACTTCCAAAGAAAAATGCGAAATTTTTCTCACGAACCTCCTGTATCAATCATTGTCTTTTTTGTGTTATCCTTCTTACATTCCTACCTATGTATACCGCGATATTTTTTACACCTACGAAATTTTAGAGGTTTTTCAAGAAGAAAGAATCACTCTTTATAATACCACGCTTCCGCTTTTCCTCTTTTTCAGAATCCTTGCAGTAATTTATTTTCTTAATTGCGTTTTTAAACCTAATCCCGGAGAAGAATTTAATTTAAGCTGTTAAGTACAAAAAAGTACGTACTTTTATACTATACCTACGTAGATATATAAAGTACTATTTTTAATGCCAAGCCATCAATTTATATCCCTACTTCTAAGCAGAATTAATATTATATTACTTCCACTAATCAAGAGAACTCGAGTGGCTCTTAACACGACTTTGGACAATTCTTAATGAGTACCCGACCTCTTTGCTCCTGTTTACCAAACAGAAGTGGAAAACTACATTCCGAACGTGCAGAATAGCCAATATCGGAAATTGAATAAAGAACAAAGTGACGTTCGGAAATTAGCTCCATGAGTTGTGAATTCGAGATCATGACCGGAATTGCGTCAGACGGAGTTTCTCAGAAGTTGGTGTAAATTCGATGGGCTAGGCAAGGTGGCCGTATTTAGCCTAGCGCCAGGTACACACTTAATTATGCTCTTAGCTAATTACTCCGAACGGCGTCGTTTACCGCGGCGGGTGATATCCGATAACGAACTTTAGCGGTTTTAATTATGACTAAATTAAAGTGCTCGTATATCAATTTTATTACTAATGCCATTCTATTTACCGCAGCTCTATTACCAAAGTCACTTTGGAAAGATAAGTTGGTATGTGGTCAAAATAATCATTCTACTGTGAGTTTGAGTGATTAGTTTAATTGACCATTTCATTAATGAAGCAAATATCACAAAAGTGTGAGTGAAGGCTAACGGCACGAAAGCTGCCCCAGCTTTCAATGTCCATGAGCGTTTCGATTTAGAAATAGAGGAAATCGTATCATTTAGATATTGCAGTGCCATGGATAAGTACCGAGTCTATTTCCATATGCGCGACAGATTGCCAGCGTTCTAGGAATCGAGCGCACCATCCGAGTTAACGTCGGACAAAATTGGGATCGAACGCATTCGATAGAAAAGAATCGATTTGGAATACGTCAGATCGTTTTTCGTATAACATGTGAGCCGGATTACCCTCCATAACGTCTTGATGTCGGACATCTGCTACCCGAACCCGGACTTCAAGCAGATGCTTTATACATGACTTTTTAGAAGCAGGGGTGTTTGTGGATTGATATGGGTGTACTCGTAAATATGTTGTTGCTGCTGTTTTAAAGTTCGTTTATATTTGTACCCTACAATATTTTTTATGAATCGTAGAATAAGATGATCTTGATTACGATTAAATCCCTGACTATTCAACATTGGATTCACTCATTAAAAATGGCCACCTTCTGCATCGTGTTATTTTTTTTTTCACTTTTGTGTACGTTTATTCAGCCGTTCCTTCTGTAAAAGTTTCTGACGTCCTTGATCTGGTTTGCGGTGTTTTCCTTATAAATTGATGCGGTATTTGAAAGGCGTCGCCGTTTGATTGGCTTCAAACGCTTAGTAAACAAAAGCTTATCAACGACGCCTGTATCCAGGGAGGTGGACCCGAGTAGGTACGTCAATTTCTTTTCAAATTTCTGAGTAGTTATGTAGGTTCTTGTTGGCTTTATGATTACAATCTCCGCTTAACTTAGTTGATCAGGGCTGGTTTTCTCTATGTGTCGGTACGTACTATTTATCAGATGTATTTAATTTCATTCATACGGAAGGATTTATAGTTGTAGACAATGTAAGCAATTGCTAAATAGTAGAGTGTTCAACAAGGGACTAAAATGAGCCACAATGACACGAGATGCTTAGCCACCCGAGCAGAGCGAGGGTGGTTATAGTTCCGAGTGTCATTATGGTTATTTAGTCTCGCGTAAAACACTCTACTTTTCACTTTGAATGCGAGGAAAAAACAACGTTCTATACATAATTACAATATTACTTTTTTTTACTACGTACGCTACTCAATACGAGTAATGTAAATCAAAAAAAAATCAAAACGTTTATTCTGCAAGTAGGCCGCAAAGGGCTCTTTTACATGTCACTTTTTTTTAAACTACCAGAGCTTTCGTAAGGACCATCATTGCCAAGAAGAATGCGCCGCAAGAAACTTGACAGGAAGTCACCTTTTCAAATTAAAATATATAAAAAAAACAATACAGGGATGTATTGGGTCCCTTAGTTAAAAAAAAAAACTAAAACTATACCTACGTCTGTCTACGTTCAGTGGAAGTGCAGAATGCTTCCACCGTCAAAAAAAAAATTGGAGATAGTCTTCCAATGTCACAATAATCAAAAATGATTCTGTTAAAACGCATTTCAGGTCAAGTAACCATTAAACTTTTGGATTCCAAAGGCAAGCTTACGCCTGTCGCCCCCAAAGTTGGCTCACAATACTCTGTTGAAACAAAAAAATGGTTCTGCTATGTTTCCTTTTTTTTTTTTTTTTTTTGTAAAGTGATGCATTAAATGCAAACTAATTGGACTAAGCATAATACAATTAAAAATAGATTCATATTAGTAATCATTAATCGTGTTTCACGAAATTAATTAATTAATTTTTGTATTATATTATTGCACAGTTGTAATTGTGAGGTTCTTTCCACGCTCTAAAAATTGTCTAAGTATACACAATAACTGAAAGTGGCGCTAATCCTTCATGCACAACCACCGTTTATTGGTTGTTTAGGTGTTTCCCTAGAGACTAATAAGGAGTTTTAGTCTAGTAGAGACTAAAGTAACATTTTAAGAGCATGAGAAGGGTAAACTATATTTATACAGAGCTCTTTAACTCATGTAATTCTATAACTTTATAAGTCTGCTCGCGAATAAATGAAAACTTTGTAAACTCCCTGCAACTCAGTAGATATAAATATGTATTGTACTTATGTGTTGACTAATAATTTCTGAAAATTATACGACACTGTTTATATCACTCGCTCTCCGATGTCTCTTAAATTAAACTCAGAACACTTAATAACTATTAGTGCCTACCACATATCCAAACTACGAGTACAACGATTATTTTTCTTATTTTCTATGCACCGTCATAAAACCTCAAATTTATGAGCTTGGTACAAAATGGCAGGAAGGTATGCATGTGCTAAAGGTGAATCGTAATCGCTTTGGTGCAGTTTAAATTCTGTAACGACCGCATTAGTTTAAGAAACTGTCCGTAACGTCGACATAAACAAGCCGAAGAATAAATTAATCTACACGCAACCGAAACCGAAGTACGTTATGCTTTTAATCGTGTAACTGCCACAACTAAAATAATAAAAGAAAAAATCCGAAAATGACTGATTCGCTAACAATAATTTTGTTTTTGTATGTAGATATAATTTGTGGAGCACCTTAAGTTCGCAAGTCCAACTCGCACTAGGCCATTTGTTATTGTATAACAATCTTGTTTCCTTGCTCCCCCCGTAGCTGGTGTTGATGCATTTCTAGCTTAATATTATATTCTTTTTATAACACCATGAAGAAGTTTTTGGACGCATTTCGCGGGGAGTCTCAGAATGAATTTACGCGACACAAGCCCATAAAAGGTTACGGTTAAACTTAAATGCGTCCTTGTTATGTCAGTTTTGAACTAATATAACTACGGGCCCATTAAGGAAATGGTTTGAGGGAAGTTAAGCACATTTTGTGGGATTTTTAGCAGCTGTAAGTAAAAAAAGGTTTCGGTTACACCATGTCTTCTTGCCAAGATTGTGTAAAGATTTCTACGAACTTTGGTAGTAAAATCGTTCAAAGGTTAACTGGAAGAGATCCCTCTAAGGTATAAGTTCGCCTTTGTACATATGTTCTCTTGTTAACTGTTAATTTTCATGTTTTACGTACAATAAAGAGTTTTACATACATACATACATACATACAAAATCTATTTTAAATTCTCATTGACGTTAAGTATTTTAGGTTCCAAAGCGCAAAGAAATTAGTTTTCTTCATAGTTACCAGCATCACTATATAAGTAAAATTTTAACAATCCAGTTTCTTCTTTTCATTAATGACTGCAATGCACCTGCGCTTCCTGGGATACTGTGGCTGTTTAACGCATTCGCTGCCGGTTGTCAAATTCGGGATTTCATCAGGTACCCCAAACGCACATGCGCGTTCAATTGCTTGCAAAATTATGACAGCGCCATAGGGCGAGAGTCAAGAAAACGCATATATGCGTTCCCGGCAGTGAATGCATTAAGTGCAACAGTGATTACTAACCATCACGTGATATTTTCTTCTTTTAGTATAAATAGTTTCTAAAATATTGCACTCTTGACAGATCCAGACCGATCTAGTTATCCGATTAGCCTATCAAATGTATTGTCCGATTGCGATAGAAGCGGAATTGCTCTTGATGACCGGTCTCCAGCACAGACCTACATTTGCGACGGAGCACTATAGAGACTCTACTTGCATGCTTGCTTAACTAGACTTATTACTCGCTGACATCCTGTGCCAACAACAGTTTATTAATCCGTAACAAGAATCGCATACGGCAGCTGTAGAGTAACAAATTATATATATAATTATATTATATAGCCTATGAAACACGAAGGATTGACATTCTTTTAACGCGTAAATGCACAGGAAGGAAAAGAAAAACCTGTGTCATAATCATTGAATAAACGCATTATTTTGCTCTAAATCAAGGGCATTCCTTTCGTTGCGTTTGACAATATGAAGCATATAATAAAAACTTTTTAACAAAAAATTAAACCGCCGAAAAAACTGAAAAGCAAAAAATAATACCTTTTTTGTTTGACCTTAATCTAGGTACCACTTTGAAGTCGGTGCCTCAGCACGAGCCACGAGGAGTGGACCTATAATCTTCTACCTGACTGGCTTCTATCACTCCTCCTGGCTCGTGCTGAGGCACCGACTTCAAAGTGGTACCTAGATTAAGGTCAAACAAAAAAGGTATTATTTTTTGCTTTTCAGTTTTTTCGGCGGTTTAATTTTTTGTTAAAAAGTTTTTATTTTATACATTTTTCCCATCCTTGGGGTAATTTTTTTTTTCCAAATTTATATAATAACAACTTCAAGGTATACCCTATCCAATAAAAAAGAATTATGAAAATCAGACTACTCTGTAAAAAGTTAGTCAATCATCCCCTGTTTTCCTACCCTTCGGGCAAGAATATTATTTCCAAATTTACATGGGACCACCCTTGAGGTATACGCTTTCCAATTAAAAAAGAATCATCAAAATCCGACTACTCTGTAATAAGTTGTGCGTGGTCATATAGTACAATCGGTAACTGAACAATCAATCATCCCCTGTTTTCCTACCCTTAGGGTAGGAATATTATTTCCAAATTAAAATGGGACCACCCTCGGAGTATACGATTTCCAATAAAAAAAGAATCATCATAATCGGGCTACGCTGGACAAAGTTATGCGTGATCATACATAAAAAAAAAAAAAAAAAACAAATATACACGTCGAATTGAGAACCTCCTCCTTTTGTTTTCGTCGGTTGAAAAATTGGAAGTTGCAACCGAAATACGCATAGTAAGAAGCACCTAACAAAAGGGTTATAAGCGAACGGCTGGTAATTTCAGCACAATTGTTTCTCACACGATGCCTTTGCATAGTATTGTAGAGATAGCACAATGCTAGCATTATCCACTTTCAACGCGTAGCCCTATAGGCACACGCAGTATGCTCCGTATTCTCACGTATGTCGAAACTGAGAGCCGTTTCCACAGTACGTACTTGTATTCATTCGTTTGGCACTGTTGTTTGTAAACGTTGTCTGCTCGCATAGTGCTTGCGAGTTATTCGTGTCGATTCTTTTATATCTCGTATAAAAATTGAACATTTTCGTTTGAATTTAGGTACGTAAGATTATGCTAATGTAGAAAATACTATGTGGATTTGGTAGATTGTGTTTTAAGACTCTAGCGAGGATACGTTGCTCTAGTTGATTTTAATGAATTATTCTTAACCAGTTCCATAACCTACCAGGCTGTTGTGATATTTCATGTGTTACCAAACTTCTAATGCGACTTCCAACAAGCGTTGCGTTAAATACGCAACGCAACGCAACGCAAGTTGACGTTTACGAGACGTTTGCGAGAGGGGTGAGGTGAGGGGGTTAGGGGTGAGGGGGTGAGGGGGTGCGGGGATTTCAAAGGGCGGATGAAAATTTCATTGATTTTGCCGTAGGATGCACCGTTTTCAAGATATTTGACAAAAACACCGGTTCTCGTCCGATCACCGAAGTTAAGCAACGTCGGGCGCGGTCAGTACTTGGATGGGTGACCGGGTGACCCGGGTCATCCATCGGGACGAGAACCGGTGTTTTTGTCAAATATCTTGAAAACGGTGCATCCTACGGCAAAATCAATGAAATTTTCATCCGCCCTTTGAAATCCCCGCACCCCCCTCACCCCTCTCGCAAACGTCTCGTAAACGTCAACTTGCGTTGCGTTGCGTTGCGTATTTAACGCAACGCTTGTTGGAAGTCGCATGAGAAGTTTCGTAACACATGAAATATCACAACAGCCTGGTAGGTTATGGAACTGGTTAAGAATAATTCATTAAAATCAACTAGAGCAACGTATCCTCGCTAGAGTCTTAAAACACAATCTACCAAATCCACATAGTATTTTCTACATTAGCATAATCTTACGTACCTAAATTCAAACGAAAATGTTCAATTTTTATACGAGATATAAGAAAAATATCTAAAAAGATTCTACATTTCAACAAGAACCACTTGAATACATATAAGTAAGCTTCCTCTTTGCTAATATTTTTTAGATATTCCTTACCAAAACTACTCTCAAGAATCACGACTATCAATTGAGAGAGCCTGGTATTTTTCAGCAAAACCTGTTTTTCTGCAAGCTTATGTAAAAAGTAAAGGTTAAGCTGCGCTCAGACGGTGCTAAGCCTTCCCACATTGCAGTATAAATGTGTCGCTATCGTGGAATATCGATAACGCCAAGTGTAGGCGCAGCACTATTGTACGCTCGCTTCCCACGGCCGTAATGAGCCGTGTTGTGTCGAGTTGAGGGTAAGGGGGAGGCTTTTTAAGAATAACTAATTGATCTCGCGTTTGAAATATAGTTTTAGGAATGTTCCAATGTAGGTAACTTGTAAGTTGCCTATTTGTTCATAAGCTATGCCTGTGTGTGCTCCATTGAATAATTACTGTTTATAGATGGTACTTCATTATCCCACTAATATTATAAATTTATGCAAAATTTGTGAGTGTTTGTGTGAATGTTTATATATCCTTTCACGTTAAATCAGCCGGACGGATTTGGATGAAATTTTGTATTAAGGCAGCTATATTTCGTAAAGAAGACTTAAGCTACTTTTTATGCCGATGTTCTTATGGGGTTGGGATGTATACGCACGTAAAATCTCAATATCTCAACCACTGTCTTATCGAATTCAGCTTGTTACAAAATTTTGCTCAGGTGCTCTTCATAAAACGTAAGCATGATGTACTTGATTTTTGAAAGTTCCTAGAGAGTTATTGGTAAAATTTAGTCGATCCGGTGGAAATCGAGTTGTTACGGCGTCACGCTATAATAAATACCTTAGAAATTAACATAAATTTGTATTAAAAATATGAATGAGAATAATAATAAGTCTACAATCATCCTTATCTCACATGCTTTTGTAGCCTCATCCCATCCTGACCTAGAAGAACGCAAACGATTTATATCAAATGGGTCATCAAAATGTTGACCGGCGCTATCCGACCATCTCTCCATCTGGAGTGCAACGACCTCCCCCTACCACGTGACGTAATGCCGATGCACTGTCGCCGGCGCTGAACCGTCGCTAGTACGTCACGGAGCGGAAACAGCGGTCTTGCGTTCAGGAGTACGAGTTAGTCATAGTTCGTGGTATCTGTGGCTATATTGTCTGAAGCGCTGGCGCTTGCCATCCCATTCACCATCTCTTTCTACCCTCATCCTTTACCGTGTGACTGAGAGAAATGGTGAAAACGATTGCGATTCCAAGTGCGTTAGACAATAAGAGCTCAGGTCGCAATAGTTCAAGGGATTAAGGGGAATCTCTCGGAGTCGTGAGGATTAATTCTAATTCTTTGGTTGTTTCTTACTGCGTCAGTACAAAAATTTTGGTAGCCTAGTAGCTAGATTGACTTATGGCTTCTCAAGCAGCGGACCGTGGGTCAGCGTTTCCAGATTATTACTCGAGCAAAGTGTGATTCTTAAACCTTTTAAGTAAAAGAAGCGGGATTCTTTTGTCGAAAGTGGAACATACTAAAAAACGTATAAAATCAGTGGTTTTTAAATTTTCATCGTTTTGTTTGAATTCCAAATTACGTTTAATATGACAATAGATAGCCAAGAAAGCCATAAATAAGTGTTTATTTTGATATCTGCCAAGAGCTTTACAGCGAAGGAAAACATCGTGAAGAAACCTGCACTCACCCACGAGGAAATTTCATGGTGTGTGTGAAGTTACCAATCCGCACTAGGCCCACGTGTGAACTACATCTCAAGTCCTCTCATAAAAAATCTCGAATGTAAAATCCCGAAACTAATGATCACAAGGCGACATCTCGACCATGAAACATAAACATCGAATACAAAATTTATAGAGATTTTTTTAAAATTCATTGCTTGAGCTACGTTACACCATTTTTTCAGACTGTCAATAAGATAAAGTATTTCAACTTTGCGAAAGTCAAAAATAACCTCACCGCTTTCATTTAAGATAAGTTGTACAGGGTAACAGTCCATGGTAAGTTAGTGGCCACAATTGCAGTGGGAATGCGTTGCGAATGTCCTGTACGTAGCGAATTTACATTGCACGCAATGCGTCAATTTCTACTGGGCTTAATAAACGAGGATTTAACATAAACAACATTGTGAATGGCTGGTTGTACGAGTAGTTGCCGTAATAATTCCGATACAACCTCTTGCTTACTGTTATAAAGTTGGTTGGGGGCAAATTTTTAAGACAGATTTTTCATTATTCTCGATTAAGAAGGTCAAGAAACACATTCAGTGTCAATCAGTTTGACACACATGGCATGATTGGCAAGGACTTAACGCTTTGTAATAAAATAAAAGAATTTGTATAAATGTCAAAAATACTTTAAGGAGCACGTGTAATTATTTCCCTTCTTACTTTTGCCATACATTGTTAGTTTCTAAGAATAATCAATTTTATAATTATTTAGGATTACATAACTCAATTAAAAACTTGCTACTGCGTTATGTTGATGCAATATCTTTAAAAAAACTCCCAAACAATAAAAGCGAGCAACAAAGAGTTTAGAAAGTGTAATGATGGATGCGGTCGTTTTTTGAGATCACGCTGTGTCGAAACTAGTTTTGTTGCTCGCGTTCAACGTAAACTACATTGTAGGAAGATGGAGTACTTTTGAACTGGACAAATACGAGTATACTTACCTACTTTACCTCTCTGTTCTGTTTTTGTAAAACGCTCAAAAATTTCCTCCGCATTGCTGCCATTCGCGTCAGAGATTGAGAGTATAGTTTTTACAACTTGGATAGAGTTCTCTGTGTGAGTCATAGCTTTTCACCCGGTTGATTTTTAATTTAGCCTTATAGCTTCGTAAGCACATGCGCTATTTACTAATGTACCTAATTAGTTGAATAGCGATACACTTTGTCATTTTGTGCTTGATTAAACAGCATTGTGTCATTTAGAATGTAAAGCTTTTGACCTATCCGTCCCCATTTCTCCGTCAAAAATGTGTATTTTTATCACCTTATTCTGTTGCAACTAAGTGACATATTTATAAATATATCCATGCCTGGACTGTATAAAATAAACTCGGTGCAATGTATGCAAAGTAAATACGATATTGCCCTTCTGATCGTATAAATATACAGTGAACTATCTTAATATAATTTATTTATGAGACCCGTCTGGGCCCAGTTTAAGTTGGTACTTCGTCGGTACTAAGCCTCTTGATTTGTATGACCACCGCTCAGTACGTGATAGGGATCTGTACTAGTGTACAGTCTCAAAAATAACAGACCGTATTGGGGTGAATCAACTTTTTCTTGCCACCCGTTGCTATGTGCTATGGTTACAAAATTTTTGTCTCATGGACAACTTAACCATTTTTCTATAAAAACAGTATGAAGATGTCACTTGGACAACTGGGGACTGGGTAAACAATACGAAAAAGTTGATACACCCATTGTCAATCAGATATTTCTAGCACTCACACGGCTCATTTATGAACTTGGCTTACTTATTTATTAGAATAAGTCAAGAAGTGCCTCGTACAGAGTACCCAATACCCATGTACTTGGCTTTCTCACGGTTTGGCTTGTGTGGAATTTGCAAGTGGTTTCGTAGAGATAACGAGATAATTAGTGGCTAATGTCCGTTGCCGTATTCACAAACACATGTTACTTATGTACTGATGATCGGAAGAAGTAATATTTTATTAATTTATTAACAAGAGTTTAGCGCAGTTTCAAAGTTTGGCCGCCACAGACGAATTTTTTTTTCAGTACAGATTACGAAAGTATAAAATAAGAGGGAGTGTTTTTTTTTCAATAATGATGTTTTTTTACCATGGACTTAACGGTGTCAGTTCAATAGCACCTTAGTTTTTAACCAATTCTATTTACTCTTTCAGGCTATTTTTTTTGGTACAGTTTTAAACCATTGAAATTTTCTGAACCATTTCCACAAACTTTAGTTTTTTATAGGGTATTAAATAAATATAATGCTTGGCACGTTGTTATTTTATCACTGATCCTGCATCCCCGAGATGCTCGTTACGTTTGCAACGTAGTCCTTAGAAATCGTTCATGCTTGACTGGCTTTACGTTCAGCTAAACTCGTTTGAAGAGTGATGTCAACACTTTGAAGTTTTTACTCCTTACCTATAGAAAACTTGCAATTTCTCAGTTTTTGAACTAGTGGTTACCTTGTATTATGAACAATGTAAGGGCATTCCACTTTTGAACAAAGTTAGAAGAATATTTAATAAAGTCAATAGAGTAAATATTTGTTAAGAGTTTCGTTTTTAATGACAGCTTTTTTGCTAACTGTACTTTTTATCTCTCGTAGAGAGGATCCATGGTAGATCATCAGGACTGCACTAACAGATTACAGCACAAGTTAAACAAAATATTGTAAAACAAGAAAATGAAAGAAAAGATTAATTAACGTTGATTGGATTTAACGTTGTTAAATTTATTATTATTATTTGACATTCTAAACGCTTGTTAGTGTTAATTTTGTAGGGAGTAACATAATGTTTTGATACTTTATTGTGGCTAGTATTTTTCTCGCCTTTTTTACATGACTATTTATAGATAAGATACCGCAACGCGTTAAAAGTAAGCGTTGAAAGGTAAATAAGTTTAATTAAAATTCTTACGGTGGCCGCGCTTCAATATTTAATGCCGAGAAAACTTAGCAGAGCGTTAATTTCCTGAGACTGAACGGTGGCTTGTCTGGACCGTGACCAACGTCTCATTATCGGCTGATCCCGCTTGCAGCTGGTCAACGTCGACTACTAAACGCTTTCTTTTCACATTCACTAAACTAGGGTTTTCACGGTTTTCAAATGTCGCGTATCTAATTCACTTGGCCGCAATTCGTGGTATTCCATTATCTTAGGGACATGCTTCGTAGGTCTGCTCTTTAGCTATGCATCTTGTGTCCATCATGTCGTTATTGATCGTGCTACTTCACCAAGCATTATTACCATAAAATAAATAATATTTTTTGATATGGCAATGTTGCGTAGGTTAGGTACATCTCATATCGGTAACTCATTTTGCACACTCTACCAGTATCATTATATTTTGCACTGGCATAAACTGATATTTGCGTGGTTTTTTTCAAGTCCTAGGAATATTTAATACCTCATTAAAAGTTGCTTTATATCAATGAGCGAGTGTAGATAAAAGTTTCGTGACAATGCCTTATTAGGAGTAGAATCTTAGCTATCAATTTATCTAGGTATACCGTGTCTCTGAGCAATTTAAAACTTTGTGCACTCGTACACTTATAACCTGAGTTTCCAACTGTAAGACTGATAGGTGTAGTTCGAGTCTGGCTATCTAACTTTGCATGTCTAACTTCAACGTGTGACCAAATTTTCAACAAAGGAAAACATTGTATAGAAATGGTTTGCTTCAGTATCATAGGTGTACCAGCCCATGATAATGAAGACTCAGAAGTTTTAAACCTTTACGTACTAAGCAACAAAAATAAAATACGTTCTACTGAAACAGGAGACCCAAATCCTTCTAAACGTGAAGCCTATATTATTATGTAAAGCTCCTTCAAGCTAACGAGCGTACTGACAACGGGAGCTAGTTGAAACTCTGTAACGATTAAGCGAACCGACGATCTGGTCACGAAAATCTTCCCTACCGTAACTGTACATGCACGCCGTCGGCAGTAAAGTCATTTACGCTTATTACTCGCCACAGCGATCCTCATACGACGCTCGCCACTGAACTCAAATTACGTAATCCATTCTGCGTTGGGAGAAAGCCAGCGAATTGGGCTGTTTGATTATTTGGATGGTTTAATAACCAATTTAAATATCTAGGTGTAATCAATGAGATCAATGAGTATGCTCCAAACAGATTTCGCCAAAAAAATTAAGAATACTTTAGTAATTATTTTTGATCATTATTTTACTACATTATATTTAACTCGGTTACTTGTATCGTGTTGTGAACAGAGTCGGGTTCAACGGAGCTCAACGTTCTCGGCGCGCTGCTGATGCGTGACGGGCAAAACGGGTTACTTTAAAAAAAGGTCTTTAATTTTTCCCATCATTAACTTACTTAATGCAATTTTCTAGAATAGAGACTACAAATATGTTTCATTAAAAGAAGAACAGATTAAAAGGAAATAATTTACTGGGTATTTTTTCTTGGTTATTCTCTTCAGCACTGTCATTTGTGAAAACAAAAGCACCGCAGGCTTTTGAAAATAGCACAGATTTATCATTACTGGTAAGCCAGAACGGCACGCCAAAGCTGTCATATTCCAGCAGTTCCTCTAGCACCAGTAGGGGTAAATTCGCCTAACGACCGTGACTAGCGACTTAATTGTTCTTTGTCGTGATAATGACTGATGACTTTCTCTCGATGTCTTTGTTTGAGGGTGACAGTGACGCGAAAATGTAATCATGGCCCGTGCGGTATTGTAGGGTGTAGCGCCGCGAAATGAATCAACGAAAATTGTTTGCACAAAATATGGAGTTTACGGTGCGGTGACAACGGGACATTGTTATTTTCTTCCAACTTTTATCAGTTTGTACTGGATTTAAACTTAAATGGCAATGCTAACATACCTTGTAGATAGAGTTAAATATATACGTATACCTACTTGCATTTAGGTTATTTTGACGTTGTTTGTGTTAAAGCTCTTGGAACTGTTCCTGTTCGAGGATTGTTTAGAATCGTGTATTACAAGTTAACTGTTAAAGATCAAGTGAGTAATACGTTCACGCATGCGTCTCTCTACACTTATTCTACGTGTAACCGTTATGCTGCTCGCTGTTTACGCTCCGTGGACGTTGGCAGATGCGCCGTACATCTTCGAGATTGTTTATATCTTACAAACGCTCTTAACACATGAAATTTGTATTTTAAAACGTTAAGAATAAAGTCGAATTCGTTTTACTTTATAGAATCTCGCAGTTTCTAGTCTAATCAACATTTCGTGTACACGACAAGAAGGTGGGATGATTATGATATCCGTGACGTTGTCTTTTATAATTTTACCGCATGTATTCTTAACCCTGGCGTCTGTTGAATATTGTTTATCGTCAAAACAAGGTTCATAGCATGAATAAACTATTTAAACAGTGTTAAGTGAGCACTCCGGAGATCCCCTTTGATATTTGTGGGAAGCGGCTTATGATTTATTATTTATTATTCAATGGCTCAAGCGCGCATTTAATCTTAACGAATCATTTTGCTTCCGAATTCTTCCGTGCTATTTTCCCTCAACCGGAATTCGTTATCCGAATAGAAACTGTTATTTACTTTCAGATCTTAACTCGACTTTCTCGGTAACCCTCTAAAATAATTAGGTTAATACCGTGTAATGAGAACTAGAAAACAATTTCAAACGTTGCTGTTGCGGAAAACCGGTGGCTAAATTCGTTTTCTAAACAATTTTGCGGCTAAAAATCGTGTTCAACAAGGTAAGATATCTCGCAGAATGGAGAGGTTAGGCGAAGAAGTAACGGGCCAATGCAGCGACAAAAACGGTATCAATTAACTTTTTTCCTTCACCTAACTCCAGGCGAGTATTTCCGATCGCAGTGAGCATTTCGTCCGAGGGAAACGTCTTTAGTCGTGCGATTTGCTCTCGATACGATATAGATCGATTCGTTTTGCTCGTTTCATTACGATTTAAATTGTATCGATACTGGGGGCGATTAAAGCTTCAGCGCTTGCAGGAAAAAAGAAAATTAGTTGCACGAAAATCAAATTGAACTGTGTAATATTTGCATCGTTTGCATAAGTTAGTGTCAGTGGTTTACACACAGTGCAATGAAGTACTAATCTGTGCCGTATGTTCGTCGGAAATTGATAACTTAGGTGCATTTTTAACTACGAAAAATTTATTGACATTGAATAGAACGTCTATAATTCGAATATTTTAAAAGGTACATTTTAAGAACCAAATTGAAGTTGTTTTAGTTATGAAGCTTACTTAAGCTTTGTTTATCCGCCCAAAAGTTCAACTGAAAAATTCTGTATAAAATTATTCCATCGTCCATAATCATCCGTAAGTTCCGTAACACCCCTTGACGTGACTCAGTCGCAAATATTGAGATTAATCTATTACTCTTAGAAATATCCATATAAACTATATAAAAGAAAAAATAGTACTATGTAATTAACTATTCGCTACTTATTCGATAAACTACTGAGAACTCGCCAACCATTGAACTAGTTTAAATGTAAAAGTAGAAAAAATAAAACCAACAAATCGTAAATAACTTCACAAGATTCATGTAGTTGCAGCGTTTGATTTCACCGATTAGGAATGTTTTAGCGACATTTCGGCCGTCATCGCGCGAACAATGTAGTTTACAGTTCCCAACGCAGATGTTTAAAAAGAATCAACAGTTAACAACATCGTAAAAAAGGTCGGACGTAAACAGCTACCGTTGAAATTTTACAGTCACTCTTGTTTCCTTTTCTTTTTTTCTTCTATCCCGATACGCGGAGTTGGAAAAAAGTCGAGCCACCGCTCCCGGACAGGGAAGATTTAATTCATTGGTTTAAGTTTCATGGGCCTTGCTTTCAGTGTTTACAAATATACTGATGGACTATTACGTTTTCGTGATTACGTTACAGCGTGATGACGATTGTTCTGATCAATGTTCAAATTTGTATTACTGAAAAAATATTTTTAATTGCAATTTTTGTTACACTTAAATAATAATTTTTTGGATGTATCATATTTTTAAGTAGTTAAGAATTATAGAAAAATAGTAAGTGTACTCTAAATGTATAAAAAAAATGTTTTGAACAAAATGTTTTATTATTCGCGGATTGAAATGATAGTTCAAAAGTATAATGAAGTAGATTCAGACATCACAAGAGACTAGATTTTGGCATCGAAGTTGACTATACAGAAGGAACTGCCATAACGACATATCAGTATTTACTCACAAACTTGGAGGTTTTATGAAGCCATTAAATTTAATAAGGGAGACAAAGAAGCTATCAGCCGTGGCAATGTCTGTGTCCAATCCAACATTGTTAAAACCCGAGAATATATCGTAACTTTAAAATGTTTATGTAGAGAAGTCACCGTATAAATATTTGGAGCAAAACGTAACACATGTTGCTAGGATATTTCATATCTCCCAAATAGCCGCGCACATTCATTGGCGGTCAAAAGTATGCAATTTAATGGTTCATGTTTCCGCTTTATCTAAATACAAATAAAATTCATAACTTCGCGCACTGTGTTTGTTGAATTCAGGACACTAATAAAAATATTAAACCGTTTAAATTAAGAAAAAAAGATATTTCGGAAACTAATTAATATCCTCTCGAATGTCGATCAATTTTCTAAATTATTCCGCGATTGCTTACTAAACTGATAGCTGAAAGATATGTCTTGCGATTGATTCTCGATAAAATTAGTGGAAGCCACCAACCCACACGCACCCGAGGAGAATAAATCTGTCAATAGAGAAGCAAGGCGTGCGTAATTTGTTGATTTGGAAGCGCTGGGCGGGAATGCAGCCAATTGGTTCTCATCAAAAGGTGTTTTATGTTCACCTAGCCTATTAGCGTCATTTTATAAATCCCGTCCTATTTAACTAGTTATGCATTGAATGCTGCTTCCAAAACAAATGAAGTACAAGGTTATATGTACGAAATTACTCTTGATTCATGATATCAGGCCCTGACCGGGTTTGGTGCAACAAAATCTAAAGTTGCACTTGCTGCTACTTTGTATGCGATGGTGCTAATTCTAAACGAATGTTTTCTATTGCAGGTAATTCACAAAGATTGACATCTACAGTTGTAAAATTTACAACATTATTATGGTAAGATTTGATGATTTTGCAATAAGTCAGTGTATCCTCCAACTGTCAATTAAGTAAATAGGAAAATGTGTATTTATGTTGTAAGTAAATATAGCCTCGCTATAGCTAATATCGGTGCCCCCGTTCCTTGGTTTATCCGAGGACACTAGAAGCCACACTTATGTAATCAAATCACGGAACCAATATCTATGTTTCGTGTATTATTATTATTTCACCGAGTAGTTCCCGTGCTGAAGTTGCCCTGACATTTTCCCTTATTGATTTTTCCATGGAGAATGGTGCAAGTCTTATATCATTTTTATCACTCCCTAGACGAGTTGTAACGTCGCAAATCGCAATGTCCATTTTCCGACGGTGTTCGGCTACATTATATTATACACTAGCGACCCGCCCCGGCTTCGCACGAGTGCAATGCTGATAATAAATAATACTACAGAATGTCTTTATTTATATTACAACGTTCACAGCTTTTTTGTCATTAGGCCTTATAGGCACGCGCCGCCCGCTATGTCCCTGCATTTTAAATCTGTAAATATCTTCGAAAATATTCTTTTAAATTACATGATGTAATAGGGCCATATTGATCTATATTACATGCACAATGTATTTAAGGTTAATTGGATAAGGACTAATGCTGTATTGCTTAAAATCGCTTCCTAAATAAGCCATTATTTCTCGTAAAAAGTAAAGGATATAAAATGGCTATTGTGGGTTATCCCTAAGAGTAAGACATATACCATCGTGGATTTTTTTGTAGACCTTTTAAGGTGTACAATACTGTAGTACATTATTTTGTTCTATCTCGTAGGGTTCAGCCAGCGTTTGCAATGTAAGCGTGCAAAAAAACGACATCACATTAGAAACCTCTAAAATTATCAGTGTTTTTCTACTGTATTATGCATGTATTATACATACAAACCTTCCTCTTGAATCACTATATCTATTAAAAAAAACCGCATCAAAATCCGTTGCGTAGTTTTAAAGATCTAAGCATACATAGGGACAAGCAGACAGACAGCGGGAAGCGACTTTGTTTTATACTATGTACATAGTGATATGTACCTACTTACGATTTTGTATTTTCTTTTCACCCGACTTAAAAAGGAGGAGGTTAGTACAGTCGCGGAATGAAAAGGTTCGTCACTTTTCGACTCTATGTCATCGAGTTAAGATCGAAAAGGGACGAACCTTTGCATTCCTAAACAATCTTTTTAAATACTAGCTGTTGCCCGCGATTCCGTTCGCGAAGAATAGGGGTATAAAAATAGCCTACGACCTATTCTCAGACCTACCGAGTATAGACAAAAAATTTCACAAAAATCGGTCAAGCCGTTTCGGAGGAGTTCGATAACAAACACCGTGACACGCGATTTTTATATAATAGATAATATGTATAATATGTATTACTTGTGAGATACATTGTGTTTTCATGCGATGGCCAAGTCAATCTATTTTATATAAAACATAAAAGATTTTTAATATTGATATGGCCCCTATAAGATGTTGTTAGTTTAGCTAATTACGTAATAACTTAAGACAGAAGGTCCCTTAAGTAGGGGTTTAATAAAGTACTTAACCGACTTGGTATTACATGAATTTCACAACTTTTTGCGGTAGAAGAACTGGTTTTTTTACAAGTTTTGTTTTTGATGGCGTCTTGTATTACATTAAATGAGACCAGTCCCATTCATCAATTTTAAATTTTTTATAACAAAAATGACCCAATCTTTGTTTGTTTTTTTTTACATGGTTTCAAAACTATTAACATATACTAGGGGCGTTCAATAAAAAGTGAGAATGAGTATGTTATAAACAACTTTTACTAAATGTCATTTTATTTTTCGACATAGTCAGTCACCTTTTAGCATAATACACTTAGTATATCTTTTTTCTAAACTTAAAATTCCATTTTTGAAAAGGTCTCATCTTGAGTACCTACGTAAAAAATCTTGTACTGCAGCGACTACCGCGTCGTCGTCTTCAAATTTCTGGCCTCTCAGGTATTGTTTCAATCTCGGAAATAGGTAGAAATCACTGGGAGCGAGATCTGGTGAATACGGAGGATGCTTAAGGATATCGAACCCAGCATCACGAATTGCAGCCATTGCAACGGCAGACTTGTGTGCCGGGGCATTGTCCTGGTAGAACAGCACAACTTTCGAGAGTTTACCTCGCCGTTTTTCGCGGATCTCATTGCGCAATGTTTCTCTTTGTTTGGCGTATAATGTGCCCGTAATAGTGGCTCCATGCTCGAGATACTCAATCATTAATACCCCTTAACCATCCCAAAAAACAGAGCCCATGCCTTACCGGCAGATGGGCTCTCCTTGAATTTCTTCGGAGTTGGAGATGATGGCCTTTTCCATGTCATAGACTGCAGTTTCGTTTCTGGGTCGTAATGATGGAGCCATGTTTCGTCCATTGTCATAAATCGCGCCAAAAAAAGTTCCCGGTCTTGCTGCATCAGGTTCAAAGCTTCTTGACAAATCTCTAGTCTAGTTTGTTTTTGCGTGTCAGTAAGCATTCATGGTACCCAACGCGCAGATACCTTTTTCATACCCAAGCGTTCATGTAAAATATTATGCACGCTCCCCGTTGAAATCTTTACATTTTCAGCAATAAAACGAACCGTGACACGACGATCCGCCAAAACTGAGTTTTCGACTTTTTTCACAATTTCTTCAGTTACTGCTGTAGTAGGGCGTCCGGAGCGGGGGTCGTCCATTGTCGATGTTCTTCCACGTCTAAATTCGGCGCACCAACGTGCGACTGTCGAATACGGAGGAGCATTAGACCCTAAAGTGTCCCGCAAATCCAAATTGACTTAGTCCGTAGAAAAATTTTTCAAACACAAGTATTTGATAACGGCAAGCAGTTCAATTTTCTCCATTTTCGCTAACGTACTCAATAGCATTGCAAAGAAATTACCGTATATTTTTTTAAACAAAAGACAGTTAGTTTTTTTTGTCATAGCAATCAGCTAGATAGATTAGCTTTACCGGCCAGTATTTAATTTCGTAATATTAAAAGAGTTTGCATCTCATTCTCACTTTATATTGAACGCCCCTCGTAATATGATATTATGTAGTGTGTAATATTTACAAGGAGTAATAAAATAGAATTTATCACATGCTAGAAAAATGAACTGCACATAAAACTTAGAACCCATTCATATTTATCTATTTAAATTGCGAGCATCACATTATGCATGTTTCATAATAGATAGAACATCTAAAGCCAGGTGATTAATTTCTTAACTCCTCATGGAGTTCTTAGTCAAAGATCTTTTTTCGTGATATTGGAATTCGTAATAGGTACAATCTAAAAGTCGAAAGACAACAATTATGAAGATTATAACATTTTATATATTGCTTTTCATTTGTTCAGATACTTGCAGTCTAATAGATAGCACATATATCATCTTTAATGAGTACCTGGTAGTCACGAAACCATTGATCTGTATCTGTATGGTGTCACTCGATCTCATGCAGACTACGGAGTTACGACCGGTTACCGCAACTCTGTCCGTCACTGGATACTCTAATGTTCCCGGCGGAAGTTGCGTAGTGTACGGTTTCACCGACCTAAACCAAAGGGTTGTCTCGATTTCACCCGCTGACTGGATTGGGCCGTGTCTGGCAATGTAAGCTTCCTGATTGAAATTCTGATTGGACCTAGAGCGTTGTCATGTTTTTTAGTTTCCGATTTTTTCGGCCGTGTTTAGGTTTAATTGTACATTTGCTACGTGCTTCGACGTTTGTGAAAATGTGACCACGTTCACCAGTCGTCTAGATTACATTTTTACTGGAACATAGACTGATTCAATAAATAATTTAAAAATACTGGGTAAACCTTTAGCCACAGATCTTTGTAGGTGTAAATAACAACGCCGTTCTATAGCATTTTGTCTTTAAGATCGTCGCTATCTAAGATCGTGGCTTACCGTCGACGTTCTTAATGATTGTTGTTAGATTAATCTGTGAACTAGTTCAGCGGTTAGTTGCAGCGGCTTGCACAACGACGTTTCTCACGACATTGGACGAAATTACTGTTATTCTCTGCGGTGACTCTGCAGAGATACAACGTGATCGTAAAATACGCAACATCTATTAAAAGACAAACAGTTTTTATTGCCTCGTATTTTTCTGTGCCTTATCTCTTTAATAAAAGGTTCAACGCAAAGCATTCTGGTAAATTCACACACCTGTTTAGCATTCTTTTAATATTTGATTCTTCCACATATACAGTGACGCAGATTCTATCAATTTAACGACGTTTTACCAACTTAAAATCTTTTTCAAATGTGACCCGCAATATCACCCGGAATGGGCTTTAACGTTTATTTTGTCTCCGAAACGTATTGTTTCTACAAACACGTTAGTCCACTGTTCAAACGTACGTTAACACGCGGAGCCGTGCTTTGTCTAGTCTAACATTCAAATAGTGGTCAGATGGTCTATTCAGCAGGTCCGTTTAGAGTTTAGGCAATGTCTGAGGCATAGTTTCGCAGTGGTCTGGTCTAGTTGCACTAACAGCGTCGCATTGTGTTCCGACGGACTGATTGCTGCCTCGCCTCAAGGCCGCCTATTGTTCCAGCCGGATTCTTGCACGCGATCCCGCGCCCGTAGATTATCTCGCTTCTGTAACTACAACTTTAACATAATCAGAGTCACGGATTATTTCGGACAGTTTGCCGGCAGTAATTAGATTGTGAGGCGCTGGATCATCACGTTAGACGAATCGTCTGAGGTGTGACCATTGTCAAGATGTTATGATTTAGTCAAGCTTGTGTTCAGGGAGATTGATGTAAATATGATTTCTGTCTGTATTAAGTACTTTAAAACTTCCTACTAACAGAGGAACTTCATCGTCTCTTTGAGACTTTTAATGCGGTTTCCTCTCTTAAACTAGCTTTTGCTAGCGTCTTTGTTTGCGTAGAATTAAAATTTTTAGCAAAGCTTCGTCATTTCTTTTGAATAAAGCACAAATCGGGCAACGACAACATCCTAGTATCCATCAGCATCATCATCATCATCGGTATCAGTTAGTGAATATTCAAATCCCGTTTATTCCTTATTCGCGGGAATTTCAACAAATCCGTCTTTATCTACATCATTAAGGCACCTCCTATGCAAAATTGGTGGTAGTTGATGAGTCGGTCAGTCAGTAGGTGAGTCTGTTAGTGAATCAGTCAGGACTTTTCTTTTTACATGTTTAAATTTGACGTTCTACTGTATGTGATATACCGCACGAGCGAGCTTTAAACATGTTTCGACAAAGCTCTTTAGCACATACTCGTTTATTTGGCAATGCGAGTTGAACGTAAACGTAAATTAAGGTCCGTTGCGTCTCCGAATAAAACAAACGACTTTTCCTTGTTAACGTTGATAAACAACTGGCCATAAAATTTGTCTTGGGCTTAAATCCCTCCAACATTGATATATGTATTATATGAATATGTAAATGCACGGCCAATTATTCGCCTCTATCATTATTCATCGTCCCATTTTCAGTTTAAAATTACAATAACTGTTATCTTTGAGCAATTGTTACTGTATTTTAACGAGTCGATAAAAAAAGTGTCCGAAATCGGAAATAATGATATTATAAACATTAGCCTCACGCGTCGCCGTCAGGTCGTCACCTGTCCACCGGACGAGCGAACGGACGGACGGACGGACTGTCCTCTATTTGCATTCAGCGACGCGCGTCCACCGGAAGTAGGGCGTGCCCCCAAACTGCTCACTTCCGGAGCTTTATTGCCAGGTACGACGGTCAAACGGTAGTTTACAGAACCTCTGTTATAAATAGAAACTATAATCAAACTAAACTTAATGCTTCAGTAATTTATTGGAAATTAGATTTTTGTAGATCCATAAATTTTTACTACGCCATGCCAACTTGACTGTTGTAACTTATTTAATGTAATATTCTCTATTACAGAATTAATTATCTTGGCCGGATTCGGCTACAGCTTTAATGCTAAAATGATACAGTTGTATAAAATTAGCAAGCAATTATTTGTTAGTGCGAACTGCCCGCATAAAATGACTAACTAAACTGTATTCAAAACAAATCTGTCCTAAAATATGTAACGTTAAATGTTCATGAATATTCTAAATTATGTTGAGGATGGCGAGGCTGAATGTCAAAGTGGGGCATCAACTAGTGCCCAGTTAAGCCGCGTACACATTCGCACCGGTCGCCTGTTGCGCAAGATGACATCCGAGCCGCAGATTAGCATGAAACCAGTGATGTCGCCAATGCACTCTGTCGATAAGGTTGAATATCGACACATGTGTGTGTATACCTGTTTAAAATTGGCAAGCGATTGACCTCTATCTCACAGATGAGGTCACAGATTGTATTTAGCTCACTACTGGTTCTGTAACAGCCTTTAGATTCACTTCATTCTATCGTAGCATTATGACATCGAGCAATATTTTTACCCGACTGCAAGGAAACAGGTATGTTTTTAACTTTAGACTGCGGTTGATAAAATCGTAAATCATAATGAACAAAAATTATGGAAGTATTTAATAGCTTACCGTAGACTCTAAGATAGAGGTATACTTATGCTACACAAAGATGTCAATTTTATGATTTAGTTTGATTTTCACAATGTGTGGATAGGACATCTTAAGAGTAGAAAGAGAATATTACTTTAGAAACAGCAGGTTACTAATGCAAGTTGTGTGACATATCCGCCTAACGGAAATGCAGCAATGTATTTAATAGCACAATGAAACTTGTTTTAACTATGCACCAGGAACGCGATTTATTGACTCTTGCGGTTTGCGCCGTTCACTTTGTTGTGGATAAACGTTAAACGCTCCCTCTGGAAACCATATTTGAATAAATAAAGACACTACTTAAATATGTATCGTTATAGTGTCGATATATCGCTAGGAGTACTGTATTGTACGCTGTACAGTGGGTAATGATTGCTAATTAAATTCAGCCTCAGCGTTGAATGAAAACAATTGTGTTATTTGCTCTTAGTGATCATGGAATAACAGACTGTTAAAACTTTTGAGCCTTGATTGTCCTGAAGCAACTAACAATACGGCTATTATGTTTCGAAGTGATAAATGTAAGAGATGAAGATAGAGTTTTCTGGTTTTTTAGGGTTCCGTACCCAAAGGGTAAAATCGGGACCCTGTTACTGAGGCTCCGCTGTCCGTTCGTCTGTCCGTCGGTCACCAGGCTGTATCTCATGAACTGTGATAGCTAGATAATTGAAATTTTCACAAATGAATGTATTTCGGCTGCCGCTATAACAACAAATACTCAAAACCAGAATAAAATAAATATTTAAGGGGGCTCCCATATAGCAAACGTGAATTCTTTGCTCATTTTTGCTCGATATTGATAACGGCAACAGCTAGACGCTTGAAATATTCACAGAGTATTTAGTTATATATTCACAAATAAATAATTAAATTAACTATCGGTATCTGCTTAAAACCAACTAAGTAAACATCGATAAAACAAGTCTCAATATCACAGCTCTATCGATATGACATAAGTTGTTGAACATTACTGCAGCACTGGCTAACATTCGAGGTCGCATGACATGACGGGAGTGCGCATGATTCACCTGCGCGATGCGCACGCGCGTATATGGTACTATACGTGATTGTTCTACGTGATAACTACCTCATTCAGCTACCTGGGGACATTGTAGTGCAATGAGGAAGTCGGTTTTTGGACTGATTTAAACGTGCTTACTAATGATGATGATCCGAGTTGTCAGTGTAATTTGGAGGAACAGATTTTGAATGTTGAAATATTTTTTGTAGAAATATTATGTTTGAAGCAAGTTTTTTTTCTGACTGTACTTTTTATTAACATTCCTAGCATTGTCATTCGCACACATTCACACTAAATTTCAGTCAATTCGATCATTAGAAATGGGTGAAATTTCACTTACAAGATTGACCTTAATTAAATAAACAAACAAACATTGAAAGTCAAATTTTGTAGAGTCAAACAGTTTAGTTTAGGGTTTATTTGAATGTTTACTAGTTTGTATGTCATTGGTTTTGTTAAGAAACTATTGTGTGCACGGGTGTGGCTTTGGGAATGAACATTTTGTGGTGTTAATATGATAGTTAGATCTGTATGACACAGTCATGTAGAATACGTGCGGCCTTTTGACATTTTCTCATTGATATTATGTATAAGTAGTAAGTAGGTATATTTATGTATTGTATAAGTATTGTATTTAATGTATTTGTTTATTTATGTGTATAAATATTTTAATGTTTGTATTGTTTTTAATATTTATTGCCTGCCTGTATTTTCATTTATTTTAATTTTCTACGTACTGTTTTCGGTGTTCAATAAAGAATATTTGTATTGTATTGTATTGTATTGTATTGTATTGTATTGTATTGTATTGTAGATTTATGTGGAAACGGTAAATGGCGAGTTTTGCATAGAAACATTTACGTGTACTGTGTCACATAAACATAGCTGTCCTGAAAATGTGCTTATAGACTAGATTAAGAGAGTAGTACAGTTTTAATTCTTCAATGAAAGACTTAATTACTTTTTCAAAATCTGGTTTCATTACTTTTACGTAATCTCCAAAAGTATTCTCTGCATAGTAATTCTCAGAAGTACGTGTATTCTTTTTTTCAGTAGGCCTCAAATATTAAACACTTTTAAAGCTTCACAATGACAATAAAAGTCAAAAAAGTAACGTCAATACTCCGTGAATTCCCTCGACACATTACACAAATTACGACTTGTAAAGCTGAAGATTGCAAATAACTTTGCAGACATCAAAGATTCAGCATGCGCTTGTGAAAATAGGCTATCGTTGTCATTCCAAATATTTGTCGTTATAAGAAAATACCGATCCAGACTAAGTATAATATTGTTTGTCATAGATATTTTTAGATTGTGCCGGTCAGCATTTTGATGTGTTTTGCGGTACATTTTGGTCGCCCCGACGACACGGGAAGTAATAAATGCCTTGCTACGCGTCGTTCGGTATCCAAAGTACGGTCTGGCTGCGACGAATTCCATCTCATTAAATTCCTGACCATTGGGATTACTTGTGAATTCGATATTTGAATTCCTGACATAGTAATCTCTTGTAAGTAGATAGATCTTTGTCCAAAGCAAGGGCACCGTTAAATGTATGATACCTACACAGGTTTTAACGAAATTTCGACGTAAATTTGTTGGAAAAATAGTTCTTCGTATTGTTTTTAAGGGGTTTACAATCAATCGGTCAATGGTTTTACATAATTTAACAGAACATAATGTACCATTCTTCATAGTCAACGTTAGTCTTAAAGTGGTTTATTTCTGAAAAGGTTTTTTTTTCGTAATTGTTATAATACAAACCTAACCTAACGTACTGCATTGTATAAGACGGCATTTAAAAAAAACAGATTTTTTTTTGTTTCATATAGGTATTTCATATAAATAACTTTATGACTGAAGTTGATTATGAAGAATGATACATTATGACTTATTAAATTATGGAAAACCAAGGTGCGCCGTTTTAAAGTTTTAAGGAAAACTAGTTCTAGTATTTAGATAATAGGTGGAGTTTTAAAAGTTGGAACAAGTTAACCGCTAGCTAGCAGTGTGTGTTTCGTTCGGATTTCTTAAGTTTTTTACGTGACGCCAATTTTGACAAGGCCCTTAAAGTTTTTGCACACATTTGCGAGATTTTACATGTGAAAACATACCTAACTCATGTTTTTCTTACTATTTGGGTTGCTTAATAAAAGTTTTCACTCCACGCTACTGGCCAGTAGTTGTTCATACAAAACGACTGACTGGAAAAAGTTCAATAAAGGCAGGATGTACTTAGTGGTTCTATACGCCTAGTTAGAATAGAAAATAACATACTTGTTCAAATAAATTTTCTGAAATCACGCGTTTTCTACGCATTTATTGCTGTATCGTCGTGAGTCTCCCGTCATAATTGAACACGTCTATTCCATCGGTTGGTCTCTGACGGCACATCATTCGTATCTAATTGTGTCCCTGATGACAGAGTTATACGATGATGATTATAGACACTCAAGATACCTGCCAAGGTCTGATATTTTTAGGAATTTGACGCAATCTTAACCATTTAGAATTGTGATATTTTCCAGTGGACATTGAGACTAAATCATTTCGTGTCAGTGGAATGAGAACTTTACGCTGTGAATGTATCTTAGTAGTTTATCTAGTTAATAATTGTTACTATTTTAGATGTAGCATTATTATTATTATTCCAAATATTTAATTTTCAGTCGTATTTGATTGGCATAAAGGCAGGCTTTAAGACACGCCATATATTTGCGTAATTAGTCTTTTTAATAGAAGTTATTTTATATGTTGAGTGTGAGTTGCGAGTTGATATTAAAAGATACTCTAAAGCAAATTAGAAATATTATTTAGTTAAAAATAGTGCGCCATGCTACGTTCACAATTTTCCCAATTTGCATTGCATGTATCTTGCTTGCGGTTATGTGACATTTTCAAATCATACTTCATAGTAATGTGTTCTGAGCTCTCGACTAGACGTTTTATTAGAATCCTTGAAGTTAACCGACCATGTGGAATTGGTAAATGGCACCAAATTGCAGCGGGTTCAAAGCAGACTGTTCCAGCTCTAGCACGTTAATAGTTAATTCAGTCCTCCACATTTCTTAATCTGTACTCGGGTCGTAAATATGCCTCTTTCCTAACTCCAGGTAAGTGTAGCGAATAAATTTTCAGAGATTTACGATCTGATACTCAGATCTCGTGACAAGTTCGTAGTCGTCAAAACAGCTAGATTCTACGTGATGTTTCGTCAAACATCGAGGTTGCAGATTCGCTATCCTAGAAATAGCCTAATTAATAGGGTGCCGACTGCTCATTACGGTGTTCCCTGACAGATATACTGTCACCAACTATTCTACAGTGGACCCATCTGGACTCATCGCAATATCTACCAAGGAGTATGTTTGTGATAAATAATTTATACATCGTTTGATGTTGCTTCCAGATATCATATTTATGAGTCTCTAAGTCCAGAATCATAGCTTTGGATTGTCTCAATGGCTTTAGTCCGCATTAATATTTAAATCGCTGAAGATTCGAATTCTTAATGCTAGCGAAATGTGCTCTGTATTGGGTCCAGCCAACTTTGTTAGCTCGGCGGCGGGCGGGTTAAGCGTCGCCGCGTGTATCTTCGTAAATTATTAGAACTATCCGCATCTCGTTTAACGACGCCATTTTTGAAACAGATGTAGCGAACGCCCGTTAATCTTACTTTCTAGCCTACGTGTTTTCAGCTTTTTTACAAATATCGAACACGGGAGAGAATATTGACACAGGAATTTTTATTTAATACTAGCTTTTGCCCGCGACTTCGTCCGCGTAGAATTCCAATTTGTGGTAAAGCTTGTTTATCTCTTTCATTGTATAAAACAAAAAACCGGCAACGGCAACATCCATTATTATTATCATTTCATCATCATCAGTATCAGTTAGTGAATATTATAAATCCCGTTTATTCACTATCCCGTGGGAATTTCAACAAATTTGTCCTTATTCTATGCACATTTTCGCTTATATTTATCCCGCGGGAATTTTGCATTTTCCCCGAGAAAAAGTAGTCTATGTCCTTAAAGGTGTAGCTTTCTACCGGTAAAAGAAGTTTTAAAATCAGCCCCGTAGTTGAATTCACTTATTTTTTTCCTGTGTGAATTTTGCATTTTCACGGAGAAAAGTAGTCTATGTAAATAATGGTTGGTGTAACTTCCTATTGGTGAAAGAAATTTTCAAATCAGCCCTCAAGTGATTTTCACTTCTTTCTATCCCACGGGAATTTTGCATTTTACCGAATAAATAGTAGGTAGCCTAGCCTATACCAACAAAGGATAGTGTAGCTTTCTATTGGTCATTTTTTTTTAAACTCAGCCCCGAAGTTAAATTTACTATTTTCTATACCGCGGGAATTTTGCATTTATCCGGAAAATAGCATCCCATGTTAATCAAGGACAGTGTATCTTTTCTATTGGTGAAAGACATTTTAAAATGAGCTCCGAAGTTTAATTTTTATTTCTATCCCTTGGGAATTTTGCATTTTTCCGGAAAAAAAGTAGCCTATGTCAATAAAGGATGGTGTAACTTTCTACTGGTAAAAGATTTTTTTTTAAAATCGGCTCGGAAGTTTCAGAGATTATCTATCCCACAGAAATGTCCAAAAATCCTGCAATACGTTTTTTTGCTGTTATGTATGACCATTTACGTTTATACTGAATTTGAAAAGTTTAGTACTTAATTGTAGTTACGGAGATAGGATCCAGTTGATTTGAGTATATAAATCCTGATTTATCCTTATCCCGTGGATATTTTAAAAATTATTGAAATTAGCTTTATACCTGTTCTAATAGTCTACTTGCATGCCCAATTGGAACAGTTTAGTAATCTTCGTTATGTGGATAGGGTCACTCTCGATTGATGAAATATATACATCCCGTATATTCCTTATCCCGTGGGAATTCCGGAAAATTCTTTCTTATCGGATGCCTACGTCATACAAAGGACACAGCCTCCAAGTTTCAGGTCTCTACATACAGCGGTTAGGCTGTGCGTTAATCCGCCGGTCAGTCATTTAGGACTTCAGGACAAAGCATTTTATATGTATTGGCATTGCACCAAGCTTTTATGCGAGTTCAACAATGATGTTTGAATACTCAATTCGATTTTATTCGAAAAAGGTTGAACTCACATAAAAGCTCATCATCTCAAGCTCATCTGAAATGATGAAGATCATCATCATCATTTCAGCCGTAGGACGTCCACTGCTGGACATAGGCCTCCCTCATTGACGCCCAATCATTACGGTTGGAAGCGACTTGCATCCACCCTGAACCTGCGGCCTTCACCAAAACGTCCGTCCATCTCGTTGGTGGGCGTCCCACGCTGCGCTTGTAAAAGCAAAAGCTTGGTGAAATGCAAATACTAGGTACTTATTATAATTAGTTATTATCAGAGATCAGATCAGGAAGTGGTTGACAAACGTAGACAAATGGTTTGCAAAATTTGAAGTTTCGTTTCGTTTACATTGTGTCAAAATAAAAAGTAATTTAAATCAAAAGCACTAAGGAGTATTGATATCAACTTCGAAGCAAATCACCCCCAAAATAACTTTCTACTCCTTTTTAACCCCGTCAGGGGATGAATTTCAATAAAATACGAAACACGTCTTCCATCAATTCTGTTATAGAATTTTTATGCAAAATTTGAAGTAGATTGGACCAAGGAATCACGTTGTCCCATACAAACTTTGCCCCCCTTTTTTACCCCCTTAGGAGTAGAACTACGAAAAATCCTTTCTTATCGGATGCCTACGTCATACAAAGAACAGACCCTCCAAGTTTCAGGTCTCTACGATCAGCGGTTTAGGCTGTGCGTTGATCCGTCAGTCAGGACAAAGGATTTTATATGTATAGATAAAGTGCCACAAATATTTCAGTGATTCACATATTAATAGCGGACCGTGGTTTTCCGTAGGATGGGATCCAGACAGAGATAGTTAATGTTCATGGATGTTTAAAGAGTGTCGATCGTGTATAAGCAAATGTAAAATAACCACGCCGGTGCAATTAAAAGGACCGCTACGCGAAAACGATTAGTCGTTGTCGCGTCCTTAATTTGAAAGATAGATCTGTTGAAGCACGGTTCTCAGAATTTTAAAAAGCATCTCATAAGTCTATTACTTAAAGCTTTTACAATCGTTACCAGTCTATTTTTATTTTTTTTCAGTGATCGTTCATTATACTAGGGGCGTTCAATAAAAAGTGAGAATGAGTATGTTATAAACAACTTTTACTAAATGTAATTTTATTTTTCGACATAGACACCTTTTAGCATAATACACTTATTAAATTTTTTTTCTAAACTTAAAATTTCATTTTTAAAAAAGGTCTCATCTTGAGTACTTAAAAAATCTTGTACTGCAGCGACTACCGCGTCGTCGTCTTCAAATTTCTGGCCTCTCGGGTATTGTTTCAATCTCGGAATTAGGTAGAAATTACTGGGAGCGAGATCTGGTGAATACAGAAGATGCTTAAGGATATTGAACCCAGCATCACGAATTGCAGCCATTGCAACGATGGACTTGCGTGCCGGGGCATTGTCCTGGTGGAACAGCACAACTTTCGAGAGTTTATATCGCCGTTTTTCGCGGATCTCATTGCGCAATGTTGCTATTTGTTTGGCGTATAAAGTGCCCGTAATAGTGGCTCCATGCTCGAGATACTCAATCATTACCATCCCTTTACCATCCCAAAAAACAGAGCCCATGACCTTACCGGCAGATGGGCTCACCTTGAATTTCTTCGGAGTTGGAGATGATAGCCTTTTCCATGTCATAGACTGCAGTTTCGTTTCAGGGTCGTAATGATGGAGCCATGTTTCGTCCATTGTCATAAATCGCGCCAAAAAAAGTTCCCGGTCTTGCTGCATCAGGTTCAAAGCTTCTTGACAAATCTCTAGTCTAGTTTGTTTTTGCGTGTCAGTAAGCATTCTTGGTACCCAACGCGCATATACCTTTTTCATACCCAAGCGTTCATGTAAAATATTATGCACGCTCCCCGTTGAAATCTTTACATTTTCAGCAATAAAACGAACTGTGACACGACGATCCGCCAAAACTGAGTTTTCGACTTTTTTCACAATTTCTTCAGTTACTGCTGTAGTAGGGCGTCCGGAGCGGGGGTCGTCCATTGTCGATGTTCTTCCACGTCTAAATTCGGCGCACCAACGTGCGACTGTCGAATACGGAGGAGCATTAGACCATAAAGTGTCCCGCAAATCCAAATTGACTTGGTCCCTAGAAAAATTTTTCAAATACAAGTATTTGATAACGGCGCGCAGTTCAATTTTCTCAATTTTCGCTAACGTACTCAATAGCATTGCAAAGAAATTACCGTATATTTTTTTAAACAAAAGACAGTTAGTTTTTTTTTTCATAGCAATCAGCTAGATAAATTAGCTTTACCGTCCAGTATTTAATTTCGTAATATTAAAAGAGTTTGCATCTCATTCTCACTTTATATTGAACGCCCCTCGTACTTCCTCAATTATTCAAAACTAAAGGCCTATCTTTATTGTCATGGTATCATTCTTCCATTATTATCATTGGATGGTCATCCATCGCGGCATGTAAACAAGCCGACGTGTCGTGTCGGCGACACGTGCCTAGCCCGCGCTGCAGTTTTGTACACTTTGTGCAGTTTTGTGCACTGCGCACTGATTTATTAGCCGCATACCGCGTGCTATCTCCCTATTTATGGTTCCGTGTAAATGGCAGTTCTGTTTTTATCGATTGATTTATAACGTCAATAAAATTGGTTTTGAGCGATCTAATACTATTTACTGGATGCAGGTAAGATTCAATATATATAATAATTACTTAAGTTCTCGCCGTGTTTAGTAACATAATTGTAACTTCAAATTACAAGATTTTTTTTATTCTACTCTAATACGTATAGTATTAAAAAAAGTTACAAACTTGACTCATTTCTAGGTGGATAAAGTTTTCGCTTTTGGTAGTTATCATACCTGATTTACACTCTCGCCTCGTCACCTCGCCTCGCGCCTCGCCTCGTCGTCTCGCTCCGGACGCGAGCCTCAAAATCAAGGCAAATCATGAGACGAGGCGCGAGGCGCGCCTGTTCACATTCTCGTCTCGTGGCTCGTCCCGCAGTTCGTCTCGCCACTCGTACACGAGTGTAAACCAGGTATCATAGTTCTATTAAATACGTACGTAGCACGTATAACTTTTAAACTTTTACGATTTTCACTCATAATAAATACCACACCCAGGATAAGTCATGATGATATTCTTATTGATAAAATTACATCGTTTTTTGGTCCGCATTACGGCGGCTGTGGCCATGAGGAGACTTCAGCACAACATGTGTAATTGACAAAGCAATTATTTAAAGGCTATATACAAATTTAGTTTACGTTTCAATAGCTTCAAGTAAATATGTGATTACGTAATGTAAGCGTAGAGGTTGTCAAAGGCGCGCTAGGGTCGTCACCCGCGCGGCGCGGGACCGCGTATCAATACGTATCCGTTCGTCGGGCACAGCCCTAGATTGATTATATCATCCCTTTCCGATGCTGTCACCTTTTACCCCGGCCGCCCCTTTTTTGCGTATCACCGTTAGAGTAGAAAGGGCCCGATTTCAATGGTTACACGGAACGGAACATTTATCATGGGCGGTAATGAATTATCGGAAAATTTCCAATAAGAACGGGGCGAAGCGATGGATTTGTGGATGAGTGAAATGGAAATAACTTTTACGGTGATTTTGATGTATTGTTCGGCATCTATTACGATTTGTTAAGAATAATTGTTTCAAGTTATTGATTTATGTAGTTTATGCAGTCACTTTACAGCGACGTACCTACGTACGTAATGCCATATAATATATGATTGACAAATGAGTTTGTTCGACTACAAAAATGATCCGCTACTTTCCACTCTTTAACTGTATCTAGTAATTCTGATCCTAAATGCATAATTAAGATGGAATAATCATTTTTGTTTTTCGAGTAGGTACCTAGGTAATGTAAAGTAGTTCAGGCGATAAAACTACATGTACAATACATATGAAAAGTACCTACGTAAATCATAAATAGCTATAAAAATTTAAAGCCATTAAAACCGGCCCGTAAATATTTACGGTTCGCGATATAGCTGCCGGTGCCATTTTTATATTGTGTCGGAACCTTCTGGGATTAAAGCCCTATGGCAATAACGCTCGGCACACGGGCTTGCCGTCAGAATTGGCGATTGAAATGTTGACACTTCAGGTTTTTATTCACTTGGAAGTTTTCCACTGTCGCGAGAGGTTAGGTGTTCTAAGTTGGCAAGTGAAAGTGGATCTGTCGCGGATCTCATTGACACATTCAATCAGGTGTGATGAGGGTCTGCCGTAAATCTTTTTACCTCAAAACTAAGCTCTTGCTAAATAAGTAAAGAGAACTGGATCAATGATAAATAGCATGCCGTATTCGGTTTCGGCTTAAACCCACTTGTAAACTTCGACTGGATACTTTCAATTCTATAAGGAGGTCGGAAATTTTCGCTTCAGCACATTTAGAAGGATGGCACAGGGAAGCAATAAAATACACGAACATGATTTACCTACAGCCTTCTTTTGCTGGCGCCGTGCGATTTTGGGCCTTAAGCTTTTAGGATTAAGGGATGCAGATGGCGCGGCCGAAATCGTTATTTAATATCGCCCTTAGGAATTTACTGTTACACATGAAAACTTCAGGTTAACGATGCCGAACCTGAAACTTACGTCCTTATAACGAAATGAGCGATTCGAGTCAACCGGCTAACAATCTTTTGGCCCTTATAATTAGGTTTATAAAGTTTGTAACGGGGGGATACATAGGCTCTGATTTTTAGTCCGGAATGTATCGATTTTGCTTAATTTTGGTAATATCAATAAAAGACATATAATTTCAAAAAAACCCTGTAAGCGGGTATTTTCAGTAGTGGATTTTGTATTTGATATAATGAAATACCTATCTTATGGAAATCTGCATTGGACTGCGAATTATTTAACAAAGTTGTGTGTGAAGTTTTCACGTAGTTTACCGTAAGAGCTGACAAAACGACTTTTAATTTTTGCTTAACCAAAACTACATGTAATTCTTCTCTCTGATTCGATTTCGATCCGGCCAAAGTTTACCTTAATTAATATTATTGTCATTTTCTATATTTTGATTATGATTAGTGATATGTCCTCGAACTCTTAATTCTCTTCCTCATTTATTCGTATATCATGCGCAATATATTTTTGGTTCAATACCTAGTACTTTTTATAGGGAGCAACTCCAATGGTTGTATGAGAGCTCGAGTGTCGAGAGCTCGCTTAATTACGATATCCACGAACTCATATGGGCGAGGACAGCTCAACTTTTATCTTTCAAATTCGACCCGCCCTTCGCTCTTTGAGTTATAATTGACTTCTCTATTTGGGAATGGTTTGCCTCTTAATTACGCAAAACAAATTGCGTCGCCGCACTGCGGAGTGCGGAGACTGGAAAAAAAGACATTTGCCGTTTTTAACTTTGTAGGGCATGCGAAGTTGACGACGAACGGGTCTCGAGCTCGACCAATTCGCCTTTTCTTTTGAATAACATTAAGCTTTTATGCTTGTTTGGGTTGTTTTTCAATACAGGGCAAGTAGAGTTTCCTGCAAACCGAATGCTCGTGTGAATGTTACCACAGTAGCACGTATGCTACTAAACGGGATCCTGCAAAAAACCGAACCCGCAAAAAACGGGACGTTGCCCGTGTGAAAGTGCCGTTTGTATGAAAAAAAAATCGTAACGAGCTCCAGCGACGGCTTAGCTAATTTAAAATTGTCTTTAATTGTAACTTTGAATTTAAAGATTTTGTCAAGGTTCATTATTCATGAACTTTTCTCTTCTAAACCAAAGTAACTACCTTAAGGTTGGGGTACTTAATACCCAAAGGGATCAGCGCCGTTCGCAAGACCGGCAGTTTGCTGATTTGGGGCATGTTTGTGACATGCTTATTTTTTATTTTATTCCATAGTTTTATTATTTTTCTCCATGTGTCACAAATAAATGTTTTCTTTCTTTACTTTGATCCAATGAAATATAGCTTTGGCCCATGTAAAAAGCAGATGTTGAGGGGTCTAATAAAAAACATAAAAACGTGCGCGGTCAGCTAAAGCCAACCAATAGGTATGTTACGCCAATGTGGCAAAATTTAAATGCAATAACAAAACCAGAGGTCGTATTGTCTAACGTGCGGGCGCTTGCCAGCATTCGCTTTTTCTTTCTTGCGAACAAACGGTGACAGAAAGAGATGTTGAATGCGATAGCAAGCGCCCGTAGACAATACGGCCTCTGGACTGAGGTAATCCCAATGGCTAAAGGTACTCTTCAGGGCCAAAGTTTTCAACCTTACGGCATTCTAGTTGTACTAATATCGGAAACATATTCGACACGTAGATATGCAAGAAGCCTTTACAAACATTCGTGTACTTACCCAAAGGATATTAACACCGCGCTACGTAGCTGTAGTGTCTATGCCTAGATATCCATATAGCAGTATGTCATGCCATCCGTCGACGACAAAGCTCCAAGCGGGTCAAAGGGCAAGGGAGCGCATTGTTAACCTGCTACCTTACTGAAGGGCTTTCGACTAGGCTCGTCGAGTTTGCGACGCGAGTTTGTAACAAACGCGGAATTATGAAGAATTGAAGACGTTCTTTAGAGTTGTCAATATTATTTTATTATCAGGATAAATTATTTTAAGAATGTCTCTTTTAATCAGGTGCTTAGTAAACTTATTAGTTTAAGCTGTGTTAAGTAAAATAAATTTCCTGAAAAAAAACAGGACTGCTCTTAAATCGACGTAACATCGTAATGTTTTAATAGAGCCGTTAGAACAAATTTGTCATTGAATATGACATGGGCGCAATCTGATCCTTCCTAAAGAACTTTGAAAAGTTATGCAGAACTTACCTACTTGATAGGACATTCCAACTCCAAATCATACAAAAAGTCAAGTCTAGAAGTTGGAAAAAGTCACGAACTTAAAAGTGGTTGACATTCTAACCCTCTACTTATCGTTTAAAGTCTATGGGCGAGGGTGTATTCATCGTACTTCGGTAACCTTCGGGCGCCGCTATTTTCACTTTATCAAAAAAAGACTCCCCTCCCTTCCTGTGCCCCAATAAAAGGTTCGAAAAGGGAACATGCCCTGGAACTTTCTTGTTAAAGAATTGATGAGTTGAAATACGAAAAAGATTCAAGTTAGTTTTTTTTTAAAGAAAACCCGTGTACCATTTGAATATCGCCATAATAGTACTGTAGAATTTAATTGCGGGCTTGTTTATTTAAGTATTTCTAGTAAACGTATTGCGAAACTAGACGCTATTTGCTTGATCCAGAGATAGCTTACATATATTTATTATTAATATTAATACTAGTTCTATTAGCTAAGAAGTAGATTTAATCAGGATAAATATTTAACGCACTTTAATAAGTAACAGGTAATAGTGTAATATATATATATATAAGCACACTGTAAATTATAACTTTGCTCGCACCTTCGATCAACAATAGTACTTTTTGTTGTATTGTAACTTTTTGTTGATCGAAAGCTCGCACGCATCACGTAAAGAACTATTAGAATTGCGTTTCCCAAGTACTGTCTCGTTCTTAGTAGGTACACCAAAAGAGTTCTCAACGAATGCCGGCCAAGTACTGCGAACGTCTCAAACTACACTTCCTCTCTAGCTAGTACCAGTTTCAATTTAAAGTTACGCGAAGTCAGTAAAGTAGAATTCTCACGAAGGCTGAAATCCTGTGAGCTACGAACGGATCTTGACTTGGTGAAATTAATCCATCTCCACTCACAATGAAGTAAAGGCACACAGGTTGCAAACAGTAGGACGTCTCGAGACAATACCTAAACACTACCCCTTGGAATGAATTAGATAATTGTTAATTTGTCTCGTTTGTTATACCTAGGGAAATTATTGCTTTAGTTAAGCATATGATTCATAATCATTCAAAATTCCACACTAAAGGCTGCCAACGGGATTATTTATTTATTTATTGGTTTTCTAACAGATAAAAACAGATAACACCATAAAACTAACAATAGAATCTTATGTGAAAATATAACAACAGGCCCTATACTACGAAGCGCGAAATTCGAACTTCGTTTCATGCCGTTCCGCTCACGCTAATGGTATTTATTACGAGAGTGAGAGGAACCGCACGATCCGAACTTCGAACTTCGAATTTCGTAGTAACCCCCCAGAATGTTTATCCAATTATATTTAGGCAAACACATCATGCATAAAATACGTATTCGCTAATAGAGCGAAGCAAAGGTGAGCGTGCTTCCGACTCAAAATTTATAAACAAAAATCACTTCTCATGCTCGTAAAGTTGTTCTTTGTGCCGTGAGAATGCTGCATAAAATAGCTTTTTATGCTCTTGTGCATAAAGTAAAATATTCGTATAAGTTCAAGGCGATCAACCGCAAACAGCCACAAACAGTAGAAATTAACTTTTAGAAATTAAATTTAAAAAAAAATTTAGGGATAAGTCCGCCTTTGTACTTATCATTTTTTTTTCTGTAACGTTTTTGTTTTCCTTTTGTACATTAAAGAGTATAAACAAACAAACAAACAAAATTATGAGTTTATTGTTTTTTTTATAAAGCTGGTGTTTTATATTACGAAATTAATAAAACTAGACACATCTAGTACCTACATTATTATAAAAATTGCAATGCATGAAAAATAAGAGCTTCTAAATTTAATTTCAAATGATGCAGTTTAATTTCCTTGCAGTCGAAGTGAAAAGCAGAGTGCAAAACTCGAGCATTAAGCGCATTTTCACCTCGACGTGTCTATCCACCCTCGCCGACCGGCTCGGGTGGCTATATGAACGTCTCGGCTGAAATGGCTCGTTTTATGCTCTAGTTGTACAATCTACTATTTTTTAAAACAAAATTAGTAAGGCTCTGCTATCTGTCCGCTTGTTTCTCACGCATTTGAACGGTAATAGGTAGACACTTGAAATTTTTACATAGTGTGTATAGCCAAGTTTAGACCTGCATTAATAACCGTGCAAGTTGCATTATATACATAGCGGTGCTGGATGGATCACTTCAATCTCGTTCGCTTTACTACCTTGCAATGCATTGCAACTTGCGTTTTTTCTTGCAGGTCTAAACTCGGCTTATTACTATAGACGCTATGACAACAATTAATGAAAATAAAATAAAGTTAAAAAAAGATGGGGGCTCAAAAACGTATTTTTAGGTTTTTTTTTTGCTCGATTTTAACAATGGTAATTGTACGGTGGTACAGAGCACAGTTCGTTTTCATGGTCGTGTGGTGTTAAAATAAAAAAAAATATGCACTAGAATCTGTATTAGATATATTTTGTAATCGTATGACTAATAAATAAATAATCTAAACAAATTGTTGCGATTTCTACTCATAATTTTATTAATCACGACGATCTGTATTGCTAAATCTATCTAATTAACTTTGCTTTCGATCGATTTTAACAACTGTTCTTCTGATTGCTTTGCTATTTTAGGGTGTTAGTTCGTATAAGAGATACGTGCCTTAACACTTAGTGAATTTCGTTTATTCGTTGAAGTCAACGTTAATTGTAATTTCTGAGTACTGCGTGCTAACCTGAAATGTATTAATGCGGTCCTCGGCGCCAGCCACCGTTTTCTATTCGGCTGCATTAATTATTTACGCTTGTAGTTTACGCGTCAAATTAGAAATTCGTTTGATTATTGACAACCATGACACCGCGGTGTTGCGAGACGGTACGCTACGAAATCGCTGTCGTACTATTTAATGTGAAACAGTAAAGCTCAGGCTTTAATCGCTTCCTTATTTATTGTTTGGTAGCTGCTTACTTGAAGCTGTCGAATGTTTTTATAGAGCATACAAGCTGTTGCCCGCGACTCCGTCCGCAAAGAATGGGGGGGGGGGATAAAAAATAGCCTACGACCTATTCTCAGACCTACCGAGTGTAGAGAAAAAAGTTTTATAAAAATCGGCCAAGCCGTTTCGGAGGAGTTCGGTAACAAACACCGTGACACGAGATTTTTATATATTACATAGAGCGTTTCAAGATCTGTAAGAACACTTTTGAACTTCATTGAAAAACTCTTCACTAAGTCATTCTTTCCTTTTGAACATGAAACTTTAACTTCGGAACCCTTACTTTACTTAGTTCTTTTGCAGAATTATATTTACAAATATATTTTGGACGGTCGCGCTAAATTTAGTTACTGAGACCAGGGCAAATAAATTCGTACTTTAGAACCCACCATTGTAATTGAAAAAATCATGTCACTCCTAGCGCCATCTAGTCATCAAATAAGGAACTAACTACTGCATCCTACATCGCGTTATCGAAGTTTCTAAACTCAGCTACATAAATACAACTTCCAACTTTCACCCACTGGACTTCGGTCCCCAGGCATAACATCCACCTGGAGAGAGATCTCTCAATCACCCCCAAACATGTAAATACGTTGTGTTGTATTTGTGACATAAAAACTGTTTTTAGTTAGTCGAATCTAAATTGTTACTGGCCATCCACAATACTTATTACAACAAATAAGTAAAACGTTCTATTCCTGCCATGAAAAAAGGATCGTCGTTTTATTTTGCAATAGTTAAATTTACTTAATGGTTGTTATGAACAAACGATACGATACGGTAGGGATGTAATCTGTAATCTGTATAATGACTCCCACAAGTGGCAATTCTTCTGTCTGTCCCATTCTGTTCCTGTATCTGACTTTACTGAACGATATATACTATCTCCTCCGCATAAAGTGAAGAAGTAGTAAATTTATACGTAAGTATGTCCTACCTAATTACTTTATCCAAACTAAACGTAAAATAAACACGTTCACATAATAATTACCGCAGTATAAGATTATAATTGCGAAGCAACAAAGTTTGAGGCAAGATTCCATTAACTGAATCAGATAATACTACTGCCTTGTAATTTTAAGTTTACTTTGTGAGAGGAAGGAAACTGTTTTGCCCGCAGAGGACTGCACTAAATTTCAATCTCGAAACTTATTTGACGGTTAGCGCCGCCTCGAAATCCTTTCAAACTTATTGAAGCAACTCCTGGGAACTATTCCTGTAGCTCCAAGTTGGAGAATTAGTACCATATACCCATTTTATATAGTTTACCGTAGACCTAACTGTAGCTATTAAACCATTAGGACAAGCTTTAAAATAAATTCGCATTGCTAATTAGAGCAGCGCCTAGTGGTTGTGGAACCCGATCCCCGTTTTGAAAATATTCTCTGATATTAAACATTGCTCGTAATTATTGTGCAGGCGTTAGCAGTAAGCACGTTTCGCTCTCCCGTTGTTACGTTAAAAGTTTTATTTTTCTATGAAAGTACGCTTTGAATACTGATTTTGTTTACTGTTTAAACATCAAACTTTGTATGGTTACAAAGTTCGCATTACGGTCGGATTGTAGCTAAATATTTATAGGGTGGTTAACGGTTTGTAAGCAAAACACTGTCTCGTGAAGTATTTAAGTAATTTTCCGCATTTCCCCACTTCTAATCAGCTAGTGCTCGGGTGCCGGGTGCTTTCCCTAATTTTCGCGACACCCTATTAACCAGGAGCGAGTTATTGCTTACTCCCGAGGGATCACGGCCGTTGCCGAGGCGACGCGCGCCTGTGTGCGTAAAACTCGCAATTTCACGTGTGTATGTGTAGGGAAAGTTGTGTTGTAGTCTGTGGTTATCTGGTTTCTTGCGGATTCTTATCTATCGGCTTTTTCGTGTAGCGCGCTTTAAAGGATTTGGTAGCTTCGCTAGAAAATATTTTGCCACTTCAAAAGTAATCATCAGAATAATATTTAAGTGCTTATATCAAAAGTTTAAGTAGACATAAATAGTGGACGCTATTGTGACGATATTCTATTATTATTATGAAAGCCCGTTTTAACATATGCAAATTTAAAGTCTGCAATTTTTGTCGGGCATACCTCAAGTACTAGGTACGTAAAAGACCCGTGCATGTTATTTCCGTCATTGTGTCCATCTCTCACGGTAGATTAAGATAATTCAAAGATGTAAATTCGTTGCACTCAACAGGCCCTAGGTACCTACATGAACTGTAGCTTTATGCGTTCTGGTTTAAAGCACCATTTGGTCAACAGTCAAACGATACATAAATCCTTGTAATAATAAGCCAACGATTAATAAAACAATGCAATATTGTGTTGTGCGTTATGCAAAGTAATTAAAATGCGATTAGTTATAGACTATTTCATTATTGAATTACATTTTGACCTTTATCTTGTTGGTTTGTAAATAAAGTGTTCAAGGTCTAAAACTCCAAAAATAAAGTGATGTATGTTATTAAAAGTCTGTTACGGATACTTTATTAGGTATTTGCTAAAACAAATTTACATGAAAAAAGTCTGTAGTCCATCAAAGTATCAAGAACATTGTATTTGAACTGACGATGGGCGGTCGGAAATAGGGGTTGTATCACAAGTGGCCGTCGAGCGGTTTTAGCCACAACTTTTCGACATACCCGTCCCTCACTGTCTAGCCTAGTGTAAAAGAGACAAACGTGTACATAAACTGGGAAATGTCGATTTGTTGCCGTCCTGGACGGTCGCTTGGGCCATTATGACCTCGACATGATCCCGAGATGAAGCGGGATTTTTTCGGGCTCACGTTGAGCGTGGGAATACTTCCGAATCCCGTTGACATCGATTGGCGAGGCGTTGAATGGCGGGTATACAATGTATACGTTGTACCGATACGCTTTAAAGTTTCTACTAGGAGATAGGCAAGAATCCCATCGCCACTTTTAGATACTCCCATCACAAACGAGCAAAATTTAAAAGTTTCATATTATGGAATTAGAACGATATGGAGATGCATTAATCTATTTTGACATTTATCCGACGATGGTGATAATAGCCGAAGTTTCCATTGCGCGTTATTAATTAATAAGGCGTTTTAATTATAAATTTACTGCGTAGCATTCGCATGCGACTACATAATTCGTAAAATAATTAGGAAACTCGCAAAATACGCTGGAGATTCACTGTCTACATTGTAAAGAGAAGGGAACCTCAAAATTTCAGCTTTATTGAAAAGTCAGTCAGGAACACAGTTAGATTTTTCTTTTCAGTGTCTGATAAATGCATGCTTCTGTCACTCGATTTCATGTGCATCCAAGACGTCTCACCATCTCGTTTTCGGAAATAATAATCAATTATTTCGGAAAGATCTATAATCATCTTACACAATAATTTCAATCAATCCTAACACACTCATTGTAGCAGCCAGCATCCTCAATACGGAACTCGGATCATTTTCAGCAATTAAGCGGAAAATCCCCCGGGAAAACAGTGTCCATGTCCGTCCAAACAACGGGCCTAAGCTAACAGACGCGCGTGTGGTCACCCTGATAAGTGTTTGAAGGCTGCGGTGACCATATTGTAATCAATAAAATTGTACTTCGTCACCCTGTTTTGATTGAGTCTGTGCTTCGTCTGCATAAATGAATTTAGGGCGTTGTTTGTGTATTCGTAGGTATGCTATATTTTGCTTGCATACAGGAGAAGTTGTAGCTATAAAATTTAGGGACTCGTTATTATGTATCTAAAAGGATTCAAGTGTAATGGACAACTTGTATAGATAGATGCATTCGCCACTTTCAAAGTTTCTGACAGTTAAATTTACTGTTTTAAACGTTCTGATAGTGATAGCTTGCCAAGTTTGTAGTGGTCTTATATCAAAATGTACCTCCTCGTATAAATATGAAATTCTCAGATAAAAAGAAACAAATGTACAAAAGCGAACTTATTCCATAAAGAGAGATCTTCAAGACAATAAAAACTTTATTTAAGCTTTTGGAGATATTTTGATTTTGTTGAAATAAGAAACATGTCAGATTTTGTTAAGTACCATAAACCGGGGTGGGGTGCCTTTGATCAAATTGGGGCTACTTTGATAGTTTTAAAATCGCTATAAAGTCGACATTATCCATATAAGGTAAATGGTTCACATATAGGCAAAAAGAAGATCGATGAAGGCATCGACAAGGAATAGTAAATGTTAACAAAAATGCGTGAGTTTTCCGAAAAACTACTTTTTAAAGTCACCCCGGTTTACGGTACCTACAATGTACGCGATTTCGTGAAGCAATGACCAATAGGGAAACTTCACCAGCAGCAGTGTTCGTATTTAAAGCTTGTTTAAAGTATTTTTTCCTCCAAGCTAAGTTCAAAAGAAAACCAACACAAATATAAAAACGCTGAGAAAATTACAAACAACATAATAACAAAGGGCGCGCTATAAAATATGAACTGGAGAAGAATATTGCCCGTATTTCAACGGCGGAGTGTGGGGAGGAAATCGCGACCTTTCCAATAAAATTCCGCGATGTATGAAATTCACTGAAATCGTTTATAAAGTAAGCTTCATTACTTCCGAGAGAGGCGTGTGTTGAGGGTTCAAATGGAACCATTTAAAAAGTAACGCACGATAGAAGAAATTACTGTTTTATTTACATAATGAAAATAATATTGACGCTAAATACAGACATGAATAAGTATAGTATAGGTAATATGCAGAGTTCAGTGTGGCATAATCATTTTGCTTTTAACAAAATCAGCAATTTATGATAAAATTTGAGTCATAGGTAAACTACTGAAGAAGAAGAAAAAAGACACATCGAATTTGATTTACAGGCAGTGACAAAATATATAGGTACGAGAATACAAAAGCACAATCCAATTGAATCTCATCCTTTTTGAAATCAGTTAAAAATGGAATTTTATAAAAGATTGGAACATTAATTATCTACTATTCATCCATTTACTTGATTTTCCTTAATGTAAATGTTGTATTACGTCTGATTTGATTTTTTTATTATTAAAAATACAAGTTCAAATGGATTTTTAGTATTACTTCTGTGCGTATAGATGTAACTATACATGTATGTATGTATGTATGTATGTATGTATGTATGTATGTATGTATGTATGTATGTAAAACTCTTTATTGTACATAAAAAACATGAAAATAACTAGTTAACAAGAGAGACAGATGTACAAAGGCGAACTTATCCCTTAAAGGGATATACCCCTTATAGGGACATGTAGTATAAAGTTGAAAAAAAAACATAATCAAGCAAATTTGTTACAAAACAACTTACTTTAAAATTTATAAATTCCTTCACGGAACTCTCGGGTTTTCCGCGACTCTGGCTTTACACACTTTTTGAATATTCCTTACGTAAAATAGGTGCCGCTGCGGCTTTCATGCGGAGTTCAAAGGCTCGCCGCAGGCGCCGGTGACCATGCTTCCACTAAACATGTGATTTCGTTAGGACTGTAATTTTAATTTATAAAATAAGTCTCGACTTACTGTGTCGCAACAGCGCCCTACCCAAACCTTCGAATTTAAAAAGCTTAGATTTTGCTTAGAGATACCGTTTATGATGTAGAAAGGGAATAAGAACGGATTTTGCGAAATTTCTATTGGATAAAAAATTCTGCATTGGGCAATGCCGTGGGCGCAAGGTAGTGAAATATCTGAATTCTTACTGATTCACGATCAAAAAAAGTAATCGGGATCTACATCCCGTTCAAAATAGACAAACTAATCTGAGTCTTACCTCTCTTTTGAGTAAATAAGAAGTTTGTTTTTGCATAACTGGGAAAGTTGGTTAGAGGTATCACGAAATCGATTTGATTGAATAGTACTTAATATAGAGAAAGTGAATTTAGATAGTACCTAAATCTATTTCTGTTCTCTTTAGTAGAATGAGATTAATCATCGTAAAATGAGACTTATGTCAATATGAGGTCCAATTATGTAAAAAATTAAGTATTTAAAAGTTGTCGTCATCATCATTTTAGCCTATATACGTCCCAGAATACCCACGCGGGCCCAGTGCGTATTAGGAATTTCACACACAAAAAAAAAATAGAGAAGAAAAATATAAAATTATGAAACCTTAAGCCATAATAATATATTACATGTGTCTAAGACCTACTAGTACTAAAGAAGTGGCTGGTAGATTAAGAATTACAGGGGAAAACTTATCACTTTGAAAAAACTTTTTAAAGTAAATTTAAATATTGCTGTGTATCTTATCCAGATACCTAATGTTGTTACCCTAGTCGAATAGTCTAAAGCCGCTGGAGTGTTTACCTTTTGACTTCGCAAATATTCCGATTTGTCTGCGTTTTAATATTTTATGTTTCGAAGCAAGAATTTCTGTCTATCATCATCATCCCAGCGTATATGTCCCGCTGTAGGGCAGGGGGCTCTCAGAATGAGGGGTTTTCTGTCTATACACCAAAGAAAAAGGGGTGCGTATCCTACTGTGATATCTGGTTACCCTAGCGCCGGATCGCATGACTCGTGCCACTTGCGCGTTTATGTTCTGACTCCGCAAATATTCCCATACGTCTACGTTGAAAACGTGCCCGGACGAAATATGGAACGCTCCGCAACCTCCGTAATACTGTTACGGGAATCATTAGTGATTTACGTGCGCTTTTGATACATCACTGCCTCTATTTTTAGGATTATCCATGTTTACCCCTATATCTTTTAGTTATTGGATATTCTGAGCTTTTTGTGCGAGGTCAACATGTGTTATACGTTTAAAGTGTTACACATGGCTTTTATTAGAGACGGCTGCATTATTTAATAGCATATTCACCGATGTATTTGTTTATTGAAACATGAGAGTGGTTGCATGCAAGTGCAGGTGGTTGTGAAGGTCAAATTATGATTATGTCAATGAGTTTTTAGCGTTGCATCAATTTCTTAAAGGCGCCTGTGAATTTGCTGAGTGGTTTACCGGTTTGGAATTGGCGCTTGGACATGCGATAACGGGTAGGTCCCATTTGTTCTATAGAACTGATATATATGGTACGATTTTGAACTCTGTTACTTCAAGGCTTTACAGTTCTATAAAACAAATGGGACCTACTCGCGATAACGCTTTATGGCGTGGGCCCAAAATTCTATTTCGTTTTATAATTTTCAGTCTGAGATAACTATTGAAGCCGTGGTGGGCATCCTGAGAGGAGGTCTGTACCTGCATTTGGACGTATGTAGGCTGAGATATAATGTGTGCGTGTAGCTATTTTTTTTAATTAATTTACATAATTGAAAAGGAGAATGGGAGTGCTTGCATGTTTGTGCGTTTAACTTAGGTCAGAAAATAAAAATAAAAACAACTATTCAATCATAGAATATGTTAACAAAGTGATACGAGTACGTATACCTTTTGTAAACCACCCGCAGCCGGTGAAAAATAACGCAGGTCCCAGCAGATCGCGAACAATAGCTACGACCGAGTTATAATTAAACAAATCTAGTTTACTAACTTGCACGCCGCCAACGCAATCGAGTAGGTACATTTTTAACAGGTTTTTTATTAATAAACAGAGTTCTCATTCGCCTGTATAGTTTTTCACCACATACCATAATAGAGCAATTTATTTGTATGCCTACTTGCGGATACGTACCTATTCAATTTTACATTTGATTTTGATTTTATTGATCTACTAGCTTTACTTCGCCCGCGTTAGAAATACCTTAACAAGAAACATTTACAATCTTAGAGTTTGATGTTAACAAAGGTGGCGGTATTTTTTTTAAAGCATATAGTATGCTTGGACAACCCTTTGACCGCAGACGATCATCTTGAAAACATTCAACGTGCACTTCAACGTTTTGGATAGCGCCCTCTGTTCTTGTTTAAAATTAAAGCACTATCCCACGGGAACGTATTACCGGGATATTAAATATCGTACCTAATTCTCATTCCAGACCTTTGTCTGTCTTTACGCCTAGTATTCGTCTAAATCTGTTGCGTATTGAGTGACAAACATCCAAATATCTCCACATACTTTGTTATCTATGTATCTATATCTATCTATATTCATATAATAAAACTGTAGAAATCATGCGTCTGTCTGTCCGTATGTACACGCTAATTTCCGAAACTACTGAACGGATTTTCTTGCGGTTTTCGCAGATAGATGAAGCTTAACTTGGAGCAACATTTAAGCTTTGTTTCATTAAAATCGGGTAACAATAAAAAAGTTATCGTCGTTTAAATCTACTGCTTCTTCTATACTCATATAAAAAACAGTAGAAATCATGCGTCTGTCTGTCTGTATGTACACGCTAATCTCCGAAATCTATCTATACATATAATAAAACAGTAGAAATCATGCGTATGTTTGTCTGTATGTACACGCTAATCTCCGTAACTACTGAACGGACCCTACTACGGACTACTACGGACGGCTTTTCTGCGCAGACGAAGTCGCGGGCACCAGCTAGTTTATAATATGAGTAGGAATGGATATTACATATGTATGCAGGCAAATTGAGCTAAACTTATAACAACATTTCCATTTCTATTCTCGGATCAAGAACGATTCAAGACTAAATAAAATATTTTCGCTTTCAAATCTAGCGATGGAAACATCGAGACATCCTGCCATAGATATGTTTCAGTTAAGTATCCAAGTTTTGAAATATGCTGTCTGACTTGCGATTTCGCGAATTCTTCAGGTCAATGACCGATTTAAATCTCATTTCTTTGTAGCATCTTGTTTTAGACTAGAGCATACAATAATAAACGTCACGCGCTAATCGTATTTCTGTCATCTTATCCACACTGTCTAAACAAATTCAAAGAAAATAATGTTTTTACAACTTTCACCAAAGAGTCTATTCTTAATTATTTTGCTAGCGTGCTTCTAATGATAAGCAAAGCAAGATAGGCGGCGACTTTTAAACCAAAGCTTTTTAACTCTAGCTTTTGATACTTGTTTAATCTTGAATGTTTCGGCATTAGATTGTAACCTATTCTGAATGATTCCGGCCCTACGGTCTATTGGCTGGGCACAGGTCTCCTTTCAGAAAGAACGGTGTAGGGTTGCAGGTCACACGCGGGCCCAATGCTAATCGGGAAATTCACACACAACATACATTTTCTGGTTTTCTTACGAGATTTTGCAATTTTTACCATTTTTATTATTTTTGCTGTTTTAAATCGCTTAGATAAAGCAAAATGTACATAACACGGTACTAAGTAGGTAACTTTGAAAATTGAAAATTGTGATGGATGTGCCTTCAGGGTTGTCAATTACATAGAACTTATATCACAAGATGCATTCAACCAGTACATTTCTTTACACAATGTATTTATTTATATTTCACTGTCAACATCCCGCCAACTAACGAAAGACTACGTCTCGAGACGATACAAGATTATTGCTTCGTAATAATAATATTTGTGACACCGAGATATTGGGTCTGTGGTGGGGATGGGGGGATCAATCCACTCACGTCAAGTCCGGGCTCCAATCAACTGACGCGCCCGGGGACCGTCCGGGGGTCACGGGAATTAACCAGTAACACCGGGATCCACGAATTTTCCGTGTCTCAAGATAATTAAGGTTGGATATTTATTAACAACTTGCAATGTTAACGCGATGAATGACGAAGCCGTGGTGGCCTAGTGGTTTAACCTGTTGCTTCTCAAGCAGAGGGTTCTGGGTTCGAATCCGGGCTCGCACCTCTGTGTTTTTCGTAATTTATGTGCGAAATTATATTTGAAATTTACCATGAGCTTTACGGTGAAGGAAAACATCGTGAGGAAACCTGCACACACCTGAAAAGATATTGAATGGTGCGTGTGAAGTTCCCAATCCGCACTGGGCCCGCGTGTGAACTATGGCCGAAGCGCTCTCATTTTGAGAACTTTTAAATTTAGTACCTAGTCTTTTTCTTGCTTCTGCAATCTTTTGAAATCATGTTTTTAATTTCTTTCAGAAAATGGTCATGCCATGACGTATTTAGAGAATAAGTATGATTTAATTCAACAGAATTCTTTTTTTATTTAATAATTATCTTCTATACTACATACAGATGTACCTAAGCCTATAGTCATTTTTCTTAATATCGTACAGTGGTAATTTGCGAAACTATAATATTATTTTTATTTTTATAAGAAACAACAAACAAACAGCAATGTTGTTCCATTATTATGCTTACACTTGAAAACATTTGTTTTAAGATAAATGTACATGCAAACTGTAAAGGCGCACAAATACATTGTTAATTTGGTTAATTATTTTGCCTCGCAATAGCAATTAACTAATTCGTTAACACATATTTCGGTTAGGTTCTTATAGTTTAGCGCGGTAGTAACCATACTAATTGATGTGTTGTCTTTCAGGTAAACTTCATTGGCTGTCTTCTAACTAAGGGTGGTAATAGGTTATCAAAGTTACAGGAAACTGCTATAAAGAGACTTTAATTCATATTTCTTCGTATACTGTTTCCATTCTCTCATACTTAGTTTACTGGTTACGATATCCTGCACTAAAATTTTAAATTCATTTAATATATTCATGTATGCGGCAATTAAAAATTTAATAGCTATCACGTATATACAATGCATTCAGCGGCATTATATACATGACCTGTTCTGTATACAAGATTGTTAATTGAGTTGGAATCGTAATGCAATGTGGTGAGAATAAAGGTAGTTAATACCTATTTAATGTGATTTATATATTCTGGCTTGACGTCACAGCGCTTTAGCCGGGTTGTAGTAGTGGCTCTCTGACAGCGAGAGAGTCCGATACCCGCAAACAATTAACTGCTCTAAAGTGACACGACATACTGGAAGCGGTGGTTTTGCTTGCGGTTTTGTACGAGGATTAAAAAAAATTGTTGCAGGGGACCACCATAATATTAATTATTTTCAATGCCAGACAGTAGGTAAAGTTCTGAATTGCTATATAAGGTTTTATTTCGGAACCAAACGATAGAACGTGCTGGTTTTAATTTTGGAACGAAACATTCGTTAGATGAACTTTGTGTAATAATAACGTAATAAGTTCGTGAAGTAGTTCATCGTTTGATTTACTAGGTCTTTAAACGACTCCGATTAATTACGTAAGCGCAATAAAATTTACTGCTTACCCAAACTTTGGCCGTGATTACTAAACCAATTAACTGAACTTAACAATTACACATGGCCGCATGTGCGCCCCAACTATCTCGATCGGATACTGGATCGTAAATCAATCAACCGGCGATGGTTACTAAAACAAAGTCAAGCGCTGTTTACTCGTACTAAGGGGGGGTAAACAAGGTTTACCCTCGCACAGTTCTGTCAGTTACGACGATGACAGGTCATATCCGGGCCGGGACGGCGGTTCGCCGCCGCCTCCGCCGATTCTATTACACTGTGCCAGACACATTGAGGAGGTCGCGAGATTCGAGGACAGAGAACGATTTGTCTGATACACACTTCGACGGTTTGAAGAAAATGTGCGATTAGACGTTGCGTGTGATGGTAATTTTTACGGCAAGCTAGGAAAACTGTTTGAGATAGCATGGGTCTGGCTGAGTGGAATAGAGTTCTGAGCTTCTAAGGCCACGTTTGAAGGCCTGTTGAGTCCATATGAATGTACACTAACTGCTGCCCGCGACTCCGTCTGCGTAGAATTCGATAGTCATTTTTATAGTAAGCTACAAAAACTGTCTGAGATAGTTTGGGTCTATTTGAGAGGGATATACTTCTGAGTTTCTAGAATTCGTTTTTCGCTCTTCTGCGGGAACTGTGCAATTTTTCGGGATAAAAAACTATCCTATGTATTTCCCAGAGACTCAAACTACTATACTAAGCATAAAGAGGTAACAGACAGACAGGCACAGTACATATTCACATTTGTAACTTTAGTAAGGATAACACAAACTGTTGTTGTTGTTGGTTAACTGGAAAACATCCCTTTAAACCTACATCTGTTTCTCTTGTTAACTGTTAATTTCATGTTTTGTGATAACAAAGAGTTTTACATACTTACATACATAAAAACGTAACACACATCACAGTAACTTAAAAAGGCACTCGAATATTCGGTAGAAATTATGATCGTCTATGTCAAAGTTGTCTTGGCGGTAAATTTGCAGCTATGAATGTTTTCGTAACAGAATAACATAATATAATAATAATTCTAATTTCGTCCGAACTCCTAAGGGCCTCTTGCACAGTTCAGGGTTAAAAAATTAAATCGGTAACCCTGGGTTAAGAATTACAGTTCCATACATTTGACACTTGTTAACCCAGGGTTAGCAGTTAACACGGAGTTAAGCAGCTAACCCAGGTCCGCGCGAGCCCACTTTAGAGTTTAGTAAGATCATAAACTCGCATAAGCTATGTAAGTAATCTGTTAACAGATTAATGGCTTAATGTATAATTACATCATTGCAGGTTAATCAAGTATACGTACGTTTAGTTTGAGCTAATAGCCTAGCTATCGAGTAGAGAGAAGGCGGTGATACCAACGTAATGTTAGTTACTATTATTAGCTACTATTATCGTATTTCGTTTGACATGACTGCATTGTCTATAATGTAATGAGATCCTGAGTAGGTACTCCTCAATTTTATTGAACGGTTCTAAATTACGTCACTAACAATTGAATTGCGCCATTTATCTCGGATTCATATTATGAATTGAAATGGTTTGATGTGGAACAAATTAAAAGGAGCGGACGGAGGGGGATGTAATAAAGAAATAGCTTGGCAGCAAGGCGCTGTACGTGAATTATTCCGCGCCCAGGAGGCTCAATGTATGCCGGGGACGTACATACAAGACTATGGCATACATATTTTTGCCTTATTTGGAAAAGTATATTACATACGCACAAACATGCCACTTTGTGGATTTATAAGCTTTCAGGCTTATGGCTTAGACGTCTCGATTTATCTAAAATATTGACAAGGAAGTAATAATATATCCAGCAACAGCGGTTTTCATTTGTATGCACCTGAGCGACTTCACCAGAAGGACCGTTCCAATTAATCTTTTTTGTTACATTTGAAATTTACCATAAGCTTTACGGTGAAAGAAACCTGCACACACCTGTAAAGAAGTTCCCGATCCGCAGGCTCGCGTGGGAACTACGGCCCAAGCCTTCTCATTCTGAGAGGAGGCTTTGTACTCTGCAGTGGGACCTATACAGGCTGGAATGATGAAGGGCGGGTCCATGTTTGTATCATTTTAGCGTGGCTTATCGCCGTCGACGTAGCACCGACGAGTATCATGATCGTTATAGTTTGGATGCGAAAAGATACGCTATCATGCAACGCGCCCTGTGGATTTAAGCGTCCAAAATAACGATCATGACACTAATCGGTTCTACGCGACGGAGACACATCATCCCAGCTTATACGTCCAACTGCTGGGACCAGGCCTCCTCTCATAATGAGAGAGCTTGGGTCGTAGTTCCCACGCGGGCCCAGTGCGGATTGGGAACTTCACACACCATTGAATTTCTTCGCAGGTCTATGCAGGTTTCCTCACGATGTTTTCCTTCACCATAAAGCTCATGGTAAATTACAAATGTAATTTCGCACATAAATTCCGAAAAACTCAGAGGTGTGAGCCGGGATTTGAACCCACGACCCTAAGCTTTAGAGGTCATAAGCCAAACCACTAAGCCAACACGGCGTACTTGCGACGGCGACGGAGATGCTACAAATGTTGACCCACCTTATATTATTCAGTACTTTAAAAACAGTCCTCCGTTAAACTAAGTTTTACTATACATGAAACAACCGGTAACTTGAACAAGCTTCTTGAACAAAACAGGGGCAGGGTAAAAACAATGCTCGGTTGCACGTAGTGGTTTCGCCATATTACTACCCCTTGATACCAGGGGCTCAGGAAAGAGTAATAGCTGTCTCTGAATAACGGCTCGTAATTGCGTTATCTAGACTTGGAGTGGGCGGGAAGCCCGCTATCCATAACTGCGGAGACTCATAATTGTCATCGGCACACTCAACGGGATGCGATGATGACGGGACGCACTACATAGCACTGCTTACTGGCTGTTAGTGTTGGGCTAGTTTTGTGCATGAGTATGCTGTTTTAATATATTATATTTTAAATTGAATCCGAAATATTTCAGCAGGTTTTCTGGTTTTTTTTTAAATTGTGGTTTACATTACAAATGTTTCCGTACTAATCTTCATACAACACACAACACACGTGACTATACATTTTAAACCAAATGATCTGATAAAAAAACCTAAGGTATTCGAAGTCAAACCATCTGCTGAAATAGCCCGGATTCATTTTAAAATATCTTACATGTTTATCTACTTGTAATGACCCTAGAAACTTTTGGTACTGTAGTAAATATTCGTTTGTGAAATTATTAAAGTAGTCCGAAATATTTCGATTTTGTTAAGTTTGATATTTACCTTGTCTTAGTGTTAGGTAGGTAGGTACATTATAAAAGTTCCATACCTCAAAAGGAAAACAGCAGTTTTACTGTTCGTCTGTTTACCAGGTTTTCACACTCATAGGTAAATTCATACCTATAGAGTACCTTCTATTAACTTAAAACTATGAAAGTCAAGAAGCGAGGTCTCTAGGCGCAAGTAGGTAAGAGGAAAATCCGATAGATGGAGTCAGTTGTTACTTTATTTCAGTTAGGTTCATATGAATAAAAAAAATATTTGCGTAGTAAGAAGATAATTTAGGCAAGGCTAGTTCTTAATAAGGGTGGGATGTCGTCATAGTGAAATAAATATATTCTTGATTTTATTATCACGTCTCTAACCATTACAGAAATTAAACTTGAAGTATAGTACGTTATTTTCGTAAAAGTCACTCGTAAAGTTTCATCCAGTATACACTCGCAAGTTGTGTGAATAAAATCCGTCGCAGCCCATATCATTCCGTTCCGACCGCGGCTCTCAACCGTTCTCATTTTGCAAGTGTGTACCGAGTAAATCCGCAAAAACTGTGAGTACCCACTGAAATGGAGTGACTTGATTGAGGTGTGACGATCTCCTATCGGAACGTCTCCCTTCTTAGCGCGCGACTGAGACATCCCTACGCCACCCCGGCGGGAGAAAGCTGGATGGATTCAAGGAGTGCCGAACGGTGCAATTGATCACGCTAATTCTTGAAGCTTCGGGAAAAAAATGTCGCCAATTTGTCACGTTATAACGAGCGGTGGATTCTAAGCGTACTATTTTCATTTCTTGTCTTCTGGTATTTTTGTAGGTTTTTATTTTTTACATTGGTAATATTGAAAAAGACGATTTATTTTATAGAGTCGGTTATGCATTAATTTATTATTCACTAGGCTTCACCCCCGGCTTCGCTCGCGTGAATTATTAGCTCTAGCAGTTGAACTGAAATTTCCATAAATAGTCTTGCTCTTTATTTACTTTGCATAAAGAACAACCGTACAAAATTACACGCCTCTGGACTTACCGGTAAAGAGTTTAGGATTTTACATGCATACGTCTCGGGATGTCCGTAGTAATAACGCGATAAAAAGTAGCTTTTGTGTTATTTTCGTGATTCAGCTATCTACACACTAAATATCATTCCAATCCATCCAGCCGTTTTAGAAGGGAAAAGTATAAAACACACACGCGTGCACTTCTATGTGCACTTATGTACATACATACACACTCACAACTTTCGCATTTATGGTTAAGTAATATTTATGACAGTTCCTGAACCCTTTTTCTCGAGATTTTCGTGTTATTTTTAACCAGATCTTCCAATTACAAGACGAGCCAACGGAGTGCTTGTAAAATACAGTAAAATAACGCTAAAGTTCTGAACAAACTTGACATCTCTTTATTACATTGAGGAAAGTAGGTATAAAATTTAAACATTGTATGCTTGCTTATACCTATTTAAAAAAAAAAAGATTTACAAAACGTATTTTCAGATCTCGTAAAGCGTTTAACACGAGGTTAACATAAAACTCTTCACGTTTCGTATTAAACAATGTGTGCGAGTATTTCGCTCGTACGGAATCCATTTAGAGTGAATTATCAGGTGTGCCATAGCGCCGCGCGGAACCTGAACTATATTTCCCAAAAGCAAATTTTCCCAGCAGAGCAGCACTAGAACATTGCATTAGTTACGCGAATGTATCAGCCGTACAGTATTCGACTTAAATCACTAAAGCTAAGATCTCCTTTTAAACGTAGACCGGCCGGCTTGCATGCCAGATGTGTTCAGAAACCTCTGTAGGTGGATGAAATATGAAGGCACAAAGGAAGAATCTCATTCCGTTCTTGCCTGTAGCGATGCTTTTGGAACGGGTTCGATGTTGGTTTGATTTTGAATGTATGAATGAACATGTCGACACACTATCAAAGCGAAATGAAGGGTAGCGTGTAGTGTAGCTCTCAACCGTGAACGAGAGTAGTTCAACTGCTTCAGGATTGTAATTTGATTTACTGCAGCAATTACATATAGAGCAATACAGATACGTATACAAATAAATTAATTTTTACTGGAATATTTTGAAATATTTAACAACGCGTATATTTTTTCTTTTCCTTAATTTAACGCGGATTGTATTAAAAAAAGCATATTGGAGACAAGACATCAAAATCCACGAGCGAATAAAAACAACACTAATCCTGATCTGTCCCGAAAAATCCCGGTCTGAAAGTACGCTCCCGGCCTTATTATACCGAAAATATCGTCCGTGTTTTGATTTATGGGCCTTAAAAGCGGCCCTTGCTCCACGCCTGGAGTTATTGTTTTTCCCCTTATGAAAATGGCGTATTTTTCCCCACCCGCGCGGTCCACTGTTTCAAACGAAATTTCCCCGTGATTTATCCCTACTGAAGTTTGTGTTGCGGAAAGTCGAAAAAAAAAACAGTTTTTCCCCGTCAAGTGTATTAATTGTTGAGGGCTCAGATTTAATCGTACTCTTCGTTATGGTTTAAAAATTTAAATTACTGGAATTAGTCACTATTACGGCGCTGGCCGATTACAGAGGTCAGCCTTTACATCACTCATCTTATTAATTTAAAAAATCAGGATTAGTTAAATTTATTATAGTCAATGATACGTCGTAGCTCACTATGGGCCTTATTGAAAGCTCCAAAGTCACTCAAAAAGCAAATGAGAGGGCTTTTCTCGGATTTTCTTTGTGAGATCGAATCAGAAATAAGGATGTCCACTGAAAAACCAAAGTAGACGACATAGCCCGAAGAATTGCCAAACTTAAGTGCCACTTGACTTTGAGCGCGACACATTGCACCAAGAACTTGGCCGTTGGGGCTAATGGTGTTGTTGTCTGGCAACCACGTTCCGAGAATAGGTGTCGGATAGATGCAGGTGGCATAGGACCGATCATGATGGTGTTCTCTAGAGAAGGCCTATGTCCAGCAGTGAAATTTTTTTGGCTGACGACGATGACAATGAACTTGTAATAGAGAATCTTTATCAAATTTAAAAAATTGTGATCAGTAATAGCAACGATTGGAAAGGCATGGGAGAATTAAAAGCATAAAATAGCTTTAACTTAACGCATTCGAATTGGGTTTTACCTTCGAATATAAGTAATTTGGAACTACACGGGTTATTAAATCATGTGCCTCATTGAACGTTTTGTGGGAGTTTACTCGCGTATGAATATTTATCGCTCTTAAAAACCATAAAGTACGATTTTGTGTGAACGTGAATTTCAATTTAATATAAGCGTGGAGGTACCAAAATGCAATAAATGATATAGGTGAGTAAATTTGTACATGGGTGTTTGGGGCTGGGTTATTATACTAGTTTGACAATTGACATATTTTTCCTGGAGGCACGATACGATAGGATTGAGCTTTTATATTTGTATACAGGAACCACGTTTTCTTAAATATTACCTTGACAAAGTAAAATGGTCACCCTACATTTAAATGCATCCATTTGAAAAGTCATCATAAGGTAGACGTAGGTAAGAAATTGTTTTGTAAAGGGATCCTATTGCCGTACTAATTTCTTAGATTAACGAGGCGTAAAGTGACAAAAACTTTTGGAAAACATGAAAATCTTCTTTGTTTTATATAACTCCCAACCTAAATGGAACTCCCAACCTTTACCTTACCTATACTAGAAAGTAAGAAAAAATGGGTGGGGTTAAATTATTCACAACTAAATTGGCTTTACCAGTATTATTATTTCAATAAATGTAACGTAAACAAAATGAAAATAAAATGTAATAAAAATCTTAATCAATTTACAGCCTCGAATAAATATCTTGAAACTAATTTCAATAAGTTATGAAGATTGTGCGAGACGAGAAGTTCATCTTAATTTTAGGCCCGGAAGTTCCATATACAAGCGTATTCTTTACCTACGCAAAGTGGAGTCAAGTAGGTACTGCTCGCTTCTGCGCGTCCGTGAGTGTAGGCGAGTGGAACACTACGAGGGGCGTTCAATATAAAGTGAGAATGAGATGCAAACTCTTTTAATATTACGAAATTAAATACTGGCCGGTACAACTAATCTATCTAGCTGATTGCTATAAAAAAAAAACTAACTGTCTTTTGTTTAAAAAAATATACGTTAATTTCTTTGCAATGCTATTGAGTACGTTAGCGAAAATGGAGAAAATTGAACTGCGTGCCGTTATCAAATACTTGTATTTGAAAAATTTTTCTACGGACCAAGTCAATTTGGATTTGCGGGACACTTTAGGGTCTAATGCTCCTCCGTATTCGACAGTCGCACGTTGGTGCGCCGAATTTAGACGTGGAAGAACATCGACAATGGACGACCCCCGCTTTTGTGAAAAAAGTCGAAAACTCAGTTTTGGCGGATCGTCGTGTCACAGTTCGTTTTATTGCTGAAAATGTAAAGATTTCAACGGGGAGCGTGTATAATATTTTACATGAACGCTTGGGTATGAAAAAGGTATCTGCGCGTTGGGTACCAAGAATGCTTACTGACACGCAAAAACAAACTAGACTAGAGATTTGTCAAGAAGCTTTGAACCTGATGCAGCAAGACCGGGAACTTTTTTTGGCGCGATTTATAACAATGGACGAAACATGGCTGCATCATTACGACCCTGAAACGAAACTGCAGTCTATGACATGGAAAAGGCCATCATCTCCAACTCCGAAGAAATTCAAGGTGAGCCCATCTGCCGGTAAGGTCATGGGCTCTGTTTTTTGGGATGGTAAAGGGGTATTAATGATTGAGTATCTCGAGCATGGAGCCACTATTACGGGCACTTTATACGCCAAACAAATAGCAACATTGCGCAATGAGATCCGCGAAAAACGGCGAGGTAAACTCTCGAAAGTTGTGCCGTTCCACCAGGACAATGCCCCGGCACACAAGTCCGCCGTTGCAATGGCTGCAATTCGTGATGCTGGGTTCGATATCCTTAAGCATCCTCCGTATTCACCAGATCTCGCTCCCAGTGATTTCTACCTATTTCCGAGATTGAAACAATACCTGAGAGGCCAGAAATTTGAAGACGACGACGCGGTAGTCGCTGCAGTACAAGATTTTTTAAGTACTCAAGATGAGACCTTTTTTAAAAATGGAATTTAAAGTTTAGAAAAAAGATATACTAAGTGTATTATGCTAAAAGGTGACTATGTCGAAAAATAAAATGACATTTAGTAAAAGTTGTTTATAACATACTCATTCTCACTTTTTATTGAACGCCCCTAGTACTTAATGAAATTTAATATACAATAGTATACCTACATATTCAATAATCTTGTGTGTCACACGCCTAAATTAGCAAAAAAAATAACTGATTTTCGAAAAACGATCAGTCTTTAGTACGCAACCGGCTAAGTTCATGTCGGCATGTTTTACCAACAGTGTCGTTTTATGCTATGTCCGATGGTAAAATTTTATAATCAGTAGGCAATAACGACGCAATCGAGACATAAACAAATTGGTGTCCTTTCCATTTTGTTCTAACGAAAAGAAAATTAAAAGACGTTCATGAATCGTTGTGAATAAAAGTCGAATTTAGTTTAACAAAGCAACGAGTTTTCTTTGAAACCAACAAAAACAATGTTTCATGTTAATGAAACCGAATTGCGGCTCGCGCTTTTCGGAATTACGGGCAGGCTAACTTTCTGCTCATTGCGTTCGGAAAGTAAAACAGAATGCTCGTCGACTTGGTTTTAGTCCAACCCTTTTTTGGCTTCACACACCAGAATAATTGGGTCTTTTGTGGTTTCCGACGACGTGTGCACCGTAATGGGCCTGGCTTTTTGCGCCTTTGAACCGCGTCTGCTTTTATTGGGTGCTTTATGGGCGACACTACTATTTTTTAGAAAATATTTAGTATCCCGCAGGCTGATCACGCGTGAAAACGGCCATCGGAGGAAAGTTTTACACGAGCGCGCCCTTTTGAAATTGGTAATGACGTTTACGAAGTTGTTTACTAAGGTCGTCATACACGCAATAGATGTTTGATTTTCTTTTATTCGAAATTGCTTTTAGCTACATTAGACTTGTAATAAATTATAAACATATTTGTTAGAAACCCCGCTTTCATCGTGTCTTATTTAATCGTCTACGACGCTTACAAAGTAATTTGTTTCAGTTAGTTTTTTTACCTCAATATGTTGCCCCATAATTATTGTCCTGTCGTTTGTGATTAATTAAATAGCGTACAACAATAAAAAAACGTTTTAACCGAACGCGTTGTATAAAGGAAATCCATCATTTCCATGGTTCCTAATGACTAGCTACTTTGGTGGCAGTAAAAGGCCCATAAAAATTATGCCATAACATAAAAGTCAGGGAAAGTTCATTAGCCGCATAAGCATTTTCGTTTCCCACCCCAGGCTTGGTACTTATTGCGTTAGGCGTCGTCTACACTGCCTGCCGTCGCGACGTTTAATTTTTATAAATGTATTTTCGCCTTTTGCCAACTTTAAATCGCTTCAATATAGAGTCGAGAGCCTTGGACTTGCGTAATTTGATTCGCAGCTGTTTTATTTTATCCGAATTACTTTTAGGGTTTCGTCCCTCAAAAGGGAAAACAGTGAAAGCATCTTATAGGACCCACTGTCCGTGTGTCATAGCTAATTTGCTCCTAATCTGCACTGTGACCAAACATAATTAAGCCGAAAAGTGGTACATGCTGCGTGTAACAGTGTGCATTTTTGTAACCCAAGCACGGAGATGTAACGTGAATAAATGTATTATGAATATATAGGTACTTTTAGATCACTTTTGGGGGTACTTTAGATTTAGGATTAGGATCATCCATCACCATCTCGGCCTCGTCGTTATCTCGGCCTAAGTCCCAGTGCAGGGCAAAGACAACCTCTCAGAAAGGAGGGCTACCCGTAGTTCTTACGCGTGTCCAGTGCAGATTAGGAACTTCACACACACCATCGAATTTCTTCGCAGGTGTATGCAGGCGATGTTTTCCTTCACTGTAAAGTTCATGGTTTGTAAGTTTTACCATATGGCATATCTATAATTATTCTTTCTAACTTAGTTGATGTTGGATAATATAATGCACTGACTCATTTGTTTCAATTAGTCTTATTAAATTTGAGGTGTCCATACATTATTGCGAACTCTGAAACTGCTCAATGTATGGACACTTAAAATTTAATAAGACTAATTAAAACAAATGAGTTAGTGCATTATATTGTCCAACATCAACTGAGTTAGAAACAATAATTTTTGTCCACGTCTTAGGATTCACCCTGTATAAACGTTATTTTTTTCGAGTGTGTTGGTCGGGGGCGACGTAGTTGTAATTGGTAACTTGCTCGCCATGGCAAGCTGAGAAATGCGGGTTCAAGACCTGTCCAGCCAGCGCAAGCATAAAATATATTTTTATAAGTTATTTAACACTCGTAACTATTTTGTTCTTTTCATAAATTCAGGAACACACAAGTCATTGAGCATCACACTTAACTCTAGGCAGACGTCGCGACACATTTCGTGCGAGGTACTACGTACATTAGCCCCACTGTAATTACGTTACATCCAAATAGGGAGACATAACTGTAACCCTTACCCAGCAGTCCGCACAACGTCCAACTTAGCGTAATTTTCCTTTTTAGCAAAGTGCCAACGGTTTAGGCCTGAGACATACCGTCGTTTGTCATCCGTCGTGAGGCTAAGGAATTTATCTTGCCACAATACTGAATCTTTTGTTTTTGCTGCATATGAAAAAGTAAGCAGGTAAATACGCACAAAAGGAAAACGTTTTCATATTATGTATTACAAATTGCTTTAAGCGCATGACTTTATCAGCGTAGCTATAGAAAATAAACCAACAGCTTAAATAGAAACAGTAATAGTACTTAACTTAAACACTACTAATTCCCTTACATAGGTATACAATTCCTAATAAAAAATCAAACAGGAATATATATTTTTTTTTGGGCCGGGTTGGGAATTTGTTCGCAGGTGTGTGCAGGTTTACTTACTTTGTGTGTTTGTGTTGTGTTACTGTAAGACTTTAAAAATAGTTTATAATTTTAACATTTTTATCCATAAGAAGTTTGTTATCAGTCATTATGTTTAATGTTTAATTTTGGGCAAAAAACGGCACAATATAACGAGTGAACTTAAAAAATCTAAGTTATACATAGGCCAGCAAATATGCCACAGTTAAATAATTAGTCATAATTTACCGGTAGTAATCGCCATGGTGGTGGCCTAGTGGTTTGACCTATGGCATCTAAAGCAGAGGGTCGTGGGTTCAAATCCCGGCTCACACCTCTGAGTTTTTCGGAATTTATGTGCGAAATTACATTTGTAATTTACCATGAGCTTTACTGTGAAGGAAAACATCGTGAGGAAACCTGCATACACCTGCGTAGAAATTCAATGGTGTGTGTGAAGATCCCAATCCGCACTGGGCCCGCGTGGGAACTACGGCCTAAGCCCTCTCATTCTGAGAGGAGGCCTGTGCCCTGCAGTGGGAGTGGGACGTATATAGGCTGGGATGCTGACCGGTAGTGCGGCAAGCGTCTCGGCCGCGCAATGAACGCTGTAGACGCGCCGCGCCGCCGTAACACGTAGTCGTACCGAGACGTATGGCCGGCGGCTGCTACGGCGTAGCGCTTTCCTTGGAGTTATGCTATAAATATATGAATTCTCGTATAATATTAAGGCCCTACCGAGCTTTTGGCACTAATCGATTTTAGCTATTCTATGCACTCGTGTATGTGTGCGTGAGAGCGGCTAGAATCAAAGCCGTGCGTAAGCGCAAGCGACACGAGTTCTCCGTGCTATGGCGGAAGGAGAACGAACGCAACTAACTATCGGGCAAGGGGGAAGCACGATGGCTCAAGATAGCTTGGTTAGCTAAAACAAATACATACTTATTTTTAAAATTTAGCAACACTAGGCCCTAGAAAACATTTTGTTTTATTAACATTCAAAAAGTCATGACCTGCCGTGCTTTAGTTACGTCGTACCTACTAGGGATTTATTTTATTTTTTAGAGACGACTTTGGATTTTCTGTTCTATCGAGCCAACTAAAAGTAATCGTGTTTCAATAAATACTGGTCATTAGAGTGAATACTGAATTTAATGTGTAAGATATTAAAATATCTAAATAAATATAAATAGCTTTGTTAGTAATGATAAAGCACGTGATTAAATGAATGCAATAAATGCGCAAAAAGCTCGGTAGGTCCTTAATCTGTACGCTTATTGTCTAACGCGCTGACGCTTGCTTCCGCATTCACTATTTCTTTCTGTCAAACGATATAAGATGGTGGCAGAAAGAGATGGTGAAAGAGAAGGCAAGCGGCTGCGCGTTAGACAATACGGCCTCTGGTATTTACTCTGCTATGCCTTTTTGATCACTAATTATTTTCTTTTTCTTCTTATCCCCGTGCCGCCCAGAGTCCCATAGGTCTTTTTGTAAAGTGACATCGAGAAAGTTTAAAGTTCATTGAAACAATATTTGACGTGGGCGACTGCTTTAGTTTCCTATTTTAAGTAAATTTTTAAGAATTAAATTTGGTTACAAGTTTTACCATTTCACCGAAACAAAAGATAACAATCTTAATTCTGGCAGAACATTAAGGCTCAGAAATATTTTGGGTAACTAATTGAGTATACCTGATCTTAATCTAGATTTTGAATAATCTTAAGTTGTTGCGCAAAAAGCTTAAAGCAGCGCTGAGTTAAACATTTTAAACAGAATTTCAAACAAAGGTCACGACAGGTCAAATATGTCAAAGGGAAGTTATTTTAGACTAGTTAATGCGAAAAGCCACATGTTTTATACGATTTATACACATAACAAAAATAAAATCTTACACAAATCGACCTAGTCCCAAACTAAGCAAAGCTTGTTCTATGGGTACTAGACCACGATAAACATACTTGTATAGATAAATAAATACTTAAATACAAAGAAAACATCCATAACTCAGGTACAAATATTCGTGCTCATCACACAAATAAATGCCCTTACCGGGATTCGAACCCAGGACCTCTTGCTTCGTAGGCAGGCAGGGTCACTACCAACTAGGCTAAAGCGGTCGTTAACAGATTAGTGTCTCTCTTTGAGTTGTTGATATTTATGGGCAGTAGTGATCATTTCCCTTCAGATGACCCGCTTGCTCGTTTGCCTCCCATTTCATAATCGTAATTAAAAAAATAGCTTTAATTGTTGTAACCAATAAAGTAAAGAAAAATGTAATCAAATTTTGGAAGTCGATTTTAAGCCGCATATTTGACAGATATACTTAGGCTTGATATGGCTACTGCCTTAGTTCCGTCAGATTAAAAGCGCGCATTTAAAATATATTTCTTTTATGCACGTACTTCTTTTTATACACTTGTTTTTTTTTTGAAATTCAGTGTGACCAAACCTTAAATCCCCTGATAGCTAGAGACGACGAAGTCTAGAAAAAACCACATGCATTTTCTATAGAAAAGAGAAAAACGAATGGACTAAGTATCATTTTAGGTTCTACTGCCACTTGTGGTTCATATCCTTGGGTATTGAACCTTGCTAAGTTACACGAACAGTTCAATAAAATTCAATTATTATTAGAATACATTAGAATAGAACTGTATAAAAGTAAATCTATCGCTTTTCGTCATCCAACTATTAAATACAAATACAATTTTTTTTTTTTTACATAAAACTGACCCGTGATTGACCACTATCACACCTGATGAAAAGTGTAGATGAGGCCAATACATAAAAACACAAATAAAATTACATAAAAAGGGAAAACAAAAGTACACAAAAAAAAAAGTAAGTTACCGCATTCTAAAACCTAAATTACATCATGTACTATTGATTCAGCAATTGTGGTTGCACAGGTTCCTACACTAGGCGCAGCCTGTCTCGTAGGTAACCGATTCAGATATAGCTTTACATAATTGGGTACCTTAAGTTTTACGAGGTGGTCCACAATATATTTTTCATTTGAATAATTTGTATCGCAATTACTTTAATTTTGACTTGGTTAAGTGCATTTTTATTTTACTATGCCATATCTGAATACATTTCCCCTAAAACTTGTTTGAAGGCAAAGTAAAAGACACATAATTTCCTTATTGCTTTAATAGTAAGAATACCAAAACTTTCCTCGTCGATTACATTTAATAAATTGACTAGCTATTTCCGAGGTGAGCCTGTAATTTGGGCGTGCTCGGTTTGTGTTTGTATCGCGTCGCTAGGTGACACACACGTAGTTGTCCGTCGCTCCGTCCCATATTGATTTTCTAATGTATGCCCATTTGTCTAATGACAAAGTGTTTTTTTCTGTTTTAAAGATAATGCTCACGGAGTAAAACTGAGTGTTTTTCAAATTTTATTGACACTAATGTATTTTTATACACTTGCTAGCTGTTGCCCGCGACTCCGTCCGCGAAGAATAGGGGTAGGTATACAAAAGACCTACCGAATACAGACAAAAAAGTTTCATAACAAACACCGTGACACGAGATTTTTATATATTAGAAGAAAAATAGATACTATATTTACTCTTAGGAATATTAAAATTTACATCGCTGCTCACGAGAGTATTTTTGTGTACCTATTCTACTGAAAAGGCATTGAAAAACTAAAAAGTATCAAATTGTGCAAAACTATTGCGATAGTTAAGTATCGGTAAATAAGCGCTCGTTGCGTTAACGCGATGGTAATCCTAAAAAATTTGTACAATATTTTTCCAACAGAAGGGAGCCTTTTCTGGGTGAAAAAAAGAAACGGACAAATGGAGCGTATAAGCTTCACGGATGAAAACAATAGTTACAGTTCATTCGGCATGACAAGAGCATTAGTTCTGTTGTGCCGTATAGTGGGGGACAATGAAATCTATGCCATTGTAGGAGTAATTAATCAAAAGAGGTCGAGACTTGAGGGATTTTTTACGAATACTTTTTGTGCCCGCATTTGCAAATGTTTTGATAGAGGCATTTGTCTTATTCTGCCGCTACTTCCGAGAGTAAAAGGGGGTGTTTTCAATTATTTAAAAGTTAGAAAGTAGAAATAAGATGACAAAACAAAGTCAATAGAAATAGTAGCACAAAGGTAAGTACTTGTAATGCTATTAAAATTTATGTAACTTAATGCTTTGTGTGTGCCTGCTTAATACCAGTAATATGTTTGTAACATGCAGTAAATATGTCCACTGAGTATGAGTAAGCTGACATAGCAAAAAATCGTCAGTGTGTATTGAGCATTCGTTAGAAGTCTATCTTATCCGCCTAAGTAACAGTAGACCAAAAGAGACAGAGATGAAGCAATCGTTGTAATCACACTAAAGAAACTGTCGCGTTGTTTATCGTAGCACCTCGCTAAGCTGACATTTACAAGTATCGGGGAATTCGGAGACCTTCGGATATTTAGTAACGGTTGTTATAAATGCCTTGTTCCCTTTCAGTAACGAGTTTCGGGGAAACAATACGAGAAAATAGCAGATCAATTTGCCCGCTCAAATTGTAGGCGTATAGAAAATTGGTCGCTTTACTTATTTCAGAGTAATGTTGTCGTGGACTAAGGAAGCAAAGAAGCGACGAAATTTCAATTTGAAATGACAACCAATCCAATTGGATTATTTTTAACGCAATTTTTAAAAAGGTGTCAGCTTTAACGGCCGAAGAAATTAATGGAAACGTAAATATTCCGTGTAACAACATGTTGTATTCGCCGAATTTTGCCTGTTAAAACAAAATAATAACTTTACGCACGTACAGAAATAGCCAATATTTCAAAAACTTTCGTGCTCCTTGACATATTTTGTCGCGATATCCCGAATTTACTGCTTTGAGCCGGCCCATACAATTCCACAATCATCGATCGTGTAAATCCGGCTTAAGCTGCCCTTTTGAGACTTAGGGAGCGTGGGGCGGGGCGAGAAAAACACGACTACAACTCTTGTAACAAAGGGAATACCTACTGGATAACACTTAATCACATACGCGTCGGAATGTAAGGGCACCTCAGCTTCATCCAAGAATTCCATAAAGTATCGGGGTACCGCCGCAAATGCAGGATAAAAGGGGTTTGTGCAGTGCCCCGCTAGAAAAGAGTTCAGACGAGGCAATGAAATAATAATCATCATCAGTATTATTTCAGCTGTAGGACGTCCACTGCTAGACATAGGCCTTCCTTCCGTCGCACGCTGCACTCGCCAGTCCATGGTCTCCATTCGAGAACGAAATAATAATTCCCTAAAATATGTTGGTGACTTAATATTGTAATTGGGATGCATTGATGAGAGCAAAGTGTATTTAAACGCAAGCTTTTTCGATCTGAATATTTACCGCAATCGAATAAATCGAAGCTCTATTGTGAATAAGCGGAATCTGTGCATTGTCTGCCTGCCCAGTTTAGAGGTTCCTCGATTTATCAACCGACCAACGTCCCGAGGAACAAAACTTGTTCGGAAGTTTCTCTTAGCACTTGTAATGCTATTAAAATTTAACTTAATGCTCTTTTAATGGCAGCCTCTTTATACGAAACTAATTTTAACTGATGACAGCACTCAAGTCCTGACGTACACTTGAGGCCGAGTGAAATGGTAATTAAGAGAAATATTAAACTTAAAGCGTTAAACAAGAAGCTCAAACTTTGCACGAGGATAGGATTTCAAAAGAGCTCTTATTACTCAACTAAACAGGTGTAAAATTATATTTATTTACAGTGGTGCATAGAAATACGTGAAAGTACTCATTACACAAACACACGTACCTACAATATCGAGCACTAGAAGTTCCCTACATGCGGATCACCTACACTTTTATCTCGGCCGTACAACTTAATAAGCCGGCAACAACGTCGATAACCGTATAATTATCCCGAGGCAAGTGGCCATATACATTAATTTGGTCGGTAGTGTATTGCCAAGTACTTATTCGCCGGGGCTCTTTTGTTTCACCAAGCATTGTTGCTCACCCCCGATCCGTTGTGCGGAAAGTTGGGCGAAGTCGGGCGAGTGAGTCAAGTTTGGCTAAAATCAGACAAGTTACATCCTAGAGGATTTTCACTTGGAAGTTAGGTGGTGCGTGACGCGGATGGGACGGCGGCTTCGTTGTTTATTGGCAAAGCCGCTCTATTGATTGGCCGAGTCAATATTGCTGGTTCAATACAAACTATTTTACTTTGAGTTCTCAATGAAAATAAAAGTGACCTTCGCACTTCGGGATTTCCCGCGCTGTCACAGAAGTCACTGGACGACAGAAACCGCTTACTGCAAAGTCGGTCACGTCTCTCCAATTTCTCGTGATTTTCTCTCTGAAGAATCTTTCTAAAGTCAGTTTCGTTAGCTTTAAACTAACTTTATACTTGTTTGTTACTCGAACTGCTGTTTTAGAAACTTATTTGAAGTCCTTCAAATAAGCTAAAAACTTGTTTTCTGTTGGTAATTTTTACTTTTAAAATTAGATTATCTTGAGTTTTAAATACCTTATAGAACTTGCCATATATTTACAGAATTATTGCCTACATTATTTTTTGTTTAATAACAAGTTTATTCCTGAATACGGCAAAGTCTATCTAGATCTATGTATTTTGGTATTATTATGTATCGTTGCGCCAAAATTACAAGGTAGTTCAGTTGTATAAATGATGTGTCAGTCAATCTAAGCAACATACAAGCAGGCTACATTTTTTTATGAACAAAATATGACGAATTTAAATTCAAATTATCAAATGAAAAAAAAATCACTTTTTACCAATTGTTAGGTTGTGAAGTATCATCCATCATATAGGGTTCGCCATTATTAAGATGTTAAGATTTCTTATCAACTTTTCGATTTAAGTGAATATTTGTGAAGTTACAACTCCGTAAGTCGAGAAAATTGTATACCGCTTTCATAATTTTCAGAGTGCGCTTTTTCCGGAGTCGCGTGTTACTTTTAAACCTTATCTAGCTTGTAATTATTATAATTATAATAGCAAGTAAAGCAACAAGCAGTGCAAGCAGTAGTCTAATTAGACTACTGCTTGCAAAGTGAAATTAAACGAATTAATATAGGACGGGCTAGCTGGAGCTATTGGTGAGTCGCTGTACAACCAGTTGAACCAATAGTGACCTAAATAAACAAACTCTAATTAGTGGTATTTGCATAAACGTATTGACGAAGTAGTATCTAATCAATGTCGTACAGGAGCGTGTTAAGGATCGCGTCATTAATTCTACAGGGTTATTTGTAATTCACTGACATCCTCTTAACCCTGAATTCCTTTCACTCAAACAAATGTTTTTTGTTTTACGACTTTTTTAAAATTAAGCACGTTTTTCCCATACAAATACACAGAGTATCGTAAAAATAAGAGGTAATCTCAAATTTTCAAAACGTTATTACACCAAAAGTATTAAGTTATGACAAAAGCCGTAAAACAAAAAAACATTTGTTTAAGTGGTAGGAGTTTAGGGTAAAAAGGATGCTAGTGAATTACAAATAACCCTGTATTGTTAGTAATCAATAGGTACTATCCTCTTAATCAGTTGCTTAACAGATAAGTCGGTTGTAATTATAGAATACTCGCTGACCCAGCAAACGTAAATTTTCCTATATAAATTATAAAAGAAATCGAACTTAATTGGAGTAGAAAGGTGAAAAATATTTTACTAATTATCTCATACCTACCTGATATACAAAAACTGTTACAATACTTATGTGTATTCAAAAAAAATTGCCTGTAGATCTTAAACTAGGAAATAAGATATTACTCAAAATGAAATTGTCAAAATGGCTCATAGAAAATTGTTATTATAGCGTTAAAGAGTAGGTACATATTTGATTTAATATAATTGTACTTAATTTTGATTGGACATCGTAATATACATTTGACTTAAATATAAAATTGGACATTAAACTAAGTACTATAATTCGGCATTCAAAATGCATAATTTGAAAAAAGAAGACATAAAAATCGGTCGAGCCGTTTCGGAGGAGTGACAAACACCGCGACATGAGATTTTTATAATATTAAGATTATTTCGATAGCGTTTTAATCGTTCAAAATGATAAAAAGTTGTCCAGAATCTTAATAAGCAAGTAGTGGTACATAAATTTATACGGCCACGTGCTTTAATTTGGGACCCATTTCGAAAAAATATCCTTTAAATACCTATACAATATGACAGGACTGTTAACCTTAAGTGGGTCCCAAATTAAAGCTCGTGACTGTACAACCACGTAGATACAGTTGTAAAAATTCTAAAAAGTTGCTAACAAACAAACGAATAATGAAGTCAAATCCCTCAACTTGATTTCACCTAATTCCAACGGTTTGATTATCTTCAAATTTGGCGTATGTACGTATTTAAAAGCTCCATTAAAATAAAAACTTATTTTATTTTCACCCTAGCATAAGGCGCCTCAGATGCAAAGTTATTTACTTTGTCAGATGTGACGTCAACTTAAATCTGACAACAGGATTATCGATAAGTTGTCCAACAAAACCCTAACAGGACGAAAAGCCAACAATAAATAAGCGAGGCGCCCTGTAAATTATTTTAGCCCATTAGCACGACGGGCCAGACGCAAATTAATCACGGGAATGACTATAAAGGCGTTTAGCACTTGCCTGCACTTCGGCTATTCTGTTTATTAGTTCGTGGCGGGGTTAAGAGCTGATGTTAGTGTTTGCGATAAACCTGAGTTGGTGGTTGTTTCGATGTCCGAACGCGGGTGGGGTTTAATGCTGTTTTGTTTGATGACTTTGTGTATGTGGGATTTGACATAATTTATGTATGTTGGACAGTTTAGTGGGGTCTATAATGACTCCCATAAAATTTTTGTTCCGAATTTTCAAGCCCATAACGTTTTCTGTCATAATTTTTCTTCGTCATATTATCGGAAGTCATAATATTAAACAACATAAATTGGAGTTACGATTTTCTTAAGTCATAATTATTGTAAGGAACAATAAGTAAAGTCATATTATTATCATTCACAGTCATGAATGCATCACTCTTCATAATGTTAAAGGTAATAAAGTCACTCATAATAATTATTGCATGGTCTTTTTTCGCAGGTCATAATTATTTTTAGGCATAATTTAACTTTGTAATAACATTCAGTGTCATGGTTGTATGACATTTCATAATATTAAAGGTAATAATCCTTTTCTGTGCTGTCGTAAAAAAAATACCTAACATCGAAGGCTAAGGCGGGAGCTACGCTACGCTTCGCTCCCGCCTTAGCCTTCTGAACCTAACCTGTCCGACTCGCTTCTGCCCTGAAAGGTCTTGCTCGTTCGCTTCGCTCGCTCGCTACCAGCGATATGCCAATGTTTCTGAATAAATTATCGATATTCCTTTAGATGTTGTAGATTTCGATGTATATGCTTAGTGCATTTTAGGTAATGCAAAATTATGACTGAAAACAATTATTACTTTAAGATATATGCCTTACAATGTTTCTGAATAATCAGCGATATTCCGTAAAATTTTATTGATATCAATATTATGACTTTTTAAAGTTATGATCAATAGGATAATGGATCATTGCAGTTAGAACTATTAAGCCATATGCTTTAAAAAAATTATGACCATCGATATTTATGAGCAAGAATATTATAGACATCGATTTCTGACTTTCAAAATTCGGATAAAAAAGATTATGGGAGAAAAGGGGCTCCCCAGTTTAGTGTGATATTTATATTGAACTGTTGGATTCTTGTTAGTATTAAGCCGCATTTTTAATTATAATTAAACTAAGTTTTTTATTTATTATATTTTACTGAATGCAACCTGTAGGATATCATATGTCTTTGAACTGGATGAATAACTCAAAAAAATTTAAACAGCTGCTTACTCTCTTAAAAATACACTTTACTGACTACAATGTACAATAATTTATTCGTAATACTGATATATGACACAATTTCCTATCCACCCTGCAAACAAACGAGACATGTCAATATAGACACGCTGAAATAACTCAAGTTAAAGACAAATCACCCGCACGATATGGCGTCTGGCGTCATCTGTCACCATCGCAACTGTCAAACTGGCCTGCTGAATCGATCACGCGCGAACTAATATCCCAAGTTGGGTCGGCAAGTCGCGCCGGTCTGACGACCGGTCGCCCATCTTGTCGGCGAGCCAAAGTTTTTATGTGCAACCGGCGTACAGCAGCACACTTCGTTTTATTGGATGTTTCCGTGAAAGTTTGCTATGTCGTCCTCTTTTTAGACTCCGGTGGACTAGCGACGTGATCTTTGAACAGTTTCTAAGTGCCGGTATTGTCCGGTCAGAGCAATTCTTTTACGTTTCTCTAATGGAAGAGCAAACACAAGCTCAGTTTGGGTTAGATCCACATTAAATAAATGTCGTCTTCGAAAACTTATAGTGCACTTCAAACTATAACCCTTATTTAACCCTATTTAACCCTTTTCCACTGCTCAACGTAGCACAAAACGCTTTACAAAATTTGATATGAAAAATAACAATCGCCCGACAACCGTGTAAGATTTCAGCCCGAGCTCAACTGAAACAATATTAACCAATAACAATCTTAGCGGCTGGCAATAACATGCCCATACCCCTGCACGGGAGAAAAAAGACATTTTATATTTTTATGTTCTCGAGAGCCCGCAAAGCTCTCGTGTAAAGGTCTAGTGAATCTCGGGTTTCGTCGATGTTTGCCGAAGGATGCCCGGGACAAACGAGTCCGGGGCTGGTGATCCCGGGATCGCGCGTTTAGGGACAACAATAGCGATGGAGACACCCTGATATCACGATATATATTATTATCACTGCTGACACCACATCATGTTGGTCGTTTTTTGTCGCCAATTCAGCCTTTTGTTGTTGTAAAATATCTTTGGCCCCGAAAAGTGATTCTTTTCAACAAAAATATGCGATAACTTATAAGATTTTTCATGTTCACCTTAATGTTACGTAGCGTGAAAAATGAAAGTAATTTTGGTTTACGTTGTGCTCAAAGCAGCATTGTAAATGTTATTTTAGTTAAAACTTAAAAGTTATTCTACTTGACTGCTCCCGCAGCTTCTTCACAAAGGTGATCTAGACTTTATCTAGTAATTGCAAAATATAATCTTAGTATATATTCTCGCTGCACTATTATTAATTTTCACAAGAGTTTCACTCGTCTAATATACATTTTCTTGGAGATTAAAACCCCCTGTGTTTGTCTTAGACAAAACATATTCACCCTCCGCTTACGGTGCTCACTAAACTTTTATATAAATCATTTTAACAGATTTACGGACCAGCATTATAGGCTTTATTAAGCGGTCACAAATCATCTTATTAAAGATGGGCGCAGTTATACAAGACACCACAAGTATGAACGTATTATTAATCAAATGCCAATAACCTTTCAATAGAATCAAATGGCTAATAGCACTTATTGAGTGTTAGAAGTCGATCATATTAAATTATTGCCATCATTTATTTCAGCTTGTTCTTTAATTCTAACTGGAGCAGTTAAAGCCACTGAGCTTTGTATCGTATACTAATCTTCTATCTATATCAATGAAAATGATCCACCGAAATGTATGTACGCGCATAACTTCCGATCGACTGCACCAAATTGGATAATTCTTTTTTGTTGCGTTTGTTATTGTCAGGAGATGGTCTAGAAAAACAACAACGGGGGCGAAGTCGCGGGCATTAGCTAGTTATACATAAAGCGAACTAATAAATTACGTATACATGCTCCAAATAGCAATTAAAAATATTGTTAAAACTAAATACTTTTATTCTCTTTGCAGATTCACCAATTGGTATGACATGAAAGTTTCAAAAGGGGTTCTAAATTCTATTGTGTAAAAAGGGACAAAAAAAGCTGGCGTGTAGGTATTCCACCTCGCTTGGCACACAAAGGATGTTTGCAAATCTCTTAGGGTAAACACACTAGTGATCGGATCACTGGAACCTGCGGTTTCCACGCATCACTGATAAAGGTACAAAGCATGTTGACTTATCACTCTTATCAGACTCATAAGAATGTGTACGATGTGATTCATTCAGTGTCATGTATGTTTTTTTTCTCACACGAAACGACGGTAGCTTAAATTTATTGAACGACTTTACAAAGGGCCGGGCTGCGTTCCCGCCTAACCTTAAGTCATTAGAATGTTTTGTTGTCTTTAAGTTTGTTTTATCGAAGGTTGAGTGAATGCGTCACAATATCAAAATTAGTGAAATTGCTGATAATTCACTACAGTAGCCAGAACAATCTTTGGCGTAATTTGTTGCGGTTTAATGGTTCAAATACGATTAAACTGATCAGGTGTTGCCCATACATACTTCCGATTTGTACCTATTTAGGTTTTGTTGCGAACTACACTTTCCGCTGGCGTTCGTGTCATCACAATGTTTTGTTTGTTTTTATTGTGTTTAGTTTTTAAATGGGTCCCACTGAAAAACAACGTTGCGGCTGGCCGCAACATTATGCTGAGTGGGGCCCAATTTATACTATTCGATGATTTTTATTTGTATCTTTTCCTGGCAACTGTATTTCCTGTGTATCGAATATGTGTAAATAAACAACTCTCTCTCTCTCTAAATAAGGATGTGTAAGGAAAACCGTTATTTAGTTGTTTTATTTAGTCGATGTCCGGCTCCCCACTGGTGTGGTTCCCGATACCTGCAAATAACGATTAATTCTACTTTGATGGCCGCTATTTCAACAAGCACTGCAACTCCTACTCAAACACAAATAGGCTAGTGGACGGTCGTCATGTAGTAGTAGTTCTTAGTAATAGTGCGTCCTTATTATTAAACCGTAATTTGAATGGAATTCAAAGATTAATTATTTTATATAAAAATAAATATTAAATAAATATTAGGGGACAATCTTACACAAATCGACCTAGTCCTAAACTAAGCAAAGCTTGTACTATGGGTACTAGACGACGATAAACATACTTATATAGATAAATAAATACTTATATAAATAAATAAATAATAATAATATAAATATCATGGGACAATTCACACCAATTGACCTAGTCCCAAAGTAAGCTTAGCAAAGCTTGTGTTATGGGTACTAAGCAACGGATAAACATACTTATATAGATAAATAAATACTTAAATACATAGAAAACATCCATAACTCAGGAACAAATATTCGTGCTCATCACACAAATAAATGCCCTTACCGGGATTTGAACCCAGGACCTCTTGCTTCGTAGGCAGGGTCACTACCAACTAGGCTAAAGCGGTCGTTATATACATGGAAAAC